>CM066049.1:67804667-69019543 GCA_033557465.1 Ichthyophis bannanicus
ATTGTCAATCCCAGTATCCTGGCCCAGCAGAGATACAGTTGGGAACAGCGAAGCACCCAGGGCATCATTGAGAGGACATTTGGACAATTGAAGAGCTGCTACATGCTCCACAACTATGTAGTAAGGCACAGGCAGTCCATGCCAGCAGTGCCAGACCAACCCCCGGAGGATAGAGATGACGATGATGTCAGGCCACATGTGCCCCTGGGTCAAGCATTCCAGAGAGTTGCAGCACATGACAACTTCGTCCAGACACATTTTGCATGAAGACGCAAGCTACACATTGCATGTCTGTTATGTCCCAAGCGTTCCACATGCCCTGGCAGGGGGAATTGCCTGGTACCTATGAGGGCCAAGGGATGAGCACACCAGCTGCAGAACAACATGCCTTTAATGACTGACCTGTGCAGTAGCACATAAAACATGTACCCATTGCACAAGATTGCTCAAGTCTGGTGATTTATTGTGCTACAAAAGCCAGGAAGATTGACACAGCACGTGGCAGTGATGTTCTACAGAACCCTGTTGACTAGACAGGACATGGTTATGTGTGCAAGGTGTCAGTGGATATTGAACCTGGATCTGTTGGTTCCCAGGATTGTGCTCCAATCATTGTACCACATTCACACTCACCCTCCCACACTGCCTGTGCCATGTTACCATCCTTGGCAAGCATCACATGTCACAGGGGTACATGGCCATTATCACCTACCATGGGGCTCCCAGGTCTGCTGTGGGAGATGTGCTGACCACCAACACTGCACATCACATTGCATGCATTGAGATGTGCATTCTCTGCATCCCACCGGTTGGTCCCCTTTCAGCAGATGAGTGCACACACCCTGGAGATGTGACTCAGTAGTCAGGCCACATTTGTGGGTTACCAGGGATCTACAGGGTCAACATGTGCATTTGTGCAATGAGAATCTATCAGTTACTTTACCTTGCATACAGCAATTATGATGTCAGGGATATTCCTCAGTTACTGCCTCCAGACATCTTGCAGCCTGTTTTTGGGGCAGCACCTCCAGGTGGACCCATCACCATACCATCTCACATGTCAGCATAGC
The DNA here is from genome assembly GCA_033557465.1 of Ichthyophis bannanicus. NCBI lineage: Eukaryota > Metazoa > Chordata > Amphibia > Gymnophiona > Ichthyophiidae > Ichthyophis > Ichthyophis bannanicus. The sequence goes on from CM066049.1 coordinate 67,805,738, forward strand.
CATTTTGTGCTGTGGCAAACACATGTGTGCCACACCCATGCAGTCACCACTGTGTGGGGGCTTGGCCCAGGGGTTGGTGGTACAGCACTCTTCCCCAGATGTGGGTTTGATCCCATGAGCACCGCTTGTGATCCTGAGCAGGGCCCAGTACCCATAATCTACCATGGAGATGGGCCTGACGAACAACCTATGACCAGTATTAGGTGTTGGATCCCAGGGGCTGCAGTGATACAGGTGGTGGTACAGGCATGCGGCCATACAGGATGTATGGTGAGATTGTATGGCCATCTGTTGGAAGTATGCATGATGTAGTCATTGGCATGTGTGGCCACTGACAGCCTCAGTTTACATTGATCTGTCAAAGTTATTGCCATGTGTATGTTTTGTTTACTGGTTACGACATCATGCATCATCCCCTGCATTCTCACATTGGTAAACCCGGCCCCCTACACGTCTCACTCACTCATTCACCCTCAATCCACAGTCACCCTCATGTGGACCTATGCCTCCCCCTCCTCACCTCACAGCTATATGCACCCATGCCGCCACACACACCTCCCACCATCCCTCTCCATGACCATGCACAGGAACGCCTCTGTCTCACAAACATCCCATGAACTGTCCCATGCCTTACACCTCCACCTCAGGAGCTACATGCCACGGGTCTTGTGTAACTACAGGGTATGATGTAGAGGTGGGCCTGCAAGAGGGTGGTGGACCTCTGGCTGCCAGGACAGCTGCCACTGCAAATCCCTCATGGAATGGGAGGGCAGCTGTCACCACCTCTTTTGGGGGTTCAGGCACCCAATGATTGGAGAACTGTGTGGTGGTGGCACCAGCTGTGGGATCATGCATTGAGGTCAGAGGTATGGTGACACCGGTGGATGGTAGAGCTGAAACTGGGTGCCCAGGGGCTGTTGTGTATTCTGGAGCAGCTGATGGGAATTGCGAACAGTTCTCTAAAGACTGTATCCATGAGGGAGATGATAAACTACAAGTAGGGAGAGCAATGGGACCAGATGGAATGCATCCCAGTATACTGAGGGAGCATGGGGACGGTCTCGCCTCCCCACTAATTGACCAATTTGGTACCTCTTGGGAGGCAGGGGTGGTCCAAGATAACTGGAGAATGGCACATGTAGTCCCCTTACACCACATCTACAGTAGGATGCTTTGTACACTGCAGGCTGGTCTGTCTAACCTCTGTGGCAATGCAATGTTTGGAAATGCTGCTGAACGTCAGCATGGTGAGGTATCTGGTGTCCATTGAATTGCTGGATCCAAGACAGCATGGTTCACTAGAGGCAGGTCCTATCTGACAGGGCTGATTGATACCTTTGACTGTATGACCAGGGAGATGAGCTACCAAAGGGCCTTAAGTGTACTGTATGTAGATGTCAGTAAAGCCTTAGACACCGGTCTGCACAGGCAATGTAGAAACAAACTGAGCATCCTAGGGTTGGACCATGACATGACTGAATGGGTTGGACATTAATTGAATGGGATGTGACAAAGGGTACAGGTGAATGGTGATCACTATGAGGAGGAGGACGTTACCAGCTGTGTGCCGCAGGGATTTGTTCCTGATCTAAGTATGTGTGACATTGTTGTCAGTGATATTTGGGGTAGGGCTGCCTGTTTATGGATGATAACAACATCTGCACTACAGTAGACACCCAAAAGGGGGCAGAGAACATGAGGAGGGATGTAGCTATGCTGGAATAATGTTCAGATATGTGGCAGATGAGAGGTCATATGAGAAAATGCAGGGCCCGGAACCTTGGCTGTAAGGGACCAAGGGAGCGTTAAGTGAGGTACATCAGTCCACGTGAGAGAAGCAGTAGCTGGACGAGATTTGTGATAGTGATCATCATGTAGATTGCCAAGTGGAAATTGTGATGCCAAGAGCCAGAAGGGTGCCTGGGTGCATGGGGAGAGGATTGGCCAGCAGAGAACAAGAGGTGATAGTGCCTCCATTTATGCCTCTGGTGCGACCTCATCTGCCATGTTGTGTGCAGTTCTGGGGACAGGACATTGTAAAGGCTATAAACAGAATGGAGTGAGTGTGGTGGGTGGCAACTGCAGTGGTTTGTGGTCTTCATCTGATAACATATGGACAGAGTGATATGTAAACGTCAGCGGACAGGCCAGATGGAAGAGATATGATAGAGACAGGTAATTACCTCCTTAGCATACAAGCACAGGAGGAATGGCTATTTTGACTGCCCACCATATCAGCCTCGATGGAACATAGGATGAGGTGGAAGGGGATGGACTCAGGTGTGCTATGCACAACTACCTGTCCATGGGAAGAATGGAATACTGTCCCAGTGGAGGTAGTAGAAGTGGGAACAGTATCAGATTGCAAAACAGCAAGGGATAAACACAGGATCTCTTAGGGGTGAAAGGGGACTGTTATTGTGGATATGGATGGGCAGCCAACATAGGCCATGTGCTCAGGTTCTGCCATCATGTTTTAATGTTTCTAACTGTGGCGTGTCCACCTCTGCCCTGCTACTGGTATATAGCCACTGCCTTGTACTTGGATGGGCAAGGCAGGGTGTGTGTGTGTGCGTGTGTGTGTGTGTTTTCAGCTGTAAAGTTGTCTGCCCCATACATACTGTGACCACATGTGTCCATTTCCTCCACTCACCAGCTATGGCAATGAACCTGGTACTGACCTGTGCCCCACAGGAGCTAGGGCCAATGGGACGATTCCATATCAGCCATGACACCGGTTATTTGGCTCACAGCCATGCCCCCAATTGAGTGGATGGACAGGAGTCAGGTGCACTGTCTGTGGTCATGGCAGACATGATCACACATGTCGGTGAGGTATCCGGGGCATAAAATGGGGAATACGCAAGCTCTTGTTCACTGTGTAGCACTGAAGCATTGTGATACAGAAGGATGACAGCAGTGGAAATCAATGAGTCCTTTACAACAACAGAACTTTATTCAGGCATTAAACCTTGCAACAATGCAAAAAACGGAACTGTCTCATATTTACAATGCGCACATCACTGAGGTCATGGGGTGGAAACATGGCCCCTGGCTTGGGATATCCGGGGGGGGGGGGGGGGCTGCCTGTGAAAGGTGGCACACATCGGCCCTGAGGCCATGTACCTCCTCACGCAGGCCACACAATTTGTCCTGCATCCCACAAGGTGCCTGGCAATGAGGTCCAGGGAGCCAGGCTGCACGGCAACACCCTGCTGTTCCCCATACTGCTCACTGGGGTTTGGGGGCTCGGTGGCAGCACTTGGCCCTGGGGCCCCATAGTCAGGCAGCACAGCTGGTGGAGGGTTGGTAGAGGCAGGTGTACCACCCTCCCATCCCCCTTCTTCCCCTTTCCTTCCCCTTGCCCACCTCCCCAACCACATCCCCTGTCTCCTCCTCCTCCTCCACCCTCCCAGCCCCAGGCCCAGTGCCCTCCTCCATTTCTGCTCCACCCTCCATCCCCTCCCTCCAACCATCTCTAGACCCCATCTCCTCCCTCCTGTCATCTTCTGGCTCCTCCTCTTCCTGGCTCCTCACAGCACCACCATCAACCCATCTAGGTCCCGTCCCCCTTGCTCTACCCCTCCGCACCTCCCTCATCTGCCTTCTGTCCATCCATGCATGACCCTCAGGCAGCTCACCCTCCTCCAGGGCCTTTCCCTCCCATGCCACGTCCCCTTCCTCCAGGCCCTCCACTTTCCCCTTGTCCTCCTCAATCTGGGGACCCTCCTCATGGGGCCTACTGGCTCCCAGCTGGATGCTAGGTGAACCCTCCTGCCCAGGGGACCTCTTTGAGAGTTAGGACCAACTCCTCCTCCTTATAGTCTTCCTCCGAGGGGAGAGGCTTGAAAGGACAATGGGGCTGCTAATGCTACTGGCGGCTTGTGTGGTGGCCCAGCTGCTCCAGCTACTGGTGCTCACTGCTGGACTACTGTGTCCCTCACCACTGCGTATGCTGGCTTCATCTTCCTCTTGCTCCTCACCGGCTGGAGGGGGTGAGTCAACCTCTCTAATAGCTGTACATGTTAGAGCAAGGTGTTCTCATTAGCTCCCGCTATTGGTGGACAACCATGCTACCTGACAGGCCCACATCCTACTTGTGTGACACTGGTTGTTTACTTAAATAAGAACATAAGATATTCCATACTGGGTCAGACCAAGGTCCATCAAGCCCAGAATCCTGTTTCCAACAGTGGCCAATGTTGGTCATAAGTACCTAGCAGTCTTCCCAAATGACACAGGTTCCTCAATGCTTGTATTAGGTCAAGCAATGATATCCTGGGTCTCTTAATAATGGTTTATGGACCTTTCTTCCAGGAACTTGTGCAAACCTTTTTAAAACCCAGCTACACTAACAGCTTTTACTTCATCCTCTGGTAACAAATTCCAGAATTTGATGACACGTTGAGTGAAAAAATATTTTCTCTTATTAGTCTTAAACAGGTTACCCTGTAGCTTTATTGCATGTCCCCTAATCTTTTTATATTCTGATGACAAACAATTGATCTACATTTACCCATTCCACTCCATTCATTAATTTATAGACCTCTATCATATCTCCCCTCGGAAGAGCCCTAACCTTTTTTAGCTTCTCTTCATAGGAGTATCCTTCCATTCCCTTTACCATTTTGGTGGCTCTTCTCTGTACCTTTTCTAATAACGCTATATCCTTTTTAAGATACGGTGACTGCACACAATATTCAAGGTGTGGTCGCACCATGGAACAGTATAGAGGCATTATAATATCCTTTGTTTTATTTTCCATTCCTTTTCTTATGATACCTAGCATTCTATTTGCTCTCTTGGCTGCCGCTGCACACTGGGCGGAGGGTTTTAACATGTTAGCCACGATGATGCCTAAATCTTTTTCCTGGGTGGTGGTTCCCAATGTAGAACCTTGCATCGTGTAACAATAGTTTGGCTTGTTCTTTCCTAGGTGCATAATTTTGCACTTGTTCACATTAAATTTCATCTGCCATTTGGATGCCCAGTCTTCCAATTTATCAAGATACTCTTGTATACTTTAGCAGCACATCAGCTACATCTGTGTCCTTGCTAATGATGTGCTGCCAGAGGTAGCTTCCAATGCGTGATGCATGATTGGGTGCATCACTGCTGAGGTCCACACGATGATGCATTGCTCACCTGGGTCCGTATTCTGTCTGGCAGCCTGGACTGGTGTCTGGCTGGGCTGACATTTAACCCTGTTTCTCCTGGGGGAGGAGGGGTGGGAGCAGACCAGATTGCTAGGTGCCTCGTTGACATGCCTCCCTCTGTAGTCTTCCAACAATCAGGACTGGGGCAGACCACAGCTGGTAGGTACACACCAGCAGAGCCTGTCCCGTGTTCCATCCCTGTGCCCCAGTGGTGCTGTTATTGACACATGCCTTGTCCCCATGGGTATATCATATCTGGGGGTGGAGTGTATGGACATGCGTCCATGTTGACATGTTGTGAGGCACATCATGGGTGTCAGTTCTAGGTTGGTCATTTGATAGGCTGCCATTTCCGGCATCTCAGGGTACAGCAATGCAAGCGCCATGTGCACTTCCACAGAGTAGTGGGTGTGGTAGTCGTTATGGTGGTCCTGTAGGTATGGTGGTTTTGTGCATGTGGTATATCTGTGTGTTCATGATCACTCACCTTGCTTGCACAGAAGCTGGCGGTGGATTCTCGCTAGGAGCCTTGGCCTGTTCCTTTGTATTGCCCTGTATTACACCCTGTAGGCTTTGGGGTCCCTTAATATGTGGAAGCGTCTGTGGGGAGAAAACAGACATGGGCCATCGTAAGCTGGGTTGACAGGCTATACATTATGAGACCATGCAGCTTCTACTAACTATATCCTGCTTATATACTGTAGGTACCAAGTACTAGACAATGTTGCTGTTTTGGACAACAGTATTGGTACTCTTTCTGTCTGACTTGGTATGGTCCGGTATCTCCTAGAAGGGATTGCCCTATGAAGAGGCGTTTCACCATTTCTGCAAACATTTTAGTTACCTGAGGTACTCACATCACACCAGGCCACATCACAATGGTTGATGGAAGCAGATGTGGATTGGGTGGGACATTGCAAGCACATGTTTGCTGGCACCCTTATGCACATATGGAAATAGACCTTGCTGCAGTCAGGACAACTTCCAAGTATTTATCCCGACGTGGAATCATACACATTTATGCCTTATATATCAACTGTTTTAACAAGGGGAATTTGATCACAGTAACTGTGAGCAATCTCTGTGAGCCATCTGCTGAACAGGCTCTATTGAGATGTGCACATAACCTCATGGATACACATTAACTCCTCAGGTGCACTCTTATTCATTTGGCTTTTTGGATTGTGCAGATGTATATATGTGGGTGACCAACCTCTTCCCCACAGGCCATGTAACCAATCTATGACATGCATGACAGGCACTCACCTATTTATGCTCCACTGTCATTATCTGGGGTGGTGGATTAGCCTCTTAGTTAGGGCACTCGCAGGGGGAATCAATCCACGCTAAGGGCAGGAATAGAGCCCATCCCCTGTCACCCTCAATGGCCATGCTGCTTACTTTTGTTAGCAGTTTTTCTGGTTGTTTCGGTTTAATTGGACTGCCATATGTCATGACCCCACATTGCGATTTGATGTAAACTACATGATATGTATGGACTTACTGCAAATCCTGACATTGGGAGCTAAATTAGGTACTGCTATGGGGAGGATGAGGGGGATGGGGGAACATTTGCGTCGTCCACCACAGGGTTAAGAGAAATAGAGTAATAAAATAAAAATCGACTATTGCACCACGTTTGCTGACCCATATTCATGCCATCTCTGATTGCACCCTATCTGCTTGGTGTTCTGACAAAACATAACTGCAGGAGATCTTCAGACATCACAGGGTGGAGATGTGACATGATGGTTAGGGCACTGGCTCCATTTCCAGGGGAACTGGATTCAATTCCTGCTAGGGCTCAGGTGGACTGGGGTCTGCTTATATTTGCTGGCAGTTTATGTTTCTGTGGGGTTTTGGTTTAATTGAACTGCCACACGTCATAACCCAACATTGCGGTTTGCTATAAACACTCAGGCATTTATAAATGATTGCAAGAACTTTTACAAAAAATTATAAAAAGTTAATGGTGGATAGTATGTTTTGGGGTCATTGATGTACCTAAGGGCGCCGAGTCCAAAAGGTGTTTACATTAACCTTTGGCAGCCCGTGAGTTCTGAGACCTCCTATTGCCACCATTAGTGAAATATTCTACAAGATATACTCGATGAAGTGTTTCAAGAACAATATATAAGTTATACAGTTACACTTTCAGAACAGAATTGAGAGTATTCTATTTTTACTTTGTGGTTTGCTATAAACTACAAGATATATATGGACTTTCTGCAATTCTTGACATTGGGAGCCAAATTAGGTACAGCTACTGGGGGGGGGGGGGGGATGGAGGAAGATAGTTTGGGATGTGGGAGGAAGAATTGCAGCCTCCATCACAGGGTTAGGAGAAATAGAGTAATAACATAAATAGACCTGGACACCAGCGTTGGGATCCCAACAGCACTTCTTCTGTCCTTGGACACAGCACTTGACCCTACATTTCATCAGTGTGCTGATGTTGCTCTGGTCAGGCCTTTCTATTATACTGCTAGGCCACCAGAGGTCCACTGTGGCATAAGTTGCCTTTGGGATGCGATAACATCTCTTAACATTTTCCCATAGTACTGCATTCATGACTATGCCACCCTCTTTCACAGCCCCCCTTTGCCAGCTGTTCACCAGGTTGTGGGCCTTGATATGTTTATTGACCCATATCCATGCCATCCGCTTGGTGCTCTGACAAACAGAACTGCAGGACATCACAAGGTGGAGGTGCGACATGGTGGTTAAGGCACTGGCTCTGTGTCCTGGAGAACTGGGTTCAATTCCTGCTAGGCTCATGTGGACTCGGGTCTACTTACATTTGCTGGCAGTTTCTGTGGTTGTTTCAGTTTAATTGAACTGCCACATGTCATAACCCAACATTGCAGTTTGCTGTAAACTACAAGATATTTATGGACTTATTGCAATTCCTGACATTGGGAGCCAAATTAGGTACTGCTACAGGAGCAGGATGGGGGAGATAGATTGAGATGTGGGAGGGACTGTCTGACTGGACATATCAATTACATCCTTCACCACAGGGTTGGGGGGCTATCAGCCTCAACAAACCCAATGGGTAATGGGGCATTTTTCAACATTGTGCAATTATGTTCTGCGCCTAGGAGGGCCAGTGAGCTACACAGCAATGCAGAGGGTGTAGCACAAAGAGCAGCAGTCATGTTGCCTTCTGGTTTACAGTGCCATCACAAACAAACTACATAGGTTAACATTCATGCATGAGAGTGGGCATCCCTGGACAACGTTCCATGTACAGCCTAACTAGTTAACACAGTCACACCACATCTTATAGCATGAGGGGGCAGGGCTCACACTATATCGTCTACTCAGTGTGCTGCACCTGCTACACAGAGGGCTTACCCACTTCAAATTGAGACATTTCAACACACACCACTAATGGATGGCGTACTGACCTCGGTATGAGGGGACACATGATGCATGGCGTTGCCCTGTGGGTGAATGTTCATCCACTCATCCTGGGATTTTCTGTCCTTTGGTTAATTGAGTGTGTTATGTTGCCATTCATTGGCACTATCTGGCTCTCTGGAGTATGTGTAGCATGTGCATTCTGCTTTGCTTACTATATGTTGTGTGCATTGCTCCTGACTTTCTCTCGGAGGTAACGTGACTGTGTGTGAAAGTTCGGTGGGATGTGGCACATGGTCCATAACCTTCATCTTTCATTTATGCATCTCCTCCACTTCATGATGGTGGGGGAATGTGGAGACTGTACCCATGCAGTGAGTGTGACAGGGGATGGGCTGTACGTGTGCTCTTAGCATGGATTGATTTCACAGCTCGTGGACAGCCCTTAGATGTTGTTCCCAACATTGATCAGGGAACAATGGGGTGATGGTTCATCACAGGGGTGTCATGGTCTGGTTTGAAGGCATGTGACAGAACTCACACTGCTGTATTTGGACTGGACTGCAGGCTGTGCAGTTGATATTGGGGCTGGGCTTGGTACACCCCACCTTGGGAACTCTGCTCTTCTGGAAAATCACTTCTATCTGTGCCCTTCTCTTCTGTTATTAACTCTAGACTTCACTCCTTTCTCTTGCTGCTCCTTATGCCTGGAACAAACTACCTGAGTCTGTACATCAAGTGCCTTCTCTGACCCTTTTCACATCCAGGCTGAAAACTCACCTCTTCACTGCCACTTTCGAATCTTGACTCAGATGATCTCCTTACAGTTCCCCCTAGATGTATCCTAGGTCTACAGCTACAGTCTTGTCTGTCTTGGCTAGTGTGACGCCGCAGGGCCAGTTCCAATGCAACTGGAGCAGTTGGAGCACTGTCCTGGGTCCCGCAGCCTCAATTCCAGGTTGGGCTTTCCAGACAAATACCCAAAAGTGTTCCTCTCAGGTCCATAACAAAGTCCAGCAGACAGTTCTCTAATGCCAGCTCCAATACCCTGGGCTTCCCTCAGCCCCAGGGCTGGACGTGGCCTCTCCTTCTCAAAGTAAAATCATTCAGACCAGAAATACACACAAAGTCACAAGTAGCCAAATCAAATCATCCAGGTTGAAACCCAGAGTCTTTCTCAGAACAAAACAATGTTGCTCAGCTGCACAGTAAATAGCTGTGTAGCTGCCCCTCCCTTCAGGTTCACTGTAAACTAGCTGAAACTGCCCCCAGGCTAGAGCTTTCACTGCCTCATCCACAGTACTTCCATGGGTTCCTGGTCCTTGTCGTCCTCATATGCTTGAGTTTCCATAGCTTCGTTCCACCTTGTGGTATCTGCAGGGAGCTTTTCCAGAAGCAGGGACAGGCTCCCGAAGGCTGTGCTTCCTTCCTTCCTGGGCCTCCCTTGCACTGCTTTTCAAACCATATACTCTGGCCACAACCTAAGGCCTTGGTTGCTTATTACTGACTTCCTTTGCCACCTGTGTGTTCTCTTAATTGGATTACCTGATCCTTTCTGTTGTGGGCCCTCCCATCCCAAGGGATTCTGGGACTTGTAGTCTGACTGACCCTGCCACATACCCTAAGGGATTCTGGGACTTATGTGAATGACCCAGTCATACTAGATTGTAAGTTCTGATGAGCAGGGACCATCTTTTACATATGTCTGTGCAGCACTGCATATGTCTTGAAGCACTATACAAATATTCAGTAGTAGTAGTAGTAGTAGTAATAGTAGTAGTAGGTATGAGATGTTCCAATGGTCCTGGACTGACTCTGCAGTATGGTGCTGGCCAGCTCATGTATGATACTTGTTACAGAGACTTCTCAGATTTAGGGGGACATTGTGCCCCACTGTGGGGACATGATGATGTGATGTGGCCATCCTGCTACATCTATCAGTGCTGACATGCATGTTTTCCATCTCCATCTCCACCAAATCAGCTGCTATCTTGGACACCTCTGCAAACAGGGCAGAGGGTTTAGGACCACTGACCACATTGGCATCTACAGTGTGGTACCACTTGCATTTTCATATTGTGGATCTTTGCTTCCTGTTGTTCCAATTCAGTTGGTTCATTGGCACTGCCAGCCTGGTTGTACAACCTTCTGGGGCTGCTCCACAGGCATGCTTTCTGCACATAACATATCCTTGCAATATCTGCCCCCTCTCCCTCATTTAGGTCTGTTTCTTTCTATTCCTCTGTGCCAGGGTGCTGCGGATCCTCTCCCATCTCCTGTGTGCTGCAGTTAGTGCAGGCCTGCAGTGCCCAAGTGGGAGGAGCACTTCCTCCTCCAAGAGGACTAGTCCGCACAGGAGCCTGGTTTCCTCGTCAGAGAAAGTGGTAGGCGGGTTGCCATATTGTTGTGCTTTGACGGTGTTCTTCGATTGGGGGGAGGGGTTCCTCACCTTGTTTCCTGTTGCATGTGGACCTCTGTGCATGGGGGTAGGGATGTCTTCGGCTTTGTGGCTCCTACTGGATGTCCTCGTAGTGTGTATGTACATGCCGGCTGTCTCACAGCAGCGGGTTTGACGTGCAGCCGGCACAACTTTTCTGTCTCCATTCCAGAAGAGTGCGGACATCTATAATTGCAAGAATGGAATTGGCCCTGGCTCGGGATGTCCTCGGGGGGGGGGGGGGGTGAGGACGTCTCTGGCACCCAGATGTCCATATTCTTGCATCGGCCTCCATGTGTTAATGCAGCCTGATAGTGCATGCTATCTGCTGCATTAGAGGTAGTGCAGCTTAGTAAACATCCTTTGATAGATTGTTGATTTGCTTGGCCTGTGTTTTTCAGAACTACATTCACTTTCTTGTATACACTATTGTGAAAAGTGCTTAATAAATGATAGTAACATTGAAGTGAATTCTTGGAAGGGGCAGACCATGCACCTTGTGACTTTGGGCAAGGCACGTAACCCTCCACTCCTTCAGGTGCAAATGTGATTCTGTAAGCCTTCTGGGGACAGAAAAACACCTAATGTACCTGAATGTAAATCGCCTTGAACTTTGAGAAAGGCATGAGCTAAATCCAATCCACTATCCTTATAAAGATTGAAAACTACACACCAGGAAGAGGGAAGGGGCTCTGCCTAAATAGAGTTTTGTTGATGATGGCAAAAACTTGATACAAATGAAATTTATTTTTGTTTGTGTGTCTTAAAGTTGTATAAAGATACTTTCATCAACGGGAACTGGAGGTGACAAGTAGTGTGTGTAATTTGTAGTATGATAAAGGAACTGCTTGGTTTTATCTCAGCATGTTTACTTTTAATAGACATAATAAATGGAAATAAAATTTTAGTGTCTTTCCTCCTTTGGTCCAACTGACAGAGAATAATGTTTTGCTGGAATGAATGGTATGCAAAGAAATTTATTAGGCAAAGCAAACTTTGTGGCAACATTGAATTACAAATAACCAAATAGGATTGACCTTTGTTGAAACCTACCACAAATAGCTTTTAGGTTACCAACTTTTTTTGTGCTGTCAAGTTAATGTTGACTCAGCAGCCCCTGAGCTTTCTTGTCTAAGTGCAGGACTGGCATCACCATTAGGCAAACTAGGCAATTGTCCAGAGTGTCAGCCCTCTGGTGCATCCATTGCTGCCACCGTCACCCCTCTCCAGGACTGACAGTAATGACAGTAGCTGCAAACAGACCTGTGGAGCTTACCTTCAAGCTTTGACACCATAGGGCTCTTTGTTTCTGCCCCTCTCTGACTCTTGATTCCACAATGAGCACCGCATGGATGAAGGAGAGGACACAAGAGGTGTCGTTTGCCTAGGAGGCTTCATCTCCTTGCGCCTGCCCTGGCAAGGTGTGGAGGAGTGTTCTAGTGGTTGGGGCAAGGTATTCAGGGCAGAAGGTTGAGGATTCATATCCCACTAGAGGACAGCAACCTTGGGCTGGAAGGACTGGGGTTTCTAGTCCCACAGGTGCTCCTTGTGGTCTTGGGCAAGCCACTTAACCCTCCATTGCTCATGTTCCCTGTAAGTATTAGTGTATGTGTCTCATATCCCCTCGTGTTAAATGTATCCCCCAATTGTGTTGCGACCACTTTGATTGAAGGATAAGGTGCTATACAAAACTGTCTAAATAAATTATAGTGCACATTTAGTCACAAACATTAGCGTGTGAGGTGAGGTAAAGAAACATAGAAGTAGATCTTTGCTTTCTCCAGGACCAAGCAGGAAGTCAGTCCTCACTTATGGGTGACGTCGGCGCCGACGGAGCCCTCGCGGAGCAATTTTCCCCAGCTTTCAAAGAAAGCCTTTGGGAATTGCAGCGCGCATGCGCGGTCGTCTTCCCGCCCGAGGGTGCCATCTTAGCCAGTCTTCTTTTTTCCGCGGAGCCCTACAGACGTCCCCGTCTTGTCCCCGCGAAAAAGTTGATTTTCTTCTTTATTTTATCCTTTTTTCTTTCGGTTCGACGCCGATCGTTTTCCCGCCCGGACTCGCGACGCCGGTCTCGAGTCCTCTTACTTTTTTCGGTTTTTCTGACTTGGTCAGCTTTCGTTTTCGGTTTCCCTGGCAGCCCGGTCCTTTGACCTCGCAGGGGCCCTTTTTCCCCCGATGGCTGCCAGTGGGTTTAAGCGGTGTGGTCGGTGTGACCGAAATATGTCACTAACCGACACACACGACTTTTGCCTCCGCTGCCTGGGCCCAGATCATGAGGAACTGATCTGTGGGCCCTGCAGCAAACTGTCCTCAAAGGCGTTGAGAAGTCGGCGGCATCAGCGTGAGAGAATCTTCGCTGACCCCAGCCGTACCCGGACCTCGTCGGAGGCCTCCGTGTCGAAAGGCTCCAGCTCGGACCGTCGCCGGAGCTCCTCCGACCGAGGTTCTCCCTCCGGGGACCATCGTCGGAAGGAAAAACCCGCGAGGGCGGCGTCGGTGGACGCTCCTGGTTCCGCGAGGGCCAGGTCGCATAGCCCCGACAGCCGCCCCGGGTCCTTGGAGAAGGAACACATCCCGAAGCGACCTCGCCTGGAGTCGGAGATGCCTGCCCGGGTAAGTCCTGTGGTCCTTCTGGACTCGCCTCCGCGACAGCCGACGTCAGGCCCGACGCCGTCGGGGCCCGAGTCGGGGGCTGCTGGGTCACCTGAGCTCGGACTCAGGTTGACGGCCTTGGAGAGCAGACTGTCTGCCTTCATGGACCAGCAGAGGGCACTGCTCGCTGGCCTCGCTGGCGCCGCTGCCCCGACCGCCGGGACGTCGACATCCAAGTCGACCCCGGAGACCGAGCCGATCCTCGAGTCGATGAGAACTCGAGTCGATCCTCGGTCGAGGTCACCCTCGGCCTCCCGTTCGGGACCGAGGTCGCCGACGCCGACTCCCTCGGCGTCGGGGCGGCTGGCGCCGCACCCTGCCCGGGCCGACCCCACCGAGTCCTCGTCGGAGTCGGTCTGGGAGTCTGAGGAGGAAGAGTCACCTGATTCTTTCCGGACTCGGTGTGTCCCATCGGACTCACCGGAGTCCGAGCCTCGGAAGCAGTCCCCCCCGGAGGATGCCCGGTTCTCGGACTTCGTTAGGGATATGGCCAAGGCTTTGGCCTTCCCTGCGGATCCCGAGGAGGAGCCTCGAGCCGAAGAGCTCAACGCCCTCCAGTATGACTCTCCCGCGAGGGAACACTTTACTGTGCCGGTTCCTCCTATGCTGGAACGACTACTCTTCCGCATGTGGGAGAGTCCGGCCTCCTCGCCGGTCCTGAGCAAGCGGGTCGATTCTATCTATCGGGTCCGCAAGAGCCCTGGCTTTCAAAAGGCACAGCTGCCACACCATTCCATGGTAGTGGAATCGGCCATGCATCGTCTTAAGAGCCAGAAGATGCACTCCTCGGTGCCTCCTGGAAGGGAGGCCCGTAACCTGGATGGCCTTGGCAAGAAGTGCTTCCAGGGCTCTATGCTCGCATGTCGTGTCCAGACTTACCAGCTATACATGGGCATGTATCTCCGGGATCTGGCTAAAGAGCTAGCCGGATTCTCCGCTGGTCTCTCCGAGGAGCCCTTGCGGAGGTTCCTAGCCTTGTCCACGGGCATTCGGGAATGCTCGAAGTTCATGTCCCGAGCAGCCTATGACGGCTTTGAAGCCTCGGCTCGAGTGGCCGCAGCCGGCATCGGTGCCCGCCGACAGGCTTGGCTTCAGTCGTCAGACCTTGAGCCCTGGGTACAGGACAAGTTGGTCGATGTCCCCTGCCGAGGCGAAAACCTCTTTGGTAAGCCCATGGCGGGAAAGGCTGCACAAATTGAGACTGAGACTCTCACCAGGACCAGGCTTTCTAGGAAGACCTCCGCCCCTTCCCAGAAAAAGAAGGGCTCGGGGAAAAAGTCCTTTTACTCGAGGAAGGCGGCTGCCTACAAACAATACCCCCATTATCAGGCCCCTGCAGCTCCCCAACAGGGCCAGCAGGCCAAGGGACGGGGTAACGGGTCCCGTAGGCAGCAAGCCCCCAAGCCTGCACCACCAGCCCCTGCTCAGCAGGGTGGGGGTTTTTGACTCGCTCAGCATAGCCTCTCCCCCCCCGCTGGTTCCTCCCAGCACCGGAGGCCGGCTGGTTCACTTCGCCCACAGGTGGTCCAGCATCACCGCAGATGCCTGGGTGCTTCAGGTCGTGCGAGAAGGCTACCTTCTCCACTTCCATCAGGTCCCTCCCTCCTATTTTCCGGGAGAACCTCCGCGCCCCCCTCTGCACAGGGAGTTGCTCCTTCAGGAGTTAGCAGGCCTTCTGCAGGAACAGGCGGTGGAACCGGTGCCACACCACCTGAGAGGTCAAGGCTTTTATTCAAGGTATTTTCTGATACCAAAGAGAACAGGGGGCCTCAGACCCATCCTGGACTTGCGCCACCTCAACAAGTTCCTTGTGCGGGAGAAGTTCAAAATGCTTACCCTTGGAATCCTTCTGCCCTACCTCCAGCAGGGAGATTGGCTATGCTCCTTGGATCTAAAGGATGCCTACACGCACATCCTCATCCACCCAAGCCACCGCCAATACCTAAGGTTTGTGGTGGCAGGAAATCATTACCAGTACAGAGTACTGCCCTTTGGCCTGTCCTCCGCACCGCGAGTCTTCACAAAATGTCTCGCGGTCGTGGCGGCCCATCTCCGGCTTCACGGCCTCTATGTCTTTCCGTACCTCGACGACTGGCTCATCAGAGCAGCGTCCGCTCAGGAGGTCACCAACGCCACGTGCCGCACGGTGACTCTGCTGCAGCACTTGGGCTTTGTTATAAACTTCGCAAAGTCCACTTTGCTCCCCTCACAGGATCTCGAGTTCATCGGCGCAAGGCTGCACACTCCTCAGGCGCGAGCGTACCTACCGCTCGACAGGGCTCAACGGCTCATGGACCTAGCCGACCGCTTTCGCAGCCAGCCCCTGGTCTCCGCCAGGCGCTTCCTGAGACTGCTCGGCCATATGGCTTCCACCGTCCATGTGACCCCCAATGCCCGCCTGAATATGCGGTCTGCTCAATGGTGTCTCCGCCAGCAGTGGCGACAAGCCACGGGCGGCCTAGCAGACCTAGTGCGCGTTTCCGAGCCGCTGGTCTCGTCTCTCCGGTGGTGGCTCCGGCAGCCGAACCTGATATTCGGAATGCCTTTCCAGTCACCTCAGCCGACCCGGGTGCTGACCACCGATGCATCCCTCCTGGGCTGGGGAGCACATTGCCAAGAGGCACGTACTCAGGGCCTCTGGACCACGTGGGAGTCTGCTCAGCAGATCAACTTCCTGGAGCTCAGGGCGATCCGCCTAGCTCTCAAGGCCTTCTCCCACCTGACTTCCCAACAGTCCGTCCTTGTCCAGACAGACAATCAAGTTGCCATGTTCTACGTGAACAAGCAGGGGGGCACGGGCTCCTTCCTCCTCTGCCGGGAGGCACAGAAGCTCTGCTCTTGGGCCGTCAGTCACGGCATTCTCCTCAGGGCAGTTTATCTCCCGGGCCAAGAAAATTGCCTTGCAGACAAACTCAGCAGGGTCCTCCAGCCGCACGAGTGGCGTCTGGATCCCTTGGTAGTTCAGAAGCTCTTCCTCAGGTGGGGTCTCCCCACGGTGGATCTCTTTGCCAGTCCTCACAACCGGCAGCTTCCTCGCTTCTGCTCTCGTCAGCCACACCCCCTTCGGGTTGCGGCGGACGCCTTTCTGATCTCGTGGTCGGGGAGCCTTCTGTACGCTTTCCCTCCCATCCCGCTAGTCTCTCGGACTCTTTTCAAGGTTCTCCGAGACAAAGCCTTCATGATCCTGGTGGCCCCTCGCTGGCCCAGGCAGCCGTGGTTTCCGCTCCTGCTGCAACTGGCGGTGGAGGATCCAATCCCTCTGGGGGTACAACCGGATCTCCTCACTCAGGATCAGGGGTCCCTCCTGCACCCCAACCTCAGGTCTCTCAACCTCATGGCCTGGCTGCTGAGAGGGTAGTCCTTGCTCCCCTTCTCCTGCCGGCGGAGGTGGAGGAGGTCGTCTTGGCTTCGCGACGGCCTTCTACCCGCAAATGCTACGCCCTTAAATGGCGTCGCTTTGCAGTCTGGTGTACCCAACAGTCTCAGGATCCCTTCTCCTGCCCGGTGTCGGTGATCTTGCAGTACTTGCTGCACCTCTCTAATCTAGGACTTAAGTCCAACTCCGTCAAAGTTCACCTCAGTCCTCTTTCAGCACATCATGTGCCGGTGGACGGCAGACCTCTCTCCAATGACCCTCTCGTAGCGAGGTTTCTCCGAGGTCTCCTTCTACTTAAACCACCTCTGCGCCCGCCAGCGCCTGACTGGGACCTGAATGTGGTTTTGCAGCGGATCACCTGTCCGCCTTTTGAACCTATGGCTACCTGTTCTCTCCGTTTTCTGTCTTGGAAAACACTGTTCTTGATAGCCCTCACTTCCGCTAGACGCGTCAGTGAATTGCAGGCCCTCGTGTCTGATCCCCCTTACACTAGGTTCTACAAGAATAGGGTGGTCCTACGGACTCATCCGAAATTTCTGCCTAAAGTGGTCTCCCCTTTTCACATCAATCAGGAGGTGGTGCTTCCAACCTTCTTTCCCAGACCACACTCCAGCCGAGCTGAGACGGTCCTCCATACCCTGGACTGTAGAAGGGCTCTGAACTTCTACCTTGACCGTACGCGGGAGCACCGTAAAGCTGCTCAGCTTTTTGTGTCTTTTGACCCTAATAGATTGGGGCTCCCGGTCTCCAAGCGTACTCTGTCCATCTGGGTTGCGGACTGTATCTCTTGGGCTTATGGGGCAGCCGGACTCTCCTTAGAAAGTCGAGTCACGGCTCATTGCGTTCGGGCAAAGGCCACGTCAGTGGCTTACCTCCGCTCTGTTCCGCTGGCAGACATCTGCCGGGCCGCTACTTGGTCTTCGAGCCAGACATTTGCGGTCCATTACTGTCTCGAGAGGGAGTCCCGTAGGGACAGTGCTTTCGGACAGGCAGTCCTCCGTAATCTCTTTGAGGTCTGAGCAACTCCTACCCTCCATCCCGGATGTGGGCTACCGGTGGGTGATAATTCAGCGAAGATTCTATCCTTCTGTGCTGCTGAGCTAGAGGGAGCTCATTTTTGTGCTTAGGGTCTCCGGTAGCCTTGAGCTTGGGAGTCCCATAAGTGAGGACTGACTTCCTGCTTGGTCCTGGAGAAAGCGTAGTTACTCACCTGTAACAGGTGTTCTCCAGGAGCAGCAGGAATCAGTCCTCACTACCCTCCCTCCTCCCCTTGGAGTTGCAATCGTCTGCTTATGTTCTTTTTGCAAATTTTTATGCTGTCTTTTTTAGCTATGTCATCTGACTGGCTAAGATGGCACCCTCGGGCGGGAAGACGACCGCGCATGCGCGCTGCAATTCCCAAAGGCTTTCTTTGAAAGCTGGGGAAAATTGCTCCGCGAGGGCTCCGTCGGCGCCGACGTCACCCATAAGTGAGGACTGATTCCTGCTGCTCCTGGAGAACACCTGTTACAGGTGAGTAACTACGCTAACTGTTGGGGCCATGCTCGGCATGTTCTCCTGCAATTACCATGGGGGAACTACCTCAATGCGCTAAAATTCAAGTGGAGTTAACCCAGACGCACTTACCACCACCTATTGAAGAGTTGGTAATGGCAATATTTGTGGTTAGCATGCAGCAATGACATCCATGCTAATTGTGATATGCCATCAACACTACACTCTGCCCCAACCCACCCAGTCACTGTCTCATCATGCCCTTAGCACAGGGATTTTACCGTGCTGCTCCATGGAACAGTGCAGCACAGTTAGCGCATGGTAAACCCCATGCTAATAGCACCCTTTAGAAAAAAAGCCCCATTATTAGAGGCTTGGTCTCATTTCTTAACATGGGACTTATGATAAAATAATGCAGGTTAGCGGTAAATTAATACACATTAAAGGTAATTTCCCTTAGCAATTTATATTTCTATTGCACTCTCTTCTTGAACTGGAAAATTTAGATTTGATTGTTGAGTACCTGGCAAACCAGAACATTTCAAATACTATTTGCAGAAAGAATACCACATGCTTGATTTTTAGACCATTTCTATCTATTGTCATATATCAACAGCAGTTGTGGATACAACTCTGTCAACAATTGGCCACATGACTGAAGTCTGAATGCAGTTTAGGACAACTATTCTTAGGGTCACCATGAGTCAACATCGACTCGATGGAACTTTTTTTAAATTTATTTATGCAAATTTACAATACACCAACAAGTAACAACTTGTACAGAAAAGGACTTTTCAGACCACAAGTCCACAACAGAGAGGCAAATATAGGTCACAAAACACAGGAAAATTGTCACCTAGCAAATATAAAGGAAAAAAGATGGACAAGAGAAGAGTACCACTCTCTAACCATAAGTAGACCTCCTAATCCGGAGGACTACCGGGGGATGAAGGAGAGGAAGGAGCCAACAAATTCCCCTGTTTAGAATTAATAAAAGAGGCTAGTTGAGAAGGTTCAAAGAAAATATATCTGTTTCCAGATAGTTTCACCAAACATTTACAGGGAAATCGCAGAAAAAACAACCCCCCAAACTGAAGAACCCCTGACCGGTACAAAAGAAACTGCTTCCTTCTCTTCTGAGTTGCTCTCGAGACATCTGGAAACATTCTAATACGTGATTCCAAAAATTCTTTTCCAGTAGACCTGAAAAAAAGCCTTAGAAGCCAGTCTCTATCCACCTCTAGGGCGAAGGTCACCAACAGCGTAGCAGTCATCCCAACCGCAGTAGGGGACCGTTCCACAAAAGTAGAAAGGTCCAAACTGTCCACAGACATCACCCGGTGATCTCCTTTACCCTTAACTCCAATCTTAGAGGTCGGAAGATAGAAAGCTTTAGATATTGGAGGAATTGCATCCGCCGATACCTACTCGATGTAACTTAACAACAACATCAGAGAAACAGTAACAAAGGCAAGAAAGGGTTGCCTAGTAGTTAGAACAGGGTTTCTCAACCCAGTCCTCGGGACACACCTAGCCAGTCAGGTTTTCAGGATAACCACATTCAGGCCTGGTCCACAACCATCAGGCAAACTAGAGCAGCAGCTTCTGGGAGAGGGCAAAGAGCAAGGCATTCAAAGCTATACAATTGATTCTGATAGCCGGGGAGGGGGGCATAAGACTTAAGGCTTGCTTAGGGCACCAATACCTTGAAGCAGCTCTTGGGCCAGCTCTGACCAGGGGCGGCTCAAGGCAATCTACTGTCTGAGGCAAAGGATGAGATGACACCCCCCCCCCCCTGGGAGTGTGTGTGTGTGGGGAGGGGGGGGTGCCTTCTCAAAACTCATTCAGGGACTGAACCAAACCGTAAAGCTAATTAGGTAATATGGAGGAAATGCAAGATGTTTGCACACCAAGGAACTAAAAGAATGAGCAAGAACCACAGCACACTTTATAAAACTAAATTATAACTCATTTTTCTTTTGTTATAAACTGCATTATGGTTCTTGCTTTTTCTTTTTGAACATATATTTTGCACCCACAGAATCCCTTCTCTCAACAGTGGGTGCAGAGCAGAACTAGAACATTCACCCACAGAACTCAATATCTAAAAAAAAAAAATCTGATTCTGGTCATCTCATTAACAAATATTCTCCAGTACCAGGAATATTGGAAACTAATATAAAACCCTACAAAAGTCACCAAAGATCTACAAGGCCAAATCTACCATACCATTATCAGCATAAACCTCCAAAACTCATACAAAAAAACCAGCACTATAAATACTGCAGCAGGCCCTAAAACAGCGATGGCGAACCTATGGCACGCGTGCCAGCTGTGGCACGCGAAGGCCTTGCAGCTGGCACGCGTGAAGGTCCGCAAAAAAAGAAAAAGCGGGCTCTGGCTGCTGCCGCGGACGCGGCAGCATGCAGTGTCCCGCGGGGCCCCCTCCGCCCGCTAAGCCCCTCTGCAAGGGCTTTCAGATTCGCGAGGGAGACAGCGTCTCCCTCGCGTCTCTGTTAAGCCCGTAGGGGTTAATGGGAAATTTCCCATCAGCCCCTTTAGACGCGAGGGACTGATGGGAAATTTCCCATTAGCCCCTGCGGGCTTAACAAGAGACGCGAGGGAGACGCTGTCTCCCTCGCGAATCTGAAAGCCCTTGCAGAGGGGCTTAGCGGGCGGAGGGGCCCCGCGGGACACTGCATGCTGCCGCGTCCGCGGCAGCAGCCAGAGCCCGCTTTTTCTGTTTTTAAATTTGCCGGGGGGGGGGTGTTAGGACTGCTAATGGGCTAGGGGGGGGGGTTAGGACTGCTAATGGGCTTGTGGGGGTTTGGACTGCTAATGGGAAAGGAGGGGGTGGGTTAGGACTGCTAATGGGCTGGGGGGGGGGTTTGGACTGCTAATGGGCTAGGAGGGGGGGGGGTTAGGACTGCTAATGGGCTAGGGGGGGTTAGGACTGCTAATGGGCTGTGGGCTGATGGGGGCTGTCTGGAAATGGGGTGATGGGGGGTTAGGACTGCTAATCGGCAGGGGGGGGGTTAGGACTGCTAATGGGCTAGAGAGGGGGGGTAAGGAATGCTAATGGGCTAGGAGGGGGGGGGATACGACTGCGAATGGGCTGGGGGGGTTAGGACTGCTAATGGGCTAGGGGGGGTTAGGACTGCTAATGGGCTGGGGGGGGGTTAGTTCTGATAATGGGGTCGGAGGGGTGGGGGTTAGGAGTTCTAATTGGGTAGGGGGGGTTAGGACTGCTAATGGGCGAGGAGGGGGTGTTAGGACTGCTAATGGGCTAGTGGGGGTTAGGAATGGAAATGGGCTAGGAGGGGGGGGTTAGGACTTCTAATGGGGTAGGGGGGGTTAGGACTGCTAATGGGCTGTGGGCTGATGGGGGCTGTCTGGAAATGGGGTGATGGGGGTTAGGACTGGTAATGGGCTATGGGGGGGGGTTAGGACTGCTAATGGGCTAGAGAGGGGGGGTTAGGACTGCTAATGGGCTAGGGGGGGGGGTTAGGACTGCTAATGGGCTTATGGGGAGGGGTTAGGACTTGAGGTGGGCTGTGGGGTGGGGTTAGGACTGGAAGTGGGTTGATGGGGGGTTAACACTGGAGGTGGTCTGATGGGGTTAGGACTGGTAATGGGCTATGGGGGGGTTTAGGACTGATAATGGGCTATGGGGGGGGCTGGGACAAGAAATGGGCTGATGGGGAGGGGTTAGGACTTGAGGTGGGCTGATGGGGTTAGGACTGGTAATGGACTGTGGGCTGATGGGGGGTTAGGACTGGCAATGGGCTATGGGGGGCTGACTGGAAGTGGGGGGTTAGGACTGGTAATGGGTTATAGGGGGGGGCTTAAACTGAAAATGGGGTGATGGGGGGTTAGGACTGGAAGTGGGTTGATGAGGGGGGGATAGGACTGGTATTGGGTTGGGGGCTGCTAGGACTGGAAATGGGCTGATGCAGGGACTAGAAGGGAATGGATGCTGGGTGAGGCTGGAACTAGAAGGGAGCTGGTGTTGGGGGAGGATTAGAATGGGATGGGGCTGGGAGAGTAAAATGGAGAGGGGAAAAATATTTTGTGTGGGAGGGATAAAAAATCTACAATTGGCCGGGTATTGGGAGAGTAAGTGGGGATTGAGGATGGAGGGGTAAATTTTGAGTAGATGAAATAGGAATGAGGAAAGAGCCAAAGGAGAAAGATTAGTATGTTAAAGCAGATGTAGAGAGAGAATGGAAAAAAAAAACAAGAAGACAGAAGAAAGGACAAATGGACAGCAGATGGAGAGTTAGCAGAAGACACGAAGAAACCAGAAGAAAGTGGCTGGAACAATTGCAACTGAAAAAAAATGCACAAAAGGTAGAAAAATATCTCTTTATTTTGAATTTATTAACTGGAATATGTCAGCTCTGGGAAATGTGCATCATTAATTTTTGCGCTTTGTTTAGTACAAGAGGAAATTAATATATAGTTTTATTTCTACAGTGTTGTTGTATATTCCAAGTTTGGCTTTTGGGGTTCCCAGTTTAATTATTGTCTTCCTGTTTCTAAATTGTGATTCCTTGTTTGGTGATGGTCTGTTCTGCATGTGTAACTGAGCTGAGGTATTCTGTTTATATAATTCCTATTTGACATTGCCACTTGTTCTTTCCCCAGTAGGTCATGTATTGTTGTTCTCTGAGATGTATTGGTTTAATATTTGCAGTGTTGCCTTTTGATAGGTAGAGTATGGTGCTTTGTGAGTCCTGGTAGTGCTGTTAGGATACGGCGGGTTTGCTATGGGTTCTAAATGGGCAGCGTTTGTAGTAGTTCCTAATGTGCCTGGCGGTTGGTACTGGATTATAGTAATGTAGAAACCTTTTAGTCTTTCTTTATCCATATACTCATTAAGAGGCATGTTTACTAAAAGTTAGTGTATGGTAACATTATGCAAATATTTATGCAAATGAAGCACCTTATGCAAATGGGGCTTTAATTGACGTGCTGGCACTTTGAGGAAATTCTTTGGTTTTGTGCGGCAGTTTGGGCACTCGGGCTCAAAAAGGTTAGCCATCACTGCCCTAAAACATCTAACACCTATTTGAAAAGCTGAACAAGGCAAATTGCTACAGTATATATCCCTGCGCACAGATTTCATGTTAACAGAACACACAGCCTTGGTCACACACTAGGAACACAGACTCTCATCAAGTACAGAATAAGTGATCACAACTTAAAGTAAAAATAAAATATTTAGAGAAAAATTAAACTGAAACCCCAAGAAGCCAGACTCTGCATGCAGTGCAACACCATATAAGAGATGCAGTATCCCATACTGTGTAAACTATAAAAATAGCACAAAGTCCAATCACTAAATAGAAAATAAAATTATTTTTTCTACCTTTGTTGTCTGACCATTTTATCATACTGGTCCTGATCTGAGGCTTCTGCTTTCCTGTCTTCTCTTAGCACTCTATCTGCCATTTTTTGTATTTTCTTTTGTTTTCTTCACTTCCTTCCATCAGCCTATTTCCAGTCCCAACAATGACCCTCCTCACTTGTCACCTCCCTTCCAGTCCCAGTGACCCCTCCCTGCCAGCCTCCTCCATATTACCCAGCCACCTACCAGTCCCATCCCCAAATGTCAGCTCCCTCCAGTCCCACCCCCAGGTGTCAGCTCCTTTCCAGCCCCCAACTTCCCAAGTTCCCGTCCAGCCATCTCCTTCCCCTCTCTCAGTCCTCTTTCAGCCATCTCCTTCCCCTCTCTCAGTTCCCTTTCAGCCATCTCTTTCCCCTCTCTCAGTACCCTTCCAGCCATATCCTTCCCCTTTCTCAGTTCCCTTTCAGCCATCTCTTTCCTCCCCTGTCAGCTCCCTTCCAACCCTCTTTTCCCCGTGTTAGCTTTCTTCCAGCCCCCATCAGCTCCCTCTCATGCCTCCCCTGAGCAGCTCATTCTTCTTCTCTCCATCCCCCCCACCCATGCAGATTGTTCCTCTTCTCTCTTTCCACCCCCCCCCGGGCAGCTCGTTCCTCTCCTCTCCTTCCCCAGACCCCCCGTGCAGTTCGTTCCTCTTCTCTCCCTCCCCCCCATGCAGCTCGTTCCTCTTCTCTCCTTCCTCCCGTGCAGCTCATTCCTCTTCTCTCCTTCCCCAGCCTTCCGTGCAGCTCATTCCTCGTCCCTCCTTCCCCCCGTGCAGCTTGTTCCTCTTCTCTCCTCCATCCCCCATCCCCCGTAGTTTGTTCTGCTCTGCGTTTGAAATGAAAGTAAACCGGTGGGGAGCATTGTTCCCTCTAATGTTCTGTAGGCTGTGTGCGCATAAAATATCAGCTGTGCAGCTTTTGAAGGAAGGTATTGTAAGTATTAGTGTATGTGTCTCATATCCCCTCGTGTTAAATGTATCCCCCAACTGCTTTGACCCGGTGAAAAGCAGGATATAAATGCAGCTAAATAAAATAAATAAAATAAAAATAAAGGTTAAATTTTTGTGCGCCACATAACGACACTCGGAGTTATATACTTTAAAATTTGACTACACGTCAGAATATACCCCATTTATTTTAATCAAATTAAATGAAAATAGATGATTACTAAATGAAGCAGAAAATTTCTAGTAATTACAATCACAACTTTTAAATTTTAAGACATCTGGATTTGCTATCAGAATCAGAACCGTAATTTTTTGTTCGCTCTGTTGTAAAGTATGTGCGCTCGCTCGGCAAGGTGTGTGCGCGCGCACACGCGCACAGCTTAGAGGGAACAGTGGTGGGGAGCCTCCTGGTGGTAAGGAACCTCTGCTGTTGCCGCGTCCCACTCTAGCATCACTTCCCTTTGGGGGTGGGACATGGTAGCAGCAGAGGTTCCTTACTGCCGCGAGGCTCTGCACCGGTTTCGTGTCGTTTTGAAAGGTATCGCGGCCACAGCACTTCGTCTACGTCTTTTTTTTAACTGAAGGCGGAGTGAGGCGTCTCTTTTGGGGGCATTTCTGCTGCCCCAAAAGTTTGCCACCTGAGGCCACCACCTCACTCCGCCTAATTATAGAGCTGCCTCTGGCTCTGACTACAATGAAAATGCATGAGAGAAAATTGCAGCCACCACATCCACTGAATGTAGATCTCTCTCATGCATATTCATTGTGGTCAACTTGAAAAGCTCAGTTTCTTGATGTCTCAAGGACTGGGTTTAAAACCACTGAGTTAGAGCAATGATCTGAGAACCTGGATTCAGATTCCACTCCTCCCACTGACATTCCTAGCATCCTTGGGCAAGTCACTTACTCATAATCTTGAACATAAGAACATAAGATATGCCATACTGGGTCAGACCAAGGTCCATCAAGCCCAGTCAACAGTGGCCAATCTAGGTCATACGCGCCTAGCAGTTTCCCCAAAAGACACAGGTTCCACAATGCTTTTACTGGGTCAAGCATTGATATCCTGGGTCCCTTCTTAATAATGGTTTATGGACCTTTCCTCCAGGAACTTGTGCAAACCTTTTTTAAACCCAGCTACACTAACAGCCTTTACTACATCCTCCGGTAACAAATTCCAGAGTTTGATTACACGTTGAGTGAAAAAATATTTTCTTTTTTCTTTCATTAGTCTTAAATAGTTTACCCTGTAGCTTCATTGCATGTCCCCTAGTCTTTCTCTATTCTGATAACATAAACAATTGATCTATGTTTACCCGTTCCACTCCGTTCATTAATTTATAGACTTCTATCATATCTCCCCTCAGCCGTCTCTTTTACAGGTTAAAGAGCCCTAACCTTTTTAGCCTTTCTTCATAGGGGTATCCTTCCATCCCCTTTACCATTTTGGTGGCTCTTCTCTGAACCATTTCTAAAAATGCTATATCCTTTTTAAGATACGGCGACCAGAATTGCAGACAGTATTCAAGGTGCGGTCTCACCATGGAACAATATAGAGGCATTATAATATATTTTGTTTTATTTTCCATTCCTTTCCTTATGATACCTAGCATTCTATTTGCTCTCTTGGACGCCGCTGCACACTGGGCTGAGAGTTTTAACATGTTATCCACAATGACGCCTAAATCGTTTTCCTGGGTGGTGGTTCCTAATGTGGAACCTTGCATCGTGTAACCATAGTTTGGGTTGTTCTTCCCTAGGTGCATAACTTTGCACTTGTCCACATTAAATTTAATTTGCGGACTTCATTAAAGCTAAAACCAACATGGTCAACAAAGGAACATTATCCAGTCCTACTAAAAGCCCACCTAAGCAACTCACCACCTTCTCAACTCCGTCAGAAGCAAGCATTGAGCACATTATAACAAATATCAATGCCACCACCGCCCCCAATGACCCTTGTCCAGCCTTCTGGATAAGGTCATTACGCCATGAGGTCAGCCCAATAGTAGCCCAATTCATGGACTGTTCTTTCTCCACTGGACAATTCCCCTCAAGCCTCAAGCAGACGTCCATTAGACTACTCTTAAAGAACGCCAAACTAGATACTCGGAAGGTAGAATCCTACCGACCTATATCTAGCATCCCGTTGTTAGCAAAAATAATTGAGAAGACCGTACAGCGACAGATACAGGATCATATCGACTCCAATGCCCCCCTCGACCCAAGCCAGCACGGGTTCAGAGAATCCCATGGGATGGAATCTCTCCTCACCACACTCATCAACACTCTCATCACTGGGATTGACTCCATCAAAAAAGGGTATGCACTATTCTTCTTAGACATCGCAGCTGTGTTTGACTCGGTAAACCACCAACAACTCCTGGTGCGATTGCAAGATAAAGGAATAAGTGATTCTGCCTTGCAGTGGTGTAAATCCTACCTAACCGATAGGTGGCAGCAGGTGCGAACAGGAAACACAACCTCGCAGCCTTTCCAACAAATTCATGGTGTACCCCAGGGCTCGTCCCTATCCGCCCTCCTTTTCAATATATATATGCAACCCCTCTGTGAATTAATTCGCTCATTTAACATCTCCTGTCTGCTCTATGCGGATGATGTGTTACTATAGACCCCATTTACGATTGAGGATCCTGACTTCACACAGCTGATAAACTGCTTCAATGCCATAACCGACTGGCTCTTCTCCCAATGTCTCAAGATCAACTTCAGCAAGACTGAAGTACTATTTGTGACAAGAAACCAGACGTTTTCTCCACCGGCAACGATTAAAACGAGAAACGCAGAACTCTCAAGCAGACCCAGCATCCGCTACTTAGGGGTGACGTTGGACCATCATCTCAATCTCAAAGCACACATCAGCAATTCCATCAAGCAAATTTACCACAAGATAAGAACTCTACGTTATCTTCGCCCACTGCTGCAACCTGAGGACTTCAGAACAGTATTTCAGGCTTTGGTGAGCCCCCCACTTTGATTACGCAAATGTAATCCTGCAAGGTCTCCCCAAAAACCCCTTAAACCCCTTACAGCTAGCTATGAACGCTGTTGCACGTGTACTGAGTGGAGCGGCCAGAGGTGATCACATTACTCCGGTCCTTAAGAACCTACATTGGTTACCAATACACTGCTGCTTAACCTACAAGGTAACCATTATCACTTTCAAGATCATCAATAAGTTAGCCCCTCTAACCTTAACGGACCTGATTCACCCTGTTACAGCCAATAGAGAAAGGAGATCACATACCACTAACACACTACTGATCCCTAAGGAAATAACTAAATGTACAGAGCGAACAAGGAAAAGAGCCTTTCAATTCTATGCCCCCAGCTGCTGGAATGCTCTTCCAGCAGCCGTTAGAGCCATAAAGGACTTAGCACAATTCAGAAAAGCGCTTAAGCACCACCTCTTTCTCCTACACTACTCTCAACCCTCCAACCTGACACCCCTTGCGAACACATGAACACCATTAATGTATGTAATATGATGATACTACTTGTAATCGAATGTTTTGTTGTACATAGTTAATCCCAGTTGATATCCAAGTTAAGTTTCCAGTTCAATGTAAGTGCCCTGGCACAACCTTTGTTATATGTGAACCGCGCTGATTTCTAAGAGTGCGGTATATAAGAAACAATAAATAAAAAAATAAATAAATTTGCCATTTTGATGCCCAGTCTTCCAATTTATCAAGATCTTCTTGCAATTTTCCACAATCCTCTTGGGTTTTAACAACTTTAAATAGTTTTGTGTCATCTTCAAATTTGATAACCTCACTCGTTATTCCCTTTTCCAGGTCATTTATGAATATGTCAAAAAGCAGCGGACTCAGCACAGATCCCTGGGGTACACCACTATTCACCTTTCTCCATTGGGATAATTGGCCATTTTGCCCTACCCTCTGCTTTCTATCTTTTAACCAGTTCCTGATCCACAATAGTACACTGCCTCCTATCCCATGACTCTTTAGTTTTGCCAAAAGTCTCTGATGAGGGACCTTGTCAAAGGCTTTCTGAAAGTCTAGATACGCTATATCAACCGACTCACCTTTGTCCACCTGTTTATTCACACCTTCAAAAAAACATAACAGATTAGTAAGACAAGATCTTCCTTGTCTAAAGCCATGTTGGCTGTCTCCCATTAGGCCATGACTATCTATATGCTGAGTAATTTTGTTCTTTATGATGGCTTCTACCATTTTTCCGGTACTGACGTCAGGCTCACCGGTCTGTAGTTTCCCGGATCACCCCTGGAATCCTTTTTAAAATTGACGTTACATTGGCGATCCTCCAATCTTCATGTATTACAGATGATTTTAATGAAAGTTCACAGATTACTAATAGCAGGTCTGCAATCTCATATATCAGTTCTTTTAACACCCTTGGATGTATACCATCCAGCCCAGTTGATTTGCTACTCTTCAGTTTATCTAATAGTTGTCATACATCTTCCCGATGAATATCTTCTCAGATCAGGGGTGGCCCAAGAGTGGTGGGGGGCCATGTGCAGAAACTCATTGCAGGGCCTCATAAGTATTTGCATGTCTACAGGGCCTCATTTGCATAAATATTTGCATAACAACTGAACTTATTTGGTTAGTGCTATGAGTTTTTTAATAATAAAGAGGGAAGCTACTGTATACAATGAGAAATCCCGGTTGATATGAATTCATATCATGGTGTTCAGGCTGGACTGGACTGTGACAGAAAAGCCCAGAAGCATTCAGGCCACAAAAGAAATTTAAACTAAGTTGTTCCCTTAAAGTATGAGATTTCCTTGAATCTGAGCTGACAAAATATTTGAAATTTAAGACCAGTCCAGCAGCATCAAGAACACAAAACTGCAAACCTTAAAGACTATCCATATTCCAGTACCCCCCACAGGAAACAAAAAGAAAAAGTGAGAACCACAGCACAGGGCCTACAGAGTAGAAGACGATTTAGGTCTTTATGTTTATAGGATGGACTTGAAGTACAAGAAAGGCCCTTATATGACATTATGATATCTACTGCTATACATGTCCTTTGTAACTGGAAAGATATCTCGCTACTAAATGTTACCTTTTGGTGGCATGCAATTTGTATGATTAGAAAGTTAGAGGGCATTGCTTCTGCGTCATCTACAGTAATCGCATTGATAAAATGGAGAGAACTTGGAGGCCTCTGGGTTTGTACTTGGTGAATATGTAATTTTTTCTCTTTGTTTAGAGTTTTCTTTATTTCAATTTAGACCTCTGCCTTTTGTTGTTGTTGTTATTATGGGAGCAGACCAGATAGCCATGTGGTCTTTTTCTGTTGTCATGTTTCTGTTTCTATGAATTTGTTCAAATTGTTCTGTAATCTTTAAGTATAACTCAAAAACAATCTTGAAAAAAAAAGAACTGGTTCCAATCTCTTTTCCATATTCCTTATGCCCAATTCTTCTCTCTCCTCCCATCTTCTTTTCTTCCTTCTCTACATGTCTTTGATGCTGATCTTTCCTTTTTATCTCTTTGTTTTCTTTTCTCTCTCCTCTGCCTCCTTGTCCATTCATATCCAGATTTTACTCCTCACTCCCCATTCCTCAGTCTCACATTTTTTACCTCTCACCTATCTACCAGCTTTTGATCTCCCATTCCTACCCCATCTCTAGTGCTCCCATTGCCGTTTCTGTCTCTCTCCTTCCCCTGCTTTCTATATCTTCTCTACCATTATCTATTTTCTAGCTGCCTATTTCTATCCCCTATTCTCCCTCCCTCAACCTTCATCTGTCATTCTCTGCCTTTGATCCCAGCATCAGCCCTAACTCCTTCTCTGGCCCCCAGCCCATTCTTTACTCTCTCACCCTCTAGTATTCTTTCACCATCTCCCCGGCCACATTTCTACCATCTCTCAACTTCTTCAGCGATCCATCTCTTTTCACATCTCTCACCCTCTCTCTAGTTCTCTAGATCAGGGGGGGGGCAAGTCTGGTCCTGAGAGCCGCAGACCAGTCAGGTTTTCATGATGTCCCTAATGAATATTCATGGACCTATTTCCATACAACGGAAGGCAGTGGATGCAAATAGATCTCATGAATATTCATTAGGGACATCATGAAAACCTGACTGGTCTGCTGCTCTCCAGGACCGGACTTGCCCACCACTGCTCTAGATCATTCACATCGGGTCTCAACCTCCCCCAACCTTTCTTTCCTATTCTCTTACCTCCACCCCACACTCTCCCTCATAACTAGCAATTACTAGGTCTCTTAAGTCCCCATCATCTCCCATCTCTGGTTCCTGACTCTGTCTCCTACTCCTTTGCATTCCCCCTCCCCCAAGTCCCTAACCTTCATTCTTCCCTTGCTTCCCTCCCCCACATTGCTTATTCCCTGAGTCCCGCAGTGCTGTCCCTCATGACCACATCCTTTCTCTGCTCCCACCTAACCTCTGCACCCCTTTCCCATCCCTGCTTTTGCCACCTCAAATCTCTATGATTATCCCTCTGCCCCTTCCAGTTCTAGTATCATCCACAGTGTCAGCCCCTTGCCCATTCCCAGTACTGTACTCAGTGACAATCCCCTTCTAGTTCCAGTCCCCCCACATTGTCTAGTCCTCTTCCAGTCCCAATACCATCCTCAATGTCAGCTCCCTTGATATCTCACTCCCCCACCACTGCCTAGCCACCTTCCAGTCCCACTGCCATCCCGTGTCAGCTCCCATACAGTCCCCGCCATCTAGCCCCCTTCCAATTCCAATTCCATCCTGAGTGTCAGCTCCCTTACAGTCCTAGTCCACCTCCTCCAATGGCTAGCTCTGTTCCAGTCCCAGTACACCCCCCCCCCCCAGTGTCAGCTCCCTTCCAGTTCCAGCCTGACTACTATCTGTCCCCTTCCAATCCCATCCTCAGTGTCAGCTTCCTTACAGTCTGATTCTCCCATCTAGCCCCCTTCCAGTCCCAGTACCATCCTGTGTCAACTCCCTTACAGCCCTTGTCCCCCTCCCTCACTGTCTAGCCGCAAATCCAGTCCCAGTCCCATTCCCACTGTAGGCTCCCTTCTAGTCCTCTCCCCCTATACCATAGGCTTCCAGTCCTTCTACCCCCACCCGTCCCATCCTCTGCAATCCCGGTCTACCTCTCCCCAGCATTGGTCACCATTCACCTCCTACTTCTACAGCCAGGGGAATATCCTCCATTTGATCCCGCAACTGTACTGCCTTAAGAGCCATCGGACTGTGGAGTTCCTAAAGTTAGTACAAGCATCTCCAGTTTCTTGTGAGACTTTCTATTACCTCCTGTCAAGCGGGGCCCTGTGCCACCAACATACTCACAAATGCGTAGAGCCGACCCTGGCTCAGATTAGAAGGTCTTTGCCTTTGGTTGCAAATTAGTATTAGAATTAGATTAGAAAAGAATTAGGGGGCATTATATAAAGGATTTTTTGTACATAAACTTTGTTTTATGTAAAAAGCCTTTTATAAAACTACCCCACAGGTGATGCACACAAACGTATGTGCAGTGAGGTTCTTGATAGGCATGTGTGGGGGAATAATTTGGGTGAAGAGTGGGCGGAGTCACTAAATAGGTGCACAGATACACACCCACATACGCGCTTTAGATGCGTTCGTTTATAGCTGCTCCCCAGAAGCTGTAAATACAGATGGCTGCATTTTAGCTGTGATTGTGCAGATGTTGTGAGGCTTTTTTATAAAGACAAATAGGCACCTATATGTCTTTACAAAACAGCCTAGGACACCTGCTATAAATTGCTCTCCTAATGACTGCTAATAACAATTCTGCAAGTCCCCGTGAGCATTTATTTAGAAAGATAGACTAAATCCAAAAATTATTCAATTAAAAAAGAAATAAAGGATATTGGGTAGGATAATAAAAGTGATTCTTAGTTTATTTTAATATAATAAAAACCAAAATGGACCTATATTGAATTTGGTTCTGTTTCCTCAGAGGCCTTCACTACAAAATGAGGGAAGACCCTCCATCAGAGGGGCCTCTGGTCTGCACTGGCATAAAGAGTGTTTTCTTTCTAGGAATATTTTCTAATGTACAAAAGAATTAAGGTTGAAATGTTCAATTTCAGCTCACTAAGGAAACAGACATACTAATCTGCCTTCTGCAGGTTGTCTGAAAGAGCAGACTACTATATATAGTTGTAAATCCTTTTACAGCAACAGGATAAAATGAAAATAAACTTAACTATCTAATTTCTCAACAAACAGGGGTGTCCTACACGGAGCGGTTTGTTCACCCCTAAACAAAGACATGGGGAGGGGTGACCTGCACGGAGCGGCAGGGGCACCTACTCTTGCCATCTTACTGGGCAGACTAGATGGACCATACTGGTCTTTATCTGCCGTCATTTACTATGTTACTATGTAAATTAAATTTCAATGAAATGAATCATTATTTCTTCAGTAAATTTTGAATCTTTTCTGAATATTCTTTCCATTTATAATATCCTGTCTATCTTTACAATACCTTTCCAATGATTAATTCCATGGATGTCTACCAAGCAATAGGGAGGAGAGGAGAGGTCTTAATTTTGTATAAGAGAAGATAAATAATCACATTATTTCACAAATACAGTCTC
Organism: Ichthyophis bannanicus; assembly: GCA_033557465.1. Lineage (NCBI taxonomy): Eukaryota > Metazoa > Chordata > Amphibia > Gymnophiona > Ichthyophiidae > Ichthyophis > Ichthyophis bannanicus. Next base: position 67,839,144 of record CM066049.1, read on the forward strand.
AGACTTCACTTCTCTCTTCTTTTGTCAGATGGTTTATTCAGTTTGAAAAAAAAATGCGTTTGCTAGTTGGATAACGCAAAATGAGCTTTTTCCTTGTGTGTTATTTCCTGCTAGAACCCATAAATTCTAGTTTTTAAAACTGATCTGTTGAATGTTTTATGATAGCCTGCCTAGAGAGAGATATAGAGGCAGAAGCAAATTGGAAGAGGGGAAAAATGAAGAAAAGGGGAAAGCAGACTAATTCACGTCCATATTCTTTCTCTCTTTTATACATGCAGTATATACCTTATATAATGGGAAAGACAAAATACTTTAGTAGGCATAGGCGTTAGTTTTCGTATGAATGGAAATATCGATGAAAACTAACAAATTCAGTTTGTTCTGGAGTCAACTAACTGATTGCGCATGTTGGGCAGATTTTAACAAGCAGTGACAGAAATTCATCCCTGCCTGAATTATGCTAATTTGGGGAGTGAAGAAGGGGTGCTGGGGCTTAAGACTTTTAAATAAAGTAAAAGAGATTTTTAAAAAACAGCTTGACTTCTGTCTTTCAGGGAGTGAGAGAGGGGTTCTGCAACTTAGGATTTGTTTACTTAGCTGCGGTAGTGGCTTCAGTGTGATATCCGAGCTGCGCCCCCATTGAATTCAATGGGGCTGCAGCTCCGATATCGCACGGAAGCCGCTACCGCAGCTAAATAAACAAACCCCTTAGGGCTTTAAAGCAGAAACAAAAAGATACCATAAAGGAAATAGGTTGAAGTCTGTCTTTGAGGGAGTGAGGAAGGGGTGCTAGAGCTTACCAGCTAAAAGCACAAAGAAAAAACATTGAAAAAAGAAAAAGCTTTACCGGTTCAGCGGGTTCCTCTCACCCTGTTAAGCTTAGGAGTGCTGCTGTGTCACTGTCTGTGTGGTTTAACCTCCTCTATTTGTTGAGGTGTAAAAGTTAGTTAAATTTGATTTGATTCAATCTTCTTACTATATAGGGTTGTTCTGTGTCTATCCTATACCTTTTTGAATTCTGCCACTGTTTTTGCCCCTACCACATACAGTGGCACTGGCAAAGGTTGCTTGTTTTATCTAATATCCTATAATATTAGGACATTTTCTAATAAGGAAGCCAGATACTTCCTGAATGCCATGGAAGCCTTACCCTACCACCAATTACTAAAGAATCTCACGCACCGAATAGGCATCATTCCCGATCTTATCTTCATCCCCCAAACAATGCTAAACCATAACCACATCACACACCCCACAATCACCTCAATACCATGGTCCGACCACCACTTAATAAATTTTACCTTGTGCATCACACACCCAGCTGAACAGGAACCCCAGCAGCACAAATGCTGAAGATTTAAAAGCTTTAACACAAAGACAGATTCTTGAACAAAATAATCCCCAAACTACAGCAAGACACAGAAAACTGGATGACACCATTGAAACCTGGAATAGCTCCTTAACTGCACCAGCAACAGCACCAACCAAAAACAGGCAACCACACATAGAACAAAAACGGCACCCTGGTACTCTAAGGAAATCAGGACAGCTAAAAGACTCCTGAGAAGACTTGAGAGAAAGTGAAGACATACAAAAGCCCCAAACATCCTACATCAATACAAAATCCTACAGATGGAACATACCAACACAATCAATAGATGTAAACAACAACACCCCACAAATCTCATAATGAAATCAGCTAACAAACCAAGAGAATTATTCAATATCATGCAGGCACTTACTGGTGACCCACTAAAAAATAACGTTCCAGAAATGCACCCTCAAACCATAGCGAACTACCTAAGAGACAAACACACCAAACAGAACCAGATAACCACAATGACTACAACATACCAACCTCGGGATTCACCCCACAAAGAACTATTGGGAACATTTAGTGTCCCATTGACTCAGCAGATATAAGACATCATATCCTCGCTTAATACTGGCACATCACCTTCAGATTCATGTCCCGTCACATGGATAAAGTCAACAAAGAAACAACTCAATCATGTCATTCACAAAATGGCAATCTTGTCTCTCACTCAGGGGTATATGCCAACATCACTCAAACAGACTACCATACGACCTATACTCAAAGACATGTCCCCCAACAAAAATGATCCAGCTGCCTACCAACCAATCTCCAGCTTGCCACTTATTGCCAAAATCATAGAAAAGATGGTTCAAAAGCAACTACAAGATCATATAGACCAACATGCATCACTAGACCTACATCAACATGGGTTCAGACCTAACCATGGCACAGAGATTCTCCTAACATCTCCATTTGACAGTATCATCAGAGGAATAGATAATGTTAAAACAGGATCTATCCTTATATTCAAGGACATGTCTTCTGCCTTTGATACTATCTCCCACAGCATCATGCTGCAGCATCTCCAAGAAATTGGCCTACACAATAACATGCTAGTATGGTTTCAATCTTACCTCAGCATCCGGCAACAGCAAGTCAAATGTGGAACAAACAGATCAATACCTTTCCCCATACATCAAGGAGTACCTCAAGGCTCATGACTCTCATCACTTTTATTTAACATCTACATACAACCTATATCTATTGATCTATTCTATTGAGCATTTATATAGCACTGCAAACGTACGAAGCGCTGTACAGACAAGTAGGAGAGACAATCCCTGCTCATCATAGCTTACAATCTAGTTAAGACAAAATACAAAATACAAATTACAAATCAGGCCTAACAATCTAGTAAGACAAAGTAACAAATATTCAGGGAGAAATCTAGACAGGGCAAAAAGCACAAACACAAACACGGCATTTATAATCTAGTCAAGTCACAACACAGGAGTCAGGATCTGAAAGCAACAGTGAAGAGGTGAGATTTCAACCTGGACTTGAAGAGGGCCAGGGAGGGCGCCCGGTGCACTGACACAGGTAGATTGTTCCAGGCGAAGGGTGCAGCCAGGTGGAAGGAGCGAAGTCTGGAATTAGCAGTACGAGTGAAGGGCATACATAGACGTAGACTGATAGAAGAACGAAGTTCACTAGAGGGGATGTAGGGAGAGACAAGAGATGACAGGTACTGGGGGGCTGAAGAGTGAATGCATTTATAGGTCAGGAGGAGAAGATTGAAATGGATATGGAAATGGATGGGAAGCCAGTGAAGTGACTTGAGAAGAGGAGTAATATGGGTATGGCGAGGCTAACGGAAAATTAGTCGAGCAGCAGAATGTTGAATAGAACAAAGGGGAAAGAGGTGGTTTGTAGGAAGACCAGCAAGGAGAAGGTTGCGGTAATCAAGGCGGAAGGTGACCAAGGAGTGGATAATTGTTTTAGTAGTGACTTCAGAAAGGAAGGGGTGAATTTTGCTGATGTTGTAGAGAAAGAAACAGCATGTCTTAGCTACGAGCTGGATATGTGTGGAGAAAGAGAGAGAGGAGTCAAAGATAACCCCCAAGTTACGGGCCAAGGAGAAAGGAAGGATTACAGAGTTATCCACAGAGACTGAGAAAGGGGGAAGAGGAGGGGAGGCATTGGAGGGAAAGATAAGGAGTTCAGTCTTGGCCATGTTCAGTTTCAAACAGCGGTGAGACATCCAGGTAGCAATGTCAGAAAGGCAAGCAGTGATCTTGGTCTGAATAGCTGGAGAGATTTCAGGCGTAGAGAGGTAGATATGAGAGTTGTCAGCATAGAGATGGTAATGAAAGCCATGGGAAGAGATAAGGGCACCAAGGGATTGGGTATAGAGAGAGAAAAGGAGTGTTCCCAGGACGGAACCCTGGGGTATACCAACCGGGAGCTTGGTGGCAGAGGAGGAGGAGCCACCAGAACACACACTGAAAGAGCGATGGGAGCGGTAGGAGGAGAACCAGGATAGTACAGAGCCCTTAAAACCAAATGAGGACAGGGTGACGAGGAGAAGGTTGCGGTCAACAGTATCGAAAGCAGCAGAGAGATCAAGAAGGATGAGGACAGAGAAAAGGCCTTTGGATTTTGCCAGGAACAAGTCATATGTGAAATCATTAAGAAATACAAAATTCATTACAGGTTATATGCCAACGACATCATGGTATACACCCCACTTGAAATAATCAAGCCTGACCTCTCAACCAAAACATTGTGCGTCGAAGATATGATCACTTGGCTCAACAACAGCCACCTTTCTATAAACTACAAAAAGACAGGCACTCTTCATCACAAGGCATTCCTCATTTGTCTCACCGCAATCAATCAACATACAGTAAAGGCCCATAATAGTAAAAAAAGAGATCAAATGCCTAGGAATCATCATGGACTAGCACCTCACCATGCAATCTCACATAAAGAGAACCACTGCAAACGCCTACCATAAAATGAAAGTGATCAGGAGGCTAAAACTGATCATGGACCAAGATTACTTCCACACCATTTGCCAAGCAGAAATCACCCCATCATTTGACTACTGCAACTCACTCTACCAGGGGCTCCTAAAACAAATCATCATCGGAAATCCCAAACAAGAGCACATCACCCCTCAGCCAGTTACGTTGGTTCCTAATACACTCCCACATCAGATTCAAGACAACCTTAAACATCTTCAAAATCATCCATCAATAATCAGCTGACATCCTTCAAGACTTCATAATAAGAGACACAAGCATCCGACTCAGAAGAAACAACAACAGGCATATGATCATCACACCCCACGATTACCAAAAAAAACAAACAAGCCACATCTGGAAGTGAGCTTTCACTATGTGCCCCATCAATATGGAACTCACTTCTAGATGACATGCGAGCGACAACAGACATCAAAAACTTCAGGAAGAAGCTGAAAACCCTACTCTACACAAATCACCTGGGACACATCACTTAACCAAAGGTGGGGGTTCAAATCCCACTAGAGGACAGCAACCTTGGGCCGGAAGGACTGGGGTTTCTAATCCCACAGGTGCTCCTTGTGGTCTTGGGCAAGCCACTTAACCCTCCATTGCCCATGTCCCTGTAAAATAGTTATCTCCAAGTTATAATACCCTGTTCTATGTAATTTCAATTTGTTCAATGTAAACCACACTGATGCAGAATAGCGCGGTATATAAGAGAATGTAAATAAATAAATAAAATAAACCACTGGACCGACGAAAAGACCTAAACTACCACCTGTCAATTCTAGGGCATGGACGAACAACTTTCCTTTAACACTACGGACTGAATTGTACATAGTTTATGTAATATACTTATACTTGTTATTGACCTACCCTTCCTCTCCCCCTGTTTAAGTGTTCTTTGTATACTGTTGAGTTACAATGTAAACTGCTTTGATTGCAGGATACAGTGGTATAAAAAAAATGGTTAAATAAATAAATAATATATCTATTGCTATGGTTCTCTAGGGATAAAGTGACAAAGCATCCAGAGACATTACAATTAGTTGATGTTTTAATTCCCATTAAACAAGAAGTGTAATACTTGGGAGTTATATTGGACTCTGCTTTGTCCTTTCAGGTTCAGATTTGTATGGTTGCTCAAAATGAATTTTTTAAGATGCACACTATTTACAGGTTACGGATATTTCTACAGCAAGAGCTGTTTGGAGGCTTAGAGGCACATTTCACAACGGGACATCCCAGTGCAATCTGGGACGTCAAAGCCAGAATGTCTGAAAAAGAAAAAACAGGCGCATGCAAGTTCAGGCACGATTTCAGAAATGTGGACATGCACGATATGCACATATTTCCTTGTCTTTAGACATCCCCAGGATAGTCCCGCCAACACAAGATGCTTGATAGCATAATGGTTAGAATAGGAGTTTAAGAGCAGAGTGACCAGGGTTCAGATCCCAGTGTGTGCTTTGTGATCTAAAGCTAGTTACTTAAATTTTAATCTCCTCTCTCCCTGGAAATTTTAAAGTGAAAACAAGCACTTTCCTGATGCCTGTTCAAGGCTGGAGTAGGTATAAACATAAACTGCCTGCGGTTTCTGAGATCAAACAGATGCACTTCTTCCACATTTCTGTGTCTACTGGGACGTCCCTGCACAGGAGATGTCTCGGAATGTCATTTGTTGACTAGCCGGCGTGCACATCAGCAAACGTCCAAATCATGGTGTGTGAAGCTATTTTGCCATATCAGGACTATTGTATCTTGATATAGGTTCGCTTACCCGTTAAATATCTTAATGTGCTTCAAATAATACAAAACACAGCAACAAGTTTAATATTTGGTTTACAGAAATTTGATCACATATTGGTTTATTTTCAGAAATTACATTGACAAGACAGCAAGTTTAAGTGCTTATATTTGGCATATTTCATTTCATTTTATGTATAATAAGATAAAATGAAATATTTCATTGATCAAAAGATACAGTGAGAAAATATTTTTGTACCAATCTTTCTCCTCTCTTGTTTGTAACAGCATCTGTGGTGATGGGGAGGGGGGTACATTATAATACTATCTATTTCATTTCAAGCCCATAAAATACAGTTAAATACTGTATTTCATGCAACACGCTTGGGGTGCTGGTACTCCAGGGCAACTGAGACATAGGCAAAGGAAGGCTAGGGATGGGTACTTTTGGAAAATTAAGTGGTTGTAGAAGGAATGAAGGCATGGAAGGTGAGAGCACCTCTGACACAATTATGCAGCAAGAGACAGGTCGGTCCCAGGATATGCTTATGAGCTCCTAGTCCACTGATGAAGCTGATGAGAGATGTCTTTACAAGGGGAATAGAAAGATTGTAACTTCTGGTGCAACTGTGAAAAAACAGGTGTCCGGTGCCATCTCCACAGAGGGGCAAAGGAAGTTTGAGACAGTGCAGGGTGGGGGGACATAAGAGAAACAGCAATGAAGGCCACAGAGCAGGAACATCATATTCCCTGCAGGAGATGGTCTTTGCAGATACAGAATCTAAGGACTTCATATGAGTGGGATTTGCAACTGAATCATCAGATATTTAAGGTGTACTGGCTGAAGAGATGCTAACTGATGATGAGATAGAAAGTGATATTGGCAGTGTCGAGTTCAAGAGCACAACACAGATAGAGGGGACAATAGAGGTCGTGAGGATGCTGTTGGACTTTCAACCTCTTCTCCTTCCCTAGCTGCAGGTCAGCAGTATCCCCCTCCCAAAGATAGTAGAGGGGACGTTTTGTGAAACTTCAGAGGTGTGGAAGCATTTTAAAGTGCTTGAGCATCTGTAGTATGTAGAATGTAATTACTGTAGGCAGCAAATTAGTAGAAGGAAGCTGATGGGCCATCTAATGAACAGTGGCATGCAGCATAATTTTCTAAAATAGCACTGACCCTAGGCTGGGGACCCAATTCAGGAATGGAAAACACAGTTGTGGGAAAATTACAAAAAACACAAAATCCTTTTTTCAAGCAGAACCCATGGTCTCTTCATCCAGTCTGGTGGCATGGAAGCGCATTTAAGTAAGCCACTATGGAAGACATAGGGTGGTGTTTGGTAGCATTGTCATAGGCCATCAGTAGCAAACCCTGAAGATTGTTGAGAAGTTGGGGTTTAAGAGGCTGCTGCATCTCTTGGTTCCTGACATCTTTTATTAGGTAGTGATCCCTTTGCAGGCAGTGATGGCAAAAACAGAGGCCAGTAGCAACATACATTCCACCACTGAAAACTGGTCTAATCAGAATGCTATACACTCATATTTCTCCCCGACAACACATTGGCGGCAGCTGGATGAGGCTGGCATAGGCTATAGGTCTAGTGGTGGAGCAACGGGAGGAGGCTACCAATGGGCTGTGACAGCCAGATGATAGATGATAGTCATATGTAGATCCATATCTTAATGGAAATTAAGGAAATGATGCAGGGTTGGTAGTTAGGGAACAAACAGAGCACTGTGCTTCCTGGTTTCTTTGCAGCAGATGGTGGAATGAACATGGTTAAGGCAATGAAGACTAGGGGCTTTCATAAGATCAGATACTTTGTATACTTGCTGCACTTGGTCGTTAGAGACTCCCTAGATCTGAGGAGCAAAGGAAGCAAGTGATTGAAAACTGTCGAAAAATATCAGCGTATTTTCACCAGTGTGAAGAGTGATGGGCAAATATCACACAGGTGACAGAAGTCCTAAAGCCCTTTAAGGATGCCACAATGACCTAAGTTCCACAAGAGCAACCCTGAGTCTTTTCACCCCAGTAGTAAATATTTTACAGGTAAGTTAGTGGGGTTTCAGCAGTGATAACGATTTACAGCAGAGGTTTTGGTGATGGTGGATCTCTTGCATGGCCCTTATGAAAGAGGATGCTTATATACTAGCTGGTTTCTGTGACCCGTGGATGAAAGGAACCATCTCTCTGCAATGTAATAAAACACACTGACATACTGTTGATGAAACCGGAAATCTGTATCAGAGAGGCAGAAGCGGCAGATAGAGAAAGACTAAAACCTAGGCACAATGTCGGAGCCCTAAGGAAAGCACTGCATCATGGTTTCCTTGCTATTGATGCCCTGGAGAGGGGCAGCCTCAGAGGTGGCAATGAGCACCCCTAGAAGGCCTAATTCATCTAACAATAGCACAAGCCCTGAGGGGATGTCATAGCTCCCCATCCTTTATGGCTAACAATGAAGTTGATGGAAAAGCTAGTGTTTGGTTTCACTTTATTTTCATGTGACTGTGATGATGAATGAGTGTTGAGCTACGCATACTGAGGGGCAGTTGCTGACCTTGTCAGCCTTCAGGGACTGATTTTGTAAGGGACGCGCAGAAAGTCACACAGTAATTATGCATCTAATTCTCTATTTTAAAAGACTTAATATACGTGAATGGACCCTTACATGCGCATTTTAGGTAGTTGCTATTCTGTAAGCATGTGCGTAAGTCCTATTCCGTTTACTTTCTATTTGGGTGTGTAATAGGGGTGGATCCTAAAATTACTCATGTGCATTCTAAAATACTAGAACTTACATATGTTTCTGAACAACCTAGATGTGGCAACAACTAGATTGAGGTGCATCTTTACTAGTGGCATACCAAAGGTGGGGTGGTAGGTGTGGCCCGCCACAGGTGATGGCTGGGTGGGGGTGCACCCCCATTGGGCCTGCGGAGGCAGCTCAGCAGACTTACCATAAAGGTGACTTGCTGCGCTGCCTCATACTCCAGGACCAGACGCTCTTCTCTCCCGGACAAAGCCTTGTGAATCGCGAGACTTCGACTGGGAGAAAAGAGCGGCTGGCCCTGGAGTGTGAGGTACTGCAGCAAGCCAGCTTTATGATATGCTTGCCATTGCTGCCTCCGTGGGCCAGGCTGGGGGGGTTCATCATGGTGTGCAATGCCATGCCGTGCCACATGGGGGGTGCCCACCCTGGGTGCCAAAGAGGCAGGGAACACCACTGGTCTTTATGCCCTTGCTTTAGAAAGTAAAGTACGTGTCCCCAAAGACCCTCATGGCAATACACATTAACTGCATGGGAGTTTACAAAATCTCCCTCCACATGTCTATCTGTGTTTTGGACAGTGCCCACTGCAGTCTCTCTGTGATGGTGCCCATTTCCAGTGGCTACCTTTCAGCACCCGACACCAAAACTTAAAAGAGACAAGCAAGAAATGAAAAAGGATATAAAAGTAAATCCTGGAGCAAACAGAAAGGAAATAAAAGAGAAAGAACTGAAAAAGGTCTCCCTGTGTTCGTGATGTCGTCTCGCTGTGCTGCCCTTTCTATCACAGTCCTGCTCTTGAGTCATATTGCAGCCATTGCAACTTGCGTTCCTGCCTGCACGGCTGCTCTGCAGTCTTCTAGCATGTTCATAGTGGGCCCATTCAGGCACACCTTGCAAAAGTAAAAATAAAAATAATGAAATAAAACAAGCAAAAAAAAGGGAGACCTCTTTTCTCCTTGCCTCTCTGTGATGCTTCTGCCTGTGTCACTCTTGTTTCCAGGCTTAACTGCTTTCTGCTGCTTTCACGGTTTGAATGCTCTCAGTTACTGCAGGTATCCATTGTGCTGTTGAGGCCCTGCCCTGCAATTCTACACGCTGCCATGCTGACCTCGTGGTGTTCATTGTGCTACTGAGGCCCCGCCCCACAATTCTACATGCTGCCACACTGACCACCTGGTGTCCATTGAGCTGCTGAGGCCCCGCCCCACAATTCTACATGCTGCCACACTGACCACATGGTGTCCATTGTGCTGCTGAGGCCCCACCCCACAATTCTACACACTGCCATGCTGACCTCGTGGTGTCCATTGTGCTGCTGAGGCCCCGCCCCTCAATTCTTCATGCTGCCACGCTGACCACATGGTATCCTTTGTGCTGCTGAGGCCACGCCCCACAATTCTACATCCTGCCACGCTGGCCATGTGGCCTCCATTGTGCTGCTGAGGCATCCCCCTCCCCCACAATTGTGCACGCTGCCACACTGACCACATGGTATCCATTGTGCTGCTGAGTCCTGCCCTGCGATTCTGCATGATGCCACGCTGACCACATGGTATCCTTGTGCTACTGAGGCCCCCAAGATTATGCACGCTGTTGCGCTGACCACGTGGTAAGGTCAGCTGACCTGGAAAAAGCCCTCAAAGCTGCAAGATATTACTATGAAAGACTTATGGCTTGCTATATCGCATGTTGATATCAAATTGTCTACTGTCGTTATCTCGCTCTGTCTCTTTTCCCAGGAGATAGTTCAAAAGTTGTAGGAAGCAGATAATAGATTACAGGTTTTAGGTAAATCTATTTCTAAAGTGGAAGGACAGCTGCAGTCTTTGCAGCAGACCAGTATTTCCTCTATGCACGATTCCCTCTCTATCCACTATAAAATGGAAGCTCTTGAAAATTCCTCCAAAGCTAATACATTTAAGATTTCCTAATTTTCCAGTAACCCATCTGCTATCCGCTCAAATTCTCCTTGATAAGTATTTCAGGGATGTTTTATTAGTAACTGAGCCCATCCAGTTGCAGAAATTTTATTATTTACCTAATAAGCTTGGAAAAAGGCGGCTGGGGAAGAGGGTATTAATATATTAACACCTAATGTGATTCAAGGGTTAACCCAATTTCTTGAGGACTTCACTCACATTGTATCAAAAAGAGCCACTTTGCTTGTAACCTTTCTTTCAGAGGCTGACAAGACCAAGGTTTTAAAACTGTTCATTAAACATAAAGAGGTAACCTTTTGTGGTCAGAAGTTAAATGTGTTTCCTGACATTTCCAGGAACACCCAACTTCGCAGGAAATAGTTTTTAGCCTTGAAATCAAAGGTTTTAAATGTAGGCGCAACTTTTTCTTGCATTTCCCATGCAAGTGCGTTGTCACCTTGCAGGGAAACACTTTTTTGTTTTTATGATCCTTCTCATTTTGAGAAACGTTTGGTGGATAACCAAGTCGCGGGTCAATCTGGAGCCGAAAAGGAATGAGCCCATTGGATTTAGTTACAAAGGGGTTTTTTTAGTCTTCCTTTTGACCTTCCTATATTTACGTCTTTGAAATATTGAATTGTTTGTTATTTGCCTCGTTCTTCCCTTGATGTGGGCAGCTGCTCTATTGTTTTTGTCTTTAAAAGATCAGGTTTGTGTTCTTTTGTCTTTATATAGCATTGCCCGTAATGAGCATTACTTATAAGTATTATTGGATTTATATTTTGGCAAATTTGATTTATTTGGAGGTTCATGCAGAGGAGCTCAGCTACTGCTATACCCTTGGTGAATAACGGTATTTGCTCTATCAGGAAGGATGCACATGGAGCGCTGATGGAGGAAGGGGACACTCATCTAGCTAGCTTGATAGCGAAAATCAACCCTAGCCAGGGCTTTTTTGAGAGGGTACATGGTGGTACTGAGTGCCAGGGCCAGCACCTTTTTTAATTGCCTGCTAAAATTGACCCGTGGTCCTCATGTATTAATGAAAGAGCCCTGCTATGAGGACTGGCACCTTTTTTGCAAGGAAAAAATGCACTGAGCCTGTTAGTCTTTCATTATAGGAGCTTCCGGCCTATCTTGTTGCTGTCCTTGGTCTTCCTCAGACCTTCCCACTACTGCAGCCCCATTCCCAGTACTTTAGAGGCCTTCGCCATGTCCATTCCCTGACTCTTATTTAACGCCATTAGCACATCACCCATGCAGTCCATGAATGTCTGGGGCATAGTATGGCTTTTACTGCTAATAAACGTTTGTTTTTATTGTCTAGTCAGTTTATTATCATTATTTATTTAATCAGTTTTTAGGATCATTTATTGTATATGTATTATATTACTGCTTTTGCCTCATTGTTCTGTTGGTTCCTGGTACTCGTGGTGCACCTGTATGTATTCTTCGCCCCTCTTTTGGTGCTCCTGGCTTGAGACTTGTAGTGCTGTTACAGATGCCTGACATCAAGTTTCATGAAGATTGGATTGAAAATGGATGACAACCTCACTTTCATTGTAAAATATCTTCCCTTATAGACATTAATGGGGGGGGGGGGAGGGTAATGGGACGAATGCACGGACGATTCAGCTCCCGCAGACTATCCGAACAGGTGTAATCTGTCGAATAAAAACAAGCATAAAAATCTTTGGCGTGCACATGATTGTACTTTAGGGGGCTACTTACTAAGCTGTGCTAAGCAGTTAATGTGAGATTAACATGTGCTAACATTTAGCATGGCAGCTAGACAGTGCAGGCAAATTCCTAACTTGAAATGGAGCTTGAAATGGATGGACAATGGGGAGCAAATGGGGAGGGATTGGGTCTTACAGCCAATGAATGGTAAGTTACCATATCTTAACTGTTAGCAAGGTGATAACATGTGCTAAAGATATTTATGGGAAGAAGGTAGAAATGCTCCCAACAGTTATTGCAAAGGTTTTGGAGTTACTGCACTTTAACTTTAGTAAATAGGCCCCTTAATGGTTTCCAGGTACTGCCAAAGGTTGAGATTCCCCTCCTCATACTCTCCACTCTTACAGCCAATGAGTTGTCCGACTGGTGCTTCAATAGGTTTATAGTGAATGGAAACCCTTGTTCATGTCAATCCTCAATGATTTCTCTTTGAACAACCATCCTACTCTGCTGAGATGGCTCCTTTGTTTGGTTAAAGATTAACAGAATGCCAAGACTTTGTGATCGATTAATTTCAGCCAGGTCCCCCCCCCCCCCCCGATTTACTCACATGCACACAAAACTCTAACTGTTCCTTTTCAAAGTGAAGCCTAACTGGATGGTAAAAAAAAAAAAAAAAGATTTACCTTGTTTAGGCATCAAATTACATTTTTAGATTTTTCTGCATTTCGTTTGAATATAACTGAGCAGAAATAATCCTTATGCCACTTTCTTTTTAAACAGTGCCAGTCACCATTTACCTTGCATTAAATATTATTTCAGCTATTGTAAATACATCTGCATCTTAAAGAGTTAATTTTATAAAGCATTTTAGACATGTAAAGCATGTTTTAGATTTGGAAAATGTCTGTTGCAAAACTGCACACAGATAGACACACGTAAAAAGTTGGTGCACCTCAAGATTACATCTCCTTTGATGCTCTCTGCTCACAGGCAATCTTAAGGCTTTAGTTTGGGTGGAGGTGTGATGGAGTTGCAATATATATGTGTGCTTTATAAAATCTGTGGGCATATGGGTCTACGCACATGGGGAAAGTCCATAGTCTTGCTCTCTTTTGAATCTCTTTTATAAACCCTAATAGTGCCCAAATGCCCGCATACAAATTTGCACTTGCTACAAGAAAATGGTTGCGTGTATGTTTCGTGCTTACCTGTGTATTTGATAAAATACATGTTTACCTCATAACTCCGTCTCCATTTCACACAGACTGTGCTCCCCGAAGTGCCTTCGCATATCTACGTTTTACACACCTATGTTGTTCTGTACTGTCGAGTCGACGCTGACTCCTGGTGACACTATGGATAGTTGTAACTATCCCCTGGGCTTTCTTGGAAAGATGTGACTGGAAGAGGCCACACAAGTTCATAAATGCTTTACATGCAGAAAAAAGACCTATAAAAATAGCCCCATTGAATTCATGCACAAATTTTACACCGTCTTCGCAGCAGATATAAATTTGTGTGAGAGAATTCATAGTCTTTGGGGGGCACATAGGCGTTTCTGTAGCTTTTATAAAATCAAAGAAACAATAACATACACTTACAAAGTCATTTACTTTTGAGGACCGTCATTACTTGACTGAGAGCCACAATTCACATCTTTCAATCACTAGTTCCATCATTGGTTCGTATAAGTAAATGACTCGTACTCTTATAAATCTGAGTACGAGCTTGATAGCTCAGGCAGTTTAAACTTATCTGTATCTCTCATATAAGGCCAGGTCCATGCAATCTGACGCAATATCGCATTTTGAAGAGAATCTTCTGCATCAGGAATTCATGCTTTTAGGTCCTCAAAAATACATAACTCAAATCCAAATCACTCTGGCCCTGATTCTGTAAGGCGACGTGCAGCCCCGCTATCCGCCTTCACCACATGCCACCTCCTGCCCCCTCCCTGCACGCGCAGAGTCCCAGATATATCCAATTCTGCAACCGCGGGAGCTATATGTGTCCGCGGTTGCAGAATGACGGCACTTGGATGGGCTGGTGTGCACATCATTCCACGTCAGGCTATCACCAAGTGCCTGCCCATCTCCCCTGCTGAGAGCTCCTGCTTGTGTATCGGTGCCATGACATCCCGTTGCGCAGCAGGAGCACACAAGGCCTGTCAGAGCACAAGATCACTTTTCCCCACTGCCTGACACTTAATGGGATTGGCCAGGGCCAGGATTGGGTGGCAAGGGCCCACCTGCCACTGCCCCATAGGTCTGTGGGGGCTGCCTGCCGGTATTGTTCTCTCGGATGGGACTTATTCCATCTCTGAGGTGGAATAAGTCCCACATCCATCTTTCCCCCGCTGGATGTACAGGTTATGCGGACCGCCCTTGCTCTGCTCACTCTCCACCTCTGACCCTCCCTGAAGAATACCACTATATGTGCAGGGAGCCAGCAGCTCTAAATATGGTGCCAATTAATAGCAGACGTACATCCCCGCTATTTGCTGGTCAGAATGACCCCCTAAGAGCCCAATTCCAAAAGGCGCATGTCTGGGTCGTCTGGACAGCCAAGCACTGGATGGATCAGTCTGCACGCGATTCTGCACCATGAGGGCAAGATGCTCCCACAAATGCAGGATCAGGCACCAAGACAGCCCAGCATGCCCCTGCATCAGCCGCGGGGGATGTTCAATCCGCAACATGGCCAGGCCTCTCCATGCTCCTGCTGTTGTGCTGGTGCCGTGGTGTCCCGATGCCATGGCACCAGGGCACCCAGTAGGAGCGCTGATAGCCCATACCCCATCAGACCATGTTTCCCCGCCACCCAGCCCTTGGCAGGAGACTGCTAGGAACAGGATCAGGCAGTGGGGAGTCACCTCCTGTGACTCCAATGCTTCTGGGGTGGGGGCTGCTGGGCCAGAGAGCATGGGCGCCCCGTGCTTATTCCACCTCTGAGTTGGGATAAGCAGGGCATCTTCCTGGAGATCCCCGGACGTACCGTGCTGCGTTTGTCTTCTAGTGCTATAGAAATGTTAAGTCGTAGTAGTATTAAGTTAAGTCCTGGCTGAAAATCGAACAAAGTGGATAAGTGCCGAGACTTAGTGGGTTTGCTCCACTCATCGGAAATATTCAGCAGCAGGTCCAATCTGGTTACTGCCATTGTAGCAGTAGAGGTATCAATGACATACCGTTTCAGATCTTCATTTAAATGATTTTAGCAATCCAATGTTCAATTAATGGAGCAGCCATATTTGATAAAATAAGCATGAAATAGGTGCCTTTTTGAACATTTCACATAGGCACCCTATTATGAAATCAACCGTTGTGAGGTTTCTAATAAATCTTCATCCACTGGTAAACCAGGTTTTTGGAGTGGAGTCGTGTAGTGGTTAGAGCAACTACTTTGTATCCAAGAGATCAGCGTTCATTTCCTTCTTGTCCTTGTTGTGACCTTGGGTAAATCAGACTGCCTTCCATTTCCTTGGAAGAAAAGGCCTGGCAATCTACTTCTGATCATAATTTGCTAAGAAAGACCCAGGGGCTGCTGGATCACCAGGAATCAGCTTTAACTTGACTGCACTGAAAAGAAAGAAAACAAACCAAGTTCTACCTACAGAAAAGGGTTTTTATAAAATTGCCCCACGGGTTACATGTACATTAGACAGGTGCAGAGAATGTTTGCACCTACTTTTACGTGACCTTTGTTTAGGTCTCCTTTTAACATCTGTGATTTGATTTTTAATGCAGTAGTGGACCTTGCCCATCTTATTGAGCAGCTGTAAAGTATCACATGCCATGTGTTGGAAAGGTATTAATTTATTGTTGGTTCAGTCTGTATGTGACGTCAGATTGGCCTGAACAAGATACCTGGCATTTCTGGTGGCGGGACCATCAATTTGGAATTATCTGTTTGATGCCATCCCAGACTAACTTTGAAAGAACCAGGTGTTCGTTGACGTCTCATTTGCTTTCATTGACTTACACTGGAGCTACAATTGAGATGCTCTGCAATTGGAAAACTAGGGGGGATGTTTACTAAATGGTGGTAGCGGACTCCGTGCGATATTGGAGCCGCAGTCCCATTGATTTAGTAAATACCCCCCTATGTATTATAATGACAGTGATTAATTGACAATATTCAGACCTGCTTAAACATTTGGCAGGATATTCAGTGGCAGTAACCAGATTGGACCTGCTGCTGAATATTTCTGATGAGTGGAGCAAACCCACTAAGTCTCAGCACTTATCCACTTTGTTCAATTTTCAGCCAGGACTTAACTTAATACTACTACGACTTAACATTTCTATAGCACTAGAAGACAAACGCATCATGGTACATATACATGAAAGAGAGAGTCCCTGCCCCTATTTAGGACAGCTTTCTGCATGGCCCCATCCAGTCGCCCCCCCCCCCCCCCAGACACATGCTGAGAAGCATGTGGTTTTTAGCACGAGGTCCCATGCTATGTTTTTTTTTGCAGTACTGATACCGGACTAAGCCCTTGCTATCCGGGTACTGCACGTTAGTAAACATGCCCCTCATATACATTTTGTGCACTATTTATGTGTGCATATAGTTGTCAACTTGTCCTCGCAATTTGCAAAATTTCCTCTCAGAGATGCTGGAAAAATGAATCCGATTTCTACTAGCGGATTTGGAGAAAATTTGAAAGAAATCTGAAAAATTCATGTTAGAATTCTGAAAAATTCAAAGCAGATCCACCAGTCTGAGAAAATCCATGTCCAGTCTTTCAAAACACTGAGGCAGATTTGAAGGTGAAGGTCTAAGGTATGTATGTAATATTGTATACCTTTCCCTCTGTTGTTTTGGACAGATGCTAGGGGATAATTCAAACTGTAATCATTGATATGAGTTCCTTGATTCTAATCATTCCCTGGTTAAGCGTTCATTATTTAGGTCTCTTCCCTTTCGCTTTCTCTGTTTTATCCTTTAATTAGGTTCTTATATTTATAATTATTTGCAATATCTTTACATTTAATTGTTCTGACATGACCGTCATTAAGCACAAATTTCAACGTTTAAAACACAGCAATCCTTGGTAGCGCTGTAATGTGAGCATTTGCACAGTGTTTATAGGATTGTTCTGGGACGGATGGTATTGAGATGATTATGATTGAATTTATTAAAATCTTGGGGAGGAGGGGGGGACATGCTAAAGTCTAAAGGTTAACTGCAAAGGGTGCAATGCTGAAGATTCACCTTGGCACTGGCCCTGAATAGAAGCATATTATAATAGACCCAACGTGCAGTATTTGACTCTGATATTTTGCTAGTGGTTTCATACCATATTTATGTTTAGCTTTTCTCATAGGTTATATACTACTGGGACACGCCTCCTTCAAAAATATTTTCTACCGAGATTTTGACTGTATGTTAAATCCAAAGCTAAATGATTTAGCAGAAAAGAATAGCAAAATATAAAATCCTTGCAAAATTATGCACAGAGTGGGAGATTTATTTCTGGCATGCACTCTGCTGCGAGTGCTCTCTATAGCTCCAATAACATTCTTCCAAACCATGAAGCATGTAAAAAGCTCAGTGAAAGTTAACAAGCCAAAACGTCATTCTTTTACACCCATGCAGATGAGAAAAGTGCTTCCGCTAAACCTGCACTCTGAACTGTTCAGAAAACGGCATGTGTTGTGAGTGTCAATCTCCTTTATTCCACTTCCTTTAAGACTTTTAACATTTTAGGAAGGTTTACAGCAAAACAGAATGGAAATGGCTTTGGACCAGAAATCCCGCACCGAAATTAACTGTCCACCAGCCGTCCTGTTGGCATGATTGATACTGGAGCACGTAGGTGTAATGAAACTGATGCTGTCGTCTTTGCACCTGTGATTTATTGCAAACAAATTTAAGATGAGAAAAGGCCCCATACCAGGAGCTGCAGCTTCCCCCTCAAAGGCAGGATGGTCATCCATCACAAGCCACTGCAAAGAGGACCAATAGAGAGTAGCTCATCAGATGAGCCAATGGTTCCTTTGTTGGGATTCTTAACAAGTGTTGGATCAGCAAAAGTCTGTTTAGGCCGGCGGACCTTTCAGGACCAATTCGTAGTGGGTCACTGATTCTGCCAGTGAATTCTCTTCTTCACTACGAGCATCAGTTGGGCGGGTAGCAAAGATTAATGATTTTAGCTGCTGACTGTTTGCAGCAGTCTACCACGTCTGGAACACAGATTAAGATTTTTGTATTTTTACCAGAAAAGATAAGTCCTTATAGGCAGCATTTTGTTGTGATTTACTGACTTCCATGTAGATGAGAAAATGATGGCACCTTAGAGGCTTTTTAGACCAGGAGCCAGGCATCTGCATGGTGGTCACCTGTCACACAGAATAATTTGAGGTGATCACTTGGTGCTAATAAAATCCAAGTCAGGAAGAAAGTTCTTGCCCACTGGGATGCAGCGACTGAATAGGTTTATAGTGGTATAATTTAGATCAAGTCCCATAGTAGTACAGCCTTAGAAAAACAAAAATGGGACAGAGGTGATCAGTTTTGTGCACTCATAAAGTCAGATGTGCTATTTGCTGGAGCAATAAAGTAAAATGAGCTCCAGTAAGAAGACGTGCACATTCATGAGTGCACATTTGTTTTGCTTAGGTGCCCAAACAATTTAAATACATGCAAATTGCATATTTGTGTGAGGAGTAGCCTAGTGGGTAGAGGACTGGCTTGGTAACCAAGTGAGTAAGGGTTGATTCCCACTAGCACACCTTGTGGCCTTGGGCAATTCACTTAACCCTCCATTGCTTTGGAAGAAAGGCTTGGCAAAATACTTTTGGTCACACTGCCAAGAAAACCCAGGATTTCTGGGTTGCCAGAAGTCAGCACTAACTCGAAGGCACACCTTGAATTGTATCTATGATTTGCATACTTAGCGATCTTTAGCTAAAGGGCACCATAGTGTTGCATCTAAGGTGCCAATAGGGCCAAAACCAGAATGCGTTAACTGTGAGGGATGTGGAAATCATTTTCTGAGCAGTCAACGCAGAGTACACTCCTCTAGCGTGGGCCACATTAGCGTGGGTGCTCTTAACTTCACCTAGTGAGGGGGTTTAGATGAGCCTGTGTTAATTGCAAGGGTGTTTATCCCCACACTAGCTGTGCCATGCTCACCACATGCACTCTCTGCCCCTAACCTGCCCGGTTACTATCCCAATGCGTGATTCACAATGTAGAAATCGGCCCTCGCTAACTGCTTTGTTAGCACTAGCTGTTGACATGTGCCCTGCACACCTTAAGTGCTTGCCAGAGTACACGCTGGCAACTAGCACCCTATAGTGAAAGACCCCCTTAAAAAAGTTCTTGCATGCTTAAAGTGTGTGTCCAAAAAACAACTATTTCAAACATGAACAAATGCACAACATTTTATTTATAATGAATATAAATCAAAATTTGTTTTGGACATGCATCCCCTTATCAGTTATCTGGGGTGCTACAGCCAGGAATTCCTGACATTCCCGGGACCACACTTTTCTTCGGCACCCCCCTTTCTAAAATCTCTGCTCTTGCTGGATGTGCATTCCTGCGTGTCCAGGCATTTTAGAAATGGATCCACATTCAGCAGAGACTTTTGTAGAATACAGGGGGGAACTGAGCACGTCCTGACCTGGTCATCTCTCCCTCTCTTCATGACCTATTTAAAATGGGTCATAAGGTCTTCTTGTTTCTAGACTTAAGGTGACTGTTTTGATTTCATTATGATGCAATATATAGATATCCCAGTGTACCCTCTACACTACTTAGCTATAATTCATTTGGAGATCATTCTTAAAAGTTGACTGAAGCAGGGACTTAATGGGAAATCCTAGTTCTACTGTTTGTTGTATAACCCTGAGGTTGCACAGCACCTTGTTGAAGATACTTAAAAAAGTTTTGATAAAGTAATAACTGGAGAGAACTGAGAGAACATCTGGATTAAGCAAATGGTTAGAACTGGAGATGGTCGGGGTTGGGAATTTTGTTGTGACAGGTCTAATGGCTTTCAAATCATAACCTCATAATTAACCAATCAAAAACTGAAGCCCTCCAAGTATTCACCAATGCCCCCTACACTCCACCTACAACCCTCACCATTAAAAATCAAGTGAAATACCTCGGTCTTATCCTTGATCAAAACCTCACATTTCATGAACACATCAAAGAAACCTGTAATACAATATATGCTAAACTACGAACCCTTCGAAACCTCCAACCTCTCCTAAACCCAGACTCCTTTCGCACTGTCTGCCAGGCCCTCACTACACCTTCCCTTGACTACTGCAATCTCATCTACCATGGTCTCCCCAAGACTAGCTTACACCCCATCCAAATGGCACAGAACACTATAGCTCGGCTCATCACAAATAACCCTAGATGCTCACACATAACACCTATCCTCTTTGACTTACACTGGCTCCCCATTCACTCCAGAATCAAATTCAACGTACTCACCTTCATCCATAAAATCCTTTCCAACGAATCAGCTCCATGCCTTTCCTCGCTCCTATCTAATTCCAGCAACAACAGAACACACCGCACCGTCACCAAAAACCTCCTATCCATCCCAACTTCTAAAAGAAAATGTAGCCAAACTACCTGTAATCGGGCATTCTCCCTTTATGCCCCCTCTATCTGGAATGCCTTACCACATGACCTTCAGAACTGTTCCAATCACCTTGTTTTCTGGAAGAAATTAAAAATGCACCTCTTCCAGGAACACTTCTCCCTACTCACATAGCTCTCTCCAACTCCTTCTACAAATCTCATTGTAAATAATTCACTGATCAGTTCTCGTTAATCATATATACCATGTTATGTTTTATTCTATGATTATAGTTATAATTTATTGTTCCATGTATACAGTTATATTATACTGTCTGTTGAGTTATATGTAAACCGTCTTGAATTGTAGAAAGATGGTATATAAAAACAGTTAAATAAATAAATAAATAAAATAATGTACATGAAACCATCACATGGGAGGGTTGGGTCATTGTTGATGGGTGGGAGAGATGTGGTATTATGGAACGCACTAGTACAATATTAATTCGGGCTGTTAGGGCAAAAAATTATCAACACTGATTCTGAAGACAGTTATTCCATTAATGCAATGGTGAAACGTCTAATGATGTATCAGAGTTCTTGTTATTGCTGCTTTGTTCACAGCCTGTTATTCTAAAGTTCTATTACGTTGTATTGAGCTATTGCCTCTGCTGTAAGACTGTTCGTTTGTATTTTTACTGTTGTCCACTCTGAACTAATTGAATTGATTTCACATTTACTGCAAGTATGAGATCAGCGACTGAAGAATGCACTTCTGTTGCCGTTCTATTGTTTTTTTTTTTAAATAATTCAATTATGACTTATGGATTTATTGGTTTGATTGCGGTGTTAGTCCACTTTAATGGTAGTTAGATAAAAGGAGAAACAAAAAAAGGAGACTAAAGTGATACCATTTTATTGGACTAACTTAATACATTCTTGGACTAGCTTCTTCTACTATCCTGACCTGAAGGTTTATCCTTCAAAAGCTAGTCCAAGAATGTATTAAGCTAGTCCAATAAAAAGGCATCACCTCATTTTCCTTTTTTGTTTTTCCTTGTATCTACCATTATTGATTTCTGAATTCATATGAAAGATGAGCGAATGGACAATAGCTACTACTGAAGCCTTGACACTTGACACTGCGGCTCTCAAGTTGGAACCGTGCTAACCTGAGCTGGCACTACCACTAGGACAACTAGATGGTCTTCTAGAGCACTGGGCTTCTGGGGGCCACCAACTGCTGCCACAATGGGGTATGCAGCAGCTACAATCCGCAGCATAGTGCTTACCTTAGGGGTCTGGCGCTGCGCCGTGGTTTCATTCTGTTAATAGTTTTTATTTTATTTATTTATTTACATTCTCTTATATACCGCGCTATTCTGCATCAGTGCAGTTTACATTGAACAAACTGAAATTACATTGAACAGGGCATTATAACTTGGAGATAACTATTTTATTTCAAATCATTTTTATTAGTATTGAGCACACAGAGAAATATACCAACAATAAGAGGAACATAATCCCAAACAAGATCCTTCCCCCTTAAACATAGGCAAAGGACAATAAGCGAACGCACAGCTGAAGTATCGTATCTAGGGCTCTACAACTAAAACATCCTTAAGAAATACATATACATAAAAATATATGTCCACAGAAATAAAGCAAACATGAAGGCAATAAGACTGAGGCCCTTGAAGCTCTCCAGCCGGAAACAGGCTTCAAGGGAAAAAGAGAAACACTTCACAAAAAAATCTCTGTTCCCCAGTATTAAATCAAACCCCGCCCAACCCCCCCCCCCCACCCGAGCTAAGATCCATTACAAACAGTCAAGATACCCAACAGTAGGAACAGCCATGGCAGTCGTGGGGAACCACATCAATGGGGCGACAGCAATGAGTATGTAAGAGAGACATTAGGCAAGCGGTAGAAAGAGCATCATATAACAAAAATCAGAAAGCAGAAGGGAAGGGCCCAACCCCCCGTCCCTCCACAACCACTGCCACACACATTCTGAGCAAACCCTAACGGTAAACCCTAGCACCCAGATAGATCATTGTGGCGGAAACCTCTCCAAAGAAACAAATGCCCCCATTAAACATTTAGCATACCCCCCCCGTTCCCTAGGGGACAAATGGGAAATCATAGGAGACCATATTTCCAAAAATCCCTCCCAACTTTTACCCCCCCGCTGTTGCGCGGTCAATTTTTCCATACACATCAAATCAATCATAGAGTTCTCCCAAAAGATCAAGCAAGGAGGGGAGGTAGACACCCACTGCGTCAACAGGACTTTCTTAACCAACAAAAAGCCACGCTCAAGCAGCGAGATAACTATTTTATAGGGAACATGGGCTATGGAGGGTTAAGTGGCTTGCCCAAGACCACAAGGAGCACCTGTGGGACTAGAAACCCCAGTCCTTCTGGCCCAAGGTTGCTGTCCTCTAGTGGGATTTGAACCCCCAATCTTCAGTACCTTGCCCCAACCACTAGGCCACTCCTCCACTCCACTAGTTGCCACTTCTGCCCCCTAAGGTAAGCACCGTTACAGTTTGTAGTCATTACTACCGCTGCGGAAATGGGGGTGGCAGGATGGAGGACCTTCCCACTTACCGCAAGATTTCTGTATGTTTCACGGCTTGGCAGCTCCTTCTGGACCTTATCCTTGTAACTTGGCCTATTTGCTCCAAAGATGTTATATAGAACCTTATGACAAAGAGGAAGAACCTGCATTTGGTTTCCAACATCTTGAAGTAACTGAGAAAGGTGGAGCTGATTCAGTCATTGAATAAAGAAAACAAAAAATAAACATTCAAGTGACATTTTTAATAATTCTGTTAGATTTATAAGCGTGTCCGAGAAGTGTAATTCTTTGGGAGGACAATAGAAAGGAATGTAAGTAAAGAAAAAGTGCAGTCAACCTAATAAAAGTATTTTAATTGTTTCACAAAACATTTTCTGATCTGCAAAGCCTTTTCTATTACTGCTTCGGTTTTATGAGGTCATAAATCATAGTCTGGGGGAGGAGGAGTTGGGGGATTCTCGCCGCACCACACAGTTTGCAACCAGGCTGCCAGAATGTCAGCCCCATGCAGAAGACGGTAGACAAGGCACTGTTTAAGCCGTGGACCAAGCCAAGAAAACAGAAGTTAACGACATTTTTTAGTCCGTTGGTCAGCTGTCCCCAGTGGATCATTGAAAGAGCATTAACCCCCTCCTCTTTTTTAAAAGTCAGTCATCAACACAATAAATTAATTTGGTTTTCCCAGCAGCTGTTTGACTGCAGAGCAGGCTGTTTTCTCCTACAAAGTTATCTTGTTAGCAAATAAAAGGATGACTTCCATACGCTGCAGTAATCCAGCGAAGGGTGCAAACTGCTTTGGGTAGTGGGGCATGAACGGATACGGGGATGCTGCACTCAGTTTTTCCCAAAGAAACAGAACAGAGTTAGAAAAGCACTTCCTTTCTCCACGTTTTTGAGAGCATTTTTGTTCAACAAAATTTTCATGAAACTTGCTTTAAAAACCATGGGCTCCTCACCGAGCCTACTTAAAACTGTTTAGCTTGTGCAAAGTAGGAACGTGCATGCATCTATTTGGTTCACTAGTGGACCTTAAAATATTTGTGCATGCTGAATCAATTTAACACGCATTTAGCTACGAATTCACGTGCACTAGGTGGATTCACATACGTTACACTTTCTATTAAAACAAACGCGGCAAACAAACTGAAAATACATCTTAAAATTGGAAAGGCCAAACAAAAAAATTCTAACTTATTATTTTTGCCCTATGAACATCCCAAGTGTGTAGAAACATGATTTTATAACGCAGGGTCCCAGAATCTTCTTTCACCTCAATTATGCCTATCAAGATTTTTATGCCCCATGTCACCTCCTCACCTCCACCCCCTCACTCAGGTTGCTGTAGCTTTTAAAGGAACTTGAAAAGTAAGATCAGAAATGATAGAGGATCGAGGGAACCACTCAGTAACAGTACATGCTGGACTGCTGCAACAACTCTGCCTTTGACTCATGCAAAAATGTTCAGCATTGAATTAAAAATAACCCCTTGCTTTCAAATGAGAGTCAAATGAAACTTCTAATTTTAGACCAAGGGGATGAAAAGTAAGAAGACAGCGTCAGCATTACCGAGTAATATTTCTGGCATCAATTCATGCCCTCTGTACAGCTGTTTATGGGCGATATCTGCAGGAATGTGCAATTAGCAATAGGGTTGCCACATCACCCCAGGTCAATCCAGACCTCACTTCCCGACTCCATGGACTAGCCCAGCTTCATTGGTTGACCTGGGCCGAGATGGCACCCTTTGCCAACAAGGGACTGGTTTCTTTTGGCTTGCAGGAATTACAAGTCAAAAACTGACAAACTCCATGGGGGTGTTATTCAGAAAGCATGTTTTTGGGTTGCATTGCCAAAATATAATCATAGAAGGTAGCCAGAGAGAAATCACTGCCCTTCTGGCTAGAGAGCCTCATGGCTAGCAAAAAATTCAGTGTTGTTTTGGAATGTTTTTAATAGCATTGGAATAATGAAGTCATAGAATTGTGCATGTGACCAAAAAATGTTTTCCATTCATCCATCAGCTATCATCAATAGAAAGTTCCGGTGTTGTTAGACTAAAAGGAGATTCCCTGCTATGCCCCTCAGCTCGTCCACTCTCTGAACTGGTTTTCTCCATTTTTAAGGTGTGTTTTGCTAAAGCGTGGTGCCTGTTGGCAAGGATTCAGGCAAGTCAATGCTGCTGTTCAGGCTTCACAGTCTGAATGGTGGAGTCGTGCGGTGCAGGGAGTTGGATTGATCTTGCGGTTTGAAGTCTCACAAGACTTGAAATTGGGAGATCAGCCTGAATGTCCTGCCTGGACCGGTCCACCATTTAGAGAGATGATCGTGGTGGGGGAAGACTGAACCATGGTGTTCTTGAGATGCCGAAGCCAGGGACAACAATGGGTGAGTGAAAGAGAGACTGGATGAAGGGGAGGAGGGTTTGAGAGAGAGAGAGAGAGAATGAGTGAAGCCTGGAGTGAGGTTTATAAGAGAGAGAGCTAGAGAGAGACACTGGGTGAAGCCTGGTAAAAGAGGTCTTAAGATAGAGACAGAGACTAGAGGAAGGGGTTTTAAGAGAGAGAGAGAGACACTGGAGAAATCCTGTGAGAGGGCACATGAGAGAGACACGCACACATGTGCGCAGCCAGTGGAGGCCCAAGGGTGATGCGGGGCCATGTGCGGAGACTCATTGTGGGGCCTCATTTGTATACATTTAATTTATTTTAAAATGTATATATTGCCCATCTAAATTTTTAGATGGCTTTCAAAGGAGCCCTTCACAAGCCTCTTTTTTTTCTACTGGCAATGACTTAGGGGCATGTTTATTAAATATTAGTGTGTGTTAAGTGCCACTGCGCCAATAGAAATAAATGGGCACTTAACGCACATTAACATTTGTGAATGCACATTAACTTTTAGTAAACATGCCACTTAATGAGTGTCTGAATACCATTTGTATGGGCAGTGAGGATAAAGAAAGATTACCAGTGTTCTACATTACTATACTCCAGTGCCAAATGCCAGGCACATTAGGAAGTACTACAAACACTGCCAATTTAGAACCCATAGGAAACCCACTATATCATAACAGCACTACCAGGACTCACAAAGCACCAAACCCTACCTATCAAAAGGCAACACTGTAAATATTAAACCAATACATCTCAGAGAATACCAATACATCGCCTACTGGGGAAACAGAACAAGTGGCACTATCAAATATAAACTACATAAACAGAATACCTCAGCTCGGTTACACATGCAGAACATAGACCACAGAACGAGGGGTCACAATTTAGAAATAGGAAGACAATAATTAAACTGGGAACCCCAAAAGCCAAACTTGGAATGTACAATACTGCAGATATAAAATTATAAAATAAATTTCCTCTTGTACTAAACAAAACGCAAAACATTAGAAATGCACATTTCCCAGAGCTGACATATTCCAGCTAATAAATTCAAAATAAAAAAGTATTTTTCTACCATTTGTTGTTTGAGCATTTTATTTTTCAGTTGGAATTGCTCCAGTCACTTTCTTCTGGTTTCTTTGTGTCTTCTGCTATCTCTCCATTGTCTGCTGTCCACTTGTTCTTTCTTCTCTCTATATATCTGCTTTAACATATTGATCTTTCCCCTTTTGCTCTTTCCTCCATTTCTTTCTTTATCCCTTTTTCATCCACTCAAATTTCACCCCTCCATCCTCAATTACCATTTACTCTCCCAATACCCAGCTAATTGTAGATTTTTCTTCCCTCCCACACTAAGTATCTTTTCCCCTCTCCATCCTCATTCTACCAGTCTCATCCCCTTCTAGACCTCCCTTCTAGTTCCAGCCCCTCCCAGCATCCACTCCTTCTAGTCCCATCCTCCCATCCCCCCTCATCAGCACATTTCCAGTCCTAGCCTCCCCAATCAGCCCATTTCCCATCCTAGTCCCCATCAGCCATTTCCAGACCTATCATAGCCTCTTCATCAGCCCATTTGTAGTCCTATCCTATTCCCTCATCACCATCCTTGGGCCGGAGGGACTGGGTTTCTAGTCCCACAGGCCTCCTTGTGGCCTTGGGCAAGCCACTTAACCCTCCATTGCCTCAGGAACAAAATGTAGATTGTGAGCCCTTCGGGGATAGGGAAATATATACCGTACCTGAATGTACGCCGCTTTGACCCAGTGAAAAGCGGTATATAAGCATTGCTAAATAAATAAATAAACAAATTTCCAGTCCAAGCTCCCCCAATCAGATCATTTTCAATCTTAGCCCCCTCATCAGCCCATCTCCAGTCCTAAACCCCCCAATCAGCTCATTTCCATTCCTAGCCCCACATCAGCCATTTCCAGTCCTATCTTATCCCCCCATTAGCCCAGTTCCAGTCCTAACTCTCTTATCAGACCATTTCCAGTCCAAGTCCCACCAATCAGCCTATTTCCAGCCCTAACCTCACCCAATCAGCACATTTCAAGTTCTTCCCCCCCACCCTCTCTGATGAACTCCACACCTGCCTGACCGGCTTCAGAGAGGACAGGGGAGGCCCGAAGCCACGGCTCACTTCTATACAGGCACTGGAGTGAAGAGTGTATTTTTCCTTCACTTCGGAAGCTGGGTTCTCTTGCAGCCTGCCCGCGTGCTGAGTGCCAGGACGTTACAGGCAATTTCCTGTCTTGCGTGAAACAGGAAATGCTCTTTAAACTCCAGGTAACCAGTGCACTGGCTGGCTGCAAGAGAACATAGCCGTCGAACTGAAGGAAAACCTCACTCTTTGCTCTGGCAGCTGTGCAGAGGTGAGCCGAGGATTTGGGCACTGTTCCCTCTAAGCTGTGCGCGTGTGTGCGCGCACACACCTCGCCGAGCGAGCGCACATACTTTACAACAGAGCGTACAAAAATTACGGCTCTGATTCTGATAGAAAACAACACAGACGTTTTAAAATGTTGTAATTACTAGAAATTTCCTGCTTCATTTAGTAATCGTCTATTTTCATTTAATTTGATTAAAATCAATGTGGTGTACATACTGTATTCTGACGTATAGTCAAATTTTAAAGTATATAACTCAGAGTGTCATTATGTGGCGCACAAAAATTTAACCTTCCTTCAAAAGCTGCTCACAGCTGATATTTTATGCACACACAGCCTACAGAAAATTAGAGGGAACATTGGTTTTGGGGCCCCCTGGCTCACTCTGAAGCCGGTCAGTCAGGCAGACAGCATGTGAGGAATGAAGTTGGCGTGGAGCTTCCTGAAGCACGGGGCCCTGTGCGAACAACATTCTTGCACAATGGTTGAGCCGGCCTTCCATAAAGAAATATTTCCGCATATCACTCCTGAATCTATCCCCTTTCACCCTCGTCCCATGTCCCCTCGTAGCAGAACTTGCTTTCAATCGAAAGAGGCTCTCCTCTTGACACTCCCATCACACACACACACACACACATGCAGCCTTAGACACTCCCCATAACACACATGCACACAGCTCCTGACACTTCTTACTACACACTCACACACATGTGTGTGCCCCCCCTCAACATTTGGAGGAGAGGAGTGGCCTAGTGATTGGGGCAAAGTACTTCAGGCCAGAAGGTCAGGGGTTCAAATCCCACTAGAGGACAGCAATAGGGTTACCAACTTTTTCACAGAGAAATACCCGACACCTGTGGCTCGCCATGCTCCACCCATTCTCCGCCCCTAGTCCCACCCCTGCCCCGCCCCCAGCCCCACCCACAAAAATTACCGAGGATACGTGTAGGCTAACTTCCTTGGTCAGATAATAATTAAACTGGGAACCTCAAAATCCAAACATGAAATGTACAACACTGGAGAAATAAAACTATAAAGTAATTTCCTCTTGCACTAAACAAAAACGCGAAGATGTTATCAATACACACTTCCCAGACCAAACATATTCCAGCTAATAAATTCAAAATAAAAAATATTTTTCTACCTTCTGTTTGGGCGTTTTATTTTTCAGTTGCAATTGCTCCAGTCACTTTCTTCTGGTTTCTTTGTGTCTTCTGCGAGCTATCCATTTGTCCTTTCTTCTCTTTTAGATGTTTTCCATTCTCTCTCTATTTCTGCTTTAACATACTGATTGTTTCCCTTTTGCTCTTTCTCCCAATTCTTTCCTTATTCCTTTATCATCCATTTAAATTTCACCCTTCCATTCTCAAGCCCCTCACTCTCCCAATACCCAGCCCATCATAGACTTTTCTTCCACACAAAATATTTTTCCCCTCTCCACTCATTCCCCATCTATTCTAGTCCTCCCCCAAAATCAGTTCCCTTATAGTTCTAGACCCACCCAGCATCTACTCCCTTCTAGTCCCATTCTCCCATGCCCCACATCAGCCCATTTCCAGTCCTATTCCAGCTCTTCATCAGCCCATTTCCAGTGCTAGCCCTCACATCACAGACCATTTCCAGTCCTAGCCCCCCCCCCCAATCACAGCCCATTTCCAGTCCAAGTCCCCCATCACAGCCTATTTCCAGTCCTAGGCCCCCCCATCACATCCCATTTGCAGTCGGAGTCCCCCCGCACCATCACAGCCCATTTGCAGTCCTACCCCCCCCCACCATCACAGTCCATTTGCTGTCCAAGACCCCCTAATCACAGCCTATTTCCAGTCCAAGTTCCCCCTCCCTCCACCATAGCCCATTTTCAGTCCAAGTTCCCCCCCCCCCCATAGCCCTTTTCCAGTCCAGGTCCCCCTCCCCATCACAACCCATTTCCAGTCCATGTCCCCCCCCCCCCATAGCCCTTTTCCAGTCCAGGTCCCCCTCCCCATCAAAACCCATTTCCAGTCCATGCCCCCCCACCCCACATAGCCCTTTTACAGTCCAGGTCCCCCTCCCCATCACAGCCCATTTCTTTCCAGTCCAATGCCCCCCCATAGCCCTTTTCCAGTCCAGGTCCCCCCCCTTCACAACCCATTTCCAGTCCAAGTCCCCCTAATCACAGCCTATTTCCAGTCCAAGTTCCCCCCCCATAGCCCTCTTCCAGTCCAAGTTCCCCCCCCCTAGCCCTTTTCCAGTCCAGGTCCCCCTCCCCATCAAAACCCATTTCCAGTCCATGTCCCCCCCCATAGCCCTTTTTCAGTCCATGTCCACTCCCATCACAGCGCATTTTTTTCCTGTCCTTGTCCCCCCCCCTATAGCCCTTTTCCGGTCCAGGTCCCCCCCCCCCATCACAACCCATTTCCAGTCAAATTCCCCCCTCCTAGCCCTTTTCCAGTCCAGGCCCCCTCCCCCCATCACAGCCCAGGCAGTCCTTGGCCTCCCGCCCAAAAACCGCGGCTGTCTGAGGCTTTAGAGGGAGCCGGGGAAGCCCGCGCGAGGCCCCGGCTCCCTCTGAACAGCCACCAGCGTGAAGAGCCTTTTCCTTCACGCTGGCGGCTGTTCCTGTGAAGCCGCGAATGCTGGGAAAGGTTAAAGGGCATTGCCTTTAACCTTTCCCACCAATCGCGGCTTCACAGGAACAGCCGCCAGCGTGAAGGTAAAGGCTCTTCACGCTGGCGGCTGTTCAGAGGGAGCCGGGGCCTCGCGCGGGCTTCCCCGGCTCCCTCTGAAGCCCTCCGGGTTGGGAGAAAAGCCGTTTTTTTTGCTCTGGCCGCTCCCGATCTTGCGGCCAGAGCAAAAAAAATGGCTTTTCAAGGGCCGGTTTTGCCTCTGCGCCGGCAGCCGGCCTGGCCATGGAAAAACCGGCCAGTTGGCAACCCTAGACAGCAACCTTGGGCCAGAAGGACTGGGGTTTCTAGTCCCACAGGTGCTCCTTGTGGTCTTGGCAAACCACTTAACCCTCCATAGCCCATGTTCCCTGTAAAATAGTTATCTCCAAGTTATAATGCCCTGTTCAATGTAATTTCAGTTTGTTCAATGTAAACCACACTGATGCAGAATAACATAGTATATAAGAGAAAATAAATAAATAAATTTGCTATGACACACACATATGAACCCCCCACATTCCTGATTCTGGAAATGGGAGAAACATGTCACTGTGTCATACTTTTCAACTTATTTTCAATTAGTCTTCTGCAGACAGGCAAAAGGAAATAAGTCAGGTCTCCTTGCCTTCAATACGAAGTATCTTAATTAGTAAAGCAGCGGAGGAGACAGAAGAGGTAAGACATGACAGAGGGTGAACGGGCTCCCACGCTACTTTAATAAAGGGACAGAATTTGTACAGATGATTTTGATTCTAGCTGCTCTCTTAAACATTATTCATCTAGAGAGCAAATTTATAAGGTGACACATAATTTTAGGCCACGAGTATGCACCTAACTGGGGCTATTTTAGTCATTAAATCGCATAGGTGGTCAGACACATAAATTATACCAACTAGTGTATAAGTGCCCATGTTGCTTGATGGCACATATTTTGCCGGGTGATGTGCGCATTTGCAGAATTTGGGCGGAGCACGGACAGCGTGCACGAGTGTAGATTCTAAAATGCTGAAATGCATTTGAGTTCTTGCAAACGTCTAGGTGATGGCATGCCACTTAAGCTAGCATTTTCTAAAGTCAAGTCAGCGTCTTCTTGTTTTTATAAAATAGACTGAACTTCGAATAGTGCTTTAGGGAGGCCCCCTCTTACAAAACAATCCTCCATTAGGAGGCGCTCTTATAGACCATTTTTGTGCATAAAAGAGGGCTAGAAGTTTCTGGAAAATGCATGCTCGTACTTTTCAAAATCCTAAAGTACGTGTGTTAATTCCTATCCACGCCCTAATTTTGTTGCTGACAATGCTTCTGCTTATATGCATAAAAATATGTGCAAAATGGCATTGCGTGTATACTGTTACCCACCTATTCTTCCGTCTGTTTTAAAAGAAGCCATGTCTGCATATAAACCTTTATTTTATCTGTGCAAATTGCTTTAGAAATGATTTCCTTAACATATATGGGAAAAATGCTTAGTACATCTGGCATACAGAGTTAGAAAGCTATGTGAAGCCTGGGAAAATATTTCTGTCTCATTGGCTGCTTCAGACCACAAGCCATCAGCCACCTGCCTGATTTGTCTCACATAGACACAAGTAGGCCAAAATGAATTAAGAATAGACCTTCCACAAATCGTAAAAATATAAATGCTATTCAGATGTACGAAGGCAGAAAAATTTAAGGGCGAAGACACAGGCAGAAAAGTAAGATCAGAAGCTTAGAATTAAGGATGCTGTTCCAATGCATCATGGGTCAAATTCCATAAATTGGCCAACAATGATGACCAGCTAACAGCCAGGGCAGTAAGGCATACTGCTAAGGAATTGATGATGGGTGACCAAGGCTTTCCTCTCTGAAATCTGGTCTCTTCACGTGCAAACAAATGGAAACAGAAGCCAATTGATGTGGGAACCTAGAGATCTCCTATAAATGAGATCACACTAGAATTTAAAACGTTTTAGTGCTTAAAAACTAAGGCACAATAACAAAAGGTATTTTTTAGCCATTTTCATTTTAATATATTTGAACAAGGGTCTATGACAGCTGATATAGAGCATAAATCCCAAATACTAAATAAAGAATGCTATGGTAGATATGACTCATTAGGCCCATCTAGTCTGCGGAGTTTCGTAGGCTGCACAGTGCTTGACAACAGGGACATCACACCCTAAGTCATTCAAGGAAGAAAAATAAAAATGTCTCCCCCCCAACTAACAAAACTAGATCAAAATTAACACATGGGGAACAGAGTAGAAGAGCAAAACAGTTATTTCTAATTATCACACTTTGTTTATTTGACATAGCATCATAGTAACATAATTAATGACGGCAGATAAAGGCTGCCCAGTGAGATAGTAGGGGTTTTACTGCCAACTCTGTGCAGGTTACCCCCCTCATGCCTTGCTTTAGGGTTGTACCCGCTTTGCTTCTCTGTGCACGTTATCGCCCGCCCCTCTATTTTTTGAGGTGTAAAAGTTATTTAAATTTGCTTTGATTTCATGCTGTTGTTATATACGGATTCTCTGGGTCCGTCCTACGCCTTTCTGAATTCCGTCACTGTTTTTACCCCCACTACCACCATTGGGAGGGCATTCCAGGCATCCACTACTCTTTCCTGATGTTTTATTTGAGTCAACCGCCTTGCAGCTTCATTTCATGTCCTCTAGTTCTCCAGTTTTCCTGTATTTGGAAAAGTTTTCTCTGTTCATTAATACCTTTTATGCATGTATATGTCTGTATCATATTTCCCCATCCCTCCTCTCCTCTAGGGTATACATGTTTAGGTCTTCAAGTCTTTTCTCATACGTTTCCTAGCTCAGGCCCCATATCATTTTGTCACTTTCCTCTGAAATGTTTCAAGTCTTTTTATATCCTTTGTGAGGTACGATCTCCAAAACTGGATACAATACACTAATAAGGTGCATGCTTACTAAAGGTTAACGTGCGTTAAGTAAAGATAACGTGCGTTAAATGCTGCCACTGCCCATTCATTTCTATGGGTGGTTGCAGCACTTAACGTGCACTAACTTTACTTAACATGTGTTGACCTTTAGTAAACATGGCCCTAAGCGAGGCCTCACCATGGGGATTAATATCTTCTTCCCTCTGCTGGCTATGCAGTCTAGCATACTTTTTGCTTTGGTCACATTGTTTTGCCACCTTAAGATCCTCAGACACTATCACCCCAAGGTCCTTTCCTAGTCTGTGCACACCAGCCTCTCGCCCCATATCGCATATGGTTCCTTTGGATTTTTGCAGCTCAAGTGCATCGCTCCACACTTCTTTGCATTAAATCTTCACTGCCAAGCATTAGACCATTCTTTGAATTTTTGTAGATTTTTTCTTATGTTGTCTACTCCATCTTAAGTGTTGACTATGTGCCAATCTTTGTGTCATCTGCAAAAGGGCAAATGCTTCCTTTGGTGATATCACTCACAAAGATACTGGAAAGTTCAAGTCCCAGGACCGATCGCTGAGGCACTCCATTACTCAACTTTCTTTTTTCTGAGTGAATTTCATTTACCTCCACCTTCTGTCAGAGGTCAGTTAACCAATTTCTGATCCAATTCACCACCTTGAGACCCCATCCCCAAGTTCCTCAATTTAGTCATTAGCCTCCTATGAGGATCAATATCAAAGGCTTTGCTGAAATATATGTAGGTCACATCCAAAGGATGCCCTTTATCTAGTTCTGTTGTTACCCAGTCAAAGAAATCAATCAGATTCATTTGGCATGATCTTCCTTTGGTAAAACTATCCTGCCTCTGATATTGCAATCCACCAGATTCTAGAAAGACCACTATCCTTTATTTCAGCAGCACCTCCATAACTTTTCCTACCTCTGGGGCTAGGCTTCCCAGCCTTTAGTTTGCCACCTCAAAAATAATTTTTAAATGTTGCTTGAGGTTCAGTGACACCATGACACATAGATACACATTAAACATTCTGGGTTTCTGCATCTTTGGGGAAAGAGTCAGGAGTGTAGACACAAGATGAATACAGGATACGATCAGAACCTTGGGTCCATGCAAAGAGAAATGAGGGAAAGGGCAGCAGACTATGGGAACCTCTCTCCCCCCCCCCAAAAGAAGTAATGTATAAAAGACAGTGAAGTATGGCCACCCCTAATCACCCCTCAGTCACTGCTCAGAGAGACATAGAGAAGAAAACCCAGGCCAACAGCTCAACCAAATTGCACCTTTGGTGAAGGGCCACTTTGAGTACCCATCCCCCTTCCCATTCGGGCTTGCATGCTCAGGAAATGATAAAAAAGGGCAGTGTGGCCCCACTACCTTCCCTACTTTGCACCCAAGTCTGTTTCCTTTCTTAGACACATCTTATGTTACATTATGGTCCCGATTCCATAAGTCAGATAGCGGGGCAGCACGTACCATGTGTGCTGAAGGACATAGCCGCCGTGGGCAAGAAAGCAGCGGAGAAAACTGACACTTTTTGAAATACTGTCGCTGCCCCCTCACGAGACGGAATCGGTGGCAGCTGGGTGGGAAGGGGACAGTGAAGCGAGGGTTTCTACCTATGGCAACAGAAACCATTGGGCCGGCCCTGGGTGCCAAGCGTTAGCTGTTGGGAACATGCTGCCCACATCTCTGACAGTTAATGTGGAGGCTTTGCACGTAACGTGTGGGAATTTTCAGACTATTTGCACATTAGGTACAAAACCATAACACACTTTAGTAAAAGGATCCCTGTATCTATCTTTATCTATAAATATATGTATATATACGTTAATGGGCTCTTTGTCCAGGCAACGGCCCATATAGCTCTGGTTTCATATGCATTCAAATCCCAACATGGCAGACGTGTACGTTTCTATTTGTCTTTGCTGTTCCAATAAACGACAAAGTGCTCCATTTCTCCTGGGACTTCTGTGGCCACAAAGAATTTAATATTACAAATGCTGCATAGGAATTATGCATAAGGAGATTGGCATAAGGAACTCAAACATGAAACTGCTAACCTGTTCCTAGAAACCCGCAATCTGTCATTTAAAACAGCAACAGTACTTGAGGACTGAACGGTGACCCATATAACGCCAATTTAAAAAAAACCTTTAGGGGAGATCTGGGAAACTATAATCCGATCAGCCTGACATCAGTTCCAGGGAAGATGATAGAGACTATTAAAAATAAATTACTGACCATAGAGATAGAGACAGCTGTAAAAAAGTGTAAAAAACATGAATAAAGATGAACCAGTTCATGCTGTGTATTTGGATTTTCAGAAGGTATTAAAGAGAGTTCCTCATGGGAGACTCCTCAAGAAAGTGGAACGTCATGTGAAAGGAGGCAGTGTGCTATCAGGGACTGATCACTAATTAAAAGATAGAAAGTAGAGAGAGAACTAATGGTTAGTTTTCCATATGGAAAAGGTCAGTTGTGGAGTGCCTCAAGGATCTGTGTCGAGACAGCTATTGTTTAACATTTTCATAAACGATCTGGAGAAGGGAAGCATTGAGTCAGGTGACCAAATTTACAGATGATTCAGCATTTTTCAAAGTCATTAAAACAATAGAAGATTGTGCGTAATTGCAGAAGAATCTTGCCAAACTAAGATATTCGGCATCTAAACGGCAGATGAAAGTTAAGTTCTGCAACTCAATACTAGAAGATATTAAAAAAGCTGTTAGTGTAGCTGGATTTAGAAAAAGTTTGGACATGTTCCTGGTGGAAAAGTTCATAATCATTTATTAAGGTGGAATAGGAAATCCACTGTTTATCCCTGGGATAAGCACATGGGACCCGATATTCGAAAGGCATTTACGAGGTTTACAGCCCAGTAAACCGTGTAACTGCCTTAAATGAGGCTCTTCAACAGCACTTACATGGTTAGTGCCATTGAATAGACCCTCCTAAATCCCCTAACCTCCCTGGTGCTATCCTCTTAGGGTGCATTCCAGGGCGGAGCAGAGGCGTCGACAAGAACTAACTGGGAAGCAATGATATTGCACGCTGCCTGGTATGCGATCTGCGCCTTAAGGATAGGCAAGGAAAACCCTCATCTATCTTTAAGGCACAGGAGATATCCAAGCAGCATGCAATATCGCTGCTACCCAGTTAGCTACTGCAGTTTCCAGTGTCTGCAGATATTTGATGGTAGCATTGAATACCCAGGGTTAAGGGCAGGGCTATGCGCCATAGGGGAACATAGCCTGCCCAACCCAATATCAGGCCTATAGAATCCATCTTTTGGGATCTCATCAGAAATTTATGACCTTGATTGGCCACTGTTGGAAACAGGATACTGAACTTGATGATCTGACCCAGTACGACAATTCTTCTGTTCTTATACGGACAAGTGCAAAGTGATGCACATTCAGAAAATTACATTACAGCTACACAATGTTGGGTTCTGTATTAGGATTTGACAGCCAAGAACAAGACCTTGGAGTCATTGTGGGTAATAGGTTGAAATTTTCAGCTCAGTATGCTGTGGCTGCCAGAAGGTATTTAAGTAGAATACCAGGGGTTATTCAGAAGGAATGGAGAACAAACCTGAATATCATTATGTGTCTTTATAGGTCCCTGGTGCAACTGCATCTTGAGAATTGTGTGTAGTTCTGGTTGCCCCATCTTCAAACAGATATAGAGGAAATGGAACAAGTTCAAAGAAAAGGAATGAAGGAAGGCTGAACTGATTAGGGTTTTCAACTTGGGAAGAGACTGATGGGAGTTGCCATAGTTTATGAAATCATGATTGGAAGGACATTTAAGTAGGGGACAGTTCTTTAACCTTTCAATCAGCTCTAAAACCAGGAGATAGCTCATAAAACTAGATTAAAAACAAATTGTAGCAAACATTTTTTCATGCAGCGCACAATTGTAGACTATGCTGCTGAAGGTCATGGTGAAAGCGACTCAAAAGAGGTTTAGCAAGTTTCTTGAGGAAAAGTCCATAAAGGATTACACAGGTACACTACCAAAAAACTGCCTCCAGTTTTGCAACTGATTCCTATAGATTTTGGGGTGCTGAATCCAGGAAAAATAGCCAAAATGTTCAATCACGTCACGTTTTCTTGCAAAATTAGATTTCTTACCCATATAAGGAATGTTCACATAATTTCTTTTTAGCCGACTGCAGTTTATTTTCTTGGCCCAAAATAGAGGTTGTAATGGTTAACTAACTAGAAACACTCCCTCATGATATTTTAGAGTGTTTTGTATTCATTTTATACATTAACAGGACAATTGGGAGGCGGGGGGATAAATCCAGTACTCGCGCTGGCGCATGTTCTTTCCTGTTCGCCTCGCCTCGTTCGCTCGCTCAAACACGGTGGTTGCGACATGAACGTTCCTGTCAAATTTCAGTTTCTTGCAAGTTCATTATTACCTTTTGTTTGCTCAGTCGTAATCCAGCTTTATTCCGAAGTGGTTCACTACAGTTGTAGTTTGCAGTGCTGTGTATTTGTGATGGCTCACAGAGCCAGAGGTTGCGTCAACTCTCCGGACAGTTTTTGTTTTATTTGTGGGGAATATACCGTGAAAAAGCGGCAGAGGAACATTTCTGCATTTATTAAAAAAGTATATTTCGCCTATTTTGGTTTGAAGTTAGGCGATCAAGACAAACCGTGGGCTCCTCACAAAGTGTGCAAGACATGTGAGGAAGATCTATGCTTATGGATGAAAGGTAAAAAACAAGCATTTCGTTTCGGAATACCTATGATGTGGCGTGAACAAAGAGACCACAGCAGTGACTGCTATTTTTGCTCTTGCATTGTGAAGGGATACAACTTAAAAAATAAGAACGTAATAAGTTACCCCAACCTTCCCTCAGCAATTAGGCCTATGCCTCATAGCAACGAAGTACCTGTGCCTGAACCACCAAAATTTTTGGATCATATTTGTGTGGACGGTTCTGATCATGATGAGACTCGATGGCTTTTCCTGATGAGTCCAGTACTTCCGAGTTTGAAACTGAACCAGATCCGAAACCTGAACTTTTCTCTCAAGCTGAATTGAATGATTTAGTCCGGGATTTAGGACTCCCAAAAGATGCTGCCCAACTGCTAGGTTCTCGGCTTAAACAGAAAAATCTATTGACACCAGGAACAACTTTTTATTGGTACCGCAACCGCGAGACACAATTTTTGAAGTATTTCAGCAAAGAGGAAGATTTGGTATTTTGCAACGATATATACGGAGTGATGGAAAAGTTTAAACTCAAGTATGATCCTGCTGAATGGCGGCTGTTCATTGATTCGTCAAAAGACAGCATAAAAGGTGTTCTTCTTCATAATGGCAACACATTCGCTTCAGTTCCTATTGCTCACTCTGTTATTCTCCAAGAAAAATACGAGAATTTGGCCCTGATTCTTCAGAAGATTCGTTATGATGAGCATAAGTGGATGATTTGTGGAGACTTTAAAATTCTATCCATGCTATTAGGGCAGCAATCCGGTTTCACCAAATATCCCTGCTTCCTTTGCTTGTGGGATAGCCGGGCCCGCGACCTACACTGGGGGAAAAAAGACTGGCCAATTCGGGAGTATTTGAGACCCGGTGAGAAAAATGTTCTTCATGAGAGCTTGGTACCTCGTGATAAAATTCTATTACCACCTCTCCACATTAAGTTGGGTCTCATTAAGCAATTCATCAAGTCCCTTCCAAAAGATGGTGAGTGCTTTCGGTACTTTTGCTCAAAGTTCCCCCGACTTTCTGAAGAAAAGCTAAAGGAAGGAGTGTTTGTTGGCCCTGATATAAGGAAACTCATTTCAGATGGAGCATTCGCTGAAACGATGTCTGAGAAGGAAAAAGAAGCCTGGGATTCCTTCAAGGATGTTGTTCTCAAATTCTTGGGGAACAGGCGGGATGAGAACTATAAGGATATTGTTGCCAGGATGCTCAATGCCTTCAAAGAACAAGGCTGTAACATGAGCCTGAAAGTCCATTTCTTGCACTCCCATGTGAACTACTTTCCAGAAAACCTGGGGGCGTACAGTGAAGAACAAGGTGAAAGGTTTCACCAGGACATCAAGGACGCAGAGAGAAGGTACCAAGGAAGATGGAACACCACTATGATGGCTGATTTCTGCTGGTTGCTGCTGCGGGAAACCCCAGATGAAAAATACGCCAAGCAGCGCACCAAGAGAAGCATTCGGGGGAAGAAGAAACGGGCCCACCAGGAGATTGATTGACCCAAGAATGACTTTAAAATCTAAACTGTGTTGACGAATATCGTGTTTTTACTAAACTTTGAAATAAAAATTTGCTAGTTATTACCACAGTGTCGGATCTCATTTATTAGAATTTTATTTTCACACCATCGGGTGTTTGTCTTCATGTATTGCAATGGTGCGGTTTGCGTTTTCTATTCTTACATACATACCTGTACAACATTTTTTGCACATTTCTTTGCTTTGCTTTGTGTCTAACCTCGCTCTTATATGCTCAATGTTTGTGCACATGTATGTGGCTGTTTTAAGTGCAGACAATTTTGCTACCATCACAGTGTGTTTTGTTGACATTACTCTATTCTTATGTGCTGCCTTGTTACAATTTTCTTTATTCTTATTTGAATAACTACTAAACAATTAGTATAAAGAATTCATCCAAGAAACTTTTATCTCGATCGCACTCAATCTGAAACGTTCACCTCAAACTGCTAACCCAATGTAGCAAAAAATCTGTACGTGATGGAGCAAATTGGTTACCAGATTTGGATTCAGCGCACCAAAAAACGTAAAAATCAATCGCAACATTAGAGGCAGTTTAAAAAAAAATTTTTTTAGTGTACCTGTGTAATTAACCAGGTAGACTTGGGAAAGCTATCTCTTATCCCAGGAAACAAGTATGATAAATAGATCCACTTTTTGGGATTAGCTGGGTACTTGTGACCTGGTCTGACTACTGCTGGAGACAGGATGCTGGGCTCAATGAACCAGGGTCTGACTCAACCTGACTTTCCTTATGTTCCATATCCTTCATTTGGCAAGAGATCATGGTGACTACTAGTCATTTACAGGATACTAGAAGCTAAGATGCACATTTCACTTTGTATGTCTCCGGGGCCGTCCAGACGTCCAGACATCCGGAAGGCTGGGAGACACAGCATGGGGCTAGATGTCTCCGCTGGAGCAGAATGGCAGCACAGTGGCTGGAAGTCCGGAATGTTCCCCTATTCAGGCACCCTAGACTTCCAGGCACTTACCCAGCTAACTCAGCCAAGCTCCTGAATGGAGCCACAGTGCCATGGTGTCCCGTCGCCATGGCACCATGGCTCCATTCAGGAACCGTGATCCCCACTGTTGCCGAAATTGTCCTTCCCCCACAGTAGGACCCCCGATCAGGCCTCCCATAGGTTCCGGCTGCGGGAAACTTACTTCTCCCCCTCACCTGTCTCTACCATCTACTGCTGAAAGCCCGTCCCATGAGGACTTATTCCACCTCTGAGGTTGAATAAGTTCCCCATCTACCCGGTTGACCCTGGACGTACAGGGCCATCCTCAGAATAGGCCCTGTACGTCCAGAGAGATGACCCGCACTCACTCCACCCTTGTTCTGCCCTCCCCCGCCCCTGTCTAAAGCTCCCCATACAACACAGTTGTACATACAGGGAGCCTTTTTCAAGGCAGATACATTTGGATGAATATCGGGGATGTATGTCCAGGCTGGACGTACATCTCCGTTATTCGTGGTTGTGAATGACCCCCATAGCAAACACACAAGATTTTCAAACTCCATCCATGGTGCACCTGAAAAGAGCATTAACAGCTAACAACGCCTCCAACATGATAAACTTGGAATTGAAATATCAGTTTTCTTTTAATGCAAAGTATGCTGAACTGAAATTGCATGAAGGGGCATTGTAAACTCTCTTAAATACTTTATGGGATAGGTTTACAAAGTTGTTTTTGCACATATGTGGCCATAGATGTGCGTAAATGTCTTCTTATAAAATACAGACTGGCGTATACATAGATATGCTGGTATGAATATGTATACTTTGCCAGTAGGCGCAGCCAGGGCATAATCTTGGCAGGTTGTGGGAGGAATTTGCAAATGTGCATGTTCATTATGAAATATCTTAATCTACATGCATGCTTGTGTGCTTTCTACATGTTATTTAGCCCTGCTCTCAAGCAGATGTACATGTCCGCAGCTGCATTTAAGGTGCAATCTTTGTTTCT
Organism: Ichthyophis bannanicus; assembly: GCA_033557465.1. Lineage (NCBI taxonomy): Eukaryota > Metazoa > Chordata > Amphibia > Gymnophiona > Ichthyophiidae > Ichthyophis > Ichthyophis bannanicus. The sequence continues at coordinate 67,881,306 of CM066049.1, forward strand.
TCCATTAGTATTTTATAAAGACACATGAAGGGCCACTCTTTCTCTTGTATGACCTACAGTAGATACTGTGGCAGTGTCAGATTCAGTTCTCTAGCTATGAGTTTGTCAGGGGCCTGGTACATCCTAGCTTAGAAAATCAACATGCCAGGGGTGGGGGTGGGGGTGGGGGGGGGGGAGTGAGGGCTTTATACAAGCAGTTAATAACTGGGTCAAAAATTAGTTACTGGTCTTCATCCACATGACAGACTGGAGCTAGTCAAAGAATGAGCAGTTAGCCATAAACCTATATTTTGTATGTTATCATTAGTGTTTACAATAGCTTACGCCCTTCAAAGCGAGTTGCAGTCAGGTACAGTAGGTATTTCCCTGTCCCCAGAGAGCTTACAATCTAAGTTTGCACGTGAGAGGGTTAAGTGACTATACTTTCTGAGATATCAGAATCCTAGAATGCACTGACGGGACAGTTTTTTTAACAGTTAGGACAGTGAAATTAAGGTTTCATTGAATATCCTGGGATTGCCGCACACACCGGAAGCTGCAGTAATTAACCAGGAGCGGCGATATTGCCTGCTGCCTGGTTAGTTCCTGCGCCTTAAAGATAGATGGGGCTCTTCCTTGCCTATCTTTTAGGCACAGGTCAATAACCGGGCAGCAGGCAATATCACCGCTGCCTGATTAGCGACAGTCGCTGCCTCTACTTCATCCCGGAACGCCCCCAACACTCCCCGATACTAACTGGATAGCACTGGGGCAAGTAAGGGAGTTAGAAGGGAATAGTCAATGGCACTAACCATGTAACTGCCATTGAATACCCCCATTTGAAAATCGGGCCTTTAAAGCCTTATTTTGAATATGCTGTAAAAAAAAGGAAGATCAAGCAAAACTCTCTAAATTCTAAAGTTTAAATTCAATGCAACTGTGATTCATGACTTTTTCCCCCCCAACGATATGGCATACCAGCTGCTCACTTCTGCATCACTCCACTCCCAGGCTTTTCGTGCCAACACTGTTAGCTTTGCTAATCTAGGGCTCTGATTTTAATCCATGGAGACAGAAACCTTTGGAAAAACAGGGAGATGAGCGCATGCCAGCAGACTTGAAGAGGCTTTAGAAACCTTTGTCACTGGCTTGTAGACACCATACTTAGGCCCTTAAATAAAAAAAAGGTCTATCAGCATTGATATTTGATTCTTACATTAATGTGAGAAATTTCATAACGTGAGTAGGCATCATGCATGGCTGATGTCCGCTCCCCGTCTTCCATGTTCGACGAGAGAGGGCATGTGTCTTGGGTTCACAAAGGTCACAGCTTCTTTGCAGTCAGCAAAACACAAACTGAAGCCTTGGAAACAACAAAACAACTCCTACAACACATTTATGCCAACTGCCATGTCCAGTGAGCCACCATCAGACCTTCTGCTGTGCACCACCATGATGTATTCTGGCCATCCCTTGCAGGGGCGGCCCAAGGGGTGTGCAGAGCCATGTGCGGAGATTAATTGCGGAGCCTCATTTGCATAGGGAGCCTCATTTGCATAAATATTTGCATAATGTTAACATGCATTTTTAGTAAACATGCCTCTTAATGAGTGTCTGGATAAAAAAAGACTAACAGATTTCTACGTTACTATATTCCAGTGCCAACCGCCAGGCCCATTAGAAGGTACTATAAACACTGACCATTTAGAACTCATAGCAAACCACCATATCATAACAGCTCTGCCAGGACTCACAAAGCACCAAACCCTACCTATCAAAAGAGCAACACTGCAAATATTAAACCAATACATCTCAGAGAATACCAATACATCTCCTACTGGGGAAAGAGAACAAGTGGCACGGTCAAATAGAAACTACATGAACAGAATACCTCAGCTTGGTTAAAATGCAGAACATAGACCGTCACCAAAGAACAAGGGATCACAATTTAGAAATAGGAAGACAATAATTAAACTGGGAACCCCAAAAGCCAAACTTGGGATGTACAACAACAGTGGAGAAATAAAACTATGAATTAATTTCCTCTTGTACTAAACAAAACACAAAAGACGTTACTGATGTACATTTCCCAGAGCTGATATATTCCAGTTAATAAATTCAAAATAAAAAAGTATTTTTCTACCTTTTGTTGTTTGTGCATTTTCTTTTTCAGTTGCAATTGCTCCAGCCACTTTCTTCTGGTTTCTTTTTGTCTTCTGCGAGCTATCCATTTGTCCTTTTTTCTCTTTTAGATTTTTTTTCCATTTTCTTTCTCTATATCTGCTTTAACATGCTGATTGTTTCCCTTTTGCTCTTTCCCCCATTTCTTTCCTTATTCCTTTATCATCCACTCAAATTTCACCCTTCCATTCTCAATCTCCACTTATTCTTCCAATACCCGGCCCATCGTAGACTTTCCTTCCCTCCCACACAAAATATCTTTTCCCCTCTCCATTCTCATTCCCCATCCCTTTCTAGTCCTCCCCCAAAATCAGCTCCCTTATAGTTCTAGACCCACCCAGCATCCGCTCCCTTCTAGTCCCAGTCTCCCAAGCCTCCACATCAGCCCATTTCCAGTCCTACCCCCGTATGCTCTTTTCTAGTTCCATTCTAGCCCCTCATCAGTCCATTTCCACTCCAAGCTCCCCATCAGCCCATTTCCATCAGTCCATCAGTCCAATAAATAAATAAATAAATAAATTTCCAGCCCTATTCCAACTCCCATCAGCCCGCTTCCAGTCCTATTACAGCCCCCATCAGCCCATTTCCAGTCCTATTCCAGCCCATCACCCATTTGCAGTCCACGTTCCCCCATCAGCCCATTTCTAGTCCTATTCCAGCTCTTCATCAGCCCATTTCCAATTTTAGCCCTCCCATCACAGCCCATTTCCAGTCCAAGCCCCCCACCATCACAGTCCATTTCCAGTCCGTTTCTCCCCCACTACCATCACAGCCTATTTCATCCATTCCCCCCCAACCATCACAGCCCATTTGTAGTCCTATCCCCTTCCACCATCACAGCCCATTTGCAGTCTGTTCCCACCCCCACCATCACAGCCCATTTGCAGTCCGCCCCCCCACCACCATCACAGCCCATTTCCAGTCCATTCCACCCCCCCACTATCACAGCCCATTTGCAATCCGTTGCCCCCCCCACCCTCACATCCCATTTGCAGTCTGTTTCCCCCCATCACAGCCCAATTGCAGTCCGTAACCCCTCCCCACATCACAGCCCATTTCGTCTGTTCCTCCCCCACCATCACAGCCCATTTGTAGTCCTATCCACCACCACCATCACAGCCCAATTGCCGTCAGTGCCCCCATCACAGCCCATTTCCAGTCCATTCCCCCCGCCATCAAAGCCCATTTGTAGTCCTATCTCCCCCCATCACAGCCCATCCAGTCCTAGCCCCCCCTCCGAAGAACCCTGCGTCATCTAAGGGGCTGCAGAGGGAGCCAGGGGAGCCCGCGTGAGGCCCCGGCTCCCTCTGCACAGCTGCCAGTGTGAGGAGTCTTTTCCCTTACGCTGGCGGCTGTATCTGTGAAGCCGTGAATGCTGGGAAAGGTTAAAGGACATTACCTTTAACCTCTCCCTTCATTCGCGGCTGAAACGAGAGAAGGAGGGGAGGAACAACCTATTTACAGGCCCCACACCTCACCCTGTGGCCTTACTTGGAGTTTCAACTGGCACTCTTAAATGCTATTATTTAGCTCTGAATGGCCCATCCACCATGTGGTACAGAATCACTATTTCCCCACCCATCTCAGGTGCCTTATTAAGGTTTGCTTCCTTACTGTGCCCAAAAATGGAAAACACATATCCTCTCCATGGACTGCAGACCCAGGACCTGGTACCTCTTATTAATGGCAGGCTTACACTTGGTCTGCCCACCTCACGGATATCTGGCTTTGTGTCTCCCTCCTTCCCTGGGCAACGTAAGACAAAATGTGCATCTTAGGTTCACATGAGCTGCTCTTTTATTGCAATCCACCAATATAACCCCATTTTGTTCTTGAAGGTACACCCAATCCAGATATCCTAAAAAGCATCCAAACAACACTCCCACATGATGAATCCAGGAAAATCAGTGCTTATTATTCCATTTGCTTCTTAGCTTAAGACCAGATCTGATGATTGCAGAACATGAGCGACATGGATCCACTATGCTGACACTTAGAGCCCAATTCACAAAGAACCCGATTCTATACCGTGAGAATGAAACGTTCCTGAGGCACACAGAATTGGTCACAAGGATGGCCCGGAGTGCTCCTGCCTGCCTGCGGGGATGTTCTCCCTGCAGGCGCCCCTGGCTTCTGTGGCTAAGACCCCCCTCTTTCCTGTGTCCAACCCACGGCTGGCCAGCTGGGACCTGGATTGGTCAGCGGGGACCCCCCTACACCCAGCCCCGGGCCATATCGCCCTGTTGGTGCTGATTATTCCATCTTTGAGGTGGAATAATCAGCATGTCCCCTCTGACCCTGCAGGACGTACAGGGCTATGACCTGAATCAGCCCTGTACATCCTGCCAGCTTGGCCCTCCCCCATTCCGCCCAGACACTGCCTTCTCCCACCCTCTGCTGGTTCTCCCTATCCTGTGGCTGAAGCTGTGCGGGCAGAGCAGAAGAGGGAATGGGTTAGGACAGCTTGCGAGGCTGCACGTCCAACGTGCAGCCACGCAATCCATGACTCAGTATCAGGCCCTTAGGCACTGATTCTGGCATCTTTTGGTAGTATTAGGCTAATAAGCAAGTGGAATCATGTGCACTGATATTCCTGAATTCACCACACTTGAATAGAGCCAATAATGTTTATTCCCCTGATGTAGTCAAGATGTTGATGAGCTTCTCAAGTCAGAGCTCTGCTTTGAGAAATTTCTTTGCAGAATCCAAACCAGCAGTGAGCCAAGTGCTCAACATATCAAAATATGCAACCAAAATGGAGCACCCCATCAGTAAACATGTGTTGAAGTAAAACTGCTCAGCAAACGAGAAAATCAGCGTATGAAAACTAGGCATTTGCCTGCGCAAGAGTAGGAAATAGGAGTGTGCATTCATCATCATATATTCAGTTCCTTTGGATGCCTAAAACATTTTTGTGCATATAAATAACTTATTTAAGAACATAATATGTGCCAGATTGGGTCAGACCAAGAGTCCATCAAGCCCAGTATCCTGTTTTCAATGGTGGCTGATCCAGGTCACAAGTACCTGTCAGGTTCCCAAAAAGGTACATAGATTCCATGCTGCTTGTCCCATGCCTAAGCAGTGGTTTTCCCTAGTCCTCTTTGATAATGGTTTATGGACTTTTCCTCCAGGAACTCATCCAAACCTCTTTTAAACCCAGCTACACTGACAGCTTTTACTACATCCTTTGGTAGCGAATGCCAGACTCTGATTACCTGTTGAGTGAAAAAATATTTTCTTCAATTAGTCTTAATGGACTACATTGTAGCTTCATTGCATGCCCCTTAGTCTTTCTACTTTTTAAAGGAGTATACAGCCAATCTAGGTTTACCCGTTCCACTCCATTCATTATTTTGTAGACCTTTATTGTATCTATGCTTAGCCATCTTGTTTCCAAGTTGAAGAACTCTAGGGGTATCCTTCCATCCCCTTTATCATTTTGGTCTCTTTTCTCTGTACATTTTCCAATTCTGCTCTATCCTTTTTAAGATATGATGACCAGAATCGCACACAATATTCAAGGTGCGGTCACACCATGGAGCGATACAGAGGCATTATGATATCATTTGTTTTCCTTTCTTTGTGATTCCCAGCATTCTATTTGCTTTCTTAGCTGCAGTTGTTGCACATTGGGTGGAGGGTTTCAATGTATTATCCAGGATAACATTTAAATCCCTTTCCTGGGTGGTGGTTCCTAATATGGAACCTTGCATTGTGTAACTGTAGTTCGGGTTGTTCTTTCCTAAGTGCATTATGTTGCATTTGTCCATATTAAATTTCATTTGCCATTTGATCATTCAGTCTCCCAATTTCTCAAGGTCCTCTTGCAATTTTTCACAATCCTCTTGGGTTTTACCAACTTTGAATAATTTTGTGTCACCTAAACATTTGACCACCTCGCTCATTATTCCATTTTTCAGGTCATTTATGAATATGTTAAAAAGCAGCAGGCCTAGCACAGATCCCTGGGGTACTCCACTATTTACCTTTCTCCATTGAGAAAATTGGCCATTTAGCCCTATTTTGTTTTCTATCTTTTAACCAGTTCCAAATCCACAACAGTACACTGCCTCCAGTCCCATGACTTTTTAATTTTTGCCGAGTCTCTCATGAGGGACCTTGTCAGAGGCTTTCTGAAATTAGTGCTTATACCTACAAATTAATGCACATACAATTGAGTTGCATGCACATAAAGGCTTTTGCAGTATACAATGTGTGGAAAAGATGCAAATATGTAGAAAAATGCATGAACATTACAACAAAGACAATTAAACTTTCTTTGGGTTGTGCACACCTCTAGTAGAACAGTTACCTCAATATCTGTGTTTACACCAGTGCCAGTGCCAGATCAAAAGGAAGGATGATGTATTGAGAAAATCTCCTTTGGCACAAATTCATTCACAGAAGCCCCCTCCAGAAGGACAAGTTTGAGATAAGCCCGAACTTACCTGCCTCCTTTTCTGTCATACAGTCAGTGCAGATGGCTCCATCATCCAGGAAGATGGAGTATCAAAATGGACTGTTATCGTTCCCAAGGCTATCGACCTTGCCAGTTTCTCACCCACCAACTCCTTGCAGGTCCAATAGGCTTTGAATTAAATCCCCTTCCCCCTGCCCTAGGATCTGGTAATGGAATATACATTAAAATTCCTCAGCCAAGCCCCTCACAGGGCTGCTGCTTCCTTGCTCTCTGATGGTGTGCCTGCCAACCTTCCATAGTTCCCACTTTCAAGGAGCTAATTAAGGGAAGGGGGTTTGGATTTAGCTCACTCCTTTAAAGCAGCAGTTCGAGGTGAGTTACATTCAGGTACACTAAGGGATCCTTTTGCTAAAGACTGCTAAGGTATTGCACTTAGTGACAATAGTGCCAAAATCATGGTGCATTGGGTGTTAAGAGCGTGGAAATCATGTTCCCAGCGTTAATGCAGTGCCTTGTGCCTAATGCAGTATACAAATAGCACTTACGGTAACTCCGCTTATTGAGGTGGCATGAGGTGAACTCGCGCTAATTGCAAGGACCATCGTTAGCACATGGAGTTTACCCCTGGCACAATGTCCTGCTCACCACGCCAACTCTCTGCCCCTAAATAGTCCTCTTACCACTCCAGTGCGCAGTGTACAGTTAACGTGGAAATTGGCTCATACTAACTGTCATGGGCCTATGCTGGTCATCAATGCATGTCCCAGCCTGCCTTCAGCACACACCAGAACACACACTGACCGCTAGAGCCCTTTAGTAAAAGCCCCCCTAAGTATTTCCCTGTCTCTGGAGGAAAATACTTTGCACCCAAAGTAATGGAGAGTTGAATGACTTGCCCGAGATCATGAAGCATGGCAGTGGGAGTTGAAGCATGACTTCTCTGGTTCTCAGCCTGTTGCTCTACCTTTAGATTACTCCTCCACTCCCAAGAATTGTATCCACACTTAGGACTGATGCAAGGGCCTGTGCTAACGAAAACACTGTCATGGTAAAAACCTGCACTAAGTGGTTAATGCAGGTCTGAGTGGGATTGGGGTGGGTTCAGGATAGAGAGTGGGTGTGGCAGCCAGTGATACCTAGCAGCAGAATGTTATTTGCTGAGGGGTCTTTAGGTATAGACATGCTACCGGCATCTCCCTCAGACCAAAAATAAATAAAACCCAGCTCAAGCTTTCCCCCATCTCTTTAACCTTCCCCCATCTGATCCCTCACAATCAGGACTCCCCACCCTCTCCATGCCTTGACCCCCCTGGGAAGGACCAGGAGGATTTCCTGGTGACCAGTTTTGCTGGGCAGGGGCAGTCCCCCTTTGCTCCCACCTTGTTGCCAGCCAGTCCCAAGATGGCAGCGATGATCACTAGCAGTACTGTCATGATACGATCTTCATATAAGGGTGATTGTTCCCGCTCTTCATCACTAGACATAAGGGAAACCTCTAGTAAGTCCCTGCAGGTGTTAGGAGATGGGGGTGGTGAATGTTTTGGTCTGAGGGGGCAGTTCTTTGGAGGGTTGTGCCTTTGGGATGCTTCTTATGGCATGTGATACCTTCAGGCAGGCTTCTACTGCAGAGCTGTATCTTTGGGGAAGTCTATTGGAGAAGGGGTTATGCCTTTTGGTGGGTTCTGATGGGGAGGAGGTTGTGCCTTCAAGAGTGTAGCTATCTGAAGGAGGGTAGTAAATGGAGGGGCTAGGATCAGAAGGGGTCCTGGGAGATGGGATATGATTGTGGGGGTACTATTGCACCACTCTGGCATCAGCAGCTTGGTTTGCATGTCCGGTGTTAGTGCCAGAGTTGCTCTACATGCCTTGATAGCTGCTGAAACCCCCCAAAAATGTATCTCACCCAAGACATAATAGTATCTACAACAAAACTTAAAAATACTCTGCAGTAACATCAAAGACTTTCTTTTATATTCTCAATATTGCAGCGATACATCACATTAACCTTCATCCAAAATCCTTTGTCTTTTTTCTTATTTCATAAAAACAAGAGACCTTCAGCAGGGGAGGTAGATTTCATTTCATACTAATCAAGACCTAACTTCCCTTTGTTGCAATCATCGGTCTCAACCATCTACAGTATATTATTTTTTATATGTGCATCTGAAACCACTTATCTAAAAGGGAAGAAACGTGTTGATTAGTATGCAGAAATATACCTTCTTTGCTGAAGGTCTGTTGTTTTTATGAAATAAAAAAAAGAAGGAAAAAAGAAAAAGGATTTTGGTTGAAGGTTAATGGAATGTATTGTTGTTACATTGAGAATATAAAAGAAAGTCTGTGATCATACTGGAGAAAATGTTTTATTTTTGTTGTTGATAGCTGCTGAGACATGTGATGAGGGCCTTTGCAGTAAGTGTCTGTCCTGTGTCATAAATTCAGGCCTGATGCCAGGGACACCATCCGCAATGAGCACGGAGGCTTTGTGCATTAATTTTGAAATCCATGTTCCTGCTCTACCTCATTTACCGTCCACCAGCAACATTTACAGGATAAGGTGTTCCCACAGCACTGGCCCGCTACCGGATTTTCCAAGGGAAACCCTGAGGGGAGTTTCGCTTTTGAAAATCTCCTTGCATCATGGGGCATAAGAAACTTGCCCTCCCCATGAAAAGTAATATTAGGATTATGACTCTGAACCAATTATCAGATTTTCTCTCCCATTTCATCATCTTTCATGGTATCTCCTGAAGTGCGCTTGACAGGTTGCTTAGAATTTGGAACAGCCAGATAGTTCAAGTGAGGAAAATTACACTCTTAAATCTTCGTAAGATAGTCTGATATTTATGACTGCCCCCAAGCTTTCCTTATAGTCACATGAAAAAATGAAGGCAATGAGGAAGTTATAGCTCATACTTTCTTGGACTGACTTAATACATTGCTGATTAGTTTGCAAGAGTTACACTTCCTTCACTGGAGCAATATAATCCCTAGTTCATGATGCATCGACCCGATAAAAGAGTATAATCGCAAATCTATGAAGCTGGTCCAATGCAAAAATAAACTACGGGCCTTGTTTACAAAGCAGCGGTAGCGGTTTCCGATCGTTATCGAAGCCACGGCCCCATCAAAATCAATGGGGCCGTGGCTCCGATACCGAACGGAAACCGTTACCGCGGCTTTGCAAACAAGCCCCTACATCTTGCTTGCTGACTTGTATTTCTACATGGCAACCATACAACTTTATTCGGCACTGAAAATAAGACACAGCTTTCACCTCTAAAATATTAACACAGTGCCATACACATAGATACTCAGAGCTGTATGCACTTAATGCTCTGTTTTCCTTGGGTCTCCTTACCTTTCCCTATTTCTACCCTCCTTCTCATCTATTGCATTATCTGCCTTGATTCGATTGTAAGCTCTGATGAGCAGGGACCATCCTCTATGTATTTGTATAGTGCTGCATACGCCTTGTAGCGCTATATAAGGAGCACATACGAAACACCACCAGAGCTGTTTACAACAAAATTAGAACACTAAGGCACCTCAGGCCCATGTTACCCCACAATGACTTCAGGACCATCTTCCAGGCCCTCATTCTTCCACATTTTGATTACGCAAATGTGGCCCTTTATGGACTCCCCAAGAACACCCTTAATCCGCTGCAACTCGCCATGAATGCGGCTGCGCGTGTGCTATGTGGTTTAACAAGATCAGACCATATTACCCCGATACTCAAGGAACTCCACTGGCTTCCAATTCACTGCAGGTTAACATACAAAATCCTTCTCATCACCTTCAAGATCATTAACAACCTAGCCCCCACAACACTCAGTGACCTTATCACCCTCACCCCGAAAAACAGACTCAGAAGATCAGTAACCGACAATACCTTGATCATCCCCAAAGAATCCATCAAGTGCACACAGACGACCAAGAAAAGAACATTCGCCTTCTATGCCCCAAAATGTTGGAACGAACTTCCACCTGAAATTAGATCCATCAAAGGCCTTATGCAGTTCCGTAAGGCAATCAAACACCACATTTTCCTACTTCACTTTGCTCAAGCATCTGCCCCACCTCTACCCACCCACCAATGTCTACAAACTGCATCCTGTCACAAGTATCTTGAGCCCGCTTTAGACTTACTGTATATACAAACCAAATCTAATTATATTTTGTACATATGTTTATAGTTTCTCTGTTACTCCAAGTTTATGCTCCTGTTACAATGTACTGTCCAAGTTTAAACTCCTGTTACAATGTAAGCACAGAACAGTTTTCTGACTGTGCACCCTTGTTGTATGTAAACCGCACTGATAACAAATAGCGCGGTATATAAAAGCTGTTAAGTAAATAAATAAATAAATAAATATAAATGATTAATAGAAACATAGAAACATGATGACAGAAAAAGACCACATGGCCTATCTAGTCTGTCCTTCCATATCAACAACTACAACAGTCCACTTTTTACCTTTAGAGATCCTCTGTGTTTGTCCCATGCTTTTTTGAATTCAGTTACTGTCCTCATCTCTACCACCTCCACTGGGAGACTATTCCATGGATCCACTACTCTTTCCATAAAGAAATATTTCCGCATATCACTCCTGAATCTATCTCCCTTCACCCTCATCCCATGTCCCCTCATAGCAAAACTTGCTTTCAATTGAAAGAGGCGCTCTCCCTGAACATTTATGCCACGGAGGTATTTAAACATCTCAATCATATCACCTCTATCCCGCCTTTCCTCTAAGGTGTACATATTAAGATCCTTAAGTCTGTCCTCATATGCTTTATAATGAAGCCCACTAATCATTTTAGTAGCCACCCTCTGCACCGACTCCATCCTATTCACATCCTTTTGAAGGTGCGGTCTCCAGAATTGCACACTATACTCCAAATGAGGTCGCACCAAAGACTTATACAGAGGCATTATCACCTCCTTTTTTCTGCTAGCCATTCCTCTCCGTATGCACCCAAGCATCCTTCTAGCTTTTGCCATCGCCTTTTCTACCTGTTTAGCTACTTTAAGATCATCAGACACAACTATGTCTAGGTCCCGCTCTTCTTTAGTGGACAAAAGTACTTCACCCCCTATACTATATCGCTCCCTTGGATTGCTGCAGCCCAAATGCATGACCTTACATTTTTTAACATTAAATCCCAGCTGCCAAATTCTAGACCATTCTTCAAGCTTAGCTAGATCCCTCCTCATGTTATCTACACCTTCCTGGGTGTCTACTCTATTGCAGATTTTGGTATCATCTGCAAAGAGGCAAACCTTACCCAACAGCCCTTCCGCTATATCACTAACAAAGATGTTAAAAAGAATAGGACCAAGGACAGATCCCTGGGGCACACCACTGGTAACATCCTTCTCCTCAGAGTGAGCTCCATTTACTTGTACTCTTTGTCGCCTCCCATCCAACCAATTTCTAACCCAAGCAGTAACTTTAGGGTCCATCCCTAGGGTGCTCAGTTTGTTTATAAGTCGCCTGTAATAATAGTATTAGTAGTATAAGCATGTGCTTCATCCTAGTAGCGGCAGTTACGCTGTTTCAAGAGCAGGTATCTTTCTCGTTTGGTTATTGAACTATATTTTCATGCATTTACATAAGAAATGGCTAACATGAAATCTCATGCAAAACAATGGGCATTCTAGTGATGCGACTCCTATGGGTATATGGAACACTAAGGGGAATATCTTTAGAAGCCTTGCTTGTGATTTCCTACTACGGCTACTACTGAACATTTGCATAGTGCTACAAGAAGTAAGCAGCACTGCACAGACACATGTAAAAGACAGTCCCTGCTCATCAGAGCTTACAATCTAGTCAAGACAGACAACAGTTGAGGATAAAGATACATCTAGGGGGAATGGTAAGGAAACACAAAGGAGACCAGGTGAATTAAGATCCAAAAGCGGCGGCAAAGAGGTGAGTTTTCAGCCTGGATTTGGAAAGGGCCAGAGAAGGTGCTTGATGTACAGACTCAGGTAGTTTGTTCCAGGCATAAGGAGCAGCAAGGTGAAAGGACCAAAGTCTGGAGTTAGCAAAAGAAGAGAAGGGCAAAGATAGAAGCGATTTGCCAGAAGAGCAGAGTTCCCGAGGAGGGGTGTAGAGAGAGATAAGAGAGGGAAGGTAGTGAGGAGCTGCAGAGTGAATGCACTTATAGGTCAGCAGGAGAAGTTTGAACTGGATGCGGAAATGGATAGGAAGCCAATGAAGTGACTTGAGAAGAGGGGTAATATGAGCATGATGAGGTTGGAGGAAGATTAGCCTGCAGTAGATTGTTGAACAGATTGAAGAGGAGAGAGATGATTCAGAGGGAGACCAGCTAGGAGGAAGTTATAATAGTCTAGACAGGAGGTTACTAAAGAGTGGATAAGTGTCTTAGTACTGCATTCAGAAAGGAATGTGCAAATTTTGTTGATGTTATAGAGAAAGAAATGGCAGGTTTTAGCTATCAGTTGGATGTTGTGGAGAAGGCGAGAGAGGAGTCAAAGATGACCCAGAGGTTGCGAGCCGAGGAAACAGGGAGGAGTAGAGAGTGATCCACAGAGACTGAAAAGGAGGAAGGGGAGAGGAGGGTTTAAGGGGAAAAATAAGAAGCTCAGTCTTGGCCATGTTCATTTTCAAGCAGCAGTGAGACATCCAAGCATCAATGTCAGAAAGACAGGCAGAGATCGAGCCTGGATTGCCAGAGAGATTTCAAGGTTAGAGAGGTAGATCTGGGAATCGTCTGCGTAAAGATGGTACTGAAAGCCATGAGAAGAGATGAGTGCACCAAGGGACTGGGTATATAGAGAGAAAAAGAGCGAACCCAAGACAAATCCTTGCGGTACACCAACTGAGAGTGGGATAGCAGTAGAGGAGGATCTACCACAACAAAACCTGAAATAGTATATGGCTATTTTATAAAGGGTCCAGTTTCTACGTGGATATCCTTAGTATGTGAAAGTTTCACAAACCTTTTGCTCATAAATGGTGTCTCACAGTTTGTGGAGTTGCAGAATAACTGACCGTGCAGCATGTTGTATACAGAGCCATAAAGCCTGGGTATCACACGCATGCACAGTGCATTGCTGCAGCTCGCAGTCCTCTAGACACACCCACACACCCACAAACACATGATCCCACTGTCCAAAAGAGATGTAAGTTGGCATTCTGACTTGGCCCTTAGGACGTCTTTAATGCTTGGACTTTGCTAACGCCCGCTCTGAGTGTGCGCACACATCGTTGATGAGGCACGCTCAGTGTGTGGGTGTCGTTAGCACACTCTGCCATCCAGCAGGCGTTGGTGCAGCTTCTCAGTATGACTGGCAGGACTCATGCTGGACGAGATGGGGAAGGTTGCACCTGCAGATACAGATTTGGAAATGTAGGATAAAGTTAAAACACCTGGACATATCACTCTTGATCCACTGGCTGGTCTTGAATCCATGATCCTTCTCTCTTCACACACAGTGGCCATGTGTTAGAAGCCACAGAGCAGCTACGTGGGAGCATGGGTGCATCACTTCATGTATATATATATATATATATATATATATATATATATATATATATATATATAAATATGTGTGTGGTCATTGTTAGGCTGCATGAGGGTATATGCTGGAGTATGCCTTGCTCTGTGCTTTACCTGTCTGACAGGGTATATTAGGCAGGTGTGGGAGTGGAACATCTTGTTAGGTCTGTATGTAGCACTGCATTGATATGCTGTTGATTCAACTGACATTCATGTCTTGCATATGAGATCTGTCCTGCTAGAGGGGTAGGCCAGGATACATGAACACACATATTCCAGACCATGGGTGACCTAGCAGAGTGACCAATGTAACTATTTCCTGATGTGTGCTTGTGGGCCAATCCTGGAATAATCTCATAGTTGGCAGACCACAATGAGTAGTTTAGATCCCTTCCTCCCTTAAAGCATGGCACATCCACTGCTTCAGTGCTGCGGGTGACCTTAAAGCAGCAGCGCACATGCGGATAGTCCCAGCATGCCACTCCTGTCTCCTCTGACATGATGTGTTGGATGGGGTCCGGAGAGGCATGCCATGAGCATGCGTGATGTTGCCTTAAGCCTCATCATCGTATGACAAAGAGCCATTGCCATGCCTCCCGCCTCCCCTAGGTGAGACAATGCATACTGTGGGGGGGGGGGGGAGAGCGGCATGTGGAATCCTCCCTTTCATGCTGTAGAGAGCCTCAAGGCAGCAGGGGATACACGGGGGAAGGGGTTCTTTTTATGGCAGCCGAAAACCTTGGCCTGGCCTGGCCTGACAGTACCTGATGGTGGCAACTGGAAAATTGGGTGAAGTCCAATCCAGCTACTGCAGCCAATGATGTTTGGAGGAAGCAAGAGGCAAAGTTAGGTAGAGCCGTAAGGCGCTAGCTGAGCCCTGGTATGGCATGTGACAGGCCAGTCAGAGAGTCGAGGTGAGGCCTCAGATGCTCATACAGCTTGCTTGTAGCTCCCAAACTAGGCCGATGGAGGGTGAGTACTTGGTCCTGGGGATGGCCAGGGAGGGTGGCTGTATTTCATATGATACACTGCCTTCTACCCTGGACTAGTCTTCTGCAAGAAGGCAAGCACAACTACTCTGCTGACAGCTGAACCTGCACATGCTGAACCACCACCTGTGGGGGGAGGGGCCGCTGTGCCTGTGACCCTGCTGCCCCTGTAGAGACAGTTACTGACTTACTCCCATGCTTGTGCCATTGTATTGCTATGTGCGTTGCCAAAAGGGCCAGGTGACTACAGGGCTTTTGCTAGCACATGCTGACTGTGCATCCGGACACACATTGGCAGCTAGTATGGACCACTGACAGTGCAGGACATTTCCACACACATTGTACATCTGATGTTTAGGTTGCTCGTGGGCAGGGTGGGACATGGCGTAGGCACAGTGAGGTCTGCACAGTTGGCACATATCTCTCACCACGTACAAAATACCTTAGCACAGAATCACCTACCAGCAGTTCAGTGGGTAGTACAGTATGCACCTGTGCTAACACCACATACAGTATGGGCTCCACTTGACCTGCCAGTGACATGCTTGCTGTGCCCCTGATAGTACAAATACCAGCATTGCACCTGACATGCAGGGCAGGTATAATGGTATCTTTTGCACCAGGCAGAAGCTGCTGCCATTGCCACTCCTACCCCTACATGCTGCTAACATGCTGCATGGGGGCAGTGGTGGTGGCATGACTCCTTTGCAACAACAGCGGCATGTATGTGTGCCACTGCTGTCACAGCAGAGTCGCACCAGACATCATGGATGTACAATCTAGGCAGCCGCCTAGTCTGCTTAGCAGACTAACTGGCCCTGCTGAACCACATGGCACCTCCTTTGGCACTTTATTAAAAGGACACCATGCTGTGACTGGCAATGGACCACTACTATCACTAATTTCAGGGGTCCGGTCTGGGAGGTGCACACTGCATACATGTGAAAAGGCTCCTTGTGTGGTGTTTCACAGCCAAAAATGGCCCTCCAAAACGAGCCCTTAACGGAAGCTTTGAGCTGCCAATAACGTTCCTGTTGGCTGTGCCTCTAAAGCCCGTTAATAGCACCCGCCGTTAAGGGAAGACATGCTGTCTCTGCCCATGCTCCGCCCAGTTAATGCCCCTTCTCCACCCCTTTGTACCTTAACGCTTAAGCCTGTGTTTTTGGTGCTTTCCGACGCATTAACCACTAGCGGATGCCAACAATGCCCGCTAACTGCACCTTTGTGCCCTTAACGGTCCATGGCAAAAGTATCCTAAAGTTATTTTCAGAATGCAAAGTGCCCACATTGATCTTTACTTGCATTTAAACAGAAAGAAAACATAAACCAACCTGCTGAAATATTTCTGCAGGATTGATGAAGCCAATATTTACAAGCTAAGGGACAGTGACCGGTGCTGTGGGTGCATATTCTATAGCTCTTAGGATGAGGTAGAGGAGGTTGAAGGGGTGGGGATGCCTGGTGATGGTGCCCAGTTCCTGCCAGATCTATGTGGTTGACCCCTGGAAATTGGTGGTGACATTGATGTTGGTGGTGGAGATGGGGCCTAAAGGTCTCAAGCCTTTGCAGTTGTGGTGGACCTAATGGGGCGCAATGAGGCCTTTAACAACATCTTCTGGTGTTAAGTTCAGTGCTTCAGGGTTCATCTGCTGATAGGTGTTGGCCATCCAGTACAAGTCTTCCAGGTGAGTTTTTTGTTCAGTGGGGCTGAAGCTGGGGAAAGAGGGCACAGAATATATAGCACTAAATGAAAGGTTAGATATGATTGGAATATCAGAGACATGGTGGAAGGACGACAACCAGTGGGACACTGTGATACCTGGGTACAAACTATATCGTGATGATAGAGCTGATCAAATTGGTGGAGGGGTTGCTCTCTATGTTAGAGAGGGCATTGAGTCAGAAAGGATTAAAGTTTTGCAGGAAACAAAATCTGCTGTAGAATCTATATGGATTGAAATTCCATGTAAAAGGGGGAAGGCAATGGCAGTGGGGGTGTACTATCGAGCGCCTGGCCAGAATGACCAAATGGATGATGAAATGCTCAAAGAAATCAAGGAAGCTAACAAAAGTTACAGCACAGTAATAATAATGGGTGATTTCAACTACCCCGGTATCGACTGGGTCAGTGTCACGTCAGGACATGCTAGGGAGATAAAGTTCCTAGATGATATAAATGACTGCTTCTTGGAGCAGCTGGTTCATGAACCGACCAGAGGGGAAGCCATATTAGACCTAATCCTTAGTGGAACACCAGATCTAGTGCAAGAGATAAGGTTGTTGGGGCCACTTGGCAATAGTGATCATAGCATGATCGCCTTTGATTTAATTAGTGGAGGAGGGATAGTAAGGAAATCCACAGTACTACCTTTTAACTTTCGAAAGGGAGACTATGATAAAATGAGGAAAACAGTCAAGAAAAAACTAAAAGGAGCAGTTGCAAAGGTTAAAGACGTACATCAGGCTTGGCTGTTGTTGAAAAATACTATCTTGGAAGCCCAGACCAGCTGTATTCCACGCTTTAAGAAAAGTGGAAAGAAGTCCAAAAAACTGCCAGCATGGTTTAAAGTTGAGGTCAGAGAGGCTGTTGTTGCCAAAAAAGCATCTTTCAGGAAATGGAAAAAAGAGCCAAACGACGAAACCTGGAAACAGCACAAGCACTGGCAAGTCAAATGCAAGGCATTGATAAGGCAGGCAAAGGGAGAATTTGAGAAGAAGCTTGCTGCAGAAGCAAAAATGCGAAGTAAAGACCTTTTCAAGTACATTCGTAGCAAAAAACCTGTGAGAGAGTCAGTTGGTCCATTAGATGATAAAGGGGTTAAAGGAGCACTAAGAGGCGACAAGGCGATAGCAGAGAGACTGAACGAATTCTTTGCTTCAGTCTTTACTGAGGAAGATGTAGGGATGTTACCCATGACTGAAGTGGTATTTAAAGGTGCAGAAGAATTGAAGGAAATATCGATATATCGAGAAGATGTATTACAACTATTAGATAAGCTGAAGAGTAGCAAATCACCTGGGCCGGATGGTATACATCCAAGGGTATTGAAAGAACTGAAATATGAGATTGCAGACCTGCTATTAGTAATCTGTGAACTATCATTAAAATCATCTCTAATACCTGAAGATTGGAGGATAGCCAATGTAACACCAATTTTTAAAAAGGGTTCCAGGGGTGATCCGGGAAACTACAGACCGGTGAGCCTGACGTCAATACCGGGAAAAATGATAGAAACCATCATAAAGAATAAAATTACTCAGCATGTAGATAGTCATGAACTAATGAGAGACAGCCAACATGGCTTTAGACAAGGAAGATCTTGTCTTACTAATCTGTTAAGTTTTTTTGAAGGAGTGAATAATCAGGTGGACAAAGGTGAGTCGGTTGATATTGTGTATCTGGACTTTCAGAAAGCCTTTGACAAGGTCCCTCATGAGAGACTTTTGGCAAAACTAAAGAGTCATGGGATAGGAGGCAGTGTACTATTGTGGATCAGGAACTGGTTAAAAGATAGAAAGCAGAGGGTAGGGCTAAATGGCCAATTTTCCCAATGGAGAAAGGTGCATAGTGGTGTACCCCAAGGATCTGTGCTGGGTCCGCTGCTTTTTGACATATTCATAAATGACCTGGAAAGTGGAATAACGAGTGAGGTTATCAAATTTGCAGATGACACAAAACTATTTAAAGTTGTTAAAACCCAAGAGGATTGTGGAAAATTGCAAGAGGATCTTGATAAATTGGAAGACTGGGCATCAAAATGGCAGATGAAATTTAATGTGGACAAGTGCAAGGTTATGCACCTAGGGAAGAACAACCCAAACTATGGTTACACGATGCAAGGTTCCACATTAGGAACCACCACCCAGGAAAAAGATTTAGGCGTCATTGTGGATACCATGTTAAAACCCTTGGCCCAGTGTGCAGCGGCGGCCAAGAGATCAAATAGAATGCTAGGTATGATAAGGAAAGGAATGGAAAATAAAACAAAGGATATTATAATGCCTCTATATCGTTCCATGGTGAGACCGTACCTTGAATATTGTGTGCAATTCTGGTCGCCGTATCTTAAAAAGGATATAGAGTTATTAGAAAAGGTTCAGAGAAGAGCCACCAAAATGGTAAAGGGGATGGAAGGATACTCCTATGAAGAAAGGCTAAAAAGGTTAGGGCTCTTTAACCTGGAAAAGAGACGGCTGAGGGGAGATATGATAGAAGTCTATAAATTAATGAGTGGAGTGGAACGGGTAAACGTAGATCGATTGTTTACCTTATCAGAATATAGAAAGACTAGGGGACATGCAATGAAGCTACAGGGTAAACTATTTAAGACTAATAAGAGAAAATATTTTTTCACTCAACGTGTAATCAAACTCTGGACTTTGTTACCGGAGGATGTAGTAAAGGCTGTTAGTGTAGCTGGGTTTAAAAAAGGTTTGGACAAGTTCCTGGAGGAAAGGTCCATAAGCCATTATTAAGAAGGGACCCAGGATATCAATGCTTGAACCAATACAAGCATTGTGGAACCTGTGTCCCTTGGGGAAACTGCTAGGTACATATGACCTAGATTGGCCACTGTTGGAAACAGAATACTGGGCTTGATGGACCTTGGTCTGACCCAGTATGGCATATCTTATGTTCTTATGTTCTTATGAACTGCAAGGTGTGCTGATAGGAGTGGAGGAGACGGAGCCTGTGGGCTGTAGGCAATCGCACTGTCTCACCATACGATCAGCTCTTCCCAGTGGCTCCTTTTTAACATCAAATTTCATCAGATCAAAATCATTGACGTACTCCATGGCGAGGGGACTGTTTGGCCAATCTGTTCCAATGGTCAGCTCTTCAGCCATCACTGTCAGTGCCGCCTCTCCTGGAATCGCTCCACCGTACAAGTCTTTTCTTGTGTGTGCCCAGCTCCAGCCAACTTGAAACTTCAGAGAGTTCAAATATGGGACTTGGCGTCTCTCCCTCTTTGCTGCAACTGTTTGAGAGAGGCGAGAGCAGGAGTCTAGCTGCAGAACTCGAAAATCCAACTGCAGAGTCAAAGCAGCAGCCTTTCTCCTTTCACCAGTTCAGCACGGGCTGCATCTGCTGCTGCAGACTATTCTGTTTGCATTTGTCTGTAAGTCCCATGTATTTGCCCCATGGATTCAAGAGCATTTTTGGCCTTATCTGCATAATGCACAATGAGAACGGAATAGGCAATTGTCTGCATATCCAGTCTTGCACCTTACTGGCATTGAATCCGTCCTCTTTATATATCACCTCTGGTTAGTTAGAGCTAAAGGGGGAGACTTCATCCACCAGCGTCCTATGGAAAGGACTTTACCACACCAGCCAGGGTGGATAAGGAATTTGAAAACTGGACAGCAAGTCGAAGGAAGCACTGAGATTTGCTTTCAGAATATGTCTTCTGATGTCTTCTGAGTTTGTTTCTTTTGCCTCTGCCGTTCCTCCTCCCCCTCCCCCTCCCTCCCTCTTTCCAACCAGCCAGACTGGCCTAAGCTGTTATGATTTTGCTTCAAGGGCAACTGTTGTTTTAAATCACCATTCAAGTTATTTCTTCCTGGTATTTGGTGTTAAGAGAAACATGATACAATGGGAACACTGGGTCCTGCGGCAGGAATGTGTTTCGGAATCAAAGGTAATGGTGATGTTTGTGGAAAGCGCCGGGGAGAAGGAGAAGAAGAAATTCTTGGGAATTTGCCATGAAATGTAGCAAGCAAGAAGTAGGAAGACTATTCTCCCACAGGTCCCAGAATCAGAGACATTTACGGTTAGAGAAAGCTGTGTGGGATCTTCTCTTGAGTGACTGCATGCAGTGGGGTGCGGGGCGTGCTGTCCCATAACAGAATTATGTTTGCATTTGAAGATTTTGGAATGAGTAAGGAATGAATAAGGGACCTCACTTTCTTTTGTGTTGCCTGTATTCCGGCAGCCCAAAGTGTGACCCCAAGTGGCTGTTTTGGGAAACAGCAGAACACGTAGGAAAAGACAGTGAAGAAAGAAGAGATTTACTGTAGAGCGAAACCATGAATCTGTCAGTAGAGAAAGTATGAATTCCGGTGTTGCTTTGTAGTTCTCATTAAAAATAACCATGGGATGTCAAATGATTAGCCAGTCTTGTTTCAGCAGTCTTTGGCTGCATCTTTTTCCTACAGCATGCCTGTCTAATCACAGCCTTTCTCACTAACTTTGTGCTAGTTTCAGTCTTGTGCCTTCGTCGTATAGCTTGCAATGATGATCAGTCTGGGTGTCAATTTGGCTCTCAAAGTATAGTATTAATGCCCCTTCCCCAATTAATCCCACGTAAAACCAACTACTTTAATCCTTCTTAGTTAGACTCTTATCTCGGTTTATTGTTTTGTGTCTTGTCTCTCCTGACAAGATTTTAATCTCCAAAGAGCTGAGACCGTCCATTATGGGTGTCTCCACATTGCAGCATACAGCTTGTGGGTTCCATAGCACGTTAATAATAATTATCATAATTTAGTCAACTGGAAAATATACTTTTTCAGCAGACACAGTTCTGAATTCTAATTTTTGCAACACTGAAATGGTTAAATACGCAGGAGTAGCTGCTTGATTTTCCAGTGCAGATCCCAGGCCCTAAGGAAGAGGAGTCATTAAGAATCAATATTAGCAGAGTGTTTCGCTGTATTACCCAATGCATTACAGGGAAGCAGGGTGCCTGCACTATCTACTACTAGTACTACTAGTAATAATCATTTGTACAGCACTACAAGGCATACGCAGCATTGTAATAGACAGTCCCTGCTCAGCAGAGCTTACATTCAAATCACCCGGGCTTTGGCTAGAATTTAAAGTTGTAACTTGTTATACAACTCATGGTAGGAAGAGATCTGTAAACTGAAAAAAAAAATGCCAGTCTCATAAATGCCAGTCTCATAAATGCCAGTCTCATAAATGCCAGTCTCATAAATCATGGTAAAAAAAAAAAAAAGGATTTGTGCTTTTTTAAATCAAAATGTTCCTGGTTTTAGGACAATGTTTTAAGTTGGTTTCACATATTCATTTTTTAGGTGCACGTTGCATGTATGCAAGAACTTTTTAAGCACGCAGATTGTAACTGTGCGAAAGCCCATTTTACATAACGCATTCAATCACAACTGAGATGCCAAGATGGAGACGTGCTGAATTCTGGCAGGATTTTACAAAAGGCTCTGCAGATTGTGCAGCCTTTTGTAAAATCTGTGCAAGGACGTGCAGGAGTGCACATGCATTTGCTACCACATAGAGCCAGGGGAGCCGCTGTACAAATCCTACATGTGGGAAAACTGACCATAAGCCAAACAGCAGCTTCTATGTGTAACTGGGTCATTCTGCAAACTTAGACATAGACTTTCCATCAGTTAACTAATGCACCCATAAGTTGGCCTAATTTTCATTTTTGAAGAAGAAATAAAAACGGAGGATTAAAGAGAATAACTCCCTTAATGTCTCAAGTACAGTCCTGGCTAAAACGAGCACTTTGCAAAATTTATTCATTCCTTTGAGCAGGTGTAAATTCCCACGTGGAAATATTTAGCCATATAGGTGGACTCTTTTTGCCCCTCTCCCAAACCATGACCCACCAAGTCTCTTTGGAATTTCTCCATGGTATGGCTCGCTACATATAAATAGCAGCTTTCAAAAATCATATTTACACATCTATTCCAATCTCCAGGGCTGGCCCAATCACGAGGCAAACTAGGCGATCACCTAGGGCAGCAGATTCTGGGGAGGGTGGGCCACAAAAAACAGAATGAGTCCAGCAACCACACAAACTCAAAGATTCATCAATGCATACTTTTACCGGCTGGAAGAATGGGCGATATGCAAATAGTTCCCTTACCCTTGCAAGCGATTTTGGGAATCTCCCTCATTATATTTACAAAACAAAGTTTAATATTTAAAACTGTCATGTCCAAATGTGCATTTTTATAGGATTGTTCTGGGAGTGATAGTGCCAAGATAATTACAATAAGAACATAAGATATGCCATACTGGGTCAGACCAAGGTCCATCAAGCCCAGTATCCTGTTTCCAACAGTGGCCAATCTAGGTCATACGTACCTAGCAGTTTCCCCAAAAGACACAGGTTCCACAATGCTTGTATTGGGTCAAGCATTGATATCCTGGGTCCCTTCTTAATAATGGTTTATGGACCTTACCTCCAGGAACTTGTCCAAACCTTTTTTAAACCCAGCTACACTAACAGCCTTTACTACATCCTCCGGTAACAAATTCCAGAGTGTGATTACACGTTGAGTGAAAAAATATTTTCTTTTTATTAGTCTTAAATAGTTTACCCTGTGGCTTCATTGCATGTCCCCTAGTCTTTCTATATTCTGATGACGTAAACAATCAATCTACGTTTACCCGTTCCACTCCGTTCATCAATTTATAGACTTCTATCATAACTCCCCTCAGCCGTCTCTTTTCCAGGTTAAAGAGCCCTAACCTTTTTAGCCTTTCTTCATAGGAGTATCCTTCCATCCCCTTTACCATTTTGGTGGCTCTTCTCTGAACCTTTTCTAATAACTCTATATCCTTTTTAAGATACGGCGACCAGAACTGCACACAATATTCAAGGTGCGGTCTCACCATGGAATGATATAGAGGCATTATAATATCTTTTGTTTTATTTTCCATTGCTTTCCTTATGATACCTAGCATTCTATTTGCTCTCTTGGCTGCTGCTGCACACTGGGCCGAGGGTTTTAACATGGAATTTAATGATCAAAATCTTGGAGGTGGGAGGCGCTAAGGGTCTAAAAGCGAATTGCAAGGGAGCGCAAGGCAGAGGTTTGGCCTAAAACCTTTGCATCGGCACTGCCAACCTCCACTAAATGCCCTATTTGCACATGGAGAAGCTTTTAAAATAACCCCGTCAATTCAGAAGTAGAAGAGATTGGTGCGCACTTTAAAATTTCTAGGCGCGCATATGAACCAAACGCGGGCTCGTGAGTGCACACCCCAACCATAAAGCCTCTGCCTAGAGACCAGCCTTTGGAGTCTGCAGATAGACAGGTCGTCCTTCCTCTTTCCAGTAGCCCTTTTCTCTCCTTTCCTCCAGTACCATGCAATACGCCGGATCTGTTTAATCTGAAATTCTCCTAATTGTGCATCTATTTAGCTTGTTTGTCTCCAGCATAATGTGA
The DNA here is from genome assembly GCA_033557465.1 of Ichthyophis bannanicus. Taxonomy (NCBI): domain Eukaryota; kingdom Metazoa; phylum Chordata; class Amphibia; order Gymnophiona; family Ichthyophiidae; genus Ichthyophis; species Ichthyophis bannanicus. The sequence goes on from CM066049.1 coordinate 67,905,576, forward strand.
CTTGTTTCCCTGCTGTACGGTGACATTCCAGCACTTTGCTTACAACAGTCGCCTAAACACCAGCTCTTCTTGAATGCGTCAGCCAATCTGCTGTTTCCAGTCCCAGGGCCGTTTCCTTTAGGTGGCTTCGGAGACGGCTTAAAGGTAAAACCAGCAGTTGTAAAAACTTAAAAGCAATCACTATCTAGATTTTCCATCATGTTGGGCATTTTTGTACTATTCTTCCTTTTTCTTTGAATGGCTGTCATCATTTAAGGAAGTTACTTCTGAAGATTCATTGCGAGTATTTCTCTGTGTCAAATCGATGATGCCTCATTTTCTTCCTGGTTTACCTCCAGAGCCATTTTATAATCTAACCAGTACACATTATTTCATCCAATCCCCAAAGCACAGCACCAAACTGTTTGCATTTCCAATGCCTAAAAAAATGACTTTCACATCACCTTTGCCTCTTCCTTTGCATCTCTATATAGCCTTGTGTAATGTGTATTCCAATCTACAATTTACATCTATGTTCAGACATCACGGTCCCCAGCTCCTTCTGCATTGACCCTTGGAAGGCCCTGCACTTCTCCAAAGGGAGTCACAAATTTATTAGGCTAGTCTAGCAAAAATATACTGTATCACCTCATACATTTTTGTTGATCTTTATTTCTATGTAGCCTTAAAAGAAAACTTGTATTGAACTGTATTTTCAATAATAATTTAGGTTGCCTGAAAAATTGCAATTCCTTTTATTTTAATGAACTGGAAATTCTATCTGTGCTGTAAATGTACATCAGTGAACACCAGCTGCATCCTCAGTCCCAGAAGATATTCTGGGTTAATGTTAAAGTTAAAAAGATGAATATCTGGAATATGGTTTTTGACCAAATCACAGCTCGCTATAGCACTGTGCACTGTGGGCTTTCAATTGCTAATCAAAATTCATTATGAACACTCTAAATTGTTATTTATTAATGAACCCAAGCAAGGGATAGGCAACATTTATTCCACTTTTTAGGAAACAGCAAGATTGTAGAATTACTACGTGCCCAATCCCCCTCCATATATCTTGTCCCTGAACACTCGGAAGCTTTGCTTTTATTGAACCTGTACGTTTGAACAGGACATCCTGACAGATTCCTTGTAACTGATTCCTGAAGCATTATTGTAAAAGGGGGATTCTGAAAAAGGAAATTGCCAATATACCGCAGAGGGATAGAGGGCCGACAATGGAGCACCATCCTGGCCGCTCTGTTTGTTTCAAAGCCTGAAGAAGAGACCGGTCTGAATTTTGCCTGTGTAAGCAGCACGGTGCTGATTAATCATCTATTAGAGACACGAGTGCCTTGGAAAGGAAAATGTTGATGTTTGTGTGTAAAAATGGGCTGCTGAAAATCACACCCAGTTTTAGGATGACATGGCGAAGGACATGGGAAGCTTTTGTTACTTTTCTCTCTCCCTGTTGCCTTTAATCTGACATTATTTGAAAGCTTTTCCTTTGGTAAAAACTCTCAGAATTTACAACGGTTTTGTGTGTCCTTGAAATTTCTTATTTTATTTTGATCAAAATTTACTGAATAGGCTCTCGTTTTGTTATCACATTTTTTTTATTGGAGAAACATTTTACAAAATAAATTCTAAGTTCCCAAAGAACAAAAACTGTTCTCGCTTCCATTCTTAACCATCCGCTAACCCCCTTCCTCCCCCATCTCCCCACACACTGACCTTCCCAGTCTTCAGGAGGCAACCTGTTAATTATAACATGGATTAATCTCTCTTGGGATACGCACCTTCATTCATATCACCATCACACCAAGGAAACATTAACCTTTCCCCAGCTTTCAGTGTCTGGCCCACGCTTTCTACATCCTTGCAGATTTCCTCAGAAACGTGACAGACATAGGATGCAATAAAAAACCATTTCTTATAACAGATGGTTTTGTGGCCTTTGGAGTTTGGTATTAAAGAAAGACTGTCCTGAGTCTTCCCCATGCTTCAGAGGTGTATTCTGAAGAACGACTTTTATTATAAAGCTCTAACTCTGAGCAAGCTTTGCTGGTTAGCCACTTGCCATTGCCGGGTAGTGATATAGAAGTGTGTTGTCTAATAGACCGCTGATGAAATGTTATCAAACCTACCAAAATCAGTTTTAAAGTACAAGGTAGCTAAAATTTTAAATAATCCTAATAGTCTGCATTTATATGATCAAATAGATTAACTTCTAACCTGCTTTGGCCATGTCGAGGTGGGTTATTATTCATCTGTACGTATGGTCAGACACTTTTTCCCGATGACTGGAGGGATTTATCACTATAAGGGCCGGGCATTATGGAACCACTGGTCAAGAAACAGCTACGAAATATGTTCCTTAACTGAGAGGATGACTTGAAATACAGAAAAAGTAAACCTACCATGATAAGGCTGTCCACCACTTCTTTCCTGGCTTCTTTGGTAATGTGTTCTCCGAATTCATTAATGGGACATCGTCACTGCCAGATAATTTTATTTCCGGACTGAGTTTAATTAGCCCAGGGTAAATCAGCCGCTGACGTCTTGTAGCGGTGCCTTCACAGGGAACTCTCCTGCACACACTAATCTCCAAAGGGGTGGGAAAATATTTCTACAGCTATTTTTGTCATAATAAGCAAAAAATCTCAACAAAGAATTCGAGGATCTCTCTAATAATGTCACCCTAAATTTGTGGGGGACTTTTTTTCCATTAATCTAAACACGCAAACATCAACATTTTTCTTTCTAAGGCACTTGTGCCTCTAATAGATGATTAACCAGTGCTGTGCTGCTTACACAGGCAAAATACAGCGCTGTCTGCTCTTCAGTCTTTGAAAGGAAAAAAGCAGCCGCCAGGCTGGTGCTCTGTCCTTCTGCAAGGGCTATGTGCTCCCAGGTTGCTCTTTGCAAAATTCCCTTTCCGAGTTTCAGGACTGGCGATAAGGAATCTTGCAGGATGCCCTGTTCAAACCTGCAGGTTAAAATAAAAGCAAAGCTTCTCAGAGCACAGGGGCAAGATGTATGCAGGGGAATTTGACAAGCAGTAATTATGAAACTTGCTGTTTCCTAGGCAAGAGAAATACATATTGCCTTTCCTTGCTTGGATTCATTAATAAATAATTAGGCATAATGCTGCCCAATGCATTTTAATTAGTGGTGGAATGCAAATGACTTATAATGCTGTGTGCAGGGGTGAGAAGGGGGGTTCGGATACACAGGGAATCGTTTTGCTTGGCATCTGACTCCACTGGTTAACTTGAAAACAGATTTGGCACTTTTTAGCAGAAACGGGATTGAGGATCTGCCTGATGTCCTGTGGAGTCTTTTGGAAACAAGTCTACATTAATTAAAAAGAAAAAAAAGGAAGAATCATTTTTAAGATATGTTAAATGCCGTGGCTGAAAAGCAGGTTCTCTTTTTTTTGGAAATCAAATTAAGAGAAGTTTTGCTTTGAAACTGCTTTGAACTAAGGGTTGAATTATGTGCTTTGACATATTTACAAATCAGGGCTGAGCTGTGAGAGAGAAATGTGGACTCGGAAAAATCGAAGTGTTTAAAATAGAGGTCCAGAAGATACCTCGAAAATGCTGTTCTTTAAATTTTTGGGGATGCTTTCCTGAAGATATATATGTACTGTAGAAACATAGAAAAATGACGACAGAAAAAGACCACATGACCTGTCTAGTCTGTAAGAAGAATAGGTTTCTAATATTCACAGGTCTATGAATATGCTCCCAAAAAAATTATTTATGAAAATCATGATACGGCTAGAAAGTGTTTGAAGAAAAAATATGACAATGACGAGAATGAAAAAGAAGAGCGATAGCATGCTTACGGAGCTTCTTTTGGGAACGAAGAAAACATAAAATCAAATTGAACGAAGTGATCGTACAATTGGAAACCCTGCTGGGTTCTGCAGTGCTTTGGAGGAGAATGGGTTAAAAATGACTTGGGGTGAAATCACATCGATCGAAATAGCAATGACTTGACAGTTTAATGTCCAACATGATAAGAAAACTTCAGAGGAACGATTCAAGTCCATGGCGCAGACCCCGTGTCGTGCGCAGATGCCTTACGAAGTTAATTCCCTGGGATTTTTTTTCTCTTTTCTAAACTTCTTCCTACCCTGGGCTGGTTCACAAGTGGCAAAACAGCCAACTAAATAAAATCTACACTGCAATCAGATCACGAGTGGATCAGTTCGGCTACCCAAAAGTCCTTCAGATCCTGATCAGGATGCTAAATGTACAGAATTAGTCCAATAAAAAGGTGTCACCTGCTAATTATTTGTTGCCTTTATTTCTATTTTATTAAAAATGCACAAACACTTGTCCGAAGTGGTGCATTCTGCTTATCCTGGTAGTAGTAAAGTCTATCCCGGTCTGTTGTCACAGATACTGCTTCCATGTAGACTAAATCCAGCTGCTCACATTTATGCAGATCAACATGGAAAAGGAACCTTTTCACCCGGCATAACCCAAACTGCTGTTTCTGGTGAAAACGTTACAGCTCCACTGTGCAATGATATAAGGTTGGCGCTCAGGACTCCTTCTCAGACAGTACTACATTAGAATAGTGAACCTGCAGGAGTATCATATGTACCTCGTATGCATATAATAATGCTGCCTTGCAATTAGGTCCGTAATGTCCTTTATTTATTTAAAGCTTGTTTTCTTTGATGCAATCTATATGAGAAAAATCAGGGGGCAACTCCTGCAAGCGTAACCATTTCGGTGAAGCACTCAATAGAAATTCATTCTAAAAAGGAATCTGAGATCCATCTTTATTTCACTCTATAGTGTAGCTACAGCATTTTCACTGGAAGATTTTCACTGCTTGGGCTATGCCTGGTGAAAATATTCCTTTTCCATTGTGATCTATATGAATGCAGGAGACTAGATTTTGTGCACATGGAGGTAGTATTATGAGAGCAGACTGGACTAGGAATTATTATTAGGCTAGGTGGAGGGGGAAAATGCAGCCAAAGACAGTCAAAACAAGACTTTGGAGAACTTTTTGATGGTCCGTGTATATTGTTAATGATGTAGAAATGAAGGTCAATGAATCCGTTGCAGGTGATATCTTTGTATTGGACTAATTCGAGACATTCGAGACCTGGTCCATGAGCTGAGGATGAAAGAGTGAGAATATATCTAAGTGCATTTGGAATGATGGTAATTTTATGTGGCCTTTATAATAGCTACCCAGGAACTACCCAGCAGTGCATATCTCACATTCAAAGAAGATGCAAATATATGCATGCATTTTATGCACGGGTGCCTCTGTTTTATCAAATACACCTGTACATTGCGGAGCTGCCCCATGTGACATGTGTATAAGAATGCACTATCTTGTCAATGCCTGTACTTCTGTGCACATATTTGATTGTGCAATTTTCGGAGCCCTTTCTGTATGTAAAACATGCTTCTCATAAACACTTGCTTTATAAATTTACCCCTGTAATGCTTAGATCATTCTACACTTACCTTCCCAAAGGTTATCACAAATGTACTGCTGATCCATTAATAAACTTTCTAAAATTTGGATGTTGTCCTTTATGTCTAGTTATCCAGAGGCACAACCACACTAATTAATGGAAAGTACAAGATAATGTTGTAACTATAGAATTCCTTTAGTCTCTTCTTTCTTTGGCGGCACATCTGAGGATCCAGAGAAGCAGAATGAGCTTTTATTCCCCCGCTGATTGATTTTTAAAATCCTCTATACGGGAAATACTTCCCTTACTCCATTTTTCTTGGCTGTCATGCTGTTCGCCACAATGGCCACTTGAGGTCACACTTTAGGCTGTTTGAGTACAAATGAGGGAAGGAAAAAAAGTGATGTCCTTTAATCATCACAAAACATTCAACATGAACACGGTCCTGTTCTAGGACATCCCCCCAGTCCCCTCCCAGCTGATCTCGCCTGTGCTCGCAGTCACTCAAGGGAAAATTCTGCACTTCTTTCTGTGAATGCAAATATCCCTGTTTCTGGGACCGGCAAGGGAATAAAGAAATGCCTCTGCTTATTTCTTCCTCACCGACTTTCACAGCAAGTCGCTGCCACTCATGCCAGAAACGCATCATTCCCTCTATCCTCAAATGATTTCCATAAACATTACCATTACGTTTTATCCTGATGATGTTCCTGCACGTTTGCAAAAGGGACCAAAGTTTCTGTCCTAGTGCACCACTTCTATCAGCAACTGACACCGCTACTGGGACTGCAAGATTAAGTTGGATCTCTGAAGAAAGGATCAAAGGCAAAGCCCTTTTCTGGACAATTTAAAACAGTAGCATTTTCGTTTCTTTAACCTTATTGACTTTGGAAAGCAGATGAATACAAAAAGGCTTATGTTTAGCTGAGTGTGAGGAGATAGCATATTAAAAGTAGAAGGATGATCTGCAGTAATATCACAATTATACACAGAAGGGACATATAAGACTTTCAGGAATGGATGCTAGCAGGGGCTGCCCTGATTATTATGAAAGTATATATCAAGAAGAGAGCAAGAGAAAGAAGAGATGAAATACATAATAACACCGAGCGAGCAGTTCCTAGTTGCCTCATCTCCTTCTGCACTTGCGAGTGATCTGACCTGCCTCTGTCAGATTCCTCACCCCCCTCCTCCCTCAGCCCACATATTATGCTAATATGGTCTCAATGCTTTCCTCATTGGAGTACAGTGCTTGAGGTCCTCCCCTTTTACACTGTGACATCAGGAAGGATATATGAAAAGCACAGATGCACTGGAAATCACAGATGTACGCAGGAGCTGAAAGCATCCAGACTGGGCATGTAGGAGCAGAGAGAGAGAGAGAGGGAGAGGGAGAGAGGGGCCAGAGAAAAGGACTGACTTACTTGCAGAAAGTTGCATAGCCTGCATGCTCTTGAATCCATGGGGCAAATACATGGGACTTACAAATAAATGCAAACAGAATAGTCTGCAGCAGCAGATGCAGCCCGTGCTGAACTGGTGAAAGGAGAAAGGCTGCTGCTTTGACTTTGCAGTTGGATTTTTCGAGTTCTGCAGTTAGAATCCTGCCCTCGCCTCTCTCACTACTGCAAACAGTTGCAGCAAAGAGGGAGAGAAGCCAAGTCCCGTATTTGAACTCTCTAAAGTTTCAAGTTGGCTGGAGCTGGGCACACACAAGAAAAGACTTGTACGGTGGAGCGATTCCAGGAGAGGCGGCACTGACAGTGATGGCTGGAGAGCTGACCATTGGAACAGATTTGCCGAACAGTCCCCTCGCCATGGAGTACGTCAATGATTTTGATCTGATGAAATTTGATGTAAAAAAAGAGCCACTGGGAAGAGCTGATCGTATGGTGAGACAGTGCAATCGCCTACAGCCCACAGGCTCTGTCTCCTCAACTCCTATCAGCACACCTTGCAGTTCTGTGCCCTCTTCCCCCAGCTTCAGCCCCACTGAGCAAAAAACTCACCTGGAAGACTTGTACTGGATGGCCAACACCTATCAGCAGATGAACCCTGAGGCACTGAACCTAACACCAGAAGATGCTGTCGAAGCCCTCATTGGGCCCCATCAGGTACCTCAGCAACTGCAAGGGTTTGATACATTCAGGCCCCATCACCACCACCATCATCACCATCATCAGCATCACCACCAATTTCCAGGTGTCAGCCATGAAGACCTGGCAGTTAATGGGCACCATCACCACCATCACCATCACCAAGCATCCCCAACCCCTTCAACCTCCTCTACCTCATCCCAACAGCTACAGAACACGCATCCACAGCACCCGTCCTCAAACAATGTGGAGGACAGGTTCTCTGATGACCAGTTGGTCTCCATGTCTGTGAGGGAGCTCAACAGGCACCTGAGAGGCTTCAGCAAGGATGAAGTGATCCGCCTGAAGCAGAAGAGGAGGACCTTGAAGAACAGGGGTTATGCCCAGTCCTGCAGGTATAAAAGAGTACAGCAGAAGCACCACCTGGAAAATGAGAAGACTCAACTGATACAGCAGGTAGAGCAACTCAAGCTTGAAGTGGCCAGGCTGGCAAGGGAAAGAGATGCCTACAAAATCAAGTGTGAGAAACTGGCCAACAACAGCTTCAGGGAGGCTGGATCCACCAGCGACAACCCTTCTTCTCCTGAGTTCTTCATGTGAGTGTTCAATCTACCCACCCTTGATGTCTCCATCCATCTGCCTGCTTGAATAGAGACAAGAGGAAATGTAAAGCTGGACAAAAGACTTGTTTTCCTTGAAATTGCAGCATCCAGTTATGTAGATTAGCTGCGAAAAAGAGATGGAAAGAAAGGTAAAAGAGTTGCACAGATCTTCTTCTCCAGCTAGGTAGAGGCAGAAAGGAAGGACGCTTTAGACTGTGCTAAAAGACTGCTTGCTTTCTGAACATGGACTTAAAAGAGACAGTGAACATGATAAGATCCTGCCTGCTCTAGAGGAGAAAAGGACGCGCATTGAGAGTGGTGAATACTTGCGGACTGGTCAGGTATTACTCGTTCTGGGAGAGACGTTACGAGGTTGCAGATGGGGACATTCAAAGCAACATCTCATCACTTTTATTGCCTGCTTGATTATATAGAAAAATATGAAAACCTGCATTAAAAATAGTAATCCTGCATGCTGGCCATGTATGGTAATAATTTCTATTTTGTACCATTTCATTGTTTAATCTTAGCATGTTGTTGCCATCCATCATAGCATTTTTGCTATCTGTCCCTTTGATTTGATAAGAAGGCTTTAGGCTTACAAACTTTTACTGCTTTGGAAGTTCTCTTTTTCCTGCCACTGTCCTTAGCTTGTAAATATTGGCTTCATCCACTCCACAGAAACATTTCAGCAGGCTGGTATAAGTTTTCTTTCAGTTTAAATGCAAGCAAAGATCACTCTGGGCATTTTGCATACTGAAAACACCCTGGTGCACTTGGCAGCACTTACGAGTTAGAATTTGTTTTGTCTTTCCTTTTCATTTTGGATTTTGTTTGTCGGTGCAGAGGATCATGGATCCTCTGCATTCGACAAACCCAAATTAATAACGGAAGGTGGTCCACGTTGACTAGCATGGGGGATGAGCCCGGAATTTAAAGCGGCAGTCAGCAATATTTGTCACCAGGACTTCTGCTGCGTTTTCCTGACTCTCTAAGCTATCAGCATTTTTAACTGTTTATGTGAGCAACGCCATTCATTCAAGATATCTCTATACTCAGGAATTTGATCAAAATAATCCCGCTGTGTTTTTTATTCTCTCCCTCTCCCCCCCCCCCCCAACTTTGGGGAAAAGAGAGTAAAGTTTTGTTTGAGCAATTTTGTCTCACCAAAAAATGCTGATTTGTTGAGTTCAGTTTTGGTGTGCTGATGGTGGAGTCTGTGTGTAAAAGGGGAGGTGGGAGGTTGGGGCGGGGGAGGGGGGTGGCAGGGGGATTTAGAGCAGCAGGGTAACTGCCTGGGTTTCCTAGCAAGAAACTCATGCCATGCTTGCTTATTTTGAATGTATGGGAACCAAACAGTTTAAGGAAAAACTGCAATTTACAAATTTTATTTTTATTATAGCTTGCCTTTGTTCCTGTTACTGCCCAGCCAGTGAAAACCTTTTTGTTTTTCCCCCCTGTCAATTATATATTTGTTTTTCAGGTGTAGCAGTTTTGAGTTTCTGAATGTTTCATTCTTTAATTGTTTTTCTGCGGGTCAGCAAAAGATTTTTCGTTGCACTGACAAAATACCAAAATGAAAACTTTCCTCTTCTTTAATATTTTTTTTTGGTTTGTTCCCTAAGGCTCCTGGCACTGCTGGCCGGATGCATTATACGTTTCTCTTGGTTCTTAAATTAACGGTAATAGTGAGATTGTATGAACAGCATGGTGCTTGCAGTTTTAAATATTGTGGAAATTAGTCCTGCATCAGAATTGACCTTTTTGGCTTTTACGGATTCAACTGTGTTGAAATCAAGCCTTTAGCAACCGCAGAAGGAAAATGTTTTTATTTCATGTAAAGTTCAGAAGGGATCAATTTCAAATCCAGCTTATTAAACCTGGTCTATTGTAGTTTTATTCAGACTGGTTTCTGTTTTTTGTTATTAAAATGGTTTCCTATTTTGCTTATTAAAATCAGTGAAATGACTTTTAGTTCAAAGACTTGCTTTTCTTATCTTGTGCTTTCCTGTCACACATTTCTGTTCACCTGAACTTTTCAGGACCATCCCGCAGACTCCCCCTGCAAAGCCTTAGATGCCTCAGTGAGGAAGAGGTGCGTAGGATGGTTTTATTTCTAGATGGAGGGTTGTAGAACAGGATTCTGGTAGCTGTGTTGGTCCCAAAGAAAATTGGATGTTTTTGAGGTTTTAATACCATTTACTGGACCAACATAAGCTGCTTTAATTAATCACAATGTTTAAGAAATCCTACAACCCTAAACAAAGACATAAGAGGGAAGTAATCTGCACGGAGCTGCAGTAACAACCACTCTGGTCACCTTACTGAGCAGACTAGATGGACCGAACTGGTCTTCATCTGTTGTCATTTACTATGTTACTATGTTAAGTAAGATTGCTTAGCATATATAGGATTTTTAGCTAAATAAGAAGTAAAGGCCCCGTTCAGGAAAGCATATTTATCTTCTAAGCACACAGAGGTGAAATTAAGGGAAAGTCTAAAAAAATGGTCCTTGCATTTACAGGATATGTCCATGGATACGGTCATGATAAAATTCAAATCTTGCATAGTGAATTGTTATGGGCCGTGATACTTTGCATTGGCCCTGCATTGGATTCTCCAAAAGAAATCGAAAAACAAGTTTTCAAAGGCACAAAGCTGTCATATGGGGTCTTGAATGCTCATGTAATGACTTGTTAGGAAAAATGCTGATTGAGTTTGCTTTCCGAGGGCAAATGAAAGATCTACTGACAAAAAAACCCCCAACCTTCTTCCAACCAATGCCCTAGAAACCACCCCTTCCTCAAATTGTTTTTTTGCATTTTCCCTTCATCCTGGATCAGAATTCCTCCACCAATGTGAGAAACAGAGAATATTTGAAGTATATTCCTGTCTTCGCTGAACACACTGCACAGTTTTGCATGTGCCTTGTTAGGACTTGTTTCAAAGGGGCTGTGATACACTATCACAGCGAGTGGGATATCAATCCTGCCTCTTTAGCTGCACCCTTTTCTTTGCACTGTGGATGTAGTAATAATTTAAAGGTATTTCATGTGCCTGGTAGACTCTTTTAGAGCTTCCGCTGGGAGTTAAATCAAGTAAAACAAATAATACCATGCAGTGGAGAAAAAACAAAACACAAACAAAAAAAAAAGGCAAAATGGTGAAGTAGTTGAGTGTCATCCCTTTAGGCATGCAAGAGGAGATCTTCGTTTAGATTTCAATGCATTTTGACAAAGTATTAGATCCTTTACCAAATTCATTTGGCCATTTTTTCAAAAAAAGAAAAGTGATTACATAAAAAAAAAGCCACTTTGGCACTTATTAGCAAAAGGAGAGACTTGCTGCCCTTGTGACAGTCTTTGGGATGTTAAAGAGAATTTTTGGTGGTGAGGAAAAGTAACATTAACTAATGTCATTCCCATAACCATCTTCACTGTCCCCATAAAATATTCCTGTGTGTGTCTCCTTCAAAACAGAAAATATATTATCAGCTGCCACCATAGAGACTTCTAGCTTACTGTATCTCACTAAATTACACTTTCAGTACGCTGAATGATATAGTTATATGCTTTACTTAGTGTTTTTTAGTGCTGCCCAGCACAGTCACAAGGGCTGGACAAGTTGGGTGACTGCCCTGGATGCCAAGCACTGGGTAGTGCCATGCTGCCTTTTTGAGTCAGCCTTTGAGTCTGTGAACATAGAAGCCCTAAAGGGACAGGGGATGCTGCAAGCAGCCCTTGTCCTGGGCACGGTTTAGCATTACTGCTACCAAGCAGGGTGCCATTATCTTAAAGCCCTAATTTCAGCCTGAGTGAAAATGGGGGACAGTTCTATATGATGTCTTTGTTTCATTCCTATATAAAGGAAAAAAAGATCAGTGCTTGGTTGGGAATTAGATTGATTTGAGAGGAAGTATACCCATTAAAGCCCCCCGTTGACAGAATAGAGAGCAGTCAGGGAGGTCCATGTGCCCCTTTCTCCTCTCTTAGCACATTCCAAATGTTTAAACCCAGCTTACTTTGCCTTGATTATTTGAAGAGGACCACAGCAGAAGCATATATGTGAATTTGGTATATTCTTGGGTTTTCTTTAAACCTTTCAAGTAGTCAGAGCAAATGACACTCATGTATTACCCTGTCTCCTAAGTTTGGATCTGAGGCAATGGAGAGTTGAGTGACTTGCCCAAGGCCACAAGGAGTTGAACCCTGATTGCTTTTAGCTACAGACAAGTGCTCTGACCATTAGGCTACTTTTCCACTCTTAAGAGAGCCATTGCTGAAGGGAAGTCAGGCACAGAGAAGAATAACCCAAGCGTAGGATATCAGTGACACTTCTGTCGTACTTGGCGTAGAAGCAGACAGATACTAGGTAGCTGGATTTTGTAAACCTTATTTCACCCTTGCAGGAAACTACAGCTTGGGAAAGCCTGAGAGGAATATTGTTCTTGGGAACTGCTTGTGCATATTAATATCCTCTCATGCATGCACTGAATAAATCACTGCCGCTAATTGATCAACGAAAAATAGGCCGGCAAGGGGTAGGGGAGCGTTATGGTGGGTTTGTTACTGAAAAACGCTGGGCTAGGCAGAAAGTTCAAAAGCCAGAGGCCCATCTAGGTAGGGAGGACCTATGTCACAAGAATGTCTTTTCATGAGTTTAAATATCTGGGCTGAAATTAGTCAGGGCTTTAGGGAATCATAACGTCAAATGCCCATGGGGCAGATGTGTGAGTGTCTACTTTAACACGCCATCGGCAGTAAGACTATGGCACATTTGATGTGATCTGTCTCTGATGGCTCTAAGGAATCCCGCTTATATGTGCTCCACTGGAGATCAGATGCAGTGGGATTCTTGGAAGTAAAATAAAAATATTATGGCTTGAGATGACCATGCTTTCACATCTGGAAATCGTCAGAGGTCCTTGGAAGGCAGAATGAGAGCGGCGCATTTTAAAGAGCCCTGAACAATGGGGACAGCCACTCTCATCCGCGCTTTTGAAGCAATGTCAGAGCACCTCACCCTTTGCTGTACTGAGGCTCAGTTTCGGGGCTGAAATCATTGTCCTCGTACTCACGCCAGTGGAAAGATTCGGGAAGAGTTCGGTCAGTGGTAGATGTCCTACAAGTAACATCAGGTAGGTGCAGTGACTGAGTGCATACTAAAGCACTCGTAAACGCCTAACGGAGCAGCTGCTAGCTGGAAGCCGCTCGCAGGCAACCCAAACATCTCTTCAGTAAGTAGCAACTTTCACTATCGAGGGCACGCTTTCAAATGCAAACTAAAGATGAGAGACAAGAGGACAGCCCTGTCGATGCTGCCACAGGGACATACTCTCCGGGGAGCATTCACTGATGGTCTTTTCAGTATCAGACAATATTGATCCATGCCACTTGAAAATTATTCCTCCGAATAGGGAGGTGAAGTTAAACAAGGGCAGGCTTGTGTTCTCCAAGGCTGGAAACAGGTGCACCCAATCAGAAATCCTTTCACAGTGCACGCCTGCGAGAAAGCTCCACTTTATATGATGGGAAAGTATTGTCCAAAGCACTTTTTAAATGCAAATATTCCATCCTTCCTCTTTTATTTCATTGATTAAGACATTTATCAGCATTTCATCTTGATTCACGTTAGTTCAGGAATTGCACAGGCCTTTTTCTAATCTGTTGTAAGTGCACAGCATTCAGAAGTGGCTTTGCTTAGCGGCGGTACCACATGAAAACTCATGAAGGGTGTGTGCCTGTTTCAGTTTTTCAGCATGTAAATGTAAAACTTCAGTATAAATGCCTACAATAAGAGAAAAGTAAAGAAACACAAGGTTTGGAAAGGACATCAAGCAAGGGGAAAACAAATCACCATATTAATTCTCCCACCTCCACAAGAAAACTGAAATCAATTTAATGCTAAGTGGGTATTTAACAGGAATTTTTTTTAAGTGAAAACGTTTAAGGGGTCCTTATACTAAAGTCAATTAAGAGTTTGCAGTTACCATGTGTTTTTAATGCATGGTACGTGCAGTGGGCCCGTGGTAACTGTCAGGGGTGTGACTACGATGTTCCCAGCGGTTAACATGTGGGTGCATGTACTAACATGTGGCATAGTTACTACATGTGCACTTAATGGCATCCACAGAGGTATTGCTGTGTGCATGTGTGCTAACTGCCACATTGACAGTGAGCGTGCTTAATAACGCCTGCGCTAATCGCAATGTGTCATCAACGCTCACATTCCGCTCCTAACCAGGCCATTCCCAGACCTGTTATGCGATGGCCGATTATGCAAGTCTTAACGATCATTTGCTGTCATGCCCACATGTTAAGTGTAACCATGGATGGCGAGCGTGTGCTAAAGTGCACGTTAACCACTGAGCAGGCTTTAGTGAAGGGCCCCTAAATCTTTCCTACAAAGCTTCCCACATAGTCAGAAAAGAGTTCTGCCACTCACTGAAGGATGCATATAAATGTACCAGTACTCAACAGATCCAAAGATGTTGTGGCATGCTGGAATCGTCCAGGCCCTCAGTAGGTTAAGGAGCGGGGAGGAGGGCATGTTAAGTGAGACTAACAATCACAAATAAATTGGTTTCTAAGAATGTGTCTAATGTCACTCATAGAAACTTTGGTTAGTCAAGGGTTCCAGCTGCAGCGAGAGGGCTCTTAGGTTATGACCCTGCTTACGACCTGGACTGGAAGCACTTTTTCTTCACGAATGCATACATGTGCATATGTGCGTTATTGTTTAATTTGGAGTACTGTGCAACCGTGTTATAACCTGTGCTTTACCAGGCTCTGTTTCCATTAATAGAACCAAAGAGTCAGTGAGTGGGACAGAGGCAAAAATGCACTTTGGCCAAGGACATGTCAATATCTGCCACAGACTGGTCACAGCTTAAGAGTAATTTCTTCCTGGAAACACTGGGATATTGCTTTTAGCCAGAGTGCTTTACGGAGGCACACCGCATAACTGTTATCCATTCAGAAATAATACTTACTCTTTATCGGAGGCCAGGATTCGAATCTGTGTCCCAGGTGTCCACAGTGCTGCAGAAGATGTCTCAGGCAGCTGACCTCTCCATCCAGCCACACTGTGGACAACGTTTTTACCGACAACTCTCTTCGGCATCCTGTGAAGGTAAAATATTGTCCACATATCATTTTATTATTGTTATTGTTATTTTGATATTTCTATAGGATCCTAGACTGGGCACTTTACAACAAGTGACATAGAGATACAGCAAGTCCCTTCCCCAGAGAGCTGACAGATAAGCAACATTCAAATTCTGGATCCCTTAGTTGTGCAGTCTCTGATACATCACTGATTGGCACCATGTCCCGACAGGCTGCTTGTGGTTTTTTTTGTGGCAAAAGCTGATGCATGGTAAGGAAACGAATACATTTGTGAGACTGTTGATGAAGAAACAAGTACGATGAATAATCATTGATTTTGCAATGAGTGTTTTAATTTCGATCCTAGGCATGCGGCTAGAGTTGCGAGTTCTGACAGTGAAGGGACACCCCTGCCGCATGACCTCTCTTTTATTCCTGCACTTCTGTGCGACTATCTTAATACAAATAGGCAACATACAAATGAGGATTTTAGCGTGGGCGAAGGAGAGGTCAGTTTCATCGGCTTTCACTTGCTCGGGAGTGCTGAAAACGAGAACTCTGGTTTCTGCTGGCTGTGCATTTTTTCCCCTTCCAGAACCCGGATGCCCTTTCCACACACAGCTTCTGCAAGGGCAGCCCCCTGCGAAAAGATCATGTTAACTGATAGGTAAGGGACATATCGCCCTCATCAGAAAACCTTCAAAGTCAAATATGTCAAGGGTATGCTGGTACTGAGTGTATTAAATGCCAGACTTTTGAGGTTCTTGTAGAGTGTCTCCCATACTGTCCACATCACATTCACGTACGTGATATGTTCTGATCGTTTCCGACATCTCTTTTTTTCTATTTATTTTGCTAGCAGGAGACAGATCACTTTTACTTCTGACTACACTTTCACACTTTTTTTGTTCAGATAGCCACCTTTCCCTTTTGAAGGTCTGGCCGACCTGCCTCTTGGAGCAGTCGGAGGTACTTATTAATCAATATTCTCTTTGAAATATTTTACCCTTGAAACATACCGCTATTTCCTACACATGATTGTCATTGAACTGAACTGGAATTTTGCCTGTCCTTCCCTTTGCTTCTCAAGAAGACTGCACGACACTCTCGCTGTCTGCAGCTGCACGCCGAGGAAAACAATTATTATCGGACCGAGGCCTGAATAACTTAGTAGCTCCGTTGATACATTTGGAATGCTAAAGGTCTGAAAAATATCCCTAAAAAAACCCCTGCTAATTTAATTTGTTTAGCTCAGTGACTGCATTGTGTGTGCCTTGATTCTTTAAAAGAGGGCTGGATTAGAAACTTGGCCGGGGAACAACTTCTGTGCGGCTGCAAACTCTCCCTCAGCAGAAATAGTATTTTGTCTGATCCTTTTAAAATTTGCTGGAGCTCCTGTACCCAGCTCTGGACAGATGTGCTCAACTGAAGGACATGCACCTGCAAGACCTAACACAAGTGACTAACAGGTGCTATGTGTTCAAAGTGTCAGAGAGGAACCAAACAGGTTTGTGGTAGTTAGGAGGGAGGTGGGGGAGGTTTTTGTGTGTGTGCATGGGTGTTTTTTTAGCTCTTATTTATTACTATTACTGCTATTATTATTATTATTATTGTGTATGGCAGTTGTAGACAGTGGCACACAATACACGGTCCCTACTCTAAAATCTAGTCGATACAAACAGACAAGGGAATTGGATTTAGCTCATCAGAGTTCAAGGCGAGTACAGAATGTCTTTTCCTCTCAGAGGATTTACAATCTGACTCTGTACCTGAGGCAATAGAGGGTTAAGTGACTTGCCCAAGGTCACAGAAAGCAACAGCGCATTTTGAACTGGACTTCCCTAGGTCTTAGCTCACTCTCTAACCTTTAGCATACTCCTCCATCCCACCCAAGGCCCATGACAAAGAATTCAGACAGAATGTTACTACTTTTTGTGCATTAAGTTCAAAATGGAAAGATCTTGGTATAACAGTGTGACCTAAATGTGGCACACCACACTGAAAATTACTAACAGCCCTGCTATTGCTCCGTTTGGCAGGTGGACAGTAGGATATGGTAGATTTGTTCTTGCGATGAACCAGGGTTTACAAGATATCTATTGCCAGCTATTTGTGCGTTTGTCTGTTAAATTTGATCAAAGGCCTGCACTGTAAAGGCAGGTTGCTGGGGGTAATGACTGATAGAGCAAGGTCATTGAACCTCCTTAGCGTGAAAGTGTCAGGTTTCAGAGACAGAGATAAAACATTGCCCACTTAGAGATTTTGCCTGGTGGAGCCCACATGGACAAACTGTAGCCAGGCGGCCTGCCAAATCTTCCATCCTTGAACAGAGTATGGACTGAAGGAGCTATTTGCTTACAGCAGTGCTACAAATGTAGTGTTTATTTATTTATTTCAGAATATATAGAGTGCCTCACCATCTATTTAGATAAGCTACCGTTAAAACGAGCTAAACCATTCTAGTTTCTCGTTGGTTGTCTTTTATACATGCGTCCTGAGGCACTTGGCATTGAAAGACTTTGATGTCTTTATCTCCTTATCCGCCCCTGCTGTTCCTGTACAGATCTTCATCAGAAACCCATGCAGGCATCGCACACCGACCCATGAAAGGCATACACGCAGCACAAAGCTCTGGCAAATGACCCGACCAGAAAGCGGGTTCTAAGCCAGGAGGAAGGTCATAGTCAGAAATATGCACCTTTCATGACCTGCTAAAACTCAAGAAACAAAATGCACTCAGGCAGGAGAGCAGGGCAACGTAACAATGAGACCCGTGAAACAAAAGTATGGAACAAATGGAGAGGACCTGAAGAAAACGTCAGAGAGATAAGTAGGCTGGGAAAGGCTGGAGGCCTGGTAGTCTTTATCGGTCAACATACTCCATGCTAGCCTATGCATCTATTCTTGGAGGAATCTAGCAAACAATCTCATCATAGACAATGCTACTTGAAATAGTGACAGGGCTGGTGCTGTAAGACTTAACTATTGGAAATCGTCATACTTCGTCTTACACATGCAAACATACATGACCCGATGTATATATATCTCCATATATCTATATATCTGAGTCTTCAATAGCAGCCCATGTTGTCTACTATGTTCCATTGACAATGCACAGTCACCTTGGAACAACGGATGTCCTCTCAAATAGTATATGTGCGTTTTGGAGATCCTCTTAGCACAGCTCGACATGTAGTCTGTATACACTGATTTTTCTTGGTGAAAGAAAAGCAGTCCCTTGCAAGGATATGAACAAAACAAGCTCCATTTGTGAGAAAATTGAGAGTTTTTGTTCTAAGTTATTATTGTTGTATTTCACTGACTGACCTTACAGTTATGGTAGGATGAGGTACCTTCCTGGGGAATCGATTTTCTTTATCAAATGCAAAATTATATTCAATTTTGTAAGTGAAAGAGAAACCCACTGGGGGTAGCCCTGTTACAGGAGATGTATCTGTAAAAATATTGCACAGAGATCTGCTCAATTCCTTGTCTCTGATATTTCTTTCACAGGACAAGATCATCTGAGAATGATGACAGGTGACTGTTAGTCTGAACAAGGTAAATTCTAGATATTTTTTAAAGGGATGTTGCCGTCTGCAGTGTACCCAGATCTCACTGTTCATCCTGTTCACGTTTCCAGTACCATCCGCAGGAAAAGAGATAGATCACAGGACATTGGGAGCCACCAGATCATTCTATAAGACCGAACGACCACGTGAAGGCTTATGATGACAGAATCTTTACACAAACTTTACAGAGAAAATACACAACATTGGCTGCAAAAAAAGGAAAAAGCAGCCACTGGGAAACATGCAAAAATCTCAAAATGGTTCTTTTTAAGCCTCGTAGATGGAATCAGTCTTTGAAATATTTAGTTTCCCCATTTTACGAAATATTAGCACTTGTCTCCTGGCTCACCAGGGCTTGTCCTCTGGCTTGAAAGGTTTTTATTTATCTATTTCTTTATTTTGGGGGTAGGGAGGCTGGCTGTTCATTTGAAGGAAATTAAGTAAGCTCCTTCGATAATATGTGTCCCTATGCATTATCCCTTCCCCCCCCCCTGCCCTCCACATTTAAATTAATAATAAGAACTTGTTCCAAGGCAAAATTCAATTTCACTTCCTATTATGCAAACTATGTGTGTAATGCTGCTTTAATGTAAAAAAGCAGCGCATCAAAAATTCTGTTTTATTGGCATCAAAAATGCATGATATCCTGAGGCTTAAAAGAGACACAGTGGAAGCCAGGCAAGTTGTATCTTTTTTGTCGTTTGGTAGTTTCTTAAGCAAACCAATTTTCTGAGTTTTATGATTTTAGCCACTGAATGTGAGGCCGTTCACTTCGGTATCAGGTGTTTCAGGAACAATACACAACGCCGCAGCAGAGACATTAACTGTACCATGGGCTTTATCCAAAAGGATTCCTTTCTCCTTTTATGTTCAAGTAGATAAAACCCACTGAATGAGGCCCTGTGCTCTCTGCAGCCCAGATATAGGTTTTACTACTCACTTGAGGCTGACAAGGGCCAGAGGTCATTTTTTTAACCATTAGTGTGTTTCGAAATTGAAGTCTGTAATAATAATACCACTCATTACGCCCCTGTTAAAACAGCAAACCGCGTACATTTCGGCACGGCACAAAAATAGCTTCAGTTAAAACATACCAAAAGCTTCTTTTCTGAGAGGCGGCGGTGTGCAGAAATTGCATATGCTTGAAATCAGGAGCTGGAAAATGAGAGTTGCGCGAAACTGCGTGTTTTTGCTGAGCTGCAGAGCGCAGACTGTGCGCCAGGCTTTGCAATTCGTCAGCTGGAAGGGAAGGAATCGGAGCTTGTGACTTTAGGCACAGAAGTTCCGAGCCTGCTCTCCAGGAGAACCAGTCCCAGAGTGAGTCTCTGAAAGAACCTATTTATGCTAATGGTGTATTTAGAACAAATTTAACTTAATTCATTTCAGTAATACTAGCCGGTATTGTGCGTGGCAAAGGAAACAGGTACTTTGACTTCACAATGCAGCACATTCAAAGAGTAATTTTAGGTTTTCAAATTTTTTTTTTCCTCTGCGTGCACATGTGTGAATCTGCTTGATGAAAGTGGACGAGAAAGATTCCCTCTTCTCTCTGCCGCCTCACTTAAATCAAACCTCTCTGGAAAAGTGTATCGTAGCCTTGAAATGCCAAGAGCTGCTGAAACGGCACTTTTACAATATTGGAAAGGACAGAGAAAGGAATTTACCATAGACACCAAACAGCGGACGGGCTTCAGCGATAAGAATCATTTTTTGGATTTTTAGCCTGCCCTATCAAATAGTGCTGAAAGCATTAGTAAAATTCAGGTAAAATACGTCCCTTCCTAAAAGGGCTTGCAATCCAAGTGGTACCTGAGGCAACGGGAGAGAAACGCCAAGGTCAAAAGGGGTGTCCGTGGGGAAGAGGGAGTTGAACTCTGGGCTTGCTGTAGCTTGTGCTCTTGTGCAGGCTACTCGATCACACCCTCTTCCTGTGGAGCTTTGTGAGGGGGGACGACTGATAAGTCTCTGGCCTTGTAACGAAACAGAAAGCTATGAACACACTTCGGTTCCGGAGGTCCGAATGATCTTTCTGCAATTTTATAAGCGAAAATTGCAGAGAGATCATTCAGCTCTCCAAAAACTGAAATGTGCCTGTAGCTTTCTGTTTCGTTACAAGGCTAGAGACTTATCCACCCCCCTCCCCCGTACCCTTCAGATACCATGTGCTTATAGTAGCATCTGTGCTAGCCCCAATCTTTTTGCACCATATATTATGGGAAATTGGCTATAATAAATAGCGCTGTCTTATTAAATATCTAGCACTACAGTAAATTGTGGTGCACGGATTGCTCTTATAAGAATTCCTTTGGGGTCAGTTAATATGCTTTCATAACAGAAATTATATTCAGAACTGAAAGTACAAATGAAGTCTGTTGCTTATAAAAACACGGCGCCTCAACGGTATTTTCCTCTTGAGTTTCACAAATTAAAACATATCTGAACAATTTAAGTCACTTGTAAAAATATCACTTAAAAATGTGCTCACGAGCCAGGACATTGAAAGATATCCTGTTTCACATTTTTCACTTTTTTTTTTTCTGTTTCCAAATTAACAAATTGATCCAACTTAAGAACTGAGCCCAACAAGGAAAAACGTGACCTTGGTCTCTGATAAATGAGATGTATTAAGCCCAGAAGTAACCAAATTAAAGAGGGTTCAGGGTTCAGTGGACAGTACTAGTTCAGCTGTACAGCTCTGAAAGCGACGAAGGAATTTGGATTCGGCTGTAACGGGCTGAGGGTTACCATCTTGTCCCTGGCCCAGAATCAAGGAAAAAAAAAAAGAAGCTTTTTCTAATAAATCAATGCAGTGTCTTAAGACGTGCCCAATCTTAATCTGTTTCCAATTGAACCTTGCAATAAATAGATCATAATTATTTCCAACCCCCGGGTTTGCAGATGAAGTGGTACGTGGGCGAGGTTATATTTGGGTTAGTCAGCTGCGCAGTTAGAGAGTTTAGAGGTTCAGTGCTTAATGCTGGAGTGGGAAAAAGAAAGTTTCTGAAGAAATCAATTATTAAGGTGGCACTTTCAGGGTTAACTAAGGTCTCAAACCCAAGTAAATATTTATGTGAGGAAAGAAAGTGGAGGGGGGAAGGAGCAGGCTCTCAGTATAGCTAAATATAAATCCCAGGGCTTTATGTTTGCTGTCAAATTATCCTGGGCCTTGCATCGCAGTTCTTACCCATTGCACAGCTTCTCTTGCAGTATCTGGGCTAATGTCTTGCTGCTGGTAAGTTGCAAGGAGGTTGGCACAGACTTTTCTTGTTCCTACAGCAGAAGTTAAGAACACGCAGCTCTGTGATAACCAAACAGGCCCTCAGAAGAAAAACAGATGAAGTGGGTTGCAAGAAAAAGAAAAGGCACACGGATGACAGGGTTGTGTTACATTTAACTAGAAATCCATGCATGTTGCATGTCTTCTGTGCATATTAAAAGTACTTGGGAAGCGTCCGGAACTGGCAGTATTAAAGAGGCGACCTGACAGCTTGCCCCGTTTGTGTTCTGGAAGTGTAATGTCATGAGATAAGCACTACTCTTGTCTGTTCCATGGGGGCTCTGTGACTGAAAATCAGACTTTTCAAGAAACTCCAAAAATGCATCCTCCCACTCTACCGTGTGGACGGTCCCGGCTGATACAATGGAGATTGCAATCATGCCAGCTTCCATTATGTTTGACAGTTTTACGATGTGGGCAGTGCTCTGCTGCAGATAGTCCTGAGAGCACCCAACCCACATTAAGTCCCACAAGCAGCCCAACTCCAAATGGTTCTGGAATGAAAATAAACTCTGAATCTTTGGAGCAATGGATTGCTTTTTTTTTCAGTACTAGAAGATTAATAACTTTTGTACTGTTTGACTAACGTTTTCTTAACCTTTCCTCATCCTCACCTCATGTAGTACCACTGCTATTTTATGCCTCTTTTATAGACCCCCATATTTAAAAGATGTATATCTCACTTCCTGCAAGGTTAAAAAGATCTTATTTGGCCTAGTAGGAGGGGTAGGCGGGAGTCACTTTCCAAGCTGGCGACAATAAAAGTTTGTAGGCACTGCTGCTCCGATGTGTTGGAACTGCGCCAACCATGGCCTGGTACTGGTTTCAGAGATGGGGGAAAGGGCAAAGTCAGGTTACTTCCAAAGACCACATTCACACCCCTAAGTGAGAGGCATGTAGCATAATCTGATGGTTGCAATCTCCTTAGGTAATGCATCACAGCATGTCGGTGAAATGATTTCAAGTCGCCGACATAAGGACGAAAGAATTGTCAGACTGGGTCATATTAAAATATCGTGTCTGTAACAACGGAAGGAAAGGATGCTTCCAAAAAGCACCTAGCCTTCTTAACTGTGGCAAGAGGATATTAATGGCACCCTGACGAAACCTGTGAAGAGCAGCACTTTACCCTGAAACAGCAGGGTCATGAACATACTGTGCTTCCAAGAAGGGATGGGGGCCACTCAGAGGGAGCGGGACATACCACTCTCAGCAGAAAGGACGGGAGTAACCTCATGGAACAGCAGTTACACCCTAAATCGAAGGCATGAGGGTTGCCCTCGCACAGTGGCAGTAACAACCCTAAAGAGAATGACACAAGGGGGCAATAGTAGAAGGCGCCTTGAAAGGGAGTGCCAGTCTACATGGAGTGCCCGTCACAACCATAAACACCTTGCTGAGCATACTGGATGGGTCAGCTTACTATGTTACTCTGCATGTGTGTACAGTTGTCCATTCATTCAGTTTGTAGTGATTTATTTAAATGCACTGATCCAATCGTTTTGTGAGTAACTGCGAATACATATTGTTACTTTTGCTAGAAGCAGGGGAAATTTGGTAGTGAACATTCAGCTACATTTGACTAGTGTGTATTCAGCTTTCACCTGCCCCTGTGGCTGCTTAAGAGACTTTAAGAGGCTGGACCATTTATTATTGGTGCGTTTAAATGATTTTAACTACTGTTCCGTAAAACAAATCAGGCAACCTGAAAGGATTAATGAAAATTGTATTTTGCTTTATTGTCAATTACATATGCCAGGAACTCATAGAGACATATTCGCCATACTAAAATGTGTGAAGATGATTGAAGTGGAAGGGGAGCTTGCTTCTTTGAAAGGGCGGATATCACTTGGGGGCAACACAGATTTTATGGATAGGTTTTAATTGGTTGCTTCAGGGCTCTCAGGTTGCGAGATGCATGTTCGCTTTTGAAGGTTGCCCTCTGCAAACAGAGTCCTTCTGGTGTCTGTACGGATGAGAAGAATCAGTGAGAAAGTCTCAAGGATCTGTAATTCGACTGACACTTGGAAAAAGAGATTTTCAAAGCGTGTTCTTTAGATGCTGGAATATAATCACAACTTCTGACATTTTAACATGTAGCTATCTAAAGGAAGGTAGTTTCTGAAAAATATTTATCTTCTTTGCTGGGCAGACTAGATGGACCATACTGGTCTTTATCTGCCGTGATATACGATGTTAAAAAAAAATTCAACCCACAATATATTCATCGGTTTCCATAATCCATGTGATCTCCTCTCTGAAGGAGCTGCGGTATGTTTCACCTGCAGGAATGCAATGTACAACTCTGAAAAACAGCAGACAAGTCTTTTTTTACTTTTACCAATCCAATGGAAGGTGGAAAGAATTATTGAAAAGGGGTCGAGAATGTCTCTCTGTCCACCCGTCCGTTCATCTCTGTGTCCTTCAGAGAGGAAAATAAATCTCCAAACGTTTAGCGGAGTGGGATGAATCCTGGCACGAGGGAAAAAAATGGTAAGAAGACATGTTAAGTTCAAAAATGGGCCAAACTGGACCAGGGGTTCCAGAAAAATGAGCCTCCTAAAAGTAGCCCATGCATATTTAAGGGGGAAGAAGTTGCAGCGTCTGAAGCATAGGAACGTCCATACTCTACCGTGAAACCGAGCAGCTAAGGAAGTTATCTTTTCAAATTCCCTCTCCCTGTTCTCTGCTCTCCCAACCCTTAAACTACTCCCACTCACAAAAAAACCTCCCCCTTCCATTCCACACACTCCTACCTCCCCAATAAATACTGCCTTGTAACTGCCCCACCACCCTTCTAACTGCCCCATCCCAAAAAAACAACCTCATACAACTGCCTCACTAACCTGCATACTACCCCATCCCAAAAGCTACACCCCCACAACTGCCTCACCACAATGCAAACCGTGCCTCCACAATAAACAACCTCCCACAACTGCCTCCCCACTCTGAAAACTGTTCCACCCCCAAAGCCTATCCCCGCAACTCCCCACTAACCTACCAAACCTGATCCAATCCCCCCCAATATGCAACCTCCTCACCCTCCCAACTGCCCCACCCCCAAAACTACCATGCTGCAACTGGTTGCCACTCAAATACTGCCCCACACAACTGCACCACCCACCTCCACACTACTCCTACCCCTAAAAAACACTCCCTCACAACTGCCTTACCATCCCACAAACTGTGCCACCTCAAATATCTACCCCCACAACTGTCCACTGTATCGACCACTGCTCCTTGCATCTGCCCCACCACGTGCAAACTACCCCTTTTCCCAAAATCTACCACACACCAAAAATACCCCCTCATAACTGCCCCACCTGTACATTGCCCAACCTCTAAAAGGTGCTCTCTTGCCACTGCCTTACCACCCCCAAAAACTACTCCATAATTGTCCCATCATCTTGCCATCTGCCCTCTACATATCCCATATGCAAATACCCCACCCCTAAAAAACTCATCTCCACAACCTCTTAATCACCCTTCAAATTACCTCACCCTCAAAACTACCTCCTTCCAACTGTCACAAACCCCTAAAAGTACATCTGTCAGAAATGCCCCACTGCCCCCATCTGCACCATTGCAGACACAATGCATGCACAGTATACACAAAATACATAAGAGAAATACCCACACACATAGGGAGTAGAAAGAATTCCATAGCTGTATTGCATTTAAAATTATTCACTTCTATATTTCTTTTTCGTTGATGTTATTTCTGCTGTGAAAGCTGCTGACTGAGTTCTACTGCTTTCTTATCGTTTGCTATCTGTACTATTAGCTAGTATTTGTTGCCATGGGCAGGACTAGATGAAGGCATTGGCAAGCTAGGAATATATCTATGGTAAAAGGTTTAGGGGAGCAGGGTGCCGTCAAATGTGCTCAGCAATTGGGAGTTCGAATTGACAACTGTATGGCTTTTTTCAAAATTCTACTGATCTTTACATTAATGTCTGGAAGCTGGAAGGGTTAGCTAACATACCCAGACATTTTTGCAGATTTAAAACTTTTATCTGCAGTTATTGAATCGCCCTCCTTGTTTGAGTGGCCTGCTCTGCCTCCTTCCAATGTAACTAGCAGCAGAGAGGATCCAGCCAATGGGAAGGCTGTGGGGGCGGCGCACTGGAATTCTGCTCTAGTCACAGACTGTGGGTAGGATCCAGACAACGGGAAGGCTGAGGGGGTGGAGTACTGGAATTCTGCTCTAGTCACAGACTGTGGGTAGGATCCAGACAATGGGAAGGCTGAGGGGGTGGAGTACTGGAATGCTTCTCTAGTCACAGACTGTGGGTAAGATACGCCAATGGGAAGGCTGTGGGGGCGGAGCACTGGAATTCTGCTCTAGTCACAGACTGTGGGCAGGATACGCCAATGGGAAGGCTGTGGGGGCGGAGCACTGGAATGCTGCTGTAGTAACAGACTGTGGGTAGGATCCAGCCAATGGGAATGCTGAGGGGGTAGAGCACTAGAATGCTGCCATAGTCACAGACTGTGGGCAGGATACGCCAATGGGAAGGCTGAGGGGGTGGAGTACTGGAATGCTTCTCTAGTCACAGACTGTGGGCAGGATACGCCAATGGGAAGGCTGAGGGGGTGGAGTACTGGAATGCTTCTCTAGTCACAGACTGTGGGTAGGATACGCCAATGGGAAGGCTGTGGGGGCGGAGCACTGGAATTCTGCTCTAGTCACAGACTGTGGGCAGGATACGCCAATGGGAAGGCTGTGGGGGCAGAGCACTGGAATGCTGCTGTAGTAACAGACTGTGGGTAGGATCCAGCCAATGGGAATGCTGAGGGGGTAGAGCACTAGAATGCTGCCATAGTCACAGACTGTGGGCAGGATACGCCAATGGGAAGGCTGAGGGGGTGGAGTACTGGAATGCTTCTCTAGTCACAGACTGTGGGTAGGATACGCCAATGGGAAGGCTATGGGGGCGGAGCACTGGAATTCTGCTCTAGTCACAGACTGTGGGCAGGATACGCCAATGGGAAGGCTGAGGGGGTGGAGTACTGGAATGCTTCTCTAGTCACAGACTGTGGGTAGGATACGCCAATGGGAAGGCTGTGGGGGCGGAGCACTGGAATTCTGCTCTAGTCACAGACTGTGGGCAGGATACACCAATGGGAAGGCTGTGGGGGTGGAGCACTGGAATGCTGCTGTAGTAACAGACTGTGGGTAGGATCCAGCCAATGGGAATGCTGAGGGGGTAGAGCACTAGAATGCTGCCATAGTCACAGACTGTGGGCAGGATACGCCAATGGGAAGGCTGAGGGGGTGGAGTACTGGAATGCTTCTCTAGTCACAGACTGTGGGTAGGATACGCCAATGGGAAGGCTGTGGGGGCGGAGCACTGGAATTCTGCTCTAGTCACAGACTGTGGGCAGGATACACCAATGGGAAGGCTGTGGGGGTGGAGCACTGGAATGCTGCTGTAGTAACAGACTGTGGGTAGGATCCAGCCAATGGGAATGCTGAGGGGGTGGAGCACTGGAATGCTGCTTTCGTCACAGGAAGGGAGGAGGTGAGCTGGGGGACGTTTCTGTCACAACCACACCCACACCCACACATTGCTTTTTTCATTAAAATAAGTGAAGTATCCAGATTTTTTTGGTGGGGTCGAGGGAGGGGGAGAATATTAAAATGTAACTGCTTTATATTTATACTATCAATATGTAAAAAAGTCATAGAAGCTATGTAGCTGAATGAACGAAATGTGCACAAAGTCTGGCTGGTGTGTGTGTGTTTCATTCAGCAGCAAGAGAGGCTGCAGCCCATCTTAAAGAACATTTCGAGTGGCAAAAGGGCAATGAGGCAGAAACTGAGGGTTATTTACCTACAATAAAATGCTTTGTCTTTAAGAGAGCAGAGAGGAGGGTTCCTGCCGTGTGTTCTTTCGCTTCGGGGGATCATTTATGCAATCATTCCACCTAATCCGTAGTGATTAAATAGACTTTTAAACTGGGTGTAAGAACCGAAATTGGCTGAGGTGCTGGAGACTTTGAGGGTAAATCATGTGTGATGTTTTCAGCAGGCTGGCAGTCCTCGGGAGGACAGAAAATGCTTGATGGCCCAGCAGATGGGGCTGTAGGTAGTGTAGGCTCAATAGACCAAGCAGCATCCCTTAAGTGGCAGGATGCTGCCAAGTTTGACATCTGAGACTACGAGTTTATTCTTAAGCTTAGAAGAAAGCAGCCACTTGCAAAGATTTAAAAAGAACTGTGCAGTCTTGTAAAGGTCCCGGCTTCCAGCATGTGTGAAACTGCAAATTCACGAAAGCTGTTTAAAAATCATTTACTCTTGAAAGAGATCCAATTCACACAGGCTTCCTGGGAAGATTCAAATCATTTTCTCTTGATTCGGTTAAAACATTTTTAAATGTTAAAGAGGTTATTGTAAAGTATTGCACACCTTTTCATCGATTCTCTCGACAGGAATGCAAATTCCTTTGCTTTCATGCACAGTCTTCGGCTCTGCAAATGTCCACTCAATACTCATATTTGCAGCTGATATAAGCAAAGCTCAGGCACTTTCAGTGAAGACTGTAAAAGATTCTGACGCTCCAGTCACACAAATGACATCAAATGTGGACATGCAAGATACTAAAAACCAAGAAAGAGCCCCTGAAAGGACTCTGCAGTGCACTAACATAGTAACATACAGGCACATGCCGATCCCGACGTCTAACCTCTTGCCCAGGTGCCCAGATTTGGGACGTGCATCAGCTGCACCCGATTCTGATCTCACTAGGGCTAGATGTGCCTGCGGGATCAGAATCGGGAACAGGGCCAGGATGTCCAGGCCGTGCCCCAATTGTGGATGCCTGGCATGCACAACGGACTCCCCAGATAGTCCAGCTCAGCTCCTGAAGGGAGCCGCAGTGTCATGGCGTCCTGTCACCATAGCACCAGTCCCCTTTCCCTGCAGTGTGGCCCCCGATCTGGCCTTCCATGGCCAGGATCAGGCTGCGAGGAACCCTTTGCACCTCCTCACCTTCTTTGCTGGTCTCTCCTCAGCTATCCCTTGAAGTCTTGGGGGACTTATTCCACCTCTGAGGTGGAATAAGTCCCTATCCATTTTGCATACCCCAAACATACAGGGTGAACCTCAGAATTGGCTCTGTATGTCCAAGGTCAGTCACCGCCCACAGCCTGCCCTCACTCCTTCCCTGGCCCGCCACCTCCCGCCCATGAACAGAGCTCCCCGCACAGATCGGGTGAACCTAGGGGGAGCTCTGTTTCTCTCAGTGCCAGTCAGACAAATAGCAGGTCTGGATGTCCATCCAGATCAGGCATCCAGACCCGCTATTCTGGTCTCAGAATAGACCCCAAAGTATATGACGGCAGATAAAGACCAGCATGGTCCATCTAGTCTGCCCAGCAAGGTTGCAAGAGTAGGTGTGCCTGCCACTCCATGCAGGTCACCCCTCCCCGTGCCTTTGTTTAGGGGTGTGCAGGTCACCTCTACTTGTTGACATATCAGAGACAGTTAAGTTTATTTTGATTTTATCCTGTTTCTATAAAAGGATCCACTTTGTCTGTCCCATGCCATTTTGAATTCTGTCATTGTATTTGCCCCCCACCACTTCCATCGGGAGGGCATTCTAAGCATCCACCACCCTTTCAGTGAAAAAGTATTTCCTGACGTTGCCTTTCAGTTTACCCCCTTGCAGCTTCATGTTATGCCCTTTAGTTTTATAGCTTTCCCGTCTTTGGAAGAGGTTTGTTTGTTCATTAATACTCTTTTAAGTATTTAAAGGTCTGAATCATATCTCCCCTGTCCCTCCTCTCCTCCAGAGTATACATATTTAGGTCTTCAAGTCTCTTCTCATACGTCTTCTGGTGCAGGCTCCAAATCATTTTGGTCACCTTCCTCTGAACTGTTTCCAGTCTTTTCATATTCTTTGCGAGATATGGTCTCCAAAACTGAAAACAATATTGCAAGTGAGGCCCCACCAGTGACTTGTACAGTGGCATTAATACCTCTTCCTTTCTGCCGGTAATTCCTCTCTGTATGCAACCCAGCATCCTTCTAGCTTTGGCCACCACCTTGTCACACTGTTTCACCACTTTGAGATCCTCAGAAACAATCACTCCAAGGTTCTTCTCCTGGTCTGTGCACCCCAACCTATTGCCCCCTATCTCATACAATTCCTTTGTATTTCTGCATCCCAAATGCATGACACTGCACTTCTTCACCTTAAATCTTAACTGCCAAGCATTAGACCATTTTTCCAGCTTTTGCAGATCTTTCCTCATGTTATCCACTCCTCAGGGGCGTCTACTATGTTGCAAATTTTTGTGTCATCTGCAAAAAGACAGATGTTTCCATTCAGTCCTTCAGCAATATCACTCACAAATACATTGAACAGTACCGGTCCCAGGACTGATCCCTGGGGCACGCCGCTAATCACCTTCCTTTTACTGAAGTACCAGCAAGGGTCTACACTTACCGCGGGTTGAGAGCAAACATTAGCATGAGGTAACTGCAACAGTCATGCACTGTCAGGGGTGCTCAGCATGTCTCCGGCAGTTAGCACATGGAGCTCTACTCTAATGTGTGGCAATGGCATTGGCAATTAACATGTGTGCATCTAAGGCCACTGATAGAGGTATAGTTGAGTGCACATTTGCTGATTGCCACATTGACAGTGAGCATGTGATATGTACCCCTACGCTATTTGCAACGTGCTCTCCGTGCCCACGCTCTACCTGGCCATTCCCCATCCCATCATACATTGGGCAATTAACAAGCATTTTAGCAGGCATTAGCTGAAATACCTATGCAATAACCACAGTCTCCATGTTCATGGTTATCACACCCTAAAATGCACATCAATTGCATAAGGTCCCCTTATTCTGATGCCTTGGATTTACTCCCCCCTCCAACCAGCGGCCTGAGTGTGCGGCGCTGGCAATGCAAATGTGTGCCGTGCTGCCACCCGCTCTGTTCCTTCAGTGGTGAGATTGATCTGTACCGGTTCCTGGTCGGATCAAATCCTGCTACTGGGTGGAAGTGCTAGAGGGAGGGAGAAGGGGAGAGAGTCTGGAAGAGGAACAGAGAGTGGGATGGAGTTGGAGGGGGGGGGGGGAGTGCTTAAGGTGTCGGAGGTTAAAGGGATGGATGCATGGGAACAAACGGGCACAATGCAAACTTACCAAAGGGTACATTCCCCTCCCCCCAGAACACATACACAAGCACCCAACACCACACACACACACACACACACCGGCACTGCTGAATGCCCTTATCCTAAGGGTCCCTCATTATTGACTGGGATATGTTTTGACATTGAGCCATAGGGAACCTATGCTGATTCCTTCGGAATTATTTTACATAGGGTACCGTAATAAAATCAGATATTGTTGGCAGTGTGATAGGGCAGCCTTACATCCACTGTGCCAGGCACTGGGAGACGCAACTGATGTAGTGCCAACATTCCCCGGATTGTCCCATGCGGCCTACATCCCTACCCAGGACAGGATCAATGAGAGCTGCGAGAGTGGTGATATATCTGGAGGCTGGCTACCTGGGTATGATGGCACAGGGATCTCCCCTCCAATGCCCACAAAGCCCTGACTGGGGAGCAGTGCAACAAAGCAGACTGTGGGAAGGCAGACAGGGTTGCCCCACAGATAGCAGATGTATACAGACCGACATAAGCCATGATGGGACAGATGTAACTACTGTGAGAAAGGCCAGTACCCAGATAGGTGGGCCTCAGATGCCATAGCCAGAAGGCCCTATTACTATTACTGCTATTGTTCATTTGTATAGCGCTGCAAGGCATATGTAGTTCTGCACAGAGACATGTAAAACATGGCCCCTGCTCAGCGGCGCTTAAAACCTAGTCTAGAAAGACAACACAGCAGGTGTGGACAGGATACATCCAGGGGGAATGGTCAGGAAACACAAGGGAGCTTTGGTAGATCAGATCCAATAGCAGCAACGATGAGGTGAGCACTCAGCCTGGATTTGAAAGGGGCCAGAGACGAAGTCTGAAGTACAGATTCAGGTAGTTTGTTCCAAACATAAGGAGCAACAAGGTGAAAGGAGCGACATTTGGCTTTGTCAGGAGACGAGAAGGGCATAGATAGAAGCACTCTGATAGAAGAGCAGCGTTCCCACGGAGAGGTGAAGGGAGAGATAAGAGGGGAAAGGGAGTGCGGAGCAGCAGAATGAGTGCACTTATAGGGCATACATTTGTTGCTTGGCAATATTATGCATGATTTGGGGTACTGCAAGGTTAGTTCAGGGTTCTGTGCACTTGGTGAGGGTCCATCCCAGCAGTTTAAGGCGTGTTTGTAGAGACGGCCAGAGCAGGAATCACTGGGGCCGGTTCCTAATGCCACAAGCCATTTGATGCAAGATATATCCTGACAAACATGTTCACATTTACATTCTGGTATACCATATTGGGGTGCACTGGGATTACCTAGCACTTTTCGGGGCACCAGGGGGATTGGTAGATGGTCTGGGTTGCAGCAGCTGCCAGTTCTCATTGATATTTATGTCTAGGGTGCATCAGCAAACTACTGTCTGTGATGAGCAGCTTAGGAGATACACATTTTTCCTGAGGAGCGTGGCACCTGCGGGTACATCGTGGGGATGGGCAAAATCTGACACGGTAACTTTTCAGAATACAGTTGGCACTGGGACATCCAAAACGTTTACCCGCATCCGAGGCACGGGCCGGCTGAATAGTGCTTGCATGTGCCGCACTGAACACATCTATCTCCCCGATTCCAGACCTACGGGCACATCCAGACCCATGGATGCTGCATTAGCTTCATAGGGGGCCTGTATCTTATTTATATGTGTCCGCGGGCCGGATGTGCACGTTATGGAATCGCATTCTAAGGCTATGGCGGCAAAAAAAAAAATTGTTTAGTTTCCTGTGTCATTTACAGGCTGTTTTCATTTTGTTTCATTTTGGTTTTATACATTTTGTTCATTTCAGGGCAATTTTGTTAATTAAAAAATGTCTATGGCTGCTGCCCACACAAAAAGAAATGTTGAAAAGTCACTGTAGGTTCCAGGCAAATAAAAAGAATAGGCTTTTTTTTCTATTGTCTGTCAATAACTGCCATGGCTTGACCTCAAATTGGTGACCCTTGGTTTAAGGGGCAGGCATTTTGCAAGAAAAGCTATGAGGTCCCTAGGGGAGGTACGTCTAGCCATCCTGTTCTTAAATGTGCCTCTATGCTCCTTATCTGATTGATCGAAAGCTTGATCTTGAAATGCATGGAAAAACCTTTTCTAGATTTTTTGCCTTGTGAATCTATTCACTCCTACTCTAGTACAGAGGTTCTCAACCCAGTCCTCCGGACACACATAGCCAGTCATATTTTCAGAATAACCACAAAGCATATGCATGAGAGAGAGTTTCATGCACTTCTTTCATTATATGCAAATCTCTCTCATGCATATTCCTTGTTTTTATTCCCAAAACATGACTGGCTAGAAGTGTTCTAAGGACTGGGTTGATTCAAAAGGCAAAAAATCCAGGAAGGATTTTTCACAGAGCTCAAGAACAATTATGCTCTGGGCCAATCAGAAAACAGGAACAAAGATAACCAGAAATACAAGGCAGTTAAGAGCAGACTAGCTAGAGCTAGCTCCCTTCAAGACATAATAGTTCCTTCTGCAAGATGCCTTCCTTCCAACACAAGGGCCACTGGTTCGAGGCCAGAGTGTGATGATAGTGGAAAACCCCCCAAATCTGTGTTCAAAGTAAAAATGATATGAAATCACAAAGGAAATGTTAATATTTCCCATGTCATTTCAAACGAATACACAGACCTACTATCTGGTGATTTTCAGTGGTACTATTCAGATAGTGCTAAGGCCGCCCATGGGCGGTGTGCTAAATTATCTGGAGAGTGGCAATATTCAATCCATTCTTTGCATAGCTATTTGTATAAAGTCAGGACAGCATGAAGATTGCCCTAATATCTAGATAGTGTATTGCTACCAGCCAGATAGTGCCACTGCTCACGGCTTTATCTGGATATTTGGTGCACGCCAATATCTGAATCTAGCACTGAATATCGGGATTTTTTAAAACACCATGGCTGACATTTACAAAATGATGCCAACTCTGCCCCTATGTTATTACTGCTACTATGGTATTGTACTAATGAAATCTACATCAGGTGCCTATTCTGATTTCATTTCTTGACTACAGGAATCGCCCCAAGATCACATTTCCCTTGTCTATTCTCTGCTCCTACTTGACTATTCCTGTATCAGGAGGGTAGCAGGGCTGAGTTGAACATTATCTTCTTCTTTGGTTTTCCATCTCAGTTAAGTCTGACCTCTACTGGATTGTGGTGCCATCAAGCTTTATTCTCAGCTACTCTGAATTTTCTCACACTGCTGGGTCTATTTAGAGATAAAGTCTTTTCTGTACTAAACAAGAGAAATTTCCACTGTGACTGTGAAGTCTCAGTAAGAGGCCAGAACCTCAGCTTTGAGGTGATAGAGCCAAAAGAGATATGCTCCAAAAGGACTATTTCACCTAGATTTACGGGGTCATTCCGAGCCGTGTTTAGCGGGGATGGACGTCCATTCCTGCTAAATGCCGGGATCATATCTCCTGCCCAAAGCTCCCCACACATACATAGGAGATGTATGGGGAGCTCTGGACTGGGACAGGAGGGGGTGGGCCGAGGGAGGAGGGAGGGGCGGGCAATGGGCGGGGATGCGACCCTGGATGTACAGGGCCGATCCTGAGGATGGCCGTGTATGTCTGGGATCGCCAACATCGACGAGAGACTTATTTCACCTTGGAGGTGGAATAAGTGGCGCTGGACGTCGGGGGATGGTGGTGCAGGACAAGGTCAGTGGGGCAAGGGGGTGCAGGAACTTCCCTGCAGCCCGACCCTGCCTTTGGAAGGCCGCATCAGGAGTCGGGCTGCAGGGAAAGAACTTTGTGGCGGTGGCTGGGGATCACAGCTCCGTAATGAAGCCGCGGTGCCATGGCAACAGGACGCCATGGCACTGCGGCTCCATGCAGGAACTGGGGCAGGCCTGTGCGGGGAGAAACGTGGACATCCGATGGCACAGAACTGGGGGAAGGCCTGCCCATTCAGGCATGGGTCAACCATGTAGACCCGATTCTGCTCCCATGGGCTCAGAATTGGGGTCTAGATCGGTCTGTCCAGATCGGCAGGACGTTCCCCATTTAGAATCTGGCCCTTAATTTAGAAGTATTCCCACATGGATATAGTGGTTCCTAAACATATAGATTGCCTACATATTCAAATGGTGATTTTAGAAAACCACTATCTACATGTGGTGATATATACTACTCAGAGACTGGAAGGAGGTGTGATTAGGGCATGGAAAGGGAGTGGTTTGGATTGGCCTAACATCTCAATGTGGATTTTCCATTTTACAAGGAGAGTATAGAGTGATAGAAGAAATTCTAGATATTAGCATCTATACCTGCCCAGTGGCAGCTATAGGGGCCTTTAAAGGAATCTAATCCCCTCCTGTGGCACCCCGCTGACATCCAGACCACCCCCTGATACTCTCAACATCAATTAACCCATCAGACACCCCTGAAACTTAGACCTCCCATTACAGCCCTCCCCTGAAATCCTTATCCTCCTGACATGAATCCCCCAGCAGACCCCCCCCCTCCCCAACTCTCCAACCAATGTTCCCTCTAATTTTCTGTAGGCTGTGTGCGCATAAAATATCAGCTGTGTGCAGCTTTTGAAGGAAGGTTAAATTTTTGTGCGCCACATAACGACACTCAGAGTTATATACTTTAAAACTTGACTACACGTCAGAATACAGTATGTACACCACATTGATTTTAATCAAATTAAATGAAAATAGACTATTACTAAATGAAGCGGGAAATTTCTAGTAATTACAATCATAACTTTTAAATTTTAAGACGTCTGTGTTGTTTTCTATCAGAATCAGAGCCGTAATTTTTGTGCGCTCTGTTGTAAAGTATGTGCGCTCGCTCGGTGAGGTGTGTGCGCGCGCACACGCGCACAGCTTAGAGGGAACAGTGTCTCCAACCCAATCCTCCTCCTCTGACTCTTGTCAGGGTCCCTGGTAATCACTTCTGCTTATGTGAGTCCCAAGTTCATAATGGTGCCTGTGTCCCCGAGCAGTAATCTCATGGTCCTACCACTAGAAGTGGCCTCTTTCAATGGAAGGAAGCTCTGGAATGAGAAGACATAAGATGACTGTGAAAGGAGATAGACAGGAGTAATCAAAGGAAATATTTCTTTACAGAAAGGCTGGTGGATATGTCGAACAGCCTTCCAGGGAGGTGGTTGGGACAAGGACTGTATCTGAATTCAAGAAAGCATGGGGCAGGGGCAGAGGGTTTCTAAAGGAGAGGAGAGGAAAGAATTGTAGAGCTTAGCAGTTGGTATGGATGGGCAGTCAGGATACGTCGTCCTCTCCTATGTTTCTATGTCCTATGCCTCTTTAGATTCCGTCCTGAAGGGACCCCCAAGTTACCTCTGTCTTCCCCTCCACAACCTGCTGATCTCTACCATTCTTGGATTCTGTAACTCTTTGGCTTTCATGCATCCTCTGTCCTTTCTGTGAAGATCTAATTTCTAATGTTATTCCTCAGTCTATGGACTTTGAGACTGCTTTTACATGTGTGAAATCCAAAAAGGAGTCTATTTTATAAAGGCAACAGAGATATCTATTATGCATTTATAAAGACAGGTTCCCAAATCCAACCCTAATATTGCCCGCATACCACTGCTCCATTTACTCCTGTGCCAGGGCGGGTGTGAATAATGTGTGTACTTTTTGCATGTACAGATATATTTTATAAAATACATGCATAGATTGCAACTTTTCCCCAACGACTCCCCCAGGGATGCCTTCGCATGGTGCATCTATGAGTCGTGAATTCTTACATGCACGTATACCACCAAACAATTTAATAAAAGGACTTTTCTGCATGTAAAACTAGGTACACATGCCAATAAACCTGTAAAAAGGACCCCCTTTGAGTCTTATTCTTCTGAAAACCTTCTCCTTTCTTCATTCATACTTTTGAGATAACTGAATGTTTTGCTTCTCTCTCTGCCCTCTCTATTAGAACTGTGTCTTATCTCACGGGACCTTTTGTGCATACACGGCATTGTTTTAGAAGCCTTTGTCTGGGCTACTTGTACTATATCTATATCTTTTTGAATGTATCACCTTCAGAACTGGACACAGTACTCCAGATGAGATCTTATCAGCGCCCTTTACAACAATATCATCACCTCTGTTCGTCCTCTCTTTATACACCTGAGCATCTCTCTGCCTCTAGCCATTAGCTCATAAAAAGAGTGCTTTTTTTTTTTTAAATTTACCAGCAGCACCTGAAGTTCTCCAAGGTATCCTGCCAGGGCTCCTGGGAAAGGCGTAATCCTTGGAAATTGGGTGGATTTTGTAGCGCAGGGTGTCGAACTGGGTTTTCCCTGTGCCAGCCCTTGCTCAAATCTAGGTCACAGCATTGTAAGTAAAACAAGTTTGGTAGTCTGAAACAATGGGTGTCTCACAAAGCAAACACTGGTCTCTAGCAGCTGGAAAGCAATGAATTTAAGGAAAGTTTAGGGTCAGGGATTAAATCCACAGCTCAGCCTAACAAAGAGATAAATTAACTTGTCAAACCTGATTCGGTGGCTTGGTGGATGGGGAAATCTGCTTGGTGTTTGCTCAGATTCTAGCTGGGTTGTGCCAGTATTAGGGAGGGGAGGCCTCTGAGATGTCTTGAGCTTTTAAAATCTCTTCAATTTTTTTTTGCAAATATGTAGATGTTTTGTTAAATGTTTTATCATCTTTTTTTTATTTTAGCTCATAGCTTTCCAGTAGACATTCAAGGTGAGTTACATTCGGGTACAGTAGTTATTTCCCTTTCCTAGACAGCTTACAATCTAAGTTTCTACCTGAGGCAAAGAAGGGTTCAGTGACTTGCCCAAGGTCATAAGACATAAGTGGGATTTGAACACTGGTCTTCCTGTTCCAACCACTAGGCTACTCCTCCATAGAAGTGTTTATTTTCCCCCAAGTGTTATAGAGAAAGCAATATACAGTACATTTTCATTTTAGCAGATTATGAACAAGCCTCTGTATTTTTCCAATAATTCTGCACCCCATGTTTTTTATATCCACTGGAAACTTTCTTGTCCCCCAATGCCCAAAGCTGATATGTGCTGGGAGGCTATTTACACGCAGTTGCTAATTGTGAAAGGGAACGCAGTAGCAATGCTCTCTCTTCTGGTCAGAGGTAGTGAAATGCAAAACATGCAACTAGAAACATTCCTTTGGTGGTTTGGGACAACAACAGGGCTTGCAGGCAACTGGGAGCGTCCTTTTGGGTGTTAGCTCTGGAAGTTAGTGCAGACAGCTGGGAGCGTTCTTCTTTTCACCAGAAGTTGCAGAAGGAAGTTGAGGCAACTGAAAGACTGATTCTTTTGGCCTTGCTGTGGCTATGATTAATTGAACATGAAAAGAAAACGCAAGAAAACTAGATCTCTGAATTGTTTAGTTTGTCTTGGCAAAACCCCAGATACACCAAGTTTTAGTACAATCTACATCTAATGAATCGGGTTCTCCCAGCCTTAGCAGGAAATGTGTGTGATCTAATGTTTTTCTCCTCAAGGTTTAGCACTGTTAATTTTTAGTTTCTTCTGCAAATTGATAGAAAAACAGTTTTGAATTACACCTTGAATGCCAGTGGCTGGTTCCTTCCCATGCTTAACGCTAGAACTAAAACACCTCTATGATAACAGCATTTTCGGATGCAAGTCACCTCTCTGAGGAAGACGCAGAGGCCATCAAAATGTTTCGGTGATTTTTTTCTTTATGACACCCAAGGCCGGTGCAAGGATATGGGATACCCTAGAGCCCCTCTGCTCCTACTTCCACTCTCACTCCCCTCCCCAGGCCTCATTACTGCTACTGCTGCTCCTCTCTGGGGCCTGCTGTGGTAGCAAATGGCTTCAAACAGCCACACGGTGCTTACCTAATCCTCTGGTGCTGCAGGGCTGTTTGCGATTAATCTCCCTCCAATTCCCAATGCTGACTTCCTGTGCATGGGGACATGCCTTATCACTAGGGGGAGCACTGTGAGACCAGCGATATTTTGTATAGCAGCAGATAAGGGGGCAGGAGTAGGAGGGGGTACTGCTCTGGCCTCCTTCCCACTTGACCACCGTGGAACTTTAAGGTAAGGTCGGGGGGGGGGGGGGTGGTTGTGAAGTCTAGGGGTGGCCTGACTGCCTAGCCAGGATCTGTGTTTCTAGGGGAAGGGAAAGGGAGACCCCTCCCCCCCCCCAGACAGCATCCCATAGGGACTGGATGCTGTCTGAGGGGGTCAGTGCTGAAAGATGGGGGATTTGTGTTATTTGGT
Organism: Ichthyophis bannanicus; assembly: GCA_033557465.1. NCBI lineage: Eukaryota > Metazoa > Chordata > Amphibia > Gymnophiona > Ichthyophiidae > Ichthyophis > Ichthyophis bannanicus. The sequence goes on from CM066049.1 coordinate 67,945,050, forward strand.
CGTGCTGCCCCAGATCAGAAGATCCAAAGCACTGACACCCTTTAGCAAGGGAAGGCCCGAGGGGGCTATGGGAGGGGGATTGGCAGGATGCCAATGCTCATCTGGGAGGACAAAGCAACTACTTGCCCGATCCTCCCCTTCCTCCTCCCTAGAGCATGTGCTCCGTGCATTGGCAGGCAGCACAGGAATACCCACTTTACTTGCTGATACATTCAACGCAAGCCTGTGAAATAATCATCTGCCCTGTGCAGTTTCTGCAGGGTAGCTCCCCCTAAAAATACCATACAGGCCTTGCAACTACCACACCACATTTTTACAGTGCCTTGCGAAAGTGTTCATCCCCTTGGTTTTTGTCCTGTTTTGTTGTATCATGTACAACCTGGAATGAAAATGGAGGAACATTTGGATGTTAGGTAACAATATAGTCCAAACTAGTGAAATGGAATGACCATAAAATACCTTATATATATAAAAAAGCAAGTAAAAACTGAAAGGTTGTGAGTGCATATCCCTTTTGCTAAGAACCCCCTAAATAAGGTCTGGTCCAACAATTAACCTCAGAAGTCATGTAATTAGTTGATTAGGGTCCACCTTTGTGCAATCAGTGTCACATGATCTGTCATATGATGCCTGTATAAATATACCTGTTCTGAAAGGCCCCTGACTCTGCAACACCACTAAGCAATCAACATGAAGAGCAAGGAGCACTCCAAACAGGTCAGAGACAAAGTTGTGGAGAAGTATAGATCAGGGCTGCATTATAAAAAAATATCCCACATTCTGAATATCCCATGGAGCACCATTAAATCCATTATAACAAAATGGAAAGAATATGGCATCACTACAAACCTGACAAGAGAAGGCCGTCCACCAAATCTCACAGACCGCCCAAGGAGGGCATTAATCAGAGATGCTAAAAAGACATCAAGGATAACACTGAAGGAGCTGCAAAGATCCACAGCGGAGATGGGAGTATCTGTCCATAGGACCACTTTAAGCCATACACTCCACAGAGAGGGGCTTTATGGAAGAGTAGCCAGAAGAAAGCCATTGCTTAAAGAAAGAAATACGAAAACACATTTGGAGTTTGCACAACAGCATGTGTTGGACCCCCCCCCCCCCCAAACACATGGAATAAAGTTCTCTGATCAGATGAGATTAAAATTGAACTTTATGGCCATCATGGGAAACGCCCATGTGTGGCACAGACCCAACACTTCCCATCACCCTGTGAACACCATTCCCACAGTGAAACATGGTGATGGCAGCTTCATGCTGTGGGGATGTTTTACATCAGCAGGGACAGGAAAACTGGTCAGGATTGAAGGAACGATGGATAGCACTAAACACACGGCAATTCTTGAGGAAAACCTGTTTCAGTCTGCCAGAGATTTGAGACTGAGACGAAGGTTCACCTTCCAGCAGGACAATGACCCTAAACATACTGCTAAGGCTACACTGGAGTGGTTTAAAGGGAAACATTTAAATGTCTTGGAATGGCCTAGTCAAAGCCCAGATCTCAATCCAATTGAGAATCTGTGGCATGACATGAAGTTTGCTGTACACCAACACAACCCATCTAACTTGAAAGAGTTGGAGCAGTTTTGCCTTAAGGAATTAGTGAAAATCCCAGTGGCTAGATGTGCTAAGCTAATAGAGACATACCCCAAGAGACTTGCAGCTGTAATTGCAACAAAAGATGGCTCTACAACGTGTTGACTTGGGGGGGGGGGGGGTGAATACATATGTACACTCCTGCTTTCGGGGTTTTTTGTCTTAATTATTGTTTGTGTCACAATAAAGGATATTTTGCACCTTCAAAGTCGTAGGCATGTTGTGTATATCACATGGTGCTAACCCCCAAAACTCCATTTTAATTCCAAGTTGTAATGCAACAAAACAGGGCAAACATCGAGGGGGGGCTTTTATTAGGGATGCGGTGAGCATTTTTTCACCTCCCATATGCCATGTGGGAGGTGCAAAACTGCTCACCGCATCCCTAATAAAAGCAGCTAATGTATTGCATAAAATCGATGAAGTGCTCCATACAGAACTTATAAAACATTATGGCACAAGCTTGGTAAGAATCCAAAAGGCCAAAGTTCAGTGGGGTGAGAAGCATAGAATTTGAAACATTGAATTCATATGATCTTTGCAGTTTTCCAGGTCATGCCGCACCTTAGCAAGTGGAACTGATGCCTCGGTCTTCATGCTCGGGCTTTCTTGCTAACCACAGGAGTATTAGAGGAGAACTTTAGAAGGGACGTCCAAGTGCAATCCGGTACATATAAGCCAGAATGTCTAAAAAAATGCAGGCACATCCAGGTGCAGACACGATTTCACAAATGATGTGCCTGATATGAACATCTGCAGGGGCATCTAGAGAGACATCCCTAGAACTGCACAGCTGAAGCCCAATGTCTAGGATAGCTTAATGGTTAGGTTGTGGCCTAGGAGCTAAGTAGCCAGGGCTCAAACCCACTGCTGCTGTAGTTGAACTTGTGCGGAGTACTGGTGATGATAGAGTGCTTTCTTCTCTACACTGGATGTTTTTCAGCAAAAACAAGGAGATCTAAACTTAAACACAACCCTGGACAATATCTAGGTTCCTGGGAACACTCTACCATGCTCTGGTTCAGAGTTGGACGTGTCCAGAGTGGGCTTCTAAAAAGGCTCTACAGATGTCTCTATGCCTGTTTTCGAAATTCAAACCATGAATAGGGCTTCTAAGAAATGACCCCCTAAGAGAACCTCTAATTTTAAATTATACAGATATTCAGTGGTCTTATCTGTTTAGGAAGATATTTCACTTATACCTGCTTCTTGTGCAATCCAGCTAGTCATATATGAGTCAATATTCCCAAAAGATTACAGGGGTTATTCATGATTCATGATGGGTATAATAAGACATATACGGGCCCAATATTGCAAGGCATTTACACGGTTTATAGAGCTGTAAACCGTGTAAATGCTCCTAAGCGGCACGTAAAGTGCCGCTGAATATCCCAGAGTAATGGTGCTATACGCCCCGATGCTGAAAGCTTAGCATATCGGGGCATTGCAGGGGTGGTATCCAGGGATAACCATGCAGTGGTGATATTCAGCTGCTACCCGGTTATCCCTCAGCGAAAAAAACTGTGCAGCAAAAGCCGCCAAGGCTAACAGGGCAGCAGCTGAATATCACTGGTGTACAGTTAGCTTCCTGCGGCATGCTGCTCGTTGGAGCACATTGCGGCAGACCAGGATATTCAGTTCTGGTGGCCGGATATGACTCCGGATTGAATATCTCGGGTTGAAGTTCAGCGGAAATGGCTATACGTCTTAGGGGGCAGGGTATTCCAGCACTCATACTGTATTTCCTGATGCACTACACAGGCAGTTAAACCAATTCCCATCCAAGAAAAGACTCAGTCTCTTATAATATAACTATTTATTGTAGTAAGTAAATTGTATAACTTACTGCAGAAGCTGAACGAAGAGGTCTATGTTCCTGGTTAGATATGTAGCATGTTGGATGTGTCTGAATTATGGCTGAAGATGGATTATGGAGATGTTTGAATGAATATGACCCGGAGCAGGATGAATATTGCAAAAATGGTGAAATGGAACATATAAAACCTTTTTCAAAGACGAGAAAGCTGCAAAACTAGAGGACATAACATGAAGATGCAAGGGGGTAAACTGAAAGGCAATGTTAGGAAATACTTTTTCACTGAAAGGGTGGTGGATGCTTGGACTGCCTTCCTGTTGGAAGTGATGGGGCAAATACAGTGACAGAATTCAAAATGGCATGAGACAGACAGTGGATCTCTTTATAGCAACAGGATAAAATTAAAATAACCTTTACTGTCTCTGCTATTTCAACAAATAGGGGTGGCCTGCATGGAGCGTTGGGTACATATCTATACAAAGGCATGGGGAGAGGTGACCTGCATGGAGTGGCAGGTGCACCTACTCTTGCCACCTTGCTGGGCAGACTAGACGGACCATAATGGTCTTTATCTGCCGTCATATACTATATATATGTTACTATAAATCAATATCGGGCTTATACCTGTGTAAATCCAAGAAAGGTTGACACATCTTTAATATACTATGCCATATTTTATTTTGCCAAATTGATTCTTTCTGGCCATAACGTCTGTATTTCTGAAATGAAATGCCTTTGAAACAGTGAAAAGATTAAGGGGTAGAAGTCTGCCATGTAGATGAATTAGTGCTGATGGGGCAATTACACATGCCTTCTGGAAAGTGAAAGAGCTGGAGAGAATTTGCTAAATTGTAATTGGATGAAAGTGCAGTCAATAATTAGCCAACAGTAAAAAAAGGAATTCTGGATGGTTAGCAGCGACAGACATCGGTGGTTAAAGGCAGATTCCCTACTCCCAGGGAAGGACAACATTCAACTATCATTGCCACACTTACCTACCACCCTGAATTTCTCTTCATCACCCAACTCTACCCTCATCAAATAGGAACTCGACACTCACACCCCCTGTATATTTGGTTTCCAACAATCATACCAGCATACTATATGCTTCTATGCACCTCACTGAACTCACACACAAAAACCAGAAACAGACACAACGACATTAAGCACCACAATCATACAAATCCAAAGGCACACCCTAAAAAGCCTTACACCCCAAACACCACCTCCATAGAACTCATGAACACGAGATCAGTAAGAAACAAGATTCATACAATCAGAGACCACATTGAGGACCAACACCCAGATATCCTATGCATCACAGTCACCCCCACTGACAACGTCCTCCTCAACCAACTGGTCCCCCCCACGTACTCCGCCTTTAACAACCCTCGCACTCAGAAAAGAGGAGGTGGAGTTCTGATCATCGCAAAAGACTCACTACAGCTACAAACTATCACTTCTAACAGCTCTGACCAATGCAGCTCTATTGCAGTGGGAAACAAGCATATAGCCATTTGCCTTATCTACAGGGCCCCCCACGCTCCAGCAGAAGAACTAACCACCACTCTAGAAACCATCTGCGCAATCAACACAAACCACAAACCTCTAATCTTACTAGGTGACTTTAACCTCAGCTCCTCCACCAATTATGACAAGGAAACCTTCCTGCAAGCAATGGACTCTTTACAATACACCCAGCTAATAAACACTCCTACGCACAGATACGGATCCATGCCGGACCTCATTTTCACCCCAAACCACATTATAGATAAGGGCAACATCTCTTCACCCGTAGTCACACCGGTTCCATGGTCAGACCACCACAGAATCAAAGTGGAATTCACAAACAAAATGGATAAGCTTAATAAGACACAAACCGCTTCATTTGGACTAAGAAGATTCAAAGCTTTCAACAAAGAACAATTCCTACAAGACACACTACCTTACCTTAACACAGACGAACTCGATCTGGACAAACAAGTTGACAATTGGTATAATACCATCAGTACAGCAGCGAAAACTAAAGCAGGCACAAAGACGAATAACAAGAGACATCACGCACCATGGTACTCCAAAAGCATACGCAACGCTAAAAGAGAGTTAAGAAAGCTAGAACGCCACTGGAGACGATCCAAATCTCATACCTCACAGGACTTATATTTAACACAGCAAAAGAAATACAACGATCTTATCAATAAAACAAAACGAGAGCACCACACAAACACTATCCAGAAAGCATATAACAAACCCAGGGAACTTTTTGAGATAGTAAAAAATCTAACCAATGAACCAAGCTCTGACAAAGACATACAGGTCAACCCACAAACATATGCAGATTATCTTCAGGAGAAAATAGGCCACACTCCGCCACAAATACACACAGAAACCAACAGCCCTATCATACCCATCACAAGTTGGGACAAGTTCCACACTCCTTCAGCTATGCAACTATCAGATATCATCTCCGCTCTCAACACAAGCACTGCACCCACGGATCCTTGCCCAGTCCCATGGATCAAAGCAACCAAGCAAAACTTCCTCAGTTATAGACACAACCTCGTAACCAACTCCCTAACTGGAGGAACAATGCCAGAACAGCTGAAACTAGCCACAATAAGGCCTATCCCGAAGAAAACTAACCTAGAAAAGAGCAATCCAGCAGCATACAGGCCAATCTCCAGCATACCGCTCCTAGCCAAAATCATAGAAAAGACAGTACAACTACAACTCCAGGACCACATTGACGAGCATGCTCCGCTCGATATACATCAACATGGCTTCCGCCCCAACCATGGAGTTGAAACACTGCTGCTATATCTATTCAATGACATCATCCAGACCATAGACAACTACAATCGAGGAACCCTAATGATCTTCATAGACATATCAGCGGCCTTCGATACAGTGGACCACAGAATCCTCCTAACCAGACTACAGAGCATTGGAATAACTGGCACCGTCCTAAGCTGGTTCAACACATACTTGACAGACAGGCAGTTCCAAGTTAAAATAGGAACCAACACCTCACAACTCACGAAGATCAAACAAGGAGTACCACAAGGATCTGCGCTCTCCTCACTTCTATTTAACATATTTATCCAGCCGATCTGCCACATCATGGCAGCCCATCAAATAGATTACACAATTTATGCAGATGACATCATGATTTACATGCCAATCAACCTTAACAGCCCCGACTACAACAAGATAACGAACTGCCTTGACAACATGTCCGCCTGCCTCACGCACAACAACCTAGCCATAAACTATAACAAGACAGAGGCACTTATTATCACCCGAAACACCGACTTCAGCCCCCCACCATTCATCACAAGCAACAACACAACAATACCAATAAAGGATGAAGTTAGATACCTCGGAATAACCCTTGACAAAGGACTCAACCTACAGTCCCACATAAGAAAAACTGTTAGAAACGCATACTACAAAATGAAAATAATCAGACGCCTCAAGCCTCTACTCTCCCATGAACACTTCCGCACAGTCTGCCAAGCGCTAATAACTCCCATACTGGATTTCTGTAACCCTATCTACAAAGGAATATCAAAACATTCACTCAAACCGCTTCAAATGGCTCAAAACACAGCAGCCAGAATAATCACCGGCTCCACAACTCATGCCCACATCACCCCCATCCTCAAAGAACTCCACTGGCTCCCAATAAGCCACCGCATCAAATATAAGATGATCATAAATATATTCAAAATCAGACACAAGAGCTCTGCAATCAGCCTCCAAGCCCTCTTACTCCCTAACACCAACAGCAGACCAAGAAGGAAAACCACATCAGACACCCTCAGCACCCCAAGTAACTACACAAAATCATGCAAATTCACTACACAAAGAGCACTTTCTTTAGCGGCCCCATTAATATGGAACTCACTCCCTCCCGACTTACGATCAATTGAGGATATAAAGGACTTCCGAAAGCAATTAAACACTGTACTATTCACAGAGCACTACGGCTCAAACACCTAACTAGAATCCTTTTATTGTAACCTTTATGTAAAATGATTGTCTGTAATGGTTTACCTATGTTATGTATCCCACCTTACTACTTCGATGTTTTGATTAAGCAGTGCATGTTCCCCTTGCTTTTGTATAACCTTTGTTTGTCTTTGTAACCGCTTTGATTGAAGGAAAAGGCAGTATAAAAAAACTTGTTAAATAAATAAATAAATAAACATCTTCAGTAGTAGACTGGCTAATCTACTGAAGAGGGCATTAAACTAGATTCGTTGGGGATGGGTGAAGACAGCCCCCAGGTAAGTGATACATTAAATACCTATATGGAAATGGGTAACAGGGGTAACATATGGAAAGCAGTGTGTATAAATGCCGGTAGCATGGGAAATAAGATCCCAGATGCTGAAGCTTTGGAGGGAGTGGCTGACTTGGATTTAGTGGCAGTTACAGAAACATGGTTCACAGAAAACCATGATTGGGATATAACTTTACCTGGCTATACTTTATTCAGAAAGGACAGGGTAGGAAGAAGGGGAGGAGGAGTGGCACTATATGTAAAAAATAATATTAAAGTTTTGGAATTACAGAGCTTAAAAGGGAGAGAGGAGGCATTGTGAGTTAAACTAGAAAGAGGGAAAGAGAAATCTATCTGCATTGGTGTGATATACAGACCTCCCTCACAAGAGGAAGAAGTGGGCAGAGAGTTAATTGAAGACGTGCAGTATTGCTAGGAAAGGGAACGTGCTACTGATAGATTTCAATATGCCAGATGTTGATTGGCACATTCCTGCTGCAGTATCATCTAGAAGTAAGGAGATCCTGGATTCTCTACAGAGAGAACTATTCAGGCAATTGGTAACACACCCCACACGTGAAGGGGCCATATTGGACTTGGTGCTTACCAATGGTGAAAGTGTTTCTGATGTTATAGTGGGAGATCATTTTGCATCCAGTGATCACAAGATGGTGTGGTTCAATATTAGGACTAGGGCTGTTAGAATCCATTCAAAAGCATGGGTCTTAGACTTTAGGAAAACTAACTTTGCCAAGATGGGCCAATACCTCAGGGAGTCGTTAGCGGGATGTGAACAGCTGGGGGATGTAGAAAAACAATGGACAAAACCGAAGGGGGATATTTTAAGGGCAACCAACCTTTTTGTCAAAATGGTAAATAAAGGTAAAAGGAAAAGGAGACTGCTATGGCTTTCGAAAGAAGTAGCTGAAAAGGTGAAGAAAAAGAAGGAGGCCTTCAAGAAATACAAGAGATCAGAGAGTTTGGAAGACAGGCAACTATATTTGGGAAAACTTAGAGAAGCTAGCAAAGTAGTCAGGAAAGCAAAGATTCCAAAAGAGGAGGAAACAGCCAATGCAATAAAATGGGGGGATAAGACATTTTTCAGATATGTTAGTGAGAAGAGGAAGGGCAAAAGTGGTGTTGTCAGACTCAAGGGTGAAGGGGAGGAATATGTAGCAGCTGATGAAGATAAAGCGGAATTGCTTAACAAATATTTCTGTTCTGTGTTCACAGATGAAGAACCAGGAACAGAACCTCAGAAAACACCCACAAACAGGAACAGAAGCGAGGGGCGTCTTGAACAATTTTCAGAAGACTGTGCTCGTGAGAAACTAGCTAAACTTAAAGTAGACAAAGCAATGGGACCAGATGGGATACACCCTAGAATACTGAGGGATGTTCTAGCAGCTCCACTGACTGACCTTTTCAATGCCTCGTTGGAATCGGGAGTGGTGCCAAAGGACTGGAGAGAGGCTCATGTGGTGCCTTTACACAAAAGCGGAAGTAAGGATGTGGTTGAAAACTACAAGCTGGTTAGTTTAACTTCGGTGGTGAGTAAATTATTGGAAATGCTTCTGAAAGAGAAAATAGTGAAGTTTCTGGAGTCTAGCGGATTACAGGATCCGAGGCAGCATGGATTCACCAGAGGCAGGTCTTGTCAGACAAATATGATTGATTTCTTTGACTGAAAGGAGTTGGACCAGGGAGTTGGACCGAGGGAGAGCCCTAGATGTGGTGTATTTAGATTTCAGTAAAGCCTTTGACACTGTTCCTCACAGGCGACTTATAAACAAACTGAGCACCCTAGGGATGGACCCTAAAGTTACTGTTTGGGTTAGAAATTGGTTGAGTGGGAGGCGACAAAGTGTACAGTTAAATGGAGCTCACTCTGAGGAGAAGGAAGTTACCAGTAGTGTGCCCCTGGGATCTGTCCTTGGTCCGATTCTTTTTAACATCTTTGTTAGTGATATAGCGGAAGGGCAGTCGGGTAAGGTTTGCCTCTTTGCGGATGATACCAAAATCTGCAATAGAGCAGACACCCAGGAAGGTGTAGATAACATGAGGAGGGAACTAGCTAAGCTTGAAGAATGGTCTAGAATTTGGCAGCTGGGATTTAATGTTAAAAAATGTAAGGTCATGCATTTGGGTTGCAGCAATCCAAGGGAGCAATATAGTATAGGGGGCGAAGTACTTTTGTCCACTAAAGATGAGCGTGGTTGTGTCTGAAGATCTTAAAGTGGCTAAACAGGTAGAAAAGGTGACAGCAAAAGTTAGAAGGATGCTTGGGTGCATACGGAGAGGAATGGCTAGCAGAAAAAAGGAGGTGATAGTGTCTCTGTATAAGTCTTTGGTGCAGCCTCATTTGGAGTATGGTGTGCAATTCTGGAGACCGCACCTTCAAAAGGATGTGAACAGGATGGAGTCGGTGCAGAGGGTTGCTACTAAAATGATTAATGGGCTTCATTATAAAGCATATGAGGACAGACTTAAGGATCTTAATATGTACACCTTAGAGGAAAGGCGGGATAGAGGTGATATGATTGAGATGTTTAAATACCTCCGTGGCATAAATGTTCAGGGAGAGAGCCTCTTTCAATTGAAAGCAAGCTCTGCTACGAGGGGACATGGGATGAGGGTGAAGGGAGATAGATTCAGGAGTGATATGCGGAAATATTTGTTTACGGAAAGAGTGGTGGATCCATGGAATAGTCTCCCAGTGGAGGTGGTAGAGATGAGGACAGTATCTGAATTGAAAAAAGCATGGGACCAACAGAGGATCTCTAAAGGTAAAAAGTGGACTGTTGTAGTTGTTGATATGGAAGGACAAACTAGATAGGCCATGTGTCTTTTTCTGTCATCATGTTTCTATGTTTCTAAATTGCATCCTCTTGTGAATGGTTATTTTATTTATTTATTTAAATATTTTTCTATACTGCTTTGTCCTTCACTCAGAGCGGTTTACATTGTAACTCAACGTTATGCATAGAATAATTGAACAGTGTTCATGAATACTTGAACAGGGGAGGGGGAGAAAAAGGGAGGTAACAGGATTAACTATGTATAGAGTCATGAGTGTATGACATAACTATATATAGTTTAGTGCATAGTGTTTATTGGGTTGTTTGTCCATGGCTATGGGTCCACAAATGGTGGCTTGGATCATGTCGTCGTTCAAGTGGTTAGGTAGAAACATAGAAACATAGAAAAATGAAGACAGAAAAAAGACCACATGGCCTATCTAGTCTGTCCTTCCATATCAACAACTACAACAGTCCCCTTTTTTCCTTTAGAGATATGTCACAGGTGATTTGTGAAGAGAAGCATTTTCAATTACTTTCTGAAGTCCTTAATGTCCGTACTTGCGTGCATGTTGTCCAGGAGTGAGTTACAAAGTGATGGAATAATTTAGGAAGAATCTAATTTACACGAGGATGTTCTTAGGACATGGAAGTTTCAAGAGGGTGCATCAGGGGCCTGATATTGGCAGGTAAAAATTTCACCATGAGTACTCTTGTTTTATACAGGGAATGCACATATAGACCCATAAGTCTCCGTGTTCAGATTTACACCTATTCCCTGCCACATCTAGGTTTTTAAAAAGAGTGTGGTTCAGCCAGTCCTTTACAGGATGGATTAAAAGAGTTAACCTCCTTAATCCTCCCTAGGTCATTTCTCCATCCATATTCAAATGAGTTGAAGATAGTATCCTCTGTTGTTAACTATCAGGAGTTAGACATCTAAGTTTACAAAATGGCTTCCATGCAAATACAAGTGCAAGTGCTGACATTTACACATGCAAGTTGCTGGTTTTCCTCCACTGATTTTTCCCATGTGTAAATTTGTGACAAGGTGCCTCCCCCTGCATGTGGGTGCCAATCCACTTGCATGCCTGTACTTGCTTCTATGTATTGTAGCAGAGCTGTTTCTAAAATGCTGTTGAAATTGAGTACATCCTGACCTGGAAATCTCAATTCCGATGGCAGTATACGTTCTAAAATTTGCCTTCACATGTTTACTGCTGACTGGTAAACAATTTTCAATGGGCTTGAGTGGAGTTTGGGCCTGGAAGGATGCATGGGCAGAGTTAGACTAGAATGTGGATGGGGGAAGTCATCTAATTATATTTACATAAAGGCGTTTTCATGTCTATAAGCTTCAGTGATTTTTTACCTAGCAATAAAGGTGCTGTGCTCATAGATAGAGCTCTTTCCTTAACAGATGAGCACCATGGGTCAATTTTAGCAGGCAATGAAAAAGGTGCCAGTACTCTGTACCACCCCCTCAAAAAAAGTCCCGATAAACCTTTATACATGTTCAGAAGGCCTCTTATGAAATTTCTCTTCATGTATGTATTTGTATGTGGTTTGGTTGGAAGTGTGTTCAGGGGTATAGTTTGGGCAGAGGTGAAGTCATGAAATACACAAGGAGGATATAAGAATGCATCTATGCACATACCTCCGCTGCCTAGATTTACACCTACTCCCAAGCAGCATAAATAGCTGCAGTTGCATTATAGCCATTATTTTGGCTGTTTTGGTAGTGCAATTTTATAAAGGCTTAAGAGAGGCTACTATCTGGTCTCTAAGCTTAGGGATCTATTAAAAAAATACCCTCCACATGTATAGCTAAGTAGTTTATCTTAGGCCTGCTGCATCTGCATGTAGAGCAGCTGAATATCACTACTAAACAGGGGGCACTAAGGCCTAGAAGTAGAGAAGGTGCCTATGTGTCTATGTAATACAAGTACAAATCCTAGGTGTGCAAATCGCCACTCTGTCCATGGTCTATCCAAACTCCTCCCCTGAGCACACCTCCCAAGTACACTCCTAAGCGCACTGCACCTATTTTTAGGAATAACCTAATTTTATAAGAGGCCTATACATTCATAAATCAGTGTTTTACTCACAGAAAAGGTTTCTAAAATTATCTCCATAGTCCAGAGAAATCAGCGGCTTATGTATGAATTTAGTACCACTGCATAGTGATTCTGAATAGATGTATTTTTTTAAACGTCCCAGTGTTCCAGAAAATAAGCTGTTGATCATGGCTTAATTTTGACCTCATAAGTTATTCATTTTGCAGCTGAATATTTCCACCTACACGTATAAATTGATGCTGCCCCTGGAACTCTCCAAACTCTACCCCCCTCCTTTTTTTGCTACATAATTTTGGATGTATAACGATTTATATGTTTATAATTATATGTTCAATGGCTCCAATTTTTTCCCATCACTACTGCCAAGTAGATAAGAGCTTCCCTGTATTAGCCTGCCAGTTTTTAGAGATTTCTGAAACTCAGTAAGTCCTCACAAGACAAGTGTCTCATGGCAATGAGTTGCACGTACTGGGATCGCATTGCGAGCAATGTTCTATAATAGCTATCTCTTGTTCTCATCTATTTAGAAGTGATGCACCTCGGCTTGGTGGCTCCACCTATGGGCCAGGCTGGTACATAACAAGAAAGACAAGTCTCTAGACATGATGGGGTACCCCCAGTCAGAGCTTTCAATGCTATTAATAAGACCAATTCAGTTTGTGAATATACAGGTAGTCAATACAGCTCCCAGAGGCAGGCAGAAAGCCAAAGACTATTTGAGCAGCAGCTTCTACAGTAGTTGACCTTAGCTGATAAACCAATAAATAAAACTTTATAATAATCCAATTGAAATAACACCAGTGCAAGCACAACCTCTTTAAGATCAGGGGCCTGTAGAAAAGGACAAAGGAGGCGAATAGCTGTCTGCTACCATCTGAGAGGCAAAATGGTAGAACAAAATTATCCAAGTCCCCATAGTCAGTCAGGTATTAAGGTTATCTGTGCAGGAAATGCATGAGATAAATTTGTATATTCTGAGTCTCTAATGCCTGCAGATTTATCTTATGCATATTCATTTTGGATATCCTGAAACCCCAATGCAGAAGTTTGGGAAGCCCTGTAGTATGACAGCCCTTATTTCAATATAGATCCGATAAAACCTATGGGGAAAAATATCTTTGTTTCTGCTAAAATGGACCTAACTGCTTATGTCAGCATTATTCTGGCAGTGTGATAGAAAAGGATATTGTATTTTTGTTTAAATGCAGTGGCAGAAGTAGGCAAAAATTATTTCCTTTCCTTTTCCCAGTCTTTGGAAGACAGTTTCCAGTTACAAGCAATGTGCATTTTTCTAGACACAGACTCCATATTTCTTGTTAAGATTTTCCCAAAAGGGCAGATTCTCAGTACTCCAGATCTTTTCAAAGTACACTTTAATTAATAGATTTATGTTTTGATAATAGCCGCAGGCAATTAGCTTAAACCAGAAAATGTATATATTGACATACCTTTAAGGCAGTGCACATCAACGCATCTAAATATTGATAAGGGCCTTGCTAATTAGGCAGCAATAAAATAAAATCTTCTGGTGTAATAAGCACGTTAAAAGTTTTCAATCACTCGAGACAAGTTTAGCCCGAAGCCTTGCTACAGTGTTAATGTGCTGTATTAACTCCAGTGATCGAATGCACAAGAGGCTGCTGGATCTCGTGTCTAGTTTTGTTTGATAAGGGTGTGGAAAAGCGAGTGTGTGCTGCCGCTACTTTTAATTTAATGCTTATCAAACTCACAGTCTCGTGTTTTGACCACATCCCAAATATTGGTGTGGCACTGTAAAGCCTTGCAGTCAAGCCGCAACGTAACCGCACTAACTTGAGGCAGAAGGGTGCACAGACTCCCTTATATAAATATATTTCTCACATGCCTGTAAATTGTGTTTATATAGAGTCACTAGGGCAGCAGGTGGCTCAACAAGCTTCTTCTGCTGGTATCCTATGGCTGGTTGGGTCTTTGGGATATCTAGAATGAATTCCGAATGCTTGAGATAAATCTGCATATGAGGTTGTACCTGGACACAATCTAATACGAGCTACACTAGGGCTGTCTTCTCATCCAGGTCAACACAGTTTAAAAAATGGACGACATCCTCCCGCAGACCTCTCTCTCCAAAAGCTTCTCCTAGCCCTGTCCTGATGTTCTGGGCCCCTCTTATCACTGCAGCTTCTGTTCACGACCAGGAATGATTCTCGGTCACTGCTGGTCCATCGGAGCAGCTTTCGCAGATGGTGCCGAGGCCATTTTGTATAGCTAAATGAATGTCTGTCATCCCTTTGCAACGGCTGCATTGACCCAAGCAGGAATAAACAAGCATCATTCATGTCCCATGAGGAGAAATTGCTGGAGAGAGGGGGTGTAGTTGGGGAACAATTGGGAGGTTTGTTTGTGGTGGGGACCTGCAATTTTTTTTTGTTTCAAATCTCTCTTTTTTTTTTTTAAATTTCAAATTAACCAAATGGAAGAAACAAACAAAAATAAAACAAATAACAGAATGAAATAAATGTCTGTTTACCCTCCTAATTGAGTCCTGATTTTCTCTTGCAAGCAGGAAGTTGTTCATTTGATTTCCCTAAGAAAAGAAGGGTTATGTTTCAGTGCATGCAGCAGGCCAAAATCAGTCTCTTCAACTTGAACTGGGTGAAGCAACACCCCTATTGTTCTTTAAAGCTGATTCTAACCTTGTAGATTTAGGCCATGTACTATATTAACATTTCATCCATTGAAAAAAGACCAGATCAATCAATCGGACTGACTGATTAAAGGAGGAGGGTGGGGGGGACCTGCGAATGCATATTGAGGCAGCACATGCTTTCCCGGTGCAGGCGTCAAAATGAAAGTATGCAAGCTTAGAAAATGATCCCAAGGAATTTAGGTGATTATATTTATACCTGCTCTGCAGCATGCACACCTTTTCTTGGCCAGTGTATATGAATATGGCCAGATCTTTGAATGCATATCCCTACAAACACTTCCCAATCCCACCTCCAAGAACGCTACCACTCAGGCTGCAACATGTAGCTAAATTTATGTGCAATTACCTGATAAGATTACCCAGTGGATTTATTTTTCCAAGATAGGCTGATCCAGTCTTGGTTCTGCCCTTCTGCCTACACAGCCATGTAGGAAATCACTGCGAGAAAGAGAGCTAGAACCGCTTGTACAAAATAGGATGAAAGAAAATGAATTGACATGTCCCAAAAAAGGAGAGTCAGTTGGCAACCCTGCTACCTATAGTGGATCCCGAACTAGTCTTCAGGGACCTCCCAGTGAGTCTGATTTTTTGGAAAATCACAACCAATCTATATGAGGCATGTTTGTGCGCCGTAGTAGTAAGGTATGGAAATATAGCTCATAGATATTTAATATGGATATTGTGACAGCAGTGCTATAGGCCCCCCGTTGATCTGACTTCGTAGGCATTTCTGTGTAAAAAATGAGCTAGGCAACAAATTCCATTTTATTGCCAAGTAATCTGCAATGTTCTGGACCTGCCATAGAGTTGCACTGTGGTGGTTCTTATGCGAGTGGAGCTGCTATGAATGAGTCCGTTTTTCCCACTGTGTTTGTCTGTCGTATTTGAACAGGAAGCGTTGTACACATAATTTATATTTTTCAGCGCGGAAATAATTACACCTTGGGTAGGGAGATCCTTCGTTGAGCTATGTAGTAAGGAAAATCTCGGTGGGATGGATTAGGGACTGACTGGAGACAGCTTGTCATATAAGTGAGCCGGTAGCTAGTGCAAAGAAAATGTTGAGTTGAAGTGCCACTTTGGCAGTCAATGCAGTCATGATGGATAGTTGGGGGGGGGGGGGGAAGGAGAAAGCTGGTGCGGGAGGAGAAAGTTGGCTGAAACTACTCACAAAGATTCATAAGTCCAAGATACACTAGGCAGTCAGGGACATGTGGCTTGTAATGAAGGAAGTCTCTGACTTAGCTGAATATCCACTTTTCTGACTGGTAGGCCTAAGGTGGACAGCCATTGGTTGATGCAAGGGAAAGTTGGTCCTCTTAACTACAAGTTACATTACAACCATGTTCAAGTAGAAATATGTTCTTTATATGCTTCTTTCAAAAACACACTGTATCACAAATATATTCCACTTGTCAGACCTTTAATTTGAGCCCCCAAGATGGCATCTGTAGGAGCCCAAAAAGTGAATGCATAGCTGGCCTCCTGTGACTTCTTTTTAACAACCTCTGACACCTACTATAATGTGAGTTCCACATCTTTGAATTTTGCGTGTACTTAGGTATCACATGAAAAATGTTGGGACCCTCTTACTAATGTGATCTGTGCGATTAACACGCATTTCAGTGCACGGTAACTGTCAGCACAGGCCGCGGTAACTGTTACCACAGGGGTATGGCAGGTGCCATGCTCTCATTCCTGTGCTGACTGCAGATGGTGTAGTGGGGCAGGGAATGGTGAATTAGGGGCACAGAGTGGGCATGGACAGCATACTGTACTTAGTATCGATGGGTGGCTTTAAATGCACCATCATTAATTGCAAATGATGCTTTTGGGTACATGTCCATGCGGTTACTGCAGGAAACACGATGGCCATGTCTCCAACAGTTACCACGGACACTTTGTGCTTACCGTGCATTAGTTTTAGCGCTAAAAGCACAGTAACTGCAAAATCCTGGCATGCTTTAGTAAAAGGGCCCCTTGGTTTTCCGTGACAATACACCACCAGTATAAAATCAAGACATTGTCACTGATCTTATGTTTCTTGAGTTTTGTGTAAAAATAAAGATGGCGAGAAGAGGCAGTGATTTGGATGCAAAAGCCACCAGGGCTGTCCACCATCTCCGCTTCCAATAGGAAATTTTCTGCACCTCATTTTCTTAAGTAGTTATCCAGTTGGAGTTCATGTTGGTTCACTAATTCATGGAGTGTCACTCCGTACTATCAGCTTTGAAGTCAACACAGAGTGGTATAAGGGGGAAGGGGGGAGAGGGAAGGTGCCAGAAATATGCCTACAAGCATTTTTCTATTGGTGGAACATGTTTGCAGCATCCCTGAGTGTGGGAGGGTACTGGAGCAATAGACCTACCTAAAAAATATACAATGTACTTTTGACAAAAAGGACCTGCAGTTTGCTACAAATTGGATCCTCTGTTTCTATTGTGCCCTGTGTTTGCATTATGAGAATATATCAAACGCCCTAAACTAAACATGTTAAACATTGCAAGTAACAATATATAGTACAATCGGTCACATAAAATATAGGCTGACATAAAAGCACCAGCAAGAATGTAAATGGTCACCTCCTGTAGGTTTTTATGCTCCATTTGCTAAGGCTGTACTGCTCTGACTGATCTTTCAACTCTGCTGAGGAACTGAAAGTATATCACGAGCAGAACCAGAACAGAATCAAAAGTTAAATGGTTTGTTGAATGCATTCGGCAGGAGGGTAGGTGAGAGGAGGCATGCAACAGACTAGCAGATAAACAGGCAGGCGTAGCTAAGGGATTTATCATCATCGTGTGGTTAGTGCCTGCAGAGAACGCCAGTCCTTGCCAGTTCTGCAGTGTTTATGCTTAATGACAGACATCTAAATCTTCTCCTAAAGAAGCTTCAAATTATAGTTATTGCTATGCTATTACTCGTAACCCCTCCCAAAAAGAAGCTCCTCATAGTTTTACCAAAAAAAGGAGAAGAGGTAACGAGGAAATGCAGTAGAATTAAGGACTTGGGTAAAAGACAAGGTGTCAACCCGCCTTGCCATGTCCGTGGTTGACTTTATCTGATAGAAACAATTTTTCTTTTCTAATCAAAGGAGATGAATCGAGCATTAGGGTGTACATGGCCCAAAAGAAGCTAGGTTAGTCTTATGTTTATGTTTATAAAGATTGATATTTGCAGTCTTCAACAAAATATTTGTGTGTTTTTTCACACGTTCATGTTTGTTTGAACACTTTGAGGCCAATTCTGCTCAGAGGATGTTCGGCCCATCCGGGCATCCAAAATCTGGACCGGCCGGATTTGCATCCGATTCTGCACCTGCAGGAGCTAGATGTTCCCACAGGAGCAGAATCGGGTGCGAAGGGCCTGGATAGTAGGAGTGCCCGATTCCGTGCCGTCAGACAGATAGCTACCATCCCATCTAACTCAGCCGAAGCACCTGCATAGAGCCTCGGTGCCATGGTGTCCCGTCATCATGGCACCAGGATACTATGCAGAAGTCCCAATCTGCTGGACAAGTACAAAAATCCTTTCCCCACCACCCGATCCCCGATGCGGCTTGCCAAGACCAGGATCAGGCAGCGGGAATCCTCCTCTCCTGCTCACCTGGTTGGGGGGTCCTGCTGCAATGCCTGCCGATATCGGGGGGATTTCTTCCACCTTCAAGGTGGAATAAGTCCCCTGTCTATCTCCTCTTGCCCAGACGTACAGGACTGCGACCGGAATCGGCCCTATATGTCCCTGTGTTATATACTCCTTCCTGGGTGTCTACTTTATTGCAGATTTTGGTATCATCCACAAAGAGGCAAACCTTACCCGTCAGCCCTTCAGCAATATCACTAATAAAGATATTAAAAGGAATCGGACCAAGGACAAATCCCTGGTAATCTCCTTCTCCTCAGAGTGCACTCCATTTACTTGTACCCTTTGTTGCCTCCCACTCAACTAATTTTTAAGCCAGTCAGTCACTTTAGGGTCTATCCCTAGAGTGTTCAATTTATTTATAATTCGCCTCTGTGGAACAATGTCAAAGGCTTTACTGAAATCTAAGTACACCACATCGAGGGCTCTCCCTCGGTCCACCTCCCTGGTCACCAGTCAAAGAAATCAGTCAGATTTGTCTGACAAGACCTGCCCCTGGTGAATCCATGCTGCCTCGGATCCTGCAATCCATTGGACTCCTGAAACCTCACTATTCTCTCTTTTAGCAGCGTTTCCAATAATTTACTCACCACAGAGATTAGGCTAACCGGCCTGTAGCTCTCAATCACATCCTTACTTCCACTTTGGTGTAAAAGGACAAAACGTGCCTTTCTCCAGACCTCTGGGACCACTCCCGACTCTAAAGAAACATTAAAAAATCAGTCAGTGAAGCCGCTACAACGTCCCCAAGTTCCTTCAATATTCTTGGATGTATCCCATCTGGTCCCATCCTAAGAACATAAAAAATGCCATACTGGGTCAGACCAAGATCCATCAAGCCCAATATCCTGTTTCCAACAGTGATCAATCCAGGTCACAAGTACCTGGCAGGTTCCCAAAAAGGCACACATGTTCCACAACGCTTGTCCCAGTGC
Source organism: Ichthyophis bannanicus (assembly GCA_033557465.1). Taxonomy (NCBI): domain Eukaryota; kingdom Metazoa; phylum Chordata; class Amphibia; order Gymnophiona; family Ichthyophiidae; genus Ichthyophis; species Ichthyophis bannanicus. The sequence goes on from CM066049.1 coordinate 67,964,907, forward strand.
AAGCAATGGATATCCCGGGTCCTCTTTAATAATGATTTATGGACCTTTCCTCCAGCAACTTGCCAAAACCTTTTTTAAACCCAGCTACACTAACAGCCTTCACTACATCCTCTGGTAAAGAATTCCAGAGTTTGATTACACATTGAGTGAAAAACTATGTTTTTCTTATTAGTCTTAAATGGGTTATATTGTAGCTTCATTGCATGTCCCCTAGCAATTCTACTTTTTTATGGCATAAACAACCAATCTATATTTACCCATTCCACTCCATTCATTAATTTATAGACCTCATCAGATTTTACATATTCCTCCCCTGCAACCTTGAGTCTAACAATATCATTTTTGCACTTCCTCCTCTTGCTAACATATCTGAAAAATGTTTTGTCCTCCCATTTTATTGCACTAGTTATTTCTTCTCCCTTTTGTATCTTTCCTTTCCTGACTACTTTCCTATCTTCTCTGTTTTTCCAAATATAAATACTTGTCTTCTTCCCTCTGTGATCTCTTGTGTTTTATGAAGGCCACCCTCTTTTTCTTCACCCTTTCAACTACTTCTTTTGAGAACCATAGTGGCCTCCTTTTTCTTTTACATTTTTTTTATTTATTTAACAGATTTCTATACCGCCTTTAAGCCAAAGCAGCTTATAGAGAACAAATAGCCAACAAAGTCGACTGAGGTGCATTACATTGAATGTAGGGTGTTACTAACTTGGAACTAACAAAAATGAAATTAGTTCTTACCTGCTAATTATCTTTCCTTGAGTATTCTCCGGGCCAGTCCAGGGAAGGTTAGGTTGTCAATCCCCTTCAGCAGCTGAGGACATGAAGACATCAAGTTTTCTTGAGCCGTGAAGCCACTCCCCCTGAGGTCAAACTGCCAGTCTTCTTTCTGACAAAGCAGCAAACTAATATTGATCTGAAATAAAACATAACATCAACCCATACAAACTGAACATGTTCTATAGTCCTACAGAAACAGAGGAATGTAAGAACTTCCGTTTCATAAAATTTAGAATTTAATCCCCCTTTTTTTTTTTTTTTTACATAATATAAACAATTAATTATCTATCAAGATAAAAATATAGAAGCCCCGATACTTCCTCTTCACTTAAATAACTAAAAAGGGAGGGACCCTGGACTGGCCCGGAGAATACTCAAGGAAAGATAATTAGCAGGTAAGAACTAATTTCATTTTCCTTTTCGCTTCTCCGGGCCAGTCCAGGGAAGGTTAGGGCAATACCAGAGCAGTACCTAAACTCGGGAGGGACCAGCCAACCCGGCAATAAGAGCTGACGCGCCCACTTTTGCATCTTCCCTGGCATGAACATCCAAGCGGTAATGCTTCGTAAACGTATGCAGCGAAGACCACGTCGCTGCTCTACAAATATCTACTGGAGGCACAAAAGCAAATTCCGCCCAGGAGGTTGCTTGAGCCCTAGTAGAATGAGCTTTCAAGCCAACTGGTGGAGATCGTCCCCCAGATTTGTAAGCACAGCGCACCCAACGAACAATTGTTGATTTTGAAGCTGGAAGCCCCTTATTGCCCCCAGCATACTGAACAAATAGCCTATCTGTCTTTTGAAAGGGCTTCGAAATCTTAAGGTAATTCTTTAAAACACGACCAAGATCCAATTTCCTGAGAGCTCGATCGATCTGAGAACTTGATAAATCCGAAAAAGTAGGTAACACCACCGACTGATTAATATGAAAAACAGAAAGCACTTTCGGTAAGAAACTAGGAACTGTACGAAGCACCACCCGTTCGGGCAGAAACTGCAAATAAGGCTCCTGACAAGACAAAGCCTGCAAATCAGAAATTCTCCGAGCTGAACACAAAGCTACCAAAAACGCTGTCTTCCATGAACATTCTCGTGGAGATCGCGAGGAAACAGAAGCCAATGGCGAACTTGATAAAGCCTCTAAAACAATATTCAAATCCCACGGAGGCACAATCTTACGTAACGGAGGCCGTAGAATTTTTGCCGCTTTAAAAAACCTTTGAACATCTGGATGAAATGACAATCTACGATTTTGGACCAATCCCCTGAAAGATGACAATGCGGCCACCTGAACCTTAAGAGTATTAACTGCTAAACCTTTATCCAGACCTTCTTGAAGGAACAAGAGCAATTGCGGCAAGGAAGCCACCCGCGGAAGAACATTGTGTTGTTCACACCAATGTTCAAATAATTTCCATACCCGGACATATGCAAGAGACGTTCTTGGTCTTCTAGACTTAAGCAACGTAGCCACTACAGAACTTGCATAACCCTTGCGTGCTAAACGAGCCCTCTCAAGAGCCAAGCCGTAAGCAAGAAGTGATCCACTTGTGGCATGAGTACGGGTCCTTGATATAATAGATTGATTCTTACTGGCAGACGCCAAGGAGGCGCTATTAGAAGCCGCATTAGATCCGCATACCAAGGACGGCGAGGCCAATCCGGCGCAATCAGAATCACGGAACCTCGGTGTTCCGCTATGCGTTGAAGAACACGATTCACCATTGGCCACGGAGGAAAAACATACAAAAGTACGTTCTCTGGCCAAGGCTGAACTAGAGCATCGAGCCCCTCTGACATGCGTTCTCTTCGTCTGCTGAAAAACCGGCTTGCTTTGGCATTGTTGAAAGTTGCCATTAAATCCATAACCGGTTGACCCCATTTTAAAGTCAATTCGTGAAACACCGCCACATTTAACTCCCATTCTCCTGGGTCTAAAATGTTGCGACTGAGATAATCGGCCTGAACATTCTCTCTGCCAGCCACATGGGCAGCTGATAACGCCAGAAGATGGCCCTCCGCCCAAGCCATCAACTCCTGACATTCGCTTAGAAGAGAGGAACTCTTTGTCCCTCCTTGCCGATTGATATATGCTACTGTAACAAGATTGTCCGAGAACAAACGGACTGCCTTCCCCGTGAGAAGACGTTCGAAGTGCAGAAGAGCCAACCGAGCCGCGCGCAACTCCAACATGTTGATCGACCATAAAGTCTTCTCCTGAGACCAAAAACCTTGAACCACTTGAGACTGACAATGCGCTCCCCAGCCCGCTAAGCTGGCATCCGTGGTGACTACAACCCATGCGGGCTCCCGCAAAGGTACGCCTGCCGAGAGATGCACAGGGTTCAACCACCACTCCAGACTTTTTCTTACTAACTCTGGACAAAACAGACATTGAGACAGCGGGTGAAGCTGCGGAGACCAACGGGAAAGCAAAGCCTGCTGTAATGGTCTCATGTGAGCCCTGGCCCATGGAACCAGATCCAAAGCTGCCGCCATGGATCCCAAAAGTTGTAAGTACATCCAGGCCGATGGAGCCTGAACCTTTAAAAACGTCTTCACCTGCTGCAAAATCTTGTTTATTCTGATCTCTGTCAAGAAAACTGCTCCTCGAGCAGTGTCGAATAAGGCCCCTAGATAAGTCAGTTGCTGAACTGGCTGCAACTGACTCTTGGCCTGATTTATGACCCAACCTAGTTGCTCTAAAAGCTGAACAACTCGAGCCGTTGCCACTACTGAAGCCAAATGAGAATCGGCCCTGATCAGCCAATCGTCGAGGTAAGGATGTACTCTGATGCCTTCTCCTCGCAGAGCAGCCGCTACTACTACCATAAGTTTTGTGAAAATCCGCGGAGCCGTGGCAAGGCCAAACGGCAGCGCTCGAAACTGGAAATGACCCATTGGAAGTGCAAACCGTAAAAACCTTTGATGAGAACGCCTTATTGGAATGTGAAGATAAGCCTCTGTAAGATCTATTGACGAGAGGAATTCCCCTGGACGCACTGCTCGAATAACCGTATGCAATGTCTCCATGCGAAAATGAGGCACCCGCAAAGCACGGTTGACGCCCCTGAGATCGAGTACTGGACGAAAAGAATCCTCTTTTTTGGGAACCACAAAATAGATCGAGTATCGACCTTGTCCAAATTGGTCTCGTGGCACAGGAACTATCGCTTGTAGCTGTAAAAGATGAAATATCGTCTCCGCTACCGCTTTTTCCTTTGACCCTGGAGCACAGGGAGACAGGACAAACGCGGGAGACAAGGGGTAAGCGAAATCCAGCGCATACCCTTTTTGAACTATCTCCAACACCCATTTGTCCGTCGTGATCTCGGTCCAGGCTTTTAGAAATCTCTGTAGACGTCCTCCTACAGGAACAAATGCCTGGACCAACAGACCTTCATTGTTGCTTCTTAGATGCGCTTTGAGAAGATGGGAAGTAAGACCTACCGTAACCTCTTGCCCCACGAAAGGACTGACCACGAAATCCCGAACGACCTCTGGAATAAGGAACGAATCGCGCTCCCCGAAATCTCCTAAAGTCTCGTCTGGCACCTCGTAGACCTCCTGCGCCACGGCCGGGCCTTTGCCTATCCTCAGGCAAACGACCTCCTTTAGAATCACCCATATCCTTCACAATCTTGTCAAGCGCTTCTCCAAAAAGCAATTTCCCTTTATAAGGCAATTTGCTTAGACGCGATTTAGAAGACACATCCGCTGCCCAGTTACGCAACCACAAGAAACGTCTAGCCGCAATCAGCGATGCCATAGTTTTAGCGGCAATCCGCAGCAGATCATAAAAGGCATCCGCCATATAAGTAGCAGCCGACTCTAACTTAGCGGTTTCTGCTCCCTGCAACAACTCTGGATTCCCAGACATATCTCCTTGAAGTCACCGAATGGATGCTCTAGATACATATGCCCCACAAACTGCGGCTTGCAGAGCCAAAGCACTAGAATCAAATGATTGCTTAAGAAAAACTTCTAACTTTCTATCCTGCAAATCCTTAAGAGCAGCTGTTCCCTCAATGGGTATAGTAGTTTTCTTTGTAACTGCTGCCACTATCGCATCCACCTTAGGCATTCGTAATAAATCCTTTTCTTCTTGTGGCAAAGGATAAAGGCGAGATAAAGCACGGCTTCCACGAAGTGTAGCCTCCGGGCATTCCCATTCAGACTCAATCATTTGCCTTATCACGCGGTGCATTGGGAAGGAGCGTTGTTCCGCTTTAAACCCTTGCAATAAAGGATCCTCTAAAGGTTCCTGAGATGCAGCGGGAAGCAACAAATTTAAGGCAGATAAAGAATGAGAAATAAGAGCTGAAAGCTCCTCCTTGCGAAAAACCCGAAACATATTAGGGTCCTCACCAGGAGCAATCTCACCCTCTTCCAGCTCTTCATAAGGCATATCTAAGCCTGAAACAGAGAGACCTTCTATCTCCGCTTGACATGAAGTCACAGGGAGTTGAGGAGCAAAAGGATCCAAAGGATCCCTAATGATCTCTTTAATTTGAGAAGTACCTTCTCCAGGATCCTCAGGAACAGAAAAATCCACTGGAACTGAAGAAGAGCCTTTACACATTTCTGCAGAAACAGAATTAGAAGATCTTACCAAAAAAGCCTTGTGCATAGCCAAAATAAATTCTGGAGAAAAGAAAGTTAATATACTTTCTTTTGCCTCTGGCATAGGTTTCTCCGTCTTTTCCTGCCTCAAAACGCTTTTAGAAGTCTTGCTCTTCTTTTTAGTGGGCCGCTGTTTATCCGACTGTAAAACAACCGGTGAATTCAAAATGGCGGCTATACCGGCTTTTTCACCGTTTAAAAAGTGCTTCTCCGACTCTATGGCAACCTTCTCTGCCATTGGAAAAAAAGTTATACTGATTAACTCAACTTAAAAGTTTAAAATTTGACGCGTTACACCAGAGCAGGCAAACAGCACCGATTTTAAAGGCACCGATCTAAACGCTGCAGATCTTTTTGATCCGTTGCTTGCCGCGGCACAGCCAAGATCAGACAAACTGCCACTTATATCAATTGCGCTGAAAAAGATAACCCGCGTTCATCAGCCACACTCTAGATCTGCTTAATTACCCCAGTGTTTGATCCGCTGATTCAAAAGTGCCGATCTAAACGCTGCAGATCTTTTTGATCCGTTGCTTGCCGCGGCACAGCAAAGATCAGAGAAACTGCCACTTATATCAATTGTGCTGATAAAGACAACCCGCATTCATCAGCCACACTCTAGATCTGCTTAATTACCCCAGTGTTTGTTCCGCTGCTAGCGGAACACTGAAAAGGTGTCAATTGCAATCGCAGAGGAAGAACTGGGGCTCCCAGATCTACTGCGTTTTGAGAGACTAACGGAACACTTCAGGCAGGCTCTGCCTCAGTCCGTGATTAACAAACAATGTATATCTCCCTGCTAGCAAAAGTACATCTAAATAAAAATTTAATGTAGGACTATAAAACAAATCAGCTCTGCTAGAGCCAATTACACTAATAGAAACAAATAAAAAAATCTTCAATACTTGAAGGAGAGAGCCAATAACGATCCTCTTCAGCTGCTGAGGAATGAAAGACTGGCAGTTTGACCTCAGGGGGAGTGGCTTCACGGCTCAAGAAAACTTGATGTCTTCATGTCCTCAGCTGCTGAAGGGGATTGACAACCTAACCTTCCCTGGACTGGCCCGGAGAAGCGAAAAGGAATTGGTATTTACAATTTATTTTGTATACCGCTACTTCCAGTGATCAGCAGCGGTTTGATTACAGATTGGAAATTGTCAAATCATGACAGGAAATTTTTGAGTTATAAACACATTGATTAGACAGGAAAGCACAGCACACAGAGAACATGGGCTATGGAGGGTTAAGTGGCTTGCCCAAGACCACAAGGAGCACCTGTGGGACTAGAAACCCCAGTTCTTCCAGCCCAAGGTTGCTGTCCTCTAGTGGGATTTGAACCCCTGACCTTCCGGCCCAAAGTACCTTGCCCCAACCACTAGGCCACTCCTCCACTCCAATTGACTGTCTTAGTGAAAGTTCTCTTATATGATGCTATGTGATATCATTAGTGCTGTAGTGTTCAATGAATAGATGTGTCTTTAATAGTTTCTTCAGGTTGAGTGGACTGTGAGGCTCTTATAGGTTCCGGTAGTCAGTTCCAGATTGTTGGGGCAAACAATGAGAAAGTTCTATTGTTGGTTTGCTGCGTGCATCTTGTCTTGAGATAAGGGATGACTAATAGGTTCCAATTCACTGTTCTTCTTGCTCTTGTTGTGGGTGCTCTACTGATTAGGTCCTCGAGGCAGGGGGCCTATAAATTATGTATAATTTTTTAGATGGTGGTTGCTACTTTGTATTTTATCCTTGGTGCTATTGGCAACCAATGTAAATTCTTCAGGGTGGGTGTAATATGTTGATGTCTTGTGGTGCCTGTTAGGATTCTGGCTGCAGTGTTTTGCACTAGTTGAAGTGGGTATAGTGCTTGCTTTGGTAGACCCTGGTAGAATATATTGCTGTAATCAAGGTGGGGTGTTATGATGGATTGGAATACTGTTCTATAGTCATTGCCTTGGAGTAGTGGCCGTAAATGTTGGAGCGTTTTGAGTTTCAGGTATGCAATATTGGCTGGCCTCTTGATGTGGGAAAGCATGTTAAGGTTAGTGTCAAGGCATATTCCAAGGTATTTGACTACTTTTTTTTATATATCTCAATGTGTTGGAGAGTGAGCTTTGAAGGTAGATTGAAGGATGTGTCTCTTGTGACGAGGAGTTTCCATCTTACTGCTGTTTACTATTAAATTTAGTCCTGCAATGAGTTCTGTGATGGCTGTGAAGCAGTCAGAGATGGTTGAGAAGTCCGGAGTGGGTGTGTGGAAGGGCATGTAGAACATAATATCATCAGCATAAAGATAGAAGTGCATGTTGAAGTTTCTTAACAGGTTACAAATGGGTTGAATGTATATGTTAAATAACAGTGCAGATAATGCTGATCCTTGTGGTATTCCTTGTCTTAGGATGAGCCAGTTGGATTTGAGTTGACCAATTTTTACTTTTAGCTGTCTGTCAGCGAAGTATGATGTAAACCATTCTATTGTGTTCTTGTGGAGGCCTATGTTGCTGAGTCTTGTCAGTAATGTGTTGTGTGCAATGGAGTCAAATACAGCACTGATGCCAGGAATATCATCACATTGCCTTGGTATGGCTTATCAAGGCCCTTGATAAGGGTATCGAAGAGAGTAGTGAAGAGTGTGTCTACATTGTGTTAGGGGTGAAAGTCGTGTTGCTGGGGATCTAGGGAAGCACGAATATAATCTTGGAGCTAATGCTGTACTGTCTTTTCTATTATTTTATATAGGAAGTGGATGCTTGCGATAGGTCAATATAAGCTTGGGTTGGACTGATCCATTGATGATTTCTTTAGGATGGGTCTTATTGATGATTGTTTTATGGTGGGGTATAGGTATCCTTGAGATAGGGAGGTGTGCAAGATTTGTTGTATGATTGAAGGTGAGTGCAGTTGGCAGTGTTTTTATCCAAGAAACTGGGCATGGGTTGAGAGGGTAGGTGGTGGTATTGATGCTTCTGATAATGTCTGAAATCTCTTGCTGTGAAATCAGTCTGAAGGAGTCCCAGCTTTGTATTTGCGAGGGCTTGTCCTGTGTAAGTAGTGTAGTTTTCATAAGAACATAAGATATGCCATACTGGGTCAGACCAAAGTCCATCAAGCCCAGTATCCTGTTTCCAGCAGTGGCCAATCTAGGTCATACGTACCTAGCAGTTTCCCCAAAAGACACAGGTTCCTCAATGCTTGAATTGGGTCAAGCACTGATATCCTGGGTCCCTTTTTAATAATGGTTTATGGACCTTTCCTCCAGGAACTTGTCCAAACCTTTTTTAAACCCAGTTCCACTAATAGCTTTTACTACATCCTCCGGTAACGAATTCCAGAGTTTGATTACATGTTGAGTGAAAAAATATTTTCTCTTATTTGTCTTAAATAGGTTACCCTGTAACTTCATTGCATGTCCCCTAGTCTTTTTATATTCTGATGATGTAAACAATCGATCTATGTTTACCTGTTCCACTCTGTTCATTAATTTATAGACTTCTATCATATCTCCGCTTAGCCGTCTCTTTTCAAAGTTGAAGAGCCCTAACATTTTAAGCCTCTCCTCATAGGGGTATCCTTCCATCCCCTTTAACATTTTGGTGGCTCTTCTCTGTACCTTGTAGTTTGTTCTGGGCATAAGGAGCAGCAAGGTGAAAGGATCAGAGTCTGTAGTTGGCAGTGGAAAAAAAGGGCACAGAAAGAAGCAAGCCAGAGGAAAACGGAGTTACTTACCTGTAACAGGAGTTATCCGTGGACAGCAGGATAAGTCAGCCACTCTCTATAGCTCAGAAGGGGTTTTCGCCCTTCTGAGCATGGGCCAACTGGCCCCACCCCCTGCCCGCCCCTAGCTAGCCAGTATGTCACTAGCTGAGCCTTTTGCCGCTAGGAGGCGGGCACCAGGACGGAGGCCGACCCCTTCCCAGGGGAGGTGGCTGGGTATGTGTGGCTGACTTATCCTGCTGTCCACGGAGAACTCTGGTTTTGCCCACTGCTTTTCTATATCCCCCAGCTGTTCCCTTTCTGCTAACAACTCCTTGAGGTATTGTTCCATCTTGGCAAAGTTAGTTTTCCTAAGTTCTAAGTCCCTTGCTTTTGAATGGATTTTATCAGCACTAGTCCTAATACTGGACCATACCATGTGGTGATCACTGGGTTCAAGATGATCTCCCACTATAATATCAGATACACTTTCCCCATTGGTAAGCAGCAAGTCCAGTATGGCCCCTTCACGTGTAGGAATAGTTCTCCCTGTAGAGAATCCAGGATCTCCTTACTTCTCGAAGACACTGCAGCAGGGATGTACCAATCAGCATCTGGCATATTGAAATCATCTATCAGTAGCACTTCTCCTTTCATGGCAATACTGCAGATGTCTTTTATTAAATCTCTGTCCACTTCTTTTCCCTGTGAGGGAGATCTGTATATCACACCAATGCAAATAGATTTCCCTTTCCCTCTTTCTAGTTTAACACACAGTGCCTCCTTGCTTCCTTTTAAGTCCTGTAATTCTATAACTTTAACATTATTTTTTATATATGGTGACACTCCTCTCCTTCTTCCTATCCTGTCCTTCCTGAATAAAGTATAGCCCAGTTGAGTTACATCCCAGTCAGAGTTGTCCGTGAACCTTGTTTCTTTAACCACCACTAAGTCCAAGTCAGCCTCTTCCATTAAAGCCTAAACATCCGGGATCTTATTTCCCATGCTACGGGCATTCATACACACTGCTTTCCAGATGTTGCCCCTTTTACCCATTTCTACAGAAATATTTAATGCTTTACTTACCAGAGGACTTTCACTTATCTTCAGTCGTCCTTAACTAATCTAGTTTAAAGCCCTCTTCAACCAGTCTGCTGCTGTTAATATGTGAATTGTTATTGAATGTAATCCCCCTTTTATCCTTTTATCATGTTTCTCGTAATGTTTAAAGTTTATTGTAGACCTCTTTGACCAAAGGAAAAGTGGTCTATACAAATCATTAAATAAATAAATCTATAAATGCATCCACATTGAGTCTAGTCCCCATAGAGATATGCATTCATTTTAAAACTTAAGTGCCCTTTTACTACAGCCCACCAAGTGGTGAACCGGAAGACTTTAGCAGGCAGTAATGGCCCACGGTGACAATTAATGCATGGGTATGACTATTGCTGCTAAAAGGTGTGTTAATTGCCCATCGTATGAAGGGGTAAGGAGTGGCTAGAGCAGGGGCAGAATGTGGGCATGGCGATCAAATTGCAATTAGCATGGGAATGTATATCATTACATATCACATGCTGCCAATGTGGCAATTAGCAAAGGTGCCGATAATGCTACCTCTATGGGTGGGTTAAGTGCACTTGTGTTAATTGTACCATCTGTTAGAGTGCACATTGATGCCATAACTGCCAGGAATATCCTGCTGATACCATGGAGGCTTTGCACTTAATGGACATGAGTTTTCATGCTAAACGAAAGTTAAATGCAACACCCTAATGGGCTTTAGTAAAAAGACCCTTAAGTGAAATAATGCTTGTTTGATTTCATTTCAGGATGAAATAAAAAAAAAAAAATCTTCCTTTGTTTCAGTGTGTCATTTTTTCACATACACATTTTATTAATACCACCCGCTATTTGCAAATGACAGTGCTAGGAATGAAACCTACTGAAAGTGGAGGATGGCCGGCGTGCACATCTCTAGTCCTCTTTGCTAATGCACGTGTGCTACGTGCCTGGCTTGAATGTGGAATATTGTATAGGATGGAGGTAGCCCAGGGAGAGGCTACCAAAAGGTTAGGGGATGTTTATTCATTAGTGAGCACTCGATTCATTAGTGTGTATTAAAAGATTTAATGCACGCTAAACTGATTTAACAGGCACTAATCTACTTGCTGTGCTTTAATTCTTTAGTTAGTGCCTGTTAAATCAATTTAGAGTCCTTTTACTAAAGCATGCTAAGTTTTTGCATTTACCATGCATGATGCAAAAACATAACTCTCGGTAAGTGCAAAGCCTGTGCGCTAAATGTCAAAGGTGTGTCTAGCGTCTGTTCCGCAGTTAGCATGCAGGGCACAGTGATACAGCCCATTCTTCTGCTCCAACACGTAATCCTTCTGATCTCATCAACCCCAAACACCCCCCCATCCAATTCCCCTCAAGTACTCCCTGATCTTATCCCCCCTCTCACACCCCATGATCAAGCCATCCTCTCAAACACTGCTGACTATATCCCCCCATTGGCACCCCCCCCCCGGGACAACACCCCCAAAAGTAACACCCCTCCAAGATAACCCCCCCCAATATAGGCCAACCTCCCCAAGATTAGCCCCCCCAACAGAGGATGTCCTCTCAAGATAATCCCCCTTGGAACAGAAGCCCCCCCCCATACCAGTCTCCTACCCTTCCCCCATTACCTGATTCCTCCCTGGTATCTAGCAGACCGGGATATGGGGGGTTCTCCTCTGTTCCTGCTCCGAGCTGATGGAGTTCAAATGGCAGGTAGTGGTAGTCTCCTTTCATTTCAGGTTCTAAATGATATGAAATGACATAAGAAATTGATGTCATTTCTAATGAATGCACTTCTCTACACCTGGGGTCTGTGACATTATGCCAGGTATGAAATCAGGCAGAGATTAGACGGGACAGCATACTGTCTTTCTATGAGTTCATGCTGTGTGCACGCTGCTACAGGCCTTTCCTTAGATATGCACGGTAATAGGACTGTGTTGGCCAGCGGGCAGAGAACAAAGACTGTGCGCACTGGATACTTGGGTTACTGTTTTGACACTCACTCACTGTAGGCTTTATCTATTCAAATTTAAGATAGAAATGTTTCCATCAGAAAGAAATGTGATGATTTCAATCAAAGAAAAAGTACTGGTGTCCTATGTAAGAAAGTCTTCTGCAGCTCAGTCCCTTTGCAGGTCTGGAAATGGGAATAAACTCCCTGTGTGAATATGAAGAGTCACAGCATGATGTCATCAGTGGCTGGAAGTGAGTGGAGGGAATGCACTGAGCATGCTCCAAACAGGATGCAGACTGAACTAGAAAATGAAGGGTGAACCACTCATTTAAAGATGCGGAAAAATGCTTGGACAAAATCAGTGAAGGAAGAAACAAAAACACCAAAATGTAAAACTCTTTAATTTACTGTGCAGAAAATCATACATATAGAAAAAATGTCGCTATAGTATTTAGAGAAGAATATAGGAAATGCCCTTTTCCTCTTTCACTTTCTCTCCCCTCCTCCTTGTTCTTTGTCATTTGTAAACCGCCTCTGATCTCTGGAAGAGGCGGTATAGAAAAAATGTATAAATAAATAAATAAAATTGGACAGGTCCGTTTCCTCCTGCTCCTATATATTTGCTGATCAATCAGAATCAGAGCTGGGATCGGATGCCACAAGCCTTCCTGCACAACAGATATATTTTCCCTCAACGCACCTAGTCGAGTCATTCCAGCTATGCCCTGGGTCAGGGACCATTCTCCAGATACTCTTCTAGAATTTGCAATCATGCACCCTGAATCTGGCCACTAGAGGTCACCCTTAGCAATGATCACAACTGCTTCCTCTGTGCTTGCCCTTTCCCCCATGGGTTCCGAAGGCTACCGCCACAGGATCACGAATCTCTGCTGACCCAGGGATTGGAAGATCCGACTCAGACATAGCAGTTTCCCCCTCCCTCAACTAATTAGGATGGAAACATAAGAAAATTTGGGTTTGCAAAATTAATACGGGCCCAATATCCTAATCATTTGCATTGATCCAGTGCTAGCATCTTGTGCTATTTCTGTGCCTTGTTATGCATCTACAGCAAAAAGTTTTGAAAAAGTATTTTCTTCATGTAGTCTGCATATGATGGTAACTCTTTAAAATATCAGATGCGTCCCACTTGCAGAAAAATAAACAGGACATTTACTACAAATAAAATGGGGAGCTGTCCAGCTGGAGGACTGCAAGAATACTTTTTTGCGCTCTGGACTGTGACAAATAAGAAAGGAAGAGGTATAGGTAAAAAAAACTCGCTGGCCTTTAATTAACTGCTGGTTAATTTAATTTTAACTTTGTCATACTGAAAATGAATACAAGAAAAGATTTGCTGGTTTGGCTTGGTGGGTCAGTAATAATGCTATGCACTTCTGTGTCAAAGACTCAGGTTTGATTCCCAGACCTAGTTTTGACTCCTAGGGTCATCTTAGGGTGCAGGGTCATCTTGGGGTACATTGCCAAACAGTGACACCTGCTGGCCACATTCACAAATGCACATTTTTAGTGTTCATTCCAAATGGAAGAGGCAGGACTGCAAATTAGGAGCAAAAACACAAAAAGCGAAGTGACATCCCCACAAGAAAGCCAAGCAGAAAAAAGAGAAAGGGTATTAAAATGAAGGAAAAATCTTTTATTATACCCGACACGGCTGTGTTTCATTAAACAATGCCTGCGTCAGGGGCAGATATGTCTGAGCGCTTGAGTCAACTGGTTGATACAATCACACCACACTAGGGGTTTATTTTGTTATTATATTGTGCTCAGACATATCTGCCCCAATGCAGGTATTGTTTGCCAAAACACGGCCGTGCCGGGCATAATAAAAGATGTTTTTTCTTTATTTTAGTACTCGCACTGGACTGCAGATTAGGGCTGTACACTCAGTTCATTTGGGCATTTAAAAATTTAAAGCATGATCAAATCACTTGTATATGTGTATATCTATAAATTACAGACATGCAATCAATTTGCATGCTTAAAAATGTTCCAGAACACATACCATATGCTAGCATGAAATGAATAGGTGAAACGAACATGAAAAAATACTCAAAAGTCAGAAAAAAATCTGTTTTAAGACAAGCATCCATCAGACTTTTTCGACACACCCATTGCTACTGCAGATCGTATGATAGCCTGGGATGTTAGCTGAAAATCCAGGGTCTGCCAAAAATCTCTTTTCAGAGACAGGATCACTTGGAGGGCGCTGCTAAATATTGATTTTTGTGCATCATGTACAGTGGATGGCAGCTCAGAGAGAAGCAGATGGTGAGGAGTGATCCCCTGGCTTTGGTCACTGTCTTTGTAGGCTGAGAAACCGATGTAAATTACTGGAAGGTAGACTGATGCATAATCGCTGGGATTTCTTTTGTGTCTCTCCCCCCCCCCCCCCGGGGGTATTTGGCTGCTTCTGCTGCTCTTTTTTCATGTGCTCATGGTACCCGAGGTGTGGTCTGACGCTGCACTCCACAGGTGTGGGTCACTCCAAACCTGTCAAACAGGTTGTGCGGCTGAGCCAGTGCTAGTGATTACAGAGATAGGTTGGGACTTGTCAAGGCTGCAGAGGCAACCAAAGACACTTGGTAGCTTTGAAAACTCAAGGTGCATTGCATTTGAATAGCAGCTTATTGTGCAGCTAAAAGCACACATGGAGGCTCACATGCTGCGGAAAAATGGTGTAATATGCATACCAGCGGCATGCAAGTCAAATGTCTGCAAATATTCTCCAAATGCCTCCAAAATGCCCTCACTTCAGCAGTGGCTTCTAAATGTATAAGTCCCTTATCTGTAATCTTTTAGCAGCACTATCCAGATCGTGCTGTCTAAAGTCCCTCTAGTGCTCCTGCATGATCAGGATAGTGAGGGCATAATATCTCTTTATCCATATAGCAGAGATATTACTATCTGTGGGGTCGATGTTCCGTGGCTCTCACTGCTTGAACAAAAACCCGGATATTCAATGCTGGGGTCATATCCGGCCACTGGCATTGAACATCCGGGGTGGCTGGGTAGTGCTGCAGCTAACCGGGCGGCTAACTTTGGCCACTTTAAGATAACTGGCCAGCAGCTGAATATCACTGCTGACCTGTTATCTTTTGCACCACCACCAGAATGTCCCCAGAACGCCGCAATCCTACAAAGTTAGCATCGGGGCGTCTAATGGTGTTAGAGTGGAATATTCAGTGTGTCATGCAGCAGACCCTCTTGAAAGAAAAGAAAATGTTTTAAACGGAGAAAAAGATGTGCACAAGCTACATTATTCGGAGGAACCAGCTAGAGGGAGCCAGAGCGATTTCAGAGACACTGAGGAGCCCCGCCCCGCTGGTCACAAGGTAATGCCAGCCAGCTTCCAATCCTCGAGGGCAGGAGTGCTTCTTAAGGAGAGTGTGGAAGACTGGAGACAGTTCGGCAGGAAGGAGTTCGGCAGGAGACAGGTCGGCAAGGTGGTCGGCAGGAAGGCGAGAGAGAAGAGCAGCAGTGGAGAAAGAGAAGCAGGCCAAGGAGGCAAGTCCAGCAGAAGCAAGGGAAGGATCTCTTGCAGCGCAGAGAGAAAGAGGTTAGAATGGAAACCTGATTACTCTACCGCTAGCAAACCACCCCGAGTGGAAGGTGATTTCCCTGGAGCTGATGAAGGACCTGGGAAGGTCTCAGCTCAGACAAGAGTGAGAGCTGTTTGTCCAGAGAGGCGAAAGCATTGCTGCAACTGTAGTCTAAAGTCAAATGAGAGACAGCTGGAGAACCTAAGCCGTGCTGCACAGGCAAGCCAGAAGCTAAGCCGGTACAGGCCCAGACCTTCACTTGGAGAAGGGACTCCAACCTCACAAGGTAAACCATACTTTCCTGGAAAAAGACTTCAGAAAGCTGCTGTATGGAGAAGACAGGCAGTAGACGAAAACCGTTTGTCTGAAGGTTCCTACGATACAAGGTATGGAAAATGTTTACCTAAGAAGAAAGTTCTGAATGTAAAATGTTTATATAGAGCTGCTATAAAACCTCTGAATAAAGAGGAATCTTATCAGTATAAAACAGCACATAGCCGACGCCCTAGGCTTAGCCCAGAACATTGGGAAGTGATACAGGAACTGTATAAAAAGCCTGTATATATTTTACCTGAAACCGGGGACACAGATTCAGAGGCTTCAGAAGAGGAGCCAATGCAAGTGGAACTAGCAGGGGATATTTCAGATCCAGAAATGGATTGTACATACTGTGTTACAGGAAGCCTAGAATCCTTGTCAGGCTTGTGAGCTGTGTGACTTGCTGAATTGAACATTCTTGTTTTGTGTAAATAGCACCAGTCCTGTGAAAGTAACAGTTTTTGGTTTAAACCTGAGTTATTCTTTTCTTCACCTGAAGTAAGGACATTTTGCTTTATAGTTGTATCCCAATCATTTGAACCATTGCGAAGAAGGGAAATAAAAAGCCTTTATTTTTCCCACCACTCTGAGCAGTTGTTTTCATTGAAGATTGGTATCATGGAAACTACTAGGACCAAAAGTCAATTGGGCCTTTGGAATACTTGCCAATCTCAACTTTATAATATTGTGTCTGACCTACCCTGACCTCTACTAGCCACCAGGGTAGCCCTCACGACAAGTGGCGCAAACCCAAATCCCTCTCAGATCTGCTAACTCCCTTAATCACTTTGAATATGCCACCCTGTAAATCTAAGGGGCGCTTTTACTGGAGTGTGTTAGGTTTCTGCAACTAGCGCATGTTTACTGCAAACTCTTACATGTGTTAAGTGCAAAGCCTCCATGATAAATGCTAGAGGCATGACCACCATGTTCCCGACAGTTAACGCATAATGAATACCTAATGCAAAACACTATTACTGAGGGTGCACTTAATGTCACTTATTGAGGCGGAGTTAGATGCACCCGCGCTAATGGTAACACTGACAGTGTGCAATATGGTCTCCTTCCACTAACTGCACTAGGCTCACTCTCCACCCCTCCCCAGACATTCAGCACCCTAATGCGCTTGTGGCAATTAGCATGCAAATCAGCATGCGGTAAATTTCATGCCCTGCGGTAACAGTTACCACGGGCCCAAGTAGGTAGCTATCACATGCAAAAAGGCATGCTAACTGCCTATTGCACTTTAGTAAAAGGAACCCTAAATGGTTTAATTTAGGCCAGCAAAAAGCCGTCCTAATCTAAAGAATTAAGCTAGACTTATAGCAGCTGAATGTCACCAATATATAGATCCAGGACTGTAGCAAGGGATGCGCAAGTGGGAGGCCACACAGGACACAAGTATGAAGGAGGCACTGACCTTATCACTGGGGCTTTAAGAAAGACTGATAAGAACACGTTCCTGCATGGGGTTTGACGGTGATGGGGTGTTAGGTTTGCAAGTCACACAGAGTGCATTTCTAGTTTGCTACGGTCTGGGTGTGCATCTATCCATATAGCATGGCTGGATATATATACTGTTTAAACGCTGTGGCTGACATGTAAGAATCCTGCTCATTGCCAGCTTTGAATATTGACCAGACTGTGACCAAAAGTGCCAGGGTTTGTGAAAGTATTCACATATTTTCTGGCACGTGATTAATCCACTAACACAAATTCTTCCAACTATCAATATGACTGCCTCTTCGTGCACATGGATACTGACTAAGCCTTCCTAAATTTACCCCATACAAGTGCAATGACATGGTCACTCTGAAAGAGAAGACATTATTACCATAGATGGAAAAAACAGAGGTTTTTATTTCCTTTCTCCTTTTTCATTCATCCCAAAGTGCCTGCGTTGAGCTGTCCTCTTTCCTCATCTTCCCTTCCCTTATCTGTCAACGAATTGGATCTATTACTTCCCCAACAGAGCATCACACTTTGCAGTGTCTAGGGATGTTGGCCATACAGCAGGATGTACACACACCCTCTCATCTCTGCGTTGCTCGATCATGTTCTGCTCTTTTGAAACATAAAAACACAGAGTGAGACTCCATGGTTGCGTTGACGACTGTCTTTGGAAAATGTTCAACACTCGCAGGTGTCCAGATCCGGAAATTTTTATTCTTAATTTTAAAAAAAGTGAAGAGCTCTGCCTTTAACTCTTTACAGCCTGACTTCGTTTCATCAAACGTCCCCATGACCTTGATCACTAGAGAAGATCAAAAATTCTTTTTTTAGGGATGGATAAGAACTGGGAAGCTTGCTTGGGGTATGTTTACTAAAGGGCGTTAGCTACCTTCACATCATTAACACGGGATCATCATGCCGTAAAGACGGCTATTTCAGGAAAATGGCAGCTTCCATGGGCCTTTTGCCATGATAGCTGCGTTTCTCATAATGGCTGCTCGAATGGGTGAGATGCGAGCGGAGAGTGGGCATTCCTATACTGAGCAACTCTCGCAAGTGTACACATTGCGCGGATAAGCTCTTTCAATGGGCTTTGCGGAAGCAGCTGCTGTTCCTCAATGGGTACAGTTAGCTACATCTGTGAAGCTTCCCTTCTGTGATCCCAGCATTATCTTTGTGGGATCTACATGGCAAAGGCTGGGAACATTCCCTGCACATACCAAGGGACGTTTGCAGCCAATGCCAGCTTTTTGCAGCTATCGCCTGGCATTAGCAATACCCCTTATTGTCTTGTCTGTAAGTCTTGACTAGTTTGTAAATTCCATGAAGCAGGAAGTGTCTCCCATCTACAGTACAATATACTTTTAATGGTGCTATAGAAATGCAATGTCACAGTGAGAGTGCAGCATATTTTCTTTGGCAGATTTTACCCACTTATAGAAGCAATACAAGCCTCTTGTCCAAGTAAGCAAGGTTTGATTCCCACTGATGTTTTCTAGGCAAGTTGCTTTGCCCTCTATTACATTGGAAGAAAAGGCCTGGTAATCCATTTCGGGTCATACATAAGAACATAAGATATGCCATACTGGGTCAGACCAAGGTCCATCAAGCCCAGTATCCTGTTTCCAACAGTGGCCAATCTAGGTCATATGTACCTAGCAGTTTCCCCAAGAGACACAAGTTCCACAATGCTTGTACTGGGTCAAGCATTGATATCCTGGGTCCCTTCTTAATAATGGTTTATGGACCTTTCCTCCAGGAACTTGTCCAAACCTTAAACCCAGCTACACTAACAGCCTTTACTACATCCTCCGGTAACAAATTCCAGAGTTTGATTACATGTTGAGTGAAAAAATATTTTCTTTTCTTAGTCTTAAATAGTTAACCCTGTAGCTTCATTGCAAGTCCCCTCGTCTTTCTATAGTCTGATAATATAAACAATCGATCTACGTTTACCCGTTCCACTCCGTTCATTAATTTATAGACTTCTATCATATCTCCCCTCAGCCTTCTCTTTTCCTGGTTAAAGAGCCCTAACCTTTTAGCCTTTCTTCATAGGAGTATCCTTCCATCCCCTTTACCATTTTGGTGGCTCTTCTCTGAAGCTTTTCTAACGCTATATCCTTTTTAAGATACGGAGACCAGAATTGCACACAATATTCAAGGTGCGGTCTCACCATGGAACGATATAGAGGCATTATAATATCTTTTGTTTTATTTTCCATTCCTTTCCTTATGATACCTAGCATTCTATTTGCTCTCTTGGCCGCCACTGCACACTGGGCCGAGGGTTTTAACATGTTATCCACAATGACGCCTAAATCTTTTTCCTGGGTGGTGGTTCCTAATGTGGAACCTTGCATCGTGTAACCATAGTTTGGGTTGTTCTTCCCTAGGTGCATAACTTTGCACTTGTCCACATTAAATTTCATCTGCCATTTTGATGCCCAGTCTTCCAATTTATCAAGATCCTCTTGCAATTTTCCACAATCCTCTTGGGTTGTAAAAACTTTAAATAGTTTTGTGTCATCTGCAAATTTGATAATCTCACTCGTTATTCCCCTTTCCAGGTCATTTATGAATATGTCAAAAAGCAGCGGACCCAGCACAGATCCCTGGGGTACACCACTATTCACCTTTCTCCATTGGGAAAATTGGCCATTTAGCCCTACCCTCTGCTTTCTGTCTTTTAACCAGTTCCTGATCCACAATAGTGCACTGCCTCCTATCACATGACTCCTTACTCTTGCCAAGAACATCCAGGGCTGCTGGTTTGCCAGGAGTCAGCATTGACTTGATGGCACTTAAAAAAAAATATAGACCCTGCTGTGCCCTAATCCTTAAGAGATGTAGAGATTCCAGCCAAGAACTGCAGAAGGTTAAAAAATACATATTTGACATTCTGTTATTTTACTATATATCTACAGGGAAAATTTAACCAAAATAGAATGTCCAGTTAAAGAGCCCCCGGACTGATTAGCAGAAAGCTTCATCTTTTTTGCCGTGTAGACTTAGATGCATCTGGGAACGTTGCAACTGCACAACAACTGAAAGTCTCCATTCCATGAGGAAAGTAGAGACACAGGTAAAAATCTCTATTTTACAACTTATGTGCATAGATTTAGGACCCGCCTATTCTCCATTCAAACTCTGCCCCAAGCACACCAAAACTGAAAATAAGCTTAGTAGGACATAAATGCACACTTAGAGAATAGCGACGGCCTAAAGTGTGTGCTTACATGCCTATTTATATGCGCAAGTCCTTTAAAATAGCACGTGCACCTTACAGAATCACCTCTATCATGTTGTTCAGTTTTCTTACAGCAGAGCTTCTATTATAAAATTTCCTGCTTAGTTTCTGAGGGAAAGAATGGAGAACACTAAAACCTTTACGTATCTTAGACAGAATCAGATAGAGAAGTACCACAAAACCTCTAAGCGTCTCTCGCCGATGATTTCCTGAAACTTCTAAATCAGACAAAGGGGAAAAATGTGTGGGCCAACCTTGTGTGCCTGCTTGATGTTTTTTTATTGTTTTTTTGTATGTGTACATTTTGCAACTTATGTGCTTTTCTGAACTGTCCACTCCTTAAGCCTAGCCTTCCAAATACACAGAACCATCACGTCACTGCGCTGCGTCTGATTCCAGCTCATGCATCCTTCTTCATGCGAGGAGTTTTGCCAACAAGCAGAAGGCGTTTTCAGCAACAGGAGGAACCCAGGTACATAAAAAGCTTGGGATGAGAGGCTGACTCTTGGATTGCTTTGCATGCCTCTGTTTTTCTTTTTAATTATTCATATTTATTTACCCAGGGCTAGAGAAGAGAGCCGAGGGAGCTGCATGAACAACTAGTAGTCTGATGATTCATTGTCTGTGGTTTGCTCCTTGGCCTTGCAGTTCAGTCTGACACAGTCTGTTTCCTGCGTACAGGTGTCTAGGTTAAAATTACAGCTTCTGCTCCTAGGACAAGGAACAAAGGCATTTACAGGCATTAGAAATGAATGAGCTGGGAGAGCAGTAATCTCGGCCTGGCTCCTGGCTATCTATGAAATGTGGGTCTGTCCAGTTCAATCCCACCGCAGTCTGTCCTATGGAATGCAGGGAGTATGTTGCCAGATTGTTCATTATGACACAGTTCTTCCTCAACCAATCACTATGGCACATGTCTACTCCTTTGTAGCACTGTGAAAGAAGAAGGTTGGACCAGTCCTTCTTTCACTGCACCGTGGAGTCTCCTTTCTAGTTTCTTAAGAGTTGGAACTAGAAGCCCATTCATGCAACGGGGTAGAATCAGGTCTGACTCAGCCTGTCTCTTGGCAGTTCCAGCCCATAGGGTTTGAGAAGCTCCATGAATATGTCTGAGATCTACTTACATGCATAGTCTTCAAATATACTATTACTACTAGTACTGATCATTTCTCTAGTGCTACAAGGCGTACACAGCACTGTACCAACACATGTAAAAGATGGCCCCTGCTCATCAGAGTTTACAATCTAGTCAAGACAGACAACACAACAATGGCAGACAACACAACAATAGCACTGCCCTCGATTGGTGCAGATCATACCTAGAGCAGAGATGGCAGTATGTAACCTCAGGAGCAACAACATCTACACCTTTCCATCAGAGTCAAGGCATACCACAAGGGTCCTCCCTATCATCGCTCTTATTCAACATATACATACAGCCCGTTTGCAACATCATCAGGTCTTTCAAGGTCGAATGCTTAATATACGCAGACGACATCCTCCTGTCAATGCCTTTCTCCACAGTTCATATGGATCTGTCCCCGCTAACCAAGTGTTTTGATGCTGTGTCTGAATGGCTTCAATCCCAGAACCTCTGTATTCAACACAAGAAAACTGAGGTTCTCTTCATCACTAGGGACCCACTTTTCACCCCCCCACCCCAGATAAAGGTGAAAGAAGCTGAGCTCCAAACAAAACCTTCAATTCGATACCTTGGGGTTACTCTGGACCAACGCCTTGATATGAAATTACACATAACCAACGTAGTCAGAGCGATCTACTTCAAGATCCGAACACTCCGTCATTTTCGCTCCCTACTCGATCCAGATGACTTCCGGACTATATTCCAAGCTTTAACCTTACCGCACCTAGACCATTCTTCAAGGCCTCCCTCAGTCCACCTTAAACCCTTTACAACTTGCCATGAACACCGCTGCCAGAGTCCTCTACGGAGCATCAAGAAGGGACCACGTAACGCCGATTCTAAAACAGCTTCATTGGCTCCCCATCCATGGAAGTCTGCTATTCAAGACCTTAGTACTCACCTTCAAGGCCATCAAGGGCATCACCTCCTCATCACTAATAGACATCATTCAGACTGTCCCACCTAACAGATCCAGGAGAACCACATCAACAAACGCACTAATAATCCCTAAGACTGCAACAAAATGCAATCTAGCGACCTCTAACAGGGCTTTCAGCCTCTATGCCCCTAAGTGCTGGAACTCCTTACCACCTGAGATCCGGGCCATCACCAATCTGACTCTATTCAGAAAAGCTCTTAAATCTCACCTGTTCCCACAATATTACCATATTATCCAGCCACCGATCTGACCAACCATCCCTTTTTGACATCCTGTTCTACAAGACTCATATCAAAATTAGAACAATTCCGCTGTATACACATTTACATTCAGCATGTCCATAGTTTCAGTTAACAATATTCCCATGTTATCCAAGTTCTCGTACCTGTTCTATGTAAAGCCTGTTCTATGTAAAACCAAATAGCTTGTTGCTCTGGTCTTTTGTTATATTGTAAACCGCGCTGATGCTAAATAGCGCGGTATATAAGAGCCTGTAATAAATAAATAAATAAATAAATAAACAACAGCCAAGGGCAAGGATACATCTAGGGGAATGGTAAGGAAACACATAGGAGATTAAGTGGATCAGGATCCAAAGGTGGCCTTGAAGAGCTGAGATTTCAACCTGGATTTGAAAAGAGCCAGAGATGAAGCCTGACATACAGACTCAGGTAGTTTTTAATTTTGTTTTGTTTTCTGATGAAAGTGCTAAAATATTTGCTTTGTTTTGTTGCCTTCTGTTTTTTTGCCACTTCCTGGTTTTCATCAATAACACATACTATTTAAGGCACATTTTACAATGGGACATCCAAGTACAATCTGGGACGTAAAAGCCAGAACGTATGAAAAAAAAGCAGACAGATGCAAGTTCAGGCATGATTTCAGAAACATGGCTGTGCCCGATATGCACATCTATAGTGCTGTAGCAAAGTGCAATCAATGAATAAGTCCAGGAGTCAATTGACAGGGTCCAAGCCAGTTTATTGTGCACAGGCCCAGTCAGTCAAAACTTCAAAAGGAACTGAGCAAAGGTTTATACAGAGACATAACCATTTATACCTCTTTTTCAGTTTGATACATGAGAACTTTCTATTGGTTCCAACTCGATACATGCAAACTTCTCATTGGTTTTACATTCCCTTCATTTGACCAATTAGAAATCCCTCCGGAGCCTAGCAACCGGCCCCCTCCCTTAGGATTGCTCTAACAATGGTACAGTTCTTGATTTCGTTACTTCTCTACTGCAAGGCTATCCCTAGCTCCAGGAATGCATATATTGAAACATTTCTGTTCTTTCACACACAAGAGAATAATGGAAGACTTATTAATTCAACATTCGTGCATTGGTTAGCCAGAAATTTCCTTTGTGTTCCATGAGAGTCAGAACAGAGTGTGGCACGGTGACTTGAAGAGTTTGTCCTAGGGTAAGTTTGTCTGCTTCGCCCACTAGGAGGGCTGTTGCTGCAACAGCTCTCAAACAAGGGGGCCATCCTTTTGCAACTACATCCAATTGTTTTGACAGATAGGCTACTGGTCGCTGCCAGGATCCTAGAGATTGAGTCAATACTCCCAATGCGTTTCCTTGACCTAAAGCTGGGGATGACATCAGGGCCTTCTTCAAAGTCTGGAATGCTACATCTTGTTCGGGTCCCCAGTCTAGTGGGGATTTTTCCTTTCCTTTGGTGACTTGGTATAGTGGTTTTGCAATCAGGGCAAAGTTGGGGATCCATATGCGACAATATCCCGCAGCCCCCAGGAAGGCTCTTACTTGCCTCCTAGTGGTTGGAGTGGGGATATTACATACAGCTTCTTTGCGTTCGTGTCCTAAACGTCGCATCCCACTGGACAACTGGAATCCCAAATACTTGACTTCAGTTTGGCATAGTTGTGCTTTGGCTCTTGAGACTTTGTATCCAGCATCTTTGAGAAGGTACAAAAGTTCACTAGTAGCTTGTAGGCATTCACTTTCTGAGTTGGTGGCTATGAGCAAGTCATCTACATACTGAAGAAGAACCCTCTTTCCTGGGTCCACTGGGTAACTTGAGAGATCTTGATTCAGAGCAGCACTGAAGAGAGTAGGTGAATTCTTGAATCCTTGGGGTAATCTGGTCCAGGTGAGTTGACCCCGCCTTCCTGTTGTGAGGTCTTGCCATTCAAAAGCAAATAAAAGTTGACTAGTGGGTGCTAGGCGCACACAGAAAAAGGCATCTTTCAGGTCCAGGACGGTGAAGTGAGTAGCCTCAGCGGGGATCAGTCCCAAGAGAGTATAAGGGTTTGGTACTACTGGGTGTATAGTTTCAACTGCATCATTTACTTGCCTTAGATCTTGTACTGGGCGGTAGTCCCCTGTCCCAGGCTTCTTTACTGGGAGAAGGGGGTGTTCCACGGTGAGTGGCATTCCTTGAGATGTCCGTACTTCAGCAGTTTCATCAAATGGCAGTGGATTCCTTCAATGGCTGGTCAAGGGAGTGGATATTGCTTCACATGCACTGGTTCTGATCCTGGCTTGAGGGTGACAATGATAGGGGCTATGTTCTTCGCTAGGCCAGGTGGATTATCTTCTGCCCATACTTCAGGTGGGGCTATGAGGTTGGTAGATATACAGGGAGTAGTTGACTTTATTGGAGGTGCACTATAGAACCGCCATTCTTCTTCTCGGGGAACAGTAAGCACCATCAATCCAGCAGGCTTTGGGTATACAGTCATTTTCATTTCTCCCCCTTCAGCAAAGGATATTTGGGCCTGGAGCTTGGCAAGCATGTCTCGGCCCAGTAGTGGAATAGGGCACTCAGGCATATACAAGAACTGGTGCGCTATCTTCTGTCCCCCTAGTTCACACATGTGGTTCTGCAAGAATGACTTTGTGGCTTTATTTCCAGTGGCTCCCACAATGGTGACAGATCGTGAGGACAGAGGAGCTACTGGCTTGGCTACTACTGAATGTTCTGCTCCTGTATCTACCATAAATTCCATGTATTGGTCCACTATCTTTAAACTGACCATAGGCTCCTGGGGACCCAGGGTGAACTTGGAGCCCGGTCTGGCCTAGTCTTCATCTATGTCGTCCAGGTCATAGCCCGTTGCTACTGCCACTCCCTCAATGGCTTCTTCCCTTTCTTGCTGGAACTGTATTCAATTCATTCCTCCCCTCCTTCGAAATTGTCCTCCGGGCCTCCAGGGACTCCCTCCTCCCCTTGCAGGGGCGGAGTCCAGATGCGGGCACTCATTTCTCCAATGTCCTTCTTCCTTGCAGTAGGCGCACTGATTTGCACCCAATTGAGGCCTTTCGCTTCCACGGCCTATTCCATGTCCTCTGGTCCTTTGATTAGGAAAACCTCCTCCACATCGTTCGGTTATAGCAGCAGCAAGAAGATCTGCCTTCTTCTTCATCTTTCGTTCACTTTCTCTGTCTCGTTCATTTTCACGATTCACAAATACTTTCTGTGCGACTTCCATTAACTGAGCTGTATTCATGCCCGCAAATCCATCCAATTTCTGCAATTTTCATTTTATGTCTCTCTGGGACTAACAAAGGCCGCATTTACCATGCGTAAATTTTCCTGAGCGGCGGGATCATATGGGGTATACAATCTATAAGCTTCGGACAACTGCTCATAAAAGGCCGCTGGGCTCTCATCTGGACCCTGGAGAACTTCCGATACTTTCCCGATATTCATGGCCCTCTGGCCTCCCTTCTTCAGACCCTGCAATAAGGCTTGGCGAAATCTGGTTAGGGTCGCCGCCCCCCTTTCCTCATTCGGGTCCCACCTGGGATCTTCATTGGGATATTCTGCAACAGCTGCTTGCGGGGGATTTATTCCTCCCCTTTCGACAGGATTCTCTTCTAACCATCGAAGGGCTGCTTGCCCGATTCGCCCTCGCTCCTCAGTAGTGAAGAGGGTAGACAGGAGCTGGCGACAATCGGCCCAGGTAGTCTGATGGGTTTGCATAATGCTAGACATTAATTCTGTTAATTCCTGAGGCTTGGCTGTATAGGATGCATAATGCGTTTTCCAGTTTAATAATTCTGTGGTGGAAAAGGGTACATAAACTAAGCTGGTTGGTCCTGGTGCCATCTGACCGTGATCATTTAATACAGGTATTCCAGGCACTTGGCGTAATGGCATTAGGTGCCCTGCTTTCTCCTTCTTCTTGGGTGTTACACTTCTTAAATCATAAGGCTCTTGGACACAAATCTCCTTGGTGGGTGACCCTGAACTGGCAGTAGAGCCTTCGCTTTCTATCGCGTCAGAGGACTCGAGTTCCCCTGCTGTGCTTGGGCCTGACTCGGGACTTTCACTCGGGGTAGGGCGCTTCTTAGGCTGCTGTATTGGTATTCTCTGGGGCTCCTCTTCTGGCTCTACTTCAGGTTGTGGTGCTGTGGGGACTAACTTCTGTGGGTGCTGGGGTAACCTATCCAGAATATCTGGGGACTCTGGGTCAGAATACACAGGCGGTTTCTCTTCCTTAGCTTTTTTGGTTCCCCTAGTAGTAGCTACAAATATTTTACAGTGCTCCTCATAACTATAGAGTTTTAAACTATCTTTCTCTTAGTCTACCTGAGTGACTACCCCTCCCCCCTGCTGAGGCATTGTTGTAGACCTCCATTTCCTGTTGTGCATGTGGGCTTGCTCAGATTGCCCTTCTGTTCCTTGAGAAGAGCAGTGCTTTCCAGGGCTCTCCCAAAAAGTGATTTTTGCTGAATTTGCTGCTAAACTGTGAGTTCTATCTGTCTGTCTGTTTGTCTCCACATATTTATCTATCTATTTGCCCTTCTTGGTGGGTTCCCTTACCTACTCCTTTGCTGTGTGCCCACTGTTCAGGAACAGCCTACTGGCCAGAGACACTTAGGTTCCCGCCCACCCTACCCCTCACCCCACCCACCCCAGGGGCTACATTGCCTATATAGTGGTCACATACGTGCCATCTATCGTTCCTAACTTGGGTAACGCACACATCTTCAACTTTTCTTATTATTATTCTTCCTTTTCTGGGACTGCTTAAACAACATATCGTGTATTCAGTGCAATAACTGTGGTACTTTCATTCAAAGAAGAATCATTTGGAGCCGAAGAGCTTGTCCTATATGCCTAAAGTCAGCTGCCATGCATGAAGAACTGACTCTACTAAGGAAAGACCTAGCAGCCATGCATAAAGAAGTGTCTCTACTGAGGGAGGAACTGGCTTCAATGAAGCGCACCTCTTCTAGGATACAAACTGAACAAAGTCCACCATCGCTCCCACAAAGAATCAAACACCCCAGGTACAAATGGATCACAGTGGGTTCCGAAAGATTGCGACCTGTAATGCAGAGACATCCTACACATCAAGAGATATCCATGCAAAATGCCTTCTCTGCCTTGGCTAATGACGATGCCCAATCCAAAGA
This sequence comes from Ichthyophis bannanicus, assembly GCA_033557465.1. Lineage (NCBI taxonomy): Eukaryota > Metazoa > Chordata > Amphibia > Gymnophiona > Ichthyophiidae > Ichthyophis > Ichthyophis bannanicus. The sequence goes on from CM066049.1 coordinate 67,993,074, forward strand.
AACTGAAGGGCCCTTAAATGAGTCAGACAATGCCCAATCTCCTGCTAAAGCACCAAATATGAAGAAAACCTCACCAAACAGAAAACTATTACTACTTGGAGATTCCATCATCAGAGGCACCAACTTGGGAACACAGTTCAAAGGAGAGAAGATAGTCATTTGCCTACCAGGCTCTTCAGCCAGCAGAAATACAAACCAAGTTGTTGAAATACTTAGCACAAAAAGTGAGCACTCCAAACCTGATGTTATTATCCACTTGGGCACAAATGACCTGGCTAGAAACAGTGCCTCTACAGCCCAAAAAGACTTCCAATCTCTGGGAGAGAAACTCAAGCCCATTGTTAACACTGTTGCATTCTCAGAAGTTCTACCTGTTCTTGGTAAGGGGACAAAAAGGCTGCATCGCATTAACAGCTTTAATACATGGCTCCAGACCTGGTGCAAACAAGAAGGATTCAGATTTATTGGCAACTGGGGCAACAGATGGACCAACAAGAGACTATACTGTGCTGATGGACTACATCTCTCTGTCGCAGGGAAAAGAAACCTAAGTGAAAAATTCAGGCAGTATGTGGATATGCATTTAAACTAGGAAAAGGGGGTGACGGATGTGGAAGGTCAACATCTGCATGCCACCCCCTGCAAAAGCAGAACAACATCAGAAACAGCCACACTTTTAAACCACACATCAAAAACAAGTGGGAAGAAGTGGGCAGAATAAAATCAATGCAAAATACACACAAGCCAGATAAATGCTGGAAAGCAATGAGCACAAATGCTCGAAGCTTAGCCAAAAAAATTCCAGACCTGGAAGCCCTAATGGTGGAAACGAATTTGGACATCGTGGCCATTACAGAAACATGGTTTAATGAATCGCATGATTGGGATATAGCCATAGCTGGCTATAATCTATTCAGAAGAGACAGAGAAAATGGAAAAGGAGGAGGAGTAGCCTTGTATGTCAAAAGCAGTATTCAAGCTACTGAAATGCAGGGAACATGGGGAAAAGAAGAAACGCTCTGGATTGCTTTGGAAAGAAGAGATGGCACTGTCATCCATACTGCCGTAGTCTACAGATATCCGACTCAAATTGAAGAGAGAGATAACGAATTGATTATAGATATTGCCAAGATAGCAACAAAGGAGGAAGCAATCATATTGGGTGACTTTAATCTACCTGATGTGGATTGGATTACTCCTTCTGCACATCTGGAAAGAAGCAAAAAAATTGTGGATGCTCTCCAAGATGCATTACTTAGACAAATGGTGATGGAACCAACCAGGGAAAGCTCAGCGCTGGATGTAGTGCTCACCAACAGTGATAACGTGTCGAATGTCTGCGTGAGTGCCCCTGTGAGCAACAGCGACCATCACACGGTGTGGTTTGAGATAAAAGCCATGGTACAGGCCAATCATAGCAAGCTCAAAGTCCTAAACTTCAAAAACACTGACTTCAATAAAATGGCCGAGTACTTAAAGGAGGAGATGACGGGGTGGAAGGAGATAAGGGAAGTGGAATTGCAATGGACTAAACTAAAGGCGGCAATAAAAGGGGCAACAGATAAATATGTAAGAAAAATAAATAAAAACAAGAGGAGTAGGAAACCTATTTGGTTTTCCAAAGAGGTGGCTGCTCAAATAAAGGCAAAAAATACAGCTTTCGCAAAATTCAAAAGCTTGCAAACAGAAGAACACAGAAATGAATACAGGATCAAGCTCAAAGAGTCAAAAAGAGAAATAAGGATAGCAAAATCAAAGGCAGAGGAAAAGATGGCTAAAGATGTTAAAGGTGGCGACAAAACTTTCTTCAGGTATATTCAGGAAAGGAAGAAGATCAGAGTTGGAATTGCAGGACTCAGAAGTGCTGGGAAAGGACTCGTGGAAAGTGACACTGAAAAAGCAAAATTGCTAAACAAATACTTCTGCTCTGTTTTTACTAAAGAAGATCCTGGAGATGGACCAACTGTGACTCCCAAATATAAAAATAGGAATGAAGTAGATACCACACCATTCACAGAAGATGAGGTGTTAGAACAACTTGCTAAACTGAAAGTGGACAAAGCCATGGGACCGGATGGGATACATCCCAGGATACTGAAAGAGTCAGAGAGGTTCTTGCAGGACCGTTAAAGGATGTCTTCAACAGATCCTTGGAAACAGGAGTCGTTCCTCAGGACTGGAGAATGGCTAATGTTGTACCTCTACATAAAAGTGGTGACAGGGAAGAAGTGTCAAATTACAGGCCCGTGAGCCTTACCTCGGTGGCAGGAAAAGTAATGGAGGCGCCCAACAGGTTGCAAGATCCAAGGCAACATGGTTTTACCGAAGGACGGTCAAACAAATCTGATTGAGTTCTTTGATTGGGTGACCAAGGAACTAGATCTGGGGCATGCAATGGATGTCATCTATCTGGATTTCAGCAAAGCCTTTGATACTGTTCCTCATAGGAGGCTTGTCAATAAACTCAGTAGCTTGGGGATGGGTCCCAAGATAGTAAACTGGATTAGAAATTGGTTGACTGACAGACCACAGAAGGTGATGGCACATGGAGCTCACTCGGATGAGAGGAAGATGATTAGCAGGGTGCCTCAGGGTTCAGTCCTAGGCCCGGCACTGTTCAATATATTTGTGAGTGATATTGCTGAAGGACTGAATGGAAAAGTCTGTCTTTTTTCAGATGACACAAAAATTTGCAACAGAATGGACTCCCCCGAGGGAGCGGTTAACATGAGGAAAGATCTACAAAAGCTGGAAGACTGGTCTAATGCTTGGCAACTACGATTTAATGTGAAAAAGTGCAGTGTCATGCACTTGGGTAGCAGAAATCCAAGGGAAAAGTACATGATAGGGGGTGAGAGGTTGGTATGCACGGTTCAGGAGAAAGACCTTGGTGTGATTATCTCTGATGATCTCAAGGTGGCAAAACAGTGCGACAAGGTGGTGGCAAAAGCCAAGAGGACGGTGGGCTGCATACAAAGAGGGATTACCAGCAGAAAGGAAGAGGTACTTATGCCACTGTACAAGTCACTGGTGAGGCCTCACTTGGAATACTGTGTTCAGTTTTGGAGACCATATCTTGCAAAAGATGTAAAAAGACTGTAAACTGTTCAGAGAAAGGCGACCAAAATGATTTGGAGCCTGCGTCAGAAGCCTTATGAGAAGAGACTTGAAGACCTAAATATGTACACTTTGGAGGAGAGGAGGGACAGGGGAGATATGATTCAGACCTTTAAATACTTAAAGAGAAATGATGAACAAACAAAGCTCTTCCAAAGACGGGGAAGCTGTAAAACTAGAGGGCATAACATGAAGCTGCAAGGTGGTAAATTGAAAGGCAATGTCAGGAAATATTTCTTCACTGAAAGGGTGGTGGATGCTTGGAATGCCCTCCCGATGGAAGTGGTGGGGGCAAACACGGTGATGGAATTCAAAACGGCATGGGACAAACACAGTGGATCCCTTTACAGCAACAGGATAAAAGCAAAATAAACAGTACCATCTAACTTCTGAACTATCTAGCGTCTTAACAAATAAGGGTGTCCTACATGGAGTGGTGGGTTCACCCCTAAACAAAAACAAAAACATGGGGAGGGGTGGCCTGCACAGAGCGACAGGTGCACCTACTCTTGCCATCTTGCTGGGCAGACTAGATGGACCATGCTGGTTTTTATCTGCCGTCACTTACTATGTTACTATGTTACTATAACAGCGCTTCATCCATGAGGGCTGCTGTTCACATACACTTAACCAGGAATCTATATAGGGGAACTGGTCAGGATACACTCTTAATATGAGTTGATGAAGTCGTAAAACTGTCTCAAAATCAAAGGTGCCCCCTCGGGGCCAGGAAGCAGCTAATGCGGGCCACTCCCTTTCACATAACATTTTTAATCTGGATAGAGTCATTTTCGTACCATAATCGCTCGAAAATCCTTTACGGAAATTCTTGATCATACATGCCAGCGGAGTTTGCGTGGACTCCGTCCCTCCCATAATCTAAACGTACCTACGTACACTACCTATGTACTCAACGTACCTGCGTACGTTACGTACCCTACGTCCCTACGTACACGTAATGACGTACAAGACAACGAACAATAAGGATAGGTAGTATGGCTGTAGGTAAGGGGTCCGTACAGCCCACAGAACACTGGGGGGGACAAACACCACTCGCTTCCTCCTGTTCACGACCTGGGCGCGGTCGCCCTGCCAGGAACTGCGCTACTTAGGAGTCCGCTCTCGCTCAGTCTGTATTTCAAGACCTCTCACTCACACAAGCAAGCATATTTCAACAAGATATCATATTTCAATATTTCAAGTGCCCAGGTTTTCTGACTAACTGACTATTCCAAACAAGAAGGGTCGATGGCTTCGGCTTCCACTTTCCTTACGCGGAGCTTACTAGGACCACCCTTATGGGAGGTGATCAGGCTCCCTTGTCTCACCCACACTCATGCGAGATTTCCCAGTTAGTCTATACCATATATACCAAATTAGTCCTGTGCACGCAAGACGCTGTCCCAGGCTGTTCTTTCTGATTATTAAATCACAAAAATGTCTACTCACCATATCCGGTTCCCGATACCACACCAGCTTCTGAGTTGGAACCTGGACTCCCCCGGGTCGGAGGTGTTGGCCAGCTGGACCCGATGGCCCGCCGAGGTAGGCGGAACCCTCTCCGACACAAAGGGGCCGGAGGCGCCTGAGGTTTCCCCCGCGGACGGACAGACATGGTTCCAACCGGGCCAAACCTCAAGGCGAATTGCGTGGATTATTCACTTGAATACCATTTACCACTCGCACTTCCCGGCCAACGCACCAAGAATATGCTGTAGCAAAGTGCAATCAATGAATAAGTCCAGGAGTCAAATGACAGGGTCCAAGCCAGTTTATTGTGCACAGGTCCAGTCAGTCAAAGCTTCAAAAGGAACTGAGCAAACGTTTATACAGAGACATAACCATTTATACCTCTTTTTCAGTTTGATACATGAGAACTTTCTATTGGTTCCAACTCGATACATGCAAACTTCTCATTGGTTTTACATTCCCTTCATTTGACCAATTAGAAATCCCTCCGGAGCCTAGCAACCGGCCCCCTCCCTTAGGATTGCTCTAACAATGGTACAGTTCTTGATTTCGTTACTTCTCTACTGCAAGGTTATCCCTAGCTCCAGGAATGCATATATTGAAACATTACTGTTCTTTCACACACAAGAGAATAATGGAAGACTTATTAATTCATAAAAACTTCTTATTAAGCAGTTTAAAACAGTTTTCTCATTTTCCACAGATTTTTGGTTCTTTTCTAGCTATAATGGGAGTTAGGATCCAGGCCTTACAGGCCTTTCATAGTAGCAGGCCATGCTAGGCCATAGCTTACCACAATAGAGACATCTAAGCAGATGATCCCAGAATAGCAGCTTAGAACATGGCCATCTAATACCATAATATATTGGGTTGGGAGCAGGGTGACCAGGGTTCAAATCTCAGTTTGGGTCTTTGTGATCTTAAACTAGTCACTTAATTCTCCATCTTCTGTACACTCTTTGGATGTTTTAAGGCCAAAGCGAGCACATTCCTGAATTGTTCATGCCTGCAGCAGGTCTAAACATAGATTTTCCTGAAATTGAACGGAAACGTGTAAGTCCATTGCACCTCCTCAGACATGCCTCCACCATGCCTACTTGGACATCCCTGCACTAGAGACATCTGCAGACATCTTTCGCAGAATTTATTTATTTAACAGTTTTTATATACCGCTCTATCGTTCACTCAGAGCGGTTTACATTACAACATTAAACTTATGCAGATCACAGTTGACTGCTACATTGAAACATAGATAAACATGGTAACATATTGATAAACTTTTAAACATTGTATAAAAGGCAAAAACTATATACAAAAACGGTATGTATAATAAGGTAGTCTGAGAGGTCTCTGTGATTTTGACGTCCATGTGCACATCTTCAGACATCCTATTCTAAGGTTTAGTTGTGGGTTGGACATCTGCAGACATGAATGTGAACATCAAAATCACAGATAGGTCTCTGTAGCCATTCCACAAATACTGTTCTCAAACACCTCCAGTAAAGGGATGTTCAAGTGGGCAATGAGGCGCTGCAGAGACATGTCTGGGGAAGGGCAATGGACTTACATGTCTCCATTAGATCCAGAACCAACAGAGCTGTCTGCAGGCATGTGCATGTTTATTTCTGCTCCAGGAATAAATAGACATCAGGAAAGTGTTTGTTTTCACCTTAAAATGTTGACAAGATGGAGGCTAGCTTGAGATTACAAAAACCCAGACTGGGATTTGAACTCTGGCCACCCAGCTCCCTAAGCTACTAGATGTCTTGGCTCTGAAATGCTCTCCTGGGGACATGTACAGAGACACTTGATACATGTTCATATAGGGCACAACCCCGTTTCTGGAATTGTGCCTGAACTTCCCAGATTGCACGTGTATGTCCCATTTGAAATGTGCCTCTAAGCCTTCTAAAATGACCTCCTTTGTCAATAGTGCACACTATTGACTAAACACAGGAAGTGATGAAATCGTGTCATTTCCTTTTTCGTTTGAAAGCAATATGAAATGAAATGAAAACTGTCATTGACCTGAATGCGGATCCCTATGAAAGGCCTGACTCAGGAATTAGTTTGGGGATCCTTTGCATGGCAATGCCTCTGTGTCACCAGGCTAGCCCTGACTCTGATGTTTTACCATTTTATGTGTCTTTAAGATGTTCATGCAGGGGCGGCCCAAGGGGGGTGCGGGGCCATGTGCGGAGACTCGGTGTGGGGCCTCATTTGCATAAGTGGCCTTATTTGCATAAATATTTGCATAATGCTAACATTCATTAAGAGACATGTTTACTAAAAGTTAGTGTGTGTATGGATAAAGACAGACTAAAAGATTTCTACATTACTATAATCCAGTGCCAACCGCCAGGCACATTAGGAACTACTACAAACACTGCCCATTTAGAACCCATAGCAAACCCGCCGTATCCTAACAGCACTACCAGAACTCACAAAGCACCATACCCTACCTATCAAAAGGCAACACTGCAAATATTAAACCAATACATTTCAGAGAAAAACAATACATGACCTACTGGGGAAAGAGAACAAGTGGCAATGTCAAATAGGAATTACATAAACAGAATACCTCAGCTCAGTTACACATGCAGAACATAGACCATCACCAAACAAGGAATCACAATTTAGAAACAGGAAGGCAATAATTAAACTGGGAACCCCAAAAGCCAAACTTGGAATGTACAACAACTGTAGAAATAAAACTATAAATTAATTTCCTCTTGTACCAAACAAAGCGCAGACGTTAATGATGCACATTTCCCAGAGCTTTCATATTCCAGTTAATAAATTCAAAATAAAGAGATATCTTTCTACCTTTTGTGCATTTTTTTCCGGTTGCAATTGCTCCAGCCACTTTCTTCTGGTTTCTTCATGTTTTCTGCTAACTCTCCATCATCTGCTGTCTCTTCTCTCTTCTAGTTTTTTTTCCATTCTCTCTCTCTACATCTGCTTTAACATACTAATCTTTCTCCTTTTGCTCTTTCCTCATTCCTATTTCATCCACTCACATTTTACCCCTCCATCCTCAATCCCCACTTACTCTCCCAATACCCAGCTAAGTGTAGATTTTTTACCCCTACCACACAAAATATTTTTCCCCTCTCCATTTTACTCTCCCAGCCCCATCCCATTCTAATCCTCCCCTAATCCTCCCCCAACATCAGCTCCCTTCTAGTTCCAGTCTCACCCAGCATCCATTCCCTTCTTGTCCCTGCATCAGCCCATTTCCAGTCCTAGCCCCCATCAGCCCATTTCCAGTCCTAGCAACCCCCCTCCCACTACCAGTCCTAGCCCCCCCCCATCAACCCAATTCCAGTACTAACCCCAACATCAGACCTCTTGCTGTAATAACCCCACCATCAGCCAATTTCCAGTAAGCCCCCCATAGCCCATTACCAGTCCTAACCCCCCCCCAACAGCCCACAGCCCATTACCAGTCCTAACCCCATCAGCCCACCTCCAGTCTTAATCCCCCCAGCCCATTTCCAGTCCTAGCAACCCCCAACCCATTACCAGTCCTAGCCCCCCATAGCCCACTCCCAGTCCTAATCCCACCAGCCCATTACCAGTCCTAAGCCCATCAGCCCACCTCCAGTGTTAACCCCCCCATCAGCCCATTTCCAGTCCTAGCCCCCCCATAGCCCATTACCAGTCCTAACCCCCCCCCCAACAGCCCACAGCCCATTACTAGTCCTAACCCCATCAGCCCACCTCCAGTCTTAATTCCCCCCAGCCCATTTCCAGTCCTAGCAACCCCTCCAACCCATTACCAGTCCTAGCCCCCCATAGCCCACTCCCAGTCCTAATCCCACCAGCCCACTCCCAGTCCTAATCCCACCAGCCCATTTCCAGTCCTAATCCCCCTCACCCAATTTTCAGTTTAAGCCCTCCCATACCCCATTACCAGTCCTAACCTCCCCATCAACTCACTTTCAGTCCTGATCCCATCAGCCCATATACAGACTTAGCGCCCCCATAGCCCATCACCACTCCTAACCCCCCCAGCCCCCCCATAGCCCATCACCACTCCTAACCCCCCCCAGGCCCCCCCATAGCCCATCACCACTCCTAACCCCCCCCCAGGCCCCCATAGCCCATCACCACTCCTACCCCCCCAGTCCCCCCATAGCCCATCACCACTCTTAAACCCCCCCAGCCCCCATAGCCCATCACCACTCCTAACCCCCCAGCGCCCCCATAGCCCATCACCACTCTTAAACCCCCCCCAGCCCCCCATAGCCCATCACCACTCCTAACCCCCCCCATGCCCCCATAGCCCATCACCACTCCTACCCCCCCAGTCCTCCCATAGCCCATCACCACTCTTAAACCCCCCCAGCCCCCATAGCCCATCACCACTCCTAACCCCCCCAGCCCCCCATAGCCCATCACCACTCTTAAACCCCCCCAGCCCCCCATAGCCCATCACCACTCCTACCCCCCCAGTCCCCCCATAGCCCATCACCACTCCTAACCCCCCCAGCCCCCCCATAGCCCATCACCACTCTTAACCCCCCCAGCCCATCACCACTCTTAACCCCCCCAGCCCCCCCATAGCCCATCACCACTCTTAACCCCCCCCAGCCCCCCGTAGCCCATCACCACTCTTAACCCCCCCAGCCCATCACCACTCTTAACCCTCCCCCAGCCCCCCCATATCCCATAACAACTCCTCACACCACCCCCAGCCCCCCATAGCCCATCATCACTCCTAACCCCCCCCCCCCAGCCCCCCATAGCCCATCACCACTCCTAACGCCCAGCCCAGCCCAGGGAAATTTTTTTAAAAAAAGAAGTTGTCTTCTCCAGCAGCCGGGGCCGCCGCGGCAGAATCGAGTGTGCCGCGGGGCCCCCCCTGCCCAGCAGAGCCTGCCCTCCCGAGCCTGCCCTCCCCTTTATCACCTGTCTTCGCAGCTCTAATCAAACGCGCCGGCTTTCAGAGCGCGAAAGGGCTAGTTTCCCTTTCGCGGCTCTGTTAAGCCCGCGGGGGCTGATGGGAACTTCCCATCAGCCCCCGCGGGCTTAATAGAGCAGCGAGGGAGAAACTCTCCCTCGCGCTCTGAAAGCCGGCGCGTTTGATTAGAGCTGCGAAGACAGGTGATAAAGGGGAGGGCAGGCTCGGGAGGGCAGGCTCTGCTGGGCAGGGGGGGCCCCGCGGCACACTCGATTCTGCCGCGGCGGCCCCGGCTGCCGGAGAAGACAACTTCTTTTTTCTTTTTAAAAATTTTACTTTAGGATTAGAATGTTTTTTGCGCGGGGCCCCCTGAAACGCGGGGCCCTGTGCAAAAAACATTCTCGCTCAATGGACGGGCCGGCCCTGTGTTCATGGATACTACAGTAACTGCATTTTATGGTTCTGATATTAGCTTTGGTTCTTTATTGGCTTCTATTACTAGAAACAGTTACCGTCTTTCTTACAGAACTTACATTGCTCATTCTGTTGCCATATTATTAAATAAAGCCTAAGGCCCATATGTATTAAAAGGCTTCCTCATTTGTATCTACGGAGAAAATGTGTGAAGGCACATTTCACAAAAGATGTCTAAGTGCCCAAGCCAGAACATCTTAAAAAAAACAGGCACAACTAAGTTCAAGCACAATTTCACAAACATGGACATGCCCGAGATGGATGTCTATGAGGCCTTCTACATAGACATCCCCAGAATAACACCCAAGGCTGAGGACGCCTAATGGCTTGGGTTGTGGGCTGAAGATCACACATATCAAGGTTCAAATCCCACCCCTGCTTCTTGTGTAAGTCACTTAACTCTACTTTCTCTCCATCCTTTGGATGTTTTAAGGCCAAAACAAGCACTGTCTCCATGTCATTTTTTACCTGGAGCAGGTCTAAACTTTGACGATGTCGCAGATGTCCCCAATGTTTCTGAAATCGAGCGGGATGTCTAAGTCCACTGCAATGTCCCAGACACGTTTCTGCCTACTTGGATGGCTACGCAGAGGAGATATCTTTAAAAGTCAATTGAAAAATGGCTCCGGGGAGGCCTCTGTAATTTGAACATCCGCATGCATTTTCCTGGCATCCAAATCACAACTAAGGCTTTTAAAATGACCCTCAGGACTTCCGGTGGCATGGTGAGCTGAGAGGATGCGTTCTTCTTGGCTCCGGAGCCTGCTCCTTCCCCCCCGGCGACTATACTAAGTATTACTTGCTAATTCTTCGCTTCAAAGTGGTGGACTAACCTAGTGTGTGATTGCAGCTCCATTCATAAATTTAAAATTTTGGGGAGAGTGTCGTATGGCCACGAGAATCCCCCGCCGAGACCGAACACGCGGCGGAGAGGCTAAAATGGCAGATGACACACAGGATACCTCAGGGCCGCTGGCGACCACCACGATGGTGGCAGAGGTATCCAAGGTGGTAGTGGTGGCCCTGGAAGATCGTCTAGGGGGTCTGGCCACGCAGATGCAAGAGGTGGTCCAGGCGGTCTCAAAGTTTACACGGCGGGTTGAACATGCGGAGAACCGCATTGGCTCTTTGGAGGACATGCGAATACAGGATGTGGCCCGGATCAAGAGTTTGGAGGAGGCCTTAATGAAACACCAAGATAAATTGGAGGACCTGGAAAACCGCAGTAGGCGTAATAATCTGCGGTTCATAGGTATCGAGGAGTCCGTACCTGAAAAAGACCTACGGCGGCATTTGGAGCAGTGGTTGCCTGCTAATCTACCTCTGACTGCTGATGTGGGGGAGATATTGGTAGAAAGGGCGCACCGGCTGGGGCCCTATCAGTCAGGCGAGCATGGACCGAGGGCGGTGATTGCCCGCTTCCTTAATGCAGCGCAAAAGGATGGAGTACTGAGGGCCTCGCGGCATTTGAGACGCTCTGGAGCCTCTGCCTGCAAGGTTCTAATCTTCCAGGATTATTCGGCGGGTGTATCCCTAAAGCGCAAGGCATTTAAGGAAACTTGCAGCAAATTAATCGAGCGGGGCATCCGCTTCACCCTGGCCTACCCTGCGATTTTGAGGGTGCACAGCGATGGGGGGAATCGAGTCTTCTCTTCCCCTGAAGAAGCGATGGACTATTGAAATAGCCTTGGCTAAGGAGAGACCTGTGGTGGAGTGGTTTGCTATGCTGTGTTGTCTCTGGTGTCCCGGTGCCGAGCAGAGTTGCCGGGGGCCTTGGCCTCTTTTTTCTTCTTTTCTCCTTTGGCGTGGAGAGTAACAGGCCTGGACTTTGGAGTATGGGCCCTCCAGGACGTCTCCTAGCAAGACACTATTACTACTATTAAGGCCTTTGAGGAGGTCTGGGGACCCCAGGCGCTCTAGGAGCGAGTAGGACATATCATCCAGTTTAAGAGTACTGTTAATGTTGTAGTTGTGTATCTCATATTTCTGCCAATTTATTTTATTTTATTTCATTTTATTTTTATGCCAATTTATTCTATGGCACTGGTTTAGCCTGTTTCAGTGACTGGACTGCCCCTCCTTTTAAATGTAAAAAGCGCTTTGGGGCTTGCTTAGTGGGCTGAGGGCGGTTGAGGGTGGGCCTCTCGCCCCTGGGTTTCAGGGGGGGATGGAGTCCCTTATCCTTCAATGTGGGTTTTTTTTTCTTCTGCTGCCCTACATAGGGTATAGTATGTTAAGTATGTTAAGCTATGATAAACAGTGCATAAGGGGGATCTTGTGCATATTGTTACTGTAGGCATAAACCGGATGTTTTGGTATTCTTGTCAGACCTCAGTATGGCGTTCTTTCCTTCTTATTTCTTTCCTCTTTTACTTCTCTCTACTCTCTGGCGCCTGGGCCACTTCGGTGGTTGAGAATGTTGCCGGGCTTGTTGAGTCTCCTTAATCCTCTGCCACGACTGCACGACAGGGAAGGCCCCATTCAATGAATGGGGGGGGGGGGGTGTATGGGCCCTTCCAGCATGCCCCAGTCCTGCGCTTTTTGTTCTATTGGTTGGGGATGGTTTGCCTGACATCAGGACTGAGTGGATCATGGGGAGGGTGAATGCTGGGGGGTGTGTTTAGGTGTCGGGGGTATAGACCCCTGCATCATTGATCCTCTTACGACCCCTTTTCCTAAGCCTTTTACAGAGCACGGGGTACTCTCCCATTATCTCCCTTAGTTTTTGGTTCCCCTCCACTCCTCTCGATCTGATGGCATTCCTACTCTTCTGTGGGAGGAACTTTTGGAGAAACCATTTCAGGACACTAAGGGGCCCCGAGGAAGCGTTGCCAGGGATGGAGGGGGGTAGTTGGGTGGTAGTTTGCCGGGATTTGGTGTGGGAGGGTGGGGCCTTCTCAATATATCTAGCGTGGAGAGTGGGGGGGGGGGAGTGTTTGTCTGGAGTGGCTGTGGAATAGTGGTAGGGGGGGGGAGCAGGGGGGCCCTTCATGCTTAGGAAGCTCAGCTGGGGCCAGCAGTAGCTGGCAAGGGGTTGGTGGATGGTATGAGTGGTGGGGGGTTTGGAAGGGGAGGCGGGGGGGGTGGGGGAAGGGGGGGCTGGGGGGAGTGTCTGCTGGTAGGGGGAAGGGGAGGGCAGGGGGGACGGGGATATTAGGCAATTTGCTTGTGGTGGAGGTGTGTTTGAGAGTGTGAGTGGGACTGTCTCGATGAAGTTAGACGTTTGGATACATTGGGTCGCTCTGGTTTGGATGGTGTGGAGGGGGGCTCTTGGCTGGTGGGGCCGCCGCTCACTCGAGGGTTGGTTTCTTGTTTTTTGGTGTTGCGGTCTATTATTGTGTCATGGATAAGGGTACTCGAGTAGTCTCTTGGAATGTATGCGGATTGGGCTCTCCGGTGAAGCGCTATAAAGTCCTGCAGCACTTGAAGCGTCAACGTGCGGATGTGATCATGCTGCAGGAGACTCACCAGTCGGCGGTGGAACATACGAAGTTGGGCTCAGGCCCTATAGCCCACGTTTATGGGGCTCGCGTGGTTGGGAGGAAGCGAGGAGTGACCATCCTCATCGCCAACTCTGTCAATTGGGTCAAGGAAAAGGTTGTCTCTGATGTAGAAGGTAGATATGTGGGTGTGTGGAGGAGACTTGCTGGGAGGAAAGTGGTGTTGTGTTCGGTCTACGGACCTAATGTGTATGAGACCCATTTTTTTCAGGGTATTTCACAGTTACTAGCGGATGCTGGTGGGTATCAGGTCATCTTGGGAGGCGACTTCAATGAAGTCTTGGATGTAGGTCTTGACCGTTCCGGCTTGGTGGGGAGTGGGAGTCGACGGGCCCGCCAACGTTTGTGGGGGCTGTGTGAAGCCTATAACTTACTCGACATCTGGAGGGTGATGCATCCTGGAGACCGAGACTATACTCATTTGTCCCGAGCTCATGGGACCTGGTCCCGCATAGATTTCTTTTTGATCATGGACTCGTTATTTAGCTGGGTCTTGAAGGCGGATATTGGGTCTCTCGTTATATCTGATCATGCAATGGTAATTTTGGAGCTGAGGGGGAGCAGTCCATCTCGGAGTCGATTGTGGCAATACCCCCTGGAGTTATGTGGGGATGTACACTTTGAAACGTTCTTGCGGGAGACTTTAAATGCGTCACCGGATATATCCCCAGCCCTTTTTTGGGAGGCTGGTAAGGCTGTGCTTCGTGAGGACATAATCAGTTATCACAGTCAGCGGCGCAAGCGGCTGAACCAGCGGATACTGCTGCTTGAATGGGACTTGGGTAAAGCGCGCCGGGTGGCGGCAGGCTCCAAAACTGCAGCAAATCAGCGCAGGCTGCGGGAGGTGCAGGCTGAGTTAGAGATGCTTCTTCATCGGCGGGCCCAAAAATCGATGTTGTACTACCGCAGTGATGGCTAACCTTTTTGAGCCCGAGTGCCCAAACTGCCGCACAAAACCAAAGAATTTCCTCAAAGTGCCAGCACGTCAATTAAACCTTAACAACAAGATTTTAGTATCTAAAAACTCTTTATAAAGTTGCCTGAACTATGTAACATCATTTGTAAAGGTTGGAATCTTTGTATTGTCAGAGAATCAATTTGATTCACAATCCTTTGGTTTTCATTTCAATTTATTGGCAATTTATAATGTTTTAATGATTTCATTCAATTTAGAAACAGGAAGGCAATAATTAAACTGGGAACCCCAAAAGCCAAACTTGGAATGTACAACAACACTGTAGAAATAAAACTATAAATTAATTTCCTCTTGTACCAAACAAAGCACAGACGTTAATGATGCACATTTCCCAGAGGTTTCATATTCCAGTTAATAAATTCAAAATAAAGAGATATTTCTACCTTTTGTGCATTTTTTTTCAGTTGCAATTGCTCCAGCCACTTTCTTCTGGTTTCTTCATGTTTTCTGCTAACTGTCCATCGTCTGCTGTCCATTTGTTCTTTCTTCTCTCTTCTAGTTTTTTTTTTCCATTCTCTCTCTCTACATCTGCTTTAACATACTAATCTTTCTCCTTTTGCTCTTTCCTCATTCCTATTTCATCCACACAAATTTTACCCCTCCATCCTCAATCCCCACTTACTCTCCCAATACCAGGCCAATTGTAGATTTTTCATCCCTCCCACACAGTTTAAGCCCCCCCTATAACCCATTACCAGTCCTAACCCCCCATCAGCCCACTTCCAGTCTTAACATCAGCCCATTGCCAGTCCTAACCCCCCCATCAGCCCACAGCCCATTACCAGTCCTAACCACATCAGCCCACCTCAAGTCCTAACCCCTCCCCATCAGCCCATTTCCTGTCCTAGCCCCCCCATAGCCCATTATCAGTCCTAACCACCCCCCATAGCCCATAAGCAGTTCTAACACCCCCATCACCCCATTTCCAGACAGCCCCCATCAGTCCACAGCCCATTACCAGTCCTAACCCCCCCAGCCCATTAGCAGTCCTAACAGCCCCCCCGCCCATTAGCAGTCCTAACAGCCCCCCCCACCCCCCCAAGCCCATTAGCAGTCCTAACCCACCCCCCCAGACCATTAGCAGTCCTAACCCCCCCACCCCATTAGCGGTCCTAACCCACCCCCCCCAGCCCATTAGCGGTCCTAACCCCCCCCACCCCCCCCTAGCCCATTAGCGGTCATAACCCACCACCCCCCCAGCCCATTAGCGGTCCTAACCCACCCCCCCAGCCCATTAGTGGTCCTAACAGCCCCCCAGCCCATTACCAGTCCTAACCCCCCCAGCCCATTAGCAGTCCTAACAGCCCCCCCCGCCCCAGCCCATTAGCAGTCCTAACAGCCCCCCCGCCCCAACAGCCCCCCCGCCCCAGCCCATTAGCAGTCCTAACAGCCCCCCCGCCCCAGCCCATTAGCAGTCCTAACAGCCCCCCGCCCCAGCCCCAGCCCCAGCCCATTAGCAGTCCTAACAGCCCCCCCGCCCCATCCCCAGCACCAGTCCCAGCCCATTAGCAGTTCAAAAAAAAAAGCTGGCTCTCTGGCTGCTGCCGCTGCCGCGGCAGCAGAATTCAGTGTCCCGCGGGGCCCCCTCTGCGCCAGCTGAGCCCTCTGCCCGGCTTTCAGATTCGCGAAGGGAGAGTGTCTCTCCCTCGCGTCTCTGTTAAGCCCGCAGGGGCTAATGGGAAATTTCCCATCAACCCCTCGCGTCTAAAGGGGCTGATGGGAAATTTCCCATTAGCCTCTGTGGGCTTAACAGAGACGCGAGGGAGAGACACTCTCCCTTCGCGAATCTGAAAGCCGGGCAGAGGGCTCAGCCGGCGCAGAGGGGGCCCCGCGGGACACTGCATTCTGCCGCGGTGATAGCGGCAGCAGCCAGAGAGCCAGCTTTTTTTTTTAATGTAAGTTTGAGGAAAGCAAAATGTTCTTTGCGCAGGGCCCCCTGAAACACGGGGCCTTGTGCAAAAAACATTCTTGCTCAATGGACGGGCCGGCCCTGGACACCAGCACACTCACCTCCCGCCGTGCCGCATATCTTAATTGCGGACCTTCCCACGTGCCAGCTGCAAGGCCTTCGCGTGCCACAGCTGGCACGCGTGCCATAGGTTCGCCATCACTGTACTACCGGTACAAGCTGTATCAGTACGGGAATAAAGCTGGTAAATTGATGTCCTCCCTACTGAGGCCCGCTGGAGGTTCCCGGCAGATTGGGGCTATTCGGCAGGCTGATGGGGCCATCAAGCAGGATTCCGCAGCTATCGAAAAGGTATTCGCTGACTTTTTTCGGCAACTTTATGCTAGTGACGGAGAAAAGGAACCAGAGGGCCGTCTCTTTCTTGAGGGGAGCGGGCTCTCACGACTTGGAGTGGAACATTTGGTGGCCCTCAATCAACCCCTTACGGGGCGGGAAGTTCAGGCTGCGATAGGGAAATTGAAGAATAGGAGGGCCCCGGGCGTAGACGGGTACCGTAGCGAGTTCTATAAGGCTTTGGGTGACGCCGTTGTGATCCCCCTAGTGGGGTATTTTGAGGATCTGGTACAGCGGGGAAGGTTCCCGTTTGAGGCAAATAAAGTTTTGATCACTATCTTGCCTAAGCCAGGGAGGGACCCACTTCTGCCGAGCTCTTACCATCCCATCTCATTGCTCAATGTTGACATCAAACTTTTAGCTAAAATAATGGCGGATCGGCTCGCGATTTACCTACCACTTTTGATTCATCGGGACCAGGTGGGCTTTGTACGTGGGCGCCAGGTCGCATACAGTCTGCAGCAGATTTTATTATCTCTCGAAGTGGGGCGAATGGCTGGGGACCCCTCCTTACTTGTCAGTTTTGACGCCGAGAAGGCCTTTGACCGGGTCAATTGGGGCTTTATGTATCAGGTATTGGAGGCGATGGGGTTTGCCGGATTCTTTGTGGACGTGATCAGACTGCTCTATGCTAACCCAATAGGGGCCATTATGGTTAACGGGACTATGTCTGCTGATTTTGATATTCAAAAGGGGACTCGTCAGGGATGCCCGCTGTCCCCTCTTTTATTTGTATTATCGCTTGAGCCCCTTCTGAGTCGGATCCGGACTTCTTCCCAATTTCGTGGTATTTGGATGGGACGGGAGGAGTTTTGCGTCACTGCTTTCACGGACGATTTCTTCCTTCTTCCTCCCCTGATCGGGGACGCCGACCCGGCCAGCCTGCTCTCCCGTGCAACACCCCCGGCCCAATCGGGGCTGTGGGAGGGGGAGGAGCTGTAGGCACACTAACAAGAGAGAGCCGCCGCCGGCGGGAAGAGGCACCATCTTCCTTCTTCCTCCCCTGATCGGGGACGCCGACCCGGCCAGCCTGCTCTCCCGTGCAACACCTCCGGCCCAATCGGGGCTGTGGGAGGGGGAGGAGCTGTAGGCACACTAACAAGAGAGAGCTGCCGCCGGCGGGAAGAGGCACCATCTTCCTTCTTCCTCCCCTGATCGGGGACGCCGACCCGGCCAGCCTGCTCTCCCGTGCAACACCTCCGGCCCAATTGGGGCTGTGGGAGGGGGAGGAGCTGTAGGCACACTAACAAGAGAGAGCCGCCGCCAGGCGGGCCCGCGCCTTGTCGGGCCCGCGCCTGAGGGCCTCGCCAGAGGGCCCTTTGGCGTGGCCCTTAGGAGTGGCACAACAGGAGATCAAGGCAACACCACTGATCGTCAGCGCACCGAGAGAAGGTAACTTCAATGACAATCGTATAGAATGAGCTCTGAGCTGTTTCTTCTCCGGTTTGTACACCTCTGCTGAGCACCACGAGGCAGCAACAAATTAGCCCGCCTATCCTACAAGACTGCTCCTTCCTGCAACACCAGGCAACCCCCTGTGGAAACCAGATTTGATATACATTATCAACCTTACTGTGCAAACATAAAGTTATGACTATCTCAAAGCTATGTCTATTCATACACAAAGCTATGACCATCTCACACCACCTAGAATTAATCACATGAATAATATTGTCACACATGTTTGTTTGCTTACTGCACTAGCTAACTAATGAGTGCTTGTGGGTAGGGACGTCTAACAGCATTTGTTACATTGCATTTGTTACATTGTTTCCATTGCTCAATCTTATATTTGTTACATTGTTTCTACTACATGACCAATGCTCCAAATTGACAATTGAAACATTGTTTCTACTTATTTACCAGCTGCCTACACTATTATACCACTCCAAAAAGGTAGTTATAAGAAGATTTTCTCTCCCTCACCTTAACAACCAACAACCACACCAACTGTCTCACATTTTCCTCTGCCACCTTGTACCGGCACAAATAGACCCAAAATGAAGCACATAATCCTCATTCTAATGAGTCTTTACCTTCTACTCACTATTTTGCCATCCAGCTCACTAGCACTAATGACAGCACAAAACCGCATCCCAACGCTCTCTACTAGCGGAAGAAAATGGCCCGATGACTCCAACAACCTTTATCATGGAGCGAGCTATCCACGCCGCCCCCATCTAGTTTATATCCCTCTACAAAATTCCTCAAAACTAAAGCAAAATAAACGCCCACACACTAACAGCCTGAAGTGCGCACTCATTAACTCTCGATCACTTCGCAAAAAATGGCCAGCAATCACTGAAACAATAACTCACCATAATTTAGATATCATTATGATTACTGAGACCTGGCTCTCACCGGAAGATAATACCATCCTCAATCAACTTCTCCCACCCAACTTCGTTACTTTCACCAGCCACAGGCAAAACAAAAGGGGTGGAGGAGTTGCCATCATCACCAGATCTGACCTTCAATTCAAAATGGAAGAAGCCAGCAACACCAATACCCTTGAAACATTATCTATTTCCAACCACTTGTGCTCCATAAACCTTATTTATAGAGCGCCCTCTGCTGATCCAGACAACCTCTCCAATATCATAAACTTAGCATCAAATACCCATGTTCCACATAGACCAAACTGGATACTAGGAGATTTTAACTTACCATCCCTACAGGACAATCAGGCAGCCGCCTTCACAGAAGCCCTAGATATCTTGGGATACACCCAATTAGTTCATGAACCTACACACACAAAGGGCAACATTCTCGACCTGATATTCGCCCCACAAACGGTGCTTCAACAAGCACAAAACATCACGTTATCACTAACAGCAGTTCCATGGTCGGATCATAAGCTTATTTCCTTCCAAATTCCGACCCCCATCAGGTCACAGAGACCCATTACGAACTCACAAACAAACACAACCTCAAATGCCAGAAGATTTCACCCGTTGAACAAAGAACGCATCCTGGCTGAAACAAACTCTCTTCTTGACAATACCTCACAAGACCTAGATGTCCTAATCTCCACGTGGAACAGCAGACTCAGCTCGATCGCAATCCGTCCCCCCACAACTAAAGCCCCAAAGAAAAGACCATCCGCACCATGGTTCACAGCTGACCTAAGGGCGTCACTAACCCTCTTACGAAGATCGGAAAAACGCTGGAGGAAATCACGTACCAGCAGTGACCAAACAGCATACATCCAACTCCTACACACACATCGCAGGGCTGTCACAGACAAGATGAAACAACATCACACTGACACTCTGAAACGTTCATTAAACAAACCGCATGACCTCTTCAACCTGGTCAAATCTCTTGCTAAAGAACCGACCCCGGAGCGCACAGGATCTATACACCCACAGGATTATGCCGTCTTTATGCAATCAAAACTATGCAAGACTGACAAGATGATGATACCAGACCCTCCTGATGCTCAAGCATGCGCAGCGTATCTAACCACCTTTACCACTCCATCTAAGAGAATTATCGAAGACACCATTGCTACCCTAAATACTTCCACTTCATACTCAGATCCATGTCCAGCATTCTGGATAAAAGATCTGCGATCCGACCTTGCCCCAATCTTAGCTAAAATGATAGGACTATCATTCAGCACCGGGTCGTTCCCATCCACGCTCAAACAGACCTCCGTTAGACCGCTGCTTAAGGACACCAAACTAGACCCTCAAAAGGTAGAGTCTTACAGACCCATATCCAGTATCCCGATGCTCGCCAAAATCGTTGAAAAAATAGTCTACAGGCAGCTACAAGATCATATGGACACTAACGCACCTCTAGATCCATCACAACACGGGTTCAGAGAGTCACACAGAGTGGAAACACTACTCACTACTCTTTTCAACACCATAATCTCAGGCATTGACAACTCACGTACAGGTTTCGCACTTATCTTTCTAGTTATTGTGGCAGCCTTCGACTCAGTCCGCCACGAGATTCTCCTGATTCGGCTAAGAGAGAAAGGCATCACCGAAACAGCGCTTGAGTGGTGTAGGTCTTACCTGTCTGGAAGATGGCAACATGTACGAGCAAACGGAACCACATCCGAGCCATTCCTACAAAGTCAAGGAGTCCCTCAAGGATCCTCCCTATCGTCACTTATGTTTAACATTTATATCCAGCCCATTTGTAACATCATTAGATCCTTCAACGTGAGTTGCATGATTTACGCAGACGATGTCCTACTGTACCTGCCAATATCCCTGGATTGCCCGGACCTCACCCCACTAACCAAGTGCTTCAATGCAATATCAGAATGGCTCCTCTCTCAAAATCTGCGCATCCAACATAAGAAAACAGAGGTCCTGTTCATCTCTAGAAATCCAGAATTTACTCCACCTAACCACTTGGAAGTAGACAACGCCAAGCTGCAAGTAAAATCAGCCATACGGTATCTCGGAGTCACATTGGATCAGAACCTCAACATGAAGCAGCACATAGCAAAAACAGTAAGAGCGATCTACTTCAAGATCAGATCCCTCAGACACATACGCCCTCTACTCGAGCTGAGCGACTTCCGTACCATCTACCAAGCCCTCATCATCCCTCATTTTGATTATGCAAACGCCATCCTACAAGGACTCCCTCAGGCAACCTTACATCCCTTACAACTCGCCATGAACTGCGCTGCGCGAATCCTCTTTGGAGCACCAAGGAGAGAGCACATCACACCCCTCCTGATACAGCTGCACTGGCTCCCCATCCAAGTCAGGATTAGCTTCAAGACCTTAGTGATGACATTCAAAGCCATCAACGGGTTATCCGCCTCTTCAATATGTGACCTCATACAACCACCCACACCCAACAGGATAAGAAGAACCGCTGCAGCCAACATGCTAGCAATACCAAAAGCTATGACAAGATGCGCCATATCAACTTCAAATAGAGCCTTCAGTCTGAGTGCCCCAAGCCTCTGGAACTCTCTACCACCACACATCAGAGCTATCCCCAACTTGAGCCAGTTCAGGAAGGCCTTAAAACACTTCCTCTTCATTAAATACCTCACAGCCTCCCCCGAACCCCAGCCACCATGTATGAGCAACACACAATAACTCCATCTCACATATATACAGTTACCTATTTCAATGTTCCACACATGTAGATAGTTTCCCCTGTTATCCAAGTTTACTGCTCCTGTTCATTGTAATGACCAGACTCTTGTTTATTGTCGGATACTGTTTGTTTTATGTAAACCGCGCTGATCGCAAATAGTGCGGTATATAAGAAATGTAAATAAATAAATAAAATAAATAAATTTGTTAGTGCATTTGGGGGACCCCTCTGCTGGACTGCCCTGTTTGTTGCAGCTTATTCAGGAATATGGAGAGCCCTCTGGGTTTTGTCTCAATCTTGATAAGTCTGAAGCAATGTTCTTAGCTCCCGAAGGGCAGCCGGGTTGGCAGGGCCCCTTTCCTTTGAAGTGGGCGACAGGGCATTTTAAGTATCTGGGAATCTATTTGCCGGCGAGGCTGGGAGACCTTTACCATCTTAATGTCTCCAAAATGTTAGGGGCGGTGTCTGCATGTGTAGATAAATGGCGAGACTTGCCGTTGTCTCTGGGGGGCCGCGTTGCCCTGTGTAAGATGGCGATCTTTCCCAAAATATTATACCCGCTTCAGATTCTCCCGTTGCTTTTGAGGCGTTCGGATCTCCGCCAACTGGAGCGATTGTTTAACCGGCTAATTTTGGCGGGGTCGAAGGCCTCGGGTGTGCCTGGCGATACTTCGGCATCCCTGGGTTCTGGGTGGTATGGGCTTCCCGGACATAAGGAGGTACAATGTGGCGTGCCTGCTGAGATACGTCCGAGATTGGCTGTGGGATTTGGCAGATTGCTCCCCGACGGTGATGCTTGAGGCTGTGCTGGCTCCTTTTCACCTGCGCTACTTGTTACATGCAAGGATGATTCAGGGATTGACGTGGGACATTCGGGAAATCCTCTTAAAGCCCATTCGGATGGCATGGCGGTATTTTTGTGCTGGGCGCCGGATTTCGGCCTATCATACGCCTTATCTTCCTATCAGGGGTAACACGGATTTTGCACCGGGCATGGGAATGTCTTACTTCCAATCTTGGGAGGCTTTAGGGGTGGTGAATTAAGCGCATGTGCTGACCTCTGAGGGGGCTATGGTGCCATTCTCAGAGTTGCGTAGTCAATATCCGTTGGGGGATCGGGATTTCTTTCAGTATACACAGCTTCAGAGCTATCTCCGCACGGTTCCTGTGGATGCGATGCGGGGGAAGGTTGGTTCAGGGATTGAATTGGCGCTACTAGGGGGTGATTCGGGGACTCGGGTGTCCGGGCTCCACAAAATGTTATGGGATGGAGCGTCACCCCTTGATGTCAACGCTTTGGCGATGGCCTGGACCGCAGATTTAGGAGAGGAGGTCGGTGTAGAGCAGCTCCTAGGAGGGCTGGCCGCTATCCTGACATTAAGTGTGCTAGTGCTTCATAGGGACACCCAGTACCGGATTATGCGTCGCCTATATTTCGCCCCTCTGAGGGCCTGGCGGGCGGGGGTGGGTGAGAGTCATTGCTGTCCTAGATGTGGAGAAGCCAGGGCGACATTGGGTCATATGTTTTGGTGCTGTCCCAAGATTCAGGTTTTCTGGGGACGGGTGTCTGGCCATCTACTTCGGCGCTTGCCGCAGTTGGAGCCCCTCAATGCGCGGAATATTGTGCTGGATCTGTGGGAGGATAATTGGGGGTGTGTGCTGGGGCCATCGGGATTGCGCTGGTTGCGTTTGGTGCTGATGACTGCACGGATGACTGTGTTGCAACAGTGGTTGGATGTGAGGGGACCCATTTATGGGGTTTGGAGAGTCCAACTTCACAAGGTCTTGCTTATGGAACGGCTGTATGCTACTGAGACGGGGCACAGATGGGACCGTTTCTTGAGAGCTTGGGGCTTCATTTGCAATTATTACCGGCAGGGGCACGACGTCGCATTCTGGGGGAACCCTGAATCACTGGGGTAGGTCAAGGACATGGTATATGGGTTTTTTGTTTTTTGTTTTGCTTGGTCCTGCTTGACATGGGGATTGGTCTTGAACTCTGCTGCAACTCTATTGCTTATGACAAGGGGGGAGAGGGGGGGTACATGGGGGGATGTCGGGGGAGTCGCTAAGGCAGTCGTTATCTTAGCCTGGCGGACCCGCCAAGGGGTGGGCGGGCTCGGGAGAAGACTCAACCCTGGGCCTGCTTGTGCTGGTGTCTTTGGATGGTCTGCATGGCGTGCGGGTTGGGCTGAATTTCTGCTGGCCTTGGTGCTGGGGGGCTGGAAAAGGGGGGGGAGGGCGGATTTGGGGTAGGTAGGATTTATGGGGTGTTATGCTTTGGTACCATGTCCATCTGCACTCCCGGATTAGCAAAACCAAGGGGCATGTTTACTAAAATCCGCAAAATAGCGCGCCGCAAAATAGCGCACAGCAACGCGGCACTGAAACGCGCAGAAACGCATTTAAACGCCCCGCACACATGCGTGTCACCCCCGCACAGGTACGCGGCTCACTAATGGGCCCCGTACAAGTGCGGGCCCGCAAATGTCCGATAGAGGCGTGGAACGGCGAAAGGAGGGCGGAGGAAGGCTCCGGAGGGGCGGAGGGACGGGGTCAATGGGTGGAGAGTGGGAGGGGAGAGGCTCCCCGCACAGTATCGGGCCCGAATTTGCATGTAAAAACTACCGCGAGTGAAACACTCGCGGTAGAAAGCATTTAAAGGGAAGAGAAACCATTTCCGTCAGCAATGTACAGGAAAACCGGGGAAACCAGCAAAACGTGAGCAGTGTGATACATGTGCACAGCACAAAAGTGAAAATAAAAATAGAAAATGACCACAACAGAACTATTAAAAATAGTAATTCAGCTGGGGAACAGTTATAGTGATGGGCAAATAAAGAAATCACACCCAGCAAAGCTCCAGAAAAAAGAAATGACGTTTGGAAGGGTCTACTGAGAGGAGACTCTTCCAAAAAACATTTCCACGTTTTGGAGCTTTCCTGGGAGTGTTTGCTATGGTTGCCCATTAATATCACTGTTGCCCAGCGTGGTGATATTTTGTCCCACATTTCCCGTGGTCATTTCCGGGGTTTATGTGCACGTTTGTCACCAGACAGGGTGCATATGCCCACAGTAGAATTGCGTAGAGCAGGGTTTGTGACTCCATCCTGCCAGGCTTACTGCCTTCAGGGGCTGCACTGTCTCTGTGGCCAAAGTGTGGTACAGCGGACAGAGTTATTACCTCTAGGACCAGAGGGCAGAGGTTCAAAACCCAGCTGGGGCACCTGCCAACCCAGTCCTTATATTTTACCCACCACTAAATAAAGATAGCGCAGACACCCCTGTATGCATGGGGAAAACACCCATATTTTACCCAACACCGCACACACCCCACAACAATGGGCATTACCTACAGCCAAGTCCCCCAAATGCAGTCCCATACTGCCACATTGCAATCAGGTCAACTGCTTTTTCTGAGAGAAGTTCATGCCAGCATGTTGGTGGACAAGTACATGTGGTGCAGGGGGCAGTGGCTGCTAACCACAGAAGACAGAGGCCTAGCCATGTGCAGGCTGGCACAGTCCACTGCAACAGACAGGTCCTGCCGGATCCACAGTCATGGACAGTCCAGGGAATCCAACCAATCTGTGGCTACACAGTGGTGCAGTGCACACAGACACTGCATACAAGAACAGAAGGTCACAGGTTCAAAGCCCAGCTGGGGCTACTGCCAATCCTGCCCACATATTTTTCCCACAACTAAACAGTGATAGTAAGGACACACCTTTCATGGCGGGGACATATGCAATGGTAAGACATCTATCTTTTACCCCACTGAGCACAGACACCATGAACAGGGGCAGTACCTAGAGCAGAATCACCCAAATGCAGTCCTGGTGGGCCACACACCAGTCAGGTTCCATGCTGACACTCATACAAATGCCTGTGCTGTATATCTATGCACCACCCCCATGGCATGTAGATGTAGCCCATGCATATTCATGAGGGATAGCAGGAAAACCCGAACAGTGTGATGCAAACCTGGACTGGAGTTGGGAATCTGTGCCGTAAAGCAGCAGCCATCAAGGGCAGACACACCCACACCCACAGGCCCCATTGGCCAATGTCTCCTGGAAAGGCAGAACATTGGACCGTGCATGCAGCACCCAAAACGAGCACTTGCATAACTTACCAATGTCACCCTACACCTGAGGTATACGGTACACAGCTCGGAGACGTTTGCTAGGAGCACAGGCAGGCAGTTATCCATACGTTACGTACATACTGCTAGTTGACCCCATCCAAACAATCTGTTAGGTGTTTGCGGGGCATGCTCCAGGCCTGGCCTCTGACGGTGCTTACCACCCTGGGGAGTGACCACCAGCTGTAATGCGTACCATATCCATGCCTTGCCGTGCTCAGGACCGGTTTGGTGGGCAAGGCTACTTACCCCCTCAATCGTAGCACCATGATGGCAGAGGTGTGGAAGTGTGTGTCTGTCTATACCAGGGGTGGGCACCTCCGGTCCTGGAGGGCCGCAGACCAGTCAGGTTTTTGGGATATCCCTAATGAACATGCATGAGATATATATGCATTAGAGATATCCTGCCAACCTGACTGTTTGTGGCCCTCCAGGGCTGGATTTGGAGACCCCTGCCTTACACCTCTGTCATTTAAGATCATGAGTGGGCAAGGTACAGATGTCCTAGACATTGAAAGGGTATATAGAATGTGTCACATTCCTCCTCGATTCTCACCACCACCAAAAAGTTGTCTAATAGACAATTTTTTGGTGGTGGTGAGAAGTGAGGAGGACTGTGACAAATTCTATCTAAACTTTTTGATGTCTTGGACATCTGCACCTTGTCCACTCACAATCTTAAATGACAGAGGTGCAAGGCAGGGGTCTCCAGATCCAGCCCTGGAGGGCCACAAACCAGTCAGGTTGGCAGGATATCTCTAATGCATATATATCTCATGCATATTCATTAGAGATATCCCGAAAACCTGACTGGCCTGCGGCCCTCCAGGACCAAGTTTGCCCACCCCTGGTCTATACAGTGGGTGTTGGCTGCAAGCCCCTTCAACAGCCCGCACTGCCAGCACTGTTGCCAGTATTGGCCAGTCAATGTGCATAATGAGGTGCAAGGTACCATGGGTATAGCCAGGGCAGGGTGACGTGGCCAGGATGCATCTGCACTGGGCATAGGGCCCTGGCAGGGACATTGGCTGGGATATTGTAGTGTCCGGCCACCACCTACACAGACAGGGTGGCCAAAGCATGTCCTTCTGGGGGATCACGCTCACCCTGACTGTGCAGTGACCACAGCATGGCTAGGCCTCCCCATAGTGCTGTATAGTAGTTCTCTCATGTGATAGATATGGGTTTCTCTTTGGGGCCCAGTCACTGATCTATCTGCTTGCTGTGTATGCAGACAGCCCAGTTCTGGGTGCATGCATCTCCATTGGGAACATGCACTATGGACTAACCAGCAGACTGTTTGTAGCTGGTAAATGTCTTGCTATAATGGCTTGCAGGGTGCAGTGGCTGTTGGCTTGTTGCAGGTGAATATCTGGTGGTGGAGTGCAGCTTACCATACCCTGGGCTTATGTCTGTCTGCTATTGTGTTATGGCTGTGTATGGAGCTGCCTGCCTGGTGGGGGTGGTGGTGTTCTTCAGCAGGACTGGGGTTGATGTTGCCCTCTACTGCCACCTTTGCAGGGAGGTGGAGTGTGGATCCCTTGATGGGGGACCATGTTTGCCACTACGGGGGGGGGGGGGGTGCCTGATGGTGGCAGACAGGGATATCCATGGTGTTTGTGCAGAAACTAGCTATCTTACACATTAACACTGCTTTGGAACGCCCGCTTGGCCTCCATCAGCCATGGCAGGTGTTGTTGACCTGGTCCTGGCCACCTCATTGCACACTCAGGGTGAGCACAGTACCCGCACGATGTAACGGTGTGTGGCTACTCTGTGCCAGTAAAACACCCGGTCAGTGCCCCCTACTAGGCCAAGGTGCTGTGTGGGTGCACCCGGTCACTTCCCCCAACAGGGCCGAGGTGCTGTGGGGGTGCATTCCCCATCTTGTGTCCATCTGCGGACAGCTAATTTGCATGTGCAGTGCATCATGGGTACGGGTGGCCTAACCCTATCCTGTTGACACCAGCAGACTGTCTGTGAGGTGACGTGTAGGCTATCTGCAGCCAGCCAGGGGCTTGCTTACAGCTATGGAGCTGTAGCGCAATGGTTACATCACTGCCTGTGCAGCCAGAGGTCATGGGTTCAAACCCACAGTGGGGCCCTTTGGTAGGGCTGTCCACAGCTTTATTTTTATTTACTGTACATATGTCTATGCCGGCAAGACCACCCTCAGCTTACTATACCCATTAGGTGCCTCTGAGGGTGCTTCATAGGGCGCCCTGTAGGCCACCTTATGGTTGCCATCCCTATAGGGTGCACTATACATTATCCTGTGTCGCAACATACATGCTGCCCTATAGGGGTCATTCAAGGGTGCCTTGGCGAACAGTGCACTGTAACATGTGCCTTATGGGCCGCCGTATGTTAACATGCTGGGAGAGTGCGTTTGCTAGTAGTGATAACAAAATATAATTATACAGCCTCCTACAGCACTCCTCAACATAATACATACTGCCTCAGCAGGCATTTTTCACTGGGCATTGTGAGGAGTTGAACCCCTGATCCCTGCACCATTGGTCAGTGTTTTAACCATTGTGCTGTGGCTCTGTTCCTGTACTTGTGCATCAGCGCGCCGCCTTGTGCCTATCAGCGCGCCGCCTTCTGCCGCCCAAGGGGACCAGTGCGCCGCCTTCTGCTGCCCAAAGATAACTGTGCGCCGCCTTATGCCGCCCAAAAAGCACTGTGCGCCGCTTTCTGCCGCCCAAAAATAACTGTGCGCCGCCTTATGCCGTTCCAAATTAATTTGCCTCCTAAAACAATGTTAATCATTACAGTTACTGCCTCAGCTGACCTTTGTCGTTGCGCACACTGGGGGATTGAACCCATGGCCCCTGCACCATTGGTCAGTGTCTTCACCGTTGTACCACGGCTCTGTTGTTTTGTATACTCAGCAGCGCGCCACTTTGCCTTTCCACGCGCTAATGTCGACCCCCGCACATTAGCGCGACGCACACACGTCCGGTTGCTTACTACCGTTTTTTTTCTATTTTCTGCCTGAACCGCCCACTCCTTATATGGCACAGGCACACTAGCACGGCCCCGCACGTTAGGAATGTTTAGTAAACATGCCCCCAAGTGTCTTCTGTAACCCTCTTTCTTTTCTTTTTTTTCTTTTTTCTTTGGGTTTTCCCTCTCTCTTGGGAATTGCTTTTTGTTGCGGGGAGCCTGGTACGATTGTTTGATGGCTTGATTGTTTGATGGCCTGATTAAGCCTGTATGCTTTTATGTCTATGAAACTAAGTTGTATCTTTGTGTTTCTGGTTGAATAAAAAGATTTAAACATAAAATGACCCTCATAGTATTTCTGGCCCTAAGGTTGCAAGAAATATCATGTAGCCAGGCATTTCAAGCAATAAATTACCAATCTGAATTTTAATTAATCACAATAAACATCACCATTTCAGTGGATAAAGTAATTTTATACAAGGTGATTTTTTTTTTAAATCTAATGAGATTTCTTATCACAAAGTAGGGCTACTAGCTGACTTTGTCTGTTCTGCCTGGTCTGAGTTAGTTCTGGTTTGACCACAAGGTTCCTATGGACTATTTAGTTCTGATTTAATGTAGTTAAAATTGGGCCTGGATCAACCTGGCAGGGAATCTGAATACTAACTGCACCTGGTAAAATCCCAGTTTTCCTAGAGAAAATGCAAGACTTCAGGCACTAGAATGAAATGAGTAGAAAATTAAAAGGCCAGGACTGGTCTAAGATGTCACATCCTTTAACTGTATAAATTGAAAGCTATTGCTTGGTTATTGTCAAACAGAATTGTAGAATGATATCTGAGGGAAGCTCACAGAGTATCTAATTTTTATATAAGTATGGCAGGCTCCCGAACCCAAACTAAGAGGCAACTCTTCTCAGGAGAACAAGAGGTTTAGCTAGCTCAGTTATAGCCTTGGGCCATAGTTTGGTCTCTTCCTCCAAGCTATAGTCCAAGGCTTCCCAAGCTTGTCCTGTTGACCTCATTGTCAGTGAGGTTTTCAATATATCCTCTGTGAATGAGCATGTATAAGACTCACAAAGTTGTCCTCTAATTAGGAGTTTAGAGATTAGTGGTATATGGTATATGAGACACTCCCCATTGGAAAATGCCTTCCGCGGAGTGTGTTTCTGTAAGACTTAACCTGTGGGCATTCTGAAGCTACCGTAATTCCATTTTGCTGTGGGGTCATTAGCACTGGTTTTGGAAGCCCTGCTAGAAATAGCTGCAGGGCCGTACCAAGCCATAAATGTGCCCTGTGCGACTTGCACATCTGGGGCGTCCCCCCATCACATTTGCCCCATGCCCAGCAACTCCCATCTTACCCCACACTTCCATGTCCAACCGGCTCCTCTCCATGCTGCCTGCCCTCGCCCTGCCACCGCTTTTGTGTTCCCTCATCAACGGTGGCACCAGCAGTAGTGGAGCAGACCTGATCTCAAATTGAAAAAAAACCCCATAAGGATCTTTCTGACTCTGCGGTTGCACTTGAGATTAATCTTGCCCTCCTCTGACGTGAGCCTGTATCAGAGGAGGGAGGGATCAGGCCTGTGTGCAGGCCTGGATTCGGGAAGACTCATGTGCTTTGGTTCAATTTGAGATCAGGTCTGCTCCGCTGCCACCTCTGCCACCAAGGGAACGCAAAACGTAGCAGAGGGGCAAGGACAGGCAGCATGGGGGGACTGAGGCCGGTAACCCCAAATGCACCCCTAATCATTTATGCCGTGTGTGGCTGCACCGCTCGCTCAGGGCTAGGTACGGCACCGAGTATCTGTAATTGCTGTATTAGCAGTTATACAATAAACAGTCCCCTGCGAAACTGCTTTGATATGAAATAGCATCCTAATGTCTGCGTAACCCAGTATGATATGTTCTTCTCTTCTTTTCTGTCCTGGGAGTGCGCTGAGACTCAAGGGCAGTCTCTTAAGGCCCAAGGAGGATTCTGAGACTGGGGAGATTAGACGCTAAGTTGGTGAAAGGGGACTTAGTCCCTTAGTCCTCGAGTTACCATAATAGACACCGAGGAACAATTTAGCCGGTTAGCATGTCGTTAACTATTTAAACCGTGGTCAGCGGGATGTTCAGTGGCAGTAAAGCAGTTAGTAGCACTGAATATCGCCCCCCCCCTACTAGGTTTAAACACCCCAAAGGTAATCGTTAGCATTGGGGCATTCTGGGGGCATCCTTGAGATGATGACGTAGGTTAGCTGGTCAGTGGTGATATCAAGCCGCCACCCTGCTAACTTAAACTGGCTAAAGTTAGGCCTTACTTTATCTGGTTTAGCTCTCCAGAAAGCGGCTGGATATTGCAGCTGACTGGATAGCTACAGTGAACCGCTATCTGGGCAAACAGGATATTCAATACCATTGGCTGGATGTAGCCCTGGCACTGAATATCTGGGCATAATTTAAAGTGGTGTCGGGCAGCTGCTTTATCTGCACTGGGTACCGCCATTAAATATGCCCCCAGAGTTTTTATCCAAAGTCACAGGGAGGACGGCCAGACAAAGTGCACATTTTAGACTTGTTTGAAAGGAATTCAGAAGGGGTTACTGTAACCTGCTGTGGTTTCAGGGGAAGACTCCAATTCTACAGAAGAGAGAAGGTCTACATCCTGTTGTTTAAGCTTAAATGTACTATCTGCAGAATAATTTACTTGCATCAAATATCCCAGTAAATTGTCCCTTCTGCAACAACCCCATTTGGCAAGCAGTATGATTTTGTTCTGGGGATTTCCACCAGCCTAATGGCCTTGAAAGATTGACTTTCCCCCTTACCAGGAAGGCTCCCTGGCTGATCTGACGAACCCTGACATCCCTCAAGAGCCACATGGCTCACTGGATGGTCAAACAGAGACTATACATGAAATACATTGTTCTGTGTGTCTTGGAGTCAAGAATGACTCCTAGTGACCCAGCAGCTCCAGGGTTTTCATGGCAGCATGACTAGAAGTAGTCTACCAGGCCTTTCTTCTGAGGCAATAGAGGGTTAAGTGACTTGCCAAAGGCCACAAGGAGTGCTAATATGAACTGAACTCTGAATGTTTGCTTAACAAGCCAGTGCTCTAACAATTAGGCTACTCCTCCACTCCTGCTTTGTTTTACTTATTAATTAATTAGTTATCTATTTTTGCTCTGACCTATGGCAAATTTCTGTGTGGCCGAACAATGCATTCAAAGGTCACAGCTCAGGAATAAAACAGACTGTAAGTTACAGAGAATGAATAGAGCTGCTCCAAAGACTAGCACCACGCACAGCTGTGAAAGATGCTGAGATTCGATGCTGGATCGCGAAGGAGTCCAAGGGAATCATTTACTGCTAGAGAGGGAGCGAGCGAGCAGCCTCCACTTCAGATTATTAATTAATCAGACACAAAAACTCATCAAGCGATAGGTCCAACTAAGAGAGCCAGCCTGGGACAAGGTTATTTGGAAGGTTAAAGACACACAGCTTTGGAATAAGAAATGTTTGCTTGAAATGAAACTGCCTATATCTTTTATTCTTTGGGGGTAGAGATTTATTATCATTGTTTTTGAGTTTGCTTAACAAGTAGCTTGGTAATCATTTTCCTGAGTATATTTCTGGAACTGTGAAGTTTGATACTGTACATCTGGAGGAGAATATCAGTGTTTCAATAAACGGCTTACTCAGATTCGTTTTTTCCTCAATATAAGTGTATGTTCACGTTTTGCAAACATTTGGGTCATCTGTGTGAGACTGTATATTCCTGTTGACAGCCCAAGTATAGATAGTTGGATAGATACAGATACTTTATATATGGCTATTTATAATGGGGGGAGGGGGGATATTCAGCAGCGACGACAAGCACTGCAGCAAGGCTAGCTATCACACTGAAAACTAACCCCGGATATCCAATGCTAGGACCATATCCGGCGACTGACATCTAATATCTGAATCACTGCAGACCCTGGAACCTAACTGGGCAGCAGCGATATTGAGCCACTGCCCAGTCAGCCTGTGCTGGTAAAGTTAGGCCAGCCTTTGCCGTGCCTTACTTTCCCCAGGGGTCGCTAACCGAGCAGTGGCTCAGTATCACTGCTGCCCTCTTTGTGATGGGTGCCAGATCCAATCCACCCCGGTGCTAACTGTATGGCATGGGGCGTGTAACGGCGGCACCCAAGAATATCCAGTGGCACTAACCAAGCAAATGCCTTCAAATATCCTCCCCATAATGTCTATATTCCCATCTGTCTTTCCTCATCTTTACAATGAGACAGAGAGAGGAAGACTCGACCTTCATACCCTTCAGTGTTTTCATATCTCACGGTCCCGCCCAACAAGAAAGGGAAAGCTGAGCGGGCCGCCTCACACACACAAATGCTCAATGGCATAATTTGCAGTTTGCCTTATGTAAAGCAGGTGTGTGTTATCTTTTGAAACAAGATATGATATCTCAGTAAAACGTTCCAGTCCATTCCATTTGATTTCAACATTGAGACAAAGGAAAAACAAACAAAATTTCATTCATGTTCATTTTCCAAGAGCAATGGCAGCCAACCCTGGCCCTCAACCCCGACCAAGATAAAGTTAAAATAAAAGGTCCTCCAGCATCACCTTTACCTTTCATCCCACCAGACAAACCCCGGTCACTCCAAATCTCTTAACCCATCCGTGGGCTCCAGAGGGGTGAGGGTGGTCCTCAGCTGCATATGCTCTGACAATGTTGTATTCAAAAATGATGCTATCTGAACCCTTCACCATTTTTTTGTTTGGATTGTTATTTTCTTTTTTTGCTTTCAAATGTAATATCAGATAAAACGAAAAATTCTAAAAACACAAAACAAAACAAGCAAACATGTCGGTAGTGCAATGCACACCCCTAAAGTAAAACCTCCTGTGCAGCCCAGGTTGGCGTAGGATAGAGTCTTCCTGTTCTTTCTACATTAAAATAAACCGGAGGTCATTTTTCAAAGGATTTTTCGCCAGCCAACATGCCCACTCTCTGCTCCGCTCTCGCCCCGTCATGCTAAAATCAGCTAGTGTGAGATTTTTACCGCCCTGGTTGGCTTTACCTCGGGCTCTTCATATGCGCTAAAGCCCAAGGTAACGGCTACCGCAATTTAATCAAAGGGTCCCTAACATTTATGTCTGCTCCCTAAGAAGTAGAAATGTCTGTGGTTTCAATCTACTCCTTGTGTCTCCATAAAACAGGCTCCTTCTTGTCCTTCATTCTTAAGCAGCCTGTTATAAAATTACCCCTCACATCTGTAAATTGCATCTTAGCTGATGGCATCTTTGCCCCAGTCCCACTGAACCCTAATTAATGAGAACCTGAGAATTGTTGCCACGGTCACAAATTAGCTAAAAAATCCAAGAGACGGATTATGTGACAGTATCCAGGTGTGCTTGGTGACTACACTTCACATCACAATTGCTCGTGCTGTCTTTTATAACTCAGGAAACTCTCAGGCCTGTGTGTTCCTTTATTTGACCAACATGCGTTACGCTACACTTTCGGAGTATCTCGGGGGAATACTCCAAAGCACAGTTCTCAACCCGGTCATCGGGACACCCCCAACAAGTCAGGCTTTCAGGATAAACATAATGAATATGCATGAGAGAGATTTGCATACGACAGAGGCAGCGCAAGCAGATCTCTCTCATGCATATTCATTGTGGCTATCCTGAAAGCCTGACTGGCTGGGTGTGTCGTAAGGACTGAGTTGAGAACTCCCTGCTCCAACGTGTTCTGTATATCCACGTGTTTATGGATAGAGCCTGATGAGAATATTCTGCGAGGAAAATGGAAGAATATTGTACAGTACTAGATTCCTTTCCTGAAGCTTCTCTGTATTTCGTACCATTGATAAAGGGAAGTGTGGATGTGCCCAGTGCCCCATCGTCTGACTATTAAACTTCTTGGATCTGGTGTCTGTAGAGCAGCACAACTTTAGAGAGAAGGAATTTGGTCATTATATTTGTTTTACCTTTAAAGTTAATTGACACTTTGGGAAAACTTGGCACTTGCAATCTGTCATTAGCTGTCACAAATTAGCCCAGGATTGTTTTCTTAGAAGCTGCAGTCTACATTTTATGACTACAGGACAGGCCAACGATTTTGGTGTAGCCGTATGGGCCATCCCCAGTCATCACAGCAGTAAATCATAAGTAGAGAGTCAAAGGTTCAGCTTAATAGTCTCTTGTGCCCTGCATTCATTTGACCTGCGATGCATTGCAGTTAGTTTATCCAACAGAAATGGAGTATCACCATGGATATATACAGTCCATTAGAGTGTACCGAAAGATTTATTTTTGTTTTAGAAAGATTTTGAGAAGCAAAGGATTTGACTGTTCCTACATTATACACAAACATAGCTATCATGTTTGACTTCGTGGAAACCCACAAAATAATGGCTTTATGTAAGAACTGCCATACTGGGTCAGACCAAGGGTCCATCAAGCCCAGTATCCTGTTTCCAACAGACACCAACTCTGGCCACAATTACCTGACGGGTTCCCAAAAGGTAGATAGAATCCATGGCGCTTACCTCCAGGGATTATCAGAGGATACCCTTTCACTTCCCCTACTCCTCACTCAGGTTTAAAATATTGTAAGCACTCTTTACTTTTCTTGTAATTTTGTGAACCACGTTGATTTTGTTGTGGAAGGCAGTCAATCAAATTTTTAATAAACTAGAAGGAACCAGTTATGGAGATGAATAATGGTTTATGTTTGAGTGGTATTTTCCTCAGTGGACAATTTTGGATAGAGATGGCTCATAGCTATTTTTTACAAATGTTAAAGGAAAGTAAATGGATTTTCCCAGCTGACTCTGAGCACCTGGTAAGACATTGGGACCCAGCATGGTCTACTACCAGCTCCATGTTTCCACGCTCTCTTAGCTTCACAGCATCGTGTGCGCCCTTCCCTCACCATAGCTTCTGATGTGCCATGCGATTCAGTTCTCACTGATGAGAAATAGGCGTGACCACTTTTCCTTTCATTTTTAGGAATTCTTTGGTGCTTTTCCATCATGCTCCTATTTATTTTGGGCCTGATTTTCATCTGGGCCGTGCTATGCGCCACATCGACACATAGCCTGCCCGCCCGCCATCTGTCTAACCCGGATTTTCAATGCCAGGGTCATATGTGGCCTTGGCATTGAAAATCCGGGTCTTGCTGCAGACCCCGGAAGCTGCAGGAGCTAGCCGGGTAGCACTGATTTTCGATGCTACCCGCTTAGCCCCTGTGTCTGAAAGATAGGCAAAGAAAAACCTTGCCTATCATTAAGGCGCAGAGGGCTAAGCGGGAAGCATCGGAAATTGGTGCTACCCGGTTAGCGGTTTCCTCCGTCCCAGAATGCCCCTAAAACGGCGCGATGCTAACTGCATCGCATCTGGGCGCTTTAGAGACATATCTGGGATTTTCGAAGGGCACTACCCGTGTAGGTGCCTTTCGAAAATCCAGGATAAGGCATTTATACAGGTGACTATGCCAGTTACCCTTGTAAATGCCTTCAAAAATTGGGTTCTTCATGCTCAGTGTGTGTCATTTGCAAATTGTCAGGTCAGAAATGACACCGATACTGTGAAAAACACTGAGCGATAAATGTATTTGCTAAGTATATAAATAATGATTATGGTCAAGATATTATTACTTTATCGCATATTTCGTTTTGATGGATGAAGTTGCAGACGGCAACAATGAGGCAGATTTTCAGCCAGCATGGAGACCGTTCTCAATTAAGCGCACATCTTTCCATATAGGTAATGCACCAAATATACAGGTTGGGGCATGTTTGCTAAAGCATGCTGATGCTTAGAGCAGGGTTTACCGCATACTAAGTCTGCTGTGATAACCGCTTAGTGCGGGTCGAAGTGGAAGATGTTGTTTTTTTTGTAATATTGTTCAGCTCCCTCCTATTTTCAACTGTCTCTTGCCTCTCCTAATAACTCATTTTAACTGTCCCTGCACTTTTTCTCTCTACTATCTGATCTCTGTGGAGGCCAAGTTAATATTCAAAGTCAATATCTAACTCTACCTTTGCCTCTGCTGTTTCCACTGCTGTGCTTGTTTTGCTCATCTATCTGAGAGTGTTCAGAAAGAGAAGCAACTACTGTGGCATTGTAAAGCCTCTTTTCCCTCCCTGCCCACGTGTGTTGAGCCCTCAGTTGCCTTTTGGCTCTGGAAAACAGCAGCCCCACTACAGCATTTGCTGCTAGCTCCTGGCTTGGGTCAGGTGCCTAACTGCTTGCTTGTGAGTCCTGTCTGTCTATATTGGTTTCTATATATTTATTTTATCATTGTTAGTTTGCTTTTTGCCTTATCTGCGTTTGTTTTATGTAATGTTGTTCAGCTCCCTCCTAGTTTCAGCTGCTTTTCTCTTGCTTTATCCCTTCGTTCCACCTTGCTGCTCCATATGCCTGGAACAAACTACACAAGTCTGTGCATCAGGCTTCATCTCTGGCCCTTTTCAAATCCAGGCCGAAAATGTACCTCTTCGAGGCAGCTTTTGGATCCTGATCCGCCAAATCTCCTACATGTTTTCTTACCATCCCCCTAGATGTACCCTTCTCCTCAGCTGTTGTGTTGCCTGTCCTGACTAGATCATAAGCTCTCAGGAGCAGGGACCGTCTTTTACATGTGTCTGTACAGAGCTGCGTATGCCTGGTAGCGCTATACAAATGATCAATAGTAATAGTAGAATGGGTGGGTTAGGCATGGAGTGTGGGTAGCGACTGCACATTGCGGTTAGCAAGAGTGTCATCAACGCATGGTCACCATCAATGTTGTACTTAGTTAGTAGGGGTGCATTACTGCCATCAGTGACGGTAATTGTGTCTGCGGTAATTTCAGCAAGCGGCTTAGCATGGGAGTCTGCTGGACACTTGCTCTCTGCATGAGGACATGCCATCCACGCCCCATTTGTTAGAGTGGGTCTGGCATCACTCCCATAAGAACAAGAAGTAAACTACCACATTTTAGTAAATGTATCCTGTAATGCGGCCTCCATGGTGACGCTCTCCTTTTAGTTTAAGCTTGATATTCGGTAGGTCTAAACTCAATTTATATCTTATCTGGACAGTAGCTAAATATTCCCTCTGCCAATATGATCTTTTGGCCACCCTCGCCTTTTTTATGCAATATTATCTCTGTATTTTTAAAAAGTCCACAGATAAGCAAGATATACATTCATCAAACTCTGGCAAACACATAACTTGTTTTGCAGATCAACCTGAAAATCAATAATACCACTGACTATTTTTGCAATTTTATTTGATGAAGTACATATGCTGTGGATGGAGGGCAGGGAGAAGGAGGCAGTGATTCACCAAGTCATTGATGACCTGGCCTCTCCTTTACCTCTGAGGTTTACGTGACAGGACATTTGCTAGAATTTTGACTTGTTATGGATAAGGGAGCTTGTTCTGTCTAACTCTGAACTTGCTTAAAGTTTGTGGGTTTCACAGTCTTGAAAGAAAAAAAATGGGTTGCTGAAATATTTTTGAATGTTGCTTCCCTTTGTTAATGCAGCTGGGAACTGTGAAGACATATTTAATCAATAGATGAGCGCTTCCAGCTGCCTCGGACTAGTTGCAGGTGTCGTCAACATTTCCAATTTCACCTGCAAGCCCAGGGACATTGGTTGGGTGACTGAAGATGGAAAAAGGGACAGTTTTCATCCAGTCTTGCTTGACCCCGTTAGCTGCAAGGAGATGTAGTTCTCATTTTCCTAAGAAAAGCAAAACCAATCTCCAAGTATGCACCGGAGCAGGGGTGGGCAATTCCGGTCCTGGAGGGCCGCAGACCAGTCAGGTTTTCATGATGTCCCTAATGAATATTCATGGACCTATTTCCATACAATGGAAGGCAGTGGAATCAGATAGATCTCATGAATATTCATTAGGGGCATCATGAAAACCTGACTGGTCTGCGGCCCTCAGGACCGGAATTGCCCACCCCTGCACTAGAGTAAAACCAGGACTCAGCCTATTCCTTGGAAGACAGTGCCGTACCTACACTCTTGAAGGGTAGTTTGGGCTCTTATAAAATGATGTCTAGTACTTGTACAGTAAAGTATGGGCTAACATTTACCCTGCTCGCAAGCAGGCACAATGTCCGTGTTTTGAATGCAGGCATGATTTCTGCAGGATTTCTGCTAGTAGTTTATAAAGTCCCATAGGTACCTGTATGTTTTTATAAAATAGCACCAACATAGACGCCTTTCTGCTCACTTAGGCATCATGTTATTATTACCTCCCTGGTGTCCCTGGGTGAACTTTCAGCATCCATCTCCCCTATGGAGCCCTCCTGGGTCCTTTCCTACCTGTTCCCCTATTTCTAGCTCACATCTTTGTTTACTTATTTGGGACGTGGCAGTAGCAGAAATAGGAAGGCAAGTCAGTGTGTTCTCACGGGCCCTCTAGTGGCCCCATCTTTTGCGGGATTTTCGTTGTAACAAGACGAGGGAGAGGGGAGGGGGGAAATGCTGCCAGGGTGCCAAAGGGATGGCTTAAAGTCCCTGTGCAGAGTTTTTTTTTCTTATTCCTGCTAGGACATTCGCTGTTTGGGCCTTAGGAATTTGTATTGGTCTGATAATACGTTTAGATAAAAATTGAATGTCTCTAGTCCAAAGGAAAATCAATTGAGAACATATAGCAGTAAATTAGAACATAAAAACATAATATTTGCCATACTGGGTCAGAGTAAAGGTCCATCAAACGCAGTATCTTGTTGCCAGCAATGGCATTCAGGTCATAAGTACCTGGCAGGTTCCCAAAAGGTAGACAGATTCAATGCTGCTTATTACAGGGCCTTCTCCTCCAGAAACTTATCCAGACCTTTTTAAAGCCAGCTACACGAACAGCTTTTACTATAGCCTCTGGCAATAAATTCCAGAGCTTAATTACACGTTAAGGGAAAAGAAATTCTCCAATTACTCATACAAGTACTACTTAGTACCTTCATTGTGTGTATCCTAGTCTTTGCACTTTTTGAAGAAGAAAATTCAAACTTATTTGTGCCACTCCACTCACTGTTTTATAGACCTTTATCATATCTCCCCTCAACTGTCTCTTCTCCAAGCTGCAGGGCCCTAAACTTTTAGGTCTTTCCTCATAGGGATATCCTTCCATCCCCTTAGTCACGGTCCTTCTCTGTAGTTTTTCGAATTCTGCTATATGTTTTTTAAGATGTAGCAACCAGAACTGCACACAGTCAAGATGTAGTCGCATCATATGGGGCATTACGATAACCTCTGTTTTGTTTTCCAGTCCTACCTTTATAATTCCTAGCATTCTGTTAGCTTTCTTGGCTGCTGCTGCTGCACCTGAACGGACAACGTCAATACAAGCGATATGTTCTCTCAGTTCTAGGGATGTGCATTCATTTGAAATGACATGGGAAAGATCACTGATAAGGGTTTCAGATCATTTTTAATTTGAAGATGACCTGCAAAAATTGCAATTATGTTTTTCTTTCTCAGTGTGATCCATGCCTGGCCTGGCCTCCAGCCAATGGCTTTTGAGTTGGAAGGTACTTGTTAAGATGGTTGCTTTCTAAGAGCAGCTATTGGTCTTGCATTTCTGGTTCCTCATTGTAGAGGTTGGGAGAAATTAGTTCTTTCAATGAATTTCAGATCCTCAATCATTGATGTTCTTCCTCCTCTACTTTTGAAGGTCTACTCCCTTCTCTCTCTAGCACAATTCTAGAGTTACTTAGTACCAGTCTCCTCAGAGGTATTGTTCTCCTCTTCTTGGAAATCATCGTTGAAATATCCAAAGCTTTCCCCAACTCTCCTAAGTAGCTTTGGTCTTATTTCTAATCTTCCTTTTTTGTCCAAAGTCACAGAAAAAGCAGTTCTGCATCAAGCTAATAATGTTTTACATGCCCAACAGTATGGATTTGGAACTTATCATAGCAAAGAAACATTTTTAGCAGTTATTTATAACAATTCCTCACTTGGTTTGTGGCTTGTTGTACTGCGAGGGCTTGTGGGCATTGGTGAACTGAGAGATATGCTGTCAGTAGCTTAACTACTATCAGGGTCTCCCAGGATAAGAACATAAGAACATAAGATATGCCATACTGGGTCAGACCAAGGTCCATTAAGCCAGTATCCTGTTTCTAACAGTGGCCAATC
Organism: Ichthyophis bannanicus; assembly: GCA_033557465.1. NCBI lineage: Eukaryota > Metazoa > Chordata > Amphibia > Gymnophiona > Ichthyophiidae > Ichthyophis > Ichthyophis bannanicus. The sequence continues at coordinate 68,034,133 of CM066049.1, forward strand.
TAGGTCACAAGTATCTAGCAGTTTCCCCAAAAGACACAGGTTCCACAATGCTTGTACTGGGTCAAGCAGTGGATATACCGGGTCCCCTTTAATAATGGTTTATGGACCATTCCTCCAGGAACTTTTCCAAACCTTTTTTAAACCCGGCTACACTAACAGCTTTTGCTACATCTTCCGGTAGCAAATAAAATAGTAAGAAGTTTATTTATTTAACAGGTTTTTTATACCACTTTATTATTTTTGTCAAAGCAGTTTACATCGTAACTTAAACTTGGCAATGTACATTAAACAGGAACATTGTCAAGTTAGATGTTTCTGAGGCAATGGAGGATTAAGTGACCTGCCCAAGGACACAAGCAGTGCTAGTGCAAATCAAGCTCTTGGTTTATAAGCCAGTGCTCTAACCATTACACTACTCCTCCACACTATGATGATAGACTAAAAGCCCCCGCTAAGCCCCCGCCACCACCAGCAACTCTCCCCTTCCCGGGGATCGAGCTACAAGCAGCGGGAGGGGCCTCCAGAGCAGCGCTGCCCAATCAGGGCAGCTCTACAAAGCTTTTAAAAGCTTCGCGCCATCGGGCGCAGGTCCTCTAAGCCCCCACCACCACCAGCAACTCTCCCCTTCCCGGGGATCGAGCTACAAGCAGCGGGAGGGGCCTCCGGAGCAGCGCTGCCCAATCGGGGCAGCTCTACAAAGCTTTTAAAAGCTTCGCGCCATCGGGCGCAGGTCCTCTAAGCCCCCGCCACCACCAGCAACTCTCCCCTTCCCGGGGATCGAGCTACAAGCAGCGGGAGGGGCCTCCGGAGCAGTGCTGCCCAATCGGGGCAGCTCTACAAAGCTTTTAAAAGCTTCGCGCCATCGGGTGCAGGTCCTCTAAGCCCCCGCCACCACCAGCAACTCTCCCCTTCCCGGGGATCGAGCTACAAGCAGCGGGAGGGGCCTCCGGAGCAGTGCTGCCCAATCGGGGCAGCTCTGCAAAGCTTTTAAAAGCTTCACGCCATCGGGCGCAGGTCCTCTAATCCCCCGCCACCACCAGCAACTCTCCCCTTCCCGGGGATTGAGCTACAAGCAGTGGGAGGGGCCTCCGGAGCAGCGCTGCCCAATCGGGGCAGCTCTACAAAGCTTTTAAAAGCTTCGCGCCATCGGGGGCCTCGCCAGAGGGCCCTTTGGTGTGGCCCTTAGGAGGGGCACGACAGGAGATCCATAAATCCACATGCAAGTCTCCTTTCACCAGGGGATACCAACCATCCAACCAAGCTCTGGCTCCATACTCCCCGATCGGGGTAGAGCACACCTGAGCGGGACGCAGCCATCTTCCCCGCTCAGGAGCCTCCAGCCCAATCGGGGCTGTGGGAGGCTGAGCCCAAAAAGCTACAAAAAGATCCCGCCGTCCAGCAGGCACACACCAAGGCACCCACACTGATCGTCAACGCTCCAAAGGAATCAACATCAATGACAATCATACAGCGTGAGCTCCCCTGGCACTGAGCTCGTTCTCCCCCGGTTCCTGCGCCTCCACTGAACACCAAAAAAGAACCACGCGGCTGCAACAAATTAGTCCGCCTATCCTCCAAACCTTCTCCTTCATCCAACGCCGGGCAACCCTCCCGTTGCAACCAGGTTTGCTAAGCATTATCAACCCTGTGTGTCATACACAAAACTATTACTGTCTCATACCACCTAGAATTAACTAACTGTTATTGCTTACTGCATTAGTTAACTAATGATTGCTTGTGGGTAGGGACACCTAGCCACACTTGTTACATTGTATCCAATGCTCCAACTTAAAAATTGATACATTGTTTCTGCTGCATGTCCAATGCTCCAACGTAAAAATTGATACATTGTTTCTGATGCATGTCCAATGCTCCAACTTAAAAATTGATACATTGTTTTTGCTGCATGTCCAATGCTCCAACTTAAAAATTGATACATTGTTTCTGCTGCTTGTCCAATGCTCCAACTTATAAATTGTTACATCGTTGCTGCTGCTTAATTACCAGCTGCCTACCTTGCTATATCACTCCAAAAAGGTATCTATAAAAAGCTTTTCTCTCCCACACTTCAGCAACCATGACCATACCAGCCATAACGTTAGTTTGCCTACTCTCCAGTGTACTATACGAAGCTAATTCACTCTCCCAAGATCACTATCATATCTCTACATTACACAGCACAAACAAAAAACACTTCCACAGCTTTCACCAACATCCACAGAACCCTTACCACAAGAGACACTCTCACCTACTTCATATAGCAATAGACCAAACATCCAACACAAAACGCAACCGACGTGCTCCTCAACAAGAAGGACTCAGATGCGCTCTCATAAACGCTAGATCTGCACGCAAGAAATGGCCAGCCATCTCGGACTTAATAATCAAACGGAATCTAGACATTTTAATGATCACAGAAACATGGTTCTCAGAATCCGACTCAGTCATAATAAACCAGCTCACACCAACTAATTATTCCACCTACACATGTAACAGAACAAATAAAAGAGGAGGAGGTGTCGCCATTATAGCAAAGACTGACCTCCAATATAGTACAATCACAACCAAGAGCACAAAACAATTAGACACTATCTCAATATACAACAACTACAATACCATCAACCTTATATATATGACACCGAACTCGACATCTGAAGAATTATCCAGCGTAATTGACTTAGCCTGCAACCCAGTACACCCAGAGAAACCTAACTGGCTAATGGGCGACTTCAATCTCCCTTCCATACAAACTGCCCTTTCTAACTCATTCTTAGATGCAATGTCAAACCTCAACTACAGCCAACTCATACACCAACCCACTCATCAACATGGCAATGTGCTCGACCTTGTCTTCGCTCCGCCCTCCTACACGTCCACGAATGATGATTTCGACCTATCCATCACTCCGGTCCCATGGTCAGACCATAACCTGATAGTACTCACAATACCAGCACATCAAGATCCATCCACCGATACAACAAAACGATCATCAAGAAACACCACTCGCTTCAGACCTCTCAACGAAGAAGAAATCAAGAAAAACATACTTCCAATACTCAAACAACCGTCCTCCGACATCAACGACATGGTCACCACATGGAATGAAACCATCAACCAATATGCCATACTACCGCCAGTCAGCAAAAACCCAACAACGAAGAATAATGTAGTGAAAAGACCATCTGAAGCATGGTTCTCTCAAGAACTAAGGAAGTCTCTTACTCTATTGAGGAAGCTTGAAAGAAAATGGCATAAATCTCATAACCCAGCAGATCAACAATCATACTTAACCCACCTTCAATCCTATCGTGAAACAATATGAGACACAAGAAAAACCTACCACTCCGAACTCCTCAACCGCTCCCTAAACAAACCTCGGGAGCTCTTCAATCTAGTAAAGTCATTAACCACAGAACCTTCTCCACCTCAACAAGAACCTATACACCCCCAGAAGTATGCCAATTTTATACAATCTAAAGCTATCAGAACAACAACTTCTTCATCCCAAAGTCCCCTCCAGAAACACCCCCAGAAGTATGCCACCCCCAGAAGTATACACCCCCAGAAGTATGCCAATTTTATACAATCTAAAGCTATCAGAACAACTTCTTCATCCCAAAGTCCCCTCCAGCAACAAGCACAAAATTTCCCACTCCTTTAGCTCTCATCTCCCTCAGCAAAATGCGTTGAAGACATTATCGTCAAAATGAATACTACCACAGCACCTAATGACCCCTGCCCAGCACACTGGATAAGAGCTATGCGATCCGACTTTAGCCCTGTCATAGCAGAAATAATAAAGATGTCCTTCTCAACAGGCACATTCCCATCGGCACTAAAGCAGACCTCCATAAGACCGCTGCTAAAGAACAATCAACTAGACCCAACAAAAGAAGAATCATACCGCCCGATAGCTAGTATACCGCTGCTATCCAAAATAATGAGAAAGTAACCAACAATCAGATACAACAACACATAGACACCTCCTCCCCCCTTGACCCCAGTCAGCACGGATTCAGGGAAGCCCACGGAGTAGAGACACTGTTGACCACATTAACCAACACTCTCATCAGTGGACTGGACAACATCAAAAAGGGCTTTGCACTAATATTCCTCGACATATCTGCAGCATTTGACTCTGTGGACCATGAAATACTACTAACCCGTCTATATGACAAGGGAATCCACGGGCTGGCATGGGAATGGTGCAAATCATACCTGGAAGATCGCTTGCAACACGTCAGGACGGTTACAGGTACCTCAGAACCTTTCCAGTTAAAACAAGGAGTACCACAGGGCTCATCCCTATCTGCGCTACTATTTAACATTTACATGCAGCCTCTATGCGATATCACTCGCTCCTTTGGCATATCCTCGCTGATCTATGCAGACGATGTGCTAATATTCACACCATTCAACGTCAAGCTCCCAGATTACACAACATTAGTAGATTGCTTTAACGCAATAGCAGACTGGCTCCTCACGCAGAATATGCGAATAAACTACAAAAAAACTGAGGTACTGATCGTCACGAAAAACAGAGAATTCTCACCCCCGGAGACCCTAAGAGTACGAGACGCAGACCTCCCAATCAAGCCCTCCATAAGATATCTTGGAGTAATACTGGACCATCGACTAGACTTTAAAGAACATATCAACCGCACCGTGAAAACCATTTATTTCAAGATAAGAACCCTACGCCATCTGAAAAATATGCTTGACCCAGACAGCTTCAGAACTATATTCCAAGCCATAGTCACACCCCACTTCGACTATGTGAATATAATACTCCATGGTCTCCCAAAAAACTCCATAAATACATTGCAACTAGCCATGAATGCCGCAGCCCGGGTACTATACGGTGCTTCAAAGAACGAACATATAACACCCATCCTAATGGAGCTTCACTGGCTCCCTATATACTGCAGAATAGCATATAAAGCCCTTCTCTTGACCTTTAAAGCGATAAATACTATAGCTCCTTCATCAATTTCAAAACTCCTCCATCACACTCCCAACATCAGAGCTAGGAGGTCAGCAGCGGCTAATAACCTAGTTACACCACCTGAGGACACAAAATACAAACGTTCAACAACAGACAGGGCTTTCGCGTACTACGCACCCAGATGTTGGAACAACCTACCTCCCAACATTAGAGCGATTACTGACCTCAAACAATTCAGAAAAGCCATAAAGCACCACCTCTTCATTCTACATTTCCAAAGCACATCATCAACCCTCTAACACTTACAGTAAAAGTGTAAATGCCTTATTTACTCAAGATGATAATAAGAAATTCTATCCTGTGTATATAGGTTCTTTACATGTAAGATAATAAGAAATTCTATCCTGTGTATTGTGATACTGCGGACCCTCTGACAGAAAGAAAAGAAGTTTTAAATCTTGAAAAAAACAAGATTTACATGCAATTTCCTGAAGGTCCACATAGAGGGAGCAGGAGAGCAAGCCTGGAAGCAGAGGAACCACGCCTCTATGGGCAGGACCTTGGATCAGTTAGTCCCGATTTAAGCAGGGACAGGGCTCAGTTAAGCAGAGCAGATCGGAGAGACAGAGACGGAGCCAGAGTGAGCGTCAAAGCTGGACTGGAAAGAGCAGCTTGGAGAGTTGGAGTCACTGTCAGACCTAGAACAGCTCAAGGAGTTGAAGCAGCTTGGAGAGCAGGCCAGAGAGTAGGCCGAGAAGCAGACCAAGGAATAACTCATAGAGCAGGCCGAGGTGAAGGCCCAAGAGCAGGCCCAGAGGAAGGCCAGCTACAACTGGAAGGAGCAGCATTGCAGAGAGCAGCCAAGGAAGGAGGTGCTCTCCCTTCCAGCCTGAAAGGAAGCCCTATCCAGGGAGAAGGACTGGGATACAAGCTAAGGAAGAGATATCCGGTTGCAAGGAATACCCAAGGAGAAAAAGGTACTTTTAAAAGTTTTTATAAAAGTAACCTGAAAGAGGAATGGAAAACTCAGAGGCCTGGGGAACAGGGAAGTGCTGAGAGGGCGCGGCCAGTAGCCAACTGCCACAGGGGTGGAAGTGGAGGACAAGCGCCTCAGCAGCAGCCATGCCTCAGAGGAGTTACTCCCCATTCTAAAGGAGGAAAGACACCCAGGGAACACTTGAGCCTGCAAGAAGTGGAGGACATTCAGGCTAGGCCTCAAGCCTTTCCCAAAAGAGACTGCAGGAACTTTAAAGGTGAAACAGTGGTTGCCTGCAAGTGCTTACCTAAGCCTAGCACCAGAGAGACACAAAGAAATAACTTTTATCTGTATGATAAGGACACTTTTATGCCAAAAATACCAGATAATCTCTCTAGGAAAAAGGCTACTAATAATAAAGGCTGGGATAAGCGAACTTTTAATCCTGTAGCAGAAGAAAACCCAGGGTTCTACAATATAGCTAAAAGCCGACGCCCCAAACTGACAAGCCAACATTGGAACACAGTATGGCATGCTTTTAGAAAGCCTGAATCCAACCTTCCTGAGGTCTCAGATTCGGACCCCTCAGAGATGGAGTGGATGCCAGAGGAATCTGAGGTTAATGAGGCCGTGGAACCCATGGATTGTAATTATTGCACAATAGGAAAGTTTTAAGTTATTTGGAGCAACCAACTGTATGAAGAGAATACAGGATGCCTTATGTTTTGAGTTTGTGAAGATTAACAATGTTACTTTGAATGTTTTTGTGAATTGCACTTGATACAAGAAAGGATACAGCCCTGTTATTTTTCTCAACCGCATATTTTGAACCGTTTGCGTAAAGGTGAAATAAATGCCTTTTCTTTTTCCCTACACTTGGCTAAATGTTGCTTTATTGGGAAGTTGACCACGAGGCTGACACAGAGGGCCGCTACCTCATGACCCTCGGAACAGGTCAACCCTAATACCCCTATTCTTATGAGCTCCCCAGCCCCGTGGAACCACTACGCCGCCACCAGAGGGGGCTGCGGGGGACAGTATATAGGTTCTTTACATGTTACAAATATGTACAAAGTTTCCCTAAGTTAAAATCCCAGTTGTATTCTCCTGTTATATGTAAACTCACCACAGTCTGTTGATTGCAATGAGTATTCCTGTTTAATGTAAACCGCGCTGATGAAAAAGAGTGCGGTATAAAAGAACTATAAATAAATAAATAAATAAATAAAACATCTGCTTATTAGAATCAAGGAACATAGTCTTAAAATGGGCCTGCACCTTAATGTGAAGAAGACAAAGAACCTGACAACCTGTAAAATCAATAATTTCATCTTTGATGGAGAAGAAACAGAAATAGTTGACAACTCTAATCTGTTTGGATCAATAATCAATAATGGAAGGACAAGCAGTCAAGAAATACAATGATGGATTGCTTTTGGCTGAACTGCTATGAAGGACCTGGATAAGATGTTCAAGTGCAGAGATATATCTCTGCGTACAAAGATTTGACTTGTCAAAGCCATGGTATTTTCAATAAATTCATATTGATGCAAAAGTTGGACAGTGAAGAGGTAAGACAAGGAAAAATTGATGTCTATCGATTATGGTGCTGGCAAAGAACACTGTTTACTATGGACTGCCCAAAGAACAAATCATTCAGTAGCAGATGAGATCAAAGTTAAGCTTTCTTCAGAATCTGAAATGATAAGACTTAGACTTTCATACTTTGGATACATCATGTGAAGAGAAAGATCATTAGAGAAAGACATCATGCTTGGCAAGATTGAAGGTCAATGTTAAAGACGAAGACCAGCAATGCAATGGGTTAATACACTAACAGCAGTTATGGATGTCACTCTATCAATTAGCCACCTGACTGAAGACCAAACACAGTTTATGACAACTATCTACAGGGTCACCAGAAGTTTACATTGACTTGATGGCAATTAATAACAACCACAACAACATGTATAATGATATTATTATATATTTTGATAGTTGCAAGAAAGTTCTATTGTTACATCTGGAGATGTCAGCAGCATTTGTCATAATGGATCATTAGCTGTTATTACATATATTAGAGAAATTTAACTTAACTGATACAGTCCTCGAGTGGTTTGGATCCTATCTGTCACACTGAACCCTTAGGGGTATGTTTACTAAGCAGTCTTAACGTGCGCCCGGCGATAGTGTGCAGGATGCCATAAAAGGAGTGTGCGTTTCGGTCTTAACGTAGCAAAACGGGATTATCGCGAGATAACACGCGCTGTGCACATTATCGGGCGAAACGCCGCTAAGCACGTTAACGCATGATAATCTTAAGTAGGTGCGCAGACATAGAAGCAGAGGTGTAGCACAATGGTTAATACAATGACTGATGGTACAGGGGTCATGAGTTTGATCCCCCAGTGTGCCTAATGCATAAGGCTTGCTGAGGCATCACCCTTTACTTTTAAGTAGTGAGTTTTGAGGCATTTTGCTTTTATTTTAATTAGTGCTGCCAGCAAACACACCCTCACGGTGGCGTAACCTAAGGTACCGCATAAGGTACCCCATAATGCACTCCATAGGGCACATTATAAAGTGCACTGTCTGCCAAGGCACCCTATAATGTCCCCTATAGGACACCTTATAAGGCGCTTGATTGGGCGCCTTATGAGGCACCTTAAGGTTACAGTACTCTGAGGGTGTTTTTGCTGGCAGCACAAATATACATTAAAAATAGACAATGCCTCAAACAGCCCTATCAAATAACCCCACCATGGGTTTGAACCCATGACCTCTGGCTTCACAGGCAGTGAAGTAACCAGTGGGCTACAGCTGCAAACAAACCCCTGGCTGGCTGCAGAAGGACTGCACGTCACCACACAAACTGTCTGCTGTGGTTACCAGGATAGGGTTAACCCACCCATACCCATGATGCACTGCACATGCAAATCAGCAGTCGACAGATGGGCACAAGATGGGGTATGCACCCCCACAGCACCTCGGCCTGGTAGGGGGAACTGACCGTGTGTGGTACTGGCACAGAGTAGCCACAGACCGTCATATTGTGCGGGTACTGTGCTCACCCTGAGGGTGAGGTGGGGCGCCCAGCACCAGGTCCACAGCACCTGTCATGGCTGAAATACGCCATGCTGCAGGTCCCCATCAGTGCTACTGTGTGTGATAGGTAGTTCCTGCAGACACACCTAGGTTACATCTGTGTCCTTTTGTATTTCTCAGTCATCTCTAGCCCTTGTGGGCTATGATGCACTCAGAATAGTGCATATCCTGTGTTGGTGCCATGGTTACATGAAGGGGGGTGGTGTTTGGACCCATAGGTAGATTATAGTTCAGCATATGTATAATTATATGCGCCATGTTATTGTTCATGAAAAGTTAATGTTATTGTTCATAAAAAGTTAATTGTACATAATTTAAAGAAAATACTATGTTCTATGTAAAACAATGTTCATTATGTTAATTGTAAACTGTTCATTATGTTATTTGTAAACCGCCTTTGATCTTGGGAAAAAGCGGTATAGAAGAAAAGTATAAATAAATAAATAAATAAATAAATAAATTATGTACCACCACACAACCTACCCTCTGGGGCTCAGGGTGGGAAACAAGATCGCCCACCAATAGATCCACATTCTACCTCCCTGCAATGGTAGCAGTAGAGGGGAACATCAACCCCAGTCCTGCTGGGGAACAGACACCCTACAGGGCAGGCAATGCAGAGCTGTACACATCCATAAAGCAATAGCAGACAGACAGTAGGCCTGGAAATGCTCAGCTGCCTGCCCCCCCCCACTATCTGACATTCTCCAGCAGCAAGCCTCCAGCCGCTGCACCCTGCAAGGTGTTCCAGCAAGACACATACTAGCTGTAGACTGTCTGCTAGCTAGTCCATAGCGCATGGTCCTGGAGGAGATGCTTGTACCCAGAACTGGGATGTCAGCATACACACCAAGCAGATAAGTCAGTGATTGGGCCCCAAAAGGGACCCATAAATATCACATGAGAAAAATACTATATAGCACTATGGGGGAACCTAGACATGCCATGGTCACTGCTCAGTCAGGGTGAGAGTGATGCAGATGTAGCCAGGCCAGGCCACCCTATCCAGGCCCTTCCCATAGTACCTTGCTCCTCATTATGCACATTGGCAGGCCAATACTGGCAACAGTGCTAGTAGTGTGGACTGTGGAGGGTGTTGGCAGCCACCACACACTGGATAGACAGACACACACTCCACACACCTATGCCAGCATTGTGCAACTATAGAGGTGTTTGGCAGCCCTGGCCATCACACCAGTCCTGGGCACAGTGCAGGCATGGCTATGGTACACAATACTGTTGGGGTCACTCTGTCAGACACCAGACCTGAGGCACACTCCACAGACATCAGAAAGGTTGCTATGATGCAGCTCAATCAGCCAATTGTGCTTAACGTAGGAATTGCTATCTGCCAGTTATCATAGCAACCTTTTGATAGCTGTGTACAGTTTACCCATGTTTAGGGTGGCATTTCTAAGGTATGCAAGTGCTAGTACGGGGAGATGCACGCAGGGCCCAACATCCTGCCTCTCCAGGAGGCTTGGGATAATGGAGCCTGTGGGTGCGGGTGTGTCTGCCCCTGTTGGCCGCTGCTCTAGGGCAGAGGTTCCCCAATCCAGTACTGGAGGGCCAAACACTGTTCGGGTTTTCATGCTGTCCCTAATGAATATGCATGAGATACATCTGCATACCATGGGGGCGGTGCATAGCAATGCAGCACAGCCACATTTATTAGAGGCAGCATGGAACCTGAATGGTGTTTGGCCCTCCAGGACTGCATTTGGGAGACTCTGCTCTAGGTAATGTGCATGTTTATGGTGTCTGTGCTCTGTAGGGTAAAATGTAGGTGTTTTGGGCATGTCTACGTCATCTGCACTACAGGTTCTGTCTGCATTAGCACATTGTAGTAGTGGGTAAAATATGGGGGCTGGGTTGGCAGGAACCACAGCTGGGACTTGAACCTGTGATCTTCTGCTCCTGAACACACTGGCTGTGTGCACTGCACCACCGTGTTGTCACAGAGACAGTGCATTCCCTGGGGATACCATGACTGTTCATCAGGCAGGGCCTGTCTGTTGCAGTGCATGGCACCCACCTACACAGGGCTAGGCCATGGTCTGCTGCCACTGCCCCCTCCACCACCAGTACCCCTCTGCCACCCTGCTGACATGCCCATCTGCTGGTGGTGCTGGTGGAGTGCAGTCTCAGGCCATCCATTGTGCAGTTAGGTGGCTGCCTATGGTGCAGGTTCTGCGGTAGGGGTGCCTGCATAGATGTCCATGCTTCCCCCCAGCACCGCCTGCCAATGTTCTGTGCCCTTGGGGGTACTGCAGTGCCAGGCCCCACAGTACCTGCTGGGTACTATCCCCTGTGATACTGTGGGAAGCACACTCGTGCCCATTCTGGGCCCTCATCAGTTGCTGTCTGGCTGCTCTACTGTTTCAGCATTCCTATGGGCCACCTAGGCATCACCCTAGTCCGCACTGTGGCCCAGCTGCAGCACAGCATGTGCCGTCTGCAGCCCTCTGTGTCCCCTTTCTCAGCATCTGTCCAGTTGCCCATTCCGACATGCCCGCCCTGCTGTTGTAGAACATGTGCACGCCATAGGAAACCTGTCCAATGGAGAGGGAAAACCTGATCAGCGCTATTTCACTGTGGGATCATTCACCTTGTATGGGGACGTAGCGTAGACCCTTCCAAAATTCATATCATTTTTTTGGAGCTTTCTTGGGAGTGTTTTTCAACGTTTCCCATTAATATCACTATTGCCCAGCTTGGTTATTTTTTTTTATATTTTGTTGGGGTCATTTTCAATGTTTATTTGCACTTTTGTTCCATGCACATGTATCACACGTATCACTTTTTTGTTGGTTTCCCTGGTTTTGCTGTACATTGCTGACAGAAATGGTTTCTCTTCCCTTTAATTCAGCTCTAACGCCAGGGTTTCACTGGTGTTAGTTTTCAGCCTCAGATTTCACAGCGTTAGTGTGCAGAGAGCCTCTCCCCTCCCACTCTCCGCCCATTGACCCCTTCTCTCCGCCCCTGGGGAGCTTTCCTCCGCCCTCCGGGAGCCTTTCCCCGCCTTCAGCACTCGTTTGCACCGCTGCACGCGTTATCGCGTGATAAGGTACCTGTGCGCCTGATAAAGCACCATTATCACGCGATAAGGTACCTTATCGCGCGATAATGTCACAGAGCGCACATTAAGACGGTTTAGTAAACATACCCCTTAGAGTTATCTTTGAAATAGAAATTCCCAATATTTTCTGTTTTACTGTGGGATTATGCAGGGCTCCATTCTCTCACCTATACCTTTCAATATCTTCATTGATCTCTTGGCCACCTTATTTCAAGGGTTTAACCTTGGTATATGCATGTATGCAGAAGACATCGAAATTGTAATTAACTATGAAGCATGGGATCACATTTTCCAATCATCAATTTTCGAAAATTTAGACAAAGTGACTCATTCATTAACATCGCATAAGCTTGTCCTGAATATTAACAAATCTTTGGCCATCTGGTTTTCCAGGGAAGATTTTGGTCTGCAATTATCCTCCACAAATTGCAGGAACTGCAGTTCCTATGAAGGGTACCATCACCTCTCTTGGGGTTATATTTGACAGAGAACTATCTTTCCTTCCATAAGTCCCTTCCTTAGGAGATCCTTTTACGCTTTTAGGATGATTAGGTCTATCAAACTTCTCTTGGTTTTCAGTCATTTGGATTATTGTAATGCACTGATGATATGTCTTCCACAATGCTCCATTAAGCATCTACAACTCATCGAAAGCATGGCTATTAAATTGATTCATAATGCTTGTCATACAGATCATGTGATACCACTATTGATTAAAGAACACCGATTACGCATCTCTTGTATAAAATTCAAGATTCTGATATTGGCCCATCAATCATTCTATACAGGCTTTCCTCTTTATCTCTCGTCCCTTTTAATCCCATATTGCCCACAATGTCACTTGAGAGTCTCTCAAGCACTATTTGTAATTCCCTCCAAGAGGAAAAACAGCTTTGAATGGATCTGCACAGCAGCCTTTGCCTACGCTGCTCCGGTGCTTTGGAACTCACTCTCTTTAGACATCTGGTTGGAAATCTTCTATAAAATTTTCAGGAAACAAGTGAAGACATGATTTTTGAATGGGCTTATAGAGACTGGGCCTGATATTCATAGAAACATAGAAATATAGAAATATGATGGCAGAAAAAGACCACATGGCCTATCTAGTCTACCCTTCCATATCAACCACAATAGTTCTCTTTTTTTCTTTTAGACATCCTCTGTGTTTGTCCCATGCTTTTTTGAATTCAGATATAGTCCTCGTCTCTACCACCTCCACTGGGAGACTATTCCATGGATCTACCACTCTTTCCGTAAAGAAATATTTCCACAGATTACTCCTGAGTCTATTCCCTTTCACCCTCATCTTATGTTCTCTCGTAGCAGAGCTTGCTTTCAATTGAAAAAAGACTCTTTTCCTGTGCATTTATGCCATGAGGTATTTAAACATCTCTATCATATCTTCTCTATCCTGCTTTTCCTCTAACATATACATATTAAGATCTTTAAGTCTGTCCTCATATACTTTACAATGAGGACCACTAACCATTTTGTAGCCTCTCTCTGCACCGACTTCATCCTGTTTATATCCTTTTGAAGGTGCGGTCTCCAGAATTTCACACAATACTCCAAATGAGGTCGCACCAGAGACTTATACAGAGGCACTATCACCTCCTTTTTTCTGCTGGCCATTCCTCTCCCTATTCACCCAAGCATCCTTCTAGCTTTCTGGTTTAGGTTAGTGTTACCTATGTCATGTATACACATAATAGTGTCCACTGTTCCTTACGGATGTACATGGCCAAAATATAGTTTACGTTTTTTTCATTTGTAACAAAGCTTTTGTGATTTTTGTTTGCCTGTTTGTTCTTATTTTATTTATTTATTTATTTAACATTTATATACCGCATCTTCCAAAGTTCAGTTGCGGTGTACAATTAACAACAATTAACAAAGCGCAGTTTGTTTTACATAGAACGTCATAACTTTTACATAGAACATCATAAATTAAACAAACACAGTTTAATAAACAAACAGTATATTTAAGCTAGAACCGTGTGTAACAAGTTAACTAACGTAGTGTAGTGTCGAACAGCGTAAAAAAGATCATAACATATGCAACTATATACATGTGGAGGTATTTGGGCATAAGAGCTTGGATCGTCATTTCGTTTAAGCTATAAGTGTTGTCCGGATAGAGTTAGGTTTGTACTTGATGTGAACAGGTGGCTATTTAGCCTTTGTCTAATATGGGTTCTAGGGTTTCCATTGTATTATAGTGTTTAGTGAATAGATATGTTTTCAATGTTTTCTTGTTGCACACATTCATCTTAAAAGTGCACCTTACAGATATGCTTAAACTTACTTGTGCACACAAATCGATTGTGCACCTATTAATTTGTTAGGGATTAATAAATTAGTTATCTTCAAGCTATGCATTTTGGCACAAAATCTGGGTACTTTCTTCTATGATGTTTTCAACGTGAGATAGGCATGCACTTCTGCTTGAAAATGTTGCCCTGAGTACAAAGTACCTAGGTCAGGTGCAACAGTTTTTTCTGTGTATTCTTTCTTCATGGAAAGCAAAACGTGCAGATTTGAACGACCCTCACAAGTTATTTCCTCTTCACCACTAAAGCATGTTCTCGGGGAGCATCTCTTTTCGTTGGGTCTAAAAGGGCACACTTTCTAAAACGACATGCTTGCTTTTAGAACCGTTTAATAAGTTTGAAATACCACGTTCAGAGCAATACAAAAAGGAGGCTTACATAAAAGAAAATAGTGGAGATAAAGGAACAGAGGGAAAGAAAGTTTCAAGGTAGGAAAAACAATAGATTGATAAATGAACTTGAGACTAAGAAGGGCTTAGATGGTCTCAGTTCAGGTGGGTAATTGCAAATAAGCTAAAGATCGCCTGGTGCAGCTGCTCCGCTACCCTAGAAAAAAAACAAAATTTATAGGTGTCAGTCACACTGAGGGCTATTTTCAGACAATTCATTTACTGTGCAAAGATCATTAGCCAGACATGTAATTGACTTTGAAACTTGTCCTATTAGGGTCTGATTTGATAACAGGATACTTATGGTTTAAGTCCAAAAAGGCATCAATTTTAAGTCTGTTTTATAAAGGCAACATAGGCTCCTATGTACTTCTATAAAATAGACACCCAGAACCTGCCCCTGTAAATTCAAATACCTGTTGAAAATGTGAGCATGTACTCGTTGCATATACTTCACAGCTCTGCCCCACTCCACCTATATCAGGGGTGGCCAACTCCGGTCCTAGTGCACCACGATCCAGCCTGGTTTTCAGGATGTCCCTAATGAATATGCATGAGGTATATTTGCATCCACTGCCGCCCGCTGTATGCAAATATACCTCATGAATATTCATTAAGGGCATTCTGAAAACCAAGCTGGATCGTGGTGCACCAGGACTGGAGTTGGCCACCCCTGACCTGTATGATGTCCCCAGAAATGCCCACATGTGGTTAGGGCCGGCACAAGGAATGAGGCACCCTAGGCATCCCTTGTGCCCCTACTCCCAACTGTGGCGCCCATTGCCACTGCGGCTACCCCTCTCCGGGGTGCGCAGCAGCGGAAATGGCAGCAAACAGCCATGCAGTGCTTACCTTTAAACGTCAGTACCGCAGGGTTGTGTGCGTCCACTCACTGTATGCCGCACAATGCCCATTTCCTGTTTGCAGCAGGATGTCAGCATTGGGTGTTGGAGGGGCAGAAGTAAACAGCCATGTGGTGCTTAAGTTTAAAAGTAAGTGCCACAGGGGTAGCTGCCACTGCCTGTCCTGAGAGGGGTGACGGTGCCAACAATGGGCACCCCTAGAGGGTGGCACTGTAGGTGACCGCCCAGTTCACCTAATGGTAGTGAAGGTCCTGCACGTGGTACATATGTATGTGCCCTCTTGTTGCTGTGCTACTAATACATTGTATCCAACTGCACAATGTTATGAAAGGCTTTTTCCATGTGCATAAAAGGCCTCATCTAAAATCCACCCCATGTACGAATAGGTGGAATGACGAGAAGGTGCATACTCTTACATGACCTAAGTGTAGACGTGTTCAGGGGTGTAGTTTAGGCTGAGGCCTGAATTAGGTATGTTGCTTATAAAATATGTGCACACATGCATGCTTAATGTGCATACATTTATGCCTACTCAGTGACAGCTGCATGATTTCTACTGGTATTTTGTAATGATGCATAGACATCTACTTGGCCTCTCCACTCAGATGGCTTCTTGTTACATAATTACCCCCATACATCTGGATCTCTAGTTCTAACATACCACAGGAAACACTGGAGTTGTGCATCTTCTAAAACAAACGGGCTAAGACATGGTATACATGTGTTTGTGTGTGTGTGTGTGTGTGTGTGTGTTTGGTGGTGGTGGTTGGCTGGGGGAAAGAAGGAGATGTGACTCCTGATTACATTTTAGTTGGCCCCCTTCAAAATGTCTGTAGTGGTGCTGGTGCTTTTGCAGAAGCTCATTGGGAGGTGTGTTGCCATATTGTTGTGAGGGAAATACTGTATGTTCACCAACTTGACAATGGTGAAATCACAGTGATTAGACAGAGACAGGCGGCAGGAAGCAGTAATCAATGTAAACATTATAGAACGAGGCACAGACTGTGTCAGAACAATATTGGTGCTTTCTCCCTTTCTGAGCTGCTAATGAGTAATTAAACTCTATTGTTGTGATGCAACACTAAGTAGTTAGGCTTCTTTCTCTTTCCTAAAGTACAGAATGAAGTATATTTATTGCACACATAAAGAGCAGAGGCACAGCTGATACTGCCCACCACAATCCAGTCTAATTCTTTCCTATCTTGTCCCTGTGACCTCTTACCTTCATCTTTTGGAATTTTTTGTCTCAGCCCTTGCTTGCCCAACACAGTGCACCTGCTTCAAGACTGTAAATGGCCTCTGGTTAAATCTATAACTGCAAACAAGCAAGTATCCTGCTTCCAACAGTGGCCAATCTAAGTCATATGTACCTAGCAGCTTCCCCAAAAGACACAGATTCCACAATGCTTGTATTGGGTCAAGCAATGATATCCTGGGTCCCTTTTTAATAATGGTTTATGGACCTTTCCTCCAGGAACTTGTCCAAACCTTTTTTAAACCCAGCTACGCTAACAGCCTTTACTACATCCTCCGGTAACAAATTCCAGAGTTTGATTACACGTTGAGTGAAAAAATATTTTCTCTTATTTGTCTTAAACAGTTTCCCCTGTAGCTTCATTGCATGTCCCCTAGTCTTTCAATAATCTGATAATGTAAACAATCGATCTATGTTTACCCGTTCCACTCTGTTCATTCATTTATAGACTTCTATCATATCTCCCCTCAGCCGTCTCTTTTCCAGGTTAAAGAGCCCTAACCTTTTTAGCCTTTCTTCATAGAGGTATCCTTCCATCCCCTTTACCATTTTGATGGCTCTTCTCTGAACCTTTTCTAATTCTGCTATATCCTTTTTAAGATACGGCGACCAGAATTGCACACAATATTCAAGGTGCAGTCGCACTATAGAATGATACAGAGGCATTATAATATCCTTTGTTTTATTTTCCATTCTTTTCCTTATGACACCTAGCATTCTATTTGCTCTCTTGGTGGCTGCTGCACACTGGGCGGAGGGTCTTAACATGTTATCCACAATGATGCCTAAATCTTTTTCCTGGGTGGTGGTTCCTAATGTGGAACCTTGCATTGTATAATCATAGTTTGGGTTGTTCTTCCCTAGATGCATAACTTTGCACTTGTTCACATTAAGTTTCATCTGCCATTTTGATTCTCAGTCTTCCAATTTATCAAAATCCTCTTGCAATTTTCCACAATCCTCATGGGTTTTAACAACTTTAAATAGTTTTGTGTCAACTGCAAATCTGATAACCTCACTCGTTATTCCCTTTTCTAGTCATTTATGAATATGTCAAAAAGCAGCAGACCCAGCACAGATCCCTGGGGTACTCCACAATTCACCTTTCTCCATTGGGAAAATTGGCCATTTAGCCTTACCCTCTGCTTTCTATCTTTTAACCAGTTCCTGAACCACAATAGCACCCTGCCTCCTATCACATGACTCTTTAGTTTTTCCAAAAGTCTCTGATGAGGGACCTTGTCAAAGGCTTTCTGAAAGTCCAAATACACTATATCAACCGACTCACCTTTGTCTAGCTGTTATTCACACCTTCAAAAAAACATAACAGATTAGTAAGACAAGATCTTCCTTGTCTAAAGCCATGTTGGCTGTCTCCCATTAAGCCATGACTATCTACATGTTCACCAATTTTGTTCTTTATGATGGTTTCTACCATTTGTCCCGTTACTGATGTCAGGCTCACCGCTCTGTAGTTTCCTGGATCAACCCGGGAAACCTTTTTAAAAATTGGCTTTACGTTCTCCATCCTCCAATCTTCAGGTATTATAGATGATTTTAATGATAGTTCACAGATTACTAATAGCAGGTCTGCAATCTCATATTTCAGTTCTTTCAACAGCCTTGGATGTATACCATCCGGCCCAGGTGATTTGCTACTCTTCAGTTTATGATATAGTTGTAATACATCTTCCCGATGTATTGATATTTCCTTCAATTCTTCTGCACCTTTAAATACCACTTCAGTCATCCCTACATCTTCCTCAGTAAAGACCAAAGCAAAGAATTCATTCATTCTCTCCGCTATTGCCTTGTCACCTCTTAGTGCCCCTTTAACCCCTCTATATTCTAATGGACCAAATGATACTCTCACAGGTTTTTTGCTACGAATGTACTTGAAAAAGTCTTTATTACGTGTTTTTGCTTCTGCAGCAAGCTTCTTCTCAAATTCTCTCTTTGCCTGCCTTATCATTGTCTTGCATTTAACTTGCCAGTGCTTGTGCTGTTTCCAGTTTTCATCGTTTGGCTCTTTTTTCCATTTCCTGAAAGATGTTTTTTTGGCAACAACAGCCTCTGTGACCTCACCTTTAAACCATGCTGACAGTTTTTTCGACATCCTTCCACTTTTCTTAAAGCGTGGAATACAGCTGGTCTGGGCTTCCAAGATAGTATTTTTCAACAACCTTTCAACTGCTCCTTTTAGTTTTTTCTGAACTATTTTCCTCATTTTATCATAGTCTCTCTTTCGAAAGTTAAAAGGTGCTATTGTGGATTTCCTTACCATCCCTCCTCCACTAATTAAATCAAACGCGATCATGCTATGATCGCTATTGCCAAGTGGCCCCAACATCCTTATCTCTTGCACCAGATCTGGTATTCCACTGAAGACTAGGTCCAATATGGCTTCCCCTCTGGTCAATTCATGAACCAGCTGCTCCAAGAAGCAGTCATTTATTTCATCTAGGAACGTTATCTCCCTAGCATGTCCTGCCGTGACACTGACCCAATTTATACCGGGGTAATTGAAATCACCCATTATTATTACTGTGCTGTAACTTTTGTTAGCTTCCTTGATTTCTTTGAGCATTTCATCATCCATTTGTTCATTCTGACCAGGCGGTCGATAGTACACACCCACCGCCATTGCCTTCCCCTTTTTACATGGAATTTCAATCCATAGAGATTCTACAGCAAATTTTGTTTCTTGCAAAACTTTAATCTTTCTGACTCAATGCCCTCTCTAACATAGCGTACAACCCCTCCACCAATTTGATCGGCTCTATCATTATGATATAGTTTGTACCCAGGTATCACAGTGTACCACTGGTTGTCCTCCTTCCACCATGTCTCTGAGATTCTAATCATTTCTAACCTCTCATTTAGTGCTATATATATATTCTAACTCTCCCATCTTATTTTTTAGACTTCTAGCATTTGCATACAAGCATTTTAGAGACTGTATTTTATTCATATTAATCTGGCTTTTGGTAGGCATGGGTAATTTGGAATCTTTAAGCTCTGTCTGCTCCATACTCAAGGGCATTTGGGCTACTTTACTCTTTTTTGGAACTTCTCTGCTTTTGGTAGTATCCTTCAAGGATACATTCTTCCGAACCATGCGCTCTTGTGCGACTGTCGGCTTTCCCCTCTTATCTAGTTTAAAAGTTGCTCTATCTCCTTTTTAAAGGTTTATGCCAGCAGCCTGGTTCCATCCCAGTTAAGGTGAAGCCCATCCCTTCGGAAGAGCCCCTCCTTTCCCCAGAATGTTCCCCAGTTCCTAACAAATCCAAAACCCTCATCCTTGCACCATCGTCTCATCCATGCTTTGAGACTCCAGAGCTCTGCTTGCCTTTTGGGTCCTGCGTGTTCGGTCTTCAGTCAGGCGGCTCATTGTTGACAGAGTGGCACCCATAGCTGCTGTTATTGTTTCAATCCTTCGTATTGCTGGCCTTCCTCTTTTGTGTTCACCTTGTACCTTGCCAAGCATGATGTCTTTCTCTAACAACCTTTTTCTTCACATGATGTGTCCAAAGTTTAAGTCTTGTCATCTGAGCTTCCAAGGAAAGCTTAGTTTTGATCTCCTCTAATACTGACTGGTTTGTTCTTCGGGCAGTCCACAGTATTCGTCGCCAGCACCATAATTCAAAGGGATCAATTTTCTTATCTTTTTCACAGTCGAACTTTCGCATCCACATGATCATTTATTTATTTTATTTATTAAACTGTTTTTCAATACCACTGAATCATGAAATCAAAGCAGTTTACATGTAACAGGAACATTAACTTTCCATAGAACAATGCTTAGCATAACATAAGATAATTATAACAAAAATTTACATGTTAACATATACGTCTGAATGGAATGTATCTACCATGACTTGAACAAATTGAATCTTGTATGGAGAGAGACATCTCTGCTCTTAAGAATCTTGTCTAGGTTCTCCATAGCCATTTTACCAAGAGCAAATTTGTTGTTTACATGCACAAAATTGATTTATGTGTCTAAAAATGAATTTATGGGCATAGAAATGTGGGTGAAAGAAAGAAAAAGAGTAGTTACTCACCTATAACAGGTGTTCTCCAGGAACAGCAGGAATCAGTCTTCACATATGGGTGACATCGGCGTCGATAGAGCCCTTGCGGAGCATTTCCCCAGCTTTCCAAGAAAGCATTTGGGAATGCAGGCATGCATGCGCGGTTCCCTTCCCGCCTAAAGGTGCCATCTTGCTTCAGTCAAATGACATAGCTAAAAACAGCACACAAAAATGAAAAAATGAACTATGTACAACTGCAACTCCCAGGGGAGGAGGGAGGGTTGTGAGGACTGATTCCTGCTGTTCCTGGAGAACACCTGTTACAGGTGAGTAACTACTCTTTCTCCAGGACCAAGCAGGAAGTCAGTCCTCACATATGGGTGACTCCCTAGCTCTGGGCTACCAAGGAACCCAGGCTGAACAAGAGAACTCCCTCTAGTCCCAGCATCAAAGAAAGGCTGTTCACTGACAGAACCTCCACCGGTAGCCCAACAAAGGGCTGGAGGGCAGGAGTTGCCTAAATCTCAAAGAGATTCCGAAGTACTGCCTGGCCAAAAGCACTGTCCCTACGGGACTCCCTCTCCAGAAAGTAATGGGCCGCAAAAGTCTGGCTTGAAGACCAAGTTGCAGCCCTGCAGATGTCTACCAACGGTACAGAGCGGAGATGAGCCACTGAGGCAGCCATTGCCCTGACACGATGGGCCATGACCCGACCCTGCAAAGAAAGGTCAGCTGCCCTGTAAGCCCATGCGATACAGTCAGCCACCCAGGTGGACAAGGTACACTTGGACACAGCTAACCCCAAATTATTAGGGTCAAAAGAGATGAAGAGCTGAGTAGCCCTTCTATGTCCCTGCATACGGTCAAGGTAGAAGGATAAGGCCCTCCTACAGTCCAGGGTATGGAGAACTATTTCAGCCTGGCTTGCATGAGGCCTAGGGAAAAAAGTTGGAAGAACCACCTCCTGGTTGAGGTGGAAAGAGGAGACAACCTTGGGGAGGAACTTTGGATGAGTCCTGAGGACTACCCTGTTCCTATAAAATCTGGTGTAAGGCCGGTCACAGACCAGGGCCTGAAGCTCACTCACTCGCCTAGCTGAGGTAAGGGCTACCAAGAAGAGTGTCTTCCAGGACAGGAAGAGCAGTGGACAAGTAGCCATCGGCTCAAAAGGTGGGCAAGTCAGTTGCTGCAAGACCACATTCAACTCCCACTCAGGAGCAGGAGGACGGATTGGAGGCTTGAGCAAGAGCAAGCCTCTGAGAAACCGGGACACCAAGGGGTGAACTGACAGAGAATGTCCTTCCACCAGTGAGTGGTGAGCTGCTAGAGCTGAGAGGTGGACCCAAACAGAATTGGACTTAAGTCCTTGATTTGATAAGTGCAGTAACTACTGAAGCACTACTGGCACAGTACAGGAGAAAGGATCCTCTGTATGTAGTTGACACCACACGGAAAACCTTTTCCATTTAAGAGCATAGGTTTTCCTAGTGGACTGTTTCCTAGAGGCTAGGACAACCTCCTCAACTTCCTGATGTAGGCCCCAGGGAGCCAAAACTACCCTTGCAGCCTCCATGCCATCAAATTGAGAGCTTTGAGATTGGGGTGCAGAAGGGAACCCTGATCCTGAGAGAGAAGGTCGGGTTGCAACCCCAGAGGCAGTGGGGGATCCACTGCCAACTGAAGCAGAAGTGGAAACCAAGGCTGTCTGGGCCACCTGGGAGCCACCAGCAGGACTGAGGCCTTGTCCTGAAGAACCTTGAACAGAGTTCGGCCCACCAAGGGCGTGGGAGGAAATGCATACAGGAGGCCCTGAGACCAGGGAATCAGAAAAGCATCTGCTGCTATCCGCAGAGGATGCGGTTGTCTGGAGCAGAACTTTGGCAGCTGTTTGTTCAGAGGACTGGCAAACAGATCTATGGATGGAAGTCCCCATTTCAGGAAAATCTTCTGAACTACCAAAGGATGGAAATTTTGTTTATTAACACATGCAACAGAAAAACAAACAAAAAGCAAAGACAATCACCCCAACCAAGTCCCACACCCCCCCAACACCCCCACCCCCCCCGACATAGCACAAAACAGGTATCACAAAACCCCCGTGACCGCCTCCCCAAACCCACCACCAAACCCAGTAATCAACACACGTGCCCTCCTCCCAACAACAACCCCCAAAAAGTCCTTGTCATGTCCATGTCCCCTCCCCCCCTCAGTCCAATGTCCATGCCCGACCCAACCTCCCCCTGCAAGAACACCCCAGCATAGTCCACACATTGCATCTTGCAATCCCTGAACCCCTGCCCCGCACAACACCCCCACCAGTCCAAATGTCCAAATGTCCAGTCTGTCTGACTCTCAGACTCCCTCTCCCCACCCATCCATAAACAAAGCCCCCTATCCCCCTCCCTCCCCCTTCAGACCCATCCCATCCAAACAAACACCTCAAAAACAAACCTCCCCACCCCTCCCCCCAAACCAAATGAAAACATAAGGGCCCCCTTAGCCCATCCCCAACACAATCCCACCAAAACAAATCATAAGTAATCATACAAATCAAATAGCGAAATACAAAAGAATACATAACCCTTGTACTGCCCTGCACTCCAGACAACGGAGCGGGATGCCCAGAACACAAAAAGAACAAACAAACACGAAAAACAAAAATATTGGGACGGCCACCCTCTAAGGAGAAAGGGAAAGCGGACAACCGGTCAAACCCCTTATGGAGCACCAGCTCACCCCCCCCCCCTCCCCTCCCGGGAGGAAAACACCCCAAAATCATAATGAGAAGTAAACCCCAGGGAAGGGAAAACTAACCCCTCCTATCACACCCCTCCCCCCAGGGAACAACAAAACAAACCTCACAGTCCTACAGGGATGGGAACCCCAGGGAACCCCTCCCCCTCACGGGGGGCGAAGGGTGAGGTGACGCCACAGACGCTCCCAACGATGAGCCTCCACCACCCGTCTTTCGCGTTGCGCCATGCTGGACACTTCCCCCAGAATGTCCCGCACCACCTCGTCGAGGGGCAGGACCAACCCCCGGGTCGAGACATGACAGCGCGCTTGCCACAGGTGGTAGCGTACCACAGCCGTGACGAGGTAGAGGGTCCCGGAGTCCTGCCTTAGAGGAAAGGACCAGGCCCTGTACACCCACTCCGCATACGTGAGGAGGGAAAGGTCGCGCAGGTGAAGAGCAGCGGACACCAACCGGCAGGCCTCCACGTTAAAGGGGCACTGCCGGAGGAAATGGTCCATGGTCTCCGCCTGCCCCTCACACCCGGCCCTCGGACAGACCCGCTCGGCCTGTGACCTGTACTTGAGGTTGTCCCTCACGTACAAACGCCCGTGGAAAGACAACCAGGCCACATCCCGAACCTTCTTCGGTAGCCGAGGGGAGTTCAACAGCCGAAGGCCCCGCTGCATCACATCCGCCGGACAGTCCCGCAGGGCCCACCGTGGTTGATAGTGAGAGGTGAGAACCATCCGGTATAAGCCTTTCCGCCCCAAGGACTGGGCGAGCGGGTCGGTCACCCCCCACCGCCGAATGAGCCCCACCATCACAAATACATACGATGGGGCCTGTTCCCCTCTCCGGCGCACACGTGGGACCGAGGATGCCCCCTCCCACTGCTCCCAGAAGCGGGAGAACCATTCCCGATAGGAGGCCACCCACCAGACCCCACCCCCTTCCCGCATCCTACCCAAGTGGAACGCCATAGACAAGACTGACAGGAAAACAAGGGGGTGCAACATACCCAAACCTCCCTCTGCCCGATCCAGGCAAACGATGTTGCGCTGGACGGGGTTCAGGCAGTTACCCCACAGGAAACAGAAAAAGACAGCACAGACAGACGCCTGACGGGACAACGGAAGGACGAAGACCGTGGCCACGTGCAGAAAGAGAGGAAGCAGAAACGTCCCGAGGAGTTTGATCTTCTCCTCGTACGTACACCTCCACCCCCTCCACCGCAGCACCCTACACCGTGCAGTCTCAAGACAACGGTCCCAATTGGCCTCCGCACAATCCTCCGACCCGAAGACGAGGCCCAAAACGCGGACCTCCCCCACGGGAGGAGGAAAGGGGGCGCAGGAAGGCGGGGAGGCCTCCGAGGGGCCCAACCACAGCGTCTGGCACTTGCTGTGGTTGACAACAGAATGGGCCACCTCTGAGTACTCCTCCACGGCCTCCCGCAGGGCCTCTACCCCTTCAGTGCCGTCCACATAAACTGAGATGTCGTCAGCGTAGGCAACGACGGTCACCGGGGACGCACCAGGCGCCCCCAGGCCCCGCAACCCACCTGAGGACAATCTCCGGAGGAAGGGGTCGAGGGAGAAAACATACAGCAGGGGGCTCAAAGGGCACCCCTGCCGCACCCCCGAGGCGACACCAAATGGCCGTCCGAGCCACCCGTTAAGAAACGGGAAGCTCACCCCCCCTCGGTACAGCGCCTGCACGACGAAGAGGAAACCTGCAGGGAGGCCGAAATGCTGGAGCACCACCCACAGGTACCGGTGACTGACTCGATCAAAGGCCTTGGACTGATCCAAGGAGACCAACCAGTGGTCCCGTTGGAGCGACCGGCCTCTTTCCACCATCTCCCGGACTGTGGCGACAGCGTCCAGAACCCCTCTCCCCCGAACGGAACAATACTGGGAAGGGGACAGCAAATCGCCCGACACCTCCACCAGTCGGTTGGCCAAACACTTGGCCAGGATCTTCCGGTCCGCGTTCAGAAGAGAGAGCGGCCGCCAGAAGTCCAAGGAGCTATCGTCCTTCCCCTTGGAGAGCAGCAGCAGGACAGACTCGCGAAATGACCGCGGGAGATACCCCGTGTCCATGATCTCCTGAAACAGGGAGGTCAGGAAGGGGGCCAGCTGGGCAATGAACGTGCGATAGAACTCCACAGGGAGCCCATCGCGCCCAGGCACCTTCCCCAACGGCATGGCACGAATCGCCCTCTCCACCTCCACCTGCTGAAGCGGAGCAGCAAGTGCATCAACCTGTGCCTGAACCACAGCCGAATACACCGGGGGAAGTCCCAAGTACTCACGGATATGGGTGAGGTCCACGGGGCGATCCCCAAACAGGTCCGAGAAGTATTCCCCCACCATCCGCAAAAGGTCCTCCTGGGAGGTATGAATGGTACCGTCCTCGCCCCGCAGGGCCATGACCTCCCGACGCCGAACCCTCTCCTTGCAAGTCAGGAAAGGGTCTGGTGTGCCGACCCCACCGGCCGCCCCTCAAAGCAGAGGGAGGCATGGCGATCATAAAGCAGGCCACGGAGCTGGACGCGTACCTCTTCCACCTCCTCCCGCGCTGCCCCTCGGGATACCAAACGATCCAGCGACCTCCGGAGGACAGTGTAGGTGAGGTAGCGGGATCGAGCCATGGAGGTACCCCGGGACCGGAAGAGTTGTCGGGCACGCGTCTTCACCTCGTCCCACCAGGCTCCACGGGAAGGAAAAACGCCCAAACAGGGTCTCCTGGTCGGCGAGAAAGGCCAAGAACTCCTGGACCACCTCTGATGTTGCCAACAACTGCACATTCAGTCTCCACAGGCCAGGACCCCTGCTGAGCTCCTCGTGGTTAGCCAGGAAGGACACGGAGAGGACGCAGTGATCCGAAAAGTCAACCGCCTGCAACTGCGGAGGGGAACACTC
The DNA here is from genome assembly GCA_033557465.1 of Ichthyophis bannanicus. Classification (NCBI taxonomy): domain Eukaryota; kingdom Metazoa; phylum Chordata; class Amphibia; order Gymnophiona; family Ichthyophiidae; genus Ichthyophis; species Ichthyophis bannanicus. The sequence goes on from CM066049.1 coordinate 68,060,770, forward strand.
TACCCGGGCACTCACATATATCCGATCGATACGACTCCTGCAGGTCCCATGATAGTAGGTGAACCCCGGCGACCGTGGAAAGGCCCGGTGGAAAAACATCCACCAGGTCAGCCGTCCGGGTCATCTCGGCCAAAAAGAGGCCCTCGTAACTGGGTGGGCGACGATCCCCCCCTCGGTCTTGCAAAAAGGTGGTGGTGTTGAAATCCCCGGCAAGGACCACCAAACGGGAGGTGTGTAAGTAGGGGCGGATGACCCCAAACAGGGTCTTCCGCGCCAACTTAGACTGGGGGCCGTAGACCACCACGAAACGAAACCGATGAGGCCCGCAGTAGCCGTCTAAGAGCAAACACCGGCCCTGCTCCAGTTCCCACACGTACTGCACCTGAAATCGGTTAGACGTGAACAAAACCGCCACTCCTGCGTAGGGCTGTGCCGCAAGCGACCAGTATGAAGGGCCCCACCTCTACTCCCGCTTTGCCCGATGAAGGCTAGCGAGCGAGGTGAGCCTGGTCTCCTGCAAGAAGATGACATCCAGCCCACTCGTAGAAAGAAAATCATAGGCCATAGCCCGCGCCTGGTCTGAGAAAATGCTGGCCACATTGAGGGTGGCGCACGAGAACGCAGGAGTGCACGCCATGCCTAGTTCGTGTGCAGTGACCCTTTCCTCCTCTTCTCACCATACCCGGGATCCCCGGAATCCCGCTTGCAGGATAAGCCCGTGAGCTGGAGCAATTCCTCACAGTCCACGTTGACCACCTCGAGGATCTCTTCCCCCTCCTGCTCGACCCTGTCACCCCACGAGGTGCTGGTGCCCCTGAGACCACCAGGCAAAGCTGTCACAGGGGCCAACCCAGTTCCCATGGGGCGAGGGGGCACGGACAGGTCAGGGGTCGGAGGAATGATCTCCTCCGTGGGGTCCACCACCGGTGCCTCTCCCCCCTCCCTGGACAAAGACTGAGACAACGTACTAGTGCCCACCCCCGCGGGGGAGGCCGGGACGGCCGGGTCAACAGGGGGCTCCTGTGAAGGCCCATCACCCAACCGCGGGGGCAAAGACCCGTCCTCCCGCACCCGTCGGGCGCCAGTATCCCCCTTGATTGGAGGACCCTGACTGCGGCGCGCCTTCGGCATCTTTGAAGGTCGCCGCTGAGGAAGAGGGGCCGCCCCCGCCGCTAACCGCTCCGAGCGCCGCACAGGAAGCCCTGCCTCCACAGGCAAGCCCTCATCTGCCTCAGCCGCATCAGCAGCCAAAAAGACAAAACGGTTGATGTCCAACACGGGCTCTGCATCCGGCAACGGGGATGTCTCCCGTTTCTTCCTGTTGGACTTGCCACCCTTGGAAGGGACTGTAGTCCATTCCTCAGGTGGCACCACCCGCAACCCACTATCCTGTCGTGATACATTAACCTCCACCACATCAACCCTCTCCTCCTTCCTACCCGAATCCCCTCCCCCTGGTGGCTCCCTCGGCTCGATGGACTCCTCCACCCTAGGGCCCTCGGACTCCTCCTGAGGGAGAGGGGCCTCCACAACCTCCTCCCACACAGGAGCCCGAGGTGGAGTGACGGCATCCCCCCCCGGTCCATTGTGTGACGCGGAGGGGCAGCGGGCGAAGGGGTGGCCCAACTCCCCGCAAAGGTTACACCGAATTAGCAGACACCCGGCCGAGGCGTGACCCCGTCCACCACAACGAGTGCAGACTGCTCGGGACAGTTCATGCTCAAATGGCGGAATGAGCCACAGCGGTGACACTCACGGGGTTGCCCGGGGTAATAGCACAAGATGCGATCCCGACCGAGGAAACCGGCCGAGGGCACATGCTGCACCACGTTTCCCACCTCACGCAAACGAATCCTACCCTTCCACGACCCGTCCCACACCCCTAGGGGCCCAGCGCCCTTAACCAGGGGTGCGAGGAGCACCGCATGGCGCGACAACCAAAACTGGATGTCCTGCCCTGGGAGCGACTCATTCCGGGATAGGATGGTCACAGGTACCGTCCCTTGGCGAGAGATAGGCACAACACGAAAATCGGCCCACCCTCCCTGCCCCCTCTGCTGCTGGTATCGGTCCCAAAAAATCTCCAGCCCCCGTCTCAACAGGAAACTAACATCATATTCAATGGTGTTGTTCATGTGGATGAAGGCATAGAGATCTCCCGGGAGAAACCCCAGCCCAAGGACCATCCTCAAGACCTGTTCCCTGGCTGGAGGGGACCCCTCCCCAGCCCACCGGATCTGCGCCACGTTGCATCGTCTAACCTCACCCCCTACCCCTCGGAAACCTCCCCCACCTCCTCCCCCTCCTACGGGATCATTCCCCTGGGAACCCCCCCTCCCCCCACCCCCACCCCAAGTCCCAGGAGTGGTGCCCGACCCCCGTAGAGCCGCCGCAAAGGTACGGGGGGAGGGAGCCGACCCCCCAGCTCCCAAACCCAGTACACCTTGATCTTCCCCTGCTGCCACCTGCGGGGGATCCCGCTGCTGGTCTGCGGGATCCACAACCTCCGCACATGGGGTGACCTGAGGACTGGGCAAAGTCAGCTCCGCCAACACTGAATCAGGGATGCTCTCCCTTCCGGATCCCTGGGTGCCACCGAGAACCCCCGGATCACCCCCTGCCGCCACCTCCAGCTGCCGGAAGGCAGCAAAGGCCCCGGGAGGGCCCGTCGGGGTCTCCAAAGCTAATTGCAGGGCATCACGAACCTGGTTCTCGGTGACACCCAGGGGACCGGAAAGCCCCCCCAAACCTCCGTCCCGCGTTCCCGACCCAGCGCAAGGCTCCTGGGTCTCGGCCACCACTACCGGGGACGAACCCCGCTCCCCTCCCTTCCCGGGATCCAGGGGGACCACCCCATCCCCGAACCCCACGGAACACGGACCCGTCCCCCGATCAGGACCAACCACTACCATCTTCCCGACCCCGAGACGGTCGTCCGCTCCCCCTTTCCCCCCGCTAGACCCTCCATCGACCCACCGTCCGCTACCCCCTGCACGGCTACCGGCAAGAAGGCAGGACCATCCCGGGACAGGAGGGCAGGTTCCCCCATAACTAAATCCCCCAAGCCTCCACCCCCCAGCTCCCCCTCCCAGGTCCTACCTTATTGTCGGTGCCAGACGTGGCACAGGGGACAGGAACCTCGTGGCCGGCAGCCAGGGCTCCAGCAGCAAGGGCGGACGCCCCCCTGCGAGCCAGGCTGACCTCGGCCACAGCATCCGACAAGACAGGCAGCTGCACAACCCGCTCCGCAGTCCTAGATTGCAGGGACAGCAGGCCAACAGTTTTCCATCCCTGGCCCCCTCCCGGACCCCCTCCGGGGGCCGCAGAAAAGAGATAGCAGCCCCCATCCTGCCCCTTCCCCCTTCCAGCACCCTTCCGACCCCAGCCAGCCACCTCAGAACAGAGTGGGCGAGTACCCTGTAGCTTTCTAGGGGCCGGAAGGGCAGCCAAAACAGGGGAATCCTGCCTATCAGCGACCCCCCTACCAAACGCCTGCCCAGGGAGCTGGACAGGGACTGCAGGTGTGGAAAAAGCAGTCCCCCGCGGAGCCTCCAGCGGCATAGCAAGTGCAGAGGACTGGAGCCGACCATTCTTCCGCCGCCGGGGATCAGGTAGAGAGGACGCCGAATCACCCACAGAGCCGGGCACATTCAGAGGCTGCACAGCACTGGCGATCTTCTCCGGGAAAACAGGCAGCCGACCATCCTCCACAGCAGCGGCAGACCCCCTACGTGGGAGAGCAGCCGCGGAAAACTTCGGCCCCCCTGCATCAGCCCCTCCGATAGAGGGGCACTGGCCCGAGTCCCAAACTTCACCCGCTGAGTGTCTCCGGGGCTCCCGTGGCAAAGCAGAAGAGGAGAGATGTGGAGCTGCTGTACACTTCCGGGAGAACCCGGAAGTGACGTCCCCCAATGTGCGGCGGCCATCTTGGAGCAGCAGTCTGGACGGGGAAAGCCCTGCAGGCAGCTCCATCGGCGGTGACTCCCCCACAGCAAAGGGAGCAGGAGGGACGCAGACGTCAGCAGGGGAATTCCGGCAGCCATCTTGGAGGTTCCCCGCAGGAGACGGAGCCGGCAGCGAAACCGGGAACAGGGCCGAACGGTGCCGCGGCAGGGAAACACCGTTGTCACAGACCCCTCGCTGGAAATCTTCGCCTGCAGGGCACGGGGCCAACAGCGGAGGTCGAGCAGCAGATGGGGGAACCAAACCAGCAGCGGAGCGCCGCGGAGGAGCCCACACACCTCCGGGAGTCTGCCAAACACCATCCAGACCGAGAGATGCCGGAGAACCAGGAACCAGGAAGCCAAGATCCGAGGAAGGGGCCACCGGACCACCAGCAACGGCTATCCCCGACAGGTAAGGGTCACCAGACCTAGAGTTATGCAGACTGCGGGGGGGGGGGGGGGGACAGCGGCCTGCCTAACAAGGGCCGGACGGGGGCAGGGCAGGGAAGGAGGTAAGGAAGGAGCACCAAAGCTATATGCCCCCGGGGGCCTCCCCTGGACTGCAGGCACCTTCCAACGATCATAAGTGCGATAAACTTCAGCGAGGGACCCACAACCCTGGCTTTTACAGAACTCGATCTCAGAATACTTGGCCTTCAAGGCCCGCTTCACCCCCTTCCGATAGGTAGCATAGGCCACCCATTCCTCGCCAGGAACGGTGGCCTGCAGGCTCTCCAGGTGGGAGAGCTGGGCTTGCAGCTGGGCCGCCTCCTCCTGGAGACCCCGGAGCCGCCGCACCGCCACCACGATCTCGTCAGGGGCCCTAGTTGGCAGCTGGAAGGACGGCAGGCCCGACCCTCTGTCCTCATCCTCACTGGAGGAGGTAGAGGCCTCCTCCAGGACCCGAGGCGGAGGGGGGAACCCGCCACCTCCAGTACTACACTCCACGGTCCACCAGGGTCTCCCCAGGGCCTCTCCTCGCTGCCACCCAGCCTCCACACCTTGCCTGGGGAGGAGACAGGAGCCTCCTCCCTGGGGTAGCGGGCCCATACCTCCATACCTGTGGGTCCCTCGGTCCTGGCCAGGTGCAGTCCTACCTGGGGAGTCCCCCTCCCGGGGCTCCAGCTGTTCCAGGCCGCCGGTTCCTCCATCCAGTGGTAGAATAGGAGACCCACCAGGCTTGGTAGGCCTCTGGGCCTGGGCCTCTCCTGCTGGAGGTGGCCCAGGGCCCGACATCCAGACACAGGTAGGAAGCAGGACCTCCTTCCTAGCAGGAGCTCTTCAGAACAGGACTCCTCCCCACGACAGCTAAACAGGAAGTGGGAGGAGCTGCCACTCGTGGGGCTGCAGAATCCTGCTCAACCTGTCCGCCAGGTAGTTTTCCTGGCCAGGTAGATACACTGCCTTGAGGAGCATGTTGTGTCTGAGAGCAAACAAGCAAAGGTCCTGTGCCTCCTGACAAAGGAGCCTGGACCCAGTTCCGCCCTGCTTGTTCACATAAAACATGGCCACCTGGTTGTCTGTTTGAACTAGGACAGACTGATGAGCCAGGGTTTGAGAAAAAGTCTTGAGGGCTAACCGAATAGCCCTGAGTTCCAGGAGGTTGATTTGCTGTGCAGCTTCCCAGGGAGACCACAGACCCTGGGTGCACTTGCCTAGACAATGAGCTCCCCAGCCCTGCAGGGAGGCATCCATGGTCAACACCACTGTGAACCCAGGAATCTGAAAAGGTACCCCTTGTAGTAGATTGGGCGGGTGCAGCCACCAGCTGAGGGAGTTCAGAAACGGTCTGGACACCCTTATCCTATCTCTGAGGCTGCCTGTGGCCTGCGACCACTGAGTCCGAAGGTACCACTGTGCAGGCCTCATATGTAGCCTGGCATTGGGGGTCACATGTACTGTCGAAGCCATGTGACCAAGGAGCCTCAGGCAGAGTCTGGCGGAGACCAGTGACCTGCTGAGAAACTGGTTTGCCACATTTATCAGCCTTTGGGCTCTGTCTTCTGGCAAGAATGCCTTTGCCAGCAGAGAGTCCAACCTCGCCCCTATGAATTCCAAGTTCTGGGAGGGGAGCAAAGTGGACTTTGCGAAGTTTATGACGAACCCCAAGCTTTGAAGAAGAGCAATAGTTCTGAGAGTAGCCTGTTGGGCCTCCTGGCATGTCTGACCTCTTATGAGCCAGTCGTCCAGATATGGGAAGACAAAGACTCCCTGATTTCGCAGGTAGGCCGCCACCACTGCCAGACACTTGATAAAGACCCTGGGAGCGGAGGTGAGGCCAAAAGATAGTACTCTGTACTGATAATGGTTTCCTCCCATAATGAACCTGAGGTACTTTCTGTGGTCTGGATGAATGAGGATGTAAGTATACGCATCCTTTAGATCTAATGAGCATAGCCAATCTCCCTGCTGGAGGTAGGGCAGAAGTGTTCCAAGAGTAAGCATCTTGATCTTTTCCTTCACCAGGAACTTGTTGAGGTTTCTGAGATCTAGAATAGGTCAAAGGCCACCGGTTCATCTGAGTACCAGGAAATACCTGAAGTAGAAACCTCGACCGTGCAAGTGGGGAGACACAGGCTCCACCGCCCTGCCCACCAACAGTCCTTGGAGCTCCTGAAGGAGAAGATCTGTGTGCAGGGGAGGCCTTGGAGGCTCCCCTGGGAATTATGGAGGAGGCAGTTGTTGGAAGTGTAGTGCATAGCCCTTGTGGACTATGCTTAACACCCAACTGTCTCCAGTGATGAGTGGCCACTGGTGGGCAAACAGGGCGAGGCGACCTCCTGTGCAGGGTTGGGAGAGCAGGGACGGAGAGGCTATGCCTAAGGAGTCAAAAACCCCCACCCTGCTGAGTGGGAGCAGGGGCCGGAGGCTTGGGGGTCCTCTGCCTATGGGGCCCATTACCCTGCCCCTTGGATTGCTGACCCTGAGGGGCAGCTTGGGCAGCCTGGTACTGTGGGTACTGTTTGTAGGCAGTGCCCTTCCTCGGGTAAAAGGGCTTTTTACCCGAGCCCTTCTTCTTGTGAGAAGGGGCAGAAGTCTTTCTAGACAGCCTTGTCCTCGTGAGGTGCTCGGTCTTGAGCTGTGCGGCCTTCTCGGTCATGGGCTTGCCAAAAAGGCTTTCACCTCAGCAAGGGACATCGACCAACTTGTCCTGAACCCATGGCTCGAGGTCTGATGACTGCAGCCATGCCTGGCGTCGAGCCGCGATGCCGGCTGCCGCAACACGGGCCGAAGCCTCGAAGCCATCGTAGGCAGCGCGGGACATAAACTTGGAGCATTCCCGGATCCCTGAGGACAAGGACTTGAACCTCTGCAAGGGTTCCCCGGAGAGACCAGCAGAGAACCCGGCCAGCTCCTTGGCCAGGTCTCGCAAGTACATGCCTATGTACAGCTGGTAAGACTGGACACGGCAAGCAAGCATCGAGGAAGCACTTTCTACCAAAACCATCGAGGTTTCGGGCCTCCCTGCCAGGGGGCACCGCGGAGTGCATCTTCTGACTTTTCAGGCGATGCATGGTCGATTCCACCACCATGGAATGGTGTGGTAGCTGTGCCTTTTGAAAGCCAGGACTCTTCCGGAGTCGATAGATCGAATCGACCCACTTGCTTAGAACCGGTGCCGAGGTTGGTGCCTCCCACATCCGGAAGAGGAGCCGTTCCAGCATCGGAGGAACCGGAACAGTAATGGCCTCCTTTGGAGGAGAGTCGTACTGTAGGGCCTCGAGCTCCTTGACTCGAGGCTCCTCCTCGGGGTCCGCAGGGATAGCCAACGTGGTGGCCATATCCCGGACGAACTCCGAGAACCGGGTATCCTCTGGAGGGGATCTACTCCGGGGTTCAGACTGCGGTGAGTCTGAGGGGACGCACCGAGTCCTGAAGGTGTCGGGGGACTCCTTGTCCTCCGTCTCCCAGGCGGACTCGTCCGATGAGGAATCGGGGTCTGACCGCGCGGGGCCTGTGAGCACCTGTCCCGATGCCGAAGGCACCGGCGTCGACGCCCTCGGTCCCAAATGGGAGGTCGAGGGAGACCGTAACCGAGGTCGACCTCAAGCCTTCATGGTCTCGAGTATCGGCTCGGTCTCCAGGGGTCGACTTCGATGTAGATGTCCCGGTGGTCGGGGCAGATGCACCAGACAGGCTGGCCATCAGTGCCCGCTGCTGTTCCATGAAGGCAGACAGTCTGCACTCCAAGGCTGTCAGCCTGACACCCAGCTCAGGAGACTCAGCAGCCCCCGACTCGGGCCCCGGCGGCGCCGGGCCCGACGTCGGTTCTCTGGGAGGAGAGTCCACGAGGACTACAGGGCTTATGTGTCGAGCAGACTCCGGATCCACTCGAGGAACTTTGGAAGGCTTCTCCTGTTCCACAGGCCCGGGGCGACGGTCGGGGGTCTGAGACCTAGCGCTCGAGGAGCCAGGGACCTCTTCCGACGACGCCCTCGTGAGCCGCTTCTTCCTCTTTCGTTCCCGGTCGGGGGACCCCCTGGCCGAGGAGCCTCGACGGTGCTCGGGATCCGATTCCCGAGATATCGAGGCCTCAGACGAGGTCCGGGCCCGGCCGGAGGCCGAGTCAGAAAAAAGCCTTTCCTTTTGGTGCTGACGACTTCGCAGTGCCTTGGAAGACATTTTCCCACATGGTCCACACGTCTTAGGATTGTGGTCAGGACCGAGACACCGAAGGCAGCAGTCGTGTGTGTCGGTGAGAGACATCAGCTTCTTACACCGATCACACTTTTTCAAACCACTGGAAGCCATCCGGGAAAAAAGAGTGCCTGCGAGGTCAAAGGACCGGCCTTCCAGGGAAAAAGAAAAAAAGGCGCGAACGCTAGCCACGAAGGGCAAAAACCGAAAAAGAAGATCGGGCTCGATACCGGTGTACCGAACCCAGCAGGAGCGGAACCGGCGTCGAACCGGAGTAAAAAATAGAGAAGGATTGCCAAAAAATCTAACTATTTTCCAGGATGACTAGGACACATGTCCAGTGGGCTTCACGGAAAAAGAGAGACTGAAGCAAGATGGCACCTTTAGGCGGGAAGGGAACCGCGCATGCGTGCCTGCATTCCCAAAGGCTTTCATGGAAAGCTGGGGAAATGCTCCGCAAGGGCTCCATCGATGTCGATGTCACCCATATGTGAGGACTGACTTCCTGCTTGGTCCTGGAGAATGAAAAGAAATGAAATGCACATCCCTTTGAAAGGGAGAGATAGTGAATGGGGAGAGCACAGGGACCTTTTTCATAGTCTATGCTTGCGTCACTTGGACAGAGAATGCGTCATGAGGAGTGAGGACATTTGAAATGTGTCAGTAGGGCTGAGTGAATACATTTGTTCCAAAAACAAATCTGAAGACACTGGGCAGATTTACAGTTCACCAAGTCCAGATGTTTGCTCAACATATAAATGATATGAGACTGCAGGGCCAGTCCTATGTACGAATGGCTGTGTTTTTCACACCTGACCTCACTTTTCAATTCCTATTGGCTTCTGTAAATATTTATGCAAATGAGGCCCCAAAGTGAGTCCAGATTTAAGATGTTGACTCCTATAGACAGAACCAGAGAGAGGTGCTGAAAAGAGGTTTCTCTCACACAGATCATAGAACATTGACCCAAATCAAGTTGAATCAGGCACTGGTTTAGCCTAGGTATTTGGTCCCTGCCACATCTGGTGCCCTAGGAAGTTGCTTGTGTTGCCTACCTTAATCCAGACCTAAGTCTCTACACGTGGCGCCACATCCCCGACAGGCTGATCCTGTGTGGCTATTGTGCATATTACAGGATTTCTGGCCCGATATTCAAAGGGCATTTGCACGGTTAACAGCCAGTTAACTGTATAAAAGCTGGCTAATCAGATATTCGACGGCACTTATATGGATAGTGCTGTTGAATATCCCCAACTAAGTCCCCTACATTCCCTGATGCTAGCCACCTAGCATCGGGGCGTGCCAGGGGCATTCCGGGGTGGAGCAGAGGCGGGGACCAGTGCTAACCATGCAGCACCAATATTGGAAGCTGCACAGTTAGTGCTCGGCGCCTATAAGATAGGTGAGGAAAAATGAAAATCGGGCCCTTCCTTTATAAATAGTTTAGCTTTAATTGCATTCTTTTTGCAGCTTTTGCCTCTTTTTTGAAAAACAGCATTATACACTCTATAACAACATCACCAGTATTCGGCAAAATTCCTGAACTGTGTCAATGGCCAAATGCCTGGAGACATTTGACCTGTGCTATTTATTTCCGTTTGGGCAAAAATGATCTTCACAGTTTAAGGGATAATCAGCTCAGTCCATATGGATTTTTACAGGTACATCTTTATTTTTCATTTTTACGAAGGCTGCAGAATAAAGGCCTGTGTGACTGCATATGGCATTATCCTGCTACAGGCTGTTCTGCAAAATCTACTGAATTTTGCTTTCATAATTTTCATATTTATGTATGTCTGAGCATAGTTATATAGCCAACGTTCTTTATCACTATAATGTACATGGACAAAGTGGGACAGAACCTTTTTGTCTGAAAAACAACGCATTGTAAGGACCAATCCTCAGTGAATTCTTTCTGTGTTTTTGGATCCTGATGCTCCTTATTCTCTTGCCCATTACTTATGTGTATCTTGCTATACTCTATTCCCCAGTTTTGTGATGTTTTTTTCATCTTGATTAGATTGTAAGCTCTGATGAGCAGGGACTGTGTCTTACATCTATATGTGCAGCACTGTGTAAGCTTTGTAGGCTATACAAATGATTAGCAGTAATAGTAGTAGGAATGTTTGCTTCAAACTTTCTGTATAGGTCATTCTTTTAGCATTGCGTTTAAAAAAATAAATAGTGAAAGTAGACTTAATGGGAGTGTTGCAATGCCTTCATAAGGACAGCAGTACATGTATGCATCAGTTAGAGTAATGATATGCTTACTCTAGGTCACGAAAGTTGTGTGGGCTAGCCGAGTAGTTAATTGAAAGTCAACGTCCTTATTATGGTTAACCCCAGCTGACCTACAGTGTTGTTCTATGAGATTTCTTCCTTCTTTTGTGCTTTCATGGAAGACTGGATCAGAAAGGTGACCAAGATTTTTGTTGTCTTCGGTCAAAACAAATCTATGAATTTGCGCGCGCAGAATTGATATGCACACGCACAAGCAATTGGCATGCAATCTTAATTTTTAGGTCCACAAACTAATGCTCAAATGAACCCAAAATGCACAAGCTCAGTGACCAGATAGCTCCAGGTCGTGAGGGAAAGGCAGATCCATTCCTGGTTCTACTGCTATTGCCATCTATGGATGTAGATTTGACCCAGTTTATAGTAGGCCTTCTGAGAAAACATTAATAGTAATAGTTTCTCGAATCTGGACCTTGGGAGCTACAAGTAGGTCTGTTTTTCAGGATTTCCATGATGAATATTCATGAGGTACATGTCATCTAAGAAGTAGGTTTATTTGCACATTTCTGTGACTTCAAAAACAGATTTCTTTGACTGTCTTGATGACCAGATTTGGGAATGTATGATACTATTACTACTAATAATTTGTATAGTGCTTCAAGGCTTATGCAGTGCCGTACATATACGTATGCTACTGTATATAGGATGATGACTGGATCTTTTAGAACAGCCATCTTCAACCAGCTCTGCAGATTTTCTCTGCCAGCCTAGTTGATTGCAAAAGAGATTCACCATGAATGTGCATGAGCTACAGTATATTTACCTACCTCGTATCAAAGAACCAGGCAAATGTAGAAAAACAAAACCCAGGCTTATATATAGGGTTGAAAAACTTTGGAAAATAATTCCATTCATCTGTCTCTCCCCCATCTTCTCCTCTCTATAACGCCTGCAATCTCCCCTTCCCACTAACTTGGTCTTGTTGAAGCAATGGTCAGCTTGAGGTCCAGTTACAGCGGTGGTAGCAGAAACATTGTAATGGCAAACAGACTGGAAAATGAGTCCGTGCATTCTTTGCTCCCACACCATACGGAACTGCTCAGGACTAGCTGGCGCCATTTTGAAATCCCAAGCTGGGAAGGGGGAGTTGGAAGGCTTTGAAGAGTGTCGGGTAGAAGGCATCTAGGGGTGATGAGCAGATCTCAGGAGACAGCATTTTTTAATTTTTGTAGCACAGAATTTTTCAGCATGAGGGTGAGGGATGACGTTTCATTATTTTTTGGTTATATTTCGATTTTTTTCCATTCATATTATTTAATTTCAAATACATGAAATAACCCACAAATGATAAGAAAACCAAAACAAAATGAATTAAATGTAACTGCGCACCCCTAGTCTGACCAACAACTATTTCAACAAGGAAAGATCTATAGGTGAGGGAAGAGGGGTGAGAGAGTCTCTCCGGCTCTGAGAGTCAGCAGATCCTGGAAAACTGGTACGTAGGAGCAAATTTACTAAAACGTGTTATGCTTTTGCGCATAGCGCTGGGCAAACGTTGCAACAGCCCGGTGTTAGCTACAAAGCTCCACGGTGTCTGTAGGGATGTTCCCAGAATTTCCCTTGCAGTACTGCAGTGAAAACACATGGATCATGGTCAATCAGCTCCGCAGATGCAGCTATTGCCACCCACTGAGATGGCGAAAGGTGTGCCTGCATTGTCTGCAACTTTGGTGATTACCATGCAATGTTTACATCCGCAGTAATCGTGTGTGGCAGAAACACCCACTCTCTGCCTTAATCCCACCCAAGCATGCCAGTACCATGCGAAATGCAGAAATCAAAGAGTATTGCAGTGATGTCTGTATGTGGCCTGCATTAGTTATTACCATGACACGATCATCCCGCATTGTCACCGTGGCAGCAGCTAACACGCTTTAGTAAACATGCCCCTTAAAGTACTGTAGCTGGGTTAAAGGTGCTGCCAGCCATTGGCCTTCCTTAGTGAAAATAGGTTGGGACAGCCACATACTAACAGTTTTGCAATCATACTGTACATATGTAACTCGCACTTGGGGTCACTGCTCTTAGTACATTCTACTCTACACCATTTAGATGAAATACAATGGTCTAGATATGGTGAGTTATGGCCATCATGGATTTCACTATCTGGCTGTCTCTTTCAGTTATGCAGATTTTGTGGTGAAACAATTAACAAGTTGGCCCTCCTAGAGGAAGAGTTAAGGTCCCAGAGTAATTCAATTGGGGACAATACGGGAAAATCTTGGCCTTAGAAGGGGTGAACAGTGCTCTTGTGAAAGGTAATTTAATGTTGGAAAATAAGGTTGAAAGGTTAGAAAACTCCTTGAGATCCTTTAATCTTTGATTTGTTAATTTTCCTTATTGTACTATGATTTCTGCAACAGAAATGTTGAAGAATTATTTTCTTAATGTATTTCATCTAGAGGCTGACCGGCTGCCTGTTATTTTGAATTCCTGTTATGTGATATCCTCTATTATGAATATTGATTGTGGTAGCCAGGTTCATCCTCCGGATGGGGATTTAACGATTCTCTTGAAGACTTCAGTGTAGGAATCCACCAACAGGGGGAGCTGTGGTCTCTACCTTCCAAGGCCTCTGAGATAAAGAGAGTCTTTTTCACTTTTTTTCAAGGAGAGATGCACACCTTTCCACAGTCATGTAATATATGTATATCCTGATGTGTCAGCTTTGACTCAGCAAGTATGGAGAGAATTTCTCCTATTGAAGCCTAGGGCTTTGGCTTTAGGAATGACTCTTTTTCTGAAGTACCCTACAAGGTGCTTTATTAAACATATGGGTAGAGAGTCTGTGTTTATTGACCCTTTTCAGTTACAAGCACTGATACAGTCCCATGAAGGGCCTGATTTAATTTCAGTTATCTTTCTGCTTAATTATTGGACATTATTTACTTTATTTCTTGGTCTGTCTTCCCCCCAATTATGATTATGTTGGGGTTTATATTGATTGGTTTTGGTTTTATTTGTCTTTTCATTTGTATATATTAATGTGTATTATGTAATGCCCTATACCCAAGGATGCTCGATATGTTTGAGTATTTTTGTTATTTGTTTCTTTTTTTGGCAAACTTGAATAAATATTGAATTCAAAAGGAAATAAAATGGTCTAGCCAGGCATGATCTAGAAATGATCTGGAGTAGAAGACCCAAGATCTGGTCTTGGAGGGCTGCAAACCAATGTGGTTTCAGGATTTCTACAATGAGTAGGGAAATAAATCCAATCCATATTCATTGTAGAAATCCTGAAAACGAGATCTCCCAGGACTGGATCTGGGGACCCCTGATCCTAGGGAGAGCATCTGGGTGTGTGTGATGAGGGGAAACATGTACTGTATCTTTCTGTATTACACAATTGTACACTGCCTGGTTGTAAGAGTGTTATGTCATTTTTTTAAACAAATAAATGATTTGCCAACATAAGTTCAGGGTGGCAAATGGAAATCACCTTTACTGAGCTCTATAGCCTCCAGGCCCTATTTCAACCTTTACAGAGTGAGTCCTGTGGGCTCTCCAATGTCAAAATGAGGGGTAGATTTATCACTCAAAGCTGAGATCAGATGTTTGTTAAGATCTCAGAAGATGTCTCTGTGTGTTGTCTTCATTCTTTCAAGAGTTTTCCCTGCAAATGGATTATTACATAGCAGGGTCAATCTTATATTTTTTTTTGGATGTCTGACATTAGGAGAAATGTTTGGTTGATAGACATAAATAATTGGTGGGTTGCAGATGTTTAATATTTATAATAATCCTCCCATTTGGGCATTTTGGGGTGCCCTATTTTCTTCATAAAGCTTTTATTTTCTTTTGATTTAGTGCTGGTTCTTGTCCCTGAGATGTGGGCTTGAATACCTTTATGTATAAGTATCTCCTTGTTTGAAGTTCTTTTTTATGGGATTTTTCTTGTATTAAGTGTTATTCAAAATCTTATAAATAAATTAGAAAAAAAAGAACTGAAATCTCGCTGCCTGTTCTCCTGTGGGTTGCATGCCAGAGACTATAGATATAATTTTGATACCTCAAGCTTAATTTCATCACCTGGATATACAGTGCAAACATAGAGGAAGGACAAGCGCCCTGAACTGCAGACAGATGTCCAAGGTCCATTCAAAGCCTGAAAGACTGACCGAGTACCAAACCCACAGCCGTGATAGGTGCCAGTTACCAGAGGCTGCATATATTCAATCTGTAAAAAACCCAGACCAATTAAGGCAGCCTGAGAACTGGACTGGAAAACACTGCTTTCGACTAAACCACAGAATTCAGTATGTGTCCATCAAAGCTCCTATGGACCGCTGAAGGAAAACAGCCTGCTAGCGAATCTTCCATTTCAGTTGTAGAGTAGATATGTTTCTGACTACATCCTGCAGCTTGGTTCCTGTTTATTTTTCATCCAGATCTTTCAGGATTTGTATTTTTGAATCATGTTCATGATTTATTTTTATGTGATTACTTTTTGATGACCTGATATGACAGATAAAAACCTGGCAAAGGGTTTGGGATTATTTTTTTTTTAATATTCCTGACAATTTAATCAGCTCATTTTCAATGCAAAACATATTGAAACTGTGGTGAAAAGCAAGTAGTCACAAGGTGAGGAGTAGCAGGACTGCTGAAGAAGTATTTAATGAACAAATATTTATATATTTAGCATGTATATGAAACCCAAAATAAACTCTGCACTGATGCAATGATTCCCTGTCTAAAGAAGCTTATGATCTGAGAAATGGGAGGTGAAAGAGGGTCACCACACAGTAGATGTTGCCAGATAAGGTCATCTCACCTTTCCCCCCTCCTTAAGAAGAGGTGCTGTTAGACACTAGACTTGTGCAGGGCCAAACATTTTGTCGTTGTTGGTAACCTTTCCCCCCCCCCCCCAAATTACTTTTCATCGTAATGACATGTCTACTGCTTGTGCGTGTGAATACCTATGAATGTAAATGCGCATAATCGATATACACCGGCACAAGGAATTTATGTACACGCTTAATTTTTAGGCCTGCAAACGAATGTCCAAATATGCCTGAAATCCACAAGCCTATTGCATACGTCAAAGAACTGGGGCTTGGGTAGGTCCATCCCCAGGCAAATCAGTCCCTGGGCAGCCTGGCAGGAGTATCCTCTTCCATGATGTGGGCTACACATTACTGGCTGGTCAGGGTCTCTGACGATGCAACTGCCAGTGTGCAGTCATGTCATCAGAAAGGGCCTCCGTGTCTGTAGCTGGGGCTGCTGGTGCCCCTTGAGCCTGGCATCCCTGGTGGTTGTCTGTTTCACTTGCCCTTTCCAGTGGCGCTGGGGTCAGATCCATTGGCAGGGCTGGTCCTAAGCATTGTGAAGTGGCATCCTGGGAGAGTTCCTTCCAAAGAAGGTGCAAGGGAAAAGGTAAGTTATCATCTGAAAACGCAACGATCAAAGACAATGACAAGACTTGCTTAGTCATATAGTTGGCTGAGTTACAACATCTTTTCAGACAGGGCAGGTGAGACAGAGCAGGCACCCCTGAGATACCCACCTCTCTTACCAGCCCTACTTACATTCCCCCTCCCCCTCTCTCTAACCAGTTAATTACCCTCTTACTGTATAGGTAATCAGCTAGTCACCAATGCTTCCCCACTCCAACTAGCTAGCCCACTAACTGCTTCTTCCACTTCCACTCTGCCTGAACTCCCAGCTAGCCAGCTGACTCTGCCTCCACTATTAGCTAGCCAACGAGCCAGCTCGTTCAGCCTCCAACCCATCTCCAGTCACCCACCCCCAGCCAGTTGATCACTCCCCGAGCCCATCTCTCACTTTGCTCTGTTGTTGCCCCTCCCCCTGAAACAGCAGGCATATTCAGGCACTGAGTGATTCCTAAGGACATGTTTACTAAGACCTGCATCCAGGGCCGGATTTACCTTGAGTGAGGCCCTACGCCAACAAAAATTGTGGGCCCCCAGAAAAGATAAAAATGAGCACGCCGGATCAGCTGCGCGCTGTTGGCCCTGACGTCATAATTAAACTGGGAGTCCCAAAAGCCAAACTTGGAATGTACAACACTGTAGAAATAAAACTATACATTAATTTGCTCTTGTACTAAACAAAGCGCAGACGTTAATGATGCACATTTACCAGAGCTGACATATTCCAATTAATAAATTCAAAATAAAGAGATATTTTTCTACCTTTTGTGCATTTTTTTTCAGCTGCAATTGCTCCAGCCACTTTCTTCTGGTTTCTTCGTGTCAGCCCAACTCCAGTCTTAACCCCCCCAGCCCATTTCCAGTCCCAGCCCCATCGGCTCAAGTAAACTTTAATAAAAAATAAATAAAATGCTGGCCGCTGCTGCTGCCGCCGTGGCAGCATGGACAGTCCCGCGGGGCCCCCTCTGCCCGGCTGAGCCCCTCCGTGCCGGCTTTGAGAGGCGCGAAGGGAGAGTGTCTCCCTCGCGTCTCTGTTAAGCCCGCAGGGGCTGATGGCTCCGTGCCGGCTTTGAGAGGCGCGAAGGGAGAGTGTCTCCCTCGCGTCTCTGTTAAGCCCGCAGGGGCTGATGGGAAATTTCCCATCTGCCCCTGCAGGCTTAACAGAGACGCGAGGGAGACACTCTCCCTTCGCGCCTCTCAAAGCCGGCACGGAGGGGCTCAGCCGGGCAGAGGGGGCCCCGCGGGACAGTCCATGCTGCCGCGGCAGCAGCCAGCGTTTTTTAAAAAAATTTAACTTAAAAAAAGCTAACAATTTGTTCAATTTTTGTGGGCCCTTGCCAGCTGTGGGCCCTACGCCACGACGTAGTTGGCGTATAGGTAAATCCGGCCCTGCCTGCATCAGTAATTCCTGTGTGGGCTGTGCTATCAGTTTGGGGCTTCAGGCTAACAACAGGAGGGTTGGCTATCGGTCCCCCTGCCATTATCACACTTCAATGTGGCAAACACATTCCTAGTACCAAGAGCAGGTAGCATGGGCTAGAGACGGCCATGCTAGCTACATGATGGCAGGAACGCCCCTATCCCACCCAGTCTCTGGTCCAATGTGTGCTACAAGGGTAGCACTGGGGCTTTTGTCACGGGGCCCCATGCTACTTTCTAGAGCCATGCCAAAACCATACACTAACTCCACGCTAACTCCATGTTACCCTTTAGTAAAACATGCCCCTTAGCGAGTTTGAGTCACATGTTAGTCAAACATGTTGTTCTTAAAGTGTCATCTCACAAGACCTGTGCAGGCATGTGAGCACTAAGACGTGCACTGTTGGGAGGCAGCAGCTGTTTTAGGGGATTGTAGCTGCAAGAAAAGAATGTCTTTTTGGGTGTTGGCACACATATTTTGTCACAAGCCCCATGTTTAACAATGCCCATGCTCCCCGGTTTGCCTGGTTGACCTTCTTTAGTGAGACCATGCTCAATTTATATTTATCTCCCTTTCTTGCATTACTATCACCCTCTGTGTCTATCTCATGACTCCATCACTGTCTTGTTTACTACTATTTCCATCACCCACTCTGTAAAGTCGTATCTTTTCATACTTTTTCTCCCTCCTTCACGCTTTATTTCATGACCTCTTGCTATGGGACTTCTTTCCCATAAAAACTGACTTGCCTGAGGCTACAGTGAAAGTCAGTGAGAGAAGCAGGACGTAAGCTCAGGTATCCTGGTTCCCATGATTAGGCCACATCCTCTTCCATAATATGTTTGTGCACTCAATATGTGAGATATATAGATACTGTATATGTTGCCAATCCCTGGGTGGATTATGTGCCACACCTCCCAGGGCCTTCAGATTGTGGAGGGAGGAGATCTCTTCTTATTTCTGTGTTTGGGTCCTGATATGGGGGGAGGGGGCAGGGGGGGGGGGTGCCACTCTTCAAAGCCCTAGTTTTCTGGATATTCATTCACTCTTCCAAAAACTATATATAAAACTTTACAGGGTGAATCATCGGCTGAGCTTCATACACAGACACAAAAAAAGACACTGGTTGTTTCTTCCTCTGTATTCTCCTCTACTAGGAACTCCTTTCGCTCTTCTCCTTGCAAACTCTTTGGATACTCCTTCAGGACGCCTCTCCTCTGCCTGAGACTCTCAGGATCCTCCATTAAGCCTCCTCTTCTGTGGTCTTTCAGCTCCTCTTTAACCCCTCTTCTCTCTCCCCAACCAACCTCCCCGCACTTTATTTACAGAAAGTTCTGTATTACCTTCCCATACAATTCTGTCATTCAAAGTGGTTTATAAAATCCCATAAAATGCAAAGTTTGCTGGCATACAATTCACCAACAACAATACAGCACATTACATCAGAGCGCAAGATGGAATAGCTACAGCGGACGAGATGGAGGCAGGAAACTGCTCTTCTCTCTCCTGTACTCCTGTTCATGAGCCCTGTTCCTCAACCCAAGGGCACTCTGATCTGGCAACAATAGAAAAACACTTGCTAGACAACGTCCTCCCTAGTACACCTCACCACTAGTCATAGGCACCTGCAAGCCTGCTCCCCCTCTGGACCCCACAGTGGCCATAGGCATCAGCACTTCTCCAATCACTGTCAGTTCTCACTGTCTCTCCTCAACATTACACCCCAAGACTATTTTGCAGGTGAAAGAAGACAAAACCTTCCACCTCTCCTTTACCTTTGTCCAAGGCCTTGTCCAGCACCCTGGACCCCAGTGGCTTGGGATCCCTTTGTTACTTTTTGCCAGACTGGCAGAAGGAAGTAGAGACAAGCTTCCCTCCAAAACCGCTTCTACTTATAAGCACATCACTCCCCCTCTGGCTATTCTCAGTTGGTGAGAGTCAGCCTTAGAATCCCTCCTCTTCCTATTACATCACACCCACAGGCAAATGATACTCCTGCAAGGCCAACAGAATGGGTCAACATCATGATACTTTAATCAGCACTGTTCTTATTTGAACAATTTGTGACCTGAATAACACATATTTTAAAAAGATCTATAAGGCAAAATAAATAATGAGATCATAGAAAGCCTATGATGCAGACCTGGTAGTAAAAAACAAAGATCTTAAATATGTCTGGAATTTGCTTGATCTTAAGAGCTTTGAGGATCCAGTGCCTCAGTACAGGTCCTTCAAACTACCTTTCATTAGGATGTGCACTGCCAAAAGGAAATTCAACTTGTGCTCATTTAAAACTAATTTCCCTAATTCTTGTGCATTTTTTCATATTTATTTTACCTATTCATTCTTGTAGGTGTGCACTATAAGCACTCACAAACATTTGTAGGTATGCAATCATTGTACACATGCTAATTCATAGGTACAGATGCGAACAAGCAATTTACACACACTTTACATTTTTAGTACCCAAACAAACTGAATGCATATAATATGTTTCATATTTACATGCATATCAGAAATATAAATGAAGGCTGGATTTCCCGTACGCCCAATACAATTAAACGGTGCTCCACCATCCTCTGTTTCAGATAAAGATTCAAAGCTATACCATGATACCAAGAGACCCGGTGAAGATGCCCCATAGCATCTTATCATAATCTAATTACCAGATACCTATGAACCAGGACAGGCGAACAGACAATGAAAACAACTGATAAATCAGCAGCACCCTTTGGACACTACAGACCCTTCGACAAAAAAGCGATCTTCAAAGATGTCCTCCCCAATATCACGACAATATCACTGAACCTCGAAGAAATGTTGGCATCATAGAACAACAGCCTGAGCTCCTTCGCTCACATACCTAACAAAGCCAAGCCACAGACCCCAGGTATGCAACTAAAGAGAAGAAAACCCACAAGATGGTACACCACCGAGTTGTGGACATCTCTACAAATGCTCAGAAAACTTGAAAGAAAGTGGAGATGCACACGGACCCTGATAGACCAGACAGCCTACAATTCCCACCTGCAGACACACCGGGACTTAATATCAACGAAAATTAAAGAGTATCACTCCTAGATTCTAAGCAGATCCCTTAACAAACCCCATGAGCTGTTCAATATAGTAAGGACCCTAACAAAGGAACCATCGTCCTCACAACCAACAAGGATACACCCCCAGGATTATGCTAACTACCTGCTAGCCAAAGCTAAAAACGTCGGCAAAGCCGTCCTATCCAGCCCCACAAGCAACCCACCTAAGCCACTTACCTCTCTCACGACACCATCAGACTCAGATATTGAGGACATCATCACCAGCGTCAACGCCACCAATGCACCCAACGACCCTTGTCCAGCCTTCTGGATAAGAGCACTACGTAAGGAGATCAGCCCTATAATAGCCAAGATCATCAACCTATCCTTCTCTATAGGACAATTCCCACTATGCCTCAAACAGACGTCAATCCGACCCCTCCTGAAGAACATCAAACTAAATCCCCAGATGGTTGAATCCTACAGACCAATATCAAGCATCCCGCTGCTGGCGAAGATAATTGAGAAGGTCGCTCAGCGTCAATTACAAGACCACATTGATGCTACAGCTCCCCTCGACCCTTGCCAACATGGTTTTAGGAAAGCACATGGCGTGGAAATGCTCCTTGCCACACTTATGAACACACTGATCACAGGGATCGATAACATCAAGCTCGGATACGCCTTAATTTTTCTAGACATTGCTGCCGCATTCGACTCTGTAAACCATGAGCAACTCATGATACGGCTTCGTGACAAGGGAATTAATGGCTTAGCACTGAATTGGTGTAAATCCTACCTAATGGACAGACGGCAACAGGTACGGATAGGATCCACAACTTCCGACTCGTTCCAATAAGTACATGGGGTACCTCAAGGTTCCTCACTATCTGCCCTCTTATTCAACATATACATGCAACCTATATGTGAATTAATCCGTTCATTCAACATATCATGCCTGGTCTACGCAGATGATGTACTACTATTCACCCCATTCATGATTGAGCAGCCAGACTTATCCCAAGTAGTAAAATGCTTTGATGCTGTAACAGACTGGCTACACTCACAGAGCCTCAAAATAAATTTCAGCAAGACGGATGTTCTGTTCATAACCAGAAATCAAGCTTTCTCACCACCACCGTCTCTAAAGACAAGGGATGCAGAACTCCCAATTAAACCTAGCATCCGCTACTTAGGTGTGACATTAGACCAACAACTCGACTTCAAAGCACATATCAGCAACATCACCAAACAAGTCTACCACAAACTAGGGACACTATGACACCTCCGACCCTTGCTGCAACCAGATGATTTCAGATCAGTTTTTCAGGCAATGGTGACCCTTCTCACTTTGATTATGCTAATGTGATCCTACAAGGCCTACCCAAAAACATATTAAATCCATTACAGCTTACAATGAACACGGCCGCCCGTTTCTTACACGGAGCCTCCAGAAGGGACCACATCACCCCAATATTAAAGGACTTACACTGGCTACCAATCTACTGCCATATCACATATAAAGTAGTCCTGATGACCTTCAAAGCCATCAACAAAATATCCCCTAGTGCACTAACAGGCCTCCTCCACCCCACCCCAGCAAACAGGGCAAGGAGAGCATTCGCCTTTAACACTCTACAGGTCCCCAATGAAATAACAAAATGCAACCAGGCAACAAAGAACCGAGCCTTCAAGTTCTATGCTCCCAGCGTCTGGAACACACTCCCAACTACCATCCGAGCAATCACAGACCTTGCTCAGTTTAGAAAAGCACTAAAACACCACCTCTTTCTCCTACACTACTCCAAACCCAGTATCTCAGCCACACCCACCATACACCCTGCCAGGAATCAGTAAGTCTCAATCTCCTCTTGTAAATGTTTCAGATAAATGTATTTAGATGTAGATAGTTTCCCCAGTTGAAGCCCAAGTTATATCTTCCTGTTTTACTGTAAATGCTCAGCAGGCGACTTATGCACATTCTGTTGTATGTAAACCGCACTGATTTTAAATGTATTTATTTATTTACATTCTCTTATATACCGCGCTATTCTGCATCAGTGCGGTTTACATTGAACAAACTGAAATTACATTGAACAGGGCATTATAACTTGGAGATAACTATTTTACAGGGAACATGGGCTATGGAGGGTTAAGTGGCTTGCCCAAGACCACAAGGAGCACCTGTGGGACTAGAAACCCCAGTCCTTCATATGTCAAAAAATGAATAAATTCATATGAGGGGGAAACAGACCTTAGCCTGTATCTTTTTTTTCTTTTTTAACCATGGAATGCCCCTCATGGGACTTTTTGCTGGCTATTAGGACTGCACCTCATAGGTCAAGAACACCCCCCCCCCCTTATTTCATATGCCACTGTACTGTTCGTGCAATCCCCTATTTAATTACACAGGTACACTACCAAAAAACTGCCTCCAGTTTTGCAACTGATTCCTATAGATTTTGGGGTGCTGAATCCAGGAAAAATAGCCAAAATGATCCATCACGTCACGTTTTCTTGCAAAATTAGATTTCTTACCCATATAAGGAATGTTCACATAATTTCTTTTTAGCCGACTGCAGTTTATTTTCTTGGCCCAAAATAGAGGTTGTAATGGTTAACTAACTAGAAACACTCCCTCATGATATTTTAGAGTGTTTTGTATTCATTTTATACATTAACAGGACAATTGGGAGGCGGGGGGCTAAATCCAGTACTCGCGCTGGCGCATGTTCTTTCCTGTTCGCCTCGCCTCGTTCGCTCGCTCAAACACGGTGGTTGCGACATGAACGTTCCTGTCAAATTTCAGTTTCTTGCAAGTTCATTATTACCTTTTGTTTGCTCAGTCGTAATCCAGCTTTATTCCGAAGTGGTTCACTACAGGTGTAGTTTGCAGTGCTGTGTATTTGTGATGGCTCACAGAGCCAGAGGTTGCGTCAACTCTCCGGACAGTTTTTGTTTTATTTGTGGGGAATATACCGTGAAAAAGCGGCAGAGGAACATTTCTGCATTTATTAAAAAAGTATATTTTGCCTATTTCGGTTTGAAGTTAGGCGATCAAGACAAACCGTGGGCTCCTCACAAAGTGTGCAAGACATGTGAGGAAGATCTACGCTTATGGATGAAAGGTAAAAAACAAGCATTTCGTTTCGGAATACCTATGATGTGGCGTGAACAAAGAGACCACAGCAGTGACTGCTATTTTTGCTCTTGCATTGTGAAGGGATACAACTTAAAAATAAGAACGTAATAAGTTACCCCAACCTTCCCTCAGCAATTAGGCCTATGCCTCATAGCAACGAAGTACCTGTGCCTGAACCACCAAAATCTTTGGATCATATTTGTGTGGACGGTTCTGATCATGATGAGACTCATCAGATGGCTTTTCCCGATGAGTCCAGTACTTCCGAGTTTGAAACTGAACCAGATCCGAAACCTGAACTTTTCTCTCAAGCTGAATTGAATGATTTAGTCCGGGATTTAGGACTCCCAAAAGATGCTGCCCAACTGCTAGGTTCTCGGCTTAAACAGAAAAATCTATTGTCACCAGGAACAACCTTTTATTGGTACCGCAACCGCGAGACACAATTTTTGAAGTATTTCAGCAAAGAGGAAGATTTGGTATTTTGCAACGATATATACGGAGTGATGGAAAAGTTTAAACTCAAGTATGATCCTGCTGAATGGCGGCTGTTCATTGATTCGTCAAAAGACAGCATAAAAGGTGTTCTTCTTCATAATGGCAACACATTCGCTTCAGTTCCTATTGCTCACTCTGTTATTCTCCAAGAAAAATACGAGAATTTGGCCCTGATTCTTCAGAAGATTCGTTATGATGAGCATTAGTGGATGATTTGTGGAGACTTTAAAATTCTATCCATGCTATTAGGGCAGCAATCCGGTTTCACCAAATATCCCTGCTTCCTTTGCTTGTGGGATAGCTGGGCCCGCGACCTACACTGGGGGAAAAAAGACTGGCCAATTCGGGAGTATTTGAGACCCGGTGAGAAAAATGTTCTTCATGAGAGCTTGGTACCTCGTGATAAAATTCTATTACCACCTCTCCACATTAAGTTGGGTCTCATTAAGCAATTCATCAAGTCCCTTCCAAAAGATGGTGAGTGCTTTCGGTACCTTTGCTCAAAGTTCCCCCGACTTTCTGAAGCAAAGCTAAAGGAAGGAGTGTTTGTTGGCCCTGATATAAGGAAACTCATTTCAGATGGAGCATTCGCTGAAACGATGTCTGAGAAGGAAAAAGAAGCCTGGGATTCCTTCAAGGATGTTGTTCTCAAATTCTTGGGGAACAGGCGGGATGAGAACTATAAGGATATTGTTGCCAGGATGCTCAATGCCTTCAAAGAACAAGGCTGTAACATGAGCCTGAAAGTCCATTTCTTGCACTCCCATGTGAACTACTTTTCCGAAAACTTGGGGGCGTACAGTGAAGAACAAGGTGAAAGGTTTCACCAGGACATCAAGGACGCAGAGAGAAGGTACCAAGGAAGATGGAACACCACTATGATGGCTGATTTCTGCTGGTTGCTGCTGCGGGAAACCCCAGATGAAAAATACGCCAAGCAGCGCACCAAGAGAAGCATTCGGGGGAAGAAGAAACGGGCCCACCAGGAGATTGATTGACCCAAGAATGACTTTAAAATCTAAACTGTGTTGACAAATATCGTGTTGTTACTAAACTTTGAAATAAAAATTTGCTAGTTATTACCACAGTGTCGGATCTCATTTATTAGAATTTTATTTTCACACCATCGGGTGTTTGTCTTCATGTATTGCAATGGTGCGGTTTGCGTTTTCTATTCTTACATACATACCTGTACAACATTTTTTGCACATTTCTTTGCTTTGCTTTGTGTCTAACCTCGCTCTTATATGCTCAATGTTTGTGCACATGTATGTGGCTGTTTTAAGTGCAGACAATTTTGCTACCATCACAGTGTGTTTTGTTGACATTACTCTATTCTTATGTGCTGCCTTGTTACAATTTTCTTTATTCTTATTTGAATAACTACTAAACAATTAGTATAAAGAATTCATCCAAGAAACTTTTATCTCGATCGCACTCAATCTGAAACGTTCACCTCAAACTGCTAACCCAATGTAGCAAAAGATCTGTACGTGATGGAGCAAATTGGTTACCAGATTTGGATTCAGCGCACCAAAAAACGTAAAAATCAATCGAAACATTAGAGGCAGTTTAAAAAAAATTTTTTTTAGTGTACCTGTGTTATTTAAGTGACTACAGCTCTTATAAAATACATCCATCCGTAATAAGAATGTATCTGCTTATTCTGTCGTTTACTTTACAGCACACTTGACGAGGCTTACGTTTCGTTAACTCAGCTGCATCAAGAGTGTATTTCATTATATTACTGCTAAGGGGAAAATCTAGCTTGAATGCAGGCCCAACACGGTCACATGCTGCTTTGGAATTTGTCCATACTGTAAGTGGGTGCAGGCCCTTGTACCTGCCATTAGTGAAGGTGTTCTTGGCGGTGGGGGTAGGGCAGGGATTGCAATAATACAGACTTGTATTTTCGAAAGTAGTCGGAAAAATCACCTATAGAAAAAAGGAGGTGCAAGTCTCAACAGGTACTTTTCCCTTTAGCAGTTTACAAAGTGAAGGTATGTCGCTGTGCATACTTTTACTTTAAAAACCGGTGCATAGTCTGTGGATAAATATTACAAGCAGTACCAGGAAAATAAAACTGTGGTCTTCATAGTAAGAACTGGCAGTGACATAAAAAGAACAGCTCAACTCGTCAGCCGGATTGGTTTTACATACTAGGGGTGTGCAAATAATTTCAAATCAAACTCCAAGCAGATGGGTTTCTGCATGGATTTAAGTGCAAAGACTTTTTGTATTTTTATTTTCTCCATGGACAAGTAGGATTGGTGACATCAGCAGTGGAGCCCTGCATGAGAACCTTCTCAGCACCTTCTAGAAGCTTTTAGAATGCTCTTTGTGCAGGTGTACCTGTTCCTACCTTCCACCGTCATTCCTGAAGCTCTCAGTCTTTTTTCTGCAGAGCTGAGCACATGGTTTTATAGCACCATGCACATCACTTCTATGATTTTGTCAGGCAACTGGCCGATGCCATTGCATTTAAATTGGACATGGAGGAAGAACCCAAGGTTGAGGAGTTGGAAATCCTCCATTATCTGGATTCGCTTAAGGAAGCAGTGACAGTGCCCAGTCACCCCTTCCCTTAGAGGCTGCAGATGAGACTATGGGATACTTCCCCTCTCTGTGCCTCCTGTCAGCAAGAAGGTCAACACTATGGATAGAGTTCAGAAAGCTCCTGGATTTGATAAGATCCAGCTTCCACACCACTCCATAGTTGTTGAATCCTCTCAAAAGGGCCAGAAGTTCCAAGTCACACTCTTTGGCACCCCCAGGAAGCGAAGCTAGGACCATGGACTCTTTTGGGATAAACGTTTATCAGAGCACCATGCTCACATCCTATGTGGTGGTCCGCCAGCTCTTCCTGGGCATGCAGTTGTGAAACACCAAGTGCAGCCTAGAGGACTTTGCAGAGTTTCTCCCTCCAGAGAAGATCTAGTAATTCTTTGGTCCCCATTGCACTTGTTTCAAAAATTTTGAAGGAGGAGTTATTAACTTCAGATCCTGATTCAATTAAGCTTACAAATTTGTATTATATTCCTAAAGGGACAAAGGTCTTGGATAAGGTGGCAGATGGTATGGATCAACTTTCTTCAATTGATAGTCTAGACCAGTGGTGGGATTTGAACCAGCCAGGAACTGGTTCAGGCCATCCTGCCAGCAGTTGGGACGTGTGGCTAGCATCAGACTTCTGCTGTCCTCCCCACAGTAGACTGATGGCATTGGGGGCTTCTCCTGATGCCACAATCCTCCCCAATGCTGTCAATCTATTGACAGGTGGGGAATCCTGACTCCACAGAGCCGGTGTTGCAGCAGCGTGGTCAGTTCTCTTTGGCGAATATGGGCCTCAACAGGAACCAGCAGAATCCTACCACTGGTCTAGATTTGTCTGCTTTTTTTGGAATCATTGGCAGATAAAATTCCAACCAGGGTTACTTGGAGAAGCAGTCCTCCGTGATGTGGACTTGATTGTTATATTAATACTTACACTTTTTTGTAATTGGGTCCATTGGACCTTGAATTTCTTTGTATTTTTCTTATTTACTTGTTCATATAATTATTGAAAATTCTTTATAAATTAAAAAAAAAGATCTAGCAATTCCACTCTCTAATAAGTCAAGGGAAGGAGTGTGGAAAATACATGGTTCGAGCAACCTATGATATTTCTAATATGGCATTGAGATCCTCTGCAATGAGTTTTGACACCTAGAGACTCTCACAACTCTGAGCCTCAGACTTGTAGCATAGTGTGCAGGAACAACTCATAGATGTGCTGTGCCATAAGGAAAATTTCTTTGGATAGAAGGTTCAGGAGGCTGTACTTCTACTGTGATCAAATAGCATAGTGCAACCTTGCAAACCCTCTCTCCAGCCCCTACTGACCTGGTCTCCTCTTCCAAGAGGTTCCAGAGTAGAAATCATATAGACATAGGAATTCTCCTCCTCCTCTATGCTCTTCCCATTCAAAACAGGTCCCTTGCTGCTTCCCAGGCAGCAGAGGCCTCAGAAGACCCAGCTGGCTTCTTAGCCAAAGCTAGGGAAGGGGTATTGACTAGCTCCTCGAGAATATAGCTGATCTAGCAGTGCCAGAATCAGTTTCCCTCCCTGTCAGAGGAAGGCTCCAAGTCTTTGCAGACTGCTGGCCCCTCCTAACTTTTGACAGTGGGTATTCAGCATAATCCATTTCAGATACCGATTACTTCTGTTGAAACTCCCTCCAAATTCTCCTCTGAGGCATCATTTCTTCATTTCTCAGCACCACGAGCTACTTCTACAAGAAATCTCCACACTTCACATGGCAAATGCCATTAAGCTCATGCCACCAGAGCAGGAAGGGAATGGTTTTACACCAAGTACTTCCTGGTGCCACAGAAAACAGGAGGATTCCATCCTATCTTAGATCTGAGAGATCTGAGTTCATTTCTCATGAAAGAAAATTTTAGAATACTTTTTCTCAGCACCCTGCTCCCTTTTCTACAAAAAGAAGATTGGCTATGTTCTCTGTACTTACAGGGTGCCTCTATCAACATCCAGATACATTCCAGTCACAGGAAATATTTCAAACTTTTCACAGGGAAACACCACTTCCAGTATTGCATTCTGCCATTTGGCCTCGCGTCTGCTCCACAGGTTTTCACCAAATGTCTCACCATCCTTGTAGCATGTCTAGCAGACTCAGGAAGCACATGTTTCACTACTTGGATGATTGGCTTGTCAAGAGCCCCACTCAGGGAGTAGTACAAGAATCAATAGATATTACCATCCATGTGCTGGAGCTACTGGGGTTCATAATCAACTATCCCAAATCAAATCTAACCCTGTCACATCAATTGTATTTCATTGGAGCCCTGCTATACACAACTCTGGTGAGAGCCTTTCTTCCATCTCACTGGCTTGACTGCTTGGTGCAGCAAATAGGGGAAGTTCTAAAGAGCCAGAAGGTAACAGCAAAAACCATCTTGGGTCTCATGGCATACAAGGTTTCAGCAAAGCCTTTGATACTATTCCTCATAGGAGGCTTATCAATAAACTGACCAGCCTGGGGATGGGTCTCAAGGTGGTGAATTGGATCAGAAACTGGTTGACTGACAGATGACAGAAGGTGATGGTAAACGGAACTCACTCAGATGAAAGGAAGATGAATAGTGGCGTGTCCCAGGGATCGGTCCTGGGACCGGTACTGTTCATTGTATTTGTGAGTAATATTGCTGAAGGACTGAATGGAAAAGTCTTCCTTTTTTTCAGATGACCACAAAAATTTGCAACAGAGTGGACTCTCCTGAGAGAGTGGATAACATGAGAAAGCTCTATAAAAGCTGGAAGAATAGTCTAATGCTTTGCAGTTAAGATTTAATGTGAAGAAGTGCAGTGTCATGCACTTAGGATGCAAAAATCCAAGGGAATTGTATGTGATAGGGGGTGAGAGGTTGGTGTGCACAGACAAGGCGAAGGACCTCGTAATGATTGTTTCTGAGGTGATGAAACAGGGTGACAAGGGAAGCCAAAAGCCAGAAAGATGCTGGGCTGCATACAGAGAAGAATTGCTAGCAGAAAGGAGGAGGTATTAATGCCTCTGTACAAGTCGTTGGTGAGGCCTCATTTGGAGTATTGTGTTCAGTTTTGGAGACCATATCTTACAAAGGATATAAAAAAATTTGACAGAGGAAGTTGACCAAAATGATTTGGAGCCTATGCCAGAAGACATATAAGAAGAGACTTGAAAAACTAAATATGTATGTGCTAGAGGAGAGGAGGGCAGGAGAGATAAGATACAGACCTTTAAATACTTAAAGGGTATTAATGAACCTTTTTCAAAGATGGAGAAGCTATAAAACTAGATAACATAACATGAAACTGCAAGGGGTAAACTGAAAGCAACATCAGGAAATACATTTTCACTGAAAGAGTGCTGGATACTTGGAATACACTCCCGATGAAAGTGGTGGGGGAAAATACAGTGACAATAAGCAAAATTCTCATGATTCAAACCAATAATTAAGTTGCCATGTTCTATATCAACGATCAGGAAGAAAGAGGCTTGTACCTCCTGTGTTAGGAATAGGGATGTGCTTTCTTTTTAAATGAAAGCCAAGATTGCGGTAAAACAGGAAATGATGATATCATTTTCTGATTCCCATTAATAGCACTGTCCAATAGAAATAGGGCAAGACTTTCACAAACCCATGCCCAACCATGCCTTTATCAGTCTCCCTGAGGCACACCAATGACTTTCCAAAGGCACTGCTCAAACGGACAAGCTGAGTCAAGTCATTCATCCTCACGAATGGACTCTGGACAGAAGGATAGTGAGGACTCTCTTTTGAGAGTGGAGAACTCCCTCAATAGACTTCTTTGTTTCTCCCCAAATCAAACAAGTCCCTCAGTTTTGCTCCAGACTAGTGTCAGGCGGCAAACTATCCTGGACACTTTCCTCCTTCATTGTGGGGCAGGTCTTCATCTCAAATAGAGATGAGCCATGGGAGTGACATGAATCTACCTATTCCTGCAATAGCAAAATCTCTCCTGAAATTCCATATAAAGGCACCAAAATTCTTACAGGGCCTGCTTGTCCCAGAAGGTCTTTTTCCCCTTCTCGAACATTTGTCAATCTGGAAGCCCATACATCTGGGCGACACTCCAACCATAGTTTCATAGGATCAGGTCAGACTTCTGCATCTCAAAGTCAAGTCTCTAGTCCTTGAGAGGCTGGAATTTGACTCAGACTGTCAGGTGGAGAGGCCAATGTTCTTTTGGCTTCTAGGAGAGATTACATTAGAAGGTCTTATGGTTTCAAATGGCAGAGGTTTGCTGTATGGCTAGATGCTTTCTCATATTCCACACCAAAACTGTTTGAATACCTTCTATACTTCTTGCAGTCTGGTCTCAAGACAAACTCTTTAAGGGAATACTTCACTGTGTATGACATTTACCACCATTGTGTAGATCTCAATGTAGTTTTAATTCAGATGATCAAAGCCCCCTTTGAGTTACTAGTTACCTATGGACTGCTGTTCCTGACCTGGAAGGTCATTTTTTTGGTGGTGGTTACTTCAGCACGCAGAGTTAGTGAGCTCCAGGCTATAGTAGTGGATCCACCCTGGACTACATTTTTTCACAATAGGGTGGTGCTGTGTACTTATTTTCCTTCTGAAAGTGGCATCTGATTTCCATCTTAACCAATTGTCCTGCCAACATTTTTCCCCAAACTGCATGCTCATAAAGGGGAAAGTGTCCTGCACACATTGGATTTCATGAGAGCTTTGGTCTTCTATCTGAAGTGGACTAAAGCCCTTAGAAAGTTCTCCTAGCTTTTTGTTTCCTTTGGGGGCTTACATGAACAAACACACACTTTCAGTTTGGCGAGTGGGCTGCATCTCTTTCGCTTATTTCGAAGTTGGTACAACACTTGAGAGTCATGTCATGGCTCATAATATCCAAGCAATGGTTGCCTTGGTGGCCTACTTGAGGTCAGCCTTCAAGGAAAAGATCTGCAGAGCTGCAACCTGGACATTGATCCACACATTCATATCTTTTACTATTTAGAGAGGGACTCCTAACACAACAGCAGTTTCGGTCAATCTGTCTTTCGGAATCTGTTCGAGATTTAGAATCCAACTCCATTTCACTCCTAGGACTTATTTTTCTGTTTCTGGCTGCCACTTAAAAAGAAAAAAAATATATAAAATTGTTGAGAATACTGAAAAGGCTGTTGTCAACAAAGATAGGTTCTCAGTTAATTGTGACATTAATTTTATTATGTGCTGTTAAGTCAATGCTGACTCCTGGTGACCCATCAGCCCATGGGCCTTTTTGGTAAGGTATAACCAGAAGTAGACTACAAGGTCTTTCCTTCCAAGGCAATGGAGAGTAAAATAACTTATCCAAAGCCAGAAGAAGTTGAACCTTGATCCCTTGGGTTCTAGGTTGCTGTTCTAACCATTAAGCTACTGCTCCAATTAATAGGGCCCCTGTTCCCTTTGGAGGCAGTCTGTAACTAGGGATTCCTATCAGTGAGGACTTATCCTGCTTGTCCATAGAGAAAACAAAGGAACTTAGCTGTAGCAGATGCTTTTTATGGTCATCAGGATAAGTCCTCACAACCCACCTTCCATCCCTTGAAATTGTTCAGCAAAGCTAGCCACGTGACTGAGAGCTTCAGGCATGGTGATGGCAGGTGAGAATGGGCTTGCATGCATGAAGAGTCTTCTAAACTCTTCTAGAAAAAAATGAGAAGGTTCCCTCATGGGGCTCCATTGATGATGTCACCAACGGAACCTCATACAGTCCTGCTGTCCGTGGAAAACCCCCTGCTACAGGTAAGTAATTTCATTCTCCCCAGATCGGCTGTGAAAGTAAGGCAATTTCCTTCCAGCAAAGATCGGGTGTATCTGAGAAGGTATGATGCTTTTGCCAGTTCATGATGAAATCCTCAACCAGTTTGCTCATTGAGAATTTCAGAAGTTTTCACTGGTGTTTTACAAAATAAAAACTTAATATACTTATGTAATAAACCTACAAAATACTAGGGTGGTTTGTCTAATTAGTACCCCGACTTTATTTGAAAGGTTTGCACGTTTGGAGCGGACTAAGGATGTGCACTGGTGAGCATGTATTCATTAGCTTGTAAGCACATTTATACAAATTAATGCATGTAAAATTTATTTACATGGTTAAAATGTTCTAGCATGTGTACAATGTACACTTAAAGAAGAAATATGTAATCTGAACATGAAAACATGCTTGAAACTTGGAAAAAGTTCATTTTAAATGAACACGAACCAAGCTTTGTTTGGGCATGTGCACCCCTAGAGTGAATATTAGAGGAAATCTAGTCTTAAATTTTTAAAGTGAGATGTAGTTGGATGGCCATTTTTTGAGAAAACTTACAAATGCAGTTACCATGTACCTGACAGCTGCAAGAAAGGAATAGTGAAGTTTGACTTTTCCGAGAATGTGTCTTTATATTACAGTGTGTCCTTTTCTTAATCTAAGTAGAATAATTGCTTGTCAGACTGATTGGCATTTCATATACCTCGTAACTATCTTTTCCTTGAAATGTTACTCAGAAAAAAAAGGACTGCATTATTTGAATCAGTATTAGAATTATTTCTTCTAGCAAATCTAAACTTTTTTGGCATTAACATGGTAATCTAGGGGGTCAGTACTCAGTTGGGACAACTCTGTATAAATTAAGAACGGGCCCCACAATAAATGTTGTCCATTCAGCTGCACAATCTATTCATGTAGTGTTATTTACTAAGTGGTGACAACTACCGGTGGTTATCCATTTAATTTAGGCCTGATATTTGAAAGTCCTAAATTAAATGGATAACTTATCCATTTAGCAGTTGAATATTGCTAATAAATGGATAGTTTTCAGTTCTGCCTACACACACCCCCTAACCCAGCCCCTCTTTATATGGATAATATCTGGCTGTTTAGTGAGTTAAACTGCCTTATATTATCTGTATAAGTTTTAAAAATACACTGATAGATGAGATATGCATTTGCGACCTGCCAGCAAACATATAACTTGCTCTGTATATTGGGCCTTATATATATCATAGTCATAGAGTAGATACCACATCTTCATGGAAGAAATTGTTTATGAACAACTTTAAAAACTAAAGGTTGACAAAGCCATTAGGGCTGGATGGGATACATTCCAGGACATTGAGGGAACTCTGAGAGGTTCTGGCGGGTTCTCTTAAGAATATGAAACTTTAATGAATGCATACAAATAGGAATAGCCTAGTGGTTAGAGCAACTGCCCAGTACCCAGAAGATCAAGGGGTCAATTCCCAGAGGCACACCTTGGGCAAGTCACTTTACCCTCCATTGCCTTGAAGGAAAGGCTGGCAATCTACTTCCCATGATACATTGCCAAGAAAATGTCACCAATGGCACCAACACTGACTCAATGGCACTAAAAAAAAAAGGGAGTCTCCTTGCAAAAATGAAAACAGAGTTGAAGTGAGAAACTACAGGCCAGTAAGCCTTTCTTCAGTGGTTGGAAAAGTAATGGAGATGATACCAAAGGAAAGCACAGAAAACTATCTATAAATCAATGGATTGCAAGATTCAAGGCAACATAGTTTACCAACAGCAGATGTGCAGATTGATTTCTATGACCAGAGAACTGGAACAGGCACATGAGCTGGATATGGTAGACTTGGATTTCAGCACAGCCTTTGATACTGTTTCTCAGAGGAAGTGGCCTGAAGTTTGGACCAAAAATAGTGATCTGGATTGTAAATTTATTGACGGACAGATGATAGAGGGTGGTGGTAAATAGAAATCATTCAGAAGTAAGAAAGGTGAGCAGTAGAGGACCCCAGAAATCGGCCCACCTCAAACTGACCCACAGCTCTGCTTTCTCCTTCCTCAGCCCCACCCTTTGGAACTCCCTCCCATCAACACTCCACTCCAAACTTTCTTTCCAAATCTTTAAGGCTACACTGAAAACCTACCTCTTTCATGTCACTTTTGGTTTTCCTTCTTCCCCATTCGTGACCTAGAATCTGCCTCCCTCCCACTTTACCCTATACCTCATCTCTCCTCCTACTATTCCTGCTTTTCTCCTGTCCTGTCATGCCTTTCACCTTTGGACTTTGCAGCCATCTTTGTATTGTAAACTGTCTTGATGCTACTACCTGGACGGTATATCAAATATGCAAATATGCAAATAAAGATAAAGATTCTGTTTAATTTCTTTTTGAGTGACACTGCCAGAAGGTTGGAAGGAAAAGTTTTTCTTTTTTTGTGGATGACATAAAGATTTGCCACAGGGTGAACACCTCTGAAGAAGATGCGAACATGAGAAATAGTCTAATACTTGGCAATTAAGATTTAATGTGAAAATATCCAAAATGATGAACTCGGAGTGCAGAAATCCTATGGAGCAGTTTGCGATATGGGTTGAGTGGCTGACATTCAAGAAGCAGGAGAGATATTTTGGGTTAATAGTGTCTGAAGACCTTGAAATGGTATAACAATGTGAAAAGATGATGGCCAAAGTTAGAAGAATGCTGCGTAAAAAGGGACATAACCAGCTGAAAGGAGAATGTGATAATGCCCTTCTGCAGGTCATTGTGAAACCTCATTTGCAGTACTGTGTTCAGTTTGGAGGCCATTTTTTGGCAAGGATATAAAAAGGATTTAAGTGGTAGAGAAGTGACCAAAATGGTATGGGGTTTGCACCAGAAGCCATGTAAGAAGAATACCTGAATATGTATATCCTAGGGAAAACGTGGGACAGGGGATATATGATACAGATCTTTTTTTTTTTTTTACTTTTAAACTTTATTTAGTAAATTCAAGAAAATGATACACATTCCATAATAAAACATGGAAATTCTAAAGAGGTAAATAAATACAGTCCACATTATGGGGAGCAAAAGTGAAAAGATAGTAAGAAGTAAGCTTACATCATACAGAAATACGCAAAAGGAAAAAAGTGCAGGAGAGGAAATGCTGACCTATTTCATAAACTCTTTTTTTTTCCATCTGATGACAAAAAATTGTAACACGAAACTAATAAATTGTTACGCCTGTGGAGAAAATGACAAAAGAAAAGTTTCTAATGCCGATGTCTCTAGGAAAACATACTTGGTGCCTTTCAACATAACCAAACATTTACAAGGAAAAATGTGGCACCAATAGCTAAGACACGGGGCTTTAAGGATAAAAAAGAACTGTGGCGAAGTTGAGTTTCCCTAGAGACATCGGGAAACATATTGATTTTCCCCCCACAGAATGCAACCTCTTTATTTGTAAAGTATAACCGTATTACAGCATTCTTATCTGCTTCAGAAGCAAACGACACCAGAAGCGTAGCCCTTGTTGAAATCCCATCTTGAGAGGATTCAATGTACGCCGAAACATCCAGAGAATCCTGAGGTATAACAGGGGCGATTCCAGGAGGGGCCCCATCCGGAGTTGCCCCCCTCCGAAGAATATAGAACACTTTTGTAACACGCGGTTTAGTGTCCTCACGATATCCTAAGACCTCCACCAGATATTTATCAAATAAAATTTGGGGAGACAAAAACCGTGTGTAAGGAAAATTTAAACATCTTACATTTGAAGCTCTCAGGCTATTTTCCAAATATTCTTGCTGAGAATGCAAAATAATACTGTCCTTAATAAAGGACAGTGAAGTATTTTGCAACACATTACAGTGAGCTTCCAATTTCTGGCATTTTTTATCCAATGTAATTATCTGAGAGTCATGCTGAGCCAATTTAGCTACAGTGTCCTTAGAAAAATCCGAAAATTGGGACACAACCGAACTAAGAGAAGTCTCAATCCTGGAAAGAACACGCCACACATCTGAAAGGGAGATATCTTGAGAATCCACAGGATTAGGCAACGAACCGTCCCGATGTGCCAAAGCAAGCCCCTCCGGGACCTGCAGGACACGAGGCAAAGGAACAACCCTTGGATCCAAAATGGTCCCAGAAGGAGACACTGATGATAAACAGTCCAACTGCTGAGGCAAACCCTCCATCAACGGAGAGGAGGTAACTGGGACGATATTATTATTGGCACCTAAAGGGGAAGAGATACTAACCCCTAAAGATACAGAGGAGCTGTCACTTGGGAGTTGGGTCTTGGATGCAACATCTACCTTAGCCTCCTTATCTTCCGCGGCAACTAAATGCCGATCCATGGGGCCCGAGACCTTAACAACTTTGGTAGGATTTATAGTACTCACATTTTGATGTCGTTTTCTGCATTTACCCATCCTGCAGCACCAAGATCCAACTCCCTGGCTCCTCGAGCTCCAAAGGAGCACATAAGGAGCTTATCCAGCCCCTTAATAACGCGCCCCTTTAGAACGCGACCGCTACCGCATACCGTGTAGCAGTCATGTTTTTAAGGCCCCCTGATGACGTCAGGGCCAGGCGCCGCCGAGATGAACCGGGTGCTCCAGGCTGCCAAAAGGAACACTCTCAACGCGGTGCACAGCAGTGGACAGCAAGCCTCCTCTCCTCACACGCTACCCATGATACAGATCTTTAAAAGTTATTAATGAACAAACAAACCCTTTTCAAAGATGTGGAAGCTATAAAATTAGTGAACATGAAATGAAGCTACAAGGAATTAAACTTAAAAAAAACACATTAGGAAGTACTGTTTCATGGGAAAGGTGCTGGATGCCTGGTGGAGGTGGTGAGGATAAAAAAAAAGTGACTGTGATAAAGACAAAGATCTTCAAACAGGTTGATGTGGTTTGCAGCACCGATCACCGCAGACTGCAATAAAGACCTCTGGTTAATTTGTGGGCAGTCTTTGGGTGGAGCTGGCACAGCAAATGGCCTTCCTAACTTTCTGTGGCTTTACTATCTGATTAGTGGCTGAATATCGCCGCTCACTGGATAGCAAAACCTCTGGCCGGTGAAAGCAAACATTCAATGCCAGATGATGGATAGACTCTGGTGTTGAACATCCAGTTTTAGTTAAAGCAGCAGTGACCGGGGGCTTTAAAAGCATTGACTGACACCACTGAAAATTGACCCCAGAGGATCCGTATATAGCAAGAGGAACAGTCCTGCTCAAACGTCAATGACTCTTACATTTCAATAAAGCCAGAGAGTGAGGGTAACCTGTGTGGCGTGAGAATTACAACACAAATAAAAGCACCTCACTGGGCAGACTAGATGGGCCATGCTGGTCTTTATCTGCTATCATTTACTGTGTTGCTATGTTACTTTGAATGCACAGAATGGTGGTTCTCTATCTGACTATGCCAAACACCCAACCTGATCACTGTCTGCTGCCCAACCTATGCACACATTGCACTGTGCACCATACCATCAAAGGGCACACACACACCTATGAGTGCCCGGCTCATCATGTGCCTTTTAACCCATGCCCTCATACTAGATTTGTACAAACATCCAACCTGCATGTACATTTGACCATATGCTATGCATATCCCACCATATGCCACCTCACCTACATGCACACATCTGACCCACATGCACCAGACTGTGCACTGGCCCACCTACGCACACAGCCACAAACACATTGCCACCATGAATACATTAGGCAACCCAAAATACGACATAACCTCCACTGATATTCCAAGGGTTTCAGTTATTAAGGGATCATTTTAGAAGCCCTATTCATGATACGGATCTCTGAGAACAGCCATTCAGATATTTCAGTCATATACATGTCCCAGGAGACATTTTAGAACGGCCCATGTTTACACACGTCTGGGCCAAACACATCCATGTTACACAGGGGCATGTCTGGGGCTTTCTGAAAAAGATAAACATGTGCGGTTGATTTTAGATTATTGATGCACTTTTAAATCCATGGACACGTCTAAGGGTCATGAATAGATCAAGCCATGAACAGATATTTCATTTTGGCCAGCGATTAACAGTACAGAGGAGAACGTCCTCTCATTTCCTCAATATTTCAGTCAACTCAAACAAACCTAGCAGGTAAATATTGAGGCCTTATTGCCTACTGCACTCTGTTTCCAAATTGGTAGGCCAGGATGTGTATGTGATGACCTATACATGTGTATATTCCGAAATATCAATGCTGGCACATCTATGTGGCAGTACCCAGGGCTGGTGCTGCCGTCCAATGAACTAGGTGGTCACCTAGCGTGACAACCCTCCAGGATCACCCATAGCCACCTCTGCTGCCTCTCTCTGGGACCATGACGCAGCACTTACATCAACTCACCAGCATTGCATTGTGGTTTCTGTTCTCTATTATCTGTCTCTTCTGCCCCCCTTCCTGTCTGCATAAATCGGAAATCTGCATCGGAGGGGGATGGAAGAGACAGATAGTAGAGAGCAGAGAGCGCAATGCAATGCTGGCGAGTTGACGTAAATGCTGCGTCATGGTCAATGAACCATTGCTGCAGGCCCCAGAGAGGGACAGCAGTGACAACAATTGGGGCTTGGGGGCATGGAGACACACAGGGGGCAGCAAGATAGAGGGGCCTGCCTAGGGTTCCTCCAATCCTTGCACCCACTCTGCCGGTATCTCTCACATCCAGATCACACATGTCCAGACCTTGCACATTCATGTTTCTAAACTTGTCTGGTTGGACAAAGGCCATACATTGTTTGATTTGCGATGTTTTGTAATAGAACAGGTAATGATGGGAAGAGCTGGGAGAATGCGAAAACAAACCTTGATTGTGCAAGAACAAAGATGGATATTCAAATTGAGGTCCACAACTCTGACAGGATTGAACAATCAAATTGAATGGGGGGCATGTATAGAGAATTAGGAATGAGAAGTGGCATATGCCTATGTCATTTTGGGAGGAGTCGTGGGCTATAAGATAGAAAGCAGAGAGCCCGCATGCACGGCGTTTTTTCAACTTGGTGAATTGCTTGATTTTGAATGAGACGTCGGCAGCATCAAGGTAGGACACTTCCAGTCCAACGACCTTTTCAGCGAGGGACGAGAGGATGAATAGTGATACAAACAGTGCGATTGGATGCATTATTGTCCTTCTTTTTGTATTTCCCTAGGGAGAAATTATCCCAAGAGGTTCAGTGACATCCCCTGAAGAAATCTAAATAAGTTGTCCCCTGACGAAACTTGAAGAAGTGAAACGCGATGAAGCGCTGATAAGTAGTGTTGGGAAGAATATATAGGGAATATTATATTTTGCATCTTTAAGGAAAATTGATAAGCTTTATACAAGTATTTCACAATATGGCACTACATTGAATTAGAATTCCATATTTTAATTAAAAGGATTGGTCATTGATGCAAACAAGCACTGATAGTCCTGGTTTAAGGGACAAGTATATGCACAAGAGTGCTGGAAAGTCTGAGACCACTCCTTAATTTTTGAGTGAGAGATAGTGCTGTATTTTTGTATATTTTGGATCAAGGGGTATAATATACGTGGAGTGATTTTGCATCTAGAGACAGTATACTACACTCTGAAAAATAGCCCATTTTTTGATCACGTTTAGCTTTACAGTTTCGGATTCCTATGTGCCACCTAGGCATCTGCCTAGTCCGCACTGTGCCCCAGCTGGATTCTTATGTCTGACTGTTGCAAGGAGCAGAGCGTATGGTAGGGGAATTGCTTAGATTGTAAGAATTCACCCTGCTCTCCCCCAACTTGGCAAGTTGCAGAAACCGAAGCAGCATGATATAAAATAGGGGACATCGGCATTGAATAGTGCACTGCGAGTCATGCAAAGCAAACCTGGGGTGACTTTTGATCTAAGACTCAGAAGTATCTCCAGAGTTTTGAGCCATCCTATGCTAATATAAAGTTGAATCTGAGCCAGGCCATAACTGGTTCATCATTCTCCCGTGGGGAATCTGCAGATACAGATCGTAGAGTGTGATAGAGTTTGATCACACATGATTCTTTTTGAGATGCATCTCCGCAAATGTAGTCTTTATGCGCATCATCTGAACATTGTCTGCACCACCTCTTCTATCTCTCTCTTTGCATCGGGACATGCATTAGTTTTATATATAGGTTTGGAATAGAACTAGCAGCAGGCAAACCATTTCATCCTTTGTTATAGTTGGCAGCCAATTTCCAAGGAATACTGTACAGTGCCTGAAAGTGATATCAGCTTTGAATTGTTTAACATACAATGCTGCCTGAATTAGCCCAGCAACACTGCTGCATGTTTAACAGATTCCATTTGTGTTTATTATGAAGCCTGAAGAAACCATCAAGCCTGAAAGCACAGTGCCCCCTAATTAACGCAATATAATAACAATGAATATATCAACACATCCTGTAAAATCCCTTGGGCCTCCCAAATGTTATACAGTGCATACTGAAGACAAGGGGAAGGAAGATAGGGAAGTCCTAAAGATGGATCTGATAATAGAGGGGAAATTCGTTCAGTTCTTAGCACAAGGCCTTCCCTTAAGAAATTGCAGAAGTAATAAGGCCCCTGACCTTCAATAGAGATAAACCTGATTCTTTGACCGCAGAAAGATGTACAACAAACATAGCTTCTATCTTGCATTTCCATATGTAGACCCAAAATCAATAAGCACTCATCACTTAGACATCTTGCAGGAAGCCAAGAGTGGTTGTACCCCTTTCAGGTTCAAAGTTCACTTGAGCAAGCCCCAAGCAGAAACAGGAAATACCATGGTACAGTGAGAATTTTGGCAACTTAAGTCTCAGAATGGCAGAAAGGAAAATACTAGCTTTATGCTTTGTTTATTTTTGCTTGTTGGTAGAATTCCTGATCGCCCAGATACTTTCTGGACTGTTCTGTGAAGCATGTGTTTTCCTGTGGCCTGACAGGAAAAAGAGACTAAAAAAAAGGCACTGATTTTGGAAACATCTGGATTTTTATATATGCCTGTTATCTCCAGAGAGCTTTGTGTGTCCTTCTTGCCAATAAATTCAATACTTTTTGCTGAAAGAAATGGGAGCAGGAAATATATATATTAAAGGTTAAGTATTCTTTTTCAACTAAGGGGTATGTTTACTAAAGCATCTTAATGTTCCCGGCGCTAGCTCCAGTGATAATGTGAAGAATGCCATAAAAGGAGTGGGCGTTCCGGTCTTAAGGTAGCAATCGTGGGTTATCGCGCGATAAAGTGCGCCGTGCACATTATCGCGTGATAGAGGGAGCTGCACACATTACCGCGCGTTAACCTTAACTTTGTGTGCTGACCAGCAATCACAGCAATAGAGGTGGAGCACACTGGTTATTACAATGACTGCTGAAACAGGGGTCATGAGTTGGATCTCCCAGTGGGCCTAATGAATAAGGTTGGCCAAGGCAATTCCTTTTCCTGCTTGAAACAGTACAACAATCTGTGCTGCCAGCTAAAAATACCCGCACCCCTGTGCCATAAACTAATGCACCTTTTAGGGTGCACCAGAAGGCACATCCTAAATCACCACGTCAGCCAAGATGGTTTATAATGTGCCCCAGAGGCCATGTCGAAAGGTTGCCAACTCCCAAGGCACCATAGTAGGCACCCCATAAGCTGGCTGAATCTAAGGTGTGGCTTAAGATGCCCCAAGGATGTATAGGTGACCCCAAAAATGTTGGCCAAGGGCAGTAAGGTCCCCCAAATTGAAAAGCAAGAAAGGTATGGGCCAAACACAGATGTAAGCAAAGGATTGTTCCAATGCAAAATTTGTTAACTGTAAACCGCGCTGGTACCAAAGAGCGCGGTATATAAGAACTGTAAATAAATAAATAAATAAATAAAACCCTAACACTGCACAGAGCAACAAGGAAAGACAATGCACAAGTAATGGAAGGAAGTAGATCTGAGCTGATGGACCAGACAAATCTACGTCCAGCCCATGTGGCAGCTGGAAAATTGGACAAACATATCAGAGGCAGCTGTAGCGATGCACAGGGTGATGGTAATGTACCATGCAATAATGACAGTGTGTGGCAGAGGATGGGAAGACGTGTCCAGCAGAGGAGGTAGAAGTGGCAGGATAGGTGTAATGACAGGAGGACAGAGGAGTAGCAGTGCCATGCAGAGCACACACAGGGGAGGCAACCAGGGAGAGCTGCAATGCAAAAATGTGTAGCAGTGCAGGACGTGGGGTAGCAGCATGCACATCAGGGTAGGACGGCACACAGCTGGCAGACACACATAGATGGACAGAAGGATGGTTGACAACTGTGATAAGGGTACAATGTGCTAACAGCACAGATCTGCACAGATATGACTGTCACAGGAATGAAAAGTAGTATGCAGGACAGGCATACAAATGAAAGAGAACAGAGAGGAATCAAACCTATGACCATTAGCACAAATGTCAATGCACAGCGGAAAACACCTATCCCAGGTCACCCAGACACCTTACTTGACTGACAGCTCCCCATGGGTATTGTTATGCAACATAGTTTGTCAGCATAATCTGTACAGTGCGCCAGCATTATAGAAAAGAGGGCCCCCCGGATATATGTATGTGTGTGCCATGATCCCTCACATCATCTGACCTATCTCAGACGACCAGTGTGCAGATCAAGCATTGACAGATTGAACTGTGACACTGTGCCATGTGTGAGATCTGTGATTCACATAACCCCTCATCAAGACGCCTT
This sequence comes from Ichthyophis bannanicus, assembly GCA_033557465.1. Lineage (NCBI taxonomy): Eukaryota > Metazoa > Chordata > Amphibia > Gymnophiona > Ichthyophiidae > Ichthyophis > Ichthyophis bannanicus. The sequence goes on from CM066049.1 coordinate 68,104,193, forward strand.
CCAGGCATAATGGCTCATGGGACACACAGATCTAAACATGGTCATGCGTTGCTATTTGTTGTGTGCATGATTGTTCTGAAGACTGATCTGGTGGGATATGCCTGACATGTGCATGTGTCATGGTGGGGTTTGAAACAGGTATCTCACATATCACTATGTGTCCCACCCACAGGCACTCATCAGGCTCTGTTGGCCATTCACCAAGAGATCCACCAGCTGCGGTCCACAGCAGATACAATAGCAGGGGTGCTCCTTCGTATTGCGGATGCCCAGGAGGCCATAGCAGCCCGTATACAGCAGCCAGCACCAGCACCAGAGGCTGCACCGGCAGTCCTGCAACAGAGGGGTGGGATGGGCCCTGGTTGCCGTGGCCGGCCACAGAGGATGTCAGCATTACAAATAAAACCATTACAAACTATTACAACCTATGTGTTTGTTTCCAATATGTGGCACTGTGGTCCCCTACGTACCCTGCACCTCATGTTGTCTCCCTGCCCACATGTGCCTACCCATGCCCCTCAGGGGTGGGGTGTCTGTACTGCCACCTATCATCATGCATAGGTCATACCATGCCCTATGTGCCATGGACTGTGGCAGATGGTCACCCCCCTACCTATGCGTGGGGGTATACTCAACCTCTCCCGTTGCCCAGGAAGATGTTCATGGTGGTACATGTCTATTGTAGGGATCTGTCACCCTCTCCCACCCCAAATACTCTCCATCATTGGACACACATGTGTGACCATTCTCCCTGCCCACACCAAGGCCTACGTGACTGTCTTCCCACATAGGCTTGCATGCGGCACAGGCAGACGAAGGTGGCTTGCTTCAGTCAGCTGCTCACTGTTCACTAGTGCTTGTAGTCCCCCACCGCTCATCCTCGTGACATGCATTGACCTGTGTCACCCTCAACAGCTATCCCCCTGTGCAGTTCCTGGGTACAGCATTCCATCTTACCCTCCATGGCACATACCTGCTGCTAGCCTGTTCCCCTATTGCCCCACAAGCATGGTGCATCAGATATGGTGCCCACACATCGCACACAGCATGCATGTGACCATAGCTTTTGGGACACACTCCACATTGGCACATCACAGGGACACCATGGGACACAGACGCCTACGCACATGGGCAGCCCCCACACCTGTGTGTGGAGATGGTCCATGTATGTTATTTATGTCTACCACGCATACACATAGGGATCTACACACATGTCCCATGCTCACATTCACACTCAGTCTGTGGAGGAGACACGTGACCATTGTGCCGTACATACAAACTTTTTTATTTACATATATACATTTGTACATATATAGAGATGTACCACCCAGATTGAGGGCATTGGATGACCTCACACGCATCCTCAGAAACCTCGGGACATTGTTAATTGTAGTAACATAGGAGCAGTCTAACACTCGTCAATACTGAAATCGTTACTGACTTTAAAAGGCCCTAATCTGTAGTATCTTGGTGATCTGAACACGAATATAACATTAAAGCAAATGTATTGGCTGTCGTTCTGAAGATATTGCATGTAGCTCATTTGTGATGTTTCACCGTGTACATTTATCCAGTAGGGCATCAACAACATCCCAAATATGCCATGAATGATGGAATATTGCATCACATTGCCTAATACCAGCATGCACACATCATCCAGAGTTGATTGCATCATTTTCTGCTGCAATGCAATACTACTGCCAGATGGCTGCTGAAGCCATCTGACGTCAGCAGTGTACTATACGCAGTTGGAAGGGGAAGTAATCTGGGATTCTGTTGCGATATTGAAAGCCTCATGAATGCCTTAAAAGTCACCCATGAACCACAAGACTGGAGACTGTTTATAGATTTCTCAGAACTGAGTCTGAAGGCTGTGTCTTTGAACAATGGAAACCATCTTCCATCTATTCCAGTAGTGCATGCCGTCCACATGAAAGAGACATACAATAATTTAAAGCATCTACTGACTTCCATTAACTATAACACATTCAGCTGGCACCTCTATGGTGACTTGAAGGTTGTTGCCCTTTTAATGGGACTGCAGCAGGGATATATAAAATACATGTGTTTCATATGTGCATGGGATAGCCGAGCAAGGGATTGGCACTACTTGCAGAAGGAATGGAATAGCAGAGATAATGTAACAGTTGAAGAGAAGAATATCCAGCACCCAGCTCTGGTTGAGGCTCACAATATCCTGCTACCACCCCTTCACATCAACCTAGGTTTTATGAAAAACCTTGTGAAGGCCACGGACCGCACTTCGCCAGCTTCCCAATACCTGCATGAAAGGTTACCTTGACTCAGCAAAGCAAAGATTAAAGAGGGGGTTTTGTTGGTCCTCAGATTCTAGAGCTCTTCAAAGATGATCAGTTCAACAACTTGTTGCAGGGTGATGCGAAACAAGCATGGCATGCTTTTCGCCTAGTGTCAACAAACTTTCTCGGGAATGTCAGGGCAGAAAATTACAAGGACCTAGTAGACAACATGCTGATGCAGTAACAGAAACTTTGCTGCAATATGTCTCTAAAGGTCCATTTCCTTGATTCCCATCTCAACTTCTTTCCTGACAACTGTGGTATGGTTAGTGATTGTAAGACCCAGCAGTGATGAACAGGGCAAATGTTTTTACAAGGATATTGCAACGATGGAGCACAAATACCAGGGAAATTAGTCCACTACAATGCTGGCTGACTACTGCTGGACACTCCTCAGAGAAGCTCCAGAACAGCTGTACAAGAGACAGGCGTGACAATCTAAGAAGTAGTGTATGACTTGTTTTTTTTCAGGTATTAACCGATGGCCTATCATATTTACTATTGACATGCATTTCGTGATGTAAACATTAGTTCTTGTGGATTACAAAAACACTACAGCCAACTTTGCAATTTCACTGTCATATTCGTGTTCAGCATATGAACATTGATAAGAAATGACTATTTTTATTTCAGTAAAATGACCTTTGTAAAGATTTGTTGACCAGTGATTGTACTGTCTAGATATTTACATGTACCCTATTTTAAAATGATATTCTCCAAATCCAATGTGAGGTTACCTCCTTGATTGGAGGGGAAGGTGCCATACACATCTGTAATTGTATTAAACAGACCTTTCAAACAACCCATATTCTGTGCCGGTAGACGCTCCAGGGACGCCCATCAGGGGATGGCTGCCAAGATGCACCACGCATAGCAGCTGCAAACTGCATGTGCATCTTGGCAGCCAACCACTGAATGGCGCCTGCCAGCCACCGAATGGTGCGGTCCTGGGTACGCTGCTGTTGCAGCAGGCCACCCACTGCCACATACAGGTCCCGCACACACATGCCACCACATCCACACCAGGTGGCCGGTGTTTGGGTGGTGGCATGAGCGTGGGGCCTGTCTGTGGCAATAGGTGGGGACACAGCACCCAGGCGGACACCATCACCGCAGACATGTGGCAGCTGGCAGGGACCCACAGCGCCCTGTGTCCAGTGGCACCCACTGAGACGCCCTCCCCCCTCCACACCCCCTCTTCCACCCCTGACCCCTCCCACCCACCCTCTCTTTCGCCCCCTCCACGCTCTCCTCCCCCTCCTCCTCCTCAACCTCCTCAAGTTTCCCCTTGCCATCCTCACCCCCTGCCACATAAGGCTCCCCCTCCCCTCCCTCTGGCACTGCCCCACACTCCGGCCCCTCCATGGTGTCCTTTTCTTCCTCGTCCGCTGGGCCCACCTCCTCCTCCTCCTCTGTCCGGTGTTGCGCTGTGGGGCGTGTTCTTGTGTGCCCTGATGTTGAGTGGCCCTCGCCTGCAGGAGCATCCTTTGTGGGGAATGACAGTCATTAGCACACTATCATGTGAGTCACATACCACATGTACATAGTTTGGCCGCGCACAGGCTGGTGGGCCACTGTGACATTCTGTACTGAGCTGCAGAGGCCGCAACACTCACCTCCACTTCGTGCCATCCTCCCCTCTGGAGGCAGGCAAGGACCTCCGGGCAGTGCAGCCGCAACTCACGACCCTTTTTCTGTAGGTCCTCTACCTGGGAGGGAAAGCAATGGGTGGGAGCATTAATGACCATATATCTCTGGTGGGTGCCCAACACATATCACACATCTCTGTGAGCAGCATCGTGCTGCTCCTGCTCCTCTGGCCAGTGTGTCCTCTACTAACTGTTGCCAGTGCCACCTGCATGTGTGGCTGTGGGTCTGGCCATGTGTTCAGTGCTACCTATGTGTACTGTGCATAACACCCCGGACACCCCATACCCTGTTCCTACACTCTCCTTGCATGACATGGCAGCACCATGCCACGTGTGGTTTGGCCATGCTGGTGTCTAGGGGAGGTCTTCCCTAACTCTCCGTGTGGTCTGGCAAACACATGTGTGTTTGCCTGACCTACACACATCATCCGACACACCCGCCATGGCACCATGATATCTTACCACACATGGGTGATGTGTTCTGACATAGAGTGGAAGATGGGTGGCCCTGTGCACCTTGCCAGGTGCCAATACCATGACACTTGGCTTTCTACTGTACCTCTATGGTCATGACCCTCCTGTGATTAGGGCAGTTGTGGCTGACTACAACAGGAGCATGTCCCACCACACCTAGCTGGCCTATTAACATCTGTGCTCCTGTCTGGGATTATGGCAAAGCTGTGAAACCCCAACAGGTGCATGTACCCTTACACCAGCATCTATAATGTTCCTCTGCGATCAGGTACGGGACTTCTGGGGAGTGGGAAGATGTGTGACCTGAAACTGCGTACACTTCAATGATATCTGGATTTGTTACAGACCTTCGTAATCAGGTATCAAGGCTCCTGGGGGTGAGGTGGTTTAGAGCACATCCACAGCTGCACCAACCATACCATCAGGATCCATAACAGATGTGTGTAATGAGGTCTGGGCCTCTGGGGAATAGGGCAAATGTGTGACCTAACCCTGCATAACCTACCACAATATCTAGATGCCATACCCACCTTTGCAATCAGGTCTCAGGACTCCTGAGGGTAGGGTGTCTTAGCACACTTCATCAGCAACATAAACCATATCACCAGGGTGACTGACAGAACACTTTGAGCAGGTCTCAGGACTCCTGGGGGTAGGGTGGATTATAACACATCAACAGCAACATAAACCATACCACCAGGGTGACTGACAGACCACTTTGATCAGGTCTCAGGACTCCTGGGGGTAGGGCAGATGTTTAAACCTGCAAATGCACACACAACCATATCACCAGGGTGATTGACAGACCATTTTGAACAGGTCTCAGAATCCCTAGGGGTAGGGCAGATGTATGACCCTGCAACTACCATATCAGCATGCTGTTTACCAGACCTGTTTAGGAAGATCTAGGGGCTCCTTGTGTTAGGGCGTATTTTAACACATTAACAGCAGCAGCTGCCATAACACCAGGCTAACAACTGGACCTCTGTGATCAGGTCCTTAGCCTCCTGGGGATAGGGCAAACCGCTTTGATGTGATAAATAGGCGGTATATCATGTGAGTTTAACTAAAAAACATAAATGAGATAGAATGCCTACACACAGCAGCATACACAGCTACAGTCAACACTGGATATGTATATGGATATACTGACCTGTCCCCATACACTTACCTCACGTGGGTAGTCAGCAAGATGATTATAATGCCTGGTGACATGGTCCCAGGCCCTCCTTACGCGCCCGAGGTCCAGCCGCTTGGAGGAGCCAGGGAATAGTTTCTTCTGCCTAGTGCAGATCAGCCTTGCAAGGTAGCACAGCTCCCTGTGGGTAAAAGCAGGCTTTCTGGAATGAGTAGCTATTTTCAGCAATGCCTTGCTCACGTACGCACGCATGTCGCATATGCACGCATGCGCGCCAGCAACGTGCCCGTGCCTGTGCCTGTGCCATGGCTGGTACACAGCGAACGGTGGCGCCGTCAATATATATAAAGATTTATGCTGCAGACACACATTGTAGTGATGTGTCTGATGTTTCTTAACACAATTTGTTTATTATGCATTTATCTCAGTGTTGGCACATTGGGGTCTCAAACCCATCACCACTGGCTGTGAGGGCATTGTATTAACTGGTGTGCTATGCCTTTTCACATAGCAATGGCTGGCTACACAGTTACACTAGGTCATCTACATACACTTTCTACTCTGCTTACCATGCTAGTGTACGGACACAGCTAGGGCACTTTACAGGGCACCTTGGTTTGGCCAACTGAGCTGCAGGTGTTTTGGGATGTGCACACGGATTTCAGATCTATGTCAGACTGCTACATATATAGACGGCTGTATCCTCTAACAGTTATACTGACGGACGCACTTTGCATACAGCTCACCAGCTAATCTAGCAACCTGCAGCCCACGCCACTCTTCCAACATACCCACTGCATGCAACTGGCCACACTTTTGGACATATTGTCATGTGGTAACACGCTCTGATGTGATGATAATACACTATATCCTATACATCCTGATACATCAATATACAGGCCCACTGGGGTATTGAACCCATGACCTCTCCCACTGAGGTCAGTATATTCACCACTGTCCTGCAACAATATTGGTTGTAATTAAACTATCCAGTCAAAGAAAACACCCAGCTCAAGGCGGAGAAACTTCAAATCTAAAAATTATAGTCCCGGCTCCAAACCTCCGTATGTGACATATAACCCTTATAGTATGCTCATAAAAAACACTTTCTTTTTGTCGGAGTAACCAGCCAGAGGAGGCAGGAACTGCAACCCGTCCCTCACCGTGGTCACTCCATTTTAATCATTTTAAATGCTTGAAAAAATCTTTAACTTTAACTTATCTTGCTTGAATCCAGCCAACAAGGAATTCAAAGGACACAACGTGCCACGTTTCGAGCCATCCAGCAGTCACTGGCTCTGCATCAGGTGAAAAACTAGAATCCCATAAAAAAGCCATTTTTATGGGATTCTAGTTTTTCACCTGATGCAGAGCCAGTGCCATCCAGCAGTCACTGGCTCTGCATCAGGTGAAAAACTAGAATCCCATAAAAAAGCCATTTTTATGGGATTCTAGTTTTTCACCTGATGCAGAGCCAGTGACTGCTGGATGGCTCGAAACGTGGCACGTTGTGTCCTTTGAATTCCTTGTTGGCTGGATTCAAGCAAGATAAGTTAAAGTTAAAGATTTTTCTCAAGCATTTAAAATGATTAAAATGGAGTGACCACGGCGAGGGACGGGTTGCAGTTCCTGCCTCCTCTGCCTGGTTACTCCGACAAAAAGAAAGTGTTTTTTATGAGCATACTATAAGGGTTATATGTCACATACGGAGGTTTGGAGCCGGGGCTATAATTTTTAGATTTGTAATTAAACTATGGCTAGCTACTCAACCAGTGCAGGTCGCCAGACACACTGTCTGGTGTGCCTACCAGGATAAGTATAAGTTAGCACCAAGGGTACCCATGATGCAATGCACATGCAGATCAGCAGTCTACATCTGCTCACCGGATAGGGGTTTGCAACTCTGCAGCACATCAACTGGGTAGGGGGACCAAGCATGCATGTTACTGTTACAGTGTGCCTATTGACCATGCCATTGTGTGTGTTCTGTGATCACCCTGAGAGTAAAGTCATGGGGACAGCACCAGGTCCACAGTACCCGGGATGTTTGCAGTAGATTTTGCTGCAGTTCACCATCACTGCCAGTGTATGGGGTATTCTTTGCAGACAGCCTTAGAAGTTTTCTATGTACATTTCTATATGCCATTGATGCATAGCCCATGTGGACCGGGATGCTCGCAACATAATGCATATTGAGTGAGGTTGCCATGGACACCTGTTTTTGGAGCAGGGGTGTGTCTGGAATCACATGAGGACGATATACAGAGCAAGCCCACCCTCTGTGGGTCAGGGTAAGGAACATGATTTGGAAACAACAGACACACACTATCATTGTTTCCAATAGGGCCAGTTGAGCTAAATGATGACAGACTGTGGGTTCAGCAACCCCCGGCCAACTAAGGAACAGAGAGCTGATGCAGATATGAACATGGAACTCAACCACTGGCAGTGCAACTTGTCAGCTAAGCTGCCCCCCACTACATTCTGACATTCAACAGCAGAGGGCAGTCAGCATGCCCCTGCTGCATCCTGCAGGGTGTTGCAGCCATACACATGCTAGCTACAGACAGTCTGCTACCACATACATAGTGCATGTTCCAAAAGGAACACTGTGCACCCTGGTGTGGGATCTGGCACACACATCACAGAGCTATGTCAGTGATTGGGCCCCAAAAAAAGAAACCCATAAATATCACTTCAGAGAAATGCTATATGGTACTATGGGGGAACCCAGCCATGCCATGGTCACTGCTCAGTCAGGGCGAGAGTGACCTTCCAGCATGACATGCTGTGGCCACCCTGTCTGTGCAGGTGGTGGACGGGCACTACAATATCCCAGCCATTGCCCTATACCCTGTGCAGATGCATCCTGCTCAGGCCGCCCTGTCCAGCCCATACCCACAGTGCCTTGCTCCTCATTATGCACATTGGCAGGCTTACACTGAAGACAGTGCAAGCAGTGTGGGCTCAGTAAGGTGTAGGCAGCCACAACACACTGGATAGACAGACACACACTCCCACACCTATGCCAGCATTGTGCAAATATAGAGGCTTTTAGCAGCCCTGGCAACCACACCGGTCCTGGGCACAGTGCAGGCATGGCTATGGTACGCAATACTGTTGGAGTCACTCCCCAGGGTGGTAAACACTGTCAGAAACCAAAACTGAAGCACACTCCACAGATATCAGAAAGGTTGCTATGATGCAGCTCTATCAGCAAATTGTGATTAACTTAGGAATTGTTATCTGCCATTAATCATAGCAAACTTTTGATATATGTGTAACGTATCCCCAGGTTTAGGGCGGTATTGCTAAGGCATGCAAGTGCTAGTATTGGGAGATACTGCTGCACGCAGGGCCCAACAGCCTGACTCTCCATGAGGCTTTGGATAGTGGAGCCTGTGGGTGTGGGTGCCCCTGTTGGCCACTGCTCTAGGGCAGAGGTTCCCAACTCCGGTCCTGGTGGGCCAAACACTGTTTGGGTTTTCATGCTGTCCCTAATGAATATGCATGAGATACATTGGGGGCGGCGCATACAAATGCAGCACAGGCATATTTATTAGAGACAGCATGACACCTGAATGGTGTTTGGCCCTCCAGGACTGCAGTTGGGAAACTCTGCTCTAGGGATTGCACATGTTTATGGTGTCTGTGCTCTATAGGGTAAAATATAGGCATTTCAGGCATGTTTATGTTATCTGCAATAAAGGTTCCGTCTTTATTACCATGGTTTAGTACTGGGTAAAATATGGGGACTGGGTTGGCAGGAGCCAGAGCTGGGACTTGAACTTGTGTTCATGAACACACTGGCTGTGTGTACTGCACCACACTGTTGCCACAGGGACAGTTCATTCTCTGGGGATACCATGACTGTTCATCAGACAGACCCTGTCTGTTGCAGTGCACGGCACCCACCTAAAGGGGGCTATGCCATGTCTGCTGTGGGCAGATGCCACTGCCCCCTCCGCCACCAGAACCCCTCCGCCACAATGCTGCCATGCTATTATGCCGGTGGTGCTGGTGGTGCGCAGTCCCAGGTCATCCAGTATGCCAGTAGGCAGCTACCTATGGTGTGGGTTCTCGGGTAGGAGTGTCTACATGGACATGCACGCTTCCCCCCCCCACACCACCTGCCAATGTTATGCGCCCTTGGGGGTACCTGCTGGGTAATCTCCCCTGTGACACTGTGGGACACACACTCGTGCCCATGTTGGACCCTCGTCAGTTGATGTCTTGCTGCTTTACAGTTTCGGCATTCCTATGTGCCACCTAGGCATCTGCCTAACACACACTGTGCCCCAGCTGGACCACAGCATGTGCCACCTGTAGCCCTCTATATCCCATTTACAGCATCAGTACAGTTGCCCTTTCCTATGTGCCTACTCTGCTGTTATTGCACATGTACACGCCATAACAAACCTGCCCAATATAGATGTGAAAAAACCCCGATCAGCACTATTTCAATGTGGGATCATTCACTTTGTAGGGGGACAGAGAATAGACCCTTCCAAAAATGATATCTTATTTTTTGAGCTTTGTCAGTGGTGTTGCTTTATGTTTATCATTAATATCACTTTTGGCTAGCTTGGTTATTGGGCTTTTAGATGTGGTTCTGGTCCTTTTAAATGTTTATTTGACTCTTTGTACTCTGCACATGTATCACAACTATCACTTCTCTGGGATTCGCTGCCTTTGCTGCACATTGCTGACTTAAATGGTTTTCTCCTTCCTGCAAATGTGCCTTAAAGCGAGGGTTTCACTGGCGTTATTGTTCAGACCTGGATTCCACAGCGTTAGTGTGCCTGGAGCCTCTCCCCTCCCATTCTCCGCCCATTGAACCCTTCTCTCCGTCCTCTGGGAAGCCTTATTCCACCCTTCAGACCCGGATTTCACAGCGTTAGTGTGCCTTAACGCCGCCGCTGTGTTATCGCGCGATAACGTCACTTATCGCGCGATAATACCACCGCTGCGATGTTAAGACGGTTTAGTAAACATACCCCGAAGTATTGGGTCATTAACAGCACAGTAAGTTTGTCAAGCAAACGAAATGTGATATTCTTTATGAATGAATAATGCTTTATGTAACAATAAGTTCCAAAAACTCCTTAAGGACCCTAATTACTTCACAAAGCACTAGAGAAATGTCTCTTATATGTTTGTGTACAACATTGAATATGCCTTGTAGCACTACACAAATGATATGTAGAGTAATAGTATAAGTGTTATGGATCGGGAGAAAGTGAATATTTTCCAATTGATATAAGAAGTGAATGCGTAAGACCTGCATTTGATTCTTGAAGTCAGCTTCTGTCCTTGACGGACTGAGATATGGTGGAATCCTGTCGTGCCAACATTTATAGTCCTTCTGTGTAGGAGAAGGAGGTCAGTGCTCTACCTAGCCCTGTGCAAGTAGTGCGGCTGCACAGGGCTTAAAGAAATAGGGGCACATTTGGGGCTCCCACTCACACTGCGGAGTTGCAAAGATCCGCATTTGAATGACTGGTCTGGCCCCTCCCTCCTCTGATGCTATCATACGTCGGAGGAGGGAGGGATCATGAAATGTGGCAATGGGGCAAGGGCAGGCAACGCAGAGAGCTGGCTGGATATAGAGGTGTTGGGTAAGGTAAGATGCTGGGCTTGGGGCAAATAACAAACCTCTGATGGGGGGAGGGGGCGCACCTGATGTGCAAGTCACACAGGGCGCACTTATGGCTTGGTATGGCCCTGAAGGGGGTCCTAGTCATTATATAACAGTGACACCTAGTGGCCACACTGGAAGTACAAGTATAGCAAGGTCTCTTCTCTGTAAAGCCATTGCTACAAAGAAAGGCTGGGTTCGATAAAGGTTGGGGATGACAAGGGTTAGGAATTGCTGTTATGTTTTCTTTCAGGGGCATGTTTACTAATGTGAACTAAGCAGTCAGCTGGGATTTAGCATATACTAACTCTTAGTGCAGGCCCATGATAATGGCTACCACATGCTAAAGCAATCGGCATGTTAAAAATCCCATGCTAACTGCTTGCTGAGGATTGGGGCATGAATTGAGTAGGTTACGGGTGGAGATTGGGCGTGGACAGTGCTTGCAGTTAGTACCCAGTACTTTATTGTTTACTGCCTCAGCTGCAATTAACATCGGTGCATGTAGGACCTCCTGAATGGCAGCATGCAGAAAAATACTGCTATAAAGCTGTCACTTATTTATAGACCAGATTTTCTGTCAAAAACCAACTTCAGGACCAGCCTCAGGAAGATTCTAGCAACAGCTTTACAAGTGGAAGTGTAGCCTAGTGGTTAGAACAGAAGGATAGGAACCAGGGAGAGGTCCTGCTGAATGTCCAGATAAAATTATCCAGGTAACTTTTTCTGGAGACCTATACTGCTTATCACCTTTCCGAATATTGGCCTCCTGGATTTTAGCTGTGCTCCAGAGACTGTGTTCGCAGAGAAGTGAAAAGTTTCAAGTCATTCCCCATACCCGCTTGCATGCGGCCACACACATGCATCAATGAGCGCTTATAAAATACCAACCAGTGTAAACTGACATGCTTTGGCATCAAGAAGACTACTTTGACAGTGGGCATGCACATGAACAGAGATTGAGCAACATATGGGAGCAATGCCAAGCATGTGTGCAGATTTTAAAATACTATAATATTTCTTCATTTATCAATTTTGGCCATTTTTGGTATTTCAACTTTTGCAGAGACTTTTCACTTTCTTCCAGCACACCTTTCTTGATGTCATCCTATAACTCTTCTGGTGCTCTGTCATTTGCATCCGAAGCAATGAATTAATTTTGCAGGCAGTCTTTAAATTCTGGTGGTATATTTTCAAGATCACACTTCGTTACATTCAAGAGTGGCTTGCTCGTTTTCCGCTTTAGCTTGAGTTTGATAACTAGTAGCTGGTGAACTGTACAGCAGACAGCTGTGGATTTTGTCTTTGATGATGTTACTGAACTTTCTATTGTTGACTTGCACAGATGTAGTCAATTTAATTTTTGTACAATCCACTGAGCAAAGTCCATGTGTACAGTCACCACTTGTATACCTGCAAGAAGGTGTTTGAAATAAATAGATCGTTGGTTCTGCAGAATTCTATCAGATTCATTTTTGTTGCCAAGCTGATATTTTCCAACAACTTTACCTTCTTTTTCGTCTCCAGCTTTTGCGTTCCAGTTGCCCATGACTATCAGTAAGCCGCATAGAAATTTTGATTTCTGTATTATAGATATTTATAAATAAATAAATACCTTGTTTGCATGTTCTGTTGATTTCAACTTCTACTTATTCATACAACTGATCAGCATCTTCCTCTTCTGCATCTGTTGGGGGGCACCTGAATAATAGCTGTGTTGATGGGCATTCCTCATAGCCAAATAGAAATGAAGCACTCAGGGCATGATTCCGACCTGCGTTTAGTGGGTCCGGACGTCCGATCCAGGCATCCAGATCTGCTAAATGCTGGGATGCTGCTGGTGTCCATAGAGCTCCCTGCATGTATAGGCCATTTGTGCGGGGAGCTCTGTTCGTGGGTGGGAGGGGGCAGTCCTGGGAGGAATGAGGGTGGGGAGTGGGCGGGTAGCTGACCCTGGACATGCAGAACCAATTCTGAGGTCAGCCCCGTATGTCCAGTGTTGGCTATCTAAACGAGGGACTTACTCCACCTCGGAGGTGGAATAAGCCCCCTGGACGTCGGGGAATACTGGTGCTGGGGCCTGTAAAGAAGGTGAGGGGGTGCAGAGGTCTCCATGCAGCCCGACCCTGGCCATGGAAGGTCCGTTCAGGGTTTGGGCTGCGGGGAAAGCACGTTGTGGAGGTAGGCCTGGGATTGCAGCTCCTGCATGTAGCCGCGTTGCCATAGCACTGCGGCTTCATGCAGGAGCCAGGCTGGGCTAGCCGGGTAGTTGGCTAGACATCCAGGGGTGCCAGAATCGGGGCACATCCCGGATGTCCAGCCACTATGCCGCGATTCTGCTCCTGCGGGGACGTTTAGCCCCCGAGGGAGCAGAATTGAGTTCATCCCCAGGCCGACCGGATGTCTGGATGTCCGGACGGCCCGGGGCCACACATCTCGGAATTGGCCTCTCACTGACCGCATTGTATTTCATTACAGTTCTTGCAATTTTTTTCTTAATTATAAATTCAATACCATTTCTTCTTTGTCTTTAATTTCCAGCATAGTAGATCATGTGATCATCAGATTCAAAGCGCCCAGTGTCAGTCGAATTCAATTCACTGACACCCAGCAGATCAATTTATATATATCCCATTTCATTCTTGACCACCTCCAACCAGCTTGAATGTGCAACTAACGAATCCAGTGCTTCATCCCTCCCCCCACCCAGCCACGTGCAGTCACTCACTATTTTTGAGCTTTGTGGAAACCCAGTGATGATCCCAGCACCCCTTTTGTACTTGCATCCTATGCGGCCACATTGCTCGCACAGCCCTAGTTATGAACCTGCTTCCAGCTTCCCTTGGTTCATGCTTCATACTTTTCATGTCCCAATATGTAAGACATTTTTGATGCTTCTGACTGATTTCATGCTCAGCTACAACAGCAGTCAGATGTAGCAAGAGCTTTGTTCTAACCACATCATAAAGGCCAGCTTTACTCTGAAGAGTCTTCAGTAGCCTTTTGAGTGCCTTCCAACCCGGGGCGGGGGGGGGGGGGGGGAGGAGAGGGGTGTCATCTTTCAGCATTATATTGCAATTTGTTTTGTTGAGACTATCCATTGGATTTTCTTTCAGTGTGTGTGAAGCTGGCCCAGTACAAAGATGTAGGGCACCCTAGGCAAATGTTCAGCCTTTATTCCCCTCCCACCAAAATTTTGATAATTAAACTTAACAGTCATGATCATCCCAGTACTACCCCTCCCATCACAATCCTGTACATATATTCTTCATCTTTATCTTTATTACTCAATTTGATTGACCGCTCAGGCAATAGCATCAGAACGGTTTACACAATTACAGTACTGCAATGCAGAAAAGGAAAAGGAAGGGAACGTCAGTAAATGACAGGACAGTAAGAGAGGGAAAAGAGAGAGGGGGCAGGCAAGAGATTAGGAGGGAACAAAACACAGGAGCAGGGAGTGGTAACGGGGGAGGGGGAGGGGTAGGCATACCTAGGAGGGCATAGAGCTGGGGAGGCCAAAGACCCTCTGAAAGAGGTGGGTTTTTAAAGCAGCTTTGAGACTGGTAAAGGATAATTCAGCGGGGAGAGAATTCCATAATGTCAGGCCCAGGCAGAAAAAAGCTGATGCCAGGTGCGCTCCAGGCGAGCACAGGCAACAGAGAGAAGTACTAACCTATGATTGTGAATAGGGCATAAAAGACAATGGGGCGTATGGAAGTGAAGCAAATTGGCAAGATACTGGGAGATGCCTATATGGATAGTTCTATTGGCAAAAATGAGGATTCTGTACTGTACTCTAAAATGGACAGGAAGCCAGTTGAGACTGATCAATATTGGGGTGATGTGGTCAAATCTGGAGGAGTGTGTGAGGAGACGCACAGCCATGTCTTATACCAGTTGAAGCCTCTGTAAATGATATTGAGGAATACCTGCCAAGGCTACATTACAGTAATCTAGCTTTGAGGTTACTATGGATAGTAGGAGCACAGTCAGTGAACGAGTGGAAAGAAAGGGGCAGACTGCACGAATTTGGCATAGGAATAAAATGCTCGGAGGATAAGAATGGAGATGTGCTCTGCAAAAAGAGAGGGAGGAGTCAAGTGAGACACCCTAATACCGAAAAGAAGAGGCAAGAGGAACAGGGATATCTGCGATTACAGCAGGGGTTCTCAACCCTGTCCTCGGCACCCACCTAGCCGGTCGAGTTTTCAGGATAACCACAATGAATATGCATGGGAGAGATTTGCATATAATGGAGGCAGTGTATGCAAATCTCTCTCATACATATTCATTGTGGTTATCCTGAAAACCCGATTGGCTAGGTGGGTCCTGAGGACAGGGTTGAGAACCCCTGGATTACAGGAACCAAGAGGGGATTGGGAGCACTAAAGGTAAACCATGTGGCGGTGGACTTAGATGGGTTGAGATGTAAAAAATTAGAGGTTAA
Source organism: Ichthyophis bannanicus (assembly GCA_033557465.1). Taxonomy (NCBI): domain Eukaryota; kingdom Metazoa; phylum Chordata; class Amphibia; order Gymnophiona; family Ichthyophiidae; genus Ichthyophis; species Ichthyophis bannanicus. The sequence continues at coordinate 68,119,860 of CM066049.1, forward strand.
CCAGGAATGGATAAGGGCTAGACAGGAATTTAGAGAGGCTAAATCAGGAAAAGCGGAGTCGGTATGGTGGAAGAGGATAATATCATCAGCATAATAATACGCCAAGATACCAGATTGTTGGATTATGTGTGAGAGAGGGGCCAGGAAAATATTGAACAGAAGGGGGAGAGGACAGAACCTCATGGAACACCACAGAATAGTGAGATGGAGGAGGGGGGAATAGGAAGAGAACAGTGAAAGAACAAGCAGTTAGAAAAAAACGGAACCACCTCAAGACAGTACCATACAACCCAAGGTCATGAAGACGTGTGAAAAGAGAATGACTGTCAACCAGATCGAACGTGGAAGAGAGATCAAGTGAGAGTGAAATCATCATGCTCATGTGCCACATGTAGATCATTTAGAAGAGAAAGCAAAATAGATTCGGCGCTGTGACCCTCCCGGAAGCCAGACTGGCGAGGGTGCAAAGTATTAGTGGAGGAAATATGGTTAGAAGGTTGAGTGAAAACCAGTTTCTCAAGTATTTTAGATAGAAATGGGAGGTTAGAAATGGGACGCCAGTGGGCCAGGAGGGAAGGGTCTAGGGAGGGCTTCTTGAAGATAAGGCAGACAATAGCGTGCTTCCAAGGGGCTGGAAAAATACCCATAGAGAGACTATTGTTGAGAAGAGACAAAATAGGACGAAGGAGGGCAAGAGAGGGCTCATGGAGCCACTTAGATGGAAATGGATCTAAGGAGCAAATGGTTTTCTAGGAGGAGAAAAGTGTCTTGGACAATTCTACGGACGAGATCGGTCAAAAAGCAGACCAGGTGTGGGACAATGAGGGAACCAGAGGTTAAGATGGGGATGGAGACAATAGTGGGCCTGGGGAGAGAGGAGAGGAAGGTTGCACAAAGGGAGAGAACTTTATTGGAAAAAAAGTCAGCCAAATGGGCTGGAGCAGGGGCTGGCACCAGAGAGGAGCGCGAGTGAGGAGCTGCAGCGGCACAGAAGCTAGAGTATAGCTGTCGAGAAGAGCTGGAGGAAGCAAGAATCCGATTAGAATAGTCGTCTCATTTAGCAGCATGAATATTATTATTGGACATCATACTTTAAATATTAAGCTTTGCTTTGCATGAATGTGTGGATCCATTCTCCCTGCAGGCAGGTTGTTTGAGTTAGTCGAGTTATCAGGAAGTATGGAGCCCGATATTCAAAGGCATCTACCCTTCCCATCTGTTTAGTGCTTCTGAATATCTACTCTGTCCACTGTTCACTGCTGGTTAGTCTGTGGGTGGAGCGAGGGCTGTCCCCAACGTTATACACCAATCACAGCTGAATATCACCATTGTCCTGATTCTACTGCCAGTCGTCACCAAAACTGGATATTCAAGGCCTGAGGATATTCAGATTAGGGTGCTGAATATCTGCTTTCACTTTTATGCCAACCACTGATTTTAAATGTTGACTTGATGGCTTTGCTTTGTCCTCCACTGCTCTTCACTGGCACTCAGAAGCTGCTGCCTTAGGAGGCCACCTGATCTTGCCTAATGGTTGAAATAACTCTGTCTTCAAGGTCAATATCAACTTGTGATGCAACCAATGTAGTGATCAGTCCCTGCAGAGCTGGGAGGGCCATGGATTTCAGGTAACAAGCATAGGGAAGACCCTGCCCAGATCCCCGAAGGGAAGGCCCCACACCAACTCCATTCCTGCTGAGAGGGAACAGATCCAATCTGCTCATCCATCTCGGGATGCTGTTCTGTATGAGTTTCCCTGACTCACCAGGAACTACTCCTTGGCTCCAGAAAGAGGTGGGGAGGGGGAGGGCTCAGGTAGTTTGGGCCTAGAAAAACTCCCACAGTTCCCAAGTAAGGGGGAGATTTACCCTGATAAAGAGGACGAGGCCATGGAAACCCAGCCCCATGAAGACAAGGAGAATCCTGAACCCATGGAGGTACAAAGAATGGAATATTAAAGCTCTAGCCCCGGGGCAGGTTCTGCTAAGGATTAAGTGAACCTGAAGGAGGAAGGGTGGGGCAGCAGCACAGCTTCTAAACGTGCAGCTGAGCTTTGTAGTGCATTTTATGAAAACTTTGTGTTGAATTGAACTGATTTGAGAAGCAGTATTAACTGTTTTTGTTATAACTTTGTGTTGTGAACTGGAGAGATTGGAGCTAGTGGCCAGCCTCTAGCTCTGCTGTTGAACTCCAGTGCCCTGGTGATAGAGTACGGCTCATGGAGCTCTGTTTGCCCATTCTCCTGCCGTGAGTGGGGAAGAGGAAGGGCCACTACAGCCCTGGCGGCTCAAAAAGCCTAGGGCACTGAGCTTGAAGCAAGAGGATTGTATGCACTGTGCATGGACCTTATAGGACAGCCCTAAGAAGGCCCAGATTATATCAGCTCACTGCCACTACCAAAGGGGTTTATCTTTCGACGCTACACCAAGAACATGTATGTAAACGTAGACAGTTTGAAACGATGGCGTAAAGTACACATGTATATTTCTAACGCATCATCTGGGTGGCCTATTATTTATTCTTCCAAAAGTACATATGGTACTCTATGAACATACCATCTGGTAGCTAAACATCTACAGGGTGGCCCAAAAAAAGTGAGAACATCTCGTAGCATATAAGTTATTTAAAAATTCAAAAAAACAGAGGTAAACGATTAAAAAATTTAAAAAAAAAGATGGCGACCGGAAATTGTCAAAATAAAGACGTTATAAAGCTAAAAAAGGTAAATAAGTAAACTATTTAAGCTTTTAATTTACGAGATGTTCTCACTATTTTTGGGCCACCCTGTATTTATAAAAATTAGTTGGACCGAGCAAGGTACCTCTATTTCTTCTTACACAGAAAGAAGCCAATTCTATTCTGGCCATCCAGCCCCTGTGCGGCCCCTCAGAATTGCGCAAAAGAAAGTGACCTTTGATATGTCATCAGATGATACAGATGACAGTTCTGTAACATCTGATAGACATCGTTCTAATATTGGTACGACTAGCGGACGTCAGGATTTTCGATCCGGCCGGGGCTGCCACACTCGGGGTTCATATCAAGATGAGGAATGGGAACTCCCCAACACGCGACAACGCTCCAGACAACAGCGTCTTCCATTGTTGTTAATCTTACTGGGCGTCCCTTGTCAGTTACTTAGGAACGTATATTAAATTATGGGTTGTCCTTTGTACCCACGACACAGTATGATCCTTTCCGTATGCGAGTTTGTCTACAATGTTTTTTTCGTAAGTTACGTGTCATCCATTATTTTCATGATAAACCTCCAGCTGCTGATAGTTCAGTAGTGAAGCCGCTGTCTCGATGGCTTCCTCTGGAGGTAGCACTTGATCCAGTCTTGAGCACTTTTCAATCGTTAGTTATGAAGGATGTGTCTAGATTAGAGCAGACCCCGTTTAAACAGTTTTCAAATTTAGATCGAGAGAGTTGGAAATCTCTCCATGATCTCTCTTCGGATTCTTCTATAATGATTCATAAGGCAGATAAAGGTGGAGCTCTGGTATTGCAATCATCGTAGAATTACTATCATTCTCTTCGTATTCATCTTAAAGATCCTCATATCTACAGAATTTTGGACACTGATCCTACATTGGAATTGATTGAAACGATTAAATTATTGGTGGGGGATGCTTTGGAAAGAGGTTGGCTCACTCGTAAGGAGTATAATTTTTTAATTGTTGCATACCCTAGGATTCCAGTATTGTACATGGTTTTGAAAATCCACAAATCATTGATTTCTCCTCCAAGAAGGCCAATAGTATCTTGCAAGAACTCAGTATTAGAACCGCTATCCATTTTTTGTGATATTTTTTTGAAGCAGGAGGCTTGTAAGGTTTCCTCTTATATTAGGGATTCCACACACTTTTTGCAAGCATTGTCCTTAGTAACATTGCCAACTGGGGCATTTTTAGTGACCTTAGATGTGGTGGCATTATATTCCAATATAGGTCAGACAGAAGCAATGAGGCTATTAAACAAATTTTTTAATTATGCCCCTGCTCGTCTTCCAAGGTCTTTTTTATTACAACTGGTTAATTTAGTACTGACCAGGAACTATTTTTTGTTGGAAGGGATTTTTTACCAGCAGATCTCTGGTATAGCAATGGGGGCGACTATAGCACCCTCGATAGCTACACTATATATGGCAGAAATGGAAGATAAGATGATTCGGTTGTCTCCATTTTTTGTAAATGCCCCAGTAACCAATGGAGCATTGGAGCTGTGCCTCACCGTGCTAAATGGCATGTGGGTGCACTTACTGCCAAAATGGTGGCAATGACCCTAGCAGTAGTCTCATGATTTATCATGGGGGGGGGGGGGGTCTTGCTTATTTATAGAGTGCTGATTCCAAGGGGGAGGGTGTTCATGGAGGGGGTATTACTGTCCAGGTGATGCTGACGGTAGGGGTACTGTCAGGGGGAAGTCAAGATTGGGGGAGGGGTGTTGATATTGGGGGAGGTTGAATTGAGAGCCTGATTAGAGAGGAGATTCAAGTCGCGCCACCTCTTCATCAGCATTTTTTATTTTATAATGCCAGGGCCCACATTCCATGCACTATCTGCTGAGGCATGGACCATAGGCCCATGTGGTAAGTGTCTGCCCTGTTTGCCAAATGTAGCGCAGATGCTGGGCATGCTCCCTGCATTGAACGTGTAGACTTTGCACTTAGCATACATGAGAACATGCTTACTAAAGGTTAACATGCGTTCATGAAAATTAGAGCATACTACATGTATAAGAACATAAGATATGCCATCCTGGGTCAGACCAAGGTCCATCAAGCCCAGTGTACTCTTTTTCCTACAGTGACCAATATAGGTCACAAGTACCTGGCACTTTTCCCAAAAGATACAAGTTCCACAATGCTTGTATTGTGGGATTTCCCGGGTCCCCTTTAATAAATAGTTCATGTGTGTTAAGTGGTATCGCAGCCCTTTCATTTCTATGAGTTATGGCAGCACTTAAAGTCCTTTAACATGCCCCATTATTTTTTCACATAGCACATGGTAAGTGTAGAAACTTACTGAACTTAGTAAAAGGGTCTCAAATTGACTTGCCTCTAGAAGTGTGCACAAGAAAAAACATTAACTTTTTCCTTTTTAATTTTTTTTTATTTCTCTCTTTTCCTGCATTTAGCGTGTTCTAAAATGCAAGACCAAAATGAAAATATATTTTAGATTAAAAATGACACAACAAATATAATTTTAACTTACTGTACATGCCTAAAGGTCACAAGGAATATCAGGAGGATTTTAATCTTGATTTTACTGGTTCTCAGCCGATTGCTGTCACCTCTATGTCATTTGTATCTTAATTTAATTGAACTTACCATTTATATTCTTCATTTTCTGGAAAAAAATAATGGTGGCCATTTTAGAAGCCTTCGCGATTTGGACATCCAAACATGTGTATGTGGACTTCCAAATCACAGAGATGTCTCTGGAGGCACTTCTCCAACCTTCTTTGGAGACATCTCTGGATTGGGGACATCCACGTAGGCTAGGGTGTATAGTGGAGATTTGTCCGGGACAGGGTGACAGATGTAGACATCCCCAATCGATTTCAGAACCCTCAGGGATGTCTGTGACCTCAGTCATGCTTAGAACTGCTCCAGGTATGAATAGGCACCAGGAAAGTGCTCATTTGGGGTCCAAATCAGCTGTAGGGTGTAGAGATGATTGCATGCCACCATCCCAAGTACTCTCCACAATTGCAATAATATCTTAGGTGTCATTGTGAAACTTCTTTTGTGTTTGTACCATCTCTGCATGTCTTTTACACGCCCCGGTATTGGAAACTGATCCAGGGACTTCTACATTGATGGCCCCACAGACGTCCATATTGGACACATTCACATTTGTGAAATTGTGTCCAAACTTGGACGTTCCTGCTTTTTCTCTGGGCATTCTGGCTTGACGTTCTAGATTGCACTTGGACATCCTTTGTAAAATGTGTCTTAATCTATCCAAAGCAGCTCACATGAGAACAATAAAAACAGATAAAACACATAATTAAGTGCATTGTTAAATAAAAAGGTGTCAATATTTAGCTAGTGTGCACACCACATAAAGTTAAATGGCAGCACTGACTATTTATATTCCATGTCGCTATCTATATCAGTGGCGGTGTTGAATATACATATTAATCAGCACAATCCATTTAGTTATAGACTACCTATTTGTGAGGCTTAAAATAAACAGATAATTGCTATGAATACCACTGCTAATAAGATAGGGGGTGTATCTTCAAAGGCATTTACATGGATTGCAGATCTGGAAACCATGTAAATGATGGTTAGCGGGATATTCAGCAGCACTAACAATACAATGCAGTCAGTGAACGCTTAATCTCCATTCGTCTACGAGGAATGCCTATCAACACAACTATAATTCAAGTATATGACCCAACAACAGCTGCAGAAGAGGATGAAATTGATGAGTTCTATGAACAAGTACAAGCTGAAATAGACAGAACATGCAAAGAGGATCTCCTGATAGTCATGGGTGACTGGAATGCAAAAGCTGGCAACGAAGAAGAAGGCAAAGTGGTTGGAAAATATGGACTTGGCAACAGAATTGAAGCTGTAGAAAGACTGATAGAATATGCAAGACCAACGATCTATTCATCTCAAACACCTTCCAGCAACACAAGTGGTGACTGTACACATGGACTTCACCCAATGGATTGTACAAAAATCAAATTGATTACATCTATGGAAGTCAATGATGGAAACGCTCTAGACAAAGACAAATCCTGGAGTTGATTGTGGTACAGATCACCAACTACTAGTATGCAAACTCAAGCTAAAGTTGAAAAAGAGCAAGCCACTCATGAATGTAGCAAGATATGACCTTGAGAATATACCACTGGAATTTAAAGACTGCCTGCAAAATCGATTTGCTGCTTTAGATACAAATGATAGAGCTCCAGAAGAGTTATGGAATGGCATCAAGGTTGTGTTCGAAGAAAGTGAGAAGTCTCTACAAAAGACGAAAAAGCAAAAACGGCCAAAATGGATGATGGAAGAAACTCTAAAAATTGCCTAGAAACACAGAGAAGATAAAGTCAGAGGCGTTTTTATATGATAAAGATCAAGTGAACCAACAGCTATTTCAACCTGTACTTTATGATCTGGAACTACTGGTGATGAAAGAAGAAGTTAAAGCAGCATTAAGCACATAAGATATGCCATACTGGGTCAGACCAAGGGCCATCAAGCCCAGTATCCTGTTTCCAACAGTGGCCAATCTAGGTCATAAGTACCTAGCAGTCTCCCCAAAAGACACATTGAAAACCTTATCAAAGAACAAAGCACCAGGCATTGTTGGCATTCCCATAGACGTATTACAGCAATCTGATGCAGCTGTTACCATACTTACAAGGCTCTGCCAAGAAATTTGGAAGACAACATCATGGCCAATTTACTGGAAAAGATCTGTGTTTATACCAATACTAAAGACAGGTGATCCAACTGACTGTGGAAATTATCGCACAATCGCTCTGATCCCACATGCCAGCAAGATTCTGCTGAAGATTATTCAACAGAGACTACAACCATACCTGTAACAAGAACTACCTGAAGTGCAAGCAGGGTTCAGGAAAGGGCGAGGAACGAAAGACATTATCGCGGATGTGAGATGGATCCTTGAAAAGACTAAAGAATACCAAAAGGATATCTATTTGTGCTTTATCGACTACAGCAAATCTTTTTACTGTGTAAACCATGAGAAACTCTGGGCCATATTAAGAAGCATGGGTATACCATAACACCTGATCATTCTCTTGCACAATCTGTACATTGATCAAAAAGCAACAGTTTGAACGGAACAAGGAGAAACAAAATGGTTTGAAATAAGCAAAGGTGTATGACAAGGTTGCATACTTTCCCCTACCTGTTTAATTTATATGCTGAACAAATCATCAGAGAAGCAGGATTGTATGAAGACAATAGAGGTGTGAAGATTGGTGGAAGACTCATCAACAATCTTCACATTCGTATTCTGATAATACCACATTACTGACTGAAAGTGAAGATGATCTGAAACATTTGCTTCTCACGATCAAGAAACATAGAGGCTTGTTTACAAAGCCGCGGTAGTGGTTCGCGATCGCGATCGCAGCCGCGGCCCCATTGAAATCAATGGGGCCGCGGCTCCGATTACGATCGCAAACCGCTACCGCGGCTTTGTAAACAAGCCCCATAGTCTTAAAATGGGCCTGCACCTTAATGTAAAGAAGACAAAGATCCTGACAACTGGCAAAATCAATAAGTTCATTGTTGAAGAAGAAGAAATTGAAATTGTGGACAACTTTAACCTACTTGGATCAACTATCAATAAAGAAGCAACAAGCAGTCAAGAAATCCGATGCATTGCTCTTAGCAGAAAGGCTACGAAAGACCTAGACAAGATTCTCAAGAGCAGAGATGTCTTTCTCCATACAAAGATTTGACTTGTTCAAGCCATGGCATTTTCAATAACATCATATGAATGTGAAAGTTGGACAGTGAAATAGACAGACAGGAAGAAAAAAATTGATTCCTTTGAATTATGGTGTTGGCAACGAATACTGTGTATACCATGGACTGCCTGAAGAACAAACCAGTCAGTACTAGAGGAGATAAAACCTTAGCTTTCTTTAGAAGCTCAGATGACAAGACTTCGACTTTCATACTTTGGACACATCATCCGAAGAGAGAGATCATTAGAGAAAGACATCATGCTTGGCAAGATAGATACAGTGATTCCGTCAGGATTGAACATTGCTATAGATTCGAAGATCTGCATATAAAGTCACGATCATTTACTGCGGAGCCTGGGATGATGATGTGTATGTTCATATCTAAGTGAATTTAGGAAAAACTCTACTGATATAATATAAATGTTATTTTTAATCATATAACAATCATTGTGAAGAGAGATAATCAGCTGGGTTTGTGAAGATTTGATTGCTTCAGTTGTTATAAAGATTAGGGCAATAGTGCAACCCGCATGCGCGGCGTTTTTTGGGAAGACAGGCCATTCCAAGACATGTGAAATCTAAAGAGCGGTAAAACGCGGGCAGCATCGGTATCTAGTAAGTGAAATAAAAGTAATAATTTTTAGTTTATATTTTAAACTTAGAAAGCACAATGGTAATTTTTACGTTTATAGAGTTTGGTAGCTGAGAGGTTGTCACGTTTGTTTTTAGAGCACTATGAGGGTGATAAATAAGATCCCCTGAAGAAACTGCAGGCAGTGAAATACCTCAGAGGTGCCCCCGTAAGAGCGTCGGGATCTTTGGGATTGAAGAAATGTACAGCCGATAACTCCTGAGAGTGAAACCATCACAGCTAAGTGACAGATTTGATAAATCAGCTGTCTCGATTTGTGTATGAATATTGAAAATTCTATTTAAAGGAATGGAGTTTAAGCTGTGAGTGTGAAAAACACGAGCTGGGTTTTAAAAAAAAGGTCTTTGATGCGATTAAGCACTAACAGTAAGACTTTGGTCTGCTAGCTGTGCTACAAGGAGTCTGAGACCTTTAGAAACTGGTTTCATTTATAATGAAAAAAAGTGACACAGAAGCTTATTTTTAAAACTGTTGAAGTTGAACGCACCATAGTGATCAGATTTTATACGTTCACGAAGAGACCATAGTATAATCTGGCAAGATAGAAGGTCAATGCAAAAGAGGAAGGCCAGCAAAGAGATGGATTGATACAATAACAGAAGCTTCAGGTACCAGTCTGTCAACAATGAGCCGCTTGAATGAAGACCGAACACAATTTAGGACAATTATCCAGAGGGTCGTCATGAGTCGACACCGACTCGATGGCACTTAACAACAACAACAAAGACAGTTAGTATTAGTAAAGTAACAGCAGCCACCATGGCACACGGATGCCTAATATAGCTCTGACATGGGGGCTGCAACTCATGTGGGTTGGGCAGAGGTATGCACTGCAACAGGAGCAGCTTACATCACACCACGCTGACCTCTGCACCTCTGCTTTCATGTCTGTGGCTCCTGAGGATTGGCATACGTGCACATAGCAACATACACAGATAGCTTGATCACAGGTTTGCCCACATACATGTGTTTCGCACATGTGGTGCATGTCTTATGTGTTTTGCTTGCTGGATATTGTGTTGCACACCTTCCATTTAGTGACCTGTCCCCATACACTTACCTCACGTGGGTAGTCTGCTACACGGTTGAAGTGCCATGTGATGCGCACCCACGCCCTCCTGATGCATTCCAAGTCCTGGTGTTTTGAGGCGCCTGGGAAGAGGCGCGGCTGCCTGGTGCAGATTAAGACTGCCAGCTGTCGTAGGTCGTGGCAGCTAAAAGTTGGCTTGCATCACCATTTTGGGGGATGCCCATGTGTTAGTGACGCACGCATGCACACTGTGCATGCGCTGTGTCGTACATATGCTGTGCCGTGCCCTACTACGCCATGCACACAATGTGCACGTGTCACGGACAACTATCTCTGTGGCTGCATAACTACACGTTGGATACAGAGATTGGTGGCCATGGTGGCTGACTTTAGTTTACAGCATCACATGACTTATGCTGTTTTGCCTGGACTGCATCTGGTGCACCTCAGCTTTAGACGCCTTATAACGCACTTTCGGCAACACACTGGCACGCCTCTCCTTAGAGGCACGGGACAAAGGTTATAGTGTATTAGGCTTGTGTCAATGATTGTAGAGATTTGTCTGTTACTAACACTCATCTTGCTGTTGGTGCAATGGGGATTCAATTCTGGAGACCGCACCTTCAAAAGGATATAAACAGGTTGGAGTCCATGCAGAGGGTGGCTACTAAAATGGTTAGTGGTCTTCGTTATAAAGCAAATGAGGACAGGCTTAAAGATCTTAATATGTATACTTCAGAGGAAAGGCAGAACAGAGGTGATATGATTGAGATGTTTAAATACCTCTGTGGCATAAATGCATAGGAGAACTTGATTGAAAGCAAGTTCTACTATGAGATGATACAGGATGAAGGTGAAAGGGGATAGACTCAGGAGTAATATGCAGAAATATTTCTTTACAGAAAGAGTGGTAGATGCGTGGAATAGTCTACAAGTGGAGGTGGTAGAGACAAGGACAGTATCTGAATTCAAAAATGCATGGGACAAACACCGAGGATCTCTAATGGTAAATAGGACTATTGTAGTTGATATTGAAGGGCAAACTAGATAGGCCATGTGGTCATTTTCTGCAGTCATATTTCTATGTTTCTAACTATAAAAAAACAGAGGTCTTTCACATAACTAAAGACCCCAACTTGAAACTACCACCAACAGTCAAAATAGATGACATAGAACTTCAAGTCAAAACTGAGGTTCATTACATAGGAATAGTTTTTAAGCAAGCTCAAATCAAAAACACCACCAAATCAGTCTATTTTAAACTCAAAACACTCAAAAATCTATGACCCCTCCATAATCCCAGAGACTACCATACAGTCTGCCAGGCAGTCATAACCCCCCTGTTAGACCACTGCAATTCAATCTACAAAGGACTACCCAAGCACAGATTATTCCCTTTAAAATCCTCCACTTGCAACACCTCCTGGCAATTCTACTGAGCATACCGAAACCGCCAACACAACACAACATTCCATCACCTTCACTGTCACTCAGCAGGTAAGTTAACCTAGCCAGAAGGACGTCTGCCCTACAATAGTTTCTAGTTCAAGGTTCCTATTATTGTTAGTTCAAGCACTGCCGCTCATTAATCATAAAATGCACTGACTCTACTCTATATCAGTTTATGTTTCTGTTCTGCACTTGTATTCGTTATGTTATATGTAATTGTTCTCCTCATCTTATCTGTAATTGCCAAATGCACAGAACATTCTCTGTTGCATCTAATTCTTTGTAAACCGTTTTGACGTGTAGAAAAGGGGTATAAATATATGTTAAATAAATAAATAAAGTTATGTGTTTGACACTTGCCAGCTAACACATAACCTTTCTTTGAATATTCGGCCAAAAATTGACAGACTCAAATAATTATAATTCACAGTTCCTTTTTCCCTTATGTGTTAGTTTATTTGTTTAGGCTTTATTTTTGTTGTTCTATGCATTCCCTCTCTTGTGTTTCTTTGTTATGTTTAGTCGTACGGTGTTGTGTGTAACTGCTGCTTCTTCTTGGTTTTCTAGACCGCTGAGATGAAGGCTTTTCTGCTACTGGTGGTTATTACAAGTCTTCGTAAATAAAATAAATAAATGATTGCATTGAGTTGTTCTTTGAGATTGCTTGTGTTATGACTTGTTAGGATGTTCACACGGCAAGCATTTTCAGTTCATTTTAGGTTCGTTTGGATGTTTTCCTCCATGTTTAAGTGTTTTTCAGTTTCTTTTCAGAATTCTTTTAAATAAAAATTTGTTAATGCACGTTAGAACTTTTTCACACGAGCAAACTGATTTAACACGTTAATTCATTGATTAACCTGCTAATAAACCAAAAATGAGCCAACAAATGCACATCCCCTATGTCTTATGCGTCTAGGAGGGAGAAAAGCCTGGGATGCTTTAATTGATCATGTAGCTGTTATAATGGTTGGTGTACCTCAAGGATCTGCTCTGGGCCCTCTACGTTTCTCTGTCTATACCCAGTCGCTTGGTGCCCTCATCTCTTCCCATGGCTTTCAATATCATTTTTAAGCTGATGACTCTCAAATCTATCTATCTACACCTGACATCTCTCCTTGCTCCAAACTTGTATCTCTATTTGCTTGTCTGACATTGCCACCTGGATGTCTCACTGCCACCTAAAATTGAATATGGCTAAAGCTGAACTTCTTATTTTTCCCCTTAAACCCTCCTCCCCCTTTCCTCCTTTCTCTATCACTGACAGCACTCTTCTTCTCCCTGTTTCCTCGGCCCGCAACTTTGGGGTCATCTTGACTCCTCCCTTTCCTTCTTCGCACATATTCAACATATAGCTAAAACCTGTTGTTTCTTTCTCTACAATGCTAACAAAATTTGTCTCTTCCTCTCTGAACAACTACTAAGGCTCTTGTCCACTCTTTGGTCACTTCCCGTCTTGACTATTGCAACCTCCTCTTTGCTGGTCTCCCTTAGTGTCATCTTTCTCTTCTTCAATCTATCCAGAACTCTGCTGTGCAACTAATCTTCCATCAGCCCCGATACACTCATATAACCTCTCTTCTAAAATCACTTCACTGGCCCTCCTTCCATTTCCATATCCAATTCAAACTTCTCCTTCTGACATATAAATGCATTCACTCTACTGCTCCTCATTACCTTTCCTATCTTCTCTCTCCCTACAGCCCTCCTCGTGAACTCCGCTCCTCCTCTGGCTTTCTTCTCTCTATGCCCTTTTCTTTTTCTGCAAACTCCAGACTTCGATTTTTTCACCTTGCTGCTCCTTATGCATGGAACAAACATCCTCTATCCTGAAGTTGTCTCTTCTCTCCCCCTCTTCAAATCCATGCTAAAGGCTTACCTCTTTGAGACCGCTTTTGTATCCTAATCCCTTGTTCTCCTCGTGTCTCTTTCCCTATTGGAACCTCCCTTGTTTCTCTTGTATTGTTCTGTCTATCTTGATGAGATTGTAAGCTCAGTGAGCAGGGACTGTTCTTTATATCGTTTGTACAGTGCTCTGTACACCTTGTAGCGCTATATAAATGATTAATAGTAATAGTAGTAGTCAATTTACTGGCTGCATATCAAATCCAGGCAGTTTGCATGTTACCCAGTTTCTGAGTAATTCAGACAAATGATAAACAGAAGCATGAGTTGACTTTATTACAAATCCAGGCAGAATATAAATCACAGTCCGTACTTCTTTATAAGGCAGAAGCAGAGTGAGTAGTAACAAGAGACATTATTCCACCGTTTCCTGGCGTAACAACCAATTATGTGTGACTGTGACCTTTGGGCTGCAGAACGATTGTGACTTGTTAGTACATTAGCAGAGACTTAGGAAATGGGAATTCTTCTGACATTAAAGAAGTGTATCCAGCTGGCCCTGATTTAGGGTCTTTGGTAAGCAGAACCTCATGCGCATTTCATCCAGGCTGTGAGAGCATAGAGCAGTAGTGTCTCTGATGTTGCCAGCTATTTCTATATCTAGGAACTCGCATGATGTCTTAGGGAAGTTTGGAAATGTTCTTCATGGTACACGATGGAGAACCTTCCTTCAGAAGACAGCTATCCCATGAGTGATGACTAAAGATGGGCTTCATTACATGGGGTAAAAAGGCGGGATGAGGTATAGATTCAGAAATGGTCAACGAGACTAGTTCTCTGTTCTAACCAACGTCCAGCTAAGAGACATTCTGTGCCATCTAGAAGGGAATAACAAGGCTAGTTAGAAATCTGCATTTTCCACGAATTGTTATATTGCTCCAGAATATAAAAGAAGGGGAAAATATAGGGAGTGGTTAAAATGGGATGTGTTGCTCTTCAGAGCAAACTATTGCATCTGTCTTTTCATTCGTTTTCCTACTATCTTGATATACATGGCAGGGTGGGAGGACGCCTTTTTCATATGAAGGGCCTATGGGAAAATCTCTGGTTTAAATAAGAGCATGTTTACTAACTAGCACTGGGCTTTTGCAGCTACTACACTGTTATTGTGCAAACATCACCGGATAAGCTGCAAACGCTGTGCACTATTTGTAGGGAATGTGCACAGCAGTTGCCCAGTAGATAACGCACTGAAATTGTGAGGAGTGTGGCCTGTCGGCACTGCGGATGCGCATAGCGCCACCCATGAAGGTGGTGTTCTCTGCACCCAATTGTCTGAGGCTTTGATGGTGACGGCACGCTGTTAATGCCCATGGTAGCTGCATGTTGCAGACATGTCCACTCTGCTCATCCCATCTGCTCTTGCAGTTACCATGGGCTCTGCAGATAGGCCAGAAAATTGCTGCACTATCTGTAATGCGGCTCAATAGTGCAATGCTCTTGGCCACTTTAACATGTAGCGCAGCTTAGTGAACATACCCTATGGTCTTGGAAATAGTACAAAATGAATATAAATAATCCTCTTCAGCCCCCTCCCCCCAGAAAAGAATAAAGATAGCTGAGATATTTGGCAAGAAAAGATCAAGACATGGAAAATGTATTGAAGGCAATTTTACAACAGGAGGCCTATATGGAGATGGAGAAGGCATTTGTTTTAAGCCTATTTTAGAAACATGCAGAGGCGCCTATGTATCTTCATAAAATATTTGCATGACCCTTCAAAAGCTGTACCTAGATTAAAGTGTGGACCTAATCTTAGAAGAAACGTTTTCTGTACATAAACTAGCCTATTACACGTGGAAAAGGTTTATATACCTACCCCATAGTGTTTTGCGAATACAATTGCTCATCTTTGTAAATCTGACTTCAAGGCAAATTCCAGTTAGGTACAGTACAGGAGGTGTTTTCCTTTCCCAGGGGGTTACAATCAAAGCTGTACATAAGGCAACAGAGGGTTAAGTGACTTACCCAGGGTTAGCAGTTCTTAACGCACCGCGATAACTACTAAAGCGGATTCCTCCACTCCATGGCTGTATCCTTAACTGTACCACATGCTATAAACCATTGGCAAGTAAATGCATAATAGGGAAAAAACTACTAGGCTGTGCAAAGTTAAAAGTGTTTTATAAGTCAGAATAATATAAATTCCACTACTTTTTTAAATCAGTTTTATTTTATTTATCTCCAGAAAGATACATTAGTTTAGGAACCAGATCCTCCACTGGGATTTCATTCACCCTTCTGAGAGCTTAAAACCATATCATAATTAGCACCTCCAACATTTTGGACATGAATAGCCACTCTACCTATGACACAGACACTAGCAATAGTCCTGAATAAACACACAGAGCACTATTATAGAGTGCTATGGGCAGCAACTAAGAGTTAGAAGCTACAAACGCTTATCTATATATGCGTCAGTCACAATGCCAACTTCTTTAAATATCCTCTGGTACACATATGCACCCCTACTCTACAGGAAGTAATTGGAAAAAGAGGAGAATGAAAATCCTGGTCAGCACATGCACAACTCCTCAAGTATTTTATCAAAGGCTTGCTGACCGTGGAGCCTTTGTCATGTACATATAGCGCCATCAGGAATTACACATGCAAGCGCGTTCATGTTCATCAGGAAGGCCATTTTAGTGAGAAACATCTTCAGTAAAAGAGCTGCATCACTTGGGGTTTTGAACATGTGAATACTGGCCTTTATACACATTAGCGTTGAGTTTACAAACTATGGGGGTCATTCTGACCCCCAAATAGTGGTCGCCCAACCCCCATTCGGGCCCTGGATGTGATTCCCTGCATAACACTCCCCACATGTATAGAAGGTTTGTGCGGGGAGCACTGGACGGGGGTGGGAGAGGGAGGGCCAGAGGTGGAGAATGGGTGGAGCAGGGGCAGGCCCATGAACCCGGACGTACAGGGCCTATGCAGGTCACAGCCTTGTATGTCCAGCGAGGCCAAGATGGACGGGGGACTTATTCCATCTCGAAGGTGGATTAAGTCCCGGGTGCTGCGGGGATCGGGGTACGCAAACCCCCCTGAAGCATCGCTGGAGCAGCAGCCTTAACAGGATCGGGCTGGTGGGTGCAGCCAGGGCCCAATCCTGGCCCTGGCTGTACCCGCTAAGGGCTGGGAAGCAGGGAAAGAAAAGCAGGCCCAGCAATGGGCTGACTGTGTATCTGCTAGGTGTCCCAGTGCCATGGTGATGGGACGCCACGGCACCGGTGCTCCAGCAGGAGCATAGGGCAGGAGGAAGGATGTCTCCCATGGCAGAATCAAGGCCCATCTGGCCGTCTAAATACCCAATTCTGCAAACACGGGAACACCTAACTCCCATGGTTGCAGAATCTGGTACAAGTTTGGGCCGTACAATTTTCGGCCGTCCAAACAGCTTGGATGTGCCCCGATTGGAATTGGCCTCTTTATGTATAATTGTCTATATTTACATGTCTAAGTGCTTCTACATCCTGTGGCCTTTTGCAGATACAGTCTCAGGATGGTGCCTGATGGTTCTACATACTTTTTGCCTTGATTCCGGACCATAAACATGGTGGGCAGGTATTAAAAGTTTAAAAAGACACCGCAACAATATTGCTCTAAAACCAGAAATACTCCAGCTGTATTACAGAGAAAGAATGTGAAGTTGAGCTCCATTTTAGATGAGTATATTGATGCAGAACTTGGTGGTCTAGCAAGTTCGAAACGCAACGTTGTGTTGGACTTTAGATATTGATATTTTACTGACACTTTCTATTGATCACTATTAAAAATTAAAATGGACTGTTAAATGGGGCAGCTTACACAATAGCAGCCTTTGCTGTGATAATCCGACAATTTTTTTTCTTAAAGTTGTGGTCAATATTATTGGCACCCTTGCATTTTAGGTATGTTGTGTACAATATCTTGAGAAATAATTGGAAATATTCCAACTGTATGTCATCATAATAGTTCAATAGTATGTTCAACCAAAAGAAGATGTCTGTGCAACTTAGGGGTAAGTTTACTAAAGGGTGTTAAGGGAGCAAAAAGCAGCATTAAAGAGCATTAAAGGTTCCTGCAGCGTTAAGGGAACAGTAGGAGGAGAGTGGGCATTAACGGGGCAGAGAGTGGGTGTAAATAGCAGGTGCTTCCTTAACTTCTGTTGCGTTTGCGCCCTTTAACGCTGGGAACCCTAGTGCCAAGTAAAACCTTGCATAAAGGGGGTATTTTGAGGGGGGAGAGTCTATGTAAATGTCTACAATGTGATTCACAGGCAGGTGAGCCCAAGATAGTGATAGTAGTGCTCCATTAGCAGCAACAGCATAGTGCCCAAGTTTGAAAAAGCACTATGTTGATGGTGCAAATGGAGAAAAGGGGGTGGCACAAGGGTCATGCAGTAGGGGTTGCTGCTGCACAAGGCAGACCAGGCAGCTGCCCAGGTTGCACATCTGTGATGTCCGCCATGATGCCACAGTGACAGTTATGGTGCACAAACATGCTGCTGCTATGAAAAGGTGATATACAACATGGGGTGGCCCAAGGGTCTCTGGCACCCTAGGCAGAGACCCCAGATGCCCACCCCCCTGCTGCTGCTGATGCCAGCTCCGGAGGAAGAGGCCGGTAGCGCCAGCAGCTGTAGCTCTATAGAGGGCTGCAAAAAGCAGCCGCCCAGGGAAATACCACTGTTGCGGCTGTCTTCCTCCCCTGAGACATATCTGCAACAGGCAGGAATGGGGTTACGCTGGCGGCAGTTGTTTGGGGGGGCAACATGGCCGCCCATGTGTGCCTATGCCCCCCATCCAGAACTGTCATCCTAGGCAAATGCCTAAGCCGCATGGTGGACGGGTTGGGACTGCACCCTACCCACACTGACAGCATGCTGCCATGTCAGCATAATTTGAGGGTGTTAGCGGAGGTTGCAGTGTCCGCCGCCAGCAGCATACAGAGCCATGGCAAAATACAGACCAGACAACATGTCCCCCTCCAACACCCGCCAAATACACTTTGTCAGACAGGTATGGCACAGGGCATGCAGAGATCACGGCAGACATAGAAAGACCCCTACTCATGCCCACATCCACCCTGTCAATGACCACAGCTCCACACAGAGACTATCAAATCTATATGGCAGTTTTGTGATGCAACACACAAAGCTAGTGTGTATATGAGCAAAGAGTCACAGGTTCAAGACCTAGCTATGGATCATGCTCCTGTGGGTAAACTTTAGCCTACAGTGCAGGTACAACACCAGCATGTTCAAACCCCAATGAATTGGTCAGCAAGGGTCCAAACACCCATCAACCACATAGACAGGCTCCACTATCCACTGCTGGATGGAAAGGCAGACTGATAGCACTAGCATGCTGGGGGGGAGGGGGGGTTAACAAAGGACATGAATGTCAAATTGCGCTACTAGCACCTGCACAAGTTAACATTGTCTGAGCTGATATGGAGACCAAAGTGGTAGGCAGGAATGCCATCCATCCCCACTTTTGCAAGGCAGTGTTTGTGTGTGTCTGTCTCTCCAGAGTTCTGTGGCCTTCTGCACTGCACCATGCCCCACATTGCCTAGACTGTTCCAAGTGTTAATCTGCAAATGTGCATGATGAGGAGCAGAGGATTGCAGGTATGGCCTGAAACAGAGCGGATTGCCCAGGGTGTGTCTGCATTAGAAATTGGGTCAATGGCTGAGACTTAGTAGTGCCCATCTGCCACATGCATGGCCTGGGTGGTCACAGCAGTTCAGGCTGCGAGGCACTCTCACTCTGACCAAGCTATGATAATGGCACGGTTATGTATCCACATAGTGCTGTATAGTGTACAGCTCCAGTGATGTGGGTGATCTCCCTGTCCTGGGATCCCAAATGCTGAGTGACCATGCTGTTTGTCCTAAGCTAGGATGTACATGGTTGCTCTGTGCATATGTATTGTGTGCTGACAGGCCACAGGTGTTATGTGCATGGCTAAAACAGCCCTGTGGTGGGCAGTAGGTGCAATCTGACTGTGCATGTTGTGGTGGATTGGTATTTCCAGTTGGTTTGGACAGCAGTTGTTCCTGGCCTGCTCACTGTGGTCATGGCAGGACTAACAGGATAGTAGCAGCATCTCCCTGCAAGCCTAGAAACCCCCACTACATTTGGCATGCATGGCATCAGCTGCTACAACACTGGATAGTGACATGCACTGTTCTAGGAGGATCCCTGTCTATTTAGTGTACTAGACACCACTAGTGTATTCCAACACAGCCATCAGTGAAAACACTTTATAACACTTAGAAAAGTCATTAAACAAGAAAAACGTGCCGTTAATTCTTGTTGAACACTCAACAGCTATGTCAACAATCGCTTGCCTGGCCAAACATTGATATCCAGCTGTTTGTTCTTGAAGCGTTATGCCAGATTCCATACAACCGTTCCATTCAATGTCAAAATGATGTTGCCAGATAAAGATAATGTTGCAAGATGAACACAGCATTGCACACAGCACAGCACATGCTTTGGACCACTGGATGTCCTCTTGAGCATTGAGACAGAGCTTTAAGAATTAATAAGCTCTAAACGCAGTGCTGTTTTCGTCTTGAGACATCATCTTTGTCTGGCTGTGTCACAGCAGTGCTGCCAGTGGTTGGTACCCCTGCACCCTCCAACCTTCCTACATCTAATACATCTCCGTCCCAGTCCCCCCTCCACCTGCCCCCATCTTATCCTCCCACTCCCTCCTGTCACTCTCCCAACCTCCACCTCTCACTTCCCAACACCCTCCTCCCCCTTAACCCTGCATGCCTCCCCCTCTCTCTTGTGCAGTCCATGGCCCTTCAGCTTCCTTAGCGAGGGCTGCCAATGTGTTTCTTTCAGACGTCCTCCCAAAATAATGGAGGCACAGTATGGTGGTGGCCTCCTACACCTCAGCCTCCGCTTCATAGGATGAATCTATAATGAGGCACTCAGTGCTGCTGCTTCAGGTGCTGCTGGCCGTTATTGCCACGATGGGGGATACAGAACCAGGAACGGTGTCAACAGTTTCCTGCAGCTGCTCATCTACTGCTAGCTCATGGACCCTTCATCTGTGTGCTCTTGGGCACTGTGTGGCACATCACCCTCTGGCGCTTGAGTGGCATCTGCAGCTGTAAGGTAGAAGGGTGCGCATATTACAAGCATTCTTCATTGTTCCCTCTGTCTTTCCTGTCATCACAGCCATCTCCGCTCATCATGGGGTGAAAGGCTTGCTTTGAGGGGGATGATTGAGGGGTCTTTGCTGCAGGGAGATGTCCACAGGGGAGATGTTGATATTCCAAGGGGGGATCTTTGATGTTCAGAGAGGGGATCTTTGATATCCTGGAGGGTCTTTGATGTCTGGTAAGTGTCTTTCATATCTGGGGCAGGGGTTGGGAGGGGTGCAAAATATTTTTTTAACTCAACATGTAATCAAACTCTGGAATTTGTTACTGGTGGATGTAATAAAAGCTGTCGGGGTAGCTGGTTTTAAAAAAGGTTTGGACAAGTTCCTGGAGGAAAGATCCATAAACCATTATTAAAGAGGTCCGGAAAATTCACTTCTTGCCCCGGGACAAGCATTGTGGAACCAGTGTGCCTTTTGGAGCCTTCCAGGTACTTGTGACCTAGCGTGGCCATTGTGGGAAACAGGATAGAAGATACAGTATGGCATTTCTTATGCTCTTATGTGCTGTTTTCAGTGAGGATTGAACCATACTGGATGTCGGGGATGTCAGAGGGTGAGAGGAAGGGATGTTGTTAGTTGCAGCAATTTTAAGAAGCTGCTCTCATGAACATTTGGGGGGAAAGTTGCATGCTTTTTTCCCTACATGTGCTCCTGCTGGACATGGTGAGACATTGATGTGTAGTCCCACATGTCCTTGCACATATTTTATAAGAGGCTCTGTGTTTGGCAGAGTCTTTACAAAATACAGTGGGAATTTTCCACATCCAAACCTGGATGTCTTTATTCACCCCTCCACATCCTTTTCAAAATTGGCCTTTATATTTGTTGGTGATCAAAAATCATTATTACTGTTAAGCACCAGGGCAAGGACAATTTTCAAAAGCATTTATAAGGCAAAAAGCTATGTAAGAGCTGTAAAATTAGCTGTGAAAATTGCCATCCTTCAAGGCACCTAAATGTAGGTTCATTTTTCCACATTGCACAATTGTATTTTGTCATATTTAGGGGACCTGCTCCTGGGAAGAGGGTTATGGACGGGATCAGACAAATAAGAGGTAGATTGTATTTCCAAATCTATGTGCATTATTTCTGTAGGTGGTTCCCAAATTTGGGATCGGGACCCCCAACTGGGATCACATCATCAGTGAATGGGGGGTCACATAAACACTGCCAGTTCCCCAACTCTTTGGACTTCCACTCTGACCTATGCAAAGTCAGCACGTGACCTGTGAGCCAGTGAACATTCATAGGTCCTTGCCCCTACCTGGGAAAAACTTCCTGTTAGACTGGGAGCCCATGCTGAGTCCTGGGGTCTGTAAGCACACGGCACACTGACACAAGGGACCCTGTGCTGACTGCTGCTGCTGTTGCCACTACTGCCGCCTTCCTGCTTTAGAGGAGTGGAGGGAGGTGAGGGAGGCTGGAGACCTGCCAGTTTGATTTCATCAT
Organism: Ichthyophis bannanicus; assembly: GCA_033557465.1. Classification (NCBI taxonomy): domain Eukaryota; kingdom Metazoa; phylum Chordata; class Amphibia; order Gymnophiona; family Ichthyophiidae; genus Ichthyophis; species Ichthyophis bannanicus. The sequence continues at coordinate 68,141,972 of CM066049.1, forward strand.
CATCTGGGGTCACATGAATTTTTAGTTGTTAAAATGGGATCATATGGGATAAAAGCTTGAAAAGTACTGTTGTACAAAAAGAAAGGGCAAAAGTCCAGGAGGGCTTTGTACCCATCATGCGTTTTTCTCCTTGAAACTGGATGCAAAGTTCAAAGATAAAGCTACTCAGAGATTTTGTCCTAGTTAGGGCCCTCTGAAAATGGCCCCCTTACAAGCCTAAGTTCTTAGGGCCTGAAATTCAGCACTGGTGGCTAGGCACAAGTACAGCACCTAGCTGTCGGCATTGAACCTTAAACTCGGATATTCAATGCTGGGGTCATATTGAATATTCGGGGTTGCCACACAGCCTCCACAGCCACAGAAACTAACCGGATAGTGGTGCAATATCGCTGCTACCTGGTTAACAACTGTCGCCATCCACGAAACGCACACTACACCCCGATGCTAAGCGGTTAGCTTACATATGCTGGGAAATGAAGGGAACAGGGGCGAAGGAGAAGCAAAACGATTCCAAATCTTATTTTTAAAACGTACAGATTGCTTTTGTATGTGAATTTCCAGTACAGCAAGAATGATGACAGGGAATGAAAAACTCTGAAATACGCAAGTTGGGGTAATAAACCTGCCGGTGTAGCTACAAACTGAGTCTTTTCACCTATTGGGTTTGCACCAAGAATCAGAGCAAACTTAGTCCAGCAGTTTTGCTTTGATGAATTATTGCCAAAGGAAAATTCCTCTGCCGAGATTTGCACCTACTGTCTCGGAGGGTAAATTTTCAAAGCAAAATCTATGTGGTTTTGTGCAGTTGTTGGCATAGAGTCATTAGTCTTGTGCTTTCACTACTGAACATTCAGTTCATTAATGCATCCTAAAAAACAGGGCCATGTTTATTAAACTTTAGCATTTGCTACAAATGTTAATATGTGCTATTTGCTGCACTGTCCATCTTCTTTCTCTGGGTGTTTTGGCAGCACATGCTACCTCTTCTTAGCGTGCCAAATATTTAATACATATGATGCTTAGTGTGTGCTAAATTGATTTAATGCACATTAACTGAATAAGTGTGCCTTAATTAGTTAGTTAGTGTGCACTAGATCAATTTAAGGACTCTTTTGCAAACGTGCAGTCCTTTTTTGCACTTACTGCTTGCTAGGGGCAAACCCAGCGGGAGGTAAGTGCAAAAACTGTATGCTGTCAGGGGTGTTCCCACATGTCCCCTACATTTAACACACATTGAGTTCTTTCACAATTAGGGCAGATGAACTTAATGCCTTCTCTTGAGAGAGAGTTAGATGTACCCATGTAACCCACACAGTCCCTGCCCCTTCACATATTACGTAGTTAATTTGCGATTTTTTAACTGTGCTGGCTATGGTTACCATGCGGTAACCATTAGCGTGAACCCAATGTAACAGTTACCAAAAGGTAAAAGGGCCCCTTAGCGTGCACTAAAATTTCCATCTTACAATGAGTATGTAAAACTAAAACAAAAATTTGTGGAAAAATAAAAATCTAACCAAAATGTTCTTGCCTGTGCACATCCCTAATATCCGTGGTCTCACTTGGAGACTCAGGATATCAGCAATGCAGGTAGCTGTTTTGTGCCAAGTCAGGCTCTGTTCTTGTTCTGGCTGGCATGTGTTAGGACTTGTGATTAGGGCTGTCACACACTGCCTTTTTCTTTCAAACTATTGATGTTATTGGTTTTCTCCCACTTTGTAGAACTACGGTGCTTCTTGTGTCATACGCCTCATGCAGCTGAAGAGATTTACAAAATGTTCATGGGTGTTAACTTCCAAAATGCATTCTCATTTCAAAGTTTGATCAGGTGTGAAAGTAGGACAAGGGGAAAGCATACAAAAGTGATCAAAGTAAACCATGCACAGTACGTCGTTATCGTGGATGCCTGCCTATGAGCTTCCTTAATTATACGTCTTATGCTTCTCGGTGCTGAGACCTGTGTAACCATGTCAAGTACATAAACACACCTTAGCCTGGAGCCTTCAACACCCGGTCTTTCAGCTCCTTAGAAACATTTATTTAATTGTGTAGAGCTCAGTCTCTGCTGGATGTGTGCAATCTGTGTGTCTGAGATTATTGTATGGACAGCAGTTCATTACTAGTCCTGATGCACTAGTTTATCTGTTCTGTCACAATCTCTTTGAGGTGCTGAACAGATTAAATTAGTAGACCCAGAAAACAATCTTATGGTAATAATGTCTGCGTGATATGTCTATAAAGCACTTTCGACAAAGACACTATTTATGTACAAATTATAGTCCAGAGGGTGGCTAATAAAACGGTTGATGGCCTTCGTCATAAAGCATGCTTGGACAGATCTAAACATATGTATCCTGGAGGAAATGCAGGGAAGGGGAGATATAATAGACACATTTCAATACCCTCAAGGTATAAATACATAAGTATTTAAGATTTGCCATACTGGGTCAGACCAAAGGTCCATCAAGCCCAGTATCCTGTTTGCAACAGAGGTCAATACAGGTCACAAGTTCCTGGCAGGTTCTCAAAAAGATAGACAGATTCCATGCTGCTTATCCAGGAATAAGCAGTGGATTCCCCGAGTCCACTGTAATAATAGTTTATGGACTTTTCCTCCGGCAACTTGTCCAAACTTTTTTTTTTAAATCTAGCTACCACTAACAGCTTTTACTCCACCCTCTGGCAACAAATTCCAGAGCTTTATTACACATTCAGTGAAAAAATATTCTCTCAGATTATTCTTAAATGTACTGCTTTATAGCTTCATTGCATGTCCCTTAGTCTTTATACTTTTTGAAGGAGTAAATAACCAATTCATATTTACTCCTTCTAGTCTGCCCATCATGTTATAGACCTCTAATATATCTCCACTCAGTTGTATATTCTCCAAGCTGAACAGCTCTAACTTTTAAGCCTTTCCTCATAGGAATATCCTTCTAGCCCCTTTATCATTTTGGTTGCCCTTCTCTGAACCTTTTCCAATTCTGTTATCTCTTTTTTTAAATATCACGACCAGGACTGCATCTATTCCTCAAGATGCGGCCGCACCATGGACCGATAAAGAGACGTTATGATATCCTTTGTTTTATTCTCCGTGCCTTTCCTTATAATTCCTAGCAGTCTATTAACTTTCTTGGCTGCTGCTGCACACCGAACAGAGGATGTCAAAGTATTATCCACAATGATGCCTAGAGCCTTTTCCTGGACACCTAATGTGGAACCTTATATTGTGTAGCTATAGATTAGGTTGTACTTTCCTCAGACGTGCAATGGAACTTCCAAGTGCAACCTGGGACATCAAAGCCAGAACGTCTGAAAAAAAGGCAGCACGTGCAAGTTTGGGCATGATTTTGGAAACGTGGACATGGCCATTATGCATGTGTATCAAAAGTCTATATACGTACGTAGACATCTCCAGGATAACATTTCAGAAGCAAGGTGTCTAATAGCATAATGGTTAGAGTAATGGCTTAACAGCAGAACAGTCAGGGGTCAAATCCCAGTATGGGCCTTTATGATCTAAGGCTAGTCACTTAATTCCCCATCTTCCCTACACTCTCTGGATGTTTTAAGGGGAAAACAAGTACCTTCCTGATGCCTATTTATGCCTGGAGCAGCTATAAACATGGACGTGCCTGAGTTTTTCGCAATCCTCTTGTGATTAAACAACTTTGAATAATTTTGTGTCATCTGCAAATTTGATTATTTTACTTGTTGTTCTCCTTTCCAGGTCATTTATGTTAAAATGAAGTGGGCCCAATACAGATCCCTGGGGGACCCTGCTATTTACCTTTCTCCATTGAAAAAACTGATCAGGTAGCCCTACTCTGTTTTCTCTCTTTTAACCAATTTCCAGTCCATAATATGACACTGCCTCCTATCCTATGATTCTTTAATTTCCTCATGAGTCTCTCATGAGGGACCTTGTCAAAGACTATGCTGAAAATCCAGAACACTCTATCCACAGCTCACCTTTATCTATCCATTTCTTCACACCTTCCTAAAAAATGTAGCCGATCGGCGAGCAAGATTTCCCTTGGCTTAATCCTCGACTGAATAGCCTGATATTATCCTTTTAAGAAAGAAGGAGAGGGAGGCAGAGTGAGAATGGGGCAAGAAATTATCTGGCTAGTGGCGATGTCCAGCAGCTAGCTGGAAAGGTTATACATTTAGAAGCATCTTTACTAAATCATGGCAGTTAGTATGCATTCTGCTCCTTCCCCATGCTAAGCTACCTACTGCAATCACCACGGGTACAGTTACCATTCTTTGAGATGGCGTTAAGTGCCATTGTAACATTGATGGTGAGTACACATCCATGACAATCCTGCTAGCTACAATGCGCAGATCCTAATTGAACGTATGTTTGCCGTTTAGTTGACTTAACATGATCACAAGCTATTTTGCACACAGCATTGCAAGAGGGGGAAGGAGGTGAGGAGTTTATCGTATTGGGTTTGGCATTTTAAAATATGTTCTGGTTTTTGCTCTTATTTGTAAACCACTATGGTCTTTTTCTGGATATGTTAGGTTATCAAGTACTGTTAAAGAAATAAATCTGCAGCTTTAGAAATAATGCCCCTTTTTCTGGGGAACTTTGTCCCCAGAAATTCTTTTTAATACAAAAATCACTATACAATGGGGCTAGAGACATGGTGAGGTCAGTTTAGCATATTTAACAGGATAGCACCATATTAAGCACTATAAACAGTTTTGCATGTAAAATGCTGATTTACATACATCAGAGGCCTCTTTAAAATTTGCTACAACTAAAATTTGCTGCACCTAAGCAAATATGCACCAGGTAAGTGCATATTTGTAGAGTAGGAAGGGATGGATTTAAGATTTTGGTGTCCATAGGCAAAACCAAAAAGTAAATCCCAGAAAGCATGTGGGGGGCGGGGGGAGGTGGAATATCAAATGATTGGAGAGTTGGAAGAGGAGCAGAAAAAGGCCACAGTCGTGTTCCTTTGAAGCAGCACATGCATGTGGCTCTAAAGTAAATGGGAGCAGATTCCTCTTTGGCCTGGTATTTAGCACCTTCAAAATTTGGCACCATAGGCAGATTCCTAAGTTGCCTATGCCTGAATCAGGGCCTGAGTGTAGATGTGCTCAAGGGAGGAGTTTGGGCAAAGCTTGGTTGGAGTCATGGGGCATGTTTAAAAAATTGGGCTGCCCTGTAATGCAGGGTTTAACACATGATTTGGGTGTCATGCTAAAAAGTAACGCGGGCCCTCATTGTCAAAACCTGCGCTAGCTAGTTTTGTGTGTGATGAGGCGGGAAGTGGGTGTGCCATGGGTGAATGGATGCGTTGATGGCATGGCAGGATGAGCATAGCTCTTGCTACCCTTAGCACAGAACACTTAACTCCACCTCAATGGATGGTATTAAGTGTGCCTAGATGAGGGCATGCATGGCACGGCATCTTGGGTCCACGCTAACTCTGGGTGGACAAATGCACATGCTCCCTAAAGTTAGCATGGGCCTCCCATGCTGGTAATGCGGCCTATATGCTCATTACCAGCACAGGCCTTAGTAAACATGCCTCTTATGCACTAACACTGATACCTGCTTTCGAGCAGGAGTAGATATCTCCACCTTCAATTTGTCTTTATAGTACAGGCAAAAAATATGTGCCTTCCTGCCCAATTAACCTAGGCAATCTGTTATAAAAGTTATTCTCCACTTGAGTAAATTGTGGACAAGTTGGTCTACAAAAATAGCAGGTTTAAAGTTGCACTGAATATCCAGATAGAGTTTTCTGGTGATCTTATTTGCTTGGTATGTTTTTAAATATGGACCTCTAGCAATAATGCACTATTGTTTGGGTGTCCTTAATGGTTTTAGTGTGCATGCAAAATGCTTGTTTACCCTTTCAGTTAGTAATAGGACTAGGGGACTTCCAGAAACTATTAAGTAGTACATTTAAAGCAAATTGGAGAAAGCATTTTTTTCACTCAATGTACCATTAAGTTGGGAATTTGCCTCAAGTAGATGTGGTCAACGCGATAAGCATAGCTAAGTTTACAAAAAGGTTTAGACAAGTTCCCAGAGGGAAAGTTCATAAACCATTAGTCATGTAGACTTGGAAAAGCCACTGGATATCTCTGGGTCTGAGCAACAAGGAATGGATCTATCATGTGGGATTCTACCAGGTATTTCTATCCTGGATTGGCCATTGTGTAAGACAGACTGCTGTGCTTAAAGGACCTTTGGCCTGCACCAGTATGTTATTATGATCTGAAATGTTTAGTGCATAAGCCCTCAACAGTGTTTTGAAGAAAGTGAAATGTTCATCACATTCGCCCAGAGCAAGGGGTACAATGGGAACTGAGGTGGTTTGGGAAATTCTGCAATTTCTTATGTATGTATGAATGTATTCTAAAACTGATTTCACATTTTTCTACTAGTTTCCAAAAAGTGCCCCTGAAAATATTTTGATGACTAAAGGGCAGTGGAGTGACTAGGACTGATGATTGGTTGCTGGGACCTTAGGTTAACATGGGTGAGAACTAGGCACTGTGGTCATCGACATTGCCTCCAGTTCTCTCATTCACCTGGTTTGCCTCCACTAACTGGGTACGCCTGATCCCAAAGTACGGGATCTACCCATGGCTACGTCCCTGCTAAGAAGGAATATGGATAGCTGCCTGTCATTGCTTCCTTCTCTTTTCATGCACGGCTCACATAATATTTTTGATTGTAATATTCTACGGCATTCCAGCCAGCCAGTCCATTGCTTTCATGACTCCAAGCAGTAAGGCCAGCTGCACCCCTATGAGTTCCCAACTTTTGATACCTTATTTTTACCCACTTTCTGGCTGCAGATATATTTTTCAATAAGCAAATTCAAAGGTACGTCCATACGACGTGTCCTTTAGACATATTGTTCACGATGCTGTCCCTTCTCTTGTGTGCGCAAGATAAAATAATGCATTTTCTGGAGAACACCTCTCCTCATCAGCATGCAAGGAGTTTGGTAGCCTGTCACTTCGCCCACATCTTCTCAATCACTCCCTTTCATTTATCTTATTATCGCTGTATTTTAAAAAGCACTGCTGATACTCAGTGACAGATGGATATATCAGCTGCCCTTCAGTTCCCGCACAGTGAGAAATGGGTTGCTCCCACTTAATTTATATAGGCATGTGCAGCTACTTTCCGAAACTTTTGACCAGAGGAGTAGAATGAGATAGATGTTCCTTTTCTGTTTCTAAAACAGGTCTTGCACATGGAAAACTCCTATGCACTTTCAAATGGACAGCACAAAGGCATTCTGAAGGGCGTAATTTAGGGAACGGAGATAGAATTGCAATATATGCATGGATTTTATAAAATACTTGCATGAACACATAGAAAATGCTGGGACTGGTTCTGCGGGCCTGTTTTATAAAGGCATATTGTTCTATGTTCCATGTAACATGGGCATTTCTATGATCCAGTCTGCCCACCCATGCCAAATACTAATCTCTATAAGCCCCTCCTTTCATTTAGAGACCCTCTGTGCTTCACCTCTGCTTTTTTGAATTCATTTACTGTCCTCCAGTACTTCCACTGGGAGGTTATTCCACACATTCATCATGCATCTTTCTAAAGCGAGCTTAATATTGATGGGGCTTTTTATTATTCCTATAAGCATTCTTTTATAAAATTATCCTCCATGGGAGTTATTTCATAAAAGGGCACTTATGTGAAAAAGCCTATTTTCTTCCTCTTTTTATAAGGACAGCATAGGTGCCTACGGGTCCGCTTCTGAGTCGTGGCTTGTGGGGCTGCACGTCCTGGTGGGATGTGCAGCCCCCCAAGCCTTCCTGCCCCTATTCCTCATCTGGAGCAGCAGGACAGGGAGAGCAGCGGAGAGTGGGAGGGGGTGGGTTCTGGGCAGAGCGGAGCGGGGGCAGGCCAAGGTGGCAGGACATACAGGGATAATTCAGGTCATGGCCCTGTACGTCCTGTGAGGTCAGGAGGGAGGGCATGCTGATTATTTCACCTCAAAGGTGGAATAATCAGCATTTATGGGGCGATCGGGGCTGGGGATCCCCCCGGGGCCAGATGCAGGGGGATCCCCTTCACCCGATCCAAGCCTCGGATGGCCAGCCATGGGTCAGACAGTGGGGAAGAGGGAGGTGTGAGCAACAGGAGTTAGGGGAGCCTGCGGGGAAGCATGCCGGGATTTCTATATGCCACAGGAACAGAATTAGATCCTAATGAGCCCATCCTGCTTAGGGCCATCCGGACAGCCCGGATGTGCCTCTTTCAGAATCGGGCTCGTGCGTGTGTCGTTATAAAATAGGGGGCCGATTGTCAGCGGCAGCAGTCAATGCTTTAAAGCACCTGGCCACTGTCACTTTAATTGCAACTGGATATTCAGCACTGGAACTTATCCCATTTTGCCAGACAGAGTGCCGGCTATCTAGTTAGGAATGATATGCAGCCGCTAACCAGACAGCAAAAGTCAGATAAAGTTAAGACAGCCATTGACCTGTCCTCATGTTATGCGGTTTAGCTATCTAGTTACTGGCTGACTAGTGCTAGAAGTGCCCCGCTATGTCCACAGGCCGTCCTGATTCTAGCCAGGTGTCTTTTCTGAGATGATGATGTTCAGCACTATCCAGATAGTGCCGCTGAACATAGGAATTGCCGGAGTTTAGCAGATTAGCAGGTTCTGCTAACCGGCTAAACCCCAGGGGTCAGATATTCAAAAGACATTTACATGGTTTACAGCCCTGTAAACCACGTAAATGCCTTAAATGGGGGTATTCAATGGCACTTACATGGTTAGTGCTGTTGAATAGCCCCTCCTAACTCCCCTACTTGCCCCAGTGCTATCAGTGCTATTGTGGAACTTGTGCCCCTTGGGGAAACTGCTAGGTACATATGACCTAGATTGGCCACTGTTGGAAACAGAATACTGGGCTTGATGGACCTTGATCTGACCCAGTATGGCATATCTTATGTTCTTATGGTTAACATTGAGGCATGTCAGGGGCGTTTTGGGGAGGAGCAGAGGCGGCAGCACATGCTAACAGGACAGTAGCAATATTGCCGGCTGCCCAGTTAGCGATCTGTGCCTTAGAGATAGGCGAGGAAAGCCCTCATCTATCGTTAAGGCTCAGGAGCTAACTGGGCATCATGCAATATCACTTCCGGTGTCTGCGGCAATCCCCAGATATTTAATGCTGGGGCTGCATATGACCCTGGCATTGAATATCCGGGGTTAAGGGTCGGTGGGCAGGGCTATGTGCAGTACGGGCACATAGACTGCCCAAGTCAATATCGGCCCCTAGATTCTTAGAGCTATCCCTAAGAGCATAGAAATCTCCCTCCCCCTCCCCCCCCCAAATTTACGCCTACTCCACAGAAGGAGCAAATGAGGGCATGTCCTCTAGGTGTGAGCACACTTTAGAAAAGATAGGCACATATCAGAATAATGTCCCTGTTGTACCCAAATTACACCCCTGAGACGGCTATGCAGAGCTCGCATAAAAATATGCATTGCTTACACATGGAAAAAGGCTTTATAAAATGATGCCTGTGAAGATAATTTCTGAAGCCACTTCCATGGGTAAAACAGCCTAACCTGCTGATGAAAGTGTGAATGCAGCACTTATTTAAAATATTTTTATGCTACCTTACAACTACTGTGCTACATGGGTCACATCAAACATTGACGAGCTAAACAGATAGAAAAGGCGAAGGCAAAAGCTAGAAGGATGCTTGGGTGCATACGGAGAGGAATGGCTAGCAGAAAAAAGGAGGTGATAATGCCTCTGTATAAGTCTTTGGTGCGACCTCATTTGGAATATAGTGTGCAATTCTGGAGACCGCACCTTCAAAAGGATGTGAACAGGATGGAGTCGGTGCAGAGGGTGGCTACTAAAATGATTAGTGGTCTTCATTATAAAGCATATGAGGACAGACTTAAGGATCTTAATATGCACACCTTAGAGGAAAGGCGGGATAGAGGTGATATGATTGAGATATTTAAATACCTCCGTGGCATAAATGTTCAGGGAGAGAACCTCTTTCAATTGAAAGCAAGTTCTGCTACGAGGGGACATGGGATGAGGGTGAAGGGAGATAGATTCAGGAGTGATATGCGGAAATATTTCTTTACGGAAAGAGTAGTGGATCCATGGAATAGTCTCCCAGTGGAGGTGGTAGAGATGAGGACAGTAACTGAATTCAAAAAAGCATGGGACCAACACAGAGGATCTCTAAAGGTAAAAAGTGGACTGTTGTAGTTGTTGATATGGAAGGACAGACTAGATAGGCCATGTGGTCTTTTTCTGTCATCATATTTCTATGTTTCTATGAGTCAAAAGATACACATAACTAGACAAGTGAGACAAAGCAACATAACATTAAAATAGCAATGTAAAACCCCCAAATGCTTATACTCGTATGGCAAAAGCTTGAGCGAATAAGACTGCCTTTCCCTTCCGTTGTTCATACTTTTATACACCGCAGGGGAAGGTGTTCCTGGGGTAGATTTGGGGCCATGTTTGAAACTACATACATACTTTGGGAGTTTCATGAAAGTATTCTGCATGTAAAGCATGAACAAGGCCTTTAAAATTGTGAGACTGTTTATACACATATATATGAAACCAGTGCCAAAGTGCCAGATGCCCTAGATGGACCTTCAGTCTCACCACCCCTCAGCAGAAGATTTTGGTAATTAAACTCAGCACTGATTATCCCAATGCCAGCTCTCCCACAACAACCCTGTAAAAATGCATACTGGGACATCATGGGGGTCATTTTGGAAGTTCTATTTGTGTTTTGGATGCCTGACAACAGGCATAGAAACATCTCTAGGGCCATTTTAGAAGCTGGCTCTGGATGGAGGCGCGGCTAGGGTGTTCCCAGGAAAGCGCTTGTTTTGGCTGAAAGACATCCAGAAGGGTGTAGAGAAGATAACACCACATCATCTCCGGTACTGAGCACAATGTCACCAATAGCAGCAGTTGGATTTGATTGCTGGTTGCTCTTCTCTAATGATTAGGCTATCCTAGATATTCAGGTTCTGAGATACAGTTCTGGGGATCTCTATGTAGACACCCCCACAGACGTCCATATCAGGCATGTCCATGTTTGTGAAATCGTGTCTGTACCTGGACGTGCCTGGTTTTTTTTAGATATCCTGGCTTAGACATCTCAGATTGGACGTCCCTTCTAAAAGTCCCCTCCATACTTTGCTTTGTATGTGTGTGTCCACTCTCCCTTCAGTGGAAAGAAGGTGCGAGTCTGGGCAGCTGTTTTGCTTTGCCTGCTGCTCCTCCTTGCTGCCCTTCAGCTTTGGACAGCCACCTAGTCTCGCTTAATGATTGGGAAGACCATGTACATATGAACAAGATGGCATGTACTTACTGAATATGCATGTAGCATGTAGGCTTTGCAAGGGGAGTAGTTTGCATAGTGTAGGTGACAGTGCAATGTACGTGTGGATTTTATAAATACACAGATTATGAACACACATTTGCATCAACTTCAGCACAGGCATAAATGTGTATGTCTGCATTTGCCCACTACTGGGACAGATTATGGAAGCATTTTGCATACATGTAGTTTTTATTGTCAAGGGTTCAAGTGGCTGCAAATTTTGTCTGACCATATGCATGTTTGGTTGCACATGTGTAAGCATTCATAAACATGCATATGCTAGCCCAGGGCTCAACAAATCCCAGGCACCAGGTTGCCATGACACCTAGAAATTGTACCTTGGCACCTGGGATTTCATACCACAATTTTTGTGTCAGTTCCTGAAAGACAGGGTGTGATGAAGGAAGGTCAAGCTGATATTGCGAGATTTGAAACTAGGAGATCATCCTGAACTTCCTCACTGCATGGCATAACTATGTAGGGAAAGTGCAAAATGCCACACTTTTCAGGTGCTGTAGCCAGGCATAAGAATCAGTGAGAGAGAGAGAGACTGGGTGGGGCCTGGGGGGAAGGGATCATGAGAGACAGACTAGTTGAAGCTTAGGGGAGGGGTATGAGAAACAAAAATAGATTGGGTGAAGTCTGGGGGCATCATATGAGAGAGAGTCCAGTTTGAAACCAGGTGTGTGTGTGTGTGGGGTGGGGGGGATCATAAGAGAAAAGAGCCTGGTGGGAAGGAGGTTATGAGAGAGAGGGAGACTGGGTAAAGCCTGAGGGTGTCATAACAGAGCAAGAGAGAGAGAAAGACTGGGTGAATCCTGTGTAGGGAGGAGTATGTGTGTGAGAGAGAGAGAGAGAGAGAGAGATTGATAGAAACCTGGGGGATCATGAGAGAGAGAGGGGGAAGAGACTTGAGGAAGGCTGGGGGGAAGTTATGAGACAGAGAAAGAGAGACTGGGAGAAGACAGAGAGGTCATATGAGAGAGAGAGAGACGCTCACGCACACACACACAGTCCCTGACACTCCCCATGATACACACATTTTTTTTTTTTTATTTAGACAGTTTTGTATACCGCCTTATCCTTCAATCAAAGCAGCCACAACACAATTGGGGGATACATTTAACATGTGGGGATATGGCACATATACATTAATACTTACAGGGAACATGGGCAATGGAGGGTTAAGTGGCTTGCCCAAGACCACAAGGAGCATCTGTGGGACTAGAAACTCCAGTCCTTCCGGCCCAAGGTTGCTGTCCTCTAGTGGGATTTGAACCCCCAACCTTCCGGCCTGAAGTACCTTGCCCCAACCACTAGGCTACTCCTCCTCATGTATGCACACAGACATCAACACTCACCATGACACACAAAGGCATACATGCAGCCCCCAACAGTCCCCACGACCCATGCTTTCATGCATGCAAGTCTTGACACAGACATACACAGCCCCTAACACAGACACCCACCCCAACACACACATATCGACACTTATATATCCCTCCAACATACACACACACACGCACATATACAGACTCCCCAACAAAGACCCACACACGCATCCCCAACAATCTCCATGACACAAACACACATGCATCCCTGATACTCACCACACTCCCCATCATTTCTGCCTGCACCTTGGTACTTCTTCTGCCTCCTCTTATTGCCTGGTGATGGTGAATACCCCACCCTTCCAGGGAATGCCTCAGGCTTATGTTTTCTCTTGGCAGCCTCGGAGTACCGGAGGGCTCAACAAAGGGAAAGAGGGTGGTTACAGGTGAATATGCACGTCCTAGGCCCTTGGCTTCTAGTATTCTTTGAAAGTAGACCTGGCTATGACAAAATTGCACAGCTGTATACACATGTAAAATTTAGGAACATGGAAAGAATGTGCCTATGTTTTCTGATAGAAAAACTATAAATATCTATTTGTGGGCATTCCCAGGGATGAAATTGGAATGCAATGGAGACGGAGTTGGGATGTATGTGTGCATTATGGAAAATATGCAGATACGTGGGTAGCGTGCATACACACATTTACATCTTTTTTTGGAACAGGTGTAAATTTGTGCATAGGAAATTACGTGCTGTTGGGGCTGGTAGCCTATTTTATAAAGGCACCTAAAACAAGCGCCTCTTTGAACTTTTTATATAGGTATTCCTTCATTAAATTACCCTCCCCCCACACACAAATTATTGAGGTATACAGATGTTACTGTTTTTTATTTTATTTTCTATTTTATATGCATTGTATCCTATGAGTTTTAACTAGGTCACCCTATGATTTAAAGGATATCATTTCTAAGGGAGAGACAGCCAAACTCATATGCCAGGAGTGTATTACTCCAGCTTATGGTTAATTTCTTCCAGCATGTTTGTACTCGCTGGCTTACATCAATGAGGTGTTTTCATTATGAGTTGATTACAAAGTGTTCACCTACCTCATGCACTGAATAATAACTGAAATTCAAGGCGAAGAAAGTGGAATGTTTGCTTCTCCAACAGAGCCTTGGAATTCTAAACAAGAGTTAACTGTAAAAATAATTCATAGTGCCATGCGCCATCCTTATTGCTATGGAACAGTAAGGTATTGTTTCACGTTTGATAAATGCTTACAAGTTTTTGTTCGGCAGTGATTGAGAAGATATATGGCAATCTTGCAGCTGTGCGGGTTTTGGTTACTTTAACTATAAGACTTTTCTAACAAAACTCTGCCAGCCTCTAGCCTGGTGAAAAGTTACCTTGGCTTTCTGATAAATGTTGGTGCCAAATTGACACTAATTCAAGTTGATAAGCACAATCTATGTTCCTGAAACCATACCCCTTGGGCTTTATTTGCTTCTATGCTATTAGGTATTTATTTTATTTATTTATTTAACTGTATTTATATCCCGCTTTTCACCAGGTCAAAGCGGTGTAACATAAAGGGGGGGGGGGGGATAATCAGATATACGGTAGGGCCGACACCAGGTGGGCAACATTGATGATTTCGACCAAAGATGGACATAGACATGGACAAGGTAACACAGATTTTGATCTTATGTTCATGATGGATGTATTAGGGGATTGGTGCAGTCAGTGGTGGGAGTTTGTTTCTGTTTTGAGATATTCTTGGAATAGGATGGTTTTTAGTTGTTTTTTGAATGACAAGAGATCACCGTTGTTCCTGATGTGATTTGGTAGAGAATTCCAGAGGGACTGAGCATAAAGTTCAAAGGCTCTGTTGCAGGTCCGTTGAGTGCATTTGGTTCTTTTGTGAGGGATGGCGAGGGAGTTGCTGGAGGTTTGTCTGGTTGTTTTGCTGTGGGCTGGACTGGGTAGCAGGGTGCGGAGCTGGGTGGTCTGTGTTTGGAGGATGGCTTTGTGAGTGAGTAGAATGGATTTGTATTTAATTCTTGCTTCAAGGGGAAGTATGTGTAGGTCCCTCGGAATTGGAGTGATGTGGTCCGGTTTCTTTGCTTTCTGAATAATTCTTGCTGTGGTGTTCAAGGCAGTTCGGAGGGGGTTGGTCTGTGTGGCGGGTAGTCCATGGTAGATTACGTTGCAGTAGTCCAGATGTGGGAGTGTCATAGCTTGCATTACTGTCCTGAAGTCCTGAGGTTCGAGGAGAGGTCTGAGACGTTGTACTGTTTTAGCTTTGTGGAATATAGTTCCGGTGGTTTTAGTGATTTGTTGCTTGAGCGTAAGAGCTTGGTCTATGATAATGCCTAGATATCTTATTTGTGGCTGTATTTGAATTTGTGTGGTTCCCATGTTGAGGTGTGTAGGTGGCATGAAGTCAGGGTCTTTTGTTACTATGAGAGCTTCGGTTTTCTTTAAGTTAATGGATAGGTTGTTCTCTTGCAGCCAGTTGGATACTTTGGTGAAGCATGCTGATAGATGTTAATTTGTTGGGTTTGTGGTTGTAATTGGGGCATAGAGCATTATGTCATCAGCATATATGTGGAAGTTGATGTTGTGGGTACGTATGACTGAGCAGAGTGGTCGCAGGTAGATGTTGAAGAGCATGGCTGATAGTGTGGATCCTTGAGGCACTCCTTGGTATTGCTGGAAGGGGGGCGAGGTTGATATGCTTGTGCGGATCAATTGTTGTCTATTAGATAGGTAGGATTGAAACCATTGGAGTACAGTATCTTTGATTCCAATTGTTTGTAGTCTGTGTATGAGGATGTTGTGGGAGATGGTGTCGAAGGCTGCTGATATATCCAGGAAGATCATAGCAAATCCAGAGTGTTTTGCTTGAGTTCCTATGATGAGGGTGTTCATCAGTGCTGTCATGAGGGTCTCGACTCCATGTAGTGGACGGAAACCATGTTGTTGCGGGCCCAGTATGTTGTTGATGTCTAGATGTTCTTGAAGCTGCTGCTGGACTACCTTCTCGATTATCTTGGCGGTGAACGGGAGGCTCGCTATCGGTCTGTAGGAGGCGAGGTCTAGGGGATCCAGGTTGTGCTTTTTTAGGGTTGGTCGAATGATTGTGGTTTTGAGGATGTCTGGCATGCATCCTTGGTTGAGGGATTCATTGACAATGTGGGTTAATGGTGCGCTCAGGTCTTCTTTGGATTTCTTTATCCATTCAGTAGGGCAGGGGTCTAGTGGGGAGGTGGTGGTGTTTAGGCGGGAGATGGTGGATGATATTTCTTCTTCTGTGGTTGCTTCAAATGTACTCCAGTCTCTGTTCATGATGGGGTGGTGATTTGCTGTGGTTGTCTCGGTGTTCAGATGTGGATTCTGTGGTTGTTGTAGCTGTTTGTATTGTCGGGCTAGTAATTCTGGTGGGATATTTGGTAGTTGGTCAGAGTTGTTAGGTGCTTTTGTCAGTTTTTTGACGATCTGAAAGAGTTCTCGGGGTTTGTTTATTGATGTATTTATGATCTTTGAATGGTAGGCTTTTTTGGCTTTGTCAGTTTCTGTGTGGTATGCATCAAGTTCATATATGTATTTTGTTTTGTCATCTTCATTTTTGGTTTTTCTCCATTTTCTTTCTGTCCTTCTGAGTTTGGTTTTTAGTTTCCGGAGGCTGGGAGTGAACCATCGGACTTTTGAGGAGGTGGGTCTGGTGTTAGCTTTGTTTGTTGCTGCACTGGACACAGAGGAGATTGTGGTGTTCCAGTTGTAAATTAGGTCATCGATGTCGTTGGAGTTTGTTTGGAGTTTAGGTAGGGTTTGTGCTAGGAAGTCTTCTTTGATAAATGCTTTAAATCTTCTTGTGTGTTGTTTGTTCTCCTTGTTATTCATATGTTGGTAGGTGTGGGATATGTTAATGAGGTAGTGGTCTGACCATGGTACAGGTGAGATCTCCAGGTTCTTGTATGAGGAGGCAGTTTGGGAGTGTAGGAATATGAGGTCCAGTGTGTTCCCCTTTTCGTGTGTTGGTTCTTTTATGATCTGCATCAGGTTCATTGCTGTCATGGCGTTGATGAAGGTTTCCGCTTGTTCATCTTAGAGTGATGGGAGGTTGAAGTCTCCTAAGATTATTTGCTCTTTTGTGGAGCTGGTGCTCTCAGATATGAGTTGTAGTATCCTTGGTAGGTCGGTGTTTGTGGTGGGTGCACAGTAGATTAGGCATATTAAGAGGTGTTTATTGGTGAGGGTGAGATTTTAATATTTAGTTTAGAAATAACAGTTATCTGCACAATATCAGGTGACTTATTGAGACATACTGTAAAAGTAATTGTGGCTATGGAAAGTCACAAGGGGCATTTTAGGCTGGACAATCACAGGACCAACAACAATGACCAACCAATTGCAAAATAGTAATAGGAGTGGCACATTTATTGCACAGCATTAAAGTCAAAACTCTTATCTGTCCATCACAGAGAGAAGAAGTGGATAGAGATTTAATAGAAGACAAACGCAGGAAAGGGGAAGTGCTACTGATGGGGATTTTGATGTGCTGGATGTTGATTGGCGAATCCCTGCTGCGGTGTTATTTAGAAGCAAGGGGATCCTGGATTCTTTACAGGAAGAACTTTTCAGGCAACTGATAACAGAACCCAGACGTGAAGGAGCCATACTGGACTTGTTGTTTCTGATGTTATAGTGGGAGATCATCTTGCATCCAGTGATCACCAGATGGTGTGGTTCACTATTAGGACTAGAACTGATAAAATCCATTCAAAAACGAGGGTCTTAGACTTTAGGGAAACTGACTTTATCAAGATGGGCCAATACCTCAAGGAGTTGTTAGCGGGATGGGAACAGCTGGGGGATGTAGAAAAACAGTGGGCAAAACTGAAAGGGGATATTTTAAGGACAACCGACCTTTTGTTAGAATGGTAAATAAAGGTAAATGGAAAAGGAGGCTGCTATGGTTCTCAAAAGAGGTAAGGGAGGCCTTCATGGAAAACAAAAGATCACCGAGAGAGGAAGACAGACATCAATATTTGGAAAAACATAGAGGCTGGCAAAACAGTCAAGAAAGCAAAGATACAAAAAGAAGAGGAAATAGCCAATGCAATAAAATGGGGGGGGGGATAAGACATTTTTCAGATATGTTAGTGAGAGGAGGAAAGGTAAAAGTGGTATTGTCAGACACAAGGGTGAAGGGGAGGAATATGTAGAAGCTGAGGATAAAGTGGAATTGCCTAACAAATATTTCTGTTCTATATTCACAGATGAAGGGTCGGGAGCAGGATCTCAAACACCCACAAGCAGAAACAAAAGCGAGGGGCATTTCAAACGATTTTCAGAAAACTGTGTTCGTGAGCTAAACTAAAAGTGTTCAAAATGGGACTAGATGGGATACATCCGAGAATACTGAAGGAACTTGGGGACGTTCTACCAGATCCACTGACTGACCTTTTCAATGCCTCTTTGGAGTCAGGACTGGTGCCAGAGGACTGGAGAGAGGCACATGTGGTCCCATTACACAAAAGCAGAGGTAAGGATGTGGTTGAAACTACAGGCTGGTTAGTTTAACCTTGGTGGTGAGTAAATTATTGGAAATACTGCTGAAAGAGAAAATAGTGATGTTTCTGGAATTCGATGGATTACCGGATCTGAGGCATAATGGATTCACCAGGGGCATGTCTTACCAGACAAATCTGATTGATTTCTTTGACTGGGTGACCAGGGAATTGGACCGAGGGAAAGCCCTAGATATGGTGCTTTTAGATTTCAGTAAAGCCTTTGACACTGTTCTGTATGGGCGACTTATAGACAAACTGAGCACCCTAGGGATGGATCCTAAAGTTACTGCTTGGGTTAGAAATTGAGTGGGAGGCGACAAAGGGTCTAGGTAAATGGAGTTCACTGTAAGGAGAAGGAAGTTACCAGTGGTGTGCTGCACGGATCTGTCCTTGGTCTAATTCTTTTTAACATCTTTGTTAGTGATATTGCAGAAGGGCTTTTGGTTGAGGTTTGCCTCTTTGTGGATGATACCAAAATCTACAACAGAATAGACACCCAGGAAGGTGTAGATTACATGAGGAGGGATCTAGCTAAGCTTAAAGAATGGTCTAGAATTTGGCAGCTAAGATTTAATGCTAAAAAATACAGTGCCATGCATTTGGGCTGCAACAATCCAAGGGAGCAGTACAATATAGGGGTTGACGTACTCCTCTCCAGAAAGAACGGGACCTAGGCGTGATTGTGTCTGACGATCTCAAAGTAGCTAAACAGGAAGAAAAGGCGAAGGTGAAAGCTAGAAGGATGCTTGAGTACATAGTGAGATGAATGGCCAGCAGAAGAAAGGTGGTGAGTGTTTGGTGCGCCCTTATTTGGAGAACTGTGTGCAATTGTGGAGACCGCACCTTCAAAAAGATATAAACAGGTTGGAGTCTGTACAGAGGGTGGCTACTAAAATGGTTAGTGGACTTTGTTATAAACCATATGAGGACAGACATAAGGACCTTAATATGTATATTTTAGAGGAACATAAGAACATAAGATATGCCATACTGGGTCAGACCAAGATCCATCAAGCCCAGTATCCTGTTTCCAACAGTGGCCAATCTAGGTCATACGTACCTAGCAGTTTCCCCAAAAGACACAGGTTCCACAATGCTTGTATTGGGTCAAACATTGATATCCTGGGTCCCTTTTTAATAATGGTTTATGGACCTTTCCTCCAGGAACTTGTCCAAACCTTTTTTTAAACCCAGCTATACTAACAGCCTTTACTACATTCTCCGGTAACAAATTCCAGAGTTTGATTACACGTTGAGTGAAAAAATATTTTCTCTTATTTGTCTTAAATAGTTTACCCTGTAGCTTCATTGCATGTCACCTAGTCTTTCTATATTCTGATAACATAAACAATCAATCTACGTTTACCCGTTCCACTCCATTCATTAATTTATAGACCTCTATCATATCTCCCCTCAGCTGTCTTTTTTCCAGGTTGAAGAGCCCTAACCTTTCTAGCCTCTCCTCATAGGAGTAGCCTTCCATCCCCTTTACCATTTTGGTGGCTCTTCTCTGTACCTTTTCTAATAACGCTATATCCTTTTTAAGATACGGCAACCAGAATTGCACACAATATTCAAGGTGCGGTAGCACCATGGAACGATACAGAGGCATTCAAATATCCTTTGTTTTATTTTCCATTCCTTTCCTTATGATACCTAGCATTCTATTTGCTCTCTTGGCCGCCACTGCACACGGGGCGGAGGGTTTTAACATATTATCCATGATGACGCCTAAATCTTTTTCCAGGGTGGTGGTTCCTTGCATCATGTAAACATAGTTTGGGTTGTTCTTTCCTAGGTGCATAACTTTGCACTTGTCCACCTTAAATTTCATTTGCCATTTGGATGCCCAGTCTTCCAGTCTATCAAGATCCTCTTGCAATTTTCCACTATCCTCAAGGGTTTTAACAACTTTAAATAGTTTTGTGTCTGCAAATTTGATAACCTCACTCATTATTCCCTTTTCCAGGTCATTTATGAATATGTCAAAAAGCAGCGGACCCAGCTAAGATCCCTGGGGTACTCCACTATTCACCTTTTTCCATTGGGAAAATTGACCATTTAGCCCTACCCTCTGCTTTCTAGGGAAAGGCGGGATAGAGGTGATATGATTGAGATTTTTAAATACCTCCGTGGCATAAATGCACAGGAGGAGAGCCTCTTTCGATGAAGGTGAAAGGAATAGACTCAGGAGGATTATGGGAAATATGGAGGTGGAAGAGATGAGGACAGTATTTAAATTAAATAAAGCATGGGACAAATGCAGAGGCTTCCTAAAGGAAAAAAAGGGGACTCTTGTAGTGGTTGATATGGAAGGGCAGACCAGATAGGCCATGTGGTCTTTTTCTGCCATTATGTTTCTATGTGTGGTTTGCAAGAACTCATGCCTACATCCATCACTGTTTCCTGGCAAGAGGAAACATGCAGTGAGTGAGATCAAAGTCTGTGATATGTGTTGTGTGCATCAGAAGGGCCCCCTTGAAGCCCATGATAGTGCCTGTAGAGCACAGAAGTGCTGGCCACACTGCATCCTGGTCAAGTCCAAGGAGCCTTATACATGATATTATGTGCATCCAGAAACGTGCACATGCCCAGCACTGTACAATCACCTATCACTGTCCAGGCTTGCAGTGCATCACCATGCTGCCATCATTAGGAAAGTCAATATCGCATCAGCAACATATTGACTCTCATCATAGTAGCATGAGCGTTGCACATTGTGGAATAGAGGAGATGCACGTAATGATAGTGGAGGCATGGTCACAATGAAGATGGGCATGATTGGAGGCATGCATTTCAACAGAATATGAGCACGGGAATGTCCTAAAGAGGTGAACCCCATGTAAGGGCTTTAATGTTCATGTGTGTGTGTGGCATTTAATGTACACATTTACATGCTTGGCATCCATTGAATGAATACATGCTTGGCATTGAACGTTTACATGCATGGTGTTCGCTGCACGTATATGTGCTTGGCAATCATTTACATGCTCAGAGCCTAACTTGTGCTCTTCCAAGGGGATAATCATGTACATCCACAGGATAGGCAATGTGTATGTGTGCATGGAAATGTAACTGTGTCTGACATTGCACCACATTGTCCTGCAAGTCTGAGTCCGTTGGGAGGCCCCCACTGGTATGGCTGCTGGGGGCAAGAGGATACCATGGAGGACATTTGCAGATGGTATGTGATGGCTCTGCTGCATTGTGCTGACCTGGAAAGGAGGAGGGCATCAAGAAGGCACCCACACCCAAGTGTTCCAAGGCTGAGGTTCAATTTCATGGGCATGACAGATGATGTCTGTCTCCAGGTACAGGTTTGATAGGGCAGCGATACATGATCTGTGCCAGCATCTGGAGCCACACATCACCCCCACCACACACAGGGGACAGGCAGTCCCTGTACATATCAAGGTCACAACAACCCTTGCCTTCCCGAGAATTGAGTTGTTCCAGACAGTACTAGCAGCTGCAGGAGGTTTCAGCCAAGTGGCAGTCTCACGATGCCTCATGTAGTTCCTGAGAGTATTTATGAGGTGGATGGCGCAACACAAAACCTTCCCCCACACACAGCAGCAGTGGCACCAGACAATGCAGGATTTCCATGATGTGACTGCCTTTCTATCAGTGCTAGGCATGGTTGATGGAACACATGTGGCTCTCCGGCCCCCAAGATGGTGTGAGGCACACTACCACAACCATAAATCATACTACACCATGACCATGCAAGTGGTGTGCAATGCTCATGGAGAAATCATGGATGTTGTTGCCAAATACCCTGGATTGTGCCATGCCTCCAGCAATCTCGCCCCTCTCAAAGCAGCCAATCTGGAATCCATGGCCGCTTTGAGAGGGGTGAGATTGCTGGAAGGTGGCTACTAGCTGAGCTGTAACACTGATACCCCCTACCCTTACCATACAGCCCAAAATACAGGATGACATGCAATGGGCAGGTAGTGAAGGGGCAACTGGCCCTGCCTTACAGTTCACACATGTGTGCAGAGCAGAGGACGGCTAGACTGTGAGCAGACATTGTGCAGACCATGTGTGGGGACTCTAGAGAGCTCCTGCAAGCTATGTCCATATCAATACATGTGTACAGTCCAATGCCATGGAGAGATATGACAACAGAGGACTGATACCAGATACCAAGCCAATACCTTCCCCTATGCACATCTGTGATGGTCTGCCTAGGAAGAGTCTAGAGATGCACTGTTGGTGAAAAGGCACAGCCAGTGATATAAGGATACCACTGACTCACATACCCAAACCCTGTGGCACAAAGGGGATGTCGAGCAGAGGTTACACATGTCCTCAGGCGGGTGGGGGAGTTTCTAACAGGCCCCACAACCAACTATTCAACCCTGCCTCCCATTCATCAGGTTCCCCTGCTGTGGCTTGGTGTGCCCAAGCACATGCACAGTTTAGGGGCATACATATCTCACCTGAGAGCTGTGGACCCATGTCACTGGCTGCCACAGCTGAACACAGACACAAACACAATGACCCAGTGCCTGCAACATCCTGGCATCTGTGTGATATAACCTTTCTCTCTGCAGATGAAAGGGGATACCCTTTGAGGGAATAGCTGCTGACTCTCATAGTCAACCCCAGCACCCTGGCCCAGGTGAGATACAGTCGGACCCACAGAAGCACCTTTGGCATCACCAAGCGGCCCTTTGGCCAACTGAAAGCCGGTTTCGATGCCTGGATAGGTTAGGAGGGGAGCTACTCTACTACCAACTATGGACTGCCAAATATTTGTTACCTGCTACATGCTCCACAACTATGCACAATGGCACAGGCAGCCATTGACAGCAGAGCCTAACATACCTGACATTGCTCCACATGTGCCCCTGGGTAGAGCATTCAGGAAGGGAGTGGCAGCCTAGGACAACCTCATCCAGACCCACTTTTCATGACTGAATGTGCTATGCGTTGATTGACTGTATTGTCACATGGGTTCCCCATGCCCAAGCAGAGGACAGTGTCTACCTAGCACCAATCAGACTGGGGGTTTGATTCCCACACATGGTCCTTGGGTGAGTCATTATACACTGAATGGTTTCTGTGGGATTGGCCATCGCTGCTACCTCTGATTATACCTTTCATTGTCAACATGGGCTGCTGGGTCACCAGGGGTTTAACTCCCCTTGCTGTGTATATTGCAGCACAGAGATTTTCTCTACATGGAGCACTAGCATTCTTTCAGCAGTTGTATCTGGTATCCCCTCTGCCATGTGTGTATGGGGCCGTGTGTGGCTTTCCTTTGATTTCATTTGCTTTGCGGGTCTTTTAACATCCCGTTTTGCAATGGGTTGTATCTTCTGGGTACCCATTGTGATGCCACACTATGCATTTTGGTGGCGGGGGGGGGGTGGCTACCTGGACTGTAGTAACAGTCGGCTATGATAGGTTGCAGCACTGGTTTAATGATTAGGGCAGTGCCCTTCAGACCCCAGGGGACCAGGTTCAATTCCAACTTGCTGTACTAGTGACCATGTCACTTCATATTGCATTGCATTTGTTTCTATGTCAGATTGGGCTTCTCAGGGGCCCTCTCTTCTGTGTGTGACAATGTTTAGGCGGCAGTGTACAGCACCGAGCATACACACTGATGTGATGCAGACACAATGCATGTTGACTGCTGACATTGTGGGGTGATTTCTCCCTGCCTTGTCTATTCATGCCTTGCATTGTACATGCTCTGTTGGCAATCACTGCGCACTGGACGCAGGTTTAGCTATTTTTGCGGCTTTATATTTCATATATCTGATGTGTGTTCTAACTTTCTTGTACTGCTGACTGCACTGTTTCCACCATCACATCTGTATTTGGGTCCACATTGGTGTGGTGTGCTTGCGTGCATCTTGCTCTCCCTAGTTAAATTGTTCAGTGGTGCAGATATGCTAGGTATTTGCCATGCTGTTGCTGTGCCGCCTTCATGCATCCTGCACATGACAGATCTTTGATATTTTTATATTGCCTCTCTCACTTTGTGCATGCCTGTTTCAGTCTCTGCATAGGTGCTACTACTGCCTGCCTGCTTCTCTCTATTCCCATGTCTCTGTCTGTGTTCTACTGTACTTACTGGGTGAAGGTGGTCCTGATCCTTTCCCAGTCCCTGCGTGCTGCTGCATGGGCTGGCCTGCTGTGCCCAGAGGGCAAAAGCACCTCCTCCTCCTCCTCCTCCTGAAGCACCATGGTAACTAGGAGCCTAGTCTCTGCCTCACTAAAGTTGGGCAGCCTTGTTGCCATGTTGATGTGTACGTTATGGCTTTCAGCAGGCATGGAGCACTCCATCCTGTTTCCTGTTGCACATGGACTGAGCAGCATGGGGGTGGAGACGTTTTCAGAGATATACGTGGCTGGATGGCAGCAGGGGCCTACACGGGCACGATTTGGACGTCCTGCGAATGCACAAGTGCTAGACGTCTGACAGAGTCATGAGTTGCACGTGTAGTACCATTAACGTCTCCGTCATGATTCCGGAAACTCATGTGCATCTACACAGGTGGTTGTGGAATTGGGTTCAGAGTGGCACATCTTCGATCTTGACGTGCCTGCAGCCCAGACGTGTGTTAGGGAATCAGGCTCTACATGGCAAGTCACCCTCAATAACCTACCACGTTATTGTACTTTAACATTTAAAGAGCAGTGAAGTCTTCTCAGGATACTGGTCATCATCTCTTCCCATGGTCTGAAATTCCCATGGTGCATTGCAGATGTTTTAAAAGGAAGATATGAAATCTAAATATCAGACACAGATCACTAATTACTTTAGTACAGACTCTATAGAAAAGATGAAAATTGACTGCCATTGTCTGCTGCGAAAGGAAATAATCTGAAGGTTGAGAACTATTGTGACTTATTTTAGAATATTCTTCTGATGGTGTTGCAACTAAACTCCATGTCCTCGTGAGATGTTTGTCCAGCACTAATAATTTCATGATGTTAAGGATTTTGGCAACACTGCAGACTTTACCAATGCTATAACCACATCAAAAGTGAATTCATTAACAAAAATGCCTTAGGGAGACATTGGGAGTTCTATTTGAAAAGGAGTCAAGCATCATTTTAAGAGATGATGAAAACAGATCAAAACAGAGCTCTAAAATGGGAGGAATTCCAGGAAAAGAATGATCCGCTTTAGGCACTCGACAAGATACATAAAATTCAGAGGTGTCACTTTTTGTGGTATCTCCATTTTAAGTTTCAGATGAATAATCCAGTGCCACTGAGATGTAACAAAGTAAGAAAGTGATTCAGTTCTGAAAACTGCATAAAACCAAATGAGAAATCAGTGCTCTGGGGCAAGCAGTCAAGCCAAGACTCTTCAGTTTTATAACATGACCTGACGTTATTTGTAGATGCTACTGTTTAAGATCTCATTTACTCTGACCATGTGTCACAGTTCTCTGTAATGTATAGCAGAATTAAGATTGGCCAAGGAATTTAAGATGAGTGCAGCTCGCAACAATCCTTGGGCCCTCATACTCCTTAGCTCTCATGTTTTTCAGGATACCCATTGTATGCAGATCGATTGTATGCAGATCTATCTCATGCATATTCATTGTGAATATCCTGAAAACCTGACTGGCCTGGGGGTACCAGAGGACTGGGTTGAGAAACACTGGTTTAAACATTCAGAACATTTAACAGCTATTTCAATAAAAGAAACCCTTGGCTATGACATTAGATAATTCTTTGAGGTTTGATTTGAACAGAGCACTTGACTTTAATGAATATGGTCGTGGTCAGTAAGTGGGAAACATCTGTTGTGAGTTACTCCAGTAGTGCCTGATGTATTATACTCTTGTGGTACTTATTGTTTGAGCCAATACAGGTTTATTGTATGTTGACATATATCTGATTAATGAAAATTTCCATCAGTTGTGGATGGCTAGTACAAGTTTCCTTTAACATGACATGAGGTTTGAGTAAAGAGCAAATAGAAAAAGTCCTGGCCATGTGCAAGGCTGTACTACAATTTTGCATCATCATAAGGTCATATTGGGTCAGACCAAAGGTCCATCAAGCCCAGTATCCTGTTTCCAACAGAGGCCAATCCAGGTCTCAAGTAGATATTTTTTGGGTGAACTTGCTATTTAGGAGAGCTCATTATTATGCAAGTAGAATAATGTGTCTTGCGCTAACATTGACAAGTTGTGTTATTCCAGGAAAGTTAACATTCTCCAAGGAAGTGTTGGCTTGCTAATATATGAACTGTTGCTCCCAGGGTATTCTTAAGGGGATGGAGTGGCAGTCACAAAATGAAAGGTAGTTGGTCCCATCCCAAGGTCTATGGCCTTTCCTTAAAATAGTAGAGCACCATTAAAGGTCAGAATATGTTGGTTTCCAAGACAGCCACCATGGGCAATATTTATTTATTTATTATTTATTTATTTGATTTTATATAAAGCTCTATTTTATAATCACAGTGGTTTACATAGAATAATAACATTGGAATGTTAATACATCGAAAAGGAATGTCAGCTTCGATGATTGAACAGGGTTGAACTATATTACATAATGGTGTTTCCTACGATGACCTGTAACATAAGGGTAAGCAGATATGTGGGGTCATCAAGTTTATAATTTTTTAATACATTATGTTATATGTGTACAATGTTTTGATGTATGGTTTCATTTATTCTATTACATTTTTATGAATATTTCTTATGTTTTTTAGCATTAGCATATAATCTAAATGTTTGCACAAACAGTGTGAAGTGACACTTGGTTTATGAATCACAACAGAGGTTAGTATTTTAGTTCCATTTTTGCACATTTCCATCAGGTCCCGAGCACTATCATTCCCTTTTTACATTTGTCATTTGTGTATATGTATGATATTATTTTTTAATTCTATGTTTTTATATTTTTTAGATTCGTTTAACATATATTTATTGTTTTAACATTTGTGTTTTATAACATGGTTATAATCTTGGTTTGTTGTTCCTTTATCATTTCTAATGATTAATATGTTCACGTTTTTAGTTTTCTTGCCTGGCTAGCCCCTGACGAAGGGTACAAAACACGGCCTGTGTCGGGCGGCCGTTGGTTCAAGGACTCTGTCTTTCCTTGTCATTCACGCCTACGCCACTTGAGGGCATAGGACTTTCTGGTGGACTGCCTCCTAGAGGCCAAGACCACCTCCTCAACCTCCTTAGGTAGAAGTAAGGGAGCTAGCACTATCCTTTCAGCAGCCAGGCCATCAGATTGAGGAACCTAAGATTGGGGTGCAGAAGGGAACCCTGATCTTGAGACAGGAGATCGTGTTGCAACCCCAGAGGGAATGGAGTTTCCACCGCCAACTGCAGCAGAAGTGGAAACCACAGCTGCCTCGGCCATCTGGGGACTACCAGAATCACCGAGGCTTTGTCCCGGAGGATCTTGAACAGAGTTCGGGCCACCAGGGGGCGTGGGAGGAAACGCATACAGAAGGCCCGTAGACCAAGAGATCAGAAAAGCATCTGCTGCCATCCTCAGGGGATGCGGTTGTCTGGAGCAAAACCTGGGCAGCTGACAGTTTTGTAGACTTGCAAAAAGATTGATGGATGGAAGTCCCCAGCGGAGGAAGATCTACTGGACCACCAATGGATTCAACTGCCATTCGTGAAGCTGGAGAATCCTGCTTAGCTTGTCTGCTAGGAAATTCTCCTGACCAAGTAGAAAAACTGCTTTGAGATACATGCCTTGCTTGACTGCAAAGGAGCAAAGGGCCAGTGCCTCCTGACATAGGAGACGTAACCCCATGCCCCCTTGTTTGTTCACGTAGAACATTGCCACTTGATTGTCCGTCTGAACTAGAACAGACTGGTGAGAGAGGGCATGAGAAAATGTTTGCAGAGCTAAGCGGATTGCTCGCAGCTCCGAAAGATTGATCTGCTGCGTGGCCTCCCGAGGAGACCAGAGGCCTTGAGTGCAAGTGCCCTGGCAATGTGCACCCCAGCCCTTCAAGGAAGCATTGGTCGTCAGCACCCTTGTGTGTGCTGGAGCCTGAAAAGGTACCCCCCCCCCCCCCGATAAGGTTTGGGAGATGTAGCCACCACGGTAAGGAGTCCAAAAGTGGTTTGGACACCTTTACTCTGTCTCGGAGGTCACCTGTGGCCTGAGCCCACTGATCTCTGAGGCACCACTGAGCAGCCCGCATGTGCAGACGGGCATTCGGAGTCACATGTACCATGGATGCCATGTGGCCCAGGAGCCGCAGGTAGTGCCTGATGGAAACATGAGAATTGCTCTGAAACTGGTTGGCCAAGTCCATCAGTCTGTGGGCCCTGTCCTCGGGCAAGAAAGCTCTTGCCTGCAGGGTGTCTAATCTTGCCCCTATAAACTCTAGGTTCTGAGAGGGGAGCAAAGTGGACTTTGCGTAGTTTATGACAAAGCCCAGATGCTGAAGAAGAGAGACAGTGTGAAGAGTGGCTTGTCTGGCCTCCTGGAGAGACTGGCCCCTGATGAGCCAGTCGTCCAGGTATGGGAAGACAAAAATTCCCTGATTCCTGAGATAGGTCGCCACCACCGCCAGGCATATGGTGAAAACCCTGGGGGCAGAGGTTAGGCCAAAGGGAAGTACCCTGTACTGAAAATGGTTTCCTCCCACCACAAATCTGAGATATTGTCTGTGGTCTGGATGAATAAGGATGTGAGTATAAGCATCCTTTAGGTCTAAGGAGCATAGCCAATCTCCCTGCTGGAGGTAGGGCAGTAGTATCCCAAGGGTAAGCATCCAGAATTTTCCCTCTCCAGAAACTTGTTTAGGTTTCGCAAGTCTAGGATAGGCCGGAGGCCTCCTGTCCTTTTTGGTACCAGGAAGTACCTGGAGTAGAAGCCTTGCCCTTTCAGGTGGTGAGGCACCGGTTCCACCGCCTGTTCCTTTAGAAGACTTGCCAACTCCTGAAGGAGGAGGTTTCTGTGTAGAGGGAGTCTTGGAGGCTCCCCTGGAAAGTAGGAGGGGGTAGCTGGTAGAAGTGGAGCATGTAGCCCTTTTGGACTATGTTGAGTACCCAGGTATCCCCTGTGATGGCTGGCCACCTGTAGGCGTACAGGGTCAGCCGACCTCCTGTGCTTAGTGGAGTGAGCAGCAGAGAAGAGGCTATGCTGTGGGAGTCAAAACCCCACTCCCTGCTGTGCATGAGCCGGAGCTGGCAGCTTGGGGGTCTTCTGCCTATGGGGCCCATACCCCTGCCTCTTGGCCTGCTGGCCCTGTTGGGGAGCTGGAGAGGCCTGATATTGAGGGTAGGATTTGTAGGCAGCACCCTTCCTCGGGAAAAAGGGCTTTTTTCCTGAACCCTTCTTTTTATGAGAAGGGGCAGAAGTCTTTCTGGACAGCCTTGTCCTGGTGAGAGTCTCAGTCTTGATTTCTGCAGCCTTTTTCAGTCATGGGCTTACCGAATAGGTTGTCACCTCGGCAAGGGACATCGACCAACTTGTCCTGCACCCATGACTCCAGGTCCAATGACAATAGCCAGGCCTGATGGCATGCACCGATGCCTGCCACGGCTACCCGGGCCGAAGCCTCGAAGCCATCATAGGCTGCTCGAGAGATAAACTTTGAGCACTCTCGGATCCCTGTTTAAAAGGCCTTGAATCTCTGCAAGGGTTCCTCGGAGAGGCCAGCTGAGAACCCGTCAATCTCCTTTGCCAGGTCTTGTAGGTACATGCCCATGTACAGCTAATAAGTCTGGTCATGGCAAGATAGCATAGAGCCCTGGAAGCACTTTCTACCAAGGGCATCCAGGTTCTGGGCCTCCTGTCCAGGGGGCACCGAGGAGTGCATCTTCTGACTCTTAAGGCAGTGCATGGCCGATTCCACAACCATGGAATTGTGCGGTAGCTGCGCCTTTTGGGACCCAGGGCTGTTACGGACTCGATAAATGGAATCGACCCATTTGCTAAGAACTGGCGCCGAGGCCAGTGTCTCCCACATACGGAAGAGCAGCCATTCCAGCATCGGAGGAACCGGTACAGTAAAGGCTTCCTTCGGAGGAAAGTCATACTGGAGGGCATTGAGCTCCTCAGCTCAAGGCTCTTCCTCGGCATCCGCAGGGAATGCCAAAGCCTTGGCCATGTCCCTTCCGAAGTCTGAGAACCGGGTATCCTCCGGTGAGTCCGAAGGGACGCACTGGGTCCAGAAG
The DNA here is from genome assembly GCA_033557465.1 of Ichthyophis bannanicus. Lineage (NCBI taxonomy): Eukaryota > Metazoa > Chordata > Amphibia > Gymnophiona > Ichthyophiidae > Ichthyophis > Ichthyophis bannanicus. Next base: position 68,172,409 of record CM066049.1, read on the forward strand.
GTGTCTGGATACTCCTCGTCCTCCATCTCCCATGCTGACTCCTCTGAGGAGGAGCCGAGTGGCTCCAGCCATGTGGGCTTCGGTGCCACTCGCCCCGATGCCGAGAGCACTGGCGTCGACGACTTCAGCCCCGCACGGGAGGTCGAGGGGAACCTTGACCAAGGATCGACTCGAGACTTGATAGACTCGAGGATCGGCTCGGTCTCCGTGGTCGACTTAGACGTCGAGGTTCCAGTGGTCGGGGCAGATGCACCGGTCAGACTGGTGATCAGCACCCGCTGATGTTCCATGAAGGCAGCCAAGCTGCTCTTCAAGGCCGTCAACCTGAGTTCAAGCTCAGGAGACCCAGCAACCTCCGACTCGGGCCCCGACATCAGCTCTCCCGGAGGAGAGTCCACGAGGACAACAGAACTTACGTGACTCGGGGACTCCGGCTCCATGTGAGTTAGCTTGGACGGCCTCTCCAACTCCAAGAGTCTGGGGTGGCGGTCAGGGCTATGCGACCTGGCCCTCGAGGACCCAGGAGCTTCCACCGACGCCACCCTCACGAGTTTCTTCTTCCTTTTGTGCTCCCGGGTGGGAGACCCCCTTTCAGAGGAACCATGACGGCGCTCGGGTTCCGACTCCCGAGATGTCGAGGCCTCTGACGAAGTCCGGGCCTGGCCAGATGCAGACTCCGAGAAAATTCTCTCATGTTGATGCTGACGGCTCCGAAGTGCCTTTGACGACATTTTGCCACACAGGCCACAGGCCAGCGTGTCATGGTCGGGCCCGAGGCATCGGAGGCAGCAGTCATGTGTATCGGTGAGAGACATACGTTTCTTGCACTGATCACATTTTTTGAACCTGCTGGCAACCATCGGGGGAAAAAGGGCCCCTGCAAGGTCAAAAGGCCGGGCTGCCAGTGAAAATAACAAAAAAGGCGCGAACACTAGTCACGAATGACAAAAACCGAAAAAAGAATACCGTACTCGATACCGGTGTACCGAGGCCAGGCGGGAAGGGGAACCGGCGTCAAACTGGATCAGAAAAAGCGAAAATCGCAGAAAAAAAATCTACTTTTACCGGGTGACACAAACTCACGTCGGTTGGGCTCTTCGGAAAAAGAAAGACTGAGCAAGATGGCACTCTTGGGCGGAAAGGGGACCACGCATGCGCGCTGCATTCCCAAAGGCTTTCTTTGAAAGCTGGGGAAATACTCCGCACGAGGGCTACTGTCGGCGCCGACGTCACCCATATGTGAGGACTGACTACCTGCTTGGTCCTGGAGAATATTTATTTATTTAGCTAAATTTATATGTCAGAAATCTAAAAGTCTACTCGGTTTACAAAGAATAACAAGGCCAATGAGGCTTTACATAGAACAAGGACTCAAAGAAAAGAAAATGTTACATAAAACTATGATAGACAAAGTATGTGAGCTGGTAATTAAATTATGTTATTTGAGAAATGTTCCGTATATAGGTATGTTTTAAGTTTCCTTTTGAAGTCCAATAGGCACGAAGTTCATAAGATGATCGAGCCATTGCAGTATGTGCAGTGGTCTAGGGCTTAGGCCATGCTCCATGGGCCCGTGCCTAAGGGCCATGCCAAAGGGCCCTCTGGCAAGACCCTAAGACATGGGCACGCTGAGAGCACTTAGATTTAAAGTGTTCCACAGACAGGGGTAATTGTCAGCTGATGGGAGCAAAGAGGAGTTAACCCCTTCACTCCTAAGGCAGATGGTGAGCCTGTCAGTTCCTCCACATGCCCAGGGTGCTTATATTCAAAAGTGTTCCGCAGACAGATGTAGATGTTAAAGAGTAGGGATGATAGTGATTATACCTATGGGACCCCTTGTGTTTGCTTGTAAGTGGTTGATGCATGAGAGCCAATTCGTATCTGTTGTTGGCGAACTGATAGGTAGGATCTGCTCCAGTCTAGGGCTGCATTTTGTATTCCTTTCTTCTGCAATCGGGATAGTAGGATGTTGTGACATACTGTGTCAAATGCTGAGACAATACCAATGAATATTAGGATAAATCCCTGCTTCAGTTTGTAAATGCTTTTTATGAGCCTACCTAGAAAAGTAGCCATGAGGGTTTCAACTCCATGCTGCCATCTAAGCTCATGCTGTTGTGAGTCCAGAGGAGCTTGGGAGTCTATGTGGTGTTGGAGTTGTTGCTGGACTATTTTTGCTATTATCTTGGCCAATAATGGGAGGCCCGAGATGGGTCTATAGGAATTTGTGTCAAGTGGGAAGAGTTCATTATTTTTCAGTAGTGGTCTGATGGAGGCGGTCTTCAGGGATGTTGGCATGATGCCCATGGTTAGGGATAGATGCACAATTGTGGCGAAGAAAGCTCTTAAGTCAGATCGTGCTATCTGGCTTGTGGGGCTGTTGGTGAGATAGTAGTGTTGAGATCCCTTTTGACAGTCTCAATGTGTTCTGTGGAGCTTGGAATGAAGGAAGATAATTTGGGTATGGTAGCATCATCTGTTAGAAATCTTTCTCGTTTGTATTGGTTTCCATTAGCTTTGTTTTGGAAGTAATTTGCGAAGGTTTGTGAGTGAGCGGTGTTTGCGTCATGGTGATTTCTTGGGTCCTTTATGAGGGATTTAATGATTTTGAAGAGTTCTCAAGGCTTGTTTAGTGAGTACATTAATATACTTGTGTGGTAATACTTTCGTTTTTGGTTGATTGTTTTACGATGTTCTTGTAGGCTGTTCATAAATGTGTCGCAGTCATGTGGAAGTCTTGAGTGGTGCCATTTTTGCTCAAGCTTTCTGAGCAGTAGTAAGGAATTGCGGATTTTTGTGGTATGCCATAGGGCTGTGTGATATTTCTTGGGAGGCTTTGTAGATGCTTTGCTTATGGTTCTATTCCATATGTTTACTAGATTGTCGATGTAGGTTGTGTCAGCATTTAATTTGGGCAGAATTTCTGCCTGGAATGTCTCTTTGTCAAAACGTTGGAAGCAACAAGATGGTGGGTCATTCCCGTTGTGTCTATGTAGGTCTGTGTCCAGAGTGATTTGGAAAGTAATGGCATTATGCTCTGACCATGGGACTGGGAGTACCACTGGTGGGGTTTGATTGCTTAGTTTGTGTATATAAGTGGGAGCAAAGATGATGTTCAGGATGTTTCCTCTTGAGTGGGTGGGCATGTTTATTATTTGATCATACTCTAGTGCTGTCATTGCTTCTAGGAAGGATTTGGTATGCTTTAATGGGAGTGATGGAAGGTTGAAGTCACCTAGCCTTCAACTAGGGGTTAGATGGGGGATCTGGGCCTGGATATAAATAAATAAATAAAAATTATATGTATATATTATACATATATATATATATATATACAGTATATACACAAATATAGATATATTTTAAGCAAAAGGAAGAGCTTCAAAGTTGTGTGCCACTGGAATTCTAAATACCAGATTGGGGCTAAGGGAAAGGCGGCGTCACTCCACTAGACTCCCCAGTAGAGAAGAGGTTGAGTTAGGAGGGCCCCCCAATATGGGAGTGCTTCACTATTTTAAAATCTGTGGACCCTTTGGTGAGGGGGGTGGGGTGGCACTATCTTTCATACCTAACCCCCAGATGTATATGGGAGGCTCCTACAAGGAGTGTGTTTTTTATTTTTTGTTGCCTCTTTAAAGGTGGCATATTTGGGATGGGGGCTTGCAATCCTACATTAATGCAACCAGGAACATGCAGTGTTCCTGGGTGCATTAATGCAAGCTAAATGACCATGGGATTTATTAACCTGCAGCATTCAGGTACCCCAGATTTGCATGTCCCATGATATGTAGCGCATTCTAAGCTTATACTATTTTAGAATATTTAGGGGCATGTTTACTAAAATATGCTAACTTATTGCATGCTCAGTCCCAAAAATGAGTGTGGAGGGTGATACTCCACCCACATTATAAAATGGAGGTATGCCCAGCATGTCCCCACGTAAACAGCATGGGTTTCGTGCCACCCTATGCTCATTCTGTTTGGCGGACGCACTTAATGCCATCCACACTGTACCCAAATGGAGCTCGTCTTGATCTTCTCCTGGAAAGGCGTGAAAGGCTGATAATAAATAAATAAATAATTACGTTCAACATTGCCAAAGAGCTTGGCCCAAGTTGCCTGCACTATCCACGATATGCACGCTTCAATTTTGACCCACCCATTCTCCACTCCAACCCACGTTCCTCAGCAGCATGAGTTTTCTAGTGTGGCCACAGTTTTGGCGCAAGATAAATTCTACCATGGTGCACTTGGTGCACCCTGAGCCCCATGCTACCTTTAGTAAACACGCTCTTTATAAACTGGGGCCTTATTGATTGACTAAAATAATCCGAGATGTGCCTGGAATGGGTGTGACATGAAGAATGATAGATATAATTAAGATCTTAGCTCAATCATGACTTGCCCAACCCCAGCTTTTTCTCTCTACTCCTTTATGATAAGCTATTATCCTCTGGGCAAATGCAGCAGAAGGGTTACAAAAGAACCAGCATTTCAACTTTTTTCTAAGAACATTTTGAAACCTCAGGGTAGCTTATTTGACAGTGAATAATAATGATAATACTATGTCGTGTAGTTAAAAGACATGTCAAATGCATGTGTTTTGTTTTCTTGTCTGCCCTGCCGTCACTATACTTAAAGCTACATTGCTAGCAAACGTTTTAGCTAGTTTGGAGGGCAACTTGTGAATTGTGTAGTGGGAATGCAAACGGATTTCGAAATGAAGGTCCTACCCGAGGGAGAGGGTAAATTGCAGCCACTGATTCTATTCAGGTCACCGTTTAATTGTCCTTAAAATAGTTTGAAAATTTCCCTTTGGGGTAATATTATAATTGCGCACAAGCAGTTACATAAATTCCACCCAAGCCGCCCCTGAGGTGCAGTAGGACCTAAAGAAAAAGGGGCCCCATTTATAGCAGTTCTTCTGAGGTGGATTCCCCCCTCCCCCCTCTTCTGGGGGCCCTTTTAGATTTTTTGCATAGGCGCCATCAAGTTAAATTTCTACCACTGCCCACACAAGTGAAAAGTACTCTCCAACTTCTCACTATGGGCTTTTGGCTTTTCAGGCTGAAAGTATATAAATCCTTTCACTTGAAGCATTATCCCAGGAAAAGAACTTCCATGTACTGTATTCACATCTGAAAATTTGCTGAGATATATTGTTGGAATAAAAATAACTGCATACTTTTGAAGAAGCAAAGAGATGCCTATTGCTTTCACTAGAGATGCCGTAAGAACATAAGAAGCTGGGATGGTTTAAGCGGTGAGACAGTGAGGCATTGGCTCGATACATCCAAGCTTAGGGGCTCCGAAAACCTGCCCCCACCAGCTCCACCCCTTGCGCCTTCGCTTCTGCTGCTCTCTGCGGCTTCGTCTAGCTCTGCCAGCACTGGGGAAGTGTTCAAACTGTGAGGAAAAGAAGTATATCTATTCTTGCAAAGACACAGAGCAACGGAAGCAAAGGTGCAAGCTCCTTCTGGTACTCTGGATTTGATGGCATGACAGGTATAAAGGGGCGAGGGTATACAGTATATCCTTGGTCCTGTGACTGGGTCCTTCCCAAGCCATTTTTGCTGGGGCTATTATTTTGCTGATGTAGAATGCCCCCAAAACATCAACAGGAATGCTACTCTGAGCACCCTGACCTTGGTATTGTCTTTTAGATCTGGGCCTAACACTTTCACAACTGCCTTGATGATAGTTAATGTGACTGTAGCCTCTTATCTTGTTTCCTTGGCTCCTGTCACCCCCATCCTTGATCATTTTCTGTATGTGAAATGCTTTTGTGACATCCCGTGCCCCTTCTATTTTCAAGAAAAAGGCAATACTCATTAAATGCATTCTAACTTGCATCCTGGATGATTTTTCCCCTGCACCAGGTGATGAATTCCACCAGCTGGGCACTATTGATGGATCACGATGTTCCCCATTTGACTGCAAATTACCCCAGGGTTTCCCACCCTTTTTGGTACAGCCTCCATGTGCTCAGGGCTAGGCATCTTCTTATCATTTCAGCTGCCTTGTTGACCCAAGTTCCCACAACTGTGTTGGCATCCTAGTTGTTGTGTCTTCTGCCCTGGTGCCATGCGTCTGAAGCGCTCCCACTGAAAATATAAAAGAGCATCAGCCGTTTGTGATGCCTGGGACGTGCCTTGCTGTGATGTGTGCATTTAATTCTAGACTTCTAAGTTTTAACCTGTGTACTAACTACATTCACCTGTCTGCCTGTGCTGTCTGTCTGTTGATTGCATATACCACTGCTGAATTGTCTGATCAAAATACTACTCTTTTGTTTTTGATTTTGTGACTCTAAATGCTATAATTGGGAAGAGCTGTAAGAATGTCAGGCCCTGGCCTCTCCTTTCTCATGTCATTCTTGCATCTACCTTTCTCCACACCACCGACCCTGAAAGTAAAGGACAAACCTGAGGCAACTGGATGTATCCATCAACAGCTCTTGCTGTCTCTTACTGACTGGTATCTCCCGACAAATGTTAAGGCCATTGTATTTGGACAGGAATGCTAACTATACTCATTGGTGCAGTCACTCTGATGAAGTGGTGGCTGCATCTTGTGTGTTTCATCACTGCCTCCAGTCGCCTATTGAAAACACGGCCTATGGCCACCACTCTACCTGCAGAGCTGAGATGCCCTAACAATGCCTGGAGTTGCCTTAGTGTTACCTTCTTGGCCGGAATGATATCTATCTCAATTCCTAAGAAGGCTAATACCTGTCCAGGCCCTTCTGTTTTATTCTGTGCCAATAGAGCCCCCAACTCTCTTGCCTTGTCTTGAAATGTGGCAGCTGTCCCTATTTTCAAAATGTCATCCAAACCATTCCGGAGGTTTTCCCACAAACATTGTGCCTGCCCTGCATCATAACCTGCTACATTTTTTTCCAGGCCATCTCTCTTAATGGGTGAAGGAGCCACTAGCATATCCAGGTTCTCTAGCCTCTCAAAATGTTTGCTTTTGATCACTTCCTCTTTTGGGGCATCTGAATTGGGGATGGTTCTCAGTGCATGTAGTACACGCATGCTTGAATGGCCTCCAGATACCTCTCTGTCATCATAAATCTCTTTTCTCCCTGTGGTTCTTGCCTGTTTCCTTTCGTTGTTCTTAGTTCACCATCATAACCCCCTCCCCCTTCCCCCTATCTATTGAAGTGGCAGCCCATACCACTGCCTGTCCCTTGCATTTACTCTGCCATGTCATGGCGATGATCCAGAAATCAATGCCTTTCCTATCCTAGTTTAAGTTACTGTTAGATGCTATACTCCTGCGTACCTTTTTGTCATAATCTAAACAGTCTGTACCCCCATAAATTTTGCATGCTTCACGTCGCATATCACATCTTGGTACTTAAAGAGCTCCCTACATTTCTCAGGTGCCTTCTCGCCAATTACACTCACCAGCCCCCTCAATGTTGCCCGCCAGTTGGCTATGCTTTTAATCACGAGCTCTGAGTTCTTGTCATTGGCCTTACATTTTGCCTGCTACTTAACAGTCACATGATTTTTAAGATGCCTTTTGCAGAAACAAAAATATGTCAACATACTCATTTTTCCATATCGTCTCCTTTATGTGCAAGGGGACGTGGCTGTCAATGATACCAGTGGCACAAATGTATTGTGCAGGTTTGGTATTGAAGGGGGTTACTGTCTGCCATCACAACCTTATTCTGCTCCATTTTTGTTTCACTCTACTCGCTCTGTATGTCTTCCCCCCCCCTGCACCCAAATCTGTGCCCGTGTGTGGTCCCATAGATTGTCCAGTTTACTCTCCCAGCTCTTCAGCTGCTGTTCTCATCTGCACATGACCTTCCTTGATCTGAGCCACTGTTTCTTGTGCCTCTTTTTTTTTTTTTTTTATATATACTTTATTTATAAACACCAGTAAACAAACAAACAACAGCAACAACAAGCTACGATCGGGATGGACTCTGATCCCCACCTCAGAGCTTAATTCACAGTTAGGTGTTATTTACATATATCCCCCCTCCCCCCCTCCCCCCCCCCCCCCACACACAGTCACCATCCAGACCCGTAGACTAGCCGGTGTCAGGGGATCTAATATCCCATTTGCAATACATCATTACGAACACCAGGGCTCAACACTTGAATGTAGGGGTCCCAGAGCCTCTGAAAGGCCGGCCACCGCCGCGTACTTCCCCGAGCTTGGCGACAGTCCCAGAGCATCAATTGATGGAAGGCATTTCGCCATTCCCAATAGGAGGGTGGATGCGATTCCCGCCACCCACGCAGAAGAGGACCCTTACCCACCAGACAGGCTTTGCGCACCAGCAATCGCTTCCATTTCCCCTTGGGCTGGGTGGGGCGCAGTCGATCCAGTACCACTAGGGATCCATCCCAGCACACCCGCTGCCCCAGCAGTTTTACCAGAAAGGAACAGATTTTAGCCCAGTAAGGCCGTATGTGGCGGCACCCCCACCACATATGGAACAGTGTAGCAAGGGGCGCGGAGCAGCGCGGACAGCTCCCGTCAGAGGCAAGATGGCTGCGGAAGGCCCGCCGAGGAGAAAAATGCACCCGAGTTATGCATTTAAATTGTACTTCTCTCCAGCGGACCCCCACCGCCAACTCTGCAATATGCTGTAAGGCCTCCAGCACTGTACCAGGAGGGACCACGCAACTCATTTCCGCCTCCCATGCAAGTTCCACCGGACGGTAGTCGGTTACCGGCCTGAAGGGGGCCACCCTATTCCGCAGCCCACGAATGGATGGCAACTCCACCCCCCCCCAGCCCAAAGAACTCGATAATTTGCGCGGAACGCTCCGCCCGAAGTTCCGTAACCGGAAATGAATGTATGTAGTGAGCAAGCTGCAGGTAAGCGAAATAATGTCCGGACCTCAACTCATACTCCTCCCGCAGGAACTGAAATTGTTTGCATTTCCCCGAGGGGTCAACCACGTGTCCTACATTACAGATGCCCTGCCGAGCCCATTCAGAAAACGCTCCCGTGTCAGTCCCTGGGGTAAACTGCGCATTGCCCTGCAGCGGTAACCAACTTGAGACTCTCCAATTCCCCCCCCAGTACCCATTTAACCGCCGCCAGGTCCGCCGAACCGACCCCAGTATCACACTTTCCTCTACTCTGCCCCAACACAACCGATTCTCAAGATGCAGCAAGGCTAGCAAAGAATTAGGAGCCGCGAGCGCCTCCTCCAAGGCCTCGGGGTATAAACTTCCGTGCCCCCCAACCAGTCGCCCAAATGGCGCGAATGACAAGCCAGGGCATAAGCCTCTATGTCCGGGAGCCCCAACCCTCCCTGCTCCCATTTCCCCACCAACCGACCATAGGGAATCCGCGCCTTCTTACCATTCCACAGGAACCCCCGGATCACCGCCTCGAACCTCCGGAGGTCGCACCGCTTCAGCCAAACCGGAAGGGTTTGCAACCAGTACAGTATCCTCGGCAAGATAATCTTAATCACCGCTATCTTCCCCGATAATGATAAGGGGAGAGATCTCCATGTCAGCAATTGCTCCCGCAGCCTACCCCAGGTCCATTCGAGATTGCAGCGATACAACCGAGTCGGCTGACACATTAGCCGAATGCCTAAGTACGTAAAATACTCCTCGGCCCATCTAAGAGGGAACACCCCCTGCCACCCGGCCCTTAAAAGGCCCAACACATCTAAAGCCTCGGATTTCTCCATGTTGATAGCTAAGCCCGCAAAGCGTCCGAAAAGGTGAAAGTCCTGCAGCAATGAAGATAAAGAGGCCCGAGGGGAAGACAAATGGACCAGTAAGTCGTCTGCGAAGGCCGACATTTTGAACTCATGTGCGCCTATACGGATGCCCTTGATCTCCGAAGATTGTTCCACACTCCGTATGAGGGGATCCAGGGAAAGCACAAAGAGTAATGGAGACAGGGGGTAGCTCTGCCGGGTACCCCGGTACAAGGGAAAGGGATCAGATAATACCCCATTACAGAAAATGGCAGCAGTCGGATCCGTATACAAACTGTGAACCATCTTGCAAAAGGCAGGCCCCAAGCCATAACACGGGAGCAAATAATTGAGGTATTGCCAATCTACCCTGTCAAATGCTTTCTCCGCGTCAAAGCTCACTAATAACGAGGGGATCCGTCGTCGGTTCACCCATTCCAGTGATGATAGGATTTTACGGAGGTTTCGTACTGTGTGTCGCTGCTTGACAAAGCCAACCTGCGATTCATGAACCAGCTGACCTAGCACCCCCGCCAGGCGGTCTGCTAAGATCTTAGCCAAAAGCTTAACATCGAAGTTGAGCAGTGAGATGGGTCGATAGGACGCTGCTTGTAAGGGGTCCTTCCCAGGCTTAGGAAAGAGGGTAATATGGGCCTGGTTCCCCCCCCATCGGAAGCCGCCCTGCTCCGCCCTTTTAGTGTGCAGGGCCACCAGCACTGGGGAGATATACTCATTTAGAATCTTATACATCTCTGCCCCCAGCCCATCAGGTCCCGGGGACTTATAGCAACTCGCCTTGGCAATAGCCTTTTGTACCTCTAGAATTGTCAGTGGCTGGTCCAGCAGCGCCCTCTCTGTCCCACTCAACCGCGGCAAATCCAGCCCCTGGATATAGGACACCATCCGTTCTGGGGAGCCCGCTTCCGCCGTATAGAGTGTCTTAAAAAATGAACGAAAGACTCGGGCAATCTGTAGGTTATCCCTATGAAGGGTCCCCTGAGCGTCCCTAATGGCCGCTATCAAGCGTGACTCCCGGGGGCCCCGCAGGCAACGCGCCAGCAATTTGCCCGGTTTGTCCCCTTGACAATACAATTGGTAACGGTAATACATAGCCGATTTCTTTGCCCGCTGATGCAGGAGCTCGTTCAGAGCCGTCTGCGTTTCCCACAGCTGTTTTTTGAGAGCTGGACTAGGGCTGCAGGCATGCCGTCGGCGAAGCTTCGTGACTGTTTTCTCAAGGCGGATAATTTTTTCCGCTCGGAGCCTCCGCTTCCGAGCCATGTAGCCTATGATATCTCCCCTTAAAACCACCTTGGCAGTCTCCCACACTAGTTCGGGGTCATCCTGATGCCCGGCATGGTCTGACTCGAACTCCTGCCATCGACGTGCCAGAAACTGCCGGAACTGGGTATCTTTATAAAGCTCCAACGGGAAGCGCCAGATGTGCACCCCCTGACTGTCACCCACCCCCCGCAACGTGAGCCAGATTGGAGTGTGGTCGGAAATCTCCGTTGGGCCAATCTGCGCCTCCGTCACCTTGGCAAACAGACTTTTAGTAATCAACAGGTAATCAATTCGCGCGCTTGTCCCGTGTGCGCGGGACTGGTGAGTGTAATCCCTTTCGTCCGAGTGTAGAAGCCGCCGAGGATCTACCAACCCCAAGCGGGCACACAACCGTAGGAGCGCACGGGCCGACTGACAGCGTTCCCTTGGCCCCCCTCCCCTCGAGGTGTCTAATGCGACGTCCATTACCCATTGAAATCGCCGCCCACAATCAGAGGTAGCTCCGGCAACTGCTCGATTTGGGATGCCAGGCGAGAATACAAGGCTGTGTCCAGCACATTAGGGCAGTAAATGTTACCGAGAAGGACAGGTTGCCCCCCCAGTAGGCCATGCAGCAAGATAAATCGCCCCGTGGGATCGATAACCTGCTTGTGAACCTCAAATCTGGTATTTTTATGTATAAGCACTACCTCTCCCCCCTTCTTACCCGTGGCAGGGGCTCCCCAGACCTGCCCCACCCAGCCTCGTTGAAGTTTGCGATGCTCTTCTTCTGTCTGGTGGGTTTCTTGGAGCAAGGCAATATCGGCTCACTGCCGCGCCAACGCTTGCAAGATTTTTGATCGCTTAATGGGACTCCCCAATCCGCATATGTTCCAGGAAATAATTTTCAGGTTAACAAAATATTAAATAGCTCTTTTAACAATACAGGTACCAATGTCTTGGAGAGGGCCCCCCCAGCCTGGGACTCCCCCCACAACCTACACTGTGTTCCCCCCCGAGATATAGGCTTTCGTGCCCGGATGTGACTGTGATGCCCCCCCCACTTCCCCCCACCTCCCCACCCTCCCCTCTGCCCCCCCACCCCCCACCCATCCCCCTTCCCCCCTGCCTCCCTCCCACCCCACTCTCTCATTCTCCCAATCTTCCGTCGACCCAGCTGGGTCTCGGAGATCCTCCCTTCTGGATCCGTGAGAGGCGTGTGGTCCGCCCCGGCCACTTGTCTTGGGTCTAAGCACTCAGCACGTTATACTGTGGGCCTTATCACTGCTCAGCTCGTGGGCCTCCGGGCCGCGGCTCGCATTCCCGAGTGCCGGGGTCTCCCGCCATCGCGGAGGCCATACCCTCCGCAGTAGTCTACCCGGTCCCAGCTGACAATTCCAGGAGTAGTCTAGGGGACAAATATGGTGGGCGATCAGGTGATATCTAGGCTCGCCCCCCGAGATTGGAGGGCCTCCCAGAGTGCCCTATCCACCCCTGCATTGCCAGTAGGCCTGCGGGGTTATCCCAGCCCTCTCTCACAGTGACACCCACAAACATACATCCCATCTATGCTCTAATAGAAACCCCCCATAAAGGCAAAACATGCATATACAATTATAACATTGCAACATTATAACATTAACCGGCAGGCCTCTTCAGGCAGCTAAACAGTCTCCAAAATGCTGCAGGCAGGGTTTAGGGGCCATCGCCACCGGTATCTCCGATAGGGATAATGTCTGGAGTCATACGGGTAAAATACTCCCCCCTGGCTCATTCGTCTCCATCGCCTGGTAGACAGGTCCCTGCCCCAGTATCTCTCAAGGTAGGGCTCCAGGCTTCGCATAGAGCTGTTGTCAAGGGTAGGCCTGGGAAGGTCCAGCTATGCCCCCGCAGGGCAAGAGTACGCTGTACGAGCCAGTCAAGCCTGCCCCCGGCGGGATTGGTGCGGTAATTGTTACTGTCCGCTCTCCAAAGAAGTAATATAAGGCCCAGCCTCTACCGCTGACTCGAAGGAGCGGTGGCCGCCGGCGTGATACACGTGCAGCCGAGCAGGGTACTGCACCGAGAACTTGATATTTAATGTTATCAGTTTTTGGCAAAGAGGGGCATATGCATGGCGTTTTTGGCTGAGTGCCACGGAATAGTCCTGGGCAAAACGAAGTGTCATGTTGCCATGCTTGAGCTCCCCCTTCTGCCGTGCGGCTCGGAGTATGGCCTCCTTTTGGGGAAAATGAAGGAATTTCGCCAGTACCACTCTCGGGCGCTGATCCCGGGGCTGCTTAGCTCCCACTCGATGAGCACGCTCTATTTGCACTTTACCTCCCTCTGCAACACCTTCAAAAAGCTGCGGCAGTAATGTCTCCAGATAGTGTACTAGTTCTTTGTCCGCAATAGAGTTGTCAAGGCCCAGCACCCTCAGGTTATTTCTTCGGGAGCGATTTTCTAGGTCGTCCATTTTTAATTCGTGGGCTTGCATCTGGGACTTCAGTTGGGTGAGGTCGGAAGTTAGGGACTCCAGGCTATCCTCTGCCTTGCCAAGACAGTCCTCCGCCTCCTGGAGTCTATTGCCCAGAGCCCCAACTGAGGTCTGTATGCTATCCATTTTCTCATGTAATGCCGTGAATTGTGCCGACAATGCCTCCGCTACCGCTGCAGAGACCTCCTCGACAAAAGCCGGTGTTGTGGGCGATTTCGGCATGGCTGGGTTGTCGGCCATTTTAGGCGTCGGAGTGGCCCGCTCCTTCTCTCTCTCCCGCCGCGTATTTTTTACCGCGGATGCCATCCTGACCGCCGCTCCGAGCTAAGTACACCTCCTTGCCCTAGCTACTACAGTCTCGGCCCAGGCGCGGTATTTAATAAGGCAATAAATGCATGGTTTGGCCGGGGAGGACCGGAGCGCCAGCAGACACGACCTGCTGCTCTCACCGCATCACGTGATCCTTCTTGTGCCTCTTAACCACTGGTTGTCTGCTCTTGTATCTCTGCCAGTATTGTAGGTAGGCATCATGCTCTGTGGACTGCCACTGCAACCCTGACCTTGTTGACTAGGTCATGAATGCCTTGGTCCTGGTCTACTGTATTGCTATCTGCTGTATTGGAGATTGCACTGCATTGTGCTGCTTGCAGTGATGTCTTTGTGCCACAAAATATTCCAACCATCTAGGTGTCCTTCTGCTCCTGCTCTGAAGGTGCTGCTTCTTTCTTTCTTTCCTCTTCTTCTCCTTGGCTGGGCTTTCTCTCTTCTTTTCTCCTTTAGACTTCCCTGGCTTGCCTTTTCAGGATCTGGTACTCCTTGTGGCCTTGGGCAAACCACCTTACCTTCCATTGCCTCGGAAGAAAGGCCTGACAATCTACTTCTGCTCACACCTTGCCAAGAAAACCCAGGGGCTGCTGGGTTGCAAAGAGTTAGCATTCGCTCAACAGTGTACATTGATTTTAAAGGGAGTTACTAGGAGTGACTGAAATCTCTTATAAAGTCTCATTGCTTGAGTCTGCAGAACTACTGCGAAGCTGCTCTTTCTGGGAAGGATTCTGCAATTGTAAATATTTATCTGCTGATAATTTCTCAGACTCTTGGGTTAAAGGGAACTCTTTGGATTTAAACTGATAAAATCTCTATTTTAAAGTTCTATGTTTTTTTAAAGTTACACAGGGCACTGTTTTAGCAAGCCAGCTTCTAGAAAGTGTTTTATTTCCCTCCAGGTCACCCCACCTCCCACCCATCACAGGCATAATCTTAAATTTATAGGCTCTTACAGCTCTTACAGGGACATAAATAGTCAAATTCACTTTCAGGTGTAGCTGGTTATCCTCATCAGGTATAGCTTAATTAACTAAGGCTGTGAAATTAATACTGATGTGAACAAAGTTCCTTAAACCTATTAGGTATACTTGTGTTTGCACAACTATCCCTAAGAACTTTAAGTAAACAACTTAAATATCTTAACAAAACCTTAAAACTAATATGCAGACAGCAGTCCAGCAGTGACGTGGGGGCTATCCAGTTTTTTGCATTGAGTGTCACATGTACGGTTTTCTCGAAGTTGGTGAGGGGTCTCACGTGTGCACTAGGTACAAGGAGCTCTTTGCTCTCAGGGAATGAGTACAATCTCTGGATGCTAGAACAGCAGACTTGGAGGAACTAAGGAAGACAGAGAGGTATATAGACAAGACCTACTGGGATGTAGTTCTGAAGTCCCACCTCCAGTCTGGCAGAATCTCTGTTGCCATGGAGGGGAGAGGTCATGTGAAAGGAGAGCATCACCTTGGTGTGGCATAAAGTGATTCTGTAGCTAAAATCTGTCCTCCAGGTTATGTAAAACCCTCTCGCACTGAGGAGAAGGTTTCTTCAGGGACATTGCTAAATAAATAAATATACATGTGTCCATGTATTGTCTTGGTTCTCTTCTTAAAGTGGACTGTTGTAGTTGTTGTTATGGAAGGACAGACTAGATGGGTCTTGTGGTCTTTTTCTGTCATCATGTTTCTATGTTTCTATTCTCCCAGTGGAGGTGGTAGAGATGAGGACAGTAACTGAATTCAAAAAAGCATGGGACCAACACAGAGGATCTCTAAAGGTAAAAAGTGGACTGTTGTAGTTGTTGTTATGGAAGGACAGACTAGATGGGCCTTGTGGTCTTTTTCTGTCATCATGTTTCTATGTTTATCTCTCCAATCACTCTTTCAGTGTTTGCTCTGGAGGTTCCTCCTCTACTGCCATCCCTCTCTCAGTTGGTGTACCTCAAGGGTCTGTTCTGGGCCCTCTCCTTTTCTCTCACTATATCCAGCCCCTTGGTGCCCTCATCTCTTCCCAAGGCTTTGAGTATCATTTTAATGCTGATAACTCTCAAATCTATATATCTACACCTGACATCTCTCCTTCACGCCAAACTTGTATCTCTACTTGCTTATCTGACATCGCCGCCTGGATGTCTCACTGCCACCTAAAATTGAATATGGCTAAAACTGAACTTCTTATTGTTCCCTCTAAACCCTCATCCTCCTTCCTCCTTTCTCTATCACTGTTGGCAACACTCTTCTTCTTCCTGTTTCCTCGGCATGCAATCTTGGGGTCATCTTTGACTCCTCCCTTTCCTTCT
This sequence comes from Ichthyophis bannanicus, assembly GCA_033557465.1. Classification (NCBI taxonomy): domain Eukaryota; kingdom Metazoa; phylum Chordata; class Amphibia; order Gymnophiona; family Ichthyophiidae; genus Ichthyophis; species Ichthyophis bannanicus. Next base: position 68,188,463 of record CM066049.1, read on the forward strand.
CACACATATTCAACATATAGCTAAAACCTGTTATTTCTTTCTCTACAACGCTAACAAAATTTGTCTCTTCCTCTCTGAAAATACTACTGACTCTTGTCCACTCTTTGGTCACCTCCCATTTTGACTATTGTATCCTCCTCCTTGCTGGTCTCTCTCAGTGTCATCTCTCTCCTCTTCAATCTATTCAGGACTCTGCTGGGTGGCTAATCTTCCACCAACCTCAATGCACTCATATAACCCCTCTTCTAAAATCACTTCATTGGCTCCCCTTCCATTTCTGTATTCAATTCAAACTTCTCCTTCTAACATATAAATGCATTCACTCTACTACCCATTATCTTTCCTTTCTTCTCTCTCCCTACACCCCTCCTCGTGAGCTCGACTCCTCCTCTGGCTTTCTTCTCTTTATGCCCTTTTTTCCTCTGCAAACTCTAGACTTCGATCTTTTCACCTTGCTGCTCCTTATGCATGGAACAAGCTTCCTCTATCTTTACATCAAGTCTCTTCTCTCCCCCTCTTCATATCCATGCTAAAGGCTTACCTCTTTGAGGCCGCATTCGGATTCCAAAACCTTGTTCTATTTATCTCCTTCCCTATTTGAACCCCCTTGTTTTTCTTGTATTGTTCTAACATAAGACCATAACATAAGAACATAAGATATGCCATACTGGGTCAGACCAAGGTCCATCAAGCCCAGTATCCTGTTTCCAACAGTGGCCAATCTAGATCATATGACCCTAGCAGTTTCCCCAAAAGACACAGGTTCCACAATACTTGTACTGGGTCAAGCATTGATATCCTGGGTCCCTTCTTAATAATGGTTTATGGACCTTTCCTCCAGGAACTTGTCCAAACCTTTTTTAAACCCAGCTACACTAACAGCCTTTACTACATCCTCCGGTAACAAAATCCAGAGTTTGATTACATGTTGAGTGAAAAAATATTTTCTTTTATTAGTCTTAAATAGTTTACCCTGTATCTTCATTGCATGTCCCCTAGTCTTTCTATATTCTGATAACGTAAACAATTGATCTACGTTTACCCGTTCCACTCCGTTCATTAATTTATAGACTTCTATCATATCTCCCCTCAGCCATCTCTTTTCCAGGTTAAAGAGCCCTAACCTTTTTAGCCTTTTTTCATAGGAGTATCCTTCCATCCCTTTTACCATTTTGGTGGCTCTTCTCTGAGCCTTTTCCTTTTATATCCTTTTTAAGATACGACGACCAGAATTGCACACAATATTCAAGGTGCGGTCTCACCATGGAACGATATAGAGGCATTATAATATCTTTTGTTTTATTTTCCATTCCTTTCCTTATGATACCTAGCATTCTATTTGCTCTCTTGGCCGCTGCTGCACACTGGGCCGAGGGTTTTAACATGTTATCCACAATGATGCCTAAATCTTTTTCCTGGGTGGTGGTTCCTAATGTGGAACCTTGCATCGTGTAACCATAGTTTGGGTTGTTCTTTCCTAGGTGCATAACTTTGCACTTGTTCACATTAAATTTCATCTGCCAATTTGATGCCCAGTCTTCCAATTTATCAAGATCCTCTTGAAAGTTTCCACAATCCTCTTGGGTTTTAACAACTTTAAATAGTTTTGTGTCATCTACAAATTTGATAACCTCACTCGCTATTCCACTTTCCAGGTCATTTATGAATATGTCAAAAAAAAAAAGCAGCGGACCCAGCACAGATCCCTGGGGTACACCACTATTCACCTTTCTCCATTGGGAAAATTGGCCATTTAGCCCTACCCTCTGCTTTCTATCTTTTAACCAATTTCTGATCCACAGTAGTACACTGCCTCCTATCCCATGACTCTTTAGTTTTGCCAAAAGTCTCAGATGAGGGACCTTGTCAAAGGCTTTCTGAAAGACCAGATACACTATATCAACCGACTCACCTTTGTCCACCTGTTTATTCACACCTTCAAAAAACATAACAGATTAGTAAGACAAGATCTTCCTTGTCTAAAGCCATGTTGGCTGTCTCCCATTAGGCCATGACTATTGTGATGATGAGAGCTGTGCTGAGCCGATGGAAACAGAAGAAAATAGTGAATATGCCTTTAAGGTGAGAGACAGGCAAGGTATTCACAGGGTTCAGACTGCAGGCAAAGGAAAGAAGCACGTAAGTGCAGGCTTGGAGGGTAATGATAATCACCTGTGCAGAGACAGGGGAGTGTTAAGCCCTGCTCAGAGGAGAGGAAAAGGAGAAGTGGAAAGTTTGACTTCGAGTTGGAGAACGGCTCCAGCAAGAAAGGAAGCAGCAACAGAGGAAGCAGTCCTTGTAAGAGAGGTACTCTTAATTCAGAAACCAGCAGATGGGTGGCTGGGAAAGGTGCTGACAACGAGGATCAGATTGAAGTGCAGAGTGTTTGTGAACCAGCTCAGAGAATTCAAGCTGCCAGAAGGTGGGTGAATACGGTTACAACTGGAAGTGACCAGAACCCAGTCGAGGGCAGAGAACCAGAGTTGAACACGATTGAAGCATTGAGGCAATTGATCCAAGGGAAGAAGCCCCACTCTCAAGGTTCAAATTTTCCATATCAGGGAGAGCAGCTGTGGAAGGAAATTCAGAAGTTCCTACAGAACAGTAAGCTTGAAGGAGTTAATGAAAACTCAGAGACAGACAAGCATTTTGTAGCACAGGAAGAAATGCAAATTGACTCTTTTGAGCAGGATTCTGTTACTGAGGAGTCTTCTATGGACTGTTCTTTGTGTAAGAAGGAAGTTTGAAAGTTGGTGATAAAAAGTGTTAACAGAAGAAGCTTTTTGAGAAGCAGGGTTTTACCTAGCCATGTAAATGCCAAGAACTAAGGTAAAGAACCCTTGCTTAACCTAAAGTTTGATAACCAAAGCAGCACATGATAAATGAAGAAATTTAGCTGTGCTGGAAGAACAAAGGAAGATGTGATTTATTTGCTGAAATATTTTTGGTAAAAACAGCTGCACATGTTTAAAGGTTCTTTCAGTTTCTTCAGTTCCAGTTGCATATGTTTCCTGTTATTATTTACTTGGAGAATAATCCTTATGTCTGTGTTGAACCTTAGTGCTTATGGGAACCTGAATAAAAATTCTTGTTTTGCCTTAAAAACCAACGGTCTCACACTACTTTGTCCCAGAGTTCCCTGCTGGAGACAAGGATAGCAACTCTTTATTTAAGGACAAACATTGGCAGCCCTATGCCTGTAAGCCTTTGGCCCAGGCGAGGGTCACGACACTATCTACATGCTGAGTAATTTTATTCTTTATGATGCTTTCTACCATTTTTCCAGGTACTGACGTCAGACTCACCGGTCTGTAGTTTCCCGGATCACCCCTGGAAACCTTTTTAAAAATTGGTGTTACATTGGCGATCCTCCAATCTTCAGGTATTAGAGATGATTTTAATGATAGTTCGCAGATTACTAATAGCAGGTCTGCAATCTCATATTTCAGTTCTTTCAACACCCTTGGATGTATACCATCCGGCCCAGGTGATTTGCTACTCTTCAATTTATCTAATAGTTGTAATACATCTTCCCGATGTATCGATATTTCCTTCAATTCTTCCGCACCTTTAAATACCACTTCAGTCATGGGTAACATCCCTACATCTTCCTCAGTAAAACCGAAGCAAAGAATTCATTCAGTCTCTCCGCTATCGCCTTGTCGCCTCTTAGTGCCCCTTTAACCCCTCTATCATCTAATGGACCAACTGACTCTCTCACAGGTTTTTTGCTACGAATGTACTTGAAAAAGTCTTTATTTTGAGTTTTTGCTTCCGCAGCAAGCTTCTTCTCAAATTCTCCCTTTGCCGGCCTTATCAATGCCTTGCATTTGACTTGCCAGTGCTTGTGCTGTTTCCAGGTTTCTTCGTTTGGCTCTTTTTTCCATTTCCTGAAAGATGCTTTTTTGGCAACAACAGCCTCTCTGACCTCACCTTTATACCATGTTGGCAGTTTTTTGTACTTCCTTTCACTTTTCTTAAAGCGTGGAATACAGCTGGTCTGGGCTTCCAAGATAGTATTTTTTAACAATACCCAAGCTTGATGTAAGTCTTTAACCTTTGCAACTGTTCCTTTTAGTTTTTCTAACTATTTTCCTCATTTTATCAGTCTCCCTTTCGAAAGTTAAAAGGTAGTACTGTGGATTTCCTTACTATCCCTCCTCCACTAATTAAATCAAAGGCGATCATGCTATGATCACTTTTGCCAAGTGGCCCCAACACCCTTAACTCTTGAACTAGATCTGGTGTTCCACTAAGGACCAGGTCTAATATGGCTTCCCCTCTGGTCAGTTCATGAACCAACTGCTCCAAGAAGCAGTCATTTATGTCATCTAGGAACTTTATCTCCCTAGCATGTCCTGCCGTAACACTGACCCAGTCGATACCGGGTTAATTGAAATAACCCATTATTATTACTGTGCTGTAAATTTTGTTAGCTTCCTTGATTTCTTTGAGCATTTCATCATCCATTTGTTCATTCTGGCCAGGCAGTCGATAGTACATACCCACTGCCATCGCCTTCCCCTTTTTACATGGAATTTCAATCCATAGAGATTCTACAGCTAATTTTGTTTCCTGCAAAACTTTAATCCTTTCTGACTCAATGCCCTCTCTAACAGAGCGCAACCCCTCCACCAATTTGATGAGCTCTATCATTATGATATAGTTTGTACCCAGGTATCACAGTGTCCCACTGGTTGTTCTCCTTCCACCATGTCTCTGATATTCCAATCATATCTAACCTCTCCTTTAGTGCTATATATTCTAACTCTCCCATCTTATTTTTTAGACTTCTAGCATTTGCATACAAGCATTTTAGAGACTGTAATTTATTCATATTAATTTGGCTATTGGTAGACATGGGTAATTTGGGATCTTTAAGCTCTGCCTGCTCCATACTCGAGGGCATTTGGGCTACTTTACTCTTTTTTGAAACCTCTCTGCTTTTGGTAGTTGATTTGTCTGTCTTGATTAGATTCTAAGTTCTTCGAGCAGTGACTGGCTTCTTTATATGTTTGTACAGCACTGTGTATGCCTTGTAGTGCTATATAAATGATTAATAGTAGTAGTAGTAGTAGAAGTAGTAGTAGTAATAGATGAAAGAAATGACTGCTTCTTGGAGCAACTAGTTCCTGAACTGACAAGAGGGGAAGGTATTTTGGACCTAGTCGTTAGTGGAATACAGGATCTGGTGCAAGAGATAAGGTTGTTTGGGTCACTTGGCAAAAGTGATCATAGCATGATCACATTTGATTTAATAAATGGAAGTAGGACGGCAAGGATATCCACAGTACTACCTTTTAACTTTCAAAAGGGAGACTATGATAACATGAGGAAAATATTTAAGAAAAAACTAAAAGGAGCAGTTGCAAAAGTTAAAGATTTATATCAAGCATGGGCACTGTTTAAAAATACTATCTTGGAAGCCCAGACCAGATGTATGCCATGCTTTAAGAAAAGTAGAAGGATGGCTGAAAAACTGCCAGCATGGTTTAAAGGTGAGGTTAGAGAGGCTGTTGTAGCCAAAAAAAGGATATTTCAGGAAATGGAAAAAGGAGCCAAATGACAAAAACAGAACATAAGAAAATAAGATATGCCATACTGGGTCAGACCAAAGTCCATCAAGCCAGCACCCTGTTTCTAGCAGTGGCCAATCCAAGTCACAAGCGCCTAGCAGTTTCCCAAAAAGACACACAGGTTCCATAATGCTTGTATTGGGTCAAGCACTGGATTTCCCAGGTCCTCTTTAATGATGGTTTATGGACCTTCCCTCCAGGAACTTGTCCAACCTTTTTTAAACTCAGCTACACTAACAGCTTTTACTACATCCTTCGGTAATGAATTCCAGAGTTTGATTACACATTGAGTGAAAAAATATTTTCTCACATTAGTCTTAAACAGGTTACACTGTAGCTTTATTGCATGTCCCCTGGTCTTTCTATTTTTTTGATGGCATAAACAATCAATCTACGTTTTCCCATTCCACTCCATTCATTATTTTATAGACCTCTATCATATCTCTTTTCCAGGTCAAAGAGCCCTAGCCTTTTAAGCCTCTCCTCATAGGGGTATCCTTCCATTCCATTTACCATTTTCCCTGTACCCTTTCTAATTCCGCTATATCCTTTTTAAGGTACAGTGACCAGAATTTCAGAATTGCACACAACATAAGTAATGGTAGGAATGACAGGAAACAACATAAGCAATGGCAAGTTAGATCAAGCCATTGATATGGCATGCAAAGAGGGAATTTGAAAAAAAGCTTGCCGTGCAAGTGAAAATGCATAATAAAACCTTTTTCATGTATATTCATACAAGAAACCTGTGAGAGAGTCAGTTAGACCAGGGGTGGGCAATTCCGGCCCTCGTGCACCACAAAGTTTATCCATTCCACGCCATTCAGTAATGCGTAGACCTGCAGCATATCTTCCCTTAGCCGTCTATTCTCCAGGTTGAAGGGGCCTAACCGTTGTAACTTCTGCACATAGGGACATCCCCCCATTTGCACCATGATGTCCGTCATAATCACACAGTGACTTTGGCAAAACACAGACATACAGCATCTGTGGAATGGAGATCTGCCACATTGGGCAGTCCAAAGGACATAGCACCGTAGGCAGAGATTCCAGCGAGCCCCCAACAGTGCCCCTGAACCCAGCTGTGGAGAAAGAGAGGTCGATAGCGCCTGCAGATGTAGCCCTCCAGGTAGCTGGAAAATGCAGGTGCCTAGGGAAATACCACAGCAGTGGCCGCCATCCTCCCCCTGAGACATCAGTGGCAGGCAGTGATGGGGCCCCTGCATGGGCAGCTGGTGGGGGGAGGTGTGTGGCCATCCATGTTTGCCCCTGTCCCCCCCATCAGGCCCTTGTGCCCAAGGCACCTGCCAAATCTACATGTTTAACATTCTGGGACTGCAACCACCACTACTGACAGTGCATGGGCATGTTTGCATGGTGGGGTGTTGATTGTGGCGTGCGAAGTGGCACCAGCCTGCAGCAGACTGATAGTCACACGTTGGGTAGCCCAACATGGACATCTGTGAGCATGGCTTTAGTGGCTCTGCCGTGGCGCATTGCAGCAGGTCACTGATGTATATGCAGCAGATGTGTGAGTCAACTGGTATGGATGCGTTTTCTGTTTTGCCATCATTGTGACCTCCCAGTTTTACATAAAGAGGATATACCTCGTACCTTCAGGCACCTAACACTCATTGCGCAGTCATCCTCTTTACTGTTCTGCCATCATTACTTGCCCACATGGGGCAAATGGGTTCAACTTGTCCCTTTCTATCATGCCACTCTGTCAGGTGTATTGTCTTGCAGTTGCACAGGCTGAGGCACCAATCCCACCTGCACAAATGATGTTACATGTACCCCATGGCACTGCTACTTTTGGTTCACACACACACCAAATGCTTTTAGCCTGTATGATCCCATACATCCACCCACCACACACCACACACATTGCAAACTCTTTGCTTGGAAAATCCATGGCACAGCCCTGCACCCACCATTTGACCATAAGGGAGATTCATGGTGGAGCAGCTTACTGGCAGTAAGCTTCTCCACCATGGCCATCAGGCATCATTTGCAATAGCTAGCCATATCATGCACACCTCTCTTGTGACTGCTCCACATGAGCACTCATGGACAATCCTCCCTTTGCTGCCCACATGAGGAACATGCTGCCTCCACCAAGACACTGTCGTGGCCTATGGCATGCCATACACTGACAGTATATCTGGATACATGTTCACACCTCACAGACACTGTAATGTAGCTTACTGCATGGTGTATGCTTTCAGGAGCATCTAGGATTGCACGTCTGTCACAGTGCCTTCTGCTGCTGCATCCCCTCCGTTGACTCCTTCTCAAGATTTTGATCTTCAAGGATGCCTTCAAAGTAGGAAGAGACACTAGAGATTGACCTCTTTTGCCACTGTCCTTTGCTCCTGTCTCTTTACTCTTCTCTCATGTCATTATTTTGTAGTTCTTTTTCTTTTCTGCTCTATTAAAGTTTTGCTTTGTAAACCGCTTTGATTATGTGCTACAGGTGGTATATCAAATTTAAATAAACCATAAACTTGACAGTTAAGATCTAAAGTGAAGAAGTGCAGTGTCATGCACTTAGGATGCAGAAATACAAAGGAATTGTATGTGATAGGGAGAGAGAGGTTGGTGTGCATTGACCAGGAGAGGGACCTCAGAGTGATAGTGTCAGAGCATCTCAAGGTGGTGAAACAATGCGCAAGGTGTAGCCAAAGCCAGAAGGAAGCTGGGCTGCATACAGAGAGGAATAACTAGCAGAAAGAAGGAGGTATTAATGCCCCTGTACAAGTCATTGGTGAGGCCTCATTTGGAGTATTGTGTTCCATTTTGGAGACCATATCTCACAAAGGATATAAAAAGACTGGAAATGTTTCAGAGAAAGGCGACCGTAATGATTTGGAGCCTGTGCAAGAAGACTTATGAGAAGACACTTGAAGACCTAAATATGTATACCCTAGAGGAGAGGAGGGATAGGGGAGATATGATACAGACCTTTAAATACTTACAGATAAACAAACCTTTTTCAAAGAAGGGGAAGCTGTAAAACTAGAGGGCATATGATGAAAATGCAAGGCGGTAAACTTAAAAGCAACATAAAGAAATAATTTTTCACAGAAAGGGTGGTAGATGCTTAGAATGCCTTCCCAATGGAGGTGGTGGGAGCAAATACAGGACAGAATTCAAAATGGCATAAGACAGACACAGTGGGTCCCTTTATAACAAGAGGATGACATCAAAGCAAACTTAAATATTTTTTATGCTTCAATAAATAGAGGGGGTGACTTACACGGAGCAGCAGGTACAACCCTAAACAAAGGCAAAAAGGGGGGTGACCTGCATGAAGTGATGGGTACAACCCTAAACAAAGGCATAGTGGGTAAGTGACTTGCAGCAGTTACAACCAATCTAGCCATTTTATTGGGCAGACTAAGATGGACTATACTGGTCTTTATCCGCTGTCATACACTATGGGGTCTATTCTGGGCAACGAATGGAGGGGATGGGCATCCCATTGGGACATCCATCCCCGCTATTCGTCTGCCTTTGCCATCCCTGCCAAGCCTCCCCGTATGAACAGGGAGTTTGTACGGGGAAGTTATGGGGTGGGAAAGGGGCGGCATGGAGGTGGAGGTGGGGCAGGCAGTGGGTGGCCTGCAGCCCTGGACCTACAGGGTCAATTCTGAGGGTGGAATAAGTTCCCCTAGATGGGAGGGGACAGCAGCCTCGGGCCGTGTCAAAGGGTGTGTGGGCCACAGAAGATTCCCTGCAGCCCAACCCTGGCCATGGGAGGCTAGATTGGGGGTTGGGCTGCGGAGAAAGCACAAAGTCTGCGGCGGCCGGAGATCATGTCTCCTGAATGGAGCCATAGTGCCATGGCAACCGGACACCATGGCACCGCAGCTCCATTCAGGAGCCTTGACTGAGGTAGCTGGGCAGTGGCCTGTATGTTCAGGCCAACCGGAATCGTGTCCAGGCTTGCATGTACAGGCCTAGACGGGATTCTGATCCCATAGGGGTTAGACGTGCCCTACAGGATCAGAATCCTGTCTATCTCTGTGCATCTGATTCCAACTGGACGCACAGAGGCTGGGACATTTACTATGGAATGAGCCTCAAAGTTACTATGGAGATCATTCTGGAACGCGGATATGGCAATTGGACATGCATGGTAGATGTTGGCCTAGTAAAATTGTCACCGACCTTATTCAGCAACCATGTCGGCACCACACGAACATGGCGGTTGTGTGGGGATCTCTGAACGTGGGTGTGAAGGGGCGGAGCAGGGGCGTGATCACCCACTGGGATGTACAAGTTATATTCACAAATGGCCTGTGTACGTCCCCCATGTCACCACCAGACGTACATGTTATTCCTTCAAGATTGTGGAATAAGGGGAGAACATAGAGTAGTCTCTGCTCTGTCCATCATTGCGTCCCAGAGCACTGACTAGTTGTGCCACTTATGTATCCCACCAATGTGCAGTCAGACCGAACAGAGTGCAGAAGTGAGGGATGTATCCAAACACCACAACAGACAGATGTTGCTGAGCAATATTGTTTCTTCAGCGTAGGCTGACCAGTCCTTGGTGCTGCATTTGGGCATGCAATTGTATGGATGTTTGGGGGAGGTGCAGAGCATCATCTTGCCAGTGTTCCATATCCTGTGGATGCAAGTACGATCGTGTGTGTGTGCGGGTTGAGTGGTGCATGGGCCATGCAACAGATGAGTATACATGCTCTGTATTGCTGCAGCAGTACTGTGCCATCATCTGACATGTGTGTTGACCATGTCAACAACACTGTCAGTGGGGGCGGCGGACTGGTAGTGCACAATTCCACAGGCGTGGCTCAGTGGAGATGGGACGATTCAGCTGCATCAATCATTGCTGAATATGGTGGGCACGTGGGTGTCTATGTTCCCGATTCCAGAATAGCGGGTGCATCTAGACCCGTGGTTCTGGAACTGGGTATAATTCTGTCTGCAATTTCTACATGCCCGCAGGCTAGATATGGATTTTATGGAATCAGGCTCCACGTTATGTATATTGAGATAATAAAACAGCTGCAGTAACCCTACTGTTCTTAAAAAAAAAAAAAGTAAGGTTGTCTGTGGCGTTTTCTGTGGTATCTAGAACCCTGAAGCCAAGTTGCTTCAGGTTAGAAAAAGAAAATCTGGCTGGGAACTAGCTAAGGAAGAATTAATTATCGTTTGATTTCAGGGGGAAAAGCTAGATTCATCATTTTAGAAAGAAAGCAAAAATGAGGAACTCACAAATAAATTACCCACATAAGTCATGAAAGTAGTTTCTTTTATTTTAAAGTTAGAGTAGTAGTAGGACAAAGTAGAGGAGTAGGCTAGTGGTTGGAGCAACTGCCGGGTACCCAGATGATCAAAGGTTTGATTTCCACTAGCAGCCCTTGTGACCTTGGGCAAGTCACTTTACCCTCCCCTCCTCCTCTCCCCATTGCTTTGTAAGGAAAGTTCTGGCAATCTACCTCTGGTGATACATTGCCAAGAAAACCCAGAGTCCTTTGGCAATGACTTGTTTCCACTAAAAAAAAAAAAAGTAGTTGGATATCTTTAGGAAGACTCTTGCTATCTTCAAGCACCGGGATTAAGAGCAGGAATCTAAAGGTGTCCACGGAGTGAGGAAAACGCCTTCTCTTCAGAAAAATGAGGTAGCAATCACACCCTATGCTGGTGCACTAGTAAAGGACGTACCTTTTTCAGAAAGATAGACATCTTAAAAGCTTTCTAAAGAAAAAAAAACTACACTAAAACATTTGAGACAGACTCCTGCTGAAGGAAAAGAGAAAGTTACAAAGGGGTAAAACTGACAGAAAAGTATTGGGTTTCTTACAAAGCTATAATTACCTGTTTTCTTAACGTTAGTGTCAGAAAATGATTTTCTGCAAAACAACAGAGTAATTGTTCATTTCATTCACTTTGCACGTCTGGGATTATGGTCATCTATTAGTGAGTAAACAGTGGTACTTTCTTGATATTACATTGCAGTGTATTTTAACTAGAGTATTTCAATGCTTTTTAAAAAAATAGATACTAGCAAAATATTTTAATTAACTCATGCACTCTTGTGTTTTTTTTCTGAAATAGTAAAATGTTTAAATTAAATTTAATTGAATCTTAAATTATTTACCTGAAAACTTATATGAAAGGAGTTTTCTTCATTAGTTGTGCACCTTTGTTATTCAACATTGCTGCAGACTTAATTTCATTTTGAATAGGTTATTTGGAGTTAAAGATTTATTTTGAACTTGTGAACTCTGTTTTTTTTTTTTACTGGTGGTGTACCTGAGATATCACTTAGCTCATCATGACACATTTTCTTCCTGGATATAATAGGGGAACACCTGGGGGTATTTATTTATTTATTTAACCTTATTTATATAGCGTCTTTCTAAGATTCAAGATGGTTTACATGAAACAAAATGTGTAGCAGTGTAACAGCTATTGTACGGAGAACAAGAACTTGGTACATTAATAACATTCAACAATTTAAAAACTATGCCAGGGTTTGGCAACTATGTACAAAGGGGGGAGGGGAGAGGGCTAAGAGGAAGGGGAGGACAGAGGATTGCTCGTAGTGGGAGAATTCCGGCTAATTGTATGATATGGAACAGAGGCATTTGATGCGGTTAATGATTGTGTGGTCTAGGTTACACTAGATCACTGGTGGCAAGGTGGGGATGTGTTAAGGTATTCATGGAAGAGGAAAGTTTTAATTTTTTCCCAGAAGTCTGAGTGGTCAGAACAGCCTCGCAGGTCAGGTGGGAGGGCGTTCCATACAGTGGGGGCGAAGAGGGATAATGCGCGGTTACATGTGGCTTGTTTGCTTTTTATTTTTTGGGTTGGGATATTGAGGAGGTTTACAGAATTGGGTCTTCAGAGTCTGTCGCAATTTGGTCTGTAGAGGAGGGAGAGAAGACAGGGTACTGAATCAATGTTTATGACTTTTGGATCAATGTGAGTGCTTTATATTTTATTCTAGCATGGATAGGGAACCAGTGAAGATGTTTAAGGACAGGGGTAATGTGGGCTCACCTGGAAGTTCTGTTGATTAAACATGCTGTGGTGTTTTGGGCCATTTGGAGAGGGTGAAGGCTTTGTTTCGGGAGGCCGTGATATATGATGTTAAAGTAGTCGAGGCTTGGCAGATGGTTCTGAAAGAGTCTGGACTTAGTAAGGGGTATGTTTACTAAAGGGCATTAAGAGAGCAAGTGTGCTGTTAATGCCTGTTATCGGCACCCTTGCATCCTTAATGCGAAAAAGCTGCATTAACAAGCATTAAAGGCCCTGCAGCATTAAGGGAACAGTAGGCGGAGAGTGGACATTAATGGGGTGGAGAGTGGGCGTTGACAACGGGTGCTCCCTTAACGCCTGTTTTGTAAGTGTGTGTTAGGGTTCCCAGCATTAAAGGGTTCTAACGGCAAGTAAAACTTTGCAGAAAGGGTGTATTTTGAGGGGAGAAAGACTATCTCAACGTTTACAATGTGATGCACAGACAGGGGAGTGCAAGATGGTGACAGTAGTGCTCCATTAGCAGCGACAGTATAGTGCCCAAGTATGAAAGGGCACCATATTGATGGTGCAAATGGGCAAAGGAGGTGGCACATTGGTCATGCAGTGGGAATTACTGGTGCACAAGGCAAATCAGGCAGCTGCTCAGGTGGCACATCTGTGATGTCTGTCATGATCCCACATCGACAGAGGCAGCACACTGAGATGCTGCTGTTGTGGAAAGGTGACGCTCCACAAGAGGTGGTCCAAGGGTTCCTGGCACCCAAGGCAGAGACTCCGGCTGGCCCTCCCACTACTGCTGAAGTCAGCTCCAGAGGAAGAGACCGATAGCATTAGCAGTTGTAGTTCTACAGGGAGCTGAAAAATGCAGGTGCCTGGGGAAATACCACAGCTGCAGCTCTCCACTTCCCCCTGAGATGTATCAGTGGCAGGCAGGAATGGGGTCCTGGCAGCAGCGGTTAGTTGGAGGTGGTGGCGTGGCTGTCAATGTGTGCCTCTGTCCCCCCTATCTGGACCTGGCATCCTAGGCATCCACCAAAGCTGCATGGTGGATGGGCTGGGACTGTGCACAACCCCACTGACAGCATGCTGGCATGTCAGCATAGTGTGTGGGTGTTAGTGGCAGGTGCAGCAGCCAAAACCCATTGCCTCGGTTTTATCATAGTTGACTGTTAAGTTGTTGGTTATGAGCCAGTCATTCATGTCTTCGAGACATTTGGTTATTGTTGTGGTATTTAGTGCTAGTAGGTTGATTGGGGCGTATATCATGATGTCATCAGCATAAATGTGATATTGTAGTTTATGGTGCTTGATGATGTTGCATATGGGCTGGATGTAGATGTTAAAGAGCATTGATGATCACTGATCCCTCTAAGCTGTGCGCGTGTGTGTGCGCACACACCTCGCAAAGCAAGCGCACATAATTTACAACAGAGTGCACAAAAATTACGGTTCTGATTCTGATAGAAAACAACACAGACGTCTTAAAATTTAAAAGCTGTGATTGTAATTACTAGAAATTTTCCGCTTCATTTAGTAATCAACTATTTTCATTTAATTTGATTAAAATCAATGTGGTGTACATACTGTATTAAATTATATAACTCCGAGTGTCGTTATGTGGTGCACAAAAATTTAACCTTCCTTCAAAAGCTGCACAGCTGATATTTTATGCGCGCACAGCCTACAGAAAATTAGAGGGAACATTGTTGATGATAGGTCTGAGCCTTGTGGTATTCCTTGCATGACTGGGAATTACAGTGATTTCTTTTGGTCGCATTTGACTTGTTGTGTTCGCCCTTCCAAGTATGATGTAAACCAGTTCAGGGTATTCTTACATAGTCCTATCTGTTGTAAGCGATGCAGTAGCTTAGTGTGGGACACAGTGTCGAAGGCCACCGAAATATCCATGAACACTAGCAAGAAGCCGTTTTTTATGTTGTCCATGCCTCTTAGGAGATTGTGAGAGGGAGGTGAGTAGAGTTTCCATGCCGTGTTGGGGCTTGAATCCGTGCTGATGGATGTCCAGTGGGGCATTTATGTCAATATGGTTCTGAAGTTGTCTTTGCACTGCCTTTTCCACGATTTTAGCAAGGAATGGCAGGCTGGAGATGGGACGGTATGATTTTGGTTCGGATGGGCTCAGGTTGCTACTTTTGAGTATTGGTCGTATCATTGCATGCTTTAGAGGTTGTGGCATGTATCCTTGTTGGAGTGAAACTTTGACGATTTTTTGAATGTAATTAAAGAGTTGGCTTTTTCTAGCTTTGAGCCACGCTACTGGGCATGGGTCTGATGGTGAAGTTGTTGTGTTTAGTCCAGATATAATGTCTTCTACTTGCTGCTTTGTTGGTATGCTGAAGCTCTCCCATGTTTTTTTTATCTTGTAATCATTTGTTTGTAGTGTATTAGAGCATATTTGGTTGATGTTTTTTGACTTCATGTAATCTGCATATTTTTGTGGGTCAAGGTGGTGTGTTCTTTGTTGTGTGTCGTCCTTGGTGAGCTTTTGGACAATGCTAAAGAGTTCTCTTGGTCTATTAGTAGATTTCATGATTAAGTTGGTATGGTGTTGCTGTCTACGCTCATTTATTAGATTATTATATTCCAGTTGCTTGGCTCATTATTGGGTTAGTAGGGTGTGTGATTTGTTCCATCTCCATTTTCTTTCCAGTCTTCTGAGTGTGCGCTTTGCAATTCTGATTTCATTTGAATACCATGGGGCGCTGGATCTCTTGCGTGTTTATGGTTCTGTGCTCGCTGGAGCAGATGCTGCGTTAGATATTATAGTGTTCCATTTTTCTATGTTTAGGTCAAGGGTGTTGTATTCCTGTTGAAGTTGTGGAGTGATTTTGTTTATGAATGAGTCTTTGTTGAATGTTTTAAACTGTCTGGTTGCTCTTTCATCTTCTTTGTGTTGGGTGGGGTTATTCAGGATCATGGTGAATTCAATTCTGCGTGATTGTTGGTTTTGTGGTCTTGTTCTGCTCCACTAATTGTACTGGCATAAAGACCATGTCCGGGGTTGTACCATGCTGGTGCGTTGGGGTGGTGATTGTCTGGCAATATTTTAATGACTCCATGACTTTTAAGAATGTTGTGGTCTCTCTGGTGGGTGCGGATGTTAGGTTGTAGTCTCCTAGTGCCACGAGGGGTTTGTGTCTTCTGCTATGTGCGCATATTGTTTCGATTAGTGTGGAGAGGTGTTCGGTTGTGATTCCAGGTGGTCTGTATATGAGGGAGATGCTTAGGTACTTGTTGGCTATAGTGAGTGTGTTGGATTCGATTGTGTTAGTGGTGGTGATTGTTTTGAATCTGTATTCCTTTCTGGTAAGTATTAGTACTCCTCCTCCTCTCTTTTGTTCTCTGATGCAGTTGAACGCCGCGTATCCTGTTGGAGTTACTTGGTTTAATATGACTTGGTCTGAATCGTCTAGCCAGGTTTCAGTGATGCATATTATATCCAGCTTCTTGTCATGGATGAGGTCAAGGATAGTATTTGGTTTGTTCCTGATGAATCTGGCGTTTAGTAGGGCACACCTGATTTTTTGTGGTTATGATTGGGTTGGTGTGTTTATTATTTGAGTGAAGAGCGGGTGTAATACGTGTGGCATTGTGTGGTTTGTGAGCTGTATGTTTAGGTTGCTGGTGTTCTTTGGATATGTATGATGATGTGTATCTGGGTTGGGTGGTATGTAGGTTGATCAAGGGGATTTGCTCGTTGAGTCTGATGCACTGTGTGCAGGAAGCGAACATGTGGTGGAGTGTGAGGTAGGCCATGAGGTAGTGGGTAGTGGAGTGCATTTTGTGATTTGTATGTTGTATTTTACTGACCTGGGATTAGGTTTGTGGTTTACTGACCTGGGCTCAACTTGAGTTGTGGCCTATAGTTGGTGGGTGTTTGGCCCTTTTCTTGTTTCTGTGTACTTGTTTGTTCTTTTTGTGCAGTTTATTTTTTCCTGCAGTTCTGCTTTGGTAGTGGTGTCTTTACTCTGTATGTTGTATTAGTTGTGGTTTGTTAGCAGATGATCAATGAGGTAGTACTGGAGTTAATAGGTTATGCAGTGTGAGTTATTTTACAATGCAAACAATGGGTAGCCAGTTCTATGCAGGCAATAGGTAGCAAGTTCTATGCAGGCAATGGGAAGCAAGTTCTATGAAACTGATGAGTAGCAATTTCTATGCAGGCTATGGGAAGCAAGTTCTATGCAATTGATGAGTAGCAATTTCTATGCAGGCTATGGGAAGCAAGTTCTAAGCAATTGATGGATAGCAAGTTCTGAGCAAGTAATGGAAGCAAGTTCTATGCAAACAATTGGAGGCAGGTTCTATGTCAGTATTGGAAAGCAAGTCTGCCAGAAATGGGAAACAAGCGCAAAGTAGTTACTTGGAATTAAAGGGGTAGTGGTCGAGTGTTGGTCAGGGTCAGGATGCGAGTTGTGGAGTTACTTTCGTGCCTGCTCTGTTTCTTGACATTTTCTGTGGCTTGCTGAAGCTGTTTTGACGGCTCGCACTGCGGTGCCCCCGGGCCCGCACCTAAGGGCCATGCCAAAGGGCCCTCTGGCGAGGCCCTCAGGTGCAGGCCCGCCAGACGCAGGCGCATCCGATGGTGCCCTCAATTTAAAGGGCTGATCGCTCCGACGTGGTGTGCGGTGTTCAGCCTTGCGTCCGATGGCGCCCTCAATTTAAAGGGCCAATTGCCCTGACGTGGTGTGCAGCGTTCAGCCATGCGCCTGATGGTGCCCTCAATTTAAAGGGCTGATCGCCCCGACATGGTGTGTGGCATTCAGCCGTGCGCCCGGTGGTTCCCTCAATTTAAAGGGCCGATTGCCCTGACGTGGTGTGCGGCATTCAGCCATGCGCCCGATGGTGCCCTCAATTTAAAGGGCCGATCACCCTGATGTGGTGTGCGGCGTTCAGCCGTGCGCCCGATGGCGCCCTCAATTTGCAGATGATACCAAAATCTGCAATAGAGTAGACACCCAGGAAGGTGTACATAACATGAGGAGGGATCTTGCTAAGCTTGAAGAATGGTCTAGAATTTGGCAGCTGGGATTTAATGTTAAAAAATGTAAGGTCATGCATTTGGGCTGCAGCAATCCAATGGAGCAATATAGTATAGGGGGTGAAGTACTTTTGTCCACTAAAGAAGAGCGGGACCTAGGCGTGGTTGTGTCTGATGATCTTAAAGTAGCTAGATAGGTAGAAAAGGCAATGGCAAAAACTAGAAGGATGCTTGGGTGCATACGGAGAGGAATGGCTAGAAGGAAAAAGGAGGTGATAATGCCTCTGTATAAGTCTTTGGTGTGACTCATTTGGAGTATAGTGTGCAGTTCTGGAGACCGCACCTTCAAAAGGATATGAACAGAATGGAGTCGGTGCAGAGGGTGGCTACTAAAATGATTAGTGGTCTTCATTATAAAGCATATGAGGACAGACTTAAGGATCTTAATATGTACACCTTAGAGGAAAGGCGGGATAGAGGTGATATGATTGAGATGTTTAAATACCTCCGTGGCATAAATGTTCAGGGAGAGAGCCTCTTTCAATTGAAAGCAAGTTCTGCTATGAGGGGATATGGGATGAGGGTGAAGGGAGATAGATTCAGGAGTGATATGCGGAAATATTTCTTTATGGAAAGAGTAGTGGATCCGTGGAATAGTCTCCCAGTGGAGGTGGTAGAGATGAGGACAGTAACTGAATTCAAAAAAGCATGCGACAAACACAGAGGATCTCTAAAAGGTAAAAACGGGACTGTTGTAGTTGTTGATATGGAAGGACAGACTAGATAGGCCATGTGATCTTCTTCTGTCATCATATTTCTATGTTTCTAAGAGGGGTGAGGGAGCCTGTGGACATTGCATGTTAGGTGGTTATGTTATGCCATTGAAGAAGCAGTTTATAAAGAGGTGAGTATTGAGGCTCTTTCTGAAGGCTAGTAAGCCGTTTGTGGCTCGTAGGTTGTCAGCGATTGAGTTCCATAAGTTCGGTGCAAATAGGGAGAAGGCCCTCTTTGATGTGGTAGAGCTGGTTTTGGTGTTTACAAATCTGTTTACGCGGCACGCTTGAGTTTTGTCCACAAAGAAGCAGGGTTTGTGTAAATGTTTGCCCCTTAACCTAAGGCACAATTTTGGTCACTTAGGCGAGTAGTTTATATTTCTTTTTATAATATAGATGTCTTATAAACACTTTAACTAACCATCCTGTTATAACATTACCTTCCACATACACACATTTGTGTGTGTGTCTGTGTGTGTGTGTGTGTGTGTGTGTGTGTGTCTGTGTGTCTGTGTGTGTGGAGGGGGGGGGGGACAGGAACGTGTGTTCCCTGTTCCTGACAGTGGGGTTACACTCTACTGAAGCGGCTCTTGTCAAAGTCTCCAGTGATTTGTTCCTGGCTAAATCCAAGGGCCTGTACTCTGTCCTCATCCTTCTTGACCTCTCTACTGCTTTCGACACCGTTGACCACAATCTTCTCCTCGATACCCTAGCTTCGCTTTAAGGGCTCTGTACTATACTGGTTCTCCTCCTATCTCTGCCATCGCTCCTTCAGTGAGTGTTCTGGTAGATCCTTCTCCTCCGCTACCCCACTCCCAGTTGGTGTACCCCAAGGATCTGTCTTGGGTCCGCTCATTTTCTCTCTATATACCCAATCCCTTGGTGCGCTTATCGCTTCCCATGGCTTTCAGTGCCATCTGTATGCTGATGACTCCCAGATCTACCTCTCTACGCCTGAACTCTCTCCGGCAATCCAGACCCGGATCTCTGCCTGCCTTTCTGACATTGCTGCCTGGATGTCTCACCGCCGCCTGAAATTGAACATGGCCAAGACTGAACTTCTTATCTTTCCCCCTATAACCTCCAATCCTCTTCCTCCTTTCTCAGTCTCTGTGGATAGCTCTGTAATCCTTCCTGTTTCCTCGGCCCTCAATCTGGGGGTTGTCTTTGACTCCTCTCTCTCCTTTTCCACACATATCCATCTCATAGCTAAGACCTGCCATTTCTTTCTCTATAACATCAGCAAAATCTGCCCCTTCCTTTCTGAACACACTACTAAAACGCTTATCCACTCCTTGATCACCTCCCGTCTTAACTACTGTAACCTACTCCTCACTGGTCTCTCTTTGAGTCATCTCTCTCCCCTTCAATCTGTTCAACACTCTGCTGCACAGTTAATCAGCCACCATCTTCAATCTCCCCTGAGAGGGGTCGAGCACCCGAGCCGCCATCCAACTCGGACACTCCAGCCCAATCGGGGCTGTGGGAGGAGTGCAGCAGCACTATTAATTCAAGCCGCCTCGAGGCAGGTCCGCGCCTGAGGACCTCGCCAGAGGGCCCTTGGGCATGGCCCTTAGGCAGTGGCCCACATTGAATCGCCCAAGACACCTCCCAGAAGCCCCTGACATCCACGCTGCCCTAAAAGGATACATCTGCATTCGCAAAGCCAACACCACCTCTCTGGCCAATACACGCCAATGGAACAAAGTGAGTCAATGCTACTTACCCCCCCCTCCCCCCCTGAATAAATTCTCACCGCTTACCATTGCTACTTAATCACTATACTATTACCAATAATATTACCATTGCTAGTTCACCATTGTACTATTGCCAGTAAACTACCATTGCTATTTGAATTGCTATACTGTTGCCAGTAGTCTTATCATTGCTAGTGTCATACGCCCCCCAGTCCTCTGCCTAGGGGTCAGAGGGTTGGGGCTGCCATGATGTCCTTTATGCAGAAAATGACTATAGCTTTTACTCCCGCTATGCCTTATGGGAATGGTAGTTTTTAGTCCTCTGATAAAAGGATAGCCGTGAGTCGAGTGTTAGGCAAAAATTGACAAGAAAATGTATTCCCCTACCCAAACAGACTTAGTGCAGAACAAACAGTACTCTTCACAGGAGCTTTGCTTGAAGGGTATTTACAGAAACAAAATAGTTGTATTTTCATACTCCTGGCTTCCAAAACGTGCAAGGTATTTTTCTCTATAACAAAGTAGTAAATCAAAACAGCTTCTTCTTTTTCCTCCAAGAAGAAGATTCCTTTCCTCTGCTTTATCTCAGCTCATTCACCCAAATCTTTAGCGAAGAGATTTAATGTCGTCTGCGAGACAGAGCGTACAATCCATTGGAATTTCTTCTGAGACAGCAGAATTAAATTCCCATTGCATCTCCTCAACCTCAGGGCTTACTGAGCTTTGTTTCAAACTGTTACCTCTCTCTAAGAACTGGGGCGTTTCCCCTGGGTACAGTTCTAGATGGTGAGGTCTTGTAAGGTTTGTGGCTGTGGGGATTCTTCCCTGGCTCTCCCCTAGTTCTCTCCAGCTGCTAGGCAATGCTTTATACCTTTCTGCATTCAATTCCTGCCTAAAGCACTGCCCTAGCTCTTTAGTTCAAGCTGAGCCTCTTGACTTCCCTGGTTTACTGTTAGGTTCCCACCTGTATAGACCTTGAGACCTTTCCTCCGGCAGTGAGATCTGAAGGGCTCCCAACTCTCTCCATCTAGGCAGGTTCCTAGTAACTGGCTGTGCCTTCTCTCCTTCTGCTCGGTTAGCCTCACTTCCCGAACTACAACCAGGTTCTTCACAGAGTCTCCAACCTTCTCAAGTCTCTGAGCCTCTCCACTTCTCTGAAGCTCTCCATGTGCCAGTCTCTCCTTCTTGGCCACTGCTTCCTTCTTTGCCACTCCTTCCACCTCTTTGCTCTCTGCCAGGCCTTCTGCTTCCCTCCTTCTCTGCCTCCTTCTCCTCCCCCTCTGGGGCTACTGAGCAGCGTTTATATTTTTGCTCTCTGAAGCTTGGCTTGGCTTTTTTAAGCAGGTGAGAGTAATCAAACTCCAGGCTTGCTGCTACATCAGAGCTTGGGTGTGTCAGCTCAACTGCTCCCTCTCTCTGCTTGCTTCTCTTGTGCAGACCTTGAGCTGTGTGTGTTGGCTGA
Organism: Ichthyophis bannanicus; assembly: GCA_033557465.1. Lineage (NCBI taxonomy): Eukaryota > Metazoa > Chordata > Amphibia > Gymnophiona > Ichthyophiidae > Ichthyophis > Ichthyophis bannanicus. The sequence continues at coordinate 68,209,987 of CM066049.1, forward strand.
CTGTCATTTTTAAAGGTAAAATCCACCTTTCTTTCTACTTCCATAGGCTCTGCCTGTGCTTCTGTATTACATATCCCCCCCTTAAGCTATTACGGGCTGGCAAACCCACACTTGCACAGCTCATAATACGTGATAGGGCCCGGATATGCTCGTCTACCTGGGACAAACTGGCTGCCGCTGTCCTCTCATGCCAGGGCCTCAGGACATTCACATGGTAAACCTGTCAGCGCCCTTTATTGGTCTCTACCGCATAGGAAACGGGACCCACCTGTGCCACTACTTTATAGGGACCCTTCCATTGAGCCTCAAATTTTGGCTTGGCGTCTGCTACCATTACCAAGACCTTCGCCCCTATGGTCAACTGCCGCGGTTTTGTCCCTCTATCATAATATTTCTTCTGGCATTTTTGGTTGGCCTGTAGATTCTCTTCTGACACCTGAGATAGATTCAGGAGTGATATGCGGAAATATTTCTTTACGGAAAGAGTAGTGGATCCGTGGAATAGTCTCCCAGTGGAGGTGGTGGAGATGAGGACAGTAACTGAATTCAAAAAAGCATGGGACCAACACAGAGGATCTCTAAAGGTAAAAACTGGACTGTTGTAGTTGTTGTTATGGAAGGACAGACTAGATGGGCCTTGTGGTCTTTTTCTGTCGTCATGTTTCTATGTTTCTAAGTCCTTTGTAGGCGACTCCTATCATTTAAAGCAATTAACCGGATATCTTCCACATCCCTCTCTTCACTCCTGACCAGTACCCCTACTAACAGGTTTAGAAGGTCAACAACTAGCAATGCGCTATTTATACCACCTGAGTCCACTAAATGTACCCAAACAACTAGAAACAGAGCATTTATACTATAGTGCTGGAACAATCTCCCACCTCATATACGATCAATCGCTGACCTCTCACAATTCAGAAAAGCTCTTAATCACTTATTCTGCCTTTACTGTACCCACCCTAACCTAACACACCCACATCCAACACCTCATCTCACCCACACAGCATCTGACGTACCAACAACATAATTCCCAGTGATTTACAAAAGAAACTCACCATCAGGCACATTCACAATGAGCATGATTACATTATGACTCTAACAGATAATATAACTTAAATAATTTATAAGCTCCTTTGTCTGAACTGTATATAGCTACCCTGTTACTTCCAAGTTACAATCCCTGTTACAATGTAAGCAAAAGATCTTGTTTCTAATGCAAAATGTTGTTATTATGTAAACCGCACTGATACTAAATAGCACGGTATATAAGAATTTGTAATAAATAAATAAATAAATAAATAATAAATAAAATAATCTTCCACCAGCCTCATCATGCCCATATTACTCCTCTTCTCAAGTCACTTCACTGGCTCCCTATCCATCCATTTCCGCATCCAGTTTAAACTTCTCCTGCTGACCTACAAATGCATTCACTCTGCAGCTCCTCAGTACCTTTCATCTCTTATCTCTCCTTATAACCCCCCTCGGGAACTCCGCTCTTCTAGCAAACTACTTCTATCTATGCCCCGCACTCCTACTGCTAACTCCAGACTTCGCTCCTTTCACCTTGCTGCACCTTACGCCTGGAACAAACTACCTGTGTCTGTATGCCAGGCACCTTCTCTAACCCTCTTCAAATCCAGGTTGAAAGCTCACCTCTTTGCTGCTGCTTTTGGATCTTGACTCACCCGATCTCCTTTTCTCTCCCTTGTTCTACCCCTGCCTACACCTTCCGTGTTTTGTGTTTTGTCTTGACTAGATTGTAAGCTCTGATGAGCATGGATTGTCTCTTACATGTCTATACTGTACAGCGCTGCATACGACTGGTAGCGCTATATAAATGCTGAGTAGTACCGTAGTAGTAAAAGTACTGCCTGAAGACCAGACACTTTCCCAAGATGCTTTTTTTAATAGAAATGCTTTCCCTTTGAAAACTGGTGTAAGGTCTAAAATAAGTGTTCACAAGTTTTCCACTTATGCCCAAGGTCTGCAAATTTCCTTCTTAAAGGTTTACTTTACTTATGTTCATTTCTAAAGAGAACCAACGTGAATTTTTTCACTTTGGGGCATGTTTATTAATCCCCACACTGGGAACGCACGTGTGGCTGCTTTACCAGCAGAGGGACTCTGTGATTACTGCAGGGGACATGTACGTCCATCTTCCTGCAGTTTGTGTGGGTCTAAGATGCTAGCCAACAGCCAGGTGCAACTAATACCACCCATTGAGGTTTTGTTAGTTGCATCCACACTACCTGCGTCAAGCACAGTTAGCACAGGCCACTAATACCCATACTAGCTGTGCCACATGAGGAACGTCACTGTCCCACTCAGTCCCCCCTCTGACATGCACTACCAGGGTAGCACGGGGGTTTTAGCTAAAAAGCCCCACACTACTTTTTAGCACATCACCGAAACCACACGCTAACCCCAAATTACACCAAAGAAGGACCCAGAAATAAGCTAAAAAGAGGAAGCAATGGAATTGAGAAATAGGCAAGAGGATGTTTGGAGGAATCTAGCTGGTAGTCCCGCTGTAAGCAAGTCCGTGCCAGTTGTATTCCATGTCAGGTAGACATGTATCAGGTTAATTAGGGGTCCCAATAATGTTAGTCCTTGCTCTATAATTACTAGCGCCTGAGGTGTGTAATTCTATTTTAATTAAAATAAACAATGTGGAGAAGTTGACATCACACAAGAGCAACTAGCATGTAAGCTCTGGTTAATTATATTAAACCTTGGCCTTTGAATCGTAAGAACTGACGAAGTTTATTTGCCAGCCAGAGAACCACCTCAGCTGAGTGTAACTATGGCACAGGAACCTTGAATTGAATGATATAAGTAAGTTTACTTTGCAGAAGATACAAATGTTGCGATCTTGAATTCTTCTGTCCACAATCCATATTTGTGTGTGCTTTGTTATTAATATTTCTTCAAATGGTTCTGTGCAATCAAAAGCAAGCGCGTCCTGCAAAAAACATTGGCGAAAGATGCTATGCAGGGGAATTTTAGAAAAGATATCCAAGTCCAATCTGCAGCCAGAACATCTGAAAAAAAAAGCAGGCACATCCAGGTGCAGACATGATTTCACAAATGGACATCTGCAGGGGTGTCTGCAAAGGCATCCCCAGAATAGTATTTCAGAGCCTGGACATCTAGGAACAGCCTAATGGTAGAATAGTGGGCCAGGACCAGAGTTCAAATCCCACTGCTGTTACCATTGTGCTTGTGCTAAGTACTGGGGATGATGGCGTACTACCTTCTCTATACCCTCTGGATGTTTTTCATACTAAACAAGCACTTTCCCAATGCCTATTCTTTCCTGGAGCAGGTCTCAACATAGACTCGACTCTGGACATCCAGGACATTTCTGAGATCAGGCAGTGAAATCCGCGTTTCTTGGAACACCGCAGACTTGGACATCCACAAACCAGGCTTCTAAAATGACTCTGGAGATGTCGCTGTGCTTTGGATGTCTCTATGCCTGTTTTCAGATGTCCAAAGCATGAGTAGTGCTTCCAAAATAATCCTCATGATAAATATTGACAATCAAGGAGGAGAAGATGAACTCCAGGTACACATGGAGATTTAAGTTGAGGAAAGAACGGTCTGGATCGATTCAAGTCAAGACAGGAATGACCATCTGGCTCTGGAGGGTGAGAGCAGGGGAAGAAGAAGAGATGTTCAAGTTCAGCTATCTCATAAGTTAATTTATGGCCTCTCCTAGCTTGATCGTCTCCTCCACCTATCATTTTGATGAGAGTTTGATTTAATCCAGACCATTTCATAAAGGGCCCGATATTCAGTTGGGCAGGCTATGTAGCGCTACGGCGCACTGCTGTGCCTGCTGACCCTTAACCCCAGATATTCGCCAATCTTTTAAGATAGGAATACTTACCTGCATTTTGACAGCACTCACCCTCGGAGATTAGTGGAGGGTTTACCATTTTCTCAGTTTTTACGTTTTCGTCGGAATTGTTCCGACTCTGATTTTAAGCGCTGTGTTCGGGTTTTGAAGCATAATTTTCAAGCACGGGTCTATCCCCTAGGAGTGATAGACAGAGCTTATAAGCGGGCGAAATATAACAGGGAGTGGTTACTCTCTCCCCATTCTTTGCATCATGCTACACCTGAGACATACTATACATATTTTGTCACTAAATTTTCACCCTTGAGTTATCGTCTACAGAAGATTGTTAACGGTTCTTTCCAGTGACACAGGTTGTGCCAGTTCTTAGAGACAAAATGTTTCATTGTGTATGGAAACGTAATTGTAATCTTGGGTATTTATTGAGTCCTTCTGTGCTGCCTGATAGTGAACACAAGGGTTCGGACATTCCACAGCGACATCAGGTTTGTGGTGCTTGCTCTATTTGTGAAATCTCTGAGGAAGTTTCATCTTTTCTCTATAAAGGGAAGACTTACTTTATTAAGAGCAGTACCTCTTGTGGATCGAGTTTTGTAGTATACCTTATTCGTTGTCCCTGTGGTCTGATCTATATGGGTAAAACTATTCGTTCATTTCGGGTTCTCATGGGGGAACACAGAAGTAGACTCCGTTGTGGCTATACGGAGGCTCCTATTGTGCAACATTGCCTGGATAAGGGTCATGTGTTTTCAGACCTTCGTTGTTTCTGCATTGATCAGATTAGGTCTGAATATGGGAGTTTCGATATGGCCAAGCTTCTGAGGCGTCGTGAAGAAGAGTGGATTTTTAGGCTTAGGGCGGTTGTCCCTTATGGTTTAAATGCTCAGATTGAATGGAATTTTTGTTTCTGAAGGGTGGGAGGGTGGCATGTTCTTGTCTGATATTGTTTTTGTATTGGCTTGTTAGGCTTTGGGATCTGCTTTAGACAGTTTGTGGCTGCTGGAGACAATTTTGGTTATTTTTTCTGTGAGCTCTGGTGTCCTGGTGTCATATGCTAAGAGGTTTGCACGTCGTTTGTAGGAGGGGGCTGTTGCCTTTATTACTGTGCATGCACGGCGTTTCCTTTGATGATCGGAACGGCGGTCTAGAGGTGCTTGCTGTTTGATTGTGCTCCAAGTGTGTTCTCTGCTATTACAGGTCAGCGGTTTGTGTGGTTTTTCTGGGATAATGCTAAGTGTTCTTTGAGTGAGGGTTGTGTGTCTGCCAAGCCAGTTTTCCAGTTGCTAATTGTTTGTATTTTTTGTTCTCTTCTGAAGCCTGTGGGGGTTCCCCTTGAAAAAGCGTTCGGTGAAACGTCTCGCCAGCATCATTGGCGTCGGGGGTCTGCCCTGTTATTATAAATTTGGCTGGGTTTCTTGGAGAGTGAAAGAGATAAGTGCACCTTGTTTCTGTTAATATATCAGTTATGTGACCCATGCTTCAGTTGAGAACAAAATGAATTTATTGTTTGAGGAGTATTTTTAGGCCACTAATGTTTCTATTTTTGGAGCTGAGGGCAGTTTCTGCCTACTGTGTTCGCTCTGTGTTAAAACAGTTCTGAGGCCTTTTTCTCCTCTCTGTTTATTTTTGGGTACAGCACATTTGGAATTTATGTATAAATGGAGTGATTTCTTTATATTGATTTGTTTACTAAATATGACAAAATAGCACTTTACCATGCTGCTTTACCTAGAGAAGATTGCTACAGGATTAAGTGAAACCTATGGTAATTTTCCCGTTGTTGTGAGTAGAAAGTTCACACATTTACATCTGTGGCCCCCTTATCCCAGGGCTTTAAGTTTTAAAGGGGACAGCATGGAAGGAAAAGGACCCCTACTGTCATAGTGATCAAAAGTCCCTAAGTGGGACCATTGGACCCCCATGCAATGGCCCAGCAATGCCATGTTCCAAAATGGTGCCAGCTGATCCAATGGGCTATTAAGCCCCACATGTGAGATGCAAAAGTAACATAAGGAGGGGGATCAGCTGGTACAGTTTTAAATAATGGTGCTGGTGGGACAGTAGTGAGTAGTGTACGCTCTTGCCCCCTATTAGACCTTCAAGGATTGCCAAATAAGCCAGAGAGTGGAAGGTTTGAAAGGGGGAGCCATTCTTTTTTACCTAGGAATTGGAGTTTCTGATCTGAGGCAAAACTTCAAGAAGTAGCAAATAGCTTAATTTATGGCCTAATTGGACATGCAGGGAGGGGTCCAGAGGTTCTACTTGTTCCGACCGCCACACTTTTTCTAGAATGTGGAGTATTAAAAGGAACTAAAGCTCAAAGAAATGAAAATGCGCATCCCCACTAGAGTGATGTTCCCTTCATCAGGTTGGTGCAGAATCTGTCGTGGATGACAGTGCCTCAATATGCCAGTAAATTACAGGTTGCATGATAATGATGGTGTGGAGATGTTTGTTTTCAAAGCTGTAAAGTAAAAGGATTGGGAATGATGTGTTTACAAAAGACTGGGAAAACAGAGAGAAACAATTGGGTCAGTATTCAGACCCAGAAGCAAACTTTATTTTCTAGATACTGGCCACAGCTTTTAAACAAATACTTATATTCAGCCCTGAATATATGTAGAAAGAAGTGGAGTAGCCAGAAATGATTTGAGGGGAGGGGGGTAATTTTATAAAGAGTTGTGTAGAGATACTCACCATTTATGTACATAAATTATCTATTTTATTTATTTAAATCGTATATATACTGCGTCCATTACTGTACCTGGGCGGTTTAAAAGCACATGCATAATAAAAAATACATTTATAAAGACACAAGCATAGAAAGCAAAAGACAAATTATAGAAACATCAGATCCACTCATGTAATACAGCAAATATCAATGTTTATATATCCATTTTCCAGAATGCTCAAGGCAGAGAACGAAAAACTACTATAGCATGACAATAACCATAATCATAATCATAAGCACATAGGAAGAGCAGCGAACCAGAGCAGAACTAGGATGATTCACTTTACAACCTATCCTACAAAAAATTCTATTCAAGATCTCATATCACCTCAGTAACAGTAACACAAGCTCCATCTGCTGTCAGACACTCTGAATTATCACAAATCCCTGCAAAAAAAGATACTCAGAGTTATACTATATCATACCAGCACTAACTATCAGTACCCAAACAACAAAAAACCTAGGCAGGAAGTCAGCATTGTAAAATTTCACCAGGCCTAGAACACCAATACTTTACTTTTCAGAGTAAAGCCAGCTTTTATGATGTGGTTGGATCAAAGCCCTTGGGATGTCTGACTGCTGATGTAGCTGCGCATGAAATGAGAGTCAGAAGCTGTAAAGATGTCTTACACATTGGAACATGGAACGTACGAAGCATAAACCAAAGGAAGCTGGAGGTGGTCAAGAATGAACTGGAACATGTACAACTTGATCTGTTGGGTGTTAGCGAACTGAAATGGACTGGCATCGGGCACTTTGCATCAGATGATCACATGGTCTACTATGCTGGAAATGAAAGACAAAGAAGAAATGGTGTTGCATTTATAATAAAGAAGAAACTTGCAAGAACTGTAATGAAATACAATGCAGTCAGCGAACGCTCAATATCTATTCGTCTACAAGGAATGCCTATCAACACAACTATAATTCAAGTATATGCCCCAACAACAGCTGCAGAAGAGAATGGAATTGAAGAGTTCTATGAACAAGTACAAGCTGAAATTGACAGAACATGCAAAAAGCATATCCTCATAGTCATGGGTGACTGGACCGCAAAGGTTGGCAACAAAGAAGAAGACAAAGTAGTTGGAAAATATGGACTTGGCAACAGAAATGAAGCTGGAGAAAGACTGATAGAAATCTGCTAGACCAACAATCTATTCATCTCAAACACCTTCTTCCAGCAATGCAAGCGGCGACTGTACACATGGACTTCACCCAATGGATTGTATAAAAATCAAATTGACTACATTTGTGGAAGTCAACGATGGAAAAGCTCTATAACATCAACAAAGACAAAACCTGGAGCTGACTGTGGTACAGATCATCAACTACTAGTATGCAAACTCAAGCTAAAGTTGAAAAAGAGCAAACCACTCATGAATGCAGTAAAATATGACCTTGAGAATATACCACTGGAATTTAAAGACTGCCTGCAAAATCGATTTGCTGCTTTAGATACAAATGGTAGAGCTCCAGAAGAGTTATGGAATGACATCAAGAAGGTTGTGTTGGAAGAAAGCAAGAAGTCTCTACAAAAGGTGAAAAAGAAAAAACGGCCAAAATGGATGATAGAAGAAACTCTGAAAATTGCCCAGAAATGCAGAGAAGCTAAAGCCAGAGGACAAAGAAAGACAATCACAGAACTCAGAGATTTCCAACGTGCAGAAGACAGGACAAGGAAAAGTACTACAATGACGCAAGCAAGGAAATAGAAGCAGAAACTATTAGAGGAAGAAGAAGATCAGCTTTCCTAAAGCTATGAGAGTTAAAGAAAAAGTTCCAGCCTCGAATTGGAATGTTACAAGATGCTCAAGGTTCTATGTTGAATGATGCTGAGAAGATCAAGAAAAGATGGAAGGAATATACAGAGTTTTTATATGATAAAGATCAAGTAGACTAACAGCCGTTTCAACCTGTACCTTATGATCGGGAACCATTGGTGATGAAAGAAGAAGTTGAAGCAGCATTGAAAGCCTTAACAAAGAACAAAGCACCAGGCATTGATATCATTCCCATAGAAGTATTACAGCAATCTGATGCAGCTGTTACCGTACTTACAAGGCTCTGCCAACAAATATGGAAGAAAACATCATGGCCAACTGACTGGAAAAGATCTGTGTTTATACCAATACTAAAGAAAGGTGATCCAACTGACTGTGGAAATTATCGCACAATCGCTCTGATCCCACATGCCAGCAAGATTCTACTGAAGATTATTCAAAAGAGACTACAACCATACCTGGAACAAGAACTACCTGATGTGCAAGCAGGGTTCAGGAAAGGGTGAGGAACGAGAGACATCATTGCAGATGTGAGATGGATCCTTGAAAAGACTAAAGAATACCAAAAGTATATCTATTTGTGCTTTATCGACTATAACAAAGCTTTTAACTGTGTAAACCATGAGAAACTCTGGGCCACATTAAGAAGCATGGGTATACCAGAACACCTGATCGTACTCATGCACAATCTGTACATTGATTAAGAAGCAACAGTTCGAACGGAACAAGGAGAAATAGAATGGTTTAAAATAAGTAAAGGTGTAAGACAAGGCTGTATACTTTCCCCATACCTGTTTAATTTATATGCAGAGCAAATCATCAGAGAAGCAGGATTGTATGAAGACAACAGAGGTGTGAAGATTGGTGGAAGACTATGACACCGCCCGCCCCTTAACCTTGAGGGTTAAGGAGGGGTTGCCTTATGATGCCCTTGAGGCAGTTAGTTGTAGTTGTGTTATGCTTCGAGCAGTAAGGCTGGCAAGAGTTATTTATTTACATGAGGTTTATTTTTTTCATGTGGCTCATATTGCCATTGTGCAGTTCAAAAGAAGATTACAGACGGTGCAGAAGTTTAAACCAAAATAAACAGGATTAACTGAAACTTTGCCTAACTGGCTTTAAATGCTGTATTTCTTCACATTCCTTTCATGTGCTTTTAACATACAGGCTGATAACAGAAAAGTCCTTCACTAATAAAGCTCAGGTTCTATCAATCATTAGTAGTGCTCTAATTCAGTTTCCCTCCACAAGCTTTCTTGTGTCGGTCAAAGTTACGTCACTGTTATATTACTTCATATACCAGCACAAACCTCTCTCTGCTTAATTGCCTCTATCAATTAAACAGGTAGAACAGTCCATCATAATCTCATCATCATCAGCAGGGGAAAACATAGACTTATGAACAGAGTTTTCTTCCTTACAGCCAGTAACTGGAACACTGTGGTTAAAACTCTTCTTCTGTTCTAAATAATTCTGGAACTCTTTAAGAAGTGATTCAGCATGTAACTTTTCTTCATTGAGCTGTCTTCCTGTCCCCTCGGTGAATAGGTATTGACTGAGCCTATCTATCTCAGGCTCCTTATCAGGTTTGTTTGCATTTGGAAAACAAACATGTGCTGGGCTTTCATTGGCTCCCCACCTTTCCCTACACGTGGGTGCTGTGCATTCAAACTTAGCAGTGCTAGGAGAATATTTAAAAGCAGGTATATCAGCCCTGTCCTGGCTAGGTGACTCAGCTAGTTTAAAAGAATAATTATTGTCATTCAAGGCTTCTCTTTTCTGACACCAGCTGCCACCATCTTGACTGGCTTTGCTTTTAAAAGCAGAACATAGACTTTCTGGCTTTTGAGCATAAACTCCTCTTTCTCTGGGTACCTTATACAGGAGCTTCTCCCTGGGAGGATTCTTTATCCTTCTGCCTTTGTTCCCCAGCTCTGCCTGGTCCTGTAGCCTTGGGTTTCTCAGCGTTCTAGAAGAGCCCTGCCTCCAGCAGTTTCTTTCCTCATCTGAATGCTGCTCCAAGCTATCCTCCAGCTGCAGACTGTTAGGGAAATTATCACAGCAAGGAAACCTCCGTTGCTCTCTTGGCTTCTCTCTTTGGATCTCTCCTTGGATCTGCGTCTGCCCGTGGATCTGCATCTGCGTCTGCTTCTCCCTTTCACTTCCTGGTTCCTGTGTATTTAACCAGGTGCTTCTAGCCTGCACTGCCCGCCTCCCCTTGGGGCGTGCCCAATCACAAGCCTTCCTACTCTCCTCCCTCGAGGTGAGCTGTTTTGCTTGATTGAAAGTGTGTTTTTTTCTTTCTGCAGAGAAATCCCTGCTTTCTCCTGCAGTACTGGCTTCTACCACCGGCTGCTCACTTGTATCCATCTGTTCCTGAGGAGCTACTGTGTCACAAGACTCATCAACAACCTTCGCTATGCTGATGATACCACATTACTGGCTGAAAGTGAAGATGATCTGAAACATTTGCTTCTCACAATCAAAGAACATAGTCTCAAAATGGGCCTGCACCTTAATGTTAAGAAGACAAAGATCATGACAACTGGCATAATCAACAGGTTCATCGTTGAAGGAGAAGAAATTGAAATCATGAACAACTTTAACCTACTTGGATCAACTATCAATAAAGAAGCAACAAGCAGTCAAGCAATCAGATGACGCATTGCTCTTGGCAGAATGGCTATGAAAGACCTAGATAAAATTCTCAAGAGCAGAGATGTCTCTCTCCATACAAAGATTTGACTTGTTCAAGCCATGGTATTTTCAGTAACATCATATAGATGTGAAAGCTGGAGAGTGAAAAAGATAGACAGGAAGAAAACTGATGCCCTTGAATTATGGTGCTGGCGGCGAATACTGTGTATACCATGGACTGCCCGAAGAACAAACCAGTCGGTACTAGAGGAGATCAAACCTAAGCTTTCTTTAGAAGCTCAGATGACAAGACTTCGACTTTCATACTTTGGACACATCTTGCGAAGAGAGAGATCATTAGAGAAAGACATCATGCTTGGCAAGATAGAAGGTCAATGCAAAAGAGGAAGGCCAGCAATGAGATGGATCAATACAATAACAGCAGCTACGGGTACCAGTCTGTCAACAATGAGCCGCCTGACTCAAGACTGAACACAATTTAGGATAGCTATCCAGAGGGTCGCCATGAGTCGACTCCGACTCGACGGCACTTAACAACAAGAACACCAATACTTCCTATTGGAAAATAGAACAAGTTGGACTGCTGTTACAGATCCCCATGGAGAAACCATATGCTAGCAGAATACCTCACAAGTAGAACATCAAACAAGCTACTACAAATTAGAAAGAGAAGCATACATACAAAAACCGAAATAGACAAATTGAGCAACTGGACTCTTGCAATACAACACTGAAAAAAGAGAAAAGGAAATGTATATTGTCCTATACTGAGCAAAATATAAAGACATAAAAAATACAAATCCCCAAAGCTGAAATATTACAATCAATAAAAAGTTGAAATAGAATGCTTTTTTGTACCTTGGTTATCTGATCCTTTTATTTTTCTAATGGCCCTGGTCTCCTTTCCCATTTCCTTGTTGATTTATCTTGAGTTCCATTCTAGAGTCTCTATTCTGTTTTCTGTTTCTTCTCCCTCTGTCCTCTTTCTTTTCTTCCCTCTATTTCTCTCTGAAGCAATCTTTTTGTTTCATTTTCTAGTCTGCCTCTGTCTACCCATATCTAGATATTACTCCTCCTTCCCCATTTTCTTTATATTCCAGTCTTCAATTTTCTTCTTTGTACTTTCATTTATGTAGCAGCTTTCTATCTCCCACTTTCAATTCCCCTATTCTGTCTTCTGGCCTTTCATTTTGTCTCCAGTCTTGAATTCACCCTCTTTCAACCACTTCTGTCTCCCATTTCTGCTAATTTTACTTACCTTCTTTCCAGTTCTCATCTTCTCATAGTCTCAATTCCTGCTTCATCTCCATCCTTGCCTATTTCTTGTCTTTTATCCCTAGCCAACCTCCCATTCCACCTTTAATCTCCTTGTTTTCCACCTCTCACACAAAGAAAACAGAGGAGAGGGGATCCTCTGCAAACAGCAATAGTCCTAAAGAACAACGAGGAATAACCACAGCCACACCAAGCGTATCTTCACAATCACAAATTTTATCAAGGGATCCGACTTGGTGAAATTTCAGCATGAAAACCTGCATCAGGAGTCAGTCAATATGTTAGTCACCTTCAGCTTGATGAAAGCACAAACAATGTTCTAAAATAAACAATGACCAGAACAAAGGCTGGTCAAAGTACAGTCCGGCAAAGCAAGGTTAAAGTTCATTTTAGAACTTTACCCTTTCATCAAGTTGAAGCGACTTCTGTTCGGTTTTCTCTAGTCCCATTTACTGTATGGTCAAGGAATCATAGTAATGTAACTTTCGAAAACTTAGTGGAGAATTTATTTATTTATTTATTTAACAGGTTTTTTTTATACCGCCTTATCTTGTAATCAAGGCGGTTTACATTGTAACTTCAATTTTACAGAGAACTTGCTATAATTACAGCTAACAATTTAAACATAACTGGACAACTTTATAGCATGCAAAGGGATGGGGGAACTTGGAGTGCTAAAACATGAATTATGTACAAGGTAATGTATAAGCAATAGCTTATGTGGTGTGGGCACTAGATCTGAGTAATGCTGTGGAGTTAGGTGGGATAATTGAAGTGCTTGATGAAGAGGAGGGTCTTGAGCTGTTTCCGAAAGTCCTTTAAGTCTGTGGTTGTTCTTAATTTGGCCGGGAGAGTTCCAGATAGATGGGGGTGGAAAGTGAGAGAGCCCTCTTTGCAGTGGAATGTTTGGCCTTTTTGAACAGGTTGCGTGTAGGTATGGTGTTAATATTACTGCTTCTCTCAGGTCTGTTTATGGGTTTGGTACATATAAGTTCCTGCAAGATACTGACTGTTATGTTGTTTTTGATTCTGAAGATGGTAAGGGCTGATTTATACTTGGCTCGTGAAAAAATTGGCAACCAGTGGAGTTGGAATAGGAGGGGAGTTCTATGGTCATATTGAGATGATCTCATGATTTATTTATTTATATACTGTGCTATTCTGCATCAGTGCAGTTTACATTGAACAAACTGAAATTACATTGAACAGGGCATTATAACTTGGAGATAACTATTTTACAGGGAACATGGGTTATGGAGGGTTAAGTGGCTTGCCCAAGACCACAAGAAGCACCTGTGGGACTAGAAACCCCAGTCCTTCCGGCCCAAGGTTGCTGTCCTCCAGTGGGATTTGAACCCCTGACCTTCCAGCCTGAAGTACTTTGCCCCAACCACTAGGCCACTCCTCCACTCCACTCACAGGATGGCTTGGGCGGAAGTATTTTGGACTAATTGCAGTGGTCAGGTAGTTTGTTTGGGCAGTCTTTGAAAGAGGGCATTGCAGTAGTCCAGTGTTGGTCTTATGATGGACTGACATACAGTGTGGAAGTGTTCTTGACTAAGGAGAGGCTTTAATCTTCTTATCGTTGCAAGTTTGTGGAAGGCAGATTTGGAAGTCTTATTGATGTGAGCTTGTAGGTTGAGATGCTTGTCAAGGATGACCCCAAGGTAGCAGAATTGTTTTTTCAGATAATTTTTTAGAGCTTAGAGGATCAGGCAGCCTTTTGGAACAATTCTGTTAAACACTCTTATGATACTGTACGGAAGCACCGTTAACACAAAAAACTATTCATTCAAGAAAATCTCACCACTGGTATCATGAGAGATTAGCCCTCCTTAAACAAGTATAATGAGCGGAAAGACTTTGGAGAAAAACAAAGTGGATATCACTGCTTGACCCAATACAAGCATTGTGGAACCTATGTCTCTTGGGGAAACTGCTAGGTACGTATGACCTAGATTGGCCACTATTGGAAACAGGATACTGGGCTTGATGGACCTTGGTCTGACCCAGTATGACATATCTTATGTTCTTATGTACTTAAGTTATTTAAGGATTCTTCTCGTCTTTGTACTAGTAATATCAATCGAGCCAGGAAATTGTTTTACCCACAACATATTAATAACAGCCGTAATCCAGCCAAGAAACGTTTTAAAATTGTTGTGGAGCAATCGTCACCTCAGGCTTTTCCATTTGTTACCCTTCTGCTGAACAGTTTGTTTCTTTTTTTCATCAAGGAGTAAATTATATTTGCTCATCTTTTTTCTAGAGAGGGGGTTGTGTATATTCTCCTGAGGTTCATTCTGCCCCTTCTGGTCTTCCCTTACAGCATTCTGGATCTTCACCTTCTTTTCCTGTGGTGTCCTTGACTTCTCTACAATATACAGTATTATTTCACATCTACATGTAACTATGTCTGTTTTAAATCCCTTGCCATCTAGCTATTTAACGTCTCAGCTCCAGTTTTTACATCATTATATTCTCGATATGATCAATGCGTCTCTTAAGCTTGGGTTTTTGCCTGCAGTTTGGAAGAAGGTAGTTGTTAATCTTGTTTTGATAAAAGGTACTCTGGAGTCTAATCTTCCACAAAATTACAGTCCTTTCTTTAAAATTCCATTATTAGCCAAAATTATATAAAAAATTGTTTTCATTCAGCTTAGAGATTTCATAGATTGCAGGAATGTTCTGCATCCGTGCCGATCAGGCTTTAGACCACAGCATAGCACGAAACGTGCCTTACATTTATGCTTAGTGAGATTCATAAATTGTTAGATGCTGGTCAGATTGCTATGGTGGTGTCTTTAGACTTAACCACGGCATTTGGTCTTATTGACCATGATCTGCTACTTCTTTGACTTGCAGGGATTGGCATTATTGATACCATGCTCCAGTGGTTCTTTTCTTTTTTGTTGGATCGCTCGTTTTTGGTTTATAGTGATACACTACTTTCCACCTCTAGGTGCCTCTCCTGTGGGTTATCCCAGGGGTCAATTTTGCCACCTATTCTTTTTAATATCTTTTTGGCCCCTCTGGCTTCAATCATTGAGTCTTTTGGTATTTCAGTCCATTTATTTGCTGATGATATTCAGCTTATTGCTTACTTGGACTCTGAGGTATCAGACCTTGAGCCATTGAATCGCTGTTTGGCGGAGGTTTCGCAGTGGTTACGATTTAGTTTACTTAAACTAAATTCAGATAAGTGTTAAGCAATGTGAATCTATATTGGTGTGGTTAGTTTTTCTGACTTATCTGTGTCTTCTATTGTGAAGAGTGTTTCCATTCCTGTTGTTTCTACATTAAAAATTGATTCAGACTTAACTTTTGGCTCACAGTTGTCTAGTGTAATGAAAGCCTATTTTTATACTTTACATACTCTTCGAGCCCTCTGTCTCTCTTTAGACAAGGTCACGCTAACCATTTGATAGTTTCCTTAGGGGCATGTTTACTAAAAACCGCTAATTTGCGCGCCGCAAAATAGCGCACTAAAAGTGGTACTTAAGAGCGCTTAAACACCCCGCAATCGTGCGTGTCACCCCCGCACAGGTGCGCGGCACAATAACGGGCCCGCAAATGTCCGATAGAGGCGTGGAACGGCTAACGGAGGGCAGAGGAAGGTTCCTGAGGGGCGGAGAGACGGATTTAATGGGCGGGGAAGGGGAGGGGAGAGGCTCCCCGCACATTATCGGGGCCGAATCCCAAAGCAAAACTACCGTGAGTGAAACACTCGCGGTAGAGGGCATTTAAAGGGAAGAGAAACCATTTACGTCAGCAATGTACAGCAAAACTGGGGAATCCTGCAAAACGTGAGCAGTGTGATACATGTGCACAGCACAAAAGTGTTAAATAAAAATAGAAAGTGACCACAACAAAAATATCACAAATAGTAATGCAGCTGGGGAACAGTTATAGTAATGGTCAAATATAGAAAACACACCCAGGAAAGCTCCAGAAAGAAGAAATGAATATTGGAAGGGTCTACGGAGCGGAGACTCATCCAAAACAAATGTCCTTTTTGGAGCTTTCCTGGGAGTGTTTGC
The DNA here is from genome assembly GCA_033557465.1 of Ichthyophis bannanicus. Taxonomy (NCBI): domain Eukaryota; kingdom Metazoa; phylum Chordata; class Amphibia; order Gymnophiona; family Ichthyophiidae; genus Ichthyophis; species Ichthyophis bannanicus. The sequence goes on from CM066049.1 coordinate 68,226,340, forward strand.
TATGGTTGCCCATTAATATCACTTTTGCCCAGCGTGGTGATATATTGTCCCCCAGTGTCTGTGGTCATTTCCGGGGTTTATGTGCACGTTTGTCACCAGACAGAGTGCATGTGCCCACAGTAAAAATGCGTAGAGCAGGGTTTGTGACTCCATCCTGCCAGGTATACTACCTCCAGGGGCTGCATTGTCTCTGTGGCCATAGTGTGGTGCAGCAGACAGAGCCAGTACCTCTAGCACCAGAGGGTCAGAGGTTCAAATCCCAGCTGGGGCACATGCCAGCCCAGCCCCTATATTTTACCCACCACTAAACAAAGATAGCGCAGACACCCCTGTATTGCAGGGAGCATAAGCATGGGGAAAACACCCATATTTTACACAACACTGCAAAAACACAACAACAATGGGCATTACCTACAGCCAAATCCCCCAAATGCAGTCCCGTACTGCCACATTCCAATCAGGTCACCTGCTTTTTATGGGAGAAGCTCATGCCAGCATGTTGGCGGACGAGTACATGTGGTGCAGGGGGCAGTGGCTGCTAGTCACAGAAGACAGAGGCCTAGCCATGTGCAGGCTGGCACAGTCCACTGTAACAGACAGGCCCTGCCGGATCCACAGTCATGGATGTTCCAGGGAAACCAGCCAATCTGTGGCTACACAGTGGTGCAGTGCACACAGACAGTACATGCAAGAACAGAAAGTCACAGGTTCAAAGCCCAGCTGGGGCTTCCGCCAATCCTAGCCACATATTTTTCCCACACCTACACAGTGATAGTAAGGAAACACCTTTCGTGTCGAGGACATATGCAATGGTAATACGTCTATCTTTTACCCCACTGAGCACAGACACCATGAACAGGGGCAGTACCTAGAGCAGACTCTCCCAAATGCATTCCTGGTGTGCCACACACCAGTCAGGTTCCATGCTGCCACTCATACAAATGCCTGTGCTGTATATCTATGCACCACCCCCTTGGCATGTAGATGTAGCTCATGCATATTCATGAGGGACAGCAGGAAAACACGAACAGTGTGATGCAGACCTGGACTGGTGTTGGGAATCTCTGCCGTAAAGCAGCAGCCAACAGGGGCAGACACACCCACACCCACACCCACAGGCCCCATTGGCCAATGTCTCCTGGAGAGGCAGAACAGTGGACCCTGCGTGCATCTCCCAATACTAGCACCTGCATACCTTAGCAATGTCACCCTACACCTGAGGTATACGGTACACAGCTCTGAGACGTTTGCTAGGAGTACTGGCAGATAGATATCCATACGTTACGCACATACTGCTAGTTGACCCCATCAGAACAATCTTTTAGGTGTTTGCGGGGCGTGCTCCAGGACTGGCCTCTGACGGTGTTTACCACCCTGGGGAGTGACCCCCAGCAGTACTGCGTACCATATCCATGCCTTGCCGTGCCTAGGACAGGTTTGGTGGCCAAGGCTAATTACCTCCTCAATAGTAGCACCATGCTGGCATAGGTGTGGAAGTGTGTGTCTGTCTATACAGTGGGTGCTGGCTGCAAGCCCCTTCCACAGCCCACACTGCCAGCACTGTTGCCAGTATTGACCTGCTAATGTGCATAATGAGTAGCAAGGGACCATGGGTATATCTCAGACAGGGTGGGCTGACCAGGATGCAGCTGCACAGGGCATAGGGCACTGGCAGGGACATGGTAGTGCCTGGCCACCACCTACAGAGACAGGGGGACCTCTGTATGTGCTGCTGGGGGATCACTCTCACCCTGAGTGTGTAGTGATGGCAGCATGGCTAGGCACACCCATAGTGCTGTATTGTGTTTCTCTCATGTGATATATATGGGTTTCCTGTTGGGGGCTTTTTCACTGATTTATCTGCTTGTGTGTGCTGCCACCCCAGTTGTGGGTGCATGCATTTCCATCAGGACCAACCAGCAGACTGAGCACAGATGGTATGTGTCTTGATGGAGTGCCTTGCAGGGTGCAGTGGCTGATGGCTTGCTGCAGGAGAATATCAGATAGTGGTGGGGTGCATCTATGAATATCCAGGCCTAATGTCTGTCTGATATTGTGTTATGGATGTGTGTGGAGCTGCTTGGACTGCCCTGTTTGGGGGGGGGGTCGGGTCTACTTCCCCAGCAGGACTGGGGTTGATGGTCAGCTCTGCTGCCATTGGAGGGGGGGGGGGGGAAAAGAAAGAGAGGAGAGGGAAAAAGAAGATAGTATGGGGATCTGTTGGTGGGAGACCCTGTTTTGTCCACGTGGTGGTGGTGGTGGTGGTGGTGGTTGTGTGGGTGTGGGTGTGGGTGTGGGTGTTTGTTTGTTCAACTAACTGTGGCAGACAGCGATCTCCAAGATGTTTATGCAGCACCTACCTATTTCACAGGTTATTGCTGCTTTGAAGCTCTGGCATGGCCACATTCAGCCATGCAAGGTGTTGTGCACCTGGTCCTGGGCGCATCATCACACACTCAGGGTGGGCATAGTAACCGCACAATGTGATGGTGTTTAGCTACTCTTTGCCGTTTGTCCACCCACTCAGGACACCCTACCAGGCCGAGGTGCTGTGTGGGTGCACAAGGACACCTCCCCCTACCAGGCCGGGTAGCTTTAGTGGTGCGGTTCCCATCTTGTGTGCATCTGTGGACAGCTGATTTGCATGTGCAGTGCATCATGGGTACGGGTGGCCTAACCCTATCCTGTTTACACAAGCAGACTGTCTGTGATGTGACGTGCAGGCTATCTGCAGCCAGGCAGGAGCTTGCTTACACCTATAGAGGTGTAGCCCAATGGTTATGTCACTGCCTGTGCAGCCAGAGGTCATGGGTTCATACCCACAGTGGGGTTCTGTGATAGGGTTTTCCAAAGCATTTTTTACATTTACTGTACATATGTTGATGCCTGCAATAACACCCTCAGCGTACTGTACCCATAAGGTGCCTCTGAGGGTGCTTTATTGGGCGCCCTATAGGGCACTTTATGGTTGGCATCCATATAGGGTGCACTATACATTATCCTGTGTCGCAACATACATGCTGCCCTATAGGGGACATTCTAGGGTGCCTTGGCGGACGGTGCACTGTAACATGTGCCTTATGGTCCGCCTTATGTTAACATGCTGTGAGAGTGCGTTTGCTAGTAGTTATCACAAAATAGAATTAAAAAGCCTCCTAAAGCACTCCACAACATAAAATATACTGCCTCAGCTAGCCTTTTTCAATGGGCATTGTGAGGGATTGAACCGCTGGTCCCTGCACCATTGGTCAGTGTCTTAACCATTGTGCTGTGGCTGTGTTCCTTTGCTTTAGCATCAGCGCGCCGCCTTGTGGCCATCAGCGCGCCGCATCCTGCTGCCCACAATGAACAGTGCGCCGCCTTATGCCGCCCCACAATGAACAGTGCGCCACCTTATGACGCCCCAATATGAACAGTGCGCCGCCTTATGCCGCCCCACAATGAACAGTGCGCCGCCTTATGCCGCCCCAAAATGAAGAGTGCACCACCTTATGCCGCCCCAAAATTATTTTGCCTCCTGACACACATTTCCACATTCAAGGTGGTGCCTCAGCCAGCCTTTTTGGGCTGCACACACTGGGGGATTGAACCCGTGGCCCCTGCACCATTGGTTATTGTCTTCACCGTTGTGCTACAGCTCTATTCCTATATGTGCACAGCTGCGCCCCACTTAGCCTTCCCACGCGCTAATGTGGGCCCCGCACATTAACGCGACGCGCACACATACGGTCTTTTGTTTTCCTTTTTCGGCCTGAACCGCCCACTCCTTATATGGCACAGGCACACTACCGCGGCCCCGCACGTTAAGAATGTTTAGTAAACATGCCCCTTAGTGCTTAGTAAATTGGATTATGGTAATTCATTGTACAGTGGTCTTCATTTCTATGTTCTTAGGCGACGTCAAAGAATTCAAAATGTAGATATGAAGTTGCTTACTTTTCTAAAAAGTCAGACCATGTTATCTCTCTTTTACACACCCCTCATTGGCTTCCTATAGTATATTGTGTAAAATATAAAATCTTGTTATTAACTTGAAGGACTACAAAAAGGACTGCTACTTCTGGAGAGAGATGTGCAGTAAGTATCTGCTTTTGGGAATTTTTCTAAATCTTGGGGAAAAGGGAATTCTTTAGATTAAAGCTGATTAATCTGTGTAAATTAGAATCCAGTCTTTTTGTTAAATCAGTCAGAGTCTAGTATCAGCAAAGAGCTTTTAACTAAATTAAAAACTCAACAGGACCCAGCAGAGAGCTTTCAGTTTAAATTCAGAACCCAGCAGAGAGCGTTCTGGTTAAATTAAAAACCTATCAGAGAGCTGCTAGTTTAAATTTAATACTTAGTCAGGGCCTAGTATCAGCAAAGAGCTTTACTTTAAATCAAATCAGAGTATAACTTTGCGTAAAAGGAAAAACAGAGTCAGTATTCTTTGAGCAATAAAGTTTTTCTAGAGACCTTTACAAAGAGGCCTTTTAGATAGGGGGCAAGAGACCTGTGAAATTGTTTTAAATAGGTGTTAAAGCCAAGTGACAGATCAAAGGTGCATTTTGAAAGACTTCCTCTATCAAAGCAAGGGCTATGTGAATCACCCAGGAAATTGGTCACAGATCACCTTAGAGGCACAGGAAAAAGGTAATGTGTAGCAGCCAACTTTTAATAAGTCTACTTTCCCTCCCTCCCTCCCTGACTCTTACCCATCCATGGGATAATCATAGATTTATAGGTGCTTAAACCTCTTAAAGGGAAGGAGGTGCCATGTTCACTCTCGTGCAGCTGTTTATTCTCATCAGGCATACATTAAGGACCTCAGATTAATCAATCTTGAGATGAACAAAGTCCATTAAATGTCTTAGATATAGTTTTATTAGTATAAGTATCCCCAGCAAACCTAAGTAAGTAAACAACTTAAATACCTAAACATATCCTTAAAACTAAGATGCAGACAGCCATCCAGCAGCAAGATGGGGGCTTTCCAGTCTTTTGAAATGAGTGTCACATGTTCTATTTTCTCCCAATTGGTGAGGGGTCTTACGAGTACACTAGATGCAAAGAGCTCTTTGCTCTCAGGGAATGAGTCCGATCTCTGGAGGCCAGAGTAGCAGACTTGGAGGACATAAGGAAGACAGAGAGGTACATAAACGAGACCTACAGGGATATAGTACTGAAGTCTCATCTCCAGTCTGGCAGAATCCCTGTAGCCATGGAGGAGAGAGGTCATGTGATAGGAGAACATCACTCTGGTGTGGCAGGAAGTAGTCCTGTAGCTAGGACCTGTCCTCCAGGTGATGTAAAACCCTATCGCACTGAGGAGATTTCTCCAGGGCCATGTGCCCACGAGGGAAGGGTTAGGACAGCCATTATAGCTGGGGATTCGATCATTAGGCATGTAGATAGCTGGGTGATTGGTGAATGTGAGGATCGCCTGGTAACATGCCTGCCTGGTGCGAAGGTAGCAGACCTCACGTGCTACCTAGACAGGGTCTTAAAAAGTGCTGGGGAAGAGTCTGCTGTTTTGGTACATGTTGGTAGCAATGACATAGGAAAGTGTGGTAGGGAGGTTCTGAAGGCCAAATTTAGGCTTTTAGGTAGGAAGATGAAATCCAGAACTTCCAGGGTAGCATTCTCTGAAATTCTTCCCGTTCTACATGCAGGACCCAAAAGGCAGGCAGAGCTCCAGAGTCTCAATGCGTGGATGAGACAATGGTGCAAGGATGAGGGTTTTGGATTTGTTAGGAACTAGGGAACATTCTGGAGAAAGGAGAGGCTTTTCCGAAGGGAAAGGCTCCACCTAACTGCGATGAAACCAGGCTGCTGGCAGTAACTTTTAAAAAGGAGATAGAGCAGCTTTTAAACTAGATAATAGTTTAATCTGTGAACTATCATTAAAATCATCTGTAATACCTGAAGAATGGAAGATGGTGAATGTAACAACAATTTTTAAAAAGGGTTCCAGGGGTGTTCCGGGAAACTACAGACCGGTGAGCCTGACGTCAATACCGGGAAAAATGGTAGAAACCATAATAAAGAACAAAATTGCTGAACATGTAGATAGTCATGGCTTAATGGGAGACAGCCAACATGGCTTTAGACAAGGAAGATCTTGTCTTACTACGGTAATTTGTTATGTTTTTTTGAAGGTGTGAATAAACAGGTAGACAAACGTGAGTCGGTTGATATAGTGTATTTGGACTTTCAGAAAGCCTTTGACAAGGTCCTTCATCAAAGACTTTTGGCAAAACTAAAGAATCATGGGATAGGAGGCAGTGTACTATTGTGGATCAGGAACTGGTTAAAAGATAGAAAGCAGAGGGTAGGGCTAAATGGCCAATTTTCCCAATGGAGAAAGGTAAATAGTGGTGTACCCCAGGGATCTGTGCTGGGTCTGCTGCTTTTTGACATCTTCATAAATTACCTGGAAAAGGGAATAACGAGTGAGGCTATCAAATTTGCAGAAAACCCAAGAGGATTGTGGAAAATTGCAAGAGGATCTTGATAAATTGCAAGAGGATCTTGATAAATTGGAAAACTTACCTATTCTCAGAACACTTCGAAATCCCCTACCCCCCAAATCAAGCCCCACAGCAACCACAGTCACACAAGCACAAAACCCTCGAAACTACAATTAACTAACTCCCGACAGACCTCCGCCACTCACACTCCTGACTTACGATAAAAAGGAAATCAAGTCCAATACCTACACATGCCCATCAACTATCCAACCCTGTAACACACTATACATAGCCTTTGTAAATAGCCAATGTAAATAGTTTGACAGTTGTCTTGCACTATTACCTGTACAGAGTTGAATTTTACTGTTAAATGTAAATGTATACAGAAGTGTACAAGATTGTTAAATTGCTCCATGTAAACCGCCCTTGATCTCTGGAAAGGGGCGGTATAAAAGAAAATAGATAAATAAATAAAAAATAAAAAAAAAGACTGGGCATCAAAATGGCAGATAAAATTTAATGTGGACAAGTGCAAAGTTATGCACCTAGGGAAGAACAACCCAAACTATGGTTACATGATGCAAGGTTCCACATTAGGAACCACCACCCAGGAAAAAGATTTAGGCGTCATTGTGGATACCATGTTAAAACCCTCAGCCCAGTGTGCAGCGGCGGCCAAGAGAGCAAATTGAATGCTAGGTTTCATAAGGAAAGGATTGGAAAATAAAACAAAGGATATTATAATGGCTCTATATCGTTCCACGGTGAGACCGCACCTTGAATATTGTGTGCAATTCTGATTGCCGTATCTTAAAAAGGATATAGCGTTATTAGAAAAGGTTCAGAGAAGAGCCACCAAAATGGTAAAGGGGATGGAAGGCTACCCCTATGAAGAAAGGCTAAAAAGGTTACGGCTCTTTAACCTGGAAAAGAGACAGCTGAGGGGAGATATGCTAGAAGTCTATAAATTAATGAACGGAGTAGAACGGGTAAACGTAGATCAATTGTTTACATCATCTGAATATAGAAAGACTAGGGGACATGCAATGAAGCTACAGGGTAAACTATTTAAGTCTAATAAAAGAAAATATTTTTTCACTCAACGTGTAATCAAACTCTGGAATTTGTTACCGGAGGATGTAGTAAAGGCTGTTAGTGTAGCTGGGTTTAAAAAAGGTTTGGACAAGTTCCTGGAGGAAAGGTCCATAAACCATTATTAAAAAGGGACCCAGGATATCAATGCTTGACACAATACAAACATTGTGGAACCTGTGTCTTTTGGGGAAACTGCTAGGTACGTATGACCTAGATTGGCAACTGTTGGAACAGGATACTGGGCTTGATGGACCTTGGTCTGACCCAGTATGGCATATCTTATATTCTTATACTGTATTCTTAAAAGGGGAAAGTCGACAGTCATCCAAGAGTGCATGGTTCGGAACAATGTATCCTTGAAGGATACTAGCAAAAGATTTAAGTTAGGGCTTATCAACAGAGAGTTCCAATAAAGACAAAAGTAACCAAAATGCCCTTGAGTACAGAGCAGACAGAGCTTAAAGATTCCAAATTACCCCTTCCTTCCTATAATCAGATTAATATGAATAAAATACAGACTCTAAAATGCTTGTATGCAAATGCTAGAAGTCTAAAAAATAAGATGGGAGAGTTAGAATATATAGCACTAAATGAGAAGTTAGATATGATTGGTATCCCAGAGATACTGTGATACCTGGGTACAAAATATATTGTAATGGTAGAGCAGATCAAACTGGTGGAGGGGTTGCGCTCTATGTTAGAGAGGGCATTGAGTCACAAAGAATTAAAGTTTTGCAGGAAACAAAATTCACTGTACAGTAGAATCTCTATGGATTGAAATTCCATGTAAAAAGGGGAAGGGGAAGGCGATGACAGTGGGGGTGTACTATCGGCCACCTGGCCAGAATGAACAAATGGATGATGATATGCTCAAAGAAATCAGGGAAGTTAACAAAAGTTACAGCACAGTAATAATAAATGGTGATTTGAATTTCCCCGTTATCGAATGGGTCAGTGTCATGACAGGACATACTAGAGAGATAAAGTTTCAAGATGAAATATATGACTGCTTCTTGGAGCAGCTGGTTCATGAACTGACCAGAGAGGAAGCCATTTTGGACCTAGTCCTTAGTGACACACAAGATCTGGTGCAAGAGATAAGGATGTTGGGGCCACTTGGCAATAGTGATCATAGCATGATTGCGTTTGATTTAATAAATGGAGGAAGGATGGCAAGGAAATCCACAGTACTACCTTCTAACTTTCAAAAGGGAGACTATGATAAAATGAGGAAAATAGTTAAGAAAAAACTAAAAGGAGCGGTTCCAAAGGCTAAAGATTTACATCAGTCATGGGTGTTGTTAAAAAAATACTATCTTAGAAGCCCAGACCAGCTGTATTCTACGCTTTAAGAAAAGTGGAAGGAAGTCCAAAAAACTACCAGCATGGTTTAAAGGTGAGTTCAGAGAAGCTGTTGTTGCCAAAAAAGCATCTTTCAGGAAATGGAAAAAGGAGGCAAATGATGAAAACTGAAAACAATACAAGCCCTGGCAAGTTATATGCAAGGCATTGATAAGGCAGGCAAAGAGAAAATTTGAGAAGAAGCTTGCTCTGGAAGCAAAAAATGTGTAATTAAGACTTTTTCAAGTACATTCATAGCAAAAAACCTGTGAGGGAGTCAGTTGGACCATTAGATAATAGAGGGGTAAAAGCGGCACTAAGAGAGGACAAGGCCATAGCTGAGAGACTGAATGAATTCTTTGCTTCGGTATTTACTGAGGAAGATTTAGGATGTTACCCATGATTGAAATGGTATTTAAAGGTGATGACGCAAAAGAATTGAAAGAAATAACAATACACCGGGAAGATGTATTACAATTATTTGATAAACTGAAGAGTAGCAAATTACCTGGACCGGATGGTATACAGCCAAAGGTGTTGAAAGAACTAAAATATGAGATTTCAGACCTACTATTAGTAATCTGTGAACTATCATTAAAATCATCTGTAATATCTGAAGAATGGAGGATGGCAAATGTAACGCCAATTTTTAAAAAGGGTTCCAGGGGTGATCCGGGAATCTACAGACCGGTGAGCCTGTGGATGTCAGTATTGGGAAAATGGTAGAAACCGTTATAAAGAACAAAATTACTGAACATGTAGATAGTTATGGCTTGATGGGAGACAGCGAACATGGCTTTAGCCAAGGAAGGCCTTGTCTTACTAATCTGTTTTGTTTTTTTGAAGGTGTGATCCAGCTTTGCTGGATCCGCTGCTTTTTAACATATTAGTAAATGACCTAGAAATGGAATTAACGAGTGAGGTAATCAAATTTGCAGATGACACAAAATTATTCAAAGTTGTTAAAATCCATGAGGATTTTGAAAAATTGCAGAGGACCTTGATAAATTGGAAGACTGGGCATCCAAATGGCATATGAAATTTAATGTGGACAAGTACAAAGTTATGCAACTAGGAAATAACAACCCAAACTATAGCTACACGATGCAAGGTTCAACATTAGGAACCCCCACCCAGGAAAAAATGTAGGCGTCATTGTGGAGAACATGTTGAAACCCTCCACCCAGTGTGCAGCAGTGACTAAGAAAACAAATAGAATGTTAGGAATCATAAGAAAAGAATTGGAGAATAAAACAAAGGATATTATAATGCCTCTGTATCGTTCCTTGGTGCAACCACACCTTGACTATTGTGTGCAATTCTGATCACGATATCTTAAAAAGGATATAGCATTATTAGAAAAGATACAGAGAAGAGCCACCACAATGGGAAAGGGGATAGAAGGATACACCTATGAAGAGAGGCTAAAAAGGTTAGGGCTCTTCAACCTGGAAAAGAGACGGCTGAGGGGAGATATGATAGAAGTTAATGAATTGAGTGGAACGGGTAAATGTAGATCGATTGTTTACGCCATCAAAATATAGAAAGACTAGGGGACATTTTAGAGGTTGTATTATTATTCTGGTTATCAGTTGATAGGAGTAATTTGGAATCTGTCACCTCTATCTGCTTTGTACATAAGGGCATCTGGGTTACCTGTATGTTTATTGGAACCTTTCTATCGGGATGCCCTAACTTCCCCTTTTAAGGGTTCATCCTTCTGAGTCATGCGCTCTTGGGTGACTGTCGGCTTTCCCCTATTTTCTATTTTAAAAGCTGCTCTATCTCCTTTATAAAGGTTAATGCCAGCAGCCTGGTTCCATCCTGGATAAGGTGGAGCCCATCCTCTTGGAAAAGGCCCTCCCTTCCCCAGAATGTTGCCCAGTTCCTAACAAATCTAAAACCCTTCTCCTTGCACCATTATCTCATCCACGTATTGAGACCCCGGAGCTCTGCCTGCCTTTTGGGTCCTGCGCGTGGAACGGGAAGCATTTCAGAGAATGTTACCCTGGAATTTCTGGATTTCAACTTCTACCTAAAAGCCTAAATCTGACCTATAGAGCCTCTGTCCCACACTTTCCTATTTCATTGGTACCAACATGTACCAAGACAACAGACTCCTCCCCAGCACCATCTAAAACCTTATCCAGGTGGCGTTTGAGGTCCACTACCTTTGCTCCAGGTAGGCATGTTACCAGGTGATCCTCACGTCCACCAGCCACCCAGATATCTACATGCCTAATGATCAAATCCCCAACTATAATGGCTGTCCTAAACCTTCCCTCATGGGCATATGTCCCTGGAGAAATCTCCATAGTGCGAGAGGATTTTACAAAACCTGGAAGACAGGTCCTAGCTACAGGATCACTTCCTGTCACACCAGGGTGATGTTCTCCTTTCACATGATCTCTCCTTTCCATAGCAACAGAGAGGCTGCCAGACTGGAGATGGGACTTCAACGTCCCTATAGGTCTCGTCTATATACCACTCTGTCTTCCTTAGCTCTTCCAAGTCTGCTATTCTAGCCTCTAGAGATCGGACTCATTCCCTAAGAGCAAAGAGGCCTTGCATCTAATGCACACGTAAAACCCCTTTCCAACTGGGGGGAAATCGTAATATGACACTCAATGCAAAAGACTGGAGAGCTTCCATGTCACTGCTGGACTGCTGTCTGCATCTTAGTTTTAAGGTTTTGTTAAGATATTTAAGTTGATTACTTACTTATAGTTGCAAAGGATAGTTGCACAAACACAAGTATACCTAATGGGGGTCATTCTGAACCATGAATACTGGGGATGGACGTCCCAACAGGACGTCCATCCCCGCTATTCGTGCTGGCTTCAGCCCCCAACTAACTTCTCCGACGGTTGTGCAGAGAAGTTAGTCGGCGGTGGGGAATGGGCGGTCCGGAGGCAGAGAGTGGGCGGGCAGTTGGCAGTCGCCAGCCCTGGATGTACAGGGACAATTCTAATGTCGGCCCTGTATGTCCAGGGCTGGCAAAATGGCCAGAGAAGTTATTCCGAGGTGGAAGAACTCCCTTGGATGCTTTGTTTTGTAAAATTCGGGACATGGAAGGGGCTGGGGGGGGGGGGGGGCCAGGGGACATTCCCCACAGCCCGACCTTGGCCTTCGGAGGCCAGATCGGGAGTTGGACCGCGGGGAATTTGTAGCTTTGATCAGTGGCCGGCATTGAGGCTTTTAAATGGAGCCGTGGTGCCATGGCAACATGATGCTCCATTTAAATGCCCTGACTGAGTTAGCCGGGTGCAGTCCTCATGTGCAGGCTGGACAGAACCGCTGTCCTGGCCTGCACATTCAGGACTGTTCATGATTCTGATCTCGTGGGGCAAGATGTGCCCCACGGGATCAGAATCACGATCCCCTCTGTGCGTCCAGTTCAGACCGGACACACAGAGGGGATGGACGTGCGGGACAGAATCGGACCCAATAGGTTTAAGGGACTTTGTTCACATCGGGATTAATTTCAGGGTCTTAATTGATTAAGCTATACCTAATGAGAATAACCAGCTACACCTGAAAGTGAATTTGACTATCCCTGTTCCTGTAAGGGCTGTAAGTGCTTATCAGTCTAAGATTATGCCTGGGCGGGAAGGAAAGAAAACACTTCGACCTCTCCTCGAACCACAAGACTTCAGGACAGTAATGCAAGCTCTGACACTCCCTCATCTGGACTACTGCAACATAATCTACCATGGCCTACCTGCCACACAAACCAATCCCCTCCGAACTGCCCTAAACACCACGGCGAGAATAATTCAGAATGCAAAGAAACGGGACCACATCACCCCAATTCTGAGAGACCTTCATATTCTCCCCATCGAAGCAAGAATCAAGTACAAAGCTCTTCTACTCACCCACAAAACCATCCACCAAACACAAGGCACCCCACTCCGCACCCTACTGCCTCGCCCAACCCACAGCAGAACAACCAGACAAACCTCCAACAGCTCCATTGCCGTCCCCCACAAAAGGACCAAGGCAACACAACGGACCTGCAACAGAGCCTTCGAACTCTATGCCCCATCCCTCTGGAGCTCTCTACCAAACCACATCAGGAACAACGATGATCTCCCATCATTCAAAAAGCAGCTAAAAACCGTCCTATTCCAAGAACATCTCTGAATAGGAATCCCCCCTATTTCTCTTCAAGAACCCCAGACCGATAACTGTGTTATCCTGTCAGTTATCCTGTCAGTCTCTATGTTCATCCCTAAATCATCACTGTTGAGCCCCCGGTGATGGGTCCCCCCCCCACTATTGATCCCCCCCCCCTGTTATATGTCCCACCGCTTTGACCCGGTGAAAAGCGGGATATAAATACAGTTAAATAAATAAATAAAATAAATTAATTAATTAATAGAGGCCGAGTCTTGGAGTTTATTTTAAGTAAAAATCTAGCTTGCTAAAAGTGCCCTGTGTGACTTTTAAAAACACAGAACTTTAAAATAGAGATTTTATCATTTTAAATCCAAAGAGTTCCCTTTAAGCCCAAAATCTGAGAAATTACCAACAGATAAATACTTACAATTGCAGAATCCTTCCCAGCTTTTCTCAGTAGTCCTACAGACTTCTGTTCAGAGAGTTCCTATGGGGGGCTGAACTTGGGAGGTTTCTTGTTGGGGGCAATGATCTTGGGAAGGGTTCCTGTTAGAGGGCTGATTATAGGGGGTCTGATTATGGGGGGTCTTGATTATTGGAGGCATTGATCAGGGGGTCTTAATTGCAAGTGGAATGATGATCAGGCAGTTTTTATCATAGAGGGGATCAAGCATTTCCATGCTTTTGAGGAAATAGACTGCCAATTAGATCCAGGAACTTTACCACGGGGAGAACTAGGAGGGGGAGAAACTGCAGCCCACATACATTGCAACTCCAACCAAACTATGCCTCCAAGAATACCCATGCATCCAGCACATAAAAGTGGACTCAAGATTGCTGTTCACTTATTTTTTTACACGTAGGTAAGAACTGTTTTCTGTATATAAAACATATTTTACTTTGTACCTATACTTAAGCATATGCCCATTAATTAACCCAGAAAAGCTGTGCACCCCCTAAAGAAGGCATAAAGGGAAGAGCATGAGGACCTTTTACTAAAGTGCAGTAAGATTTTGTATTGACCACATGTTAGGAGCAAATAACAACACTTAAGAGCAAAGGCTACGTGCTATCGGGACTGTGGCCAGTAGGTTCTCCACAGTTACCACAGAGAAATGTTAACCAAGTTCTAAGTTCATTTGCAGTTAGTGTGGGCACACGTAATACCTTCTCTTGAGGTGGCATTAAGTGCTTCTGCATTAACCACAAAATTGAGAGCACATGATAAGTACCATGCACTAACTGCAATATGCAGGTGAACGCCAACTCTCCACTTAAAACGCACACCCACCTCATTGTGTAGTAAGTAGTTAACACAAGTTTTTATCAAGCAGGCTGTTTTTAATACATGATAGCCATTACTGAGGGGCTATACTAACTGTTTCAGCACATTAACTGCTTTCCACGCTTTAGTAAAAGGGCCCCATAGGTTTCCTAGGGTAGTTGGAAAAATGTGTGCATTTTCTCTTTGAAAATCCAGCAAAGTCTTCCCCAAACAAATTATAAGCATACTCACTACTCACACACACAGCTCTAAAATTACTGTCCTAAAGCGAACAGCCAATGTCACTCCTGTACAGCTTTCTGCTGGTGGGGGGCTCCTGTAATTTTGGCGCTGGACTCCAATGACTCACTGTAAAAATGATTAATCTACAGCATGTTTTAAATCTGAAAATAAATAGTCAAATAACATAAAATTACTTGCAGGCGTGTGTGCATGTCTTTGAACAATGTGGTTGTAAAACAGAACACCCACCCTTTTCTTCCGTACAAATACACCTTATAAAATATACCAGCTGGCATTTTGTTTGAATCCACAGACAGGAATAGTTGAAATGCCATTATTTTCGCCAACCCAATTCAGCGTTAGCAATTTGCTCTGTAGAGTCAGCTGGTTCACTTTAAGCTACCCCTCAACTCTAAATCCTAAACTTCAAAGCTGAATCCCTCATGGCTGTAACGTTGCTTGCGTTAAGGTAAATGCTACAGAGCAATGTATCTCGGGATTGCTTTCATCACACAGGTCAGAGAGAGGAATGTTGTGCTGCCACTGTTTCCCCCCTCCCTCCCCATTGTTCTTGTGTCCATTAACCTCAGTTTAAGACGCTGATCCATATCATCATTGCATGGCACATTGAAGCATTAGCACAAAGAGTAAAGATGGGTATTGGCAATCTGCAGGCTGAGCTACAGTTTGATATAGATCTCTAAAAATGGACCGGTTAAAATGAAGACTAGTCGTTACAGCTCACAGGTTAAAAAAATGAAGCATTTGCAGTTTTCCAATAAAGCTTTGGGCTTAGAACGTTCAAAAAATTAATTTTAAAGTCCTAAATACTGGCCTTTTTAAACATTTTTAAGCTGGCCGTACTTAATTTTGTTGTTGGGGGAGGGGTTGTCACTGTGACCTTGAGTAAGTTACTTAATCCATCATTGCCTCAGGCTATAGAAACTCACACAGGCTTGCACTAGTTGTTCTACAAATAGAGTGGTGATTATTTTAAAATGAAAACATGCTACTTTAAAAAATAAAACTTTGGATTTACAGATTTTTTTTCTCTGCAGCAGTGAAGGGGGAAGAGGTAGCAAAAACAGTAGGTGACTACACTTTCCCTCTCCTTCGCAGCTCCATCCAGTCCTAGGTCTTGTGAGTTTTCTATCCCCTGTGATTGAAGAAAATAGAATTTCAGCAACACTATGGGATAGTGGCAAAAGCAGGTCCCAACTGTTTATCTCTGTTGTGGCTCCTTCCATTTCCAGGTCTGCCTTCCATGACCGGGGAAGAGGGGCACTGGGTTATCATCTGAGGGTGGGGCAAGAATCCGCAGAAACATCTGGTCCCTCTTGACTCCTTTTGGCCTTGTTTCATCTGGGGGGCAGGGTAGAGGACTTAGCAGTGACAGCAAGTGCATGTGATTTTGCTTCTCGGCTGCTGGGATTGCTGGGGAAAGGGTGAGCCAAGTCACACAGCCAATGATATTGGTTCAAAGAAGGTCAACTTCCAGCACATATAAGTTATAACCAAAAAACCCAGTTTTCAGTCTGGAGGTATTTTATGGTGTTTTTTTTGTATTATAACTAAAAGCCAGAGGCTTTATTTATGTGAAGGCACATTTTAGATAGTACATGGAGATTGGAATTGAGACGCTGAGCTGGGATGTACTCAGTGCAGGGCCTCTCTACAGTTCAAGTGCACGCTGAGTAGCTCTGACGTGTCCCCTCCACCCTCGACGTCCCTTGACATTGGAGGGGGCAGGGAGCGTCAGAAGTACGCAAGGGCTGCAGTGAGGCTCTGTGCTCTCTGTTTTTCCTTTACTGTCTCTGCCTCTACGGCAGTCCGTAGCTGCTGAACCGGGGAGGTCACACTGCCTCCCTGCACATGGCAAGGCTCAAGAGGGGATGGGGGTAGAAAGGAACACTGATGAGAGATGCCGGACTACTGGACAAGGGAGCAAAAAAGAATGTTGCCTATGGGGGGCGGGGGGGGGGGGTAATAGGGATGCAGATGGTAGATGCTGCACATGGGGGGGGGGGAGAAGGAGACACAGAGGGCAATTGATTGAGGGCTTTATTGTTTATAAAACATTCAATATATCACCTTTAGTCGTAACGCCAAAGTGATTTACAACATAAAACTTTCATACATAGTTGAAAGCTAAAACTACAAAATACTGGAAAAAAAATAAAAATGACATAATAAAAACTGGGAAAATAAACAGAAGATAAGCAGGGGAAAAAAAGCCTAGGCTGGTACAGACTAATAGCGCAAGGACAACCCAGGAGTCTAAGTGACATTGAACACCTCTATAAAAAACGATGTTTTCAAACTTTTCTTTAAGATTTCAGTGAATTATCCAAAATGAATATAAAGAGGAAGAGGATTCCACAGAGATGGCAAAAGAAAAAAGAACGCAGCCTTAAGGGTAGATTCATAACAAGCACCAGCAATCAAATGAACAACTAATCTATTTTGAGGTTGGGAACAAAGAGATCTCATTGGTAAGTATGAAATAAAAAGGTCCAAAAGATAATAGGGAGACCAGAGCAGAAAACTTTATAAGAACATAAGATATGCCATAATGGGTCAGACCAAGGTCCATCAAGCCCAGTAAGCTGTTTCCAGCAGTGGCCAATCTAGGTCACAAGTACCTAGCAGTTTCCCCAAAAGACACAGGTTCCACAATGCTTGTATTGGGGCAAGCAGTGGATTTCCCGGGTCCCCTTTAGTAATTGTTTATCGACCTTTCCTCCAGAAATGTGTCCAAACCTTTTTTAAACCCGGCTACACTAACAGTTTTTACTACATCCTCCGGTAACAAATTCCAGAGTTTGATTACAACTGCAATAGTCCTCTTTTTACCTTTAGAGATCCTCTGTGTTTGTCCCATGCTTTATTGAATTCAGATACTATCCTCATCTCTACCACCTCGACTGGGAGTCTATTCCACACATCTGCCACTCTTTCTGTAAAGAAATATTTCCGCATATTACTCCTGAGTCTATCCCCTTTCATTTTCATCCTATGACCTCTCATAGGAGAGCTTGCTTTCAATCGAAAGAGATTATCCTCCTGTGCATATATGCCATGGGGGTATTTATTTATTTATTTAGCTGTATTTATATCCCGCTTTTCACCGGGTCAAAGCGGTCAATTGGGAAATACATTTAACACGAGGGGATATGACACACATATGCTAATACTTACAGGGAAACATAGAAACATGATGACAGAAAAAGACCACATGGCCTATCTAGTCTGTCCTTCCATAACAACAACTACAACAGTCCACTTTTTACCTTTAGAGATCCTCTGTGTTGGTCCCATGCTTTTTTGAATTCAGTTACTGTCCTCATCTCTACCACCTCCACTGGGAGACTTTTACATGGATCCACTACTCTTTCTGTAAAGAAATAAATCCGCATATCACTCCTGAATCTATCTCCCTTCACCCTCATCCCATGTCTCCTCATAGCAGAACTTGCTTTCAATTGAAAGAGGCTCTCTCCCTGAACATTTATGCCACGAAGGTATTTAAACATCTCAATCATATCACCTCTATCCCGCCTTTCCTCTAAGGTGTACATATTAAGATCCTTGTCCTCATATGCTTTATAATGAAGCCAATTAATCATTTTAGTAGCAACCCTCTGCACCGACTCCATTCTGTTCACATCCTTTTGAAGGTGCGGTCTCCAGAATTGCACACCATACTCCAAATGAGGTCGCACCAAAGACTTATACAGAGGCATTATCACCTCCTTTTTTCTGCTAGCCATTCCTCTCCGTATGCACCCAAGCATCCTTCTAGCTTTTGCCGTCGCCTTTTCTACCTGTTTAGCTACTTTAAGATCAGACACAACCACGTCTAGGTCCCGCTCTTCTTTAGTGGACAAAAGTACTTCACCTCCCATACTGTATTGCTCCCTTGGATTGCTGCAGCCCAAATGCATGACCTTACAATTTTTAACATTAAATCCCAGCTGCCAAATTCTAGACCATTCTTCAAGCTTAGCTAGATCCCTCCTCATGTTATCTACACCTTCCTGGGTGTCTACTCTATTGCAGATTTTGGTATCATCCGCAAAGAGGCAAACCTTACCCGACAGCCCTTCCGCTATATCACTAACAAAGATGTTAAAAAGAATCGGACCAAGGACAGATCCCTAGGGCACACCACTGGTAACATCCTTCTCCTCAGAGTGAGCTCCATTTTCTTGTACTCTTTGTCGCCTCCCACCCAACCAATTTCTAACCCAAGCAGTAACTTTAGGGTCCATCCCTAGGGTGCTCAGTTTGTTTATAAGTCGCCTGTGAGGAACAGTGTCAAAGGCTTTACTGAAATCTAAATACACCACATCTAGAGCTCTCCCTCGGTCCAACTCCCTGGTCACCCAGTCAAAGAAATCAATCAGATTTGTCTGACAAGAACTGCCTCTGGTGAATCCATGCTGCCTCGGATCCTGTAATCCGCTGGACTCCAGAAACCTCACTATTTTCTCTTTCAGCAGCGTTTCCAATAATTTACTCACCACCAAAGTTAAACTAATTGGCCTGTAGTTTTCAACCACATCCTTACTTCCGCTTTTGTGTAAAGGCACCACATGAGCCTCTCTCCAGTCCTTTGGCACCACTCCCGACTCCAACGAGGCATTGAAAAGGTCAGTCAAGGGAACATGGGCAATGGAGAGTTAAGTGGCTTGCCCAAGACCACAAGGAGTGCCTATAGGACTAGAAATCCCAGTCCCTCCGGCCTGAGATTGCTGTCCCCAATTGGGACTTGAACCCCTGGCCCTCCAGCCTGAAGTACCTTGTCCTAACCACTAGGCCACTCCTCCCACTATGATATGATAATGATTTAAACATCATTATCATATCTCCTCTATCCCGCCTTTCCTCTAAAGTATACATATTAAGATCTTTATAATGAAGACCAGTAACCATTTCAGTAACCACCCTCTGCACAGAATCCAACCTGCTAATATTCTTTTGAAGGTGCGGTCTCCAGAATTGCACATAATACTCCAAATGAGGTTGCACCAAAGACTTATACAGAGGCACTATCACCTCCTTTTTTTCTGCTGGACATTCCTCTCCCTATGCACCCAAGCATCCTTTTGGCTTTCACCATCATATTTTCTAACTGTTTAGCTACTTTAAGATCGTCAGGCACAATTATGCCTAGGTTCTGCTCTTCTTTTGTGACCGAAGTACTTCACCCCATACACTGTACCGCTCCCGTGGATTTTTGAAGCCCAAATGCATGACCCTGCATTTTTTAGCATTAAATCTCAGCTGCCAAATTCTTGACTATTCTTCAAGCTTAGCTAGATCCCTCCTCATATTATCTACTCCTTCCTAATATTATCCTCAAAGAGGCAAACCTTACCCGACAGCCCTTCAGCAATATCACTAACAAAGATGTTAAAAAGAATCGGACCAAGGACAGATCCCTGTGGCACATCACTGGTAATCTCCTCAGAGTGAGCTCCATTTACCTGTACATAAGAACATAAGATATGCCATACTGGGTCAGACCAAGGTCCATCAAGCCCAGTATCCTGTTTCCAACAGTGGCCAATCTAGGTCATACGTACCTAGCAGTTTCCCCAAAAGACACAGGTTCCACAATGCTTTTCTTCATAGGAGTATCCTTCCATTCCCTTTACCATTTTGGTGGCTCTTCTCTGAACCTTTTCTAATAACGCTATATCCTTTTTAAGATACAGTGACCAGAATTGCACACAATATTCAAGGTGCAGTCGCACCATGGAATGATACAGAGGGATTATAATATTCTTTGTTTTATTTTCCATTCCTGTACCCTTGGTCACCTTCCACTCAACCAATTTCTAACTCAATCAGTAACTTTAGGGTAAATCCCTAGGGTACTCAGTTTGTTTATAAGTCACTTGTGCGGAACAGTGTCAAAGGCTTTACTGAAATGTAAATACACCACATCTAGGGCTCTTCCTCAGTCCAACTCCCTGGTCACCCAGTCAAAGAAATCAGATTTATCTGACAAGACTTGCCACTGGTAAACCCATGCTGCCTCGAATCCTGTAATCCGCTGAAGTCCAGAAACCTCACTATTTTGCTTTTTAGCAGCATTTCCAATAATTTACTCACCACAAAGGTTAGACTAAGCAGTCTGTAGCTTTCAACGTTGTCCTTAATTCTGCTTCTGTGAAAACCTGTATAACATGAGCCAGTGTGATAAGCCTCCGCCCTGTGTGGTACTGTAAATGTGGGCCAGATGCTGGACACAACTCCAATATTTGCACTTTAGATGCAGTAAGTGCAAAATCTTACCGCCGCTTAGCAAACATATTCCATATGACATTTCAGCAAGATGAATGATAAATAAAAGCATTCCAAAAGATTCATTCCAGTTCCCTGAATTATTTCATGCTGCAATAAATAAATTCAGGTATAGTAGTTGTGAAAGGTGCCACTTTTCAGCAGAAGGTTTGGTGACTGGGGATAATGTTTTTCTCCATCCCATATGTAGACTTATTTCTATGGGAAAATACCTTTGTTGAGATCAGGCTTTGAGATGCTGTGAAGATTTTGCTTTAGCTAAAAGGGAGAAAAGGAATCACTATTCACGGTACTGAAAACGTCGTAGGAAGGGTTTGTACTTCCACCCAGACCAAAGCTTTGCCTCCGTTGAGATCGGCACTGTGATTTCCTGAGCAGCTGTTAGCCACTGCGCCGTTAGGCGTTCCTGCAAAGCTCCTCCACTCCCTTTCCCTTCTAGCATGACTTACTGTCCCACAGGGATGAATTTATAATCTGAAGCTGACATTAAAAAGTCTTACTGAGAAGAAATGTCGTACACGTCAGGACAGTACAAAATTAGAGGTGGAATCCACTATATGATGGAGAAATCTGACATAAAACAAGAGTTCCACCAAAACCTCCTTGAAAGAAGAAAAAGAGAGATCTAATCTAAAGGTCCTCAACCAGGTTCTTGGGGACCAAACAAGAAACTGGGAACTGTTAATATTGCTTGCGATCAAAAATGGTTTAATCTCCAAGGGGAGATGGGAGAGTTTGTGAATATATTCAGTATGTTAATATGCCTTGAAACAATTTAGTGTGTACAAAACTGATTGAATACACTAAGATGAGTATCAGATAGGACAGTCCCATCTCCAGTGAATGATGCAAGCAGGAAAACAACTGAAAGAACTGCTTAGGATCTGAGGAGACCGTCAGAGTGGAAGGTGCAGTACCAGACTTCCCCAGAAGAGCTAGTCTGGGATAGCGAAAATTCCAGGGGGAACGTTCAAAGGAAAAGTATGCACACGCTTGTTTTGAAAATTCTCTGCTACCTGCTGAGGTAAAGTATGTATGTACTATTTACATGTGTCCTCAGTCATAAAATTATCCCCTTAGAGACAAAACACATGGAGTAGGAATGGAATGAACGGCACTCTGACTGCGTGTCATGGACTTGCACCTGAAGTGGTGGATGCTTATAAAAGCCCTCCCTTCAATGCGCCACAGGGTTTCTGGGGGCCCTCCGACTAGTGTGCGTGTTAGACTCCTTGTTATAAAGGATGCCATTACAAGAGAGTAAAGATCATTGAAATTTTCATTATATTATCCTTGCTTTACATGTGTTCAGGATGATGCCGTGATTGAAAGTAGAATCTTTAGTTCATAAAAGCACTGGGCAAATATTTAGCGGTTGTATGTCTACCCAGGTGTAGAGGACTAGCCTAGTACCCAAGAGATCAGGGTTCAATTCCCACTGGAACTCCTTGTGACCTTGGGCAAATCACTTTATCCTCCATTGCCTTGGAAGAAAAGACCTTCCAAACTATTTCCGGTCATACCTTGCCAAAAAAACTCGGGGCCTGCTGGGTTGCCAGGAGCTAGCATTGACTTGATGGCATTTAAAAAAAGTCTGCACAAGGATATATTATAAGTTATCTGTATATCTCTATGCATATTTTACTGTAGCAGGAAATACATGGCTAAAGATATATGGATAATTGATCCACGTATCTTTATCCCTGCTAGCTCTGTAGTCAGGACGTACAGACAAATTTGTCTGTTTACCTGCTGAAGGTCACTGCTGTATGGATAAATTTAGGTTCTGCCTCTAGGATGCCAATAAACTCACCACACTTTATGTGGATAATTCTGGCCTTACATTGATTTATGTGGCCAAATGTTATCCATTAGAGACCTGGGAAATTCAAATAAAACACTTGTGTGACCAGAATCCTGTGCTGACCTTATAAATGCTTTTAAAAATGAACTCTACTGCATGTTTTCTACACTCTTCCATTTTGGGATGTTTATTTATTTTGTGTTCAGCTTGTTCCTTT
Organism: Ichthyophis bannanicus; assembly: GCA_033557465.1. Lineage (NCBI taxonomy): Eukaryota > Metazoa > Chordata > Amphibia > Gymnophiona > Ichthyophiidae > Ichthyophis > Ichthyophis bannanicus. The sequence continues at coordinate 68,249,181 of CM066049.1, forward strand.
CCAGTAGTAGATCAAGGTGAGTTAGAATCAGGTACAGTCGGTTTTGCCCTGTCCCCAGAGGGCTCACACTTTAAGTTTGTACCTAGGCAATGGAGGACTACATGACTTGCTGAAGGCCACAAGGAATGTAATATGGCTGCAGACTCCCAGGGCATAGTGTTTGCTAAATAATTAGGGCTGCGCACAGGAGAATTTAAAGCACCAGCTAAAAAATGTTGTCTTGCCATGAGGGGTTACCAACTGGATCCATTTTTGTTTTCAGGACAGGCTGATCCACGCTTGATGTTACCTCATAGTATGCAAAGTCTTGTAGTTCTATGAAGCTATTTATTCAGTGGGCTTAAACCAGACTTGAATTGCTTGTTCAAAAAAAATGGAACTAGCCGATATCCTACTTCCTGTCCCTGCTTCTTCCTCTTCAGTTTCCTGCTGGTAGGCACCTACTTGGCTTTCTTTTTGAATGTTCTGTGCAATTATTTTGGGACCCACCAGAGACAGCCTGAAGGGGATGTGGGGCCATGTGCAGAAACTCATTGTAAGGTTTTATTTGCCTAAGTATTTGCATACCACATTTATTTGGTCAGTACTATGACCAACTTAATGAGGAGAAGGGAAGATATAAAATGAGAAAAAAAATCCTGATAGCTGTGAATTCAAGATCATGATGCCCAGGCTGGACTGGGCCTTGGCAGATCTTGAAAAGCCCAGAAAATCAGCAACCGTGAAGCTCTCTGGCCACAAACAAAATTAAAGTGGGATGCTTCCTTAAAAATGTTAGATTTCCGTGAATTTCAATTGAGAAAATATTTTAAATTTCAGACTGGCTGCCTTAGTACACAAAATTGCAAATCTCAGAGACAATCCATATTCCACCACCCTTCATCAACACCCTACAGGTGACACCATCAACCTGAGAACCCCCACAAACACAAAACTCAGCTTGCTATGGTAAATTGCCATGCACTTGATGCGGTATTATACCGTTTCCCATAAACCCCATGCTACACCTGGCCCACAGTATGCCCATTGCCCTATCAGTGTGAGTCCTCAACTCCCCATCATAAATTTGGTTAAAGCCCAGCAGTCCCCACAGGCCTTGCATTCAGACTCTCTCACTTAGGATCAGCTTTATACTTTATTAAAGTTATGACTTCAGTCTCCAAGATGGCTTATGGGTATACAGCTTCAAATAAAAAGAAAATAGGTGCTAATCTACAAGTTGCTTTCCTGTTGGTCAGTTCTTGCCACATGCATGACAATTCCATTGCTGTTGATGTGCTCACACAGCAGACACTCCCCGAATATTTGTGGTAGCCCCTACATGCTCTCCTCTGCCCCAGAAAACCCAGCTACTTTCTCTTCTTCCCTTTTCTCTCTCTTTGTCACCTCTTTCCAACCAAGGCACTCTCTCTCTCTCTCTTTCCTCCCCCCATGCAAAGCACTCTCTTTCCTCTCCTACAAAGTTTGCCAAGGAACTCTCTTTTCTCCACTCCCTTGCTGCCCCACCAAAGGCACATCTGTCCCTACAGCTTGCCTAATGAGGCCCTCCTGCTATCCCATCACACATGCGTACAAGACAAAAAGCTAATGGAATTGCCCTAAAATGGGAAAATTAGCAATGGCAGTTGGTGTGAGATTTAACTTAGTAGGCAAATTGTGAAGGATGTACTTTCCCCCTGTTGACACTCCCTATGAATCCATTTCTTTATTGTACCAAGAAAACTCAGATAATTAATGGTAAATGATCCTGGTCTGTTCCGATGATGGTGTCAGAGAGAGCTGAACCCCTCTTCTCTCCCCTCCCACTCCTGACTGCAATCCACCATCCACTTTTTCATCTCTAAGAACCAAACTACAAGTCAGGCCAAAATAACTAAAAAAGGAAAAAACAGCTGGTAATTCTGACCAAAATAAAATTGTTTTCTAACCTTTCTATCCGTTTTGCAGCATTTAAGATGCTAATCCAGTGGTTCTCACACACACACACTCAGCAAAACATACCTACTTACAACACTTCCAGCATTAACGCTTCAACGTTTTCTTTATGTGTTTGAAAAATGCAATCCCCCCCCCCTTCTTTTTTGTAAGAAACAGTTAAGATATACCTTTCCTAATAAATATATATACACCCATCTGTCAGTGGTAGGAGACAAAATTAACTTTGAGTCTAAGGGGCATGTTTACTAAAATCCGCAAAATAGCGCGCCGCAAAATAGCGCACGGCAACGCGGCACTGAAACGCGCAGAAACGCGTTTAAACGCCCCGCACACGTGCGTGTCACCCCCGCACAGGTACGCGGCTCACTAACGGGCCCCGTACAAGTGCGGGCCCGCAAATGTCCGATAGAGGCGTGGAACGGCGAAAGGAGGGCGGAGGAAGGCTCCGGAGGGGCGGAGGGACGGGGTCAATGGGTGGAGAGTGGGAGGGGAGAGGCTCCCCGCACAGTATCGGGCCCGAATATGCATGTAAAAACTACCGCGAGTGAAACACTCGCGGTAGAAAGCATTTAAAGGGAAGAGAAACCATTTCCGTCAGCAATGTACAGGAAAACCGGGGAAACCAGCAAAACGTGAGCAGTGTGATACATGTGCACAGCACAAAAGTGAAAATAAAAATAGAAAATGACCACAACAGAACTATTAAAAATAGTAATTCAGCTGGGGAACAGTTATAGTGATGGGCAAATACAGAAATCACACCCAGCAAAGCTCCAGAAAAAAGAAATGAATTTTGGAAGGGTCTACTGAGAGGAGACTCTTCCAAAAAACATTTCCACGTTTTGGAGCTTTCCTGGGAGTGTTTGCTATGGTTGCCCATTAATATCACTGTTGCCCAGCATGGTGATATTTTGTCCCACATTTCCCGTGGTCATTTCCGGGGTTTATGTGCACGTTTGTCACCAGACAGGGTGCATATGCCCACAGTAGAATTGCGTAGAGCAGGGTTTGTGACTCCATCCTGCCAGGCTTACTGCCTCCAGGGGCTGCACTGTCTCTGTGGCCAAAGTGTGGTACAGCGGACAGAGTCATTACCTCTAGGACCAGAGGGCAGAGGTTCAAAACCCAGCTGGGGCACCTGCCAGCCCAGTCCCTATATTTTACCCACCACTAAATAAAGATAGCGCAGACACCCCTGTATGCATGGGGAAAACACCCATATTTTACCCAACACCGCACACACACCACAACAATGGGCATTACCTACAGCCAAGTCCCCCAAATGCAGTCCCATACTGCCACATTGCAATCAGGTCAACTGCTTTTTCTGAGAGAAGTTCATGCCAGCATGTTGGCGGACAAGTACATGTGGTGCAGGGGGCAGTGGCTGCTAACCACAGAAGACAGAGGCCTAGCCATGTGCAGGCTGGCACAGTCCACTGCAACAGACAGGTCCTGCCGGATCCACAGTCATGGACAGTCCAGGGAATCCAACCAATCTGTGGCTACACAGTGGTGCAGTGCACACAGACAGTGCATACAAGAACAGAAGGTCACAGGTTCAAAGCCCAGCTGGGGCTACTGCCAATCCTGCCCACATATTTTTCCCACAACTAAACAGTGATAGTAAGGACACACCTTTCATGGCGGGGACATATGCAATGGTAAGACATCTATCTTTTACCCCACTGAGCACAGACACCATGAACAGGGGCAGTACCTAGAGCAGAATCACCCAAATGCAGTCCTGGTGGGCCACACACCAGTCAGGTTCCATGCTGACACTCATACAAATGCCTGTGCTGTATATCTATGCACCACCCCCATGGCATGTAGATGTAGCCCATGCATATTCATGAGGGATAGCAGGAAAACCCGAACAGTGTGATGCAAACCTGGACTGGAGTTGGGAATCTGTGCCGTAAAGCAGCAGCCATCAAGGGCAGACACACCCACACCCACAGGCCCCATTGGCCAATGTCTCCTGGAAAGGCAGAACATTGGACCGTGCATGCAGCACCCAAAACGAGCACTTGCATAACTTACCAATGTCACCCTACACCTGAGGTATACGGTACACAGCTCGGAGACGTTTGCTAGGAGCACAGGCAGGCAGTTATCCATACGTTACGTACATACTGCTAGTTGACCCCATCCAAACAATCTGTTAGGTGTTTGCGGGGCATGCTCCAGGCCTGGCCTCTGACGGTGCTTACCACCCTGGGGAGTGACCACCAGCTGTAATGCGTACCATATCCATGCCTTGCCGTGCTCAGGACCGGTTTGGTGGGCAAGGCTACTTACCCCCTCAATCGTAGCACCATGATGGCAGAGGTGTGGAAGTGTGTGTCTGTCTATACCAGGGGTGGGCAAACTTGGTCCTGGAGGGCCACAGGCCAGTCAGGTTTTCGGGATATCTCTAATGAATATGCATGAGATATATATGCATTAGAGATATCCTGCCAACCTGACTGGTTTGTGGCCCTCCAGGGCTGGATCTGGAGACCCCTGCCTTGCACCTCTGTCATTTAAGATTGTGAGTGGACAAGGTGCAGATGTCCAAGACATCAAAAAGTTTAGATAGAATTTGTCACAGTCCTCCTCACTTCTCACCACCACCAAAAAATTGTCTATTAGACAACTTTTTGGTGGTGGTGAGAATCGAGGAAGAATGTGACACATTCTATATACCCTTTCAATGTCTAGGACATCTGTACCTTGCCCACTCATGATCTTAAATGACAGAGGTGTAAGGCAGGGGTCTCCAAATCCAGCCCTGGAGGGCCACAAACAGTCAGGTTGGCAGGATATCTCTAATGCATATATATCTCATGCATGTTCATTAGGGATATCCCAAAAACCTGACTGGTCTGCGGCCCTCCAGGACCGGAGGTGCCCACCCCTGGTCTATACAGTGGGTGTTGGCTGCAAGCCCCTTCAACAGCCCGCACTGCCAGCACTGTTGCCAGTATTGGCCAGTCAATGTGCATAATGAGGTGCAAGGTACCATGGGTATAGCCAGGGCAGGGTGGCGTGGCCAGGATGCATCTGCACTGGGCATAGGGCCCTGGCAGGGACATTGGCTGGGATATTGTAGTGTCCGGCCACCACCTACACAGACAGGGTGGCGAAAGCATGTCCTTCTGGGGGATCACGCTCACCCTGACTGTGCAGTGACCACAGCATGGCTAGGCCCCCCCCCATAGTGCTGTATAGTAGTTCTCTCATGTGATAGATATGGGTTTCTCTTTGGGGCCCAGTCACTGATCTATCTGCTTGCTGTGTATGCAGACAGCCCAGTTCTGGGTGCATGCATCTCTATTGGGAACATGCACTATGGACTAACCAGCAGACTGTTTGTAGCTGGTAAATGTCTTGCTATAATGGCTTGCAGGGTGCAGTGGCTGTTGGCTTGCTGCAGGGGAATATCTGGTGGTGGAGTGCAGCTTACCATGCCCTGGGCTTATGTCTGTCTGCTATTGTGTTATGGCTGTGTATGGAGCTGCCTGCCTGGGGGGGTGTGGTGGTGTTCCTCAGCAGGACTGAGGTTGATGTTGCCCTCTACTGCCACCTTTGCAGGGAGGTAGAGTGTGGATCCCTTGATGGGGACCATGTTTGCCACTAGGGGGGGAGGGGGGGGGGGGGGGGTGCCTGATGGCGGCAGACAGGGATATCCATGGTGTTTGTGCAGAAACTAGCTATCTTACACATTAACACTGCTTTGGAACGCCCGCTTGGCCTCCAGCAGCCATGGCAGGTGTTGTTGACCTGGTCCTGGCCACCTCATTGCACACTCAGGGTGAGCACAGTACCCGCACGATGTAACGGTGTGTGGCTACTCTGTGCCAGTAAAACACCCGGTCAGTGCCCCCTACTAGGCCAAGGTGCTGTGTGGGTGCACCCGGTCACTTCCCCCAACAGGGCCGAGGTGCTGTGGGGGTGCATTCCCCATCTTGTGTCCATCTGCGGACAGCTAATTTGCATGTGCAGTGCATCATGGGTACGGGTGGCCTAACCCTATCCTGTTGACACCAGCAGACTGTCTGTGAGGTGACGTGTAGGCTATCTGCAGCAGGCCAGGGGCCTGCTTACAGCTATGGAGCTGTAGCGCAATGGTTACATCACTGCCTGTGCAGCCAGAGGTCATGGGTTCAAACCCACAGTGGGGCCCTTTGGTAGGGCTGTCCATAGCTTTATTTTTATTTACTGTACATATGTCTATGCCGGCAAGACCACCCTCAGCTTACTATACCCATTAGGTGCCTCTGAGGGTGCTTCATAGGGCGCCCTGTAGGCCACCTTATGGTTGCCATCCCTATAGGGTGCACTATACATTATCCTGTGTCACAACATACATGCTGCCCTATAGGGGTCATTCAAGGGTGCCTTGGCGAACAGTGCACTGTAACATGTGCCTTATGGGCCGCCGTATGTTAACATGCTGGGAGAGTGCGTTTGCTAGTAGTGATAACAAAATAAAATTATACAGCCTCCTACAGCACTCCACAACATAATACATACTGCCTCAGCAGGCATTTTTCACTGGGCATTGTGAGGAGTTGAACCCCTGATCCCTGCACCATTGGTCAGTGTCTTCACCGTTGTACCACGGCTCTGTTGCTTTGTATACTCAGCAGCGTGCCACTTTGCCTTTCCACGCGCTAATGTCGACCCCCGCACATTAGCGCGACGCACACACGTCCGGTTGCTTACTACCGTTTTTTTTCTATTTTCTGCCTGAACCGCCCACTCCTTATATGGCACAGGCACACTAGCACGGCCCCGCACGTTAGGAATGTTTAGTAAACATGCCCCTAAGTGAAACATGTACCTTTGACCCATTGTACTTAGTAAAAGGGACTTAACACTTAAACAATGGCTTTTTTTAGTCCGTTACATTGTTGGAGGAGCTGCAATTATTTTTTAAATCTAAAACAATCTCCTACTAAAGGGGTGGGAGAAGGGTGACCCCCCCCCCCCCCAGGGCAGAAGTGCGAGATTTCTATGGGCTATGAAAAAGGAGGGTAAGGGAGGGATTGGGTGCCCCCCGCCTCAAGACTACCTGCAGTGTGTGTAGGGGAGGGGAGCTGGACTTATTTCGGGGAGTTGTAATATGAAAGAGGACGTGCAAAGGAGGGACATTTGGGCTGAAGAAGACGGGAGGAATCTCCTGCTACCAGACTGTCTTACTGGCCTCCCCCATCCCCGAGTACACTATGGAGGCGTCTTCTCAAGAGGGAGTAGAGATGTGTGCAACTGGTTAAAAAACAGCCCTGGTTTTATCACTCATTCCATGTGCCACACCGGGGTGGATTTTCCACTGTTTGTGTGGGTCTGAGTGCAGTGGTGGTGTTTTTTTGCAGTGGCTGGAAGGCATGGCAATCCAAGAAGAGCAGATGCAAAAGAGCCTAGGCAAGAACACCGGGAATAAAGAAGCCTGGGTCCACATGTTAGCAATCATTGACCAGGCCCATATTTTAAATTAATAAATGTAGGCCACTATTATTAGTGCCAATTTTTGATATGTGCTGGAGCTAGGGTTGCCAACTGACCGGTTTTCAGCCGGCGTGGCTGGTTTTTATATGGCCAGGATGGCTGCCGGCAGACTGGTAAAACCGGCACTTGAAAAGCCGATTTTGTTTGTGGCTGGTGGGCAGAACTGCCATCATAGGCAGGTTTCTGTTCTTCCGTCCTATGAGGAGCTGCTATTCTGCCAGGCTGAGACTAGTCAACCGAATGAACCAATGAGACAACAGCGGGAGGGACTAAGGAGTAATGGGAGCTGAGTAAGTCAGCCGAATGAGCCAATGAGACAGCAGAGGGCGGGACTAGAGAGTAATGGGAGCTGAGTAAAGGTCAGCTGAATGAGCAATGAGACAACAGAGGGTGGGACTAGGGAGTAGTGGAGGGAGCTTCCAGCATGAGGTTTTTCGTCGACTGGTGGAGAAAGCCAGCCAGTCACAGCCAGAGCCAGAGCCTGCCAAATGACGGTGAGTGGGTCTGAACAGTGATACTGGACTTCCCAGGGTCTTAAAAAAAGATGTTTTATATGGGGACGGTTATGGTGCTGTTGTGCTGTGCTGCACTGCCTGAACTCTGGTCCTTGATTCACTTAAATAAATGTCCATGTCGTCACTTATTTTTAACTTCCAACTATTCAGATGCTCACTGCTGCCAAGTACAGCTCATAGCAATATATATTGTCAGCAACACTTCCCTGGTGGCCAGTGGATGCCAGGGCAGGTGAGACACAAAATATAAAGTTAAGATTTGAGAGTCTTTTGAAGGCCCAAATGGCTCTTGGTCCTTGGAATTTTCCTTGAGCTCCAAATCTTTAATGAAATACTTAAGCAGAGTGGTGGGAAAAATAAGGCTTTTATTTCCCGTCTTTGCTGAGGTTCAAAAATATTGGGTTACAACGTGAAAGCAAAAGTCCTTACTTCAGGTAGAATAACAAACTTAGGTTCTTCAAACAAAACTATCATACATTTTGGGTGGGGCTTAACCAAATTAAGAATGCTCTGTTGGTACTTTAAACAGATCACAACTCTGGCAGAGATTCTGTAATAGCAAACGCTGTGAAAAGCTCTTATTCAATCACTCACCCACAGAAGGAAAACTCTCAGACAGGCTGGAATGCAAACAGGATCTTTAATGTGCACACAGGATCAGACAGAGAGCCGGTACCCTCCACAAAAGGTCTGAGCCCCGAGGGACGGCCTACAATGCCTTATATACAGTACAGTTTTAAACTCATTCTACAATCCCATTTGCCACAGGTATTTCCTGCCCACCAATCAGCAGCCCCTGGGGAGGTACCTGGGTGACCTGTCCAAACCGGTATGCTCTGGTCTGTTGGTTTCTGGGCTAGGGGATACTGTGCTCAGACCTGGAGTGGGGGGAAGGGTGCCTAGTGAAATCTCAATGCCTTTCTCTTAGCAGGCTGATTACCTCATGGCTTGCGGGGGAAGGGTCAGGCTGATCAGAGCCTCATGGCTTGCCGCATGGCTGGGGGGAAGGGTTACCTACAGCCAGACCTCATGGCTGCCTCAATTCTAGACTTCCGGAAATACACAATGTACAATCCATGTCATGGTCAGATACATCTTCTATGGGATCCACTTGCATTTGCTCATAATCCGATACCTCTGATTCAGTGTCCCTGGTTTCATGCAAACCATATTCAGGGGTTTTATATATTTGCTCTAGCAAGTCCCAATGTTCTGGGCCTAACCTAGGGCGTCAGCCCTGTGCTATATTGAGCTTACAAGTATCCCTTCTTCTTGGAGGTTTTATATCAACATTATATAAACCTTTATCCTTCACAGCATTCTTCTTAGGCATATATTTTCCATACCTTTTATTGCAGCAGCCTGGTGATGAAAGGTTTTCTCCTTTGGCTTGCTTCCTCCCCTCAGAAGCTTCGTGCCAATCCTCTCTCTGAAAGTTTGCTTTATCTTTCAACCGTGGGAACAGCTCTCCTGGTAAATGCCTGCTCCTGCAACAGCCCAAATCCTGGCTTCCGTGCTCAGCCTGGCTTTTCCTTCCCAGCTGATTCCCACTTGCTTCTTGCTTGCAATCAATGTAAGGCTTTCTCCTCTGCCAGCCAACAGCTTTCTCACCAACCTGAGCCGGTCCTTCCTTGGCTCCTTGTGGCTTCCTGTTAGCTCCTGGAGATTCTCTGTTAGGTCCTTCTCTGGCTTGAGACGATTCTCTCTCCTGGACCTGACCTGGTCCTCCCTGGATCCGACCTGGTCCTCTCTCCTTGACCTGACCCGGTCCTCTCTGGTTCTGACCTGATCCGACCTGGTCCTCTCTGTTTAGCTTTAGGCAGTTCTTCCTTATAAAGAACTCCTCTCCTTGAGGCATGTGAATTGTTTGTCATGTGCTCCTGACCAGCTGGGCGTGGCACTCCAGTCTCTCTGACTGCACTCCTGCTCCCTCTAGCTGGTCCCTGTGAACATTGCACTCTGTGCACATATTTTTCTCTGTGTAAAACAGTTTCATTTCTCTCATCAGGGCTCTCATCAGCCCTCGCTGCATCACAATATGCTTGCAGCCAATCAATGTAATGTCACTCAAACTCTCAGCATTATATATTTTATTAAACGCAAATCAGGCACACACTTATCAGGGGATTTTTTGTAACTCCTTATCAGCATTTCAGTCTTCAAAACATGGCGCCTCGGCGTCCCTGCATCACTGTGGGTCCTGGGACTGCCTGGCAGGTTACTCACACCAGGTAAGGGCAGCACACCACTTTAGGTTTCATAGTTACTGCCTAGGGAGTTAGCTCAATGAATGAAATCCAAGCTTTAGACTGCAATGCATCACTCCAATGGCAGTCTTCATCCTGCAGTGCACTGAGCATATTAGTGGTGAAGGATTGGAGTAGGTTCTTATGTTGATTCCTTCAATATATATAGGACTATTTAGTTTAAGTAGCTCTCCTATTTGGCCAATATTATTCGATTTGGTCCACCTTGGGGGTCAGGAAGTTCATAAATGAATCCACAGCACATAGTGAGGTATACTGAACTGCAACTTTACTGAAATATCATTGAGCTTCAGCATTCACAGTATTTTTCAAGAAGACACTCAAACACAGAATTCACAGTTCTGATAATAGATCTGTATAATCTTATCCTTTCACCTTTAGAGTTTCTCCCCTACAGCTCCCTACACTTGCCCTTGGTAATTTTTGTGGGTGGGGCTAGTATGGAGTGTGGGTGGGACTGGGGGCGGGGCAGAGGTGGGACTGGGGGTGGGGAATGGGCAGAGCATGCTGAGCCACAGGTGTCAGGTTTTTCTTGGTGAAAATGTTGGCAACCCTAGCTGGAGAATAGCCTTTGCTACCATGCCTCAATACAGGCCTGCTCCTGCGGTGCTACGGTCCTGTTACATCACTTGGTCCCCGAGCAGAAGCAGCAACTTTGGAAACCACATTCAGTTTGGGGTCTGTGAGCTCTTGTACTCTGGATCTGCAGTGTCCGGGCTTTCTACTCATGGGTTTCCATGGTAACAAGATGCCCTGCAAGGCTGGGGCAATACAGGGTTTGCCAGCAAGCGAGGGATTTCAGGCCTCACACTGAATTTTGCTGTGTCAGTGGAGGAGAGGTATGTATAAGGGTAATCGGGGTGAGGGTGGAAGACCTCTCCCCATCCCCGCTTTTTCCCATGGGTGCCCTAGATTCAAAGTCAAACTCTGCTACTGCAGTATATATATATGCTCAGTTTTGGTGTAATCTCAGCTGCTGGATCAAAACAGACTTGAAAAATATGAAATTAAATAAATGACAGAGTTTATCTAGGCCTTGACAAGTAATTAGATTAGTTAGAGAAATATCTAAATATGCAATATTCCAATGCTTGAAAAAGTCAAGCATATGTTAACTCAGATATAACTGTACCTTGGGCACTGACTACCAACCAGGTCCTGTCTGTCTTGGGTCATTGCTTCTATTCTTAGGTGCTTATAAATTGTAAATTTAGGGTGGCATTTTCGAAGGCATTTACATGGGTAACTGCCCATGTTACCCGTGTAAATGCCTTAACTGTGATTTTCCAAAGACACTTACGTAAGTAGTGCCTTTGGAAAATCCCAGTTAAGAACTCGCTGAAAACATCCAACAAATGGTGAACCAATCCCTTGTACAGGGCATCATGCCCAACGCCCTAAAACTCACAACGCTTCGACCAATAATAAAAAACAATAAACTTGACCCAAAAGACCCAAACTCTTACCGACCGATAGCCAGCATTCCATTTATAGCTAAAATAATAGAAAAAAACATCCAATTACAATTACAAGACCATATCGATGAACACAAACCCTTAGACTCTCACCAGTTTGGCTTCCGCCCCTATCACGGTGTAGAAACCCTTCTAACTACACTGATAGACTTCCTCATCAAAGGCACAGATGATAGCAGTCAAGGCTTCCTACTCCTCTTCATAGACATCTCTGCCGCCTTTGACAACATCAACCACCTTACTTTGATCAATAGACTAGAAAATCTAGGAATAGGTGGGACAGTACTCAATTGGTTTAAGTCTTACATCACAAACAGACTAATACGTGTTCAAATAGACCAGGAAATGTCAGAAACCTTCCCCCAAGGACAAGGAATACCCCAGGGATCCGCCCTTTCTGCCCTCCTTTTCAACCTGTACCTCCAACCCATTACAAAAATATTCAGAAAACACAAAATTAGTCACTTTATCTATGCTGATGACATCATGCTTGCTCTCCCCATATCCACCAAAAATCCTACCTACGATGCCCTATCAAAATGCATGGTGGAGACCACCTCCTGGATGGAATCTAACTACCTTACCATCAACCTCAAAAAAACGGAGGCAATGTTCGTAACAAGATCACCCGTGACTGAGGACATCTATCCAACATCAATCTCAATCATAAATACAACTATACCCGTCAAAAAAGAGGTAAAATACCTAGGGGTAATAATAGACCATACACTCACCATGCTACCACATATAAAACAGACGGTAAAAACCATATTCTACAAACTCAAAACCATACAACATCTAAGACCCCTTCTTGACACCCATGACTTTAGATCAGTTGTTAACACACTCATCACCCCACACTTTGACTATTGTAATAGTCTCTTAATTGGCCTACCACAAAAAAGTACATACCTACTTCAAAGAGCCCAGAACATCTGTGCCAAAGTAGTCACAAAAGCCCGCCTAGTAGACCACGTAACCCCAATAATGCTAGAACTGCATTGGCTCCCTATAAACAGCAGAATCAGATATAAAATCCTCCTAATCACATTCAAGCTCCTGAACAACATCGCCCCATCATATCTATCCATGCTATTACATGCCCCATCAGAATCAAGAACGCGCAGACTAAACGCAACACACTCACTTGAAATACCAAACTCATTCAAAAAAACTAAAAAATCCACCAGCAACAGAGCCTTCTCATTCACTGCCCCCATGCTCTGGAATAATCTCCCAATAAACCTTCGGATCATAAAAGACCTCACCCAATTTAGAAAGGAACTCAAGACATACCTTTTCTCCGAACACTATGAAATCCCAGACCCCCTAGTCCAACCACACACCATCCCCAAACACTCAAACACAAAGCCCTAAAACCACACTCAACTACCCACACACATACACCCACCACATACACCCACCACATACACCCCAAAATACTCCCAAGAGATGAAAAAAGGAAATAAATTCCTCCACACACACACACATATAAAAGGTAGAAAACTCTGACTACCTATAAAAAGGTAGAAAAAACTCTGATCAACACTAGATCAACACTACGATACAGAAACTTATTAATGTATATAAAATGTAAATAGTTTTGACAATTAATGCACAGTTATTTGTATAAAGTTACAATGTTATAAATCTCTGTTAACAACTATTATCTGTATAAAGTTAAAAAAATCTCTGTTTCATGTAATGTATACATTAGTATACAAATTTGTTTACTTGTTCCATGTAAACCGCCCCTGATCTCTGGAAGGGGCGGTATAGAAGAAATAGCTAAATAAATAAATAAATAAAATAAAATAAATCCCTAACGTGCTCAGATACTATGCAGTTAGCATTGGGGCTTGTTGGGAGCATTCCAGAGCAAGGCAGGGGCAGACGAAAGGGCTAAGTGGGTAGCAACGATTTTCAATACTTAGCCCTCTGCATCTTAAAGATAGGCAAAGATTTTCCTCGTCTATCTTTCATCGAAAATCGCTGCTACCCGCTTAACTTCAACGTCTGCCAGCATATCCAACATCTGCCAGCGTATCACCTGGGCTGACCACCATGCACCTCCAATGGCAGATTACTTAACTTCTTTTAAAAAATATGTTGTTTCTCAAATAGGTGACTACCCCATTCCCCGACACTTCAAATCAGAGCTCACAAAGCGTTTCGCGATGACCCTCGCTTCATCAGGGGAAACACCAATCCCAAAACCAATTGGCACATCCGACGTCAAACATGGGACCACAGTATCTCCAACTCTTCTTGAACAAAACCGGTCCAAAACCGGCATGCACGGCATTTTTTTAGATCAAGGTGCATCTTTACACCCTTATTGCACTTACAAAATAGGCAGCAGAAAAGCAGATGGCAACATGCGATAACTGTGCTGAAGTTTATAAAATTCCCCTCTTTGTCTCTGTGAGAAAAATACTTAGCCAGCCTGCCCTAAATCTTTTGAAACCAGGCCATGTTTACATGTTAACATATTTTATGCATCAGTTTTACATCTATGCTTAGTGCTGTCGCACAGACCTTAAAAGCACCATATGAAAAATAAAAAGGTATGTTTTTTATTTTCTGTGCTGGTTACTAATCTTAATATTTTAGGTTCTTTGGTAATCAAAAAAGCAAGGCAAAAATATGTGGGAGACGGAGATCAACGTGGAGAATGTGCTGAGACAGAACACGAAAGGAAAATAACATCAACAGGAAAATTACAAATGGACTGGAAATTAAAGCTAATAAATCTGTGGGCCGTTAGTTTCCTTGGTCCTGCTTTACTGGTGAATAGTAACATATGCCTGTTTGTTTTCTTTGGCGCTTACTACCATGCAGTGGATAGGAATTTGGCTTTGGGCATTTCATGGACTTAAACAAAGCACAAGACTCTCTCTGTTTGTAGGGCAAATTGAGGCTTATAACACATGCAGCCAGATGTTATCTTGATTCCTAGCCTAGACCATGCAGGGCCGGTGCTACCTGTTTTGCTGCCCCTGTTCAAAAAGCTACTGGGTTACTACTTTCTATGGTAGCAGAGACAGTCATGAGGTGCAGGGTTTATGAGCCAGCGAGTGATAGCGCATCCCGCAGGAGCCTTGCTGCTCCTTATTAAACAGGAGGAGGTGGGGCCCCTCAAGAAGCTGTGAGTTCATGCTGGCTGACAGGTGCCATACTCTCGCTGCTGGTAATGGCAGTCCAGGAGTTAGAGCTGGCCAAATATTCCCTTAGAGAAAGAATTTTGAGGTCCGCGCTTGTTAGAATTTTGAAAAGCAATAGTTAATATATTTCCTACATTTATTTTCTTCCTCTTTCATTTTCTTTTTCTCATTCCTTTTTCTCCCATCGCTTCTTATCATGTCCCAAACTCTTCAGTGCTGGGTTTTCTTCTCTTACTCACCGCCCTTTTTCCTGGGTACGAGTGCTTGACCTTCAGACCCTGATTAGTCGAATGTCTTTATCTTCCCTCCTCTCTTCTACATGCCTGTTCCATCCCCAAAACTCTGATGTGTGGCTGCCCTCCTTTCATTTCCCAAAAGCTCTGATCTGCTATATCAAATATTATTCACATGTGAAAAAAGGACCTATGTGGTCTAAAGTGTTCATCTGAAATATTTTTGGATAAACGATTTAATAAACTCCCACTTTTGGAGAGGAAATTCAGGATTCGTGCATCTGGTCGGTGGCCATAGATAAGGCCGGGATATACAGTACGAGCCTTTGATTCCTTGATAACGCAATCTACTTCACAACTAGCCAAATCTAGGGTGGTCACTCTTCCTCAGATGCTATCTTTTTGCTTTGGGATGGAGGGTTCTTTCTGAGATCTCTACTCCTTCAGTGGATCAAGAGGTCTCCTTAATGGATATTTAGAAGCTAGTAACCCGGACTGAGTCTTTTGGCGAAGGATGTTGATGCTGAAGCGTGCACATTCTATAAACACAGAAACATAGAAAATGATGGCAGATAAAGACCACACAATGTATCCAGTCTGCCCATCCATAAGAACTACAGTATTAAGCTCTATAATCTCATCCTCTCCCTCCGAGACCCTCTGCATTTGTCCCATGCTTTCCTGAATTTAAAGTTCTCATCTCCACCAGCTCTGCTGTCCCATGCAGCCACTACCCTTGCAGCAAAGAAGCATTTTATTTGGAAAATTCCCTTAGTTTAAAGAATTTGAAGTTTTGATTTTTTAAAATTTATTTATATTTCTGAATTTTCCTAGTGCTCGATTGCTGTCTTCTGGAGAATTGCCAAAAAAAAAAAAAAGAAATTCACCACAGTCTTGAATTTTCCTACTGTAGATTCTATGACTAGAATCCTGTTAAACATATTTGGCAGCGGCACTCAGGTGCTTTTAAAGCACATGGCTGCTACCAGTTAATTAAATCAGATATTCAGTGCTAGAGTCTATCTGGCTTTTAGCCTTGAATATCCGTTTTTGACGGGCAGCATTGTTCCTATCAGTTGGGTAGCGATATTCACCCACTAACAGGATGACAATAACCAGTTAACATGAGGATGGACATTGACCTGTCCTAACCTTAACCAGTTAGCGGCTGAATATTGCCGCTGACCGAATAGCTGCCAGGACCACCACTGATCTGTCCACAGACTGCCCCAGTTTTAACTGGTGGATATTCAGTGGCCCTATCTGGATATTGTCGCTGAATATCGGGATTGCCTCGGTTTAGCCGCTTAGCAGATACTGTACTGAAAAGGCAGAGGGTGCAGTGTGGAAGCCCCTTGGATGCTGTTGACGTCATCCATTGAGGTGGTGTTATCTGCACCCGTGCAGTCTGCCACTCTGATGGCTACCGTGCAGTAACCACACGTCGCAGACTTGCTCACTCTCTACCCATTTCCCGCCGTCTTGCATCGCTAACACAGTTTGTGCAGACAGCGCATAAAATTGCTGCACTTCCTGCTTCCGTGCTGCTCCTTATGCCTGAAACAAACTCCCTGTCGCTTTACGTCAGGTTTCATCTCTCCCCCTTTTCAGATCCATGCTAAAGGCTCACCTCTTTCAGGCCGCTTCGTTCTCCTTCTGTCTCCTCACCCTTCTCTACTGTACCCTTGTTCTCTTCTATTCTACTGTCTGTCTTGATTAGATTGTAAACTCTGATGAGCAGGGACCGTCTTTTATATGTTTCTGTACAGCGCTGCGTATGCCTTATAGAGCTATATAAATAATAGTAGTAGTAGTAGCTGTGGGTTAGTGCACCCAGATAGCATGCACTGCTGCGTTAACAAGTATCGCAGCTTAATAAACCTGCTGCTATGAACCAGTGCATCTTTCCTCTTGTCACCTGCGTCTCCCCATAATATGTGCTGGAATTGTGATCTAGCTATTTTCTTTATTTTGCAGGAATTCTTTATTATTATTTCTGTTATTTTCTTTTGCATTTTCTGTGTGCATATAGTTTACAAATATGATTAGTGAGTGGAGGAGTGGCCTAGTGGTTGGGGCAAGGTACTTCAGGCTGAAAAGTCTGGGGTTCAAATCCCACTAGAGGACAGCAACCTTGGGCCGGAAGGACTGGGGTTTCTAGTCCCACAGGTGCTCCTTGTGGTCTTGGGCAAGCCACTTAACCCTCCATAGCCCATGTTCCCTGTAAAATAGTTATCTCCAAGTTATAATGCCCTGTTCAGTGTAATTTCAGTTTGTTCATTGTAAACCGCACTGATGCAGAATAGCACGGTATATAAGAGAATGTAAATAAAATAAATAAATAAATAAATTAGATAAATGATCCAATAAAAGTTATCATAGTTTGTGGATAATCCAGTTTAGTCCAGGAACCAAACAGCTGCTCCGTGATCTCCATAATATATACTCCAATTGCTAAAATGACAAGAAAGGGCTAAATATTCAGAAAATTAGATAGTTAAATGCTGCAGCAGTTAGTCACAGCATGAATATCATCCAGATAGTCAGCGCTGGTTTCCAGATAGTGGCCAATGCTTAATATCCATATGTCGTAGTCAGTATCAACAAATATCTGGCTAGCTGTGATATTTAGCCACTCTCTGGATAGCCTAAACTAAAAAAACTATCCTATATGCTAAGTTACACAGATAGACTTAGGGATCTATATTGGAAACGTTAGGCAGCCGATAGGCAGACAAACCTGGCCAAAATCCATGCAAAACCCGCAAACACAGGTAAATTTGAGCTCTAGTGGTGCATGCATGAGTCTAGGTGTGGCATCCGCATGCATGCAGAATGCCGATATTCTATGGTGGTTGTTGTTGTTGTTAAGTGCCTTCAAGGTGGTGTCGACTCATGGCGACCTTCTGGATAGTTGTCCTAAATTGTGTTTGATCTTCAATCAGGCGGCTCATTGTTGACAGACTGGTACCCGTAGCTGCTGTTATTGTATCGATCCATCTCATTGCTGGCCACCTTCTTTTGCATTGACCTTCTACCTTGCCAAGCATGTCTTTCTCTAATGATCTCTCTCTTCGCATGATGTGTCCAAAGTATGAAAGTCGAAGTCTTGTCATCTGAGCTTTTAAAGAAAGCTTAGGTTTGATCTCCTCTAGTACCAACTGGTTTGTTCTTCGGGCAGTCCATAGTATACACAGTATTCGACGCCAGCACCATAATTCAAAGGCATCAATTTTCTTCCTGTCTATCTTTTTCACTGCCCAACTTTCACATCCATATGATGTTATTGAAAATGCCATAGCTTGAACAAGTTGAATCTTTGTATTTAGAGAGACATCTCTGCTCTTGAGAATCTTGTCTAGGTCCTTCATAGTCATTCTGCCAAGAGCAATGCGTCGTCAGATTTCTTGACTGCTATTGTTGCTTCTATATTTTTTTTTTGAAAGCTGTTTTGGTTATTCCATGTAATCTTTATGTTTTTTGGTACGCTGAATCCGAAAATGACCTCCATTTTGTCATAGGACATCACGTTTCCTGACAATTTAGGTAACTATGTTAAATAAGGCAATACCTCAAAATAAATGGAAATAGACTTATAAAATTAAAGTTTTATTACAATATTTTCATGAAAACCCTTTTTTGAACTGAAATGAGCTCACCTACACACACTAAACTCGATTCTTCTTCCTTGTGAGGCCCCTCTTGGTGCATTTACGCTTGTGAGTAGCATTGGGAATGTCTCTCTGAAGCATCCAACAGTAGTCTGCCATCATTGTAATGCTCCATTTTCCCTGGTATTTCCTTTCCATCTCTTTAATGTCTTGGTGGAATCGTTCACCTTGTTCCTCACTCACAAATTTTCAGGAAAGTAGTCAAGGTGGGACTGGAGGAAATGCACTTTCAAACTCATCAGGCAACCTAAAGCTTGAAATGCTTTCAGCATTCGTCCGACAATCTTTTTGTAGTGAGGATCTTTGTTATTGCCTAAAACTTTCTGTATGACTTCTTTAAATGCAATCCACCCTTCTTTTTCAGGATCCATCATGGTATTGACAAACTCTTGATCAACCATAAGCCTTCTAATGTCTGGTCCGACGAACACACCTTCCTTCAATTTTGCCTCCGACAGGCCTGGAAACTTGGTGACCAAGTATTTGAAGCATTCTCCATCTCTTGGAAGTGATTTTACAAATTGCTTTATCAATCCCAATTTTATGTGGAGAGGTGGTAGAAGAACTTTATGGGAAGGTACCAAAGTTTCTCGGAGGACATTTTTTTCACCGACTGTTAGCACCCTCGGCTGCCAACTCTTCTTGGTCCAGTGATTTTGTCGGTCTCGACTGTCCCATAGACACAGAAAACAAAGATATTTGGTATACCCAGCTTGTTGCCCGAGCAGCATGCACAAGACCTTCAAGTCCCCACACACTTGCCAACCATGGTCTTCATATTTAAGTTTACGAAGAACCAATTCCAAGTTCTCGTAGGTTTCCTTCAAGTTTACGGAATGACCTACAGGTATGGAAGCGTAAAAACCGTTGTGGAGTAAAACTGCTTTGAGACTTCTTTTTGAAGAATCTATAAAAAGACGTCATTGCTCTGAATCATATTGGATTTTAAATTGACCCATCAGACCTTCGACATCGATGCAATAAACCAACTTGTCTTTCTGGGCAAAGTAAGGAACAAACTCCTTTTCACGATGTCTGAACCATGAAGATGACATTCCTGGCAACAATAAATTCCTGCTTTTCAGCCTTGATCCGAGTAACTCAGCGGCATCTTTGGGAGGATTCAAATCTCTTACCAAATCATTCATCTCCTCCTGAGAAAACAATTTTGGTCTTGTATCATCTTCAAAGTCAGAACTTGATTCGTCATCTGGTTCAGGTATGACTTCACCTTCATCGGAGCTAGGTATCTCTTCCAAGGTAGCAGGGGGCTTGGGTACTGGTATTTCTGTGCCATGGGGGATGGGACGAATTGCCGAGTGAAGATTGGGGTATGAAATGGAATGCTTCCATTTGGAATTAAACCCTTTCACATCGCATGAACAAAAGTAACAGTCGTCACTATGGTTCTTTTGCTCTCGCCATACCATAGGAATCCCATAACGGAAAGATTTTTTTCTTACCCTTGAACCAGTTTCGGACACACTATTTGCACACTTTATGAGGCGCCCAGACTTTATCTTGATCTCCAATTTTTAGTCCAAAGTATGCAAAGTATACTTTTTTCACAAAGTCTGTAATATTCTGCTGTTGCTTCAACACTGTATATTCACCACAGATGAAACAGAAACT
This sequence comes from Ichthyophis bannanicus, assembly GCA_033557465.1. Taxonomy (NCBI): domain Eukaryota; kingdom Metazoa; phylum Chordata; class Amphibia; order Gymnophiona; family Ichthyophiidae; genus Ichthyophis; species Ichthyophis bannanicus. The sequence goes on from CM066049.1 coordinate 68,269,572, forward strand.
GTCTGGCAAATTAATATACTTTTGCAGAGCCATAACATAACGGCTGAAGAATGACGAGCTAACACGAATTGCGATGAAAAAGTGTGAACAGCCTAGAACCAAGAACCTGATGATGATTTGTGCACAAGTGTGGCATGCAGGAGAGAGCAGCTCTGTGTCTGTACACGAGATGTCACAGTGCTGGCCACGCCCCCCTGCATTGACCGGAGCTGCTGCTATCTGCCCTGTGTCTCTCTCCCATTGGATTCTTCAGGAAAGATTAACCCCTTCTACCATTAGAAGCACGGACTTAAAACTTGCTTAGCTTATGTATATATTGCTGACCATCAGATTTACAGTGCTATATTTTTTTTTACATAACTCGGAGAACCCCTTTAAGGTTTTTTTGGCATTTTATATCTTAAATGCACTTATGTGAATTAATTAATAGTAATTTGAAAAAATTTGATAAATTTGAAGACAATTTTGCATGTTGTGGCAAATCATGACGTCTAGGAGTTTTTTCAATATTTTATTTGTTTTCAGCACACCAAAATACATGGAAATTAAATGAAAATAATCAAACAGCTTTTTAGTCGCAGACCTGTGTAGTTGAGCTAAGTAGGTTAAATGGTGGTGTCCGGGCACATTGATTTTATGTATTTATTTATTTAACATTTTTTTATATACTGCTTTTCAGTTATATCAAAGCGGTTTACATTGAAGCAGAACATGTATTACATGGAACAGTGTAAAGAACTATATACATTTAACTGGTTACAACGTTTCAACTATTTACAGTAGATTGATTCTTAGCGTAGTCGTCTTTTTGTAAGGAGGGGACAGTTTTGAAGAGTTTTAAGAACCGTTGTGGATACTTCATATGTTGTTCTAGTGCTCAGTGAAAAAGTAGGTCTTTAGATGTTTCCTGAAGTCAGCGATATCTGAAGTAGCTCTTAGGTGGTGTGGGAGTGAGTTCCATAGTGATAATGAATACAATTCGAATACCCTGTGAAGTAGTTTTTGTGACGAGGTGGGCGATATGGTGGCAGTTGAGAGTGTGTTTTGGTGGATCTCCCTCCTCAATCGTGTGTCTAGGACTCTTTTGATTATATCATTTATGCATTCAGCGGTTATTTATTATCTTGAATGTCATCATTATAGCTTTATATTTTATTCTAGAGCGGATGGGAAGCCAGTGGAGTTCTTTTAAGGCGGGGGTAATGTGATCATACTTCTTAGTTCTTAGTTCCTGTAATTAACCATTTAAGGGCCAAAAGCATGTAGTTCTATGCCAGGGTTTTAACCAGTTATGGGACCTATGAAAATCTGTTTTGGCTATTGTGTATATTCTGCTACTGAAGCATTCAAACTAGAGAAGAGGTACATGGGCAGAGGGATGTGGTGGCTACCCATGCAACACCAGAGATGGACACATCATAGATGGGCAAGGCAACCAGCAATAGCCACAGCAGCCTGTATTGGTCCAGGCAGAGCGGAGATGCTACCGGACGCACCGAGTGTACTAACCAAGACTCATGTATCTGCAGCTGACCGCAGAAGAGGTGTTTTAGCATTACCTCTTTGATGCTGCAACTATCACAGACCTCTCTGCCATGCTGAGATGTGACCTGAAGTTCTCAACTGTTCAAAAGTATGCAATGATTGTAAGCTCTGATGAGCCTGTGGTACTCAAGGTTACCACTGCACTTGCCTTCTTCAGCACTGGAAGCTTCCAGCATGTTGTGGGGGCAACCACAGGCATCACACAATCAGCAACATTGCATTACATTGCAGTAGTGACAACAACTGTCCTCAAATGGCTCCATGAATATGTGTGCTTCCCAGCCAAGCCACAGGCCAGACAACAGACCATGCAGGCTTTTCATGAGACTGCATCGTTCTCATTGGTCTTAGGTGTGATTGACTGCACCCATGTGGCCCTGAGGCACCCTGCCATGATGAGATAGCATACCACAACAGTCACCCATACCACTCAATGAACATGCATAGGTGAGTGATGCATAACTGAAGCTATGGTTGCATGCTGGTATGTGGGTGTGGAGCTGTAAGGGCTACAGAAAAGGCATGGTGGGGGCATCGGGAAGTGTCCAGTCTGTGTGAGAAAGGCGCAACTGGGGGATGGTGGAGGGACTGCCCAGTCACCTATATGGGGAGGCAATGCATGTGCTAAGATTGGGGTTGGCCCCAGAGTGGGTGGAAGGTAGTCATGCGGTACAGATCACCAACATCATCACTGATGTGCCTCCTTCCCTGCATCTCCTCCTGTGACCCTCCAATCTTCCTCCTAACCTGGGCACTATGCCTCAGTGGTGCTGCCTCTGAGACATTGCTAACTGTCGCATCCTTCTCCCCAAAGATTGAGGCCTCATCAGGCCATTGCCCTGATGTCATGCCATTGCTCCCCAAGGAGGCATCTGTCTTAGATGCCAGCCTTACAGCTGTAATATCATGTAGGGGGTGTGAGATGGAGGCCATGTAGGCAGCTGTCTCCCTGGATAGGCAACGCACTGCCTCCTGGTGCCTCTCCTGCCGCTCTGCCATTTCACGCATCAACTGGGTTGAGTTGCTTAACTCTTGGCTTATCCTCTCGAGGCTTGTGAGGATGCCCTTAGTCAGGCTGACCACCTCTGCCCTGTCTTACAGCAACAGCTGTTCAGCAGCATCAGAACAGGTGTCGATGGGTTGCTCGGGGTATGGAGAACTCCAGCTCCAGCAGATCCTGGGGATGAGCTTGTAGCTGAGGAGAGTGAGTTGTTGTTACAGCAGTGGAGTCTTCCTGAGGGCTGGGGAGCATGGTAGGTGCAATGATATGACTGGGTTCTTCAGGGATACCAGGAAACAGCTGTGTATGCACTCAAGAAGGACTTGGGTTCTTATCGGAGGGTCTGGTTGGGGGTCCATCTGTGGAAAGGCAGTAAGCAAAGGGTTAGGGCAAGGGGGGGGGGTTCAGCTGGCTACATAAGGAGGTGGGGGATATGTGTGCTAACACATAGGGATTCCACCCTCCCCCTATGGAGCAAAGGAGCAGGGAATGGCACAGGAGAGCATCACCCTGGTGTGGCAGGAAGTGATCCTATAGCTAGGACTTGTCCTCTAGGTGATGTACGTTACACAGGGCCCTGGGACCTAACTTTGAGGTAGTATTAAACAATTCCTGTGGAGGTCTGCTGTTCTGTGGATGTGTGGGGCATATCAAGTCATACATGCAGATGTACTCCTACTACAGCTACTGCTACTGAGCATTTATATAATGCTACCAGGCATATGCAGTGCTGCCCGATACATGTAAAGATGATCTCTGCTTGTCAGAACTTAAAATCTCATCAAGACAGGCTATACAATAGCTAAGGACAAGGACACAACCAGGGAAGGTACAGAGACACATACAGTAAGGGTCCTTGGGCAAGGTTTGTCTGTTTGTGAATGACACCAAAATCTGCCACAGAGTAGACACCCAGGAAGGAGTAGATAGCATGAGAAAGGATCTACTAAACTTGAAGAATGGTCTAGAATTTAGTAGCTGCGATTTAATGCAAAAAAATGTAGGGTCATGCATTTGGGCTGCAACAATCCAAAGGAGCGGTAAAGTATTGGGAGTGACGTACTTCTGTCTGTGAAAGAAGAATGGGACATAGGCATGATTGTGTCTGACGATCTCAAAGTAGCTAAACGGGTAGAAAAGGCGACGGTGAAAGCTAGAAGGATGCTTGGGTGCATGGGGAGAGGAATTGCCAGCAAAAGAAAGGAGGTGATAGTGCCTCTGTATAAGTCTTTGATGCAACCTCATTTGGAGTATTGTGTGCAATTCTGGAGACCGCACCTTCAAAAGGATTTAAACAGGTTGGAGTCGGTGCAGAGGGTGGCTTTTAAAATGGTTAGTGGTCTTCGTTATAAAACATATGGGGACAAACTTAAGGACCTTAATATGTTTACTTTAAAGGAAAGATGGGATAGAGATGATATGATTGAGACGTTTAAATACCTCCATGACATAAATGCACAAGAGGAGAACCTCTTTCGATTGAAAGCAAGTTCTACTATGAGGGGACATGGGATGAGGGTGAAAGGGGATAGACTTAGGAGTAATATGCGGAAATATTTCTTTATGGAAAGAGGATGCATGGAATAGTCTTCCAGTGGAGGTAGTACAGATGAGGACAGTATCTAAATTCAAAAAAGCATGGGACAAACACAGAGGATCTCTAAAGGAAAAAAGAGAACTCTTGTAATGAGTGATATGGAAGGACAGACTAGATAGGCCATGTGGTCTTTATCTGTTGTCATGCTTCTATGTCTCTAAGTGAATTAGGCTCCTAAAGCAGTCCCAAAGAGGTGAGCCTTCAACATGGATTTGAACAAGGGCATGAATGAAGCCTGACGTACAGACTCAAGTTTGTTCCAGGCATAAGGAGCAGCAAGGTAAAGGGCTTAAAGTCTGGAGTTCGCAGTGAAAGAAAAGGGCATAGACAGTAGCAGTCCACCAGAGTTTGTGAGGAGGGGTATAGGGAGAGATGAGAGAGGAATGGTAGTGCTTGTTTATTCAACAACCCAGCATGTGAATCCACCACTAGGGAGACTGTACAGCTCTGCGGCTTATGCCTGCAGATTACATGGTGTGAAACCGCAGTGCATGGCAGCGCCTTCATAATACAACATGCATGGCGGAGGATGGCGCCTGCCATATCCAGCAATGATCCCTGATTGATTTTGAGGCTGCACTATAAAGGGAGGGTGCACTCTACCCTATATGAGCTAAAACAAAGGTTATCCTCTGCTGACAATGGTGTCGAGGTCAAGAAGAAGACCTGGGCATGACTGTGCTTCACAGGATGAGGTGCACCTGTCAGGACAGACATGTCTCTTGACCAGGGGCGGTTCTATCATTAGGCCGAGTGAGGCGGTGGCCTCAGGTGGCAACTTTTTGGGGGTGGCAAAAATTGCCCCCAAAAAGACTGCCTCACTTGGGCTTCAAAATAAAACTAATAAAAACCTCTGGGGTAAGAAGCAGCTGCTGCTGCCGCTCCATTGGCGGCGGCAGCAGCAGTGGCAGAATGAGGAGCCTGCGATCGCTCCCCCCCCCCCCCGGAGAGCCTGCCGGTTTCCCCTCCGCCCCTGCTCAGTTTTGCAGAGCCGCGGCGAAGGGAGAGTGTTTCCCTTAACCGCAGCTCTGTTAAAGCTGAGGCCACGGAGCTGATGGGAAGCAAGAAATCCTGTTTCCCATCAGTGCCACGGGCTCATCTTTGTAACACCTTTCACTTGATGGACCTAAGAAGGTGGTTTGGTGCAGCGCCTCCAGCCACTAGCCGCTGATCCTTGGGGTTTTGTCTCATGCATTCTGATCTCTTGGCTTGGTTAACTTGGGCATCAGCAGGCAGGCGAGCTATGCAAACAGTCTGGGAACACAAGAAAAGTGCAGATTCTGCTAGGAAGTGCTCCTTCTTCTGGCCCAAGTCCCCCAGTATTCTGCTGTCCCCAGTTATACCAGGAACCTCATCAATAGATAAATAGACGTCTATATAACAGGTGTCCCCCCCAGTCCTCCTTAAGGGCTGTAGAGCTCAATCTTTGAGATTCTTAGTTCAGGGAAAAATACCTTGGTCTTGGTCTCTTAACCCCAGTTCAAATCAAAATACAGTTCCAGCTGGATTGGGCTGCCCTATAAATCCAGCAGGAACAATCCTTCCTTTTATCAGTCTTTACTAAGAGCTTAACTTCCAACCTTAGTCCAATATGCTCTTCACAGAAACTTAAAAATGAATCACAGTCTCTGCTGGGCTTCCTAGCCAAGGCCAGTGCAACCATTAGTCCAACTAAGCACTAGAGCCCTAATGGTCAGAGGGCAGCCATTGCCACCACCGCCGCATCTCTCCAGGACACATAGCAGCAACAATGATTTTTAGAAGGCATCATAGTGCTTACCATCATCTTTGGCATTGCAAAGCTATTCCTGCTTGATCTCCTCCAATTCCACTTCGTTTTGCACTGCAGAGAGAGGCAGCAGTGGTGGCAATAGAGGCAGGAGCAGGGGAGGGGGCGCTGGGGGGGGGGTTAGAACTGGAAATGGGCTGATGGTATTGGGCTATGGGAGGCTAGGACTGAAAATGGGCTTATTGGAGTGTTACGACTGGTAATGGGCTGATTGGGGGGCTAGGACTGGAAATGAGTTAGGACTGGTAATGGGCTGATTGGGGGGGCTAGGACTGGAATGGGTTGATAAAGGTGATAGGACAGGAAATGGGCTGGGACAGGAAATGGGCTAATAGGGGAGGGGAGGAGAGTGCTGCTGGCCCTGGAAGAAAACTAGGGGCTAGGGTACAAATGGGCTGATGCAGGGGGATGGTAGAATAAGACTGGAAGGGAGCGGATACTGAGAGGATCTGCCAGGTGAAAGAGGGGGCAGGAAGGGAGATGACACGGGGGAAGGAGGGGACTGGAAAGGAGCTGACACCTGGGATGTACTGAAGGGGGACTGGAAGGGAGCTGACACTTGGGGATGGGAGTGGTAAGTGACTGGGTAAATGGGGAGGAGGCTGGAAGGGAACTGACATGCAAATGGCACTGGAAGGGAGATGGACAGAGGGTAGGGCGGCTGGAAGAGAGCTGACTGGGGTGTGACACTGAGAGTGGACCTGAGCTGATACCTGGGATGGTATTTGGACTAGAAGGGGCTGGACATTGGGGAAGGAGGGGGACTGGAAGGGAAGAGACACCAGTGGCAGTCGAGGGAATGCAAGGCGATTGACATTGGAAGGTACTGGGAGGAGAGGACTGGAAAGGGGGCTGATACTGGGGAGGGTTACTGGAACTGGAAATGGGCTGATGGAAGGAAGTGAAGAAAACAAAAGAAGAGATAAGAAATGGCAGATGGACCATGGACCATAGACCACAGAAAGAGAGCTAAGAGAAGACAGGAAAGCAGAAGCCTAAGATTGGGACCAGCATGATCAGGGAATAAAATGGTCAGACAACAAAGGTAGAAAAATAATTTTATTTAATTTTAGTGATTGGATTTTGTGCTATTTTTATATTTTACACAGTATTAGGGAACAGCAACTCTTATTTATCTGATGTTGCACTGCATGTGGACTCTGGCTTCTTGGGGTTTCAGTTTAAATTTTGTCTACATATTTTTATTTTTACTTTAGATTGTGGTTACTTATTCTGTACTTGGTGAGGGTCGATGTTGTGAGTGTGTGACTGAGGTCAGGTGTTCTGTTAACATGGAGTTTGTATATAAAGATCTATACTATACTGTAGTAATTTGACTTGTTCAGCTTTTCAAATAGGTTTATGGATGTTCCAGGGCCCAATGTAGTATTTACAGTGACGCTTTTTGTGGATGGGCTCCTCATGTGAGTTTTGGAAGTTTGTGCTGATATGGTATGATATGGTAAGCTTGCTCTTTATTGCAGGTTTTTTTTATTAGTTTACAATATGCCTGGTACTGGAGAATAGTGGTTGTTGTTAGTGAGATGATCAGAATCAGATTTTTTTTAAAATTTTGAGTTCTGTGGTTGAATGTCCTGGTTCTGCTCTGCACCTACTGTTGATGCAAAATATATGTTGAAAAAGAAAAAGCGAGAACCATAACGCAGTTTATAAAAAATAAAAATGAGTTATAATTTAGTTTTATAAACTGTGCTGTTGATTCTTGCTGTCTTCTAGTTCCTTGATGTGCAAACAGGACCGTACCTAGCCCTGTGCAAGCAGTGCAGCCGCACAGGATGCAAAGGCTTTTGGGGGGGGGGCGCATTTCGGCTGTCTGCTGTTGCCCTGCCGCCGCTGGCAAGACAATAGCAGGCCGCCAAAATGTGCCCCCAAGTGCCAGCACCTTTCAGATCGGGCATGTGCCCCCCTCCTCCTCCCCATACCACTGTCCAGCGCGGCCTGCTCTTTCCCTGCTGCCGGCGCCGCCATGAAAAAAACAGAGGGCGGCAGCAGCAGGGAAAAAGCAGGCAGCGCTGGACGGAGGTTTGGGGGGTGAGGGGGGCATGCACCCGAGCTGCAAGTTGCACAGGGCGCAATTACAGCTCGATACGGCCCTGTGTGCAAACATCTTGCATTTCCTCCATATAATCTAACTGGCTTTTTGTTTTGGTTCAGTCTCTGATTGGATTTCTGAAAAAGCCCCGCCCCCTCTAAGGTGTGGGGGGGGGGGGGGAAGCGCCATCTCATTCTTCGCCTCAGGCAGCAGATTGCCTTGAGCTGCCCCTGCTCTTGATACCATCTAAGAGTTGACCTTGAACCTACCACCTTATCTCTGAGAGACAAGGCAACTCCTGCCAGAGCTATAACATACATGAGGGTGTAGGGGCTGTAATGCTATGTCAGCATGGCCACTAACAGTGATGTTTTCACAAGTCCCACCTGTCATTTACACCACTCAGCCTACTAATGGCAAGCCCCCACTGCCTAGGGGACAGAGCCAGACCAAACACAGATGTATGGAAGTTAGACAAACTTTATGTATGAAAACCTTTAAAACGACAATCAAGTAGGGTATAACAGAGGTACATAGAAAACATAGTGCAAAACATATCTGTACATCATAACACCGATTTTGCCTCCCCCAGATAGTCCCCCACAAAACATTCCCGCACACCCACCCCTCCACCCCCAAAAAACCCATACACTCTACCTCCTCAAACCCTATTCCCATTTAACCTGGTGTCATGGTCCCATACTTCCCCTGTATGTCCAGTACTGCACCGCTCTCTGTGTGGTCTACTGCCCCCTCCTCTCCCCTGGGAACCTCAGCCTGAGTGTTGCTGCTGCAGCAGGGCATTGGTGAGGGCCCTTAGATTGTCGCATATTACCTCTGCTTCCCCTCCACAGCATCCCTAGAGCACACGGCGGAGATGGCCACTGGGGGCTGCTGATACTACATGGGCAGACCCCTGGGCCTGAGGAGCCGATGATGTGCTTGTGGGGTGAACAGCCCTGGAGGGTGCGGGGTGATGCAATGGCAGCTCTTCAGGCCCAGACGCCTCCCTTGCCTCCCCTTTCACAGCTTTAGGGAGGAGTTTATTTATTTATTTTATTTTATTTAACATTTCTTATATACCACGCTATTTCTCATCAGTGCGGTTTACATAGAACAACAAGCATTTGGACATAACGATTTGTCCTATGTTTACATAAAACAGGGTTTTAACATGGATTCAACTGGGGAAACTATATACATATGAGGAGTGGCCTAGTGGTTAGATCAAGGTACCTCAGAGCTGGAGGAACTGGGCTTTCTAGTCCTTGTGGCTTTGGGCAAGCTGCTTAACTCTCTATTGCCTCAGGTACACATAGATTGTGAACCCTGTTGGGAATATATCTAGTACCTGCTTGTGGTGATTGTAAACTGCTCTGATGCCCAGCCTGGGGGGTATATCAAGAAGTTGTATATAAAGTGGTGCAGCCACAGGGAGTAATGGTTCTTGAGCATCCACTACTGCTATGTGCTCTTCCCTCATTTCCACAGTAGCTGCTTCAGGCCCCTCATCCACGCATTCCTGCACCTCAGCATGCTCACTGCCCTTCTCCTCATCTAATCTAACAGTGGTTCTGTGTGGTTTTACAGCAAGAATAAACACAAAAATAAAAATTTGGAATTGGCTTTAAACGGCCAAGTTTTCAGTTTTTTACGAAACTGAAAAAGAGGAAAATATTTTTTAATTGCCTAGGGCCAGGCAATCAGAGCAGCGCTGCGCCGCCATGCGGAGAAGGGCACATATAAAACATGATTGTGAATGAATGCCTCGACATGGGGGATACAAAAGCATACGGGCAGATTGCTATCTTTTAGAGTCGTATGTTATAAGAGGAAATAACAGTGACGAAAAAAGTTCCGGAACAAAATCATTAAAGAATTTGAACAGAAAAACTAAAATCTTGAAACGAATCCGGTTGAGGACTTTAAGCCACTGTAGCCTGTGAAGCAAAGGGGTTACTGCAGTATACCGAGGCACGCCACATCCACCATCTGTTCTTCCTCCTCTTTCTTTTCCCCGTCCTCTTCCTCGCCACCCTCGGAGCTCTCTTTCTGCTCAAGCCCCATGCTACCGGCCATGGAAGCTGTCAAAGTGGTGTTGGTAGAGATGGAGCTGCCATGCTGCTGCTGTGATGATATACTAGTGTCTGCGGTGGCAGAGGTATCTTGTGCGGGCCGGTCCTGCTCTGCTACAGGCCCCTGTGGAGCGTCCTGCTGCCTTTCTGCTGCCTAACCAAAGTTTCCAATCAGTACATGTGGCAATTACATGGCATCTCACAGCTAGATGTTGTATAGTCACATAGCAAGGTAGGCCCATGCTACCTCAATTACACTACGACATTGTCTATGGCTGTGGGACTAGGCCTTCCCCTCTCCATCATCTACTTCCATGGCTTTCTATTCCATGCTGGCAATGACGACTGTCTGACTGACCTCTCCAACACCGTATATATTGCTGAATCACAGGCCCACCTAGCTGACATAGCTGTCTGCATGCAGTTCACTGGTGTGGGTTTCTGTGATATCAGTGACTCCAGGCTCACCTGCTGCTGCAGCTGCCACCTCCTCTCAGAGGCGCTGGATGAGGTGCCTAATAGTCCTAAACCTGCATTTCAGGGCCTCCAGGGTCCACCTCACACAAAATCCCTGTGGGAGAGATTGGTGGGATCATAAGATGTCCTTTAAGCTTAGCACAGCACCTCAGGCCTGCCCCCCCCCCCCTTCACATGTGCATGATGTACGAAAAAGCTACTATCTCATCTGCCCCCTCTGTATCTTCTACACTGCCATTTCCTATACCTCCACCATAGAACCAGCAGTACCCTCTTCAGGCATTTATGTCATGCATTGGTGTTGCAGCACGTATACAGAGCTGGTAGGATAACTAGCCCCCCACTCTCTATGCACCCCTTTCTCCTCCCTTAACACACATATCACTCCCCTGCCTGTCCACTGCTACTGCACTCCCCTTGTCCTCACACCATCCTTGACCTTCTCCTGCCGTCTTCTGTTCACCATTCCCCTCTTTCTCTCTCAGTGGAGCTGCCTTTGCCACACACACACCACTATGCTTCCCACAACATTATCCTTGCACGGGGCCATACAGGGGTCAAGAATACACATTACGCCAGCCAACATATTTATCTTTGGGCTGCTACATAGCAGAGATTAGCACTGCTAAAAATAATGGCTGATAACATGGACGTTCTATACAGTGCATTGGTCCTGTGGCAGTGAGTCCTTTTGCTTTGGCTGTAGTGCTCCTCCAGGATGAACTATTGTGTCTGTTTTGTAGGTGACTGGCTGGTGGTTTGCTATAGTGGCAGCCCTGGGTTGTGTGACATTGCAGGGCTGGATGCTGTTCTCTCTTGCATGATAAATAGTTTTGGAGGGCAGACTGTGGTTGTTAGATTGAGGGTAATCCCCTTTTGGCCTGCTTACTATCATGCCCCTCCCACCCACCACCTGGCTTACTCACCCATGCAGCTACAACTGGATTACTCTCCAGATGCATATGGCCAGCTGCAGATTGGCCCTGCTTTGGCCCTGAGGTACAGCACCCACTCCCACCTCAGCACCATGTATACTAGGGCATCTGCCTCCTCCCTGCTAAAATGCTCCTGCCTTCTCTGACTCTCCATTTTGTCTGTGACCCCTGCTCTGGAGGAGGGGGGGGGGGTGGTTTCGGGGTGTCTGCCAATGGGAAGCCCTACAGTGGGCACCCAGGCATCACAAAGTGGGGTTTTCATTACCTGTGTCTGTGGTATGTCTGTGCCATATCACAAAAATTTATTGGAAGGCACATTGAGTGATGTGTGGGTCCCCCCCCCCCCAACCGTATATATCTACAATATGCGGATAGTCCACTAGGTACCATATATGTGGGCATTTTGTCCTCCATATGTGCATTGCCTGCATTCCTCCAATATGGCATCCATCTTCAAGCCACATACATGGGCTTCTGTGCTGCCCGCCACACATTTGCTAACCTTCATATTCGTGGTTTACCCACATTTAATCTACCTTACTCACGATTGGTGCCTTTCTTTTAACATGTGTTTTCCTGTGCATTATGCCGCCTTTGCCTCCTTACTGAATATCGGGCCCTATCTGCTTAATAGCAGAAACTATCAAGATAGCAGCTGCATATCACCCCTATCTGGATTGTCACCAGTACTGTCTTTACTGAATGTACAGACCATCCTGAATCGTGCCGAGATGGTCAATGGAGATATCCAGTTGCACTGTCTGGATACTGCTGTTGAATATTTCTCTCAATGCCTCTATCAGGATAACATTTGGTTATCTAGATAAGGTCTTCTGAATATCATTCTCAAAATGCTTATTTTCTATCTTCATTGTCTGGGTGTCTTTTTTCTCTATTCTGATGGTTCCTGGTCTCAGTTTCTCTGTTTTCCTCTTGCTTATTTTCTCTAATTCTTTTTTTTATCTTCTTTCCACTTTGCTTTTATTTTCATATCCTTTTCACTTCCTTCCCTCTTTTTCTCTTCCTTTTCCTTTTAGTCGGTTGGATCATTAGATGATAGAGGAATAAAAGGGGCACTAAGGAAGGACAAGGCCATAGCGGAAAAACAAAATGAATTATTTGCTTTGGTAATGAATCAGAGGAATTGAAACAAATTTTGATGAACCTGGAAGAGGTGATAGGTCAATTTGATAAACTAAAAAATAGCAAATCACCTGGACCGGATGGCATACATCATAGGGTGCTGAGAGAACTAAAAATAAAATGGCAGACCTACTATAAGTAATTTGTAAACTATAATTAAAATTGTCAAGATTGGAGCGTGGCCAACGTAATATCAATTTGCAGATGACACTAAATTTTTAAAGTTGTTAAATCATAAGAAGATTGTGAAAAATTGCAAGAGGACCTTGAGATACTGAGAGAGTTGACATCCATATGGCAGATGAAATTTAATATGGGCAAGTACAAAGCCGTCTACTTAGGAAAGAACAACCCAAACTATAGCTACACGATGCAAGGTTGCACTTTAGGTGCCACCACCCAGGAAATCCTCTGCTCAGTTTGCAACGTCAGCCAAGAAAGCTAATAAAATGTTAGGAATCATAAAAAAAGGAATAGAGAATATAACAAAGGATATCATAAAGCTTCTATATCGTTCCATGGTGTGACCACACCTTGAGTACTGTAGGAATGTGCTTTTGTTTTGAAACAAGAGGCGATAGTGTGCCCTGTTGCGTAATAGAATGCATTATTGCGCAATAGTGCATGAATAGTTCTCATGACTGAGGGCTCACTATTAATCAGCATTGCATGGAGGAGTATCCTAGTGGTTAGAGAAACTGCCTGTTACACAAAAGATCAAGGGTTTGATTCCCAAAGGTGTGCCTTGGGGTAAGTCACTTAAACCTGCATTTCCTTGGAAGAACATGCTTAGCAATCTACTCCTGGTTATACATTGCCAAGAAAATCCAGGGGTTTCCAGGAATCAGCACTTAAAAATGTTAATTACTAGCACACCATATTGCATAATTAAAAATGATACCAAAGCAAGCTTCTTTCCTAGTATACCCCTGTGCAGTTCTGTTTGGCATATCTTAAAAAAAATCTATGGGAGTAGAGAAATAGCCTTATGGCTTGAGAACCAAAAGATCAGGGTTTAATTCCCACAAGTTGTTAATGTCCCTGTTTAATGTACATTATCAAGTTTAAATTAAAATGTAAACTGCTTTCACTGAAGTGATATTAAAAACCTGATAAATAAATATAGCAGAATTGGAAAAGGTACAAAAGAAGGGGATGGAAGGACATCCCTATGAGGAAAGGAAAGGGCTCTTCAACCTGGAAAAGAGACTCCAGAGGGGAGATACAGTAGAGGTCTATAAATAATGAGATGAGTAAATGTGAATCAGTTATTTACTCCTTCAGAAAGTATAAACAGTAGGGGACATGCAATGAAACTACAAAGTAGTATAATGGAGACAACATGTTTTTGCTCAATGCATAATTAAGCTCTGGAATTCCTGTCTGGACCATGTAGGAGAAGCTGGTAGTGTAGTTCACAGTGCATGCGGTGGGATCCGCAGTAAGTAATGCTTGTTAGCGCATGATAATACAGTAACACCTTTTAGTAAATGTGGTCTAAACTCTTAGATCCCTTCTTTCCCTCTCCATCTAGCTTTTTCCTTCAATTTTCCATTCATTTTTGCCATCAATGCAATGCAGTGTGTGCCTTCGAGTCAGTCCTGACTCCTGGCGACCCAGAAGCTCATCCCCTCCGAATCTATTTATCTCTTCCTTTATATGACGTCCCATGTTTTATCCAAGTTCTCTGACCTTGTTCTCTGTAAAACCAAACAGTTTGTTGTTCTGGTCTGTTGTTATATTGTGAACCGCGCTGATGCTGAATAGAGCGGTATATAAGAGCCTGTAATAAATAAATAAATAATAAAATATCCTTTTCTCCATTTTCCTTCCTCTCCCTTCCTTTTCCCTCTCGTCCTTTCTCTTTTCTGCCTGAGTATGCCTTGCTGCAGATTATATGCCGTTATGTATACTTTGAATAATCCCTGAGCTGCAGGAGATCCAGGCATACTGCTGTCATAACCCTGCATGAAAATTTCATGTCACTCTATACTAAAGCTCTGCTCCCTAGAAGGATACATGGAATTTGAAGATATTATATAAATTCCCGTAACAGCAAAGCTCTGGAGCAAATTCCCCTAGAGCAGTTTTCCTGCATACTCTGGGCCTGATAGTCATTAGGGCTTATACAGCTAAGTCCAAAAGCCCCATTGGCTGTGATAGCTATTCGCCTTACTTAGGACAACAAAAACATGTCTTATGCAGATTAGTATCTGGATGGGAGCAGAAAATTGACACTATGTGGATAGGGCAAGGCTGGATATTTGGTGCTGATCACTATCTGGATACCAGCCCTGAATATCTAGTTTTACCTGTGATAACCAGGGTTTTAAAAAATTGCTGAGCACCGCTGGTTGAATATCAACCCATCTTTTTTTTAACACTGAGTTTAACAAAGACTGCACTACTGTCATGTACCATAATTCATCTGTTATGAAGTCCCATGCATTATGGAGTCCCCAGGAACATCCTTGACTAGTATGCAAAACTTAACCAAGCAAACATTTATTTCTGCCACTATGTCCCAGGTGGACCTGGCATAACCAGTGTTCTGCTATTAATAGACCTACATCAGCATTAAAATAGAGCTCGTAGTTTCAAAGGGCCTTCCAGAGATTATGGTCGGCTCATTTAGAATTAATTATGGAGATAATATTCTTTTATTTTTCAGGTTTGATCAATTCTTTAGCATGTGCCTTATTCCAGTCATGCACACTATAATCTTTTGAGAGCTGGGAGTATTTTTCAAAATAACTACTGAGGTTCTTTTAGTACAGTAGCTAATGCAAGAGACATGGGAATGGTTAAGGAGAGATGAAAACCCTCAGGAGAGGAGAGTGATAGGCCTAGGCCTATAATGTGGCATAGCTCAAGTACTGAAAACTGTGTAAACACTCTTAACATCTCAGGACCAGAAACACTGGGATCATGACCCTAACGGAATAGCAAAGAATGAAGAAGTTGTGATCACCTGGAATCTTTCCAGGTCCAAATGTTAAAAAACCTGGGTTAAGAAAACTGAATACAGTAGTAAAGGGGAAAACACAAGAACTGCATTGTGCTGGTGATGCGATTATTCTCCTTGCGATCCTACTGTACAGTAGAGAACTGCATTTGTTTGAACGGAAATGGGAAATATCAACAATATTTCCCAATGTATGTCGCATCATTTTCAAACAAAAATGAACACCAAGATTTCATCACTTTCTTGTTCTGACAATAGTGCACACCATGGCCTAATAGTGCACACAATGGCTCAATAATGTGCCATAGTGCACATTAATATCCAATAGTACACACTATTTCTTGACAGTGCACACTATTAAGTGACAATGCACACTATTGATGAAAACCGTGAAATGATAACACAAAAACAGAAGATGAAATGAAACAAATTTTAGCACACCAAACTGAAAATGAAACAAAACAATTTTTTGTTAACCTACACACCCCTACTGCACAGCCTATAGATGATTCTCAAGTCTCAAGAAATAGCATCCGAGGCCAAGAAAATGTAGTAGAAAGGTTTAGAAATGGTCCTGATTGTATCTGGAATTTCCAAGTGCATGTTCACAAGTTCCTTATATGTACATTCTATGAACTGCAGAAGGCACAGTGCAAATTAGCAGTAAATTTGAGAGATTGAGATCGTACTCCTCGTGCCCTGCCTTTGGAGTGAGGTTCATTACTGCCATGGTATGCACAAATCGAACCCATTTGGAGACACTGGCCCCAAGAGACATGGCAACCTCAGCTGCCTACTGGCATGTCAGAGCTAAAAATACCCAAGGAAGGAGATTTTATCATCTTAAGAACAATAGGTCCTGGGGCTACTGACACACATGGGAAAAGTCAGCATGATTAAAGGAAAGCAAAAATACCTTAGCCAGTTCTCTCATTAAGCACCCATTGATTTACAGATCTGGTTTCTGGGCCCTCTTGTGTAAGTTCATGTCTGCAGAATAGTTTCTATTCCTTCTTTATATCTAGAAAAATCATCTATAGTTCTGAAAATTCAGAAAACACACAAAGTGTTCAGTGTGGAAAACTCTATAAAAGAAGCTTTACCACAGACACAGGATGAGAAAGTTAGGGAGCCCTAAACCTTTTTTTTAAATACTAGTGTAACCTACGCCAGTCTCACTGGCAGACATGAAGTGACATTTTTGAAGAGATGTCTAGTATGTCTCTGGAACATCCAAAACATCAGCTCCAAAAATCTGGAGGAGTGGCAGCATAGCAGGGAGAATGTATAAGTGCCTTCTGAAATCGCTCCATCTCCGTCCCGTCCCTGTAACTGGTCATAGGGGGGTGGGGGGCTCCATGCAGTTTGGAAGACTGGGAATGTGCATGGGTGTAGGTCAGTTCAGAAATGAGGATGTTCCCGAATTGCAAAGCCTCCTAACCAGGTATTTGGACGTGCCAGAAGGAGTCTTTCAAAAGCAGGGTGACTATGCTATGAGGATTGCACGTCCAGTCTGCCCTTTCAGATACTTAGACATGCAGCGCTGGGCCAGTAATATGTTTTGAGTTTCTGTTTATGCTCAGATTTCTTGGGGCAGGAAATAATAACAGAAGTGACGTAAGCGCATTATGCTCTTTCTTGTGGAAAGGTTACATCCGTGAAATGAGCACTTTTTTGAACATTATTTATGGTCAGGAGCAGGCATGCATATCTCACCAACCATAAGGCGCAGAGGGCTAAGCGGGTAGCATCGAAAATTGCTGCTATCTGGTTAGCCCTTTCCTCCACCCCCGCTCCACCCCGGAATGCCCCTAACACACCCCTATGCTATGTGGATAGCAACTGGAAATATTAGGGACTTAACCGAGATTTTCAAAGGGCACTACCCATGTAGGTGCCCTTTGAAAATCCTGGATAAGGCCTTTACACGGGTAACTGTGTGCACAATGCTTGACCCAGTACAAGCATTGTGGAACTTGTGTCTCTTGGGGAAACTGCTAGGTACATATGACCTAGATTGGCCACTGTTGGAAACAGAATACTGGGCTTGATGGACCTTGGTCTGACCCAGTATGGCATATCTTATATTCTTATGTTCTAACTAGAGAAGTTACTCGTGAAAGGGCCTTCAAAAATCCGTCCCCTGGTTTCTAAAATGGCTCCAGGGATGTCTCCTCGTCTTGCATGTCCAAGTGTCTGTTTTCAGACATCCAACTCAGGAATAGGGCTTCTAAAATATTCCCCTAGGGACACAATTTCCAAGAGAAAATACTGTCTGGTCAGTCTCGGCTCTCAGGGATGATCAAGGTTGCTGAAACAGGACCAGTAAATACTGGGAGGTCTTTGGTTGCCACACTCTACTCACTACAATTCTCTTTCTCTCAGTAATAGAGTACATACCAGAAATATGGTGTTCTGAATTAAGGGGGCTTGTTTACAAAGCTGCGGTAGCGGTTCGCGATCGTTATCGGAGCCGCGGCCCCATTGATTTCAATGGGGCCGCGGCTCCGATAACGATCGCGAACTGCTACTGCGGCTTTGTAAACAAGCCCCAAAGTGTTCAAAATTATTCAAGGGTCACCGAAAACAATAACAGACTCAGAAATTGATAGAGATCGGAAAAATATACAGCAAACAATATCAATCCCGTCTCCTTGCTCTAAGATAATCCCTGATAGGGGAAACCCTCCTCCTGAACTATTCTTTCATTGTACTTTTGAGCTGGAGGCTGCCATAGACGTAGAGCCTCAGTACAGCACGTCGGAAGCTCCTAGTTTTATCTTTATCTTCATCATTATTTTGAAGCTTAATATATCGCCCTTCAAAAACATCAGGGCGGTTTACAAAAATAACAATAGTGGCTGTCAGCAGAGAGGAAAAAAGAGTGCATTCACAAAGAGGAGGGAGAAGGGGACAGGGGGATAAGAGGCGAGGGAATGGAAAAGGAAGAGATCAGGGAGCTGAGAAGGGCAGATCAAAGGCAGACTGAAAGAGGTGAGTTTTGAGTAATGACTTGAACTTATGAAAAGAAGGTTTGAGATGGAAGTCAGCAGGTAATGAGTTCCAAGAAGAAGAAAGTATACTGGTGGGTTGATTCAAGGTGAGCTCGGGAAACGGGGGTAGGTGCAAGCAATTCAGATGTAAAGAAAGCAGAGGATATGGGGGAGCATGGAAATGAAGAGAGTCTGAGAGGTACAAAGGAGTATAGATGGATTTGTGAACCACGGTAAGAATTTTGTAGTGAATTTGGAATTTGATGGGGAGCCAGCGAAGATGGATGAGTAACAGGGTAATGTGGTCAGAGCAAGAGGCAAGCGAGATGATCTGGACCGCAGTATTCTGAAGTAGCTGAAGGCGACGGAGCTGATACTGAGGGAGACCAGCGAGGACAATGCACGACATGACGAGGGACAAAAGCAGGGTGGTCAAAGATGCAGAGGACAGAAACAGACGAACAGCATGAATTTGTCTAAGCGAGTGGAAGGGGCGACGGATCAGCAGAAAGAGGTGATCATGGAACGACAAGGGACTGGTGTGATATAGAAGGATGATATCTTCCACATAATAGTAAGCAGACAGCCTGTGCTGTTGAATTAACAGAGTGGGGGGAGGGAACTAGAAAAAGTGTTAAAAAGAAGGGGAACCAATACAGAACCCTGGGGTACACCACAGGGAAGGGGCATGAGTACGGAGGAGGCAGTATCTGAAATAACAGAGAAAGACCATGAAGAAAGGAAAGAGTGTAACCAACGAAGACCTGAACCATGGATACCAGCTTCACAAAGACAGAAAAGGAGAGTGGAATGATCAATCAAATTGAGGGCGGAAAAGAGATCCAGTGAACCAGCTAAAGAGATATCACCACAGTTGCGTGAAATGTGGAGTTCATTTTAAAAGGAGAGCAGAATGGTTTCGGTACTATGACTGGGCCAGAAACCAGACTGATGGAAATGAAAGTAATAAATGATGTCAAGGTAGGAAGAAAGCTGGTTAAATTTAGAACCCAAGACTACCTCTAGTCAAGCAAGGGCTGTGGAACTCCCTCTGGACATTGGTCACAGATTACCTTAGAAGCACAGGAGAGGGTACTGTGTAGCAGCCAGCTTTTAATAAGCACAGTAATAATAATGGGTGATTTCAATGACCCTGGTATTGACTGGGTCAGTGTCACGGCAGGACATGCTAGGGAGATAAAGTTCCTCGATGAAATATATGACTGCTTCTTGGAGCAGCTGGTTCATGAACTGACCAGAGGGGAAGCCATATTGGACCTAGTCCTTAGTGGAACACCAGATCTGGTGCAACAGATAAGGGTGTTGGGGCCACTTGGCAATAGTGACCATAGCATGATCACGTTTGATTTAATTAATGGAGGAGGGATGGTAAGGAAATCCACAGTACTACCTTTTAACTTTCGAAAGGGAGACTATGATAAAATGAGGAAAATAGTTAAGAAAAACTAAAAGGAGCAGTTGCAAACCTTAAAGACTTACATCAAGCTTGGGTGTTCTTGAAAAATACAATCTTGGAAGCCCAGACCAGCTGTATTCCATGCTTTAAGAAAAGTGGAAGGAAGTCCAAAAAACTGTCAGCATGGTTTAAAGGTGAGGTCAGAGAGGCTGTTGCCAAAAAAGCATCTTTCAGGAAATGGAAAAAAGAGCCAAACGACGAAACCTGGAAAAAGCACAAGCACTGGCAAGTTAAATGCAAGGCATTGATAAGGCAGGCAAAGGGAGAATTTGAGAAGAAACTTGCTGTGGATGCAAAAACGCATAATAAAGACTTTTTCAAGTACATTCGTAGCAAAAAACCTTTGAGAGAGTCAGTTGGTCCATTAGATGATAGAGGGGTAAAAGGGGCAGTAAGAGGGTACAAGGCTATAGCGGAGAGACTGAATGAATTCTTTACTTTGGTCTTTACTGAGGAAGATGTAGGGATGTTACCTATGACTGAAGTGGTATTTAAAGGTGATACAGCAGAAGAATTGAAAGAAATATCGCTACACTGGGAAGATGTATTACAACTATTTGATAAACTGAAGAGTAACAAATCACCTGGACTGGATGGTATACATCCAAGGATGTTGAAAGAACTGAAATATGAGATTGCAGACCTGCTATTAATAATCTGTGAACTATCGTTAAAATTATCTGTAATATCTGAAGATTGGAGGATCGCCAATGTAACGCCAATTTTTAAAAAGGGTTCCAGGGGTGATCCGGGAAACTACAGACCGGTGATCCTGATGCCAGTACGAGGAAAAATGGTAGAAACCATCATAAAGTACAAAATTACTCAGCATGAAGATAGTCATGGCCTAATGGGAGACAGCCAACATGGCTTTAGACAAGGAAGATCTTGTCACACTAATCTGTTATGTTTTTTTGAAGGTGTGAATAAACAGGTAGTCAAAGGTGAGTCAGTTGATATAGTGTATTTGGACTTTCAGAAAACCTTTGACAAAGTCCCTCATCAGAGACTTTTGGCAAAACTAAAGAGGCAGTGTACTATTGTGGATCAGGAACTAGTTAAAAGATAGAAAGCAGAGGGTAGGGCTAAATGGCCTATTTTCCCAATGGAGAAAGGTGAATAGTGGTATACCCCAGGGATCTGTGCTGGGTCCGCTGCTTTATGACATATTCATAAATGACCTGGAAAAGGGAATAACGAGTGAGGTTATCAAATTTGCAGATGACACAAAACTATTTAAAGTTGTTAAAACCCATGAGGATTGTAGAATTTTGCAAGAGGATCTTGATAAATTGGAAGACTGGGCATCAAAATGGCAGATGAAATTTAATGTGGACAAGTGCAATGTTATTAACCTAGGGAAGAACAACCCAAATTATGGTTACACGATGCAAGGTTCCACATTAAGAACTACCACCCAGGAAAAAGATTTAAGCGTCATTGTGGATAATATGTTAAAACCCTCTGCCCAGTGTGCAGTGGCGGCCAAGAGAGCAAATATAATGCTAGGTATCATAAGGAAAGGAATGTAAAATAAAACAAAGGATATTATAATGCCTCTATATCGTTCCATGGTGCAACCACACCTTGAATATTGTGTGCAATTCTGGTCGCTATATCTTAAAAAGGATATAGAGTTATTAGAAAAGGTTCAGAGAAGAGCCACCAAAATGATAAAGGGGATAGAAGGACACCCATATGAAGAAAGACTGAAAAGGTTAGGGCCCTTTAACCTGGAAAAGAGACGGCTGAGGGGAGATATGATAGAAGTCTATAAATTAATGAACGGAGTGGAACGGGTAAATGTAGATTGTTTACATTATCAGAATATAGGAAGACTAGGGGACATGCAATGAAGCTACAGGGTAAACTATTTAAGACTAATAAGAGAAAATATTTTTTCACTGAAAGTGTAATCAAACTCTGGAATTTGTTACCGGAGGATGTAGTAAAAGCTGTTAGTGTAGCTGGGTTTAAAAAAGGTTTGGGCAAGTTCCTGGAGGAAAGGTCCATAAACCATTATTAAAAAGGGACCCAGGAAATCATTGCTTGACCAAATACAAGCATTGTGGAACCTGTGTCTTTTGCGGAAACTGCTAGGTACGTATGACCTAGATTGGCCACTGTTGGAAACAGGATACTGGGCTTGATGGACCTTGGTCTGACCCAGTATGGCATATCTTATGTTCTTATGATCATATGATGACTAGACCAGCCAAAGACAGAGGTCTGCCTTTGGGTGTTTTTTTGTAGGATTGAAATTTCAGTCCCAGAGGTTTCTCCTCCTAGAACGATGGCATGGAAAGTAACCTCCCCTGTTCTAGAAGATTACCAGAACACTTATAAGTCAAAATACAATACATTTGTAGGATCACTAGAGCTCTCTGCTGATTAGAGGAGCAGAACCTAAGGGGTCTGTATACCGGAATATTTTTAAAAGTTTCCAACAGAGAGGGGGCGGAGCCCGATGTCCAGCAGGATGGTCGCATAACGCTGAGGCTCCCGAGAGGCCTACTCAGAATCCTGAATTAATACCGGACATACTTGAACTTCTGCTCTGATCTTGCCGGGGCACATTGGTGAGATGGCGGGGACCAAACCCACGCGCCTGGAATTTGGATCTCCAGCGGCTTCTCACGGCAAACGCTCCAAAACTGAACCCCCGTCCCCGCAGAAGGGGCTGGCTTTGCGCAAGGGCCCCGAAATGCAGCAGGAAATCCTCGCAGAGATTAGAGGGGTTAAGGACCTCGTGCAGTCAAACGGTGAAGCACTCCGAGCGCTGCGGGAAGATCTTGGTGTACTGCAGGGCAGGCTCGAGGGGCTCTCTTCGCGTCAGGACAAAATGGAGAGCATATTAGACTCCCATGCAGCCCGGTTGTCCAAACTCGACAAAGTTGAACGCCAGGTACGGGCCTTGCAGAAAGAAGTGGAAGATGGCAATAATAGAGCGCGCCGCAACAACCTACGACTCGTGGGCATACCGGAGGGAGCGGAATCGGGAGACATGAAAGAGTTTTTATATAAAATCCTCCCTTCCCTGCTCCAAATCACCTTTACCAAAGAATTGGAGATCGATCGCGCCCATCGTGTACCCACAAACATAACGCTCAACAGGAAGACCCCGCGGCCTATCATCTTTCGACTTCTGAGATATCAACATGTGGAGCAAATTCTCAGTGCCTCTCGGGCAAAGGGCCATATGGAGTTTGAGAGCCACAAGATCTCCTTCTATCCTGACTTGGCTAAACCCACGGTCGACCGCCGAAAGCGCTTTCTGGAATTCCGGCCGAGGCTTCAACAACTACAAGCACGCTATGGCCTGATGTATCCGGCCAAGCTCCGAGTCACGCTTCACAATCAGACAAGAACATTTGAGGATCCTGATCTACTAGCGGAGTTTTTGGATTCTAAAGAAGCCGACTTGATGCGCTGACTTCCAGAATATTCCTGCAAGTATTCTCATATCCGCTGTACCTGCCATATTGGATTTGCCGCGGCTCAGCAAAGAGTCTGGCGAGGGCGGTTTGTTGCCTTATTTTGATGATATCTGTGACCCGACTCCATCTACCCACAGTAGCCTCGATGGGAATCAGAGACAGTGTTAATTATGGACTCTGGTGTTTCTTTTCTTTTTTTCATGTTTCTATCTTCCTCTCTAGGGCCTCCTCCCGCAGACATATGGTCGCCATATTCATTGGGGGTTTTGCTTCTTCTCTAAGTTACTTTGGTACATACTTTTCAATATGGGGTGTATTAACCAGCATATTCGGTGATTATGTCATTGTTGCACAGATTCTGATTATGTTGTATGTTTTCAAGCGCCCTTACCTAAAATGTCTATTACCGATTGATGGCACCATGTAAGATTTTCTCATTGAACGTAAAAGGAATCAATAATCCGATAAAACGGAAGAAAATCCTAAGCTATCTAAGTCATGAAGCTGCGGACCTGATTTTCCTCCAAGAAACGCATTTAAATTCGAAGGAAACTCTTAAACTCAATATTAAACCTTACATGGTGGCCGCCTATTCCCCAGCCGTTTCTAAGAAATGTGGGGTTGCCATACTGGTTAGGAAATCTCTGCATGCTAAGAGGGGCTTAGTAGCCCAATTCCGTTGACCCATCTCCCCGGTATGTCCCATCAAGTAGACACCCGCCATCCCCCAATGATTGTCGATACTCTTGCGGCCTTTAACGCTCTCATTCTATCACTGGGCCCAAACGTATGTCCTCTGGACGGACTCCCGCTGTGGAATAACCCCAGAATTCAAGTCCTAAATAGAACGATAGCATGGAAACCCTGGTACTCTAGGGGGATCTGGACACCCCAACAGCTCTTCTCGGCAGCTCGTTGGAAAACCTTTTCTGATTTACAAAAGGAATTAGCGTTACCAGCGAAACATTACTTTCAATTGATGCAGCTTCAACACTGCCTCAAAAGTGCTCAAATCATGCCGCCCTCTCTCCCTACTGAGGACGGGCTATTAGAACTAGTTCACTCTATTAGTAGTACACATGGGGTAGCCTCTAACCTTTATAAAATATTATGTCAGGGTACAGATACTGCCACTTTCAGAGCCCAACAAGCCTGGGAGCGCGAACTGCAAACCACTTTAACCCCTGTGCAATGGAGCGTTTTCTGGAGCAAAGTAGTGCGGGTTTCCCGGTCTGCCTCAGTTACCCAAACTCTCTTCTTTTTTGCACATAGATGCTTTTATACTCCAGAAAAAATAGCCAAATGGGACACAACTGCTAGGGACCAGTGTTGGTCTTGCCATACTGCTGTGGGAACCCTCGCACATGTTATTTATGAATGTCCTCAACTACAGGTTTATTGGGGGCGGGTCTGGGGTCGTATTCAATTTATCTTACACCTTCATGAGCCTCCCTCTTGGAAGATTGTGGGACTCCACTCAGTGGCGGAGGTCCCCTCTCTTCCTAAGAAGGGTCGCTTTCTCCTTGATTTCATGCTGGGTATAGCCATATGTTTAATCACGAGGAATTGGAAGGATAGCTCTCGACTTACTGTCAATGACTGGTGGAACCTCGTCTGCTTATATAGTAAATATGAGCAGATATCTCGGAGAGCTATTCCCCATGCCCAAACTCACTCTCGCTTGTCTAAATGGCAGATGCTCAATGATTATGTACAATCTGCTCATTGCTCCGACATGCCTGTTTAATGTGCACTCATCATGTTTCAGATCACCGTTAGGTTTTGTAACACAATAATGTCCGTACACGCCCGCTTCGGGAATGATTAGTTTTCTAGAGAAGAAGCAGGGGGGAGGGGGGTGGCAGGGGTTTACTTTGGTGTATGTATCACACTCTATGTATCTGTCTTTTAGCTGTATGTCTTCCTTTCCTTTGTTGTTATAAAACGAAAATAAAGAATTTAAAAAAAAAAAGTTTCCAACAGATTTAAACTCTCCCAAATAAAGCATTTTTGCATTATTCCATCCCCGTTGCATATGGCAAAGAACAGCTTCTAAAAGTGTTATTATTAAGATCAGAAGATATGAACACACAATTTGCAATACTGGGTCAGACCAAATGTCCATCAAGCCCAATATCCTGTTTCAAACACTGGCCAATCCAGGTCACAAGTGCCATTTCAGAAGAAGGCAACGAAAATGATTTGGAGCCTGCACCAGAAGACGTATGAGAAGAGACTTGAAGACCTAAGTATGTATACCCTGGAGAAGCGGTGGGATAGCGGAGATATGATACAGATGTTTAAGTACTTAAAGGGTATTGAACAAACACACCTTTTTAAAAGAAGGAGAAGCTGCAAAACTAGAGGGCATAGAATGAATCTGCAAGGAGGCAAACTTACAAGCAAAGTCAGGAAATACTTTCACTCAAAGGGTGGTGGATGCTCAGAATTCTAAATAACATGAGGCAGATACAGTGGATCCCTTTATAGCAAAAGGATGAAATAAAAATAAACAAATATCTTTTATACTTCAACAAATAGAGGGGCTGACCCGCATGGTGCAGGAGGTACAACCCTAAATAAAAGCACAGAGGGACGTGATTTGCATGGAGTCGCGGGCACAACCACTCTAGTCACCTTACTGGGCAGACTAGATGGACCATACTGGTCTTTATCTGCCATTATATACTATATTACTATATTACAATGTTGAATAGCAGGATCCCAAAATGAAGACAGATACCTTGCTGCTGATCCCAGGGATAAGTAGTGGATACGCCTCAGTCCACTTTAATAATGGTTTGTGGACTTTTCCTCCAGGAACTTCTCAAACCTTTTTTAAACCCATCTACACTAACAGCTTTTACTACTGGCTGTGAATTCCAAAGTTTACTCATGCATTGAGGGATAAAATATTTTCTCCAATCATGGCCATCCCTAGGCATTTTGGGCTTTGTTTCCTGCCCACTGACCCGCTCCCTTAGTACTGTCACTGGCAGGAATTTTCCAAGCCCCACCAGCTGAATGAATCTGAACAGCATCTTTCCTATGGCCGTCCTCCGCTGCCACTGCTGCATCTGCCCAGCCCTGCAGCAGTGGCAGAAAAGTATCCATATGCATGGGGCATCTCTAAGATGCTGCTGGTCATGCCCCCTCGGTTGCATGCTTTTTGTTTCAGAGGGGATACGCCTGGTGAGGCCTTAGAGGTATGCCTGGATCTCAGAGGCTGAAGCCCCACCATCCCTGTCGCCGTTGCTGCTGCTTCTGCCATAGGACTGTTCATATGGAAGGACAGACTAGATAGGCCATGTGGTCTTTTTCTGTCATCATGTTTCTATGTTTCTAAATGCAGCAGCAGTGCCCACGAGCCAGTGGTTGGTTGGGGAAGGGAGGAGTTGATGAAAGGAAAGCGCTGCATGATGGAAGGAGGGTTTGGATTGGATTTGAAATGAAATGCAGAACGACATGGTAGAGGAAGAGGAGACAGCCAGGAGTTAAAGGGCATGGGGAAGGGGGAAATAGGGAGAGGGATGCTAAATACAGGGAAGGAAGCATAGATACAAGAAGAGAGATGCTGGACATGGGAAGTGGGCGTAGGGAGCAAGCGGAAGATACTGGACACAGGGGAGGGGTCATAGGGATCAAGCAGGGAGATGCTACTGTAGATGGATACAGGGGGCATACGGGGATTGAGGGGAGATGCTAGATATAGGGTTAGGAATAGGGAGCTAGATGGGGCATACTGATTACATGGGGGGGGGGGTGTAGATAGGGAGATGGAGGAAAAATGATGGACATGGGAGGGGGCATGAGGCAAGAGGGAAGATGCTGGACACGGCATATGGAGCAAGAGTGGAGATGATGGATGGACACAGAGGGATAGGGAGATGGAGAGGGCATGCTGGATATAGGGGGCATAGGGAGAGGGCAGTGAAATGGAGTGGGAAGGAGAGGGAATGCTGGACATGGGGGATAGGGAGAGAAAGGAAGGGGGTAGATACTGGAGAGGGGAGAGAGAGGAAGGGATAGGAGAAATGCTACAAGTATGGAGGGGGAAGTATATGCACAGCAGAGAAGAGAAAGGGAAGAGTTAGTGAAAGAGGGAAAAAGAGTTGAAGAATAAGAGGGTTGGGATAAGAGATGAAAAGCTGTAGTTAGAAAACTGGATGGTAAGAAGGATGAATAAAATCTGAATCCACAAAGAGAGAGAAATATAAATGAAAGAAAGCTGAAAGGAAAAAAGATCAAAACCAGAGATGGATGGGGAGGAATCAGTGAAGAAGAAAGAAGGGGAAAGAAATAGCAACAGATGGAGCTGAGACCCTGGAAAGAGATAAGAGAAGATGCAGAAACCAGAGACTGGATAACAACATGATTGAACAAATAAAATGGCCAGACAACAAAAGATTTCAATTTAGTGAATGGAATATGTCAGTTTTTTAAATACCCATGTGTTGTCTTTATATATAGCATCTTTCTTTCCATTTCTCTGGTGTTGCACTGCATACAGATTCTGGCATCAGTTTAATTTTTGTCTATATAGTTCTATTTTTAGTTTGTCGTCACTTATTCTGTACTTGGTGAAGGTCTATCTACCTTCTAAGTGTGTGGTCTATGTTCTAAGTGTATGATCGCGGCCAGGTGTTCTGTTTTCATGTAGGGATCTATAGTAATCATGTTGTTCAGCTTTCCCTGTAGGTGTATGGATTTTCAAGGGCTCCAACAATATTTACAGTGCTGCCCTTTTCTGGGTAGGCTCCCTGTTGTGTGAGTTTTGGAAGTTAATACTCTTGTGGAATGGTAGATTTGATCTCTAGGACCTGCGCTGCGGTTCTCGCTTTTTTTTTTTGTGTGCGGGGTCAACTGCAGGGTGTTGGTAGGAGGTGGGGTGTGGAATTAGGAATGTCTATGAGGGTTTCCAATGCTGCCAGTCTGAAATTTAAAATATTTAGTTAGCTCAGATTCATGGAAATTTAAAATTTTAAGGGAACATTTCAATTTAGTTATGTTTAGCTTCACTGCTGCTGATTTCTGGACCTTTCCAGCTGTGGCACAGTCTAATCCGGCCTCTGCACCATGATCTTGAATTCACAGGTACCAGGGTTATTTTTTCTCATTTTATATCTTCCCTCCTCATCATTAACTCGATCATAGCACTGACCAAATAAATATGGTATGCAAATAGGGTCAGTGGATATGTAAATATTTATGTCAATGAAACTCCTCGCTGAGCCTCTGCATGTGGATCTGCCTGACCCTTGCGCCGCCTTTGTCTCCGATTAGTCTTAAATGTCAAATTGGTAGCTTCATTGTATTTCTCCTAGTCTTTGTGCTTTTTGAAGGCGTAAACAACAGATTCACGTTTATTCCTTTCACTTCACCCATTATTTTATAGACCTCCTGTTTGCATGGGGGCATGCAAATCGGAAGCCTGCATCAGAGAGGGGCAGAGGTGACAGGTCACAGAGGGCACAGCGCTGAAGAGTTCAGGTAAGCGCCGCGTCACGGTTTCAATGCCATTTCTGCCGCTGTTGGTCCCAGAAAGGAGAGGCAGCTGTCGCATCGGGGCACCCCTGGAATATTTGTGTGCCGGGTCTGTGTGTTTTGGTGCTCAGGAGCCTGTAACAAGGATTCCTGAGTGAGTTCATCATGCGCCCTCTCTGGCCATATTCACATACGGACTCCAAACTCACCTTTTGAGGTTGCTTTTACTTTTTGATCACTTCTCTATAACATATTCTTCTAAAATATCTTGTTTTTCTTGACTAGACTGCAAACTAAATGGAACTGGGACTGTCTCTCTAAGGTGTTCTTAGTAGCAATTTAGAAAACATAAATAGCAGTAGTAATAGCAACATAACTATTATACTATCTCATGAAGTGTTTTAAAACACAGATTGCATAATACAATGGTAAAATGCAAAGCTGTATTCATTTTAAGATTTCATAGAGGGGCAAGTTTTCAAACCAATCTAATCACCGCTGAGTGGCTGGATACGCCAGGGGTGGCTCTATAATGAGGTCGAGTGAGGTAGTGGCCTCAGGCGGCAACTTTTTGGGGGCGGCAAAAATTGCCCCAAAAAGACCGCCTCACTCGGCCTTCAAGAAAAAAAAAGTACAAACTGACCACAGAAGCTGCTGCCACTGCCGCAGCAGCAGTTTCTGTGATCAGTTTGTTTTTGTTTGTTTTTTTAATTTCCCTTCAGAAGATCGGGCTCGGCTGGGCTGGGGGGAGAGGGTTGCACTATCAATTGTAATGGGTTGCGGGGGGGAGGGTTAGAACTGGAAATGGGCTGATGAGGGGTTAGAACTAGAAATGGGCTGATCGGGTGGGGGGGCTAAGACTGGTAATGGGCTATCGGGATGGTTAGAACTGGAAATGGGCTGATGGGAGGTTAAATGCAAATAGGCTGATTGGGAGGGGGGGCTAGGACTGGTAATGGCTATCGGTTAAAACTGGAAATGGGCTGATGGGGGGTTAAGAATGGAAATAGGCTGATCGGGAGGGGGGCTAGGACTGGTAATGGGCTATCAGGAGGGTTAGAACAGGAAATGGGCTGATGGGGGTTAAGAGTGGAAATAGGCTGATCGGGGGGCTAGGACTGGTAATGGACTACTGGGAGGATTAGAACTGGAAATGGGCTGATGGGATGTTAAGAATGGAAATAGGCTGATCGGGAGGAAGGCTAGGACTGGTAATGGGCTGATTGGGGGGCTAGGACTGGAGTGGGCTGATAAGGCAGATAGGACTGGAAATGGGCTGGGATTGGAAATGGGCTAATGGAGGTGGGGAGGAGAGTGCTGCTGGCCCTGGAAGAAAACTAGGGGCTAGGGCTACAAATGGGCTGATGTGGGGGAATGGGAGAATAGAACTGTAAGGGGGTGGATACTGAGAAGGTCTGCCAGCGGAAGGAGGGTGCAGGAAGGGAGCTGACATGGGGGAAGGAGGGGGCTGGAAAGAGCTGATATGGTGGGGGAAGGAGGGTGCTGGAATGCAGCTGAAAAACTGGGATGTACTGAACGGGGACTGGAAGGGAGCTGACACTTGGGGATGTGAGTGGTAGGTGGCTGGGTAATGGGGAGGATGCTGGAAGGGAGCTGACATGTGTGAATGGTACTGGAAGGGGGATGGACAGAGGGTAGGGCGACTGGAAGGGAGCTGACTGGGGGGGTGGCACTGAGAGTGGATGTTAGCTGATACCTGGGATGGTATTTGGACTAGAAGGGGTGGACATTGGGGAAGGAGGGGGACTGGAAGGGAATGGATACCAGTGGCAGTCGTGGGAATGCAAGACGGTTGACATTGGAGGGTACTGGGAGGAGAGGACTGGAAAGGGGTCAATGCTGGGGAGGGTTACTGGAACTGGAAATGGGCTGAGGGAAGGAAGTGAAGAAAACAAAAGAAGAGATAAGAACCATAGACCTCAGAAAGAGAGCTAAGAGAAGACAGGAAAGCAGAAGCCTCAGATCGGGACCAGCATGATCAGAGAATAAAATGGTCAGACAACAAATGTAGAAACAATTGCATTTAATTTTAGTGATTGGACTTTGTGCTATCTTTATATTTTACACAGTATGGGGGAACTGCATCTCTTATTTAACTGATGTTGCACTGCATGCTGAGTCTGGCTTCTTGGGGTTTCAGTTTAAATTTTGTCTGCATATTTTTATTTTTGCTTTAGATTGTGGTTACTTATTCTGTACTTGGTGAGGGTCTGTGTTCTGAGTGTGTGACTGAGGCCAGGTGTTCTGTTAACATGGAGTTTGTACATAAAGATCTATACTGTACTGTAGTAATTTGACTTGTTCAGCTTTTCAAATAGGTGTATGGATGTTCCAGGGTCCACTGTAGTATTTACAGTGACCTTTTTTTATATGGGCTCCTTATGTGAGTTTTGGAAGTTGGTGCTGATATGGTATGGTATGGTAGATGTGCTCTTTGTTGTAGGGGTTTTGTATTAGTTCACAATATGCCTGGTACTGGAGAATGTATGTTATTGTTGTAAGTGAGATGATCAGAATCAGATTTTTTTTTTTAAGATATTGAGTTCTGTGGGTGAATGTTCTGGTTCTGCTCTGCACACACCGTGGATGCAAAATATATGTTGAAAAAGAAAAAGCAAGAACCAAAATGCAGTTTATAACAACAAAATAAAAATTAGTTATAATTTAGTTTTATAAACTGTGCTGTTGGTTCTCGCTCTCTTTTAGTTCCTTGGTGTGAAAACATCTAATCCTTGGTGTGAAAACATAAAGTCTAATTGGCTTTTTGGTTTGGTTCAGTCCCTGAATAGAGTTCTGAAAAAGCCCCGCCCCCTCTATGGGGGGGGGGGGCACCATCTCATCCTTCTTCTCAGGCAGCAGATTGTCTTGAACCTCCCCTGGGATATGGTGATCTATTTCACTACGTGGCTGTATTTATCAATTCAAATTTAGAGAAGTGCCAGGAGAGGGTTAAGATGAGTGAAGGAATTTAGTGCTAATTTTCAGCACTGACTTGCTAAGTTCCCAGCTCTACTTGTACACCCAGACCTTGCAATGACCTCCTTCCCAAACCCTGAGCCCTGTGTTTTTGCTCCTTGCAGTTCTGTTTCACAGACTGCTGCCCCCACCTCCCTTTTACAAGTTGTTTTGCTGGTTTGGCAGAGGGAATGAGCTCGAGGTGTTGTACTGTATAATCTCTTTCTATCCCAGTTATTCCAGCTGCTTCTTGGAGTGTCCATTTTACTAGCATTAAACACTGAGCCGTTTCTAATTTTAATTTTTTTAAAAAGCAAACAATAATTGTGGTGCATCATAATCCCAAAACCTCAAAACTATATTTATTTGTTTAAGTTGATGTTGCAGTTGCTGAACAGCCCCTCAAAAAAGACACCTCCAAAATGAATCAAAATATCACTTCTTGGCATTCTTAACTTTGGAAAAGGCAAACAAAATAAGATACCAGTCTGTAAAATATACAGTTCTGAACTGGTAGGTCTGAAAACATAAACCTTGCAGAGGTTTGTGATATTCATCTTTGAGCAAATGGGTGTGCCAGTTTATTCCCCACATAAATGTGTCAGTAAAGCCAAATCAAGTTCAGCACCATTTGTCAATCTATTCCTGGGCTTTCTAAAAACAGAATACGTCAACCACACCGATTCATTTGGAGACTTGACCTAAACTGGGACCACCAACCTTGGTGCACTAAAGTGGATCCGAAGCTAGGTCTCCAAAGAGGAAAATTTGATGCCCTACCCAATTGGAATGTTCTCTACCCCTCTTTCATGCTCTTCCCAAAACCGTGAAAGATAGAATTCAAAGTAATATGGGTATGTGGTTGAGTACTGATATGGCATAATACACAGTTCAGCTCCAGAATGCTGTTTGGAAATATCCTATGTTCTGCCACAGCAACAAACATAGACCTTCCTGGCCTGGGCCCCATCATTCCTGCTGCCAGTAGGGGGATGTGCTGCGATATCACATTTTTATAGCACCTCCCCCTACCAGCAACAGCATAAGTAAAGAAATCACATGCAATTTCGCAGGAAGATTGCTGGGTTAATTTCTCATAGGTGGGCCACACCCAACTTCCTTCCAAAGGAGTACAGATGTGCAATTGTTTGAAACATGGGAAATATTGACAATTTCCTTTCATATTGTACTTAATCCAAATGCAACACTAAAAAATCCAAAAATTCTGTTTTCCTCCCGAGGTTTAGCACAGGCTGGCCTCAAACCTTTAGGTTAGAAGGTAGGCATTTTGGAAAAGAGCCACCATATCACCATGGGGGCTTTCTCTAGCCAGCCTGCTGTTAACGTTTGTATTACTGGTGTTGTTCCTTCCTGTTTCCTGATTGGCCCATAGTTTGTCTGCTCTGGAGCTCTATGGAAAACCCTAAATGGATTTTTTGTCTTGTGAATCTATTGACTCTTGATGTAGAGATTTACTCCAAAGATTTCTTTTGCCATATTCTTCTGTCAGAAATTCTGCAAAAGTATGTATACGAGGTGTGATCAAAAAGTATCAAGACTTGTTGTGTAGCTGTATAACAATACATCACACCACGATGTTGTTAAGCATGCAGTGACCTAGTCATGTGCTCTGCAAGTGCAGAGTATAGCATGGCTGCAGCACACCTGTACTTTTTTAAATCACATGTTGCTTGGTATCATGTAAAAGAAGTTCATCAGATTTCCAATGAGTAAAGAAATTGAACAGCGAGTTTGCATTAAATTCTGACAGAAAGTTGGAGATTCATACAAAGAGACTTATGACAAGTTACAACAAGTGTATGGTGATGAATGCATGAGTTGTACTAGAGTTTATGACTGGTACAAACGTTTCCAAGAGGGCCGCCAAAGTGTTGATAGTGATGAACATTCTTGAAGGTCATCCACGGGCAGGAACAGGGCCGGATTTACCTTGAGTGAGGCCCTACACCAACAAAAATTGTGGGCCCCCAGCAGGGGCGGCCCAAGGGGGGTGCGGACCTCATTTGCATAAGGGGCCTCATTTGCATAAATATTTGCATAATGTTACCATATACTAACTTTTAGTAAACGTGCCTCTTAATGAGTGTATGGATAAAGAAAGACTAAAAGATTTCTACATTACTATAATCCAGTGCCAACTGCCAGACACATTAGGAACTACTACAAACACTGCCCATAGTAAACCCGCCGTATCCTAACAGCACTACCAGGACTCACAAAGCACCATACTCTACCAATCAAAAGGCAACACTGCAAATATTAAACCAATACATTTCAGAGAACAACAATACATGACCTACTGGGGAAAGAGAACAAGTGGCAATGTCAAATAGGAATTATATAAACAGAACACCTCAGCTCAGTTACACATGCAGAACATAGACCATCACCAAACAAGTAATCACAATTTAGAAATAGGAAGACAATAATTAAACTGGGAATCCCAAAAGCCAAACTTGGAATGTACAACACTGTAGAAATAAAACAATACATTAATTTGCTCTTGTACTAAACAAAGCACAGATGTTAATGATGCACATTTACCAGAGCTGACATATTCCAATTAATAAATTCAAAATAAAGAGATATTTTTCTACCTTTTGTGCATTTTTTTCAGCTGCAATTGCTCCAGCCACTTTCTTCTGGTTTCTTCGTGTCTTCTGCTAACTCTCCATCGTCTGCTGTCCATTTGTCCTTTCTTCTCTTTTAGTTTTTTTCCATTCTCTCTCTACATCTGCTTTAACATACTAATCTTTCTCCTTTTGCTCTTTCCTCATTCCTATTTCATCCACTCAAATATTACCCCTCCATCCTCAATCCCCACTTACTCTCCCAATACCCGGCCAATTGTAGATTTTTTATCCCTCCCACACAAAATATTTTTCCCTTCTCCATTTTACTCTTCCAGCCCCATCCCATTCTAATCCTCCCCCAACATCAGCTCCCTTCTAGTTCCAGCCTCACCCAGCATCCATTCCCTTCTAGTCCCTGCATCAGCCCATTTCCAGCCCTAGCCATCCATCAGCCCATTTCCAGTCCTAGCCCCCCATCACCCCACTTACAGTCCTTAACCCATCACCCCATTTTCAGTCCTTAACCCCCCATCACCCCATTTTCAGTTTAAGCCCCCCTATAACCCATTACCAGTCCTAACCCCCCATCAGCCCACTTCCAGTCCTAACCCCATCAACCCATTTCCAGTCAGCCCCCCATAGCCCATTGCCAGTCCTACCCCCCCCCCATCAGCCCACAGCCCATTACCAGTCCTAACCCCATCATCCCACCTCCAGTTTTAACCCCCCAGCCCATTTCCAGTCCTAGCCCCCTATAGCCCATTACCAGACAACCCCCATCAGCCCACAGCCCATTACCAGTCTTAACCCCCCCAAAGCCCATTACCAGTTCTAATCCCCCCCCACCAGCCCATTCCCAGTCCTAACCCCATCCGCCCCCCTCCAGTCTTACCCCCCCAGACCATGTCCAGTCCTAGCCCCCCCCATCGCCCAGTCCCAGACAGCCCCCATCAGCCCACAGCCCATTACCAGTCTTAACCCCCCCAAAGCCCATTGCCAGTTCTAAGCCCCCCCCAACAGCCCACAGTCCATTACCAGTCCTAACCCCATCAGCCCACCTCTAGCCTTAACCCCCCCCAGCCCAGCCCATTTCCTTCCCCAGACCCCCAATAGCCCTTTACCACCACTACAACCCCATTCAATTTCCAGCCCCAGCAAACCCCATAGCCCATTACCAGTCCTACCCCCCCATAGCCCATTACCAGTCCTACCCCCCCCCTAGCCCATTACCAGTCCTACCCCCCCCCACATAGCCCATTACCAGTCCTACCCCCCCCAGCCCATTACCAGTACTACCCCCCCCCATAGCCCATTACCAGTCCTACCCCCCCCCCCCTTAGCCCATTACCAGTCCTACCCCCCCCGGCCTAAAGTAAAATTTAATTAAAAAAAAAAAACCTGGTGGCTGCCGCGGGGGCCCCGTCTACAAGCTGGTCGGGTCCGGTCGGGTCTCTCTCCCTCCCTCGCTGCAGGCTGCAGGCTGCGAGAGACGCATCTTCGCGTCTCTCGCAGCCTGCAGCGAGGGAGGGAGGGAGAGAGACCCGACCGGACCCGACCCGACCCGACCCGCTTGTTGCGGGGGCCCCCGCGGCAGCTGTGGGGGCCCCGCGGCGGCAGCCACCAGGTTTTTTTTTTAAATTAAATTTTACTTTAGGCCGGGGGGGATAGGACTCCTACCCCCCCCCCCCGGCCTAAAGTAAAATTTAATTAAAAAAAAAACCTGGTGGCTGCCGCCGCGGGGCCCCCTCTGCTGCCGCGGGGGCCCCGTCTACAAGCTGGTCGGGTCGGGTCCGGTCCGGTCGGGTCGGGTCGGGTCTCTCTCCCTCCCTCGCTGCAGGCTGCGAGAGACGCGAAGGGAGAGCGTCTCCTCGCGTCTGTGTTAAGCCCGCAGGGGCTGATGGGAAATCCCATCAGCCCCTGCGGGCTTAACACAGACGCGAGGAGACGCTCTATCTTCGCGTCTCTCGCAGCCGGGAGGGAGACGAGACCCGACCCGACCCGACCCGACCAGACCATACCATCTTGTAGACGGGGCCCCCGCGGCGGCAGCCACCAGGTTTTTTTTTTAATCGAATTGAAAAAAAAAAAACCTGGTTCTATTTTTGGTGGGCCCCTGCCGGTTGTGGGCCCTACGCCATGGCGTACATGGCGTATACGTAAATCCGGCCCTGGGCAGGAATGAAGACAAAGTTGAATCAGTGCATGCCGCAATACACTCATATCGATTGACTATCAGGGAGCTTGCTGAGGACATGGAGATCAGTTTTGGGTCAGTACAGTCCATTCTTACTGTTGATTTGGGATGAGATGTGTTTCTGCAAAATTCATGCCAAAACTCTTTTCCCCTGACCAAAAAGAAGATCGACTGTCTGCAGCCAGGGAGTTGTAGGAATATGTTGAAAATGACCCAGATTTCATCAAAATGTTTATTACTGGTGATGAATCATGGGTTTATGGTTATTTTATTTACATTCTCTTATATACTGTGCTATTCTGCATCAGTGTGGTTTACATTGAACAGGGCATTATAACTTGGAGATAACTATTTTACAGGGAACATGGGCTATGGAGGGTTAAGTGGCTTGCCCAAGACCACAAGGAGCACCTGTGGGACTAGAAACCCCAGTCCTTCCGGCCCAAGGTTGCTGTCCTCTAGTGGGATTTGAACCCCTGACCTTCTGGTCTGAAGTACCTTACCCCAACCACTAGGCCACTCCTCCACTCCTATGACCCAGAAACTAAGGGGCATGTTTACTAAACCGCGGTAGCGGACTCCGCCTGATGAATTCAATGGGGCTGCGGCTCCAATATCGCACAGAGTCCGCTACCGCGGCTTTGTAAACAAGCCCCTAAGGCTCAATCCTCACAATGGAAGACTTCAAACTCTCCCAGACCCAAGAAAGCCTGTCAGGTGAGGAGCAATGTTAAGGTCATGCTCACAGTTTTCTTTGATTACCAGAGTATTGTTCATCATGAGTATATTCCAAAAGGGCAAACCATCCATAAGGTTTACTACATCCAAGTACTGACTCATTTGAGAGATGCAGTTCGCCATAAGAGGCCAGAGTTGCACAGAAATGGTAAATGGTTGTTTCATCACAATAACACCCCAGCTCACGCATCACATCTTTCCAGCAGTTTTTGGCCAAACACCAAATCGAGCAAGTCCATAAGCTTCCATATTCACCTGACCTTGCAACCTGTGACTTTTTCTTGTTTCCAAAACTGAAATTACCACTGAAAGGAAGGAGATTTGATGACTTGGAGACCATTAAGTAAAATTCAACACAGCAGCTTCACAGCATAACGAAAGAGGCATTTCAAAATTGTTTCCAGCAGTGGCTGGAATGTTGGAGGAAGTGTGTTTTATCGGAAGGGGACTATTTTGAAGGAGACTGAGTCCAATAATTGTCAGTGTTCTACTTCTTGTGTTATTGTATAAGTCTCAATACTTTTTGATCACACCTCCTACTATTAGAGACATTTTCCAAGCCTAATCTAGATCCTGGTTGATCATCACTAATTGGGCCTAGCCTGCTTCAAGAATTTTCCCATTTCATCTTCCAAGATTGAGGTAAACTCAGTCCAACTCCTAACAATATCCCAGACCCTACTCGATAACAATGCTATCTTCTCTCCTTCTGGCTTTCCTACCACTTACATCCCTGTACCATATGGTCTGTTGAATTTTATCCAAAAAAGTTAGCATATTATTACATAATAATGAGCTCACACTCTCCACCCCTCTATAGTGGTTCAACTTTATCCTGAAGCCTTGGATGTCAAAAGTCTAAATCTCTTTCTCCTCTGTTGCTGAGTGGTTAAGCCTTAAGGGCCCAATATTCGAAAGGCCAGTAAACTATGTAAATGCCTTCAATGGGGATATTCAACAGCACCTACACAGTTAGTGCTGTTGAATATCCCTATCTATGTCCCCTAAGCGTTCTGATGCTATCCAGTTAGCATAGGGGTGTGTTGGGGCGTTCATGGGCAGAGCAGAGGCGGAGATTGCTGCCAATTGGGTAGATTCTATATCGCACTGTTACCCGGTTAGCGATCTGCGGCTAAAACTAGGCCAGCTTTTTCCTGGCTTAGTTTTACCCTCAGGTGCTATCCAGGTAGCGGTGCAATATTGCCACTACCCGGTTAGACTCTGTGGCTGTGTCTGCTTTGCGTCGAACCCGGTTATTCAAAGCCATTGCTGTGCCATTGAATATCTGGGGTTAGGAGTCAGTGGGCAGGGCTATGCACCATAATGGCGCATAGCCTGCCCAGTTGAGTTTTGGGCTCTAATGGTCTAAATCAGTGTCTGACGCACTGTGGATTTCCCATGGCAACTGTCTTCCCTCACTTTTTCCATTCATCAAGTATTTCCCACTGATCTTGCAGTTCTGTCTCTCAGTCTAGGTGGATGCCCTTTTTAACCTTTGCTAACCAGTCTGCAGCACTAGTGAGATCCTTCTTCACCTTAGGGCAGATTAAATCACTGAGATCCTTTAAGGATCTTAAACCTCTGGTTTCGCCCTCCAACTGAAATGCTAGACTATTGCAACGTTCTCTATTGTGGAGCAAACCAATCTTCGTTCTGTTATCTTCAATTGCTGAAGAACAGAGCTGCTAGATTCTTGGTTAGGGCTGGAAGATTTGACCACGTGTTCCCTATTCTGAAAAAAATTATACAGACATCCTGTTGTCTTCCACATTCACTTCAAGATATTCCTTCTAGTATGTAAGACCCATTTTTTAGATTCTCTTTTTTTATCTATCAAATCTCTTGATCCCATAAGATCGCTCAATCCATTCCCAGTCCATTAACCAACTCCTACTTCTGTATTTAGAATCAATGCAACACAGTGCATTTTGTTATCTTGCAGCTTCTTATTGGAATATCCTCCCAACTTCCCTTAGAAGTGAGAATAATCATTTTCAATTTAAATCTGCTCTAAAACCCGGGCCTGCAGCAGAGGCAATAGCTCAGAAATCGCGAAGCATCACTTACTTTAACTCGACCAAGCTGCCGTGTAGTTTCTGCCCTCCATCATCGGCCTCTTCCACCACACTCCGACGCACAGTTCAAACCAGAAGTGTGTTTCCGAGGGAGTGGAAGATGCCGATGATCGAGAGCAGAAACTGCGAGGCAGCACTTACTTTAACTTGCTGCCTTGCAGTTTTATGCATACTTATGGTTTGAAGTGTGCACTGGAGGAGGGAGGATGAGGTTGATGATCGAGAGCAGAAACCACAAGGCAGCACCGTCGAGTTAGAGTAAGTGCTGCCTCACAGTTTCTGAGCTACTGCCGCCACTACAGGCCCTGGAGAGCGGTAGAAGCAGCAGCAATAGGGGTGGAGGAGCAGCGGTGGTGGCAGGATGGAAAGGCCCTCCTAGGGCGCCTCCAATCCTTACACCGGCCCTGGCCCTGCAGTCTCCTTGGGCCCCTTTCTTTCTAAAATCCTTCTTGTCCTGAATCCTCCCACAGGTGTCCTTCATCTTCATACAGACCATTGTGTCCTGGGACCTTGAGATACCTGGCTTCCAGACCATGTAGAACAGATGAGTCCTTTACTGAAAGTCCTCCAGCCTTTCTAAGAAGAGTGGAAGGGAGCACGTCATCCCACACTGGGACCTGAAAGCACAACTCATGACTGTTCCTGAGCTTCCTGCAGCCTGGAGAGCTGCATCCTCTTACTGCTTTCCCCACCTCCTTTCATATCCAATTCCTTCAGTGCACTGTCTGACTCATAGAGTCACTTTTTATTTTTTTATTTATATTTGCTTAACTTCCTAACATTTTCATATCTAAGCGGCTTGCTAATTTAAAATTTACACCCATACAAACATTTTACAAATTCATTAAAAGCAATTAAAACTCGTTACATCAATATTTCATCAGCTTACTTCATAATACAGGACCATAGTAAAAAAAAAAAGCTGGATTTCTAATAGCTGCATGCTTAATTTCTACTATGCTGCTACTCACTACAATAACTAATCTTGTGATGGAAAAGTCCTCTTTGGTGCGTAACTCTTCAGGTCCGACAGTAAGTAAGAGATGCCCCTGTATTGTAAACATTAAAAATGATCACCATTACTTTAAATCAATTCTCTATTTGATGGACAACCAATGGAGATCTCTTCAAATCCATGTAATGGGATCATACTTAGGTGCACCAAGCAATAGTTTGGCTGCTTTGCTTTTAAGCAATTGAAGACACTGTAAAGAATTTCCTGCATGACCCCGATACAAAATATTTCCATACTTTGCTTCCACCCTGAGGGATGGGCTGTCAGATCATCAAAGTACATCACCTAGTAGGGAGCCTCCTCCCTCCAAAACATTCCACATTATAGTAAATATCCACGTTTCTCTTAGGAGAGCCCTAAGGGTCACTAATTTGTTTGAAAAATGAATGGTTAGAGGTTAGTTATGTGATGCAGCACTATAATGATGTAGGAAAGACACACTCTGATTTCAGTTCTTAACACTGGCTGTTTTTACCATAAAGATGCTGAGCTCTTAACTTTGGCATTCACACCTGTCCATCTGTCAATGATTGCCCCACCTCTTATCCCAAATAACATTCACTAGTCTCCAGGGTAGTGGCAAAGCTTGTCTGCCCCTGTATTAACTCTTTCAACTTCAACCTCTCACTAACACAGTGAAATCAGTACATTATCACTCCAGACTGACATCCGCCCTCACCAGATGGTAACATCAGAGTCATTCCAACAGAGTTTACTCCCTCCTAAGCCTGTGGGGGCACCAGACTGAGATTTGGTTTCAAAACTAATGGAGCATTCAACAAGCCCCACAGCCACATGGTGATGATGGTGACGCCCATGATGCTGGCTACAGCCACCATTCCCCCAAACTGTACTGGGGGGCAAGGTAACGAGCGATGTTGCTCCTTCCTCTATACCAGTGGTTCCCAAACTTGGAGTTGGACTCCTAAATGGGTCACATTACCAGCA
Organism: Ichthyophis bannanicus; assembly: GCA_033557465.1. Classification (NCBI taxonomy): domain Eukaryota; kingdom Metazoa; phylum Chordata; class Amphibia; order Gymnophiona; family Ichthyophiidae; genus Ichthyophis; species Ichthyophis bannanicus. The sequence goes on from CM066049.1 coordinate 68,311,082, forward strand.
GATGGGATCAAAGACACATGGCCATTTCCCCTTTTCTCTGGACTTTCACTGTGACTTATGCCAAGTAGTGGCAATCACCAGGCAGCATGTGGCCCGTGAGCCAGTGGATATTCATAGGCCCTTGCCCCTCTGGGTAATTTCCTGGAAACCCATGCTGAGTACTGGGATCTGTAAGCACATGCTTAAGAGTAACTCAAGGGCCCCTGTGCTGACTGCTGCTGCTGCTGTTGCCACTACTGTTGCTGCTGCCTTCCTGCTTTAGATGAGTGGAGGGAGGGGAATGAGGCCAGAGACCTGCTATTTTGTTTTCATCATCATCTGAGATCATGTCAATTTTCCATTGTTAAAATGGGTTCATACGGGATAAAAGTTTGAAAAGCACTGCTCTATACAGTGCTTCCCTCAGTTGCAATAGATTCTCCCCATCTTCCTGAATCTGGTCGCCCCTTACCCTCTGCAACGAACCTATAACTACCAGTTGAGAAAGGTGGGTGGGTGGCCAAAGCGATCTGCCCTGTAGCTGTTTCACACCATGCTGCACAGGATGCCCAGCAAACATTCAGGTATGCTTCATCCTCCCACCCCTTCTTGCTCAAGCCCCTTCAGTCTCAGCCCTGCTTGCTGTTCCTCCTAGCCCTCTACCCTACCTTCGTCCCACTCCACATGGCGATCTCCATCTGAATGGGCTGAGCTATATTGAGCGCCACTCTCTAGCCTTTCAGGGGAGTTGGGCTTCACTTATCTACAACTGAGAATATAACAAGAAAACAATCTAAGGAGCATTCCCACTGATTCTAAAACAAACATCCATCTGGTCCCTTCTAAATAACAGCAAACTAAACCCCCAGAAGGCTGAATCCTATCGACCAATATCCAGCATCTCTCTGTTGGCCAAGATAATTGAGAAGGTTGTTCAACACAAAATCCAGCACCACATTGAAACCACCGCTCCTCTCGACCCATGTCAGCATGGCTTCAGAGAATTACACGGTGTCGAGACACTCCTCACCACTGTACTCAGCACCTTAATCACAGGGATCGATAACATCAGACAAGGCTATGCACTAATCTTCATGGACATCGTTCCACATTCGACTCAGTCAACCACGAGCTGCTCCTTGCATACCTCCAAGAGAAGGGGATCCATGGTTCAGCTTTGAGTTGGTGCAAGTCTTACCTTTCAAACAGATGGCAACAGGTACGAACTGACTCCATGACCTTGGAGCCGTTTCGACAAAAGCAAGGTGCCACCCCAAGGCTCTCCTGCCTTGTATATACCGATGATGTACTGATTTTCACACCATTCTCTATTGACCAGCCTGACTTCTCGCCACTAACGAACTGCTTCGATGCTGTCACGGACTGGCTCCACAAACAAAGCCTCAGAATCAACTTTAACAAGACAGATGTCCTATTCATCACAAGAAATCAAGCCTTTAACCCTCCCATCTTGATTAAAGTGAGAGACACAGAGCTCCCAAGCAGGACCACCATCCGCTACTTGGGCATCACCCTAGACCAGCAGCTCGACATGAAAGCACATATAAGCAACACCATCAAGGCAATCTATCACAAAATACATACAGTTCACCACCTACGACCCCTACTGGAGCCTGACGATTTCTGGACAATCTTTCAAGCACTTGTAACCCACACTTCGACTACGCCAATGTCATTCTGCATGGTCTCCCGAAGAGCACACTGAATCCACTGCAACTAGCAATGAATGCTGCTGCCCGCATCCTGCACGGAGCCTCCAGAAGAGATCACATAACTCCTATCATGCAACACCTCCACTGGCTTCCGATCTACTGCAGGCTCACCTTCAAAGCACTACTGCTGACCTTCAAAGCCCTCAACAATCTGTCCTCCTCCTCCCTCACGGACCTTGTCCACCCCACTCCTCAAAATAGATTCAGAAGATCATTCACTGCTAACACACTCGCAATTCCCAAAGCAATAACAAAATGTTCTCTTACAACAAAGAACAGAGCCTTTGCGTTCTACGCACCTACACTCTGGAATGCCCTCCCAACCACTATCAGGGCTATTACTGACCTCACACAATTTAGAAAGGCTCTAAAACACCATCTCTTCCTCCAACATTACTCCCACACCGGGGACACGACACAACACAGCTTATCCTCCCACCCAGGGCCGGCCCGTCCATTGAGCGAGAATGTTTTTTGCACAGGGCCCCGCGTTTCAGGGGGCCCCGCGCAAAAAACATTCTGATCCTACTAAAGTAAAATTAAAAAACAAAACAAAACTGTCTTCTCCGCTGCCGGGGCCGCCGCGGCAGAATCGAGTGTGCCGCGGGGCCCCCCCTGCCCAGCACAGCCTGCCCTCCCCCTCTATCCGTTCTCTCGTTCAGCTCACAGTCACCCCGCGCCGGCTTTCAGAGCGCGAGGGAAGAGTTTCTCCCTCGCTGCTCTGTTGAGCCCGCGGGGGCTGATGGGAAGTTCCCATCAGCCCCCGCGGGCTTAACAGAGCTGCGAAAGGGAAACTAGTCCCTTCGCGCTCTGAAAGCCGGCGCGGGGTGACTGTGATCTGAACGAGAGAACGGATAGAGGGGGAGGGCAGGCTGTGCTGGGCAGGGGGGCCCCGCGGCACACTCGATTCTGCCGCGGCGGCCCCGGCAGCGGAGAAGACAGCTTTAAAAAGAAAAAAAATTCCCTCGGCTGGACTGGGCTGGGGGCTTAGGAATGCTGATGGGCGGGGGGCTGGGGGGGGTTAGGAATGCTGATGGGCTGGGGGGGGGGTTAGGAATGCTGATGGGCTATGGGGGGGCTGGGGGGGGTTAGGAATGCTGATGGGCTGGGGGGGGGTTAGGAATGCTGATGGGCTATGGGGGGGGCTGGGGGGGTTAGGAATGCTGATGGGCTGGGGGGGGTTAGGAATGCTGATGGGCTATGGGGGGGGGCTGGGGGGGTTAGGAATGCTGATGGGCTGGGGGGGGTTAGGAATGCTGATGGGCTATGGGGGGGGCGGGGGGGGTAGGAATGCTGATGGGCGGGGGGGGTTAGGAGTGCAGAAGGGCTATGGGGGGGCTCGGGGGATAGGAGTGCTCATGGTCGGGGGGGGTTAGGAGTGCTGATGGGCTATGGGGGGCTGGGGGAGGTTAAGACTGGCAAGGAGGGGGGTTACGACTGGGGCTGGGCTGGGCTGGGCTGGGGGGGGTTAAGACTGGCAATGGGCTGGGCTGGGCTGGGCTGGGGGGGTTAAGAGTGGTAATGGGCTGGGCTGGGCTGGGCTGGGGGGGGGGTTAAGACAGGCAATGGGCTGGGCTGGGCTGGGGGGGGTTAAGACTGGCAATGGGCTGGGCTGGGCTGGGCTGGGCTGGGGGGGGGGTTAAGACTGGTGCTGGGCTGGGCTGGGCTGGGCTGGGCTGGGGGGGGTTAAGACTGGCAATGGGCTGGCTGGGGGGGTTAAGACTGGCGCTGGGCTGGGCTGGGCTGGGGGGGTTAAGACGCGCTGGGATGGGCTGGGCTGGGGGGGTTAAGACTGGCACTGGGCTGGGCTGGGCTGGGGGGGTTAAGACTGGCGCTGGGCTGGGCTGGGGGGGTTAAGACTGGCAATGGGCTGGGCTGGGCTGGGCTGGGCGGGGGGGGGGGGGTTAAGACTGGCAATGGGCTGGGCTGGGCTGGGCGGGGGGGGGGGTTAATACTGCAATGGGCTGGGCTGGGCTGGGGGGGGATAAGACTGGCAATGGGATGGGCTGGGCTGGGGGGGGGTTAAGACTGGCAATGGGATGGGATGGGCTGGGCTGGGGGGGGGTAAGACTGGACATGGGCAGTGAAGGGCGGGGGGGGGGGTTAATACGGGCAGAGGGCTGGGCTGGGCTGGGCTGGGGGGGGGTTAAGACTGGCAATGGGCTGGGCTGGGGGGGTTAAGACGCGCTGGGCGGGGCTGGGGGGGGGTTAAGACTGTCAATGGGATGGGAAGGGCTGGGGGGGGTTAAGACTGGCAATGGGATGGGATGGGCTGGGCTGGGCTGGGGGGGGGTAAGACTGGCAATGGGCTGGGCTGGGCTGGGGGGGGGGGTTAAGACTGGCAATGGGCTGGGCTGGGCTGGGCTGGGGGGGGTTAAGACTGGCAATGGGCTGGGCTGGGGGGGTTAAGACGCGCTGGGCTGGGCTGGGGGGGGTTAAGACTGGCAATGGGCTGGGCTGGGCTGGGCTGGGCTGGGGGGGGGGTAAGACTGGCAATGGGCTGGGCTGGGCTGGGCTGGGCGGGGGGGGGTTTAAGACTGCAATGGGCTGGGCTGGGCTGGGCTGGCTGGGGGGGGGTTAAGACTGGCAATGGGCTGGGCTGGGCTGGGGGGGGTTAAGACTGGCACTGGGCTGGGCTGGGGGGGGTTAAGACTGGCAATGGGCTGGGGGCTGTCTGGAAATGGGGCTATGGGGGGTTAGGACTGATAATGGGCTATGGGGGGGGCTAGGACAGGAAATGGGCTGATGGGGAGGGGTTAGGACGTAATGGGCTGTGGGCTGCTGGGGGGGGTTAAGATGGTAATGAGCTGTGGGCTGATGGGGGCTGTCTGGAAATGAGGTGATGGGGGGTTAGGACTGCTAATGGGCTATGGGGGGGTTAGGACTGATAATGGGCTATGGGGGGCTAGGACAGGAAATGGGCTGATGGGGAGGGGTTAGGATTTGAGGTGGACTGATGTGGTTAGGACTGGTAATGGGCTGTGGGCTGATGGGGGGGTTAGGACTGGCAATGAGCTATGGGGGGCTGACTGGAAATGGGCTGATGGGGTTAAGACGGGAAGTGGGCTGATGGGGGGTTAGGACTGGTAATGGGTTATAGGGGGGCTTAAACTGAAAATGGAGTGATGGGGGGTTAGGACTGGAAGTGGGTTGATGGGGGGCTAGGACTGGTAATGGGTTGGGGGGTTGCTATGACTGGAAATGGGCTGAGTGGAAGGGGAGGCTTGAACTGCAAATAGCTGATGGGGAGGGAGCTTGGAATGGAAATGGGCTGTGAGGGAAGGGAGCTAGGACTGAAAATGGGCTGATGGAGCAGCTAGGATAGGACTGGAAATGGGCTGTTGGGGGAGCTAAGATTGGAAATGGGCTGTGGTGGGGGCTTGAATTGAAATGGACTCATGGAGGGGCTAGAACTGGAAGTAGGCTCGTGGGGGGCTTGGACTGGAATTGGGCTGAGTGGAGGGGAGCTAGGATTTGACATGGGCTGATGGTGGGGCTAGGAAATGACTAGAAATGGGCTGATGGGGGCTAGGATTGGAAATGAGCTGATGAAGGGACTCAGACTGAAAATGGATGGGGGAGCTAGGACTGGAAATGGGTTGATGGGGGGCTAGGACTGGAAATGGGCTGATGCAGGGACTAGAAGGGAATGGATGCTGGGTGAGACTGGAACTAGAAGGGAGCTGATGTTGGGGGAGGATTAGAATGGGATGGGGCTGGGAGAGTAAAATGGAGAGGGGAAAAATATTTTGTGTGGGAGGGATGAAAAATCTACAATTGGCCGGGTATTGGGAGAGTAAGTGGGGATTGAGGATGGAGGGGTAAAATTTGTGTGGATGAAATAGGAATGAGGAAAGAGCAAAAGGAGAAAGATTAGTATGTTAAAGCAGATGTAGAGAGAGAGAATGGAAAAAAAAACTAGAAGAGAGAAGAAAGAACAAATGGACAGCAGATGATGGACAGTTAGCAGAAAACATGAAGAAACCAGAAGAAAGTGGCTGGAGCAATTGCAACTGAAAAAAATGCACAAAAGGTAGAAAGATATCTCTTTATTTTGAATTTATTAACTGGAATATGAAAGCTCTGGGAAATGTGCATCATTAACGTCTGCGCTTTGTTTGGTACAAGAGGAAATTAATTTATAGTTTTATTTCTACAGTGTTGTTGTACATTCCAAGTTTGGCTTTTGGGGTTCCCAGTTTAATTTGCCTTCCTGTTTCTAAATTGTGATTCCTTGTTTGGTGATGGTCTATGTTCTGCATGTGTAACTGAGCTGAGGTATTCTATTTATGTAATTCCTATTTGACATTGCCACTTGTTCTCTTTCCCCAGTATTCTCTGAAATGTACTGGTTTAATATTTGCAGTGTTGCCTTTTGATAGGTAGAGTATGGTACTTTGTGAGTCCTGGTAATGCTGTCAGGAAACGGCGGGTTTGCTATGGGTTCTAAATGGGCAGCGTTTGTAGTAGTTCCTAATGTGCCTGGCGGTTGGCACTGGATTATAGTAATATAGAAATCTTTTAGTCTTTCTTTATCCATACACTCATTAAGAGACATGTTTACTAAAAGTTAGTGTATGGTAACATTATGCAAACATTTATGCAAATAAGGCCACTTATGCAAATGAGGCCCCGCACCGAGTCTCCGCACATGGCCCCGCACCCCCCTTGGGCCGCCCCTGCTCCCACCAATCAGGATGACACCATCCAGCACACATACGTCAAATTGATGAAACTATACCCACTGACATATTACTTAACCTGTAAATAGTTACAGATCATTTCATGTTGACATGAACATAACTGTGACACAACTGCATAGTTTGTATATAGTTAACCCTGTTGAAACCCAAGTTGTAATACCTGTTCTCTGTAAAGTTCAATGTATGTTTCAGCCTGCATTGTACAAATTTAATGCTACTTGTAAACCACACTGATTTCAACGAGTGTGGTATAGAAAAGATTTAAATAAATAAATACATAAATAAATGTTAAGCACTACATTCGACTAGTCACATGCTCTATTCGTTTGCAATTTTTTGTTCTAGGTAACCTGCTCTGAGAACAATTTGTGAAAGGGCAAGTTATCAAATACTGTATGAACAATGAACAATGCTGATACCGAACAATATTTTATAGTGTACACAAGGCAGTTTAGGTCATGTATTGTTAAGGTAGCCAGGATCCTTAACCTGAGATGTGTTGTTGGAGGATAAAAAAGCACGCTTATTATTGCTTTGTCCAACTATTGCATGCTATGAGTGAGTCGGAAGGAAACCTCCTTTTAAGAATTCACCACTTTGACCCAATCCATTTGCCGCAGTACACTTCAATAGACTCCCTTAGGTAGTATAAGATTCAGTGTGTTGTTACTAAAGAAGTTGAATAAACCTCATTAGTGACCTCACAGATTGGAAGGACTACTGTTGATGAGCTTTGCACTAAGACCTGAGGATGTGCTCTCATTGTGTCTGATCAGCAGGTTTAAATTCTACTTCCATGCATTTCCATTGACTAGAGAGAACCTCTTTCTCCATGTCTAGTTAAAAGTGAATTAAAACTGGCAGTCTGATATTATGGTTATGGTTAAGGCACAGATCTGCGAGCTCAGAGAACCCAGTTCAGGTCCTCTGTTCCCCCACTCACTCTGTGTGACCTTAAACAAGTTTCTGCCGCTACATGCCCTGATGTAATCCGCATAAAATCAGGGCGTGTCATGGCGTTCTGGGGTAGAACAGAGGTGACACTGTTGATATCGAGCCGCTGCCCAGTTAGCTTCTGTGGCTTGGCACGTGACGGAAGACCCGAAGCTCACAATGTCTTGAAGCGTTTGGGGTCTATAAACTAAAATACCATAAGGGTTTGAAGTTACTGTACAGTATTTGCCAAAATAAGGTGTAGTAACTCTAAAGCCTCCATGTTAACAGTTGAGTACATTCCCAGCATTTTACCATTCAGTTAAACCAGAGGACGTGCTTTTACCACGCTTTACCTGAAAAGCAGATAATACAATGCAATTAGCTACACCTCTTGAGGCACCAAAACTCAGCAACAGAAAGTGAAAGAAAGTCTAGAAAGGTTTTTTGTTGGACCTTCAAATCCAAACCAGTATCAATAATGAGCTTAGAAGTAGAACCATTCAGTTCTTTTTAACTTTTACATTTCTCATTTGCCCATATCCCAATCTTCTTTACATAAAACACAAAAAAAAGCTATCAAATTTGGATGCCTATGCCCAATTTCAGAATATGCCCTGCACATCCTTAGCGGCATCAAAGGTTATACCTGTTCCAGATATGAATAGGCATCAGAAAAGTGCTTGATTTGCCAGCCAAACATCCGGAGGGTGTGGAGAAGGAGGTACACTCAGATCCCTTATATTTTCCATGTTGACAACAAACATTGACAGGGAATGAGGACTCTTGTCTTCCTTTTGTCATGCTGATGGACATCCCCATATGTAAAGTAGCATGTGATAGACGTCCATAAGTTTTTGAAACGGGAATGTCTATGTGGATACCGGTGCGGGTGTCCACATCAAGGATGTCTCTATGTTTCTGTAATCAGGCTGAAACATAGATGCCCCCAGTGTTTTTCTGCATCATTTGCCGTGGACTTCTCAGATTGTAGTACTTGGACGTCCTTTCTAAAATGCCATTTATAAAGAGCCATTTCAGAAAGGACTCCATGCGCAATTTGGGACATCCAGGGTAAAACATCTGAGAAAACCCTGGGGACATTTAAATTCTGGCCCATTTATAGAAACAGACATCCCCAAATGGACATCTGCATTTTTACAATGTTTTTCCATCTTGATTAGATAGTAAGCATTAATGAGCAGGGACTGTGTCTTATGCTCGTATACTGTATATACAGTGCTGCATATACCTTGTAGCGCTATACAAATGATTATTATTAGTAGTAGTAGAAATGACTTCTTGGATGTCATGACCAGCATTCTCCAGAAGGGGGACATCCATGTTTAGCCACACTGGAGACACTCGGACATGCGGTGGCGAGTTAGTAGTCTGGGGTTTGTATTTACATGCTGTTTTCTTTGGCTAGGAAATATTGACTGTGGCAATGACAGCACATTGTGTACTTCCCCCTGGAAGAGTTGCCACCATGAAACGAGCACTTTTTTGCTCCTTATTAATGGCCAGGAGCAGGTATAGCATGGACGCCTCAAAAGCAAGGGCCAGATGTGCTTGTGCTGTTCTGGAATCTCACCGCGATGTGCATTTTCATTGCTCCACCCAGGCCACTCCTCCAGCAATCCCCCATTCTACTTGGACATTCTCATGCTAAGGACATCTATATACCAGTGACTCCGCAGATGCCCTTGTGAATTGAACATCTGCGTACTAATTTTCAGACGTTCAAACGATAGGGCTTCTAAAATAACCCCCATAATTTGTATGTCTAAGTGCAGATATAATATTATGGGGCTAATATTATAAGGGAGTGCCGAACTTAGTCATTTATGTGCATCTATGGCCACACCCATATATAAATGACCTCATAAAATAGCACACTGCGTCAAAATGCACACGTTCATTTGCGAGCATATACTTTGCTAGTGGGTGTGCACAGGGGCAGAGTCTGAGCAGAACATAGTTGGATCACACAAACACACGCGTAGATTATAAAATCTTATCAGTTACGTGCAGACTTGAAAAATAAAGGTGCAGACATTTACAGCAGCTCTAGGGCTCTTGGAAATGTCAGCAACCAAACTTAAGACATGATCTCTGCCACTTATGGTAGTCGCTTACTTTTCTTTATAAAATAGAACGTAAGTAGGCGCCTACTTTCATCATTAAGGTAAGCATCTCCTTATACAATTAACCTCTATGGTAATGTGACGCTTACTTTAAGCCTATTTTATAAAGGAAAATAGGTTTCTACTTTTCTTTATAAAATAGAGGTGTAAGAGGACAGAAAAGTTTTTCAAATCTAGGGGTGATCACATACATCAGCTCTATGCTTGGTGTAAGTACCCACACCTAGATTTTAAAAAAATGTGCATTTGTTAAAGCATTTTATAACTTCTGTATGTAACTTTGTGCTTTGCCTATACTCTATCCAAACTCCACACCTGTAGATGCCCATAGGGAAAGTATACATGATTAGCCTGGTATGCAACCACTAAACTACCGTGATTTACGCACGTAAATGGCGCACAGCTTTCCATGGCTCCTACGGGAGATGTATACTAAAATGCAGATGTTTACCACTCATTCAGTCCCAAAAAGTGGCACTGGACCTGTGCTAAAAAATGCAGGCATGGCTGGCATGTCCCCATGTGGGTTTGCACTGACCCTGCATCATGCTGCTTGGTGCTATCAGCACACATTGAGTGGCGGTAAGTGCGTCCACACTAAGTGCAACATTGCTGGTTAGTGTACGTTAAAGCCGCTGCACTAATCACAATGCGTGCACTCCGCCCCTGAACCTCCCAGTCTCTGCCCCAACTCACGTTATGGGATTAGCATGGGATTTGTAGTGTAGCTGCATTTTGAGCATGTGATAAAAGGTTACTGTGGAAATCTTGGTGCACGCTAAACCCCATGTTACGCATTAGCGCACATTAGCAAACGTGCCCCTGTATGCATAAGTTATGCATGTAAAATTATACACGGCTTTTCATCACCAGCTCTTCTCCCTATACCAGTGCTAAAAATATACATAACTTTATGGGCTCGATATTCTTCTGGGACGGCTATGCACTGCTATGGGACATAGCCATTGCCGCTGATCTTTAACCCCGGATATTCAATGCCGAGGTCATATGCGGCCCCGACATTGAATATCTGGGGTTGCTGTATAGCCCACAAGCCCGCAGAAGCTAACTGGGCAATGGCGATATTGAGCCACTGCCCGATTAGCTTTTGCTGCATCTATCTTTTTCCTACCATTGCTAACTGGGTAGCATTGTAATATCACCACTGCCTAGTCAGCGACTGGTGCTTCCCCCGGAACACCTCGCAATGCCCTTGTAATGCCCACTAAGTGGTTTGTATCGCGGCATGTAGCAGAGATAATCAGGGATATTGAGCGGCACTAAATGTGAATATCCCGCTCAGCGGTATTTACACGGTTTACAGGTTGTAAACCATGTAAATGCCTTTGAATATCGAGTCCTATATGGGTAATTTGTATGGTGCCTATGCCGCAATTTCCCAGCAAGCCAATACTCACAAGTCCTGCTCATCCATCAGCAGAGGCAGATCCTGCTATCAGCACTTTCTCAAATTTGAGAGCTACTGTGCTCCTGCCTTCCTATATATCTGAGCTTCTAAGAATTCACATTGATTTAACAGAGTGACATTCTCGGCTGTTTTCCCTTTCTTTCTCTAACAATACGTCACTTATACCTCTTTATATGAGGTACCACAGAGAAACTGTGGGGAGGACCAGATGGCCAATATCGAGTAAACGAAGGCTGCGGGATGGTGTATGAAACTGAAGCAGGTCAGCTAGATATTGTGGTATAGAGGTGTATATAGCACGATGAGCAAGGATAAGGACCTTGTAATGGTTACGATAAGCCATATTTTGATGGCATAAACAATCAATCTACATTTACCTGGTTCACTCCATTCTTTAATTTATAGACCTCTATCATATCTCCCCTCTGCCATCTCTTTTCCAGGTTGAAGAGCCCTAACCTTTTTAGCCTCTCTTCATAGGGGTATCCTTCCATCCCGTTTACCATTTTGGTGGCACTTCTCTGTACCTTTTCTAATGATGCTATATCCTTTTTAAGATACGGCGACCAGAATTGCACACAATATTCAAGGTGAGGTCGCAACATGGAACAATACAGAGGCATTATAATATCCTTTGTTTTATTCTCCATTCCTTTCCTTATAATACCTAGCATTCTATTTGCTCTCTTGGCTGCTGTTGCATACTGGGCGGAGGGTTTCAACATGTTATCCACTATGAAGCCTTTTTCCTGGATGGTGGTTCCTAATGTGGAACCTTGCATCGTGTAACCATAGTTTGGGTTGTTCTTTCCTAGGTGCATAACTTTGCACTTGTCCACATTAAATTTCTTCTGCCATTTGGATGCCCAGTCTTCTAGTTTATCAAGGTCCTCTTGCAATTTTCCATAATCCTCATGGGTTTTAACAACTTTGAATAATTTTATGTCATCTGCAAATTTGATTACCTCACTCGTTATTCCCATTTTCAGGTCATTTACGAATATGTTAAAAAGCAGCGGACCCAGCACAGATCCCTGGGGTACTCCACTATTCATCTTTCTTCATTGGGAAAATTAGCCATTTAACCCTACCCTCTGCTTTCTATCTTTTAACCAATTCCTGATCCACAGTAGTACACTGCCTCCTATCCCATCTTTTTAATTTCACCAAAAGTCTCTCATGAGGGACCTTGTCAAAGGCTTTCTGAAAATCTAGATACACTATGTCAGTCGACTCACCTTTGTTTACCTGTTTTTTCACACCTTCAAAAAAACATAACAGATTAGTAAGACAAGATCTTCTTTGGCTAAAGCCATTTTAGCTGTCTCCCATTTAGCAATGACTATCAACATGTTCAGTAATTTTGTTCTTTATAATGGTTTCTACCATTTTTCCTGGTACTGACATCAGTCTCACTGGTCTGTAGTTTCCTGGATCACCCCTGGAACTCTTTTTAAAAATTGGCGTTACATTGGCCAGTCTCCAATCTTCAGATATTACAGATGATTTTAATGATAGTTCACAGATTATTAACAGTAGGTCTGCTATCTCATATTTGAGTTCTTTCATCACCCTTGGATATATGCCATCTGGTCCAGGTGATTGCTACTCTTCAGTTTATCAAACAGTTGTATTATATCTTCCCAGTGTATCGATATTTCTTTCAATTCTTCTGCAGCATCACCTTTAAAAACCATTTCAGTCATGGTAATATCCCTACATCTTTCTCAATAAAGACCGAAGCAAAGAATTCATTCAGTCTCTCCACTATGGCCTTATCCCTTCTTAGTGCCCCTTTTATCCCTCTATCATCTAATGATCCAACTGACTCTTTCACATGTTTTTTTTTGCTGCAGATGTACTTGAAAAAAGTCTTTATTACATGTTTTTCCTTCCACAGCAAGCTTCTTCTCAAATTCGCTTTTTGCCTGTGTTATCAATGCCTTGCACCTAACTTGCCAGTGCTTGTGTTGTTTCCAGTTTTCGTCATTTGGTTCCTTTTTCTATTTCCCGAAAGATGCTTTTTTGGCAACAACAGCCCTCCGAATAGTACATGCACAATTCCAGCTGCTGAAATGTGGCACTGGATATCATGCTGGTCTCTGCTTTGCCTGCCACAGTATGAAAAGACGTTGCCTGGAGGTGAATGTTGGGGTGGGGATAGGGGTGGGGGCGAACACTACCATACATGTTTAGAATGTGCACTTGGTAGGTGGCATTGCTGGCCAAATCCTATGTTCACATGGCCAGATGCTATGTGGTCCTACTCAGTGTCTGCATGTGTTACATCAGAGAGCCTGCATGACAGCCTCACTGGCTCCCCATGGGCACCAAATGTGACAGTCACAAAGATATTGCTAGAGTACAAAGAGGCATGGAATGGTGGAGTATGTGTCGCCAGCAACAGTTCCAACATCCAACCCCATGTCCAATCTGCCATGCTTCCACGTACTCTTGGGAGAGTGCATGTGCTGCACTGACCAGTTTTGCAGTGTCCATGGTTAGGGACATGACATTATATGGGTGTACAAGCATGGCACTATGTTCAATGCTCACTGCCAAAAGCTGTGTAGGGGGACACTGTATTTGGGTATGTGACAGACGTAGGCCACTGTGGGCCAGCATGTACGCACAGTCCACTTTCCATTGTGCCTCACATTGCATAAGCTGTCCACAAGTCCAAAATAAAAGAATACATAACGAAGAGCAGAGGATTCTAGGGCATTGCCTAAAACAAAGCGGGTTGCACAGGATGTATATGAGTCGGAGGTAAGGTCAATGGCTGAGCCATCTTAGCGTGGATCTGCCATGGGCATGGCCTGGGTGCACACATCTGTTCAAGCTGAGAGGCCACTCTCACTCTGACTAAGCTGTGACCATGTCACGGCTGTGTATCCACATGGGGCTATATAGGGTCAAGCCGTTTCTTTTATGTAGTCCAGTCATTAGACAGGGTGCTGGATGTCTATGTTGTTTGTACAAAGTCAATGAGTTCATGGTGGCTATGTTCACATGCGGTGTGTGGTGACCAGCAGACTGGGCATAGATAGTATGTGAATGGCTGACACAGGCCAGTGTTGCTCAACATATGCAGGATGCCTGTGACTGATCAAGTTTATTGGAATCCCTAGAAAGTGAGGCTAGCAGCTGTTTTTAGGCTGTTGGTAACCTGCTGCTTAATATAGTCTTGATTAACTTAAAAGTGTCACAGAGTAACACAGTATAGAGACACAGAGGAACTGCTAACAATCTCATCATGTAAGCATGAATATAAAGTACACCTTAAGTGTGGGGAAGTCTCAGATCTGGGGGTGTGAAGCACATATGTGGCAGTAAACCAGTATCTCAAGCAACCACTACCTCCCCTGCGATGTCATTCATTGACTTCAATCGTGTTTTCTCTTAATATAACTGAGTGGCAAGATCCTCAGTCTAACAGAGTTTTTTCTCTTAAATATGATACCGATTGTCAATCCACTTGGGTAGTATATGTGATAGTTTGCTCTTGTCAGAAATTGGTTTATTACTGATGCTGTCAGTGAAACAATCAGTGGCGACAAATTGATGAGACTCGCAAGACTTGAATAGAAGTGGATTTTTACTCTCAACACAGTGCATCCAGCAGGTCTAACTGAGACCCTTGACTGGATGATGGCCTGCTGATGTGATTGGTGGTGTCCTAAGTGATCGTTTTGCCGCCTCCTTAAAATCGGTGAGTGAGGGCTGAGGCTCTCATTCTGAGGAACTTGAGGGAAGTGAAGTTCGTAGTCCTGAAGCAGTCCATTGAAAGTTTAAGGGCGAAACTCGAGTCGACATCAGTTCCAGCTTTGTCGGAGTGTTAGCATGATGTTCATTGGGAGGCCTTTGCATTCAGATAAGTGTTTCTTTTCTTTTAAATGTATTTTAAATATTGTTAAACATGATTGAGGCCGATAAGTGACATTGCAGGGGAGGTAGTGGTTGCTTGAAATAGTGTTTTACAACACGTATGTGCTTCCCACCCCCTAGTCTGAGGCTTCCCCACACTTAAGGTGTGCTTTATATTCATGCTTAACCCATTGGTGAGGTTGTTAGCAGTTCCTCTGTGTCTTTATACTGTGTTACTCTGTGACTCTTTTAAGTTAATCATTGTGTGAGTGGGAGTCCTTGGGAATTTGATTAATATTATAAGCTAAGTATAGTCTTGGCAAGCCCTTCTGCTTGGTGTTAGCACCACCCCCTTCCTGCCTAGACACTCACTGTATTTGTGTTCCTTGGAAACAGCTGCCGCAACCTTAGGGACTGACATGAAATGTTATAGGAGAATCCCTAGCCAACAGGAGCAGGGCACAAGGCCCAGATAAGACAGGCCACTCCAGCATGCTGCAATTGTAAAGAATACCAAGTGACTAGCATCGCACACTGCAGACAATACCTGTAGCACACTGGCAGTGATATAGAACTGCTGCAGCACCTGGAGAGTCCATCTATTGCAGGGCTTGCTCTGGGGACCAGGCGATGTGTATGCCCTTCCTCACATTCAGACTGACTGCTGAAACAGGTCATTTGCACATATGGCAGCTGTTATGTGCAGGAAGCACACAATGTCCCTGCATATTACACAGCTGATGTGATGGATCGCTTTATTCTCTGTATGGGCATCAGTTGCATATATGTGCTCGGATTTTGTGGTACATCATGGGTAATGAAGGGGTTAATCTTGGCATCTCAACGCCCAGTGTCCTGTTATTGCCTGATAAGTGGAGCCAAGTACCCTTACTGCTGGAACAGCCACTCCCTGCCCCGGCCTTTACCACACAATAACAGTCTTACCGCTGCCGTTAACACTTGCTAACCGGTGCACCCTTAATGCTCTTTAGTAAACATACCCCTTAGTCTCATCATATCACATCTGGACTATGCAAAAACAACCTACTCTGGCCTTCTGGCATTTGAACAAAAACATATACAATCCATTCAGAATATGGCTCTCTGCATCATGACTTTAACTCGAAAACGTGATCTTTTTTTTCATTGAGCATCACTGGCTACCTTTCTACTTCAGGATCATGTTCAAAATTCTATCTATGGCCCACAAGGTCTTGCATACCAGGCCTCCAGAATATTTGGCTTCATTATTCACCTTGCATGCCCGCTCATGCACTCTGAAATCATTACATGGAAATCAACTTCATATTCCATCTCCGTCCCAGGCCAAATACGAGATGACCCAGCAGTCTGCTTTTTACCTTTGCTCTAGAATTCTTTGCCACCTGACTTACATCTAGAATAATGTCATCCCAGGTTTCGTCAGCCCTCAAAACCTCTGTTCGAGAAAGCCTTTGGTCCTCTGTGAATGTAATCCTGGGAAGAATAGGTTTATATAAATGTGTTTTCTCTCTCAGTCTTTTCTTTTCTGGTAAGCCTGATGTCAATGCTGAGCAAATCAATAGAAACTAGGCATGCGTATGCCAAAGATTTCGGGCTCATTCTGTTCATCAGAATCCACCTTTTCGGTTATCTTCAGGAACCAAACCATTCATCTACTGTTTGTTCCCATTAAAGTCTATGGTGGGAAGCTATTTTGCAATGACACAGTCAGGTCTGCCATCTATTTTCAATCAAACCTGCTTCAACTTTGATGCCAGGCAACTGTAACAGCACTACAAGCCATCAAGAGTTCCAGAAGTGGGGCAAAAAGTATGTACAGTACAATGGCAGGATGAGTTCCAGAAACATCATCAGAAGGCCAAAGTGGTACCAACAGCATAGTGAATGCTGGACATAGGGGAAGAGAGCGAAACAGCGCCAGAGTTGGTACAAGCACACCAAGGCACTATGACAGGAGTAAAATGTCAAGGAGAGAGCACAGCACTCACATCAGATGGAAAGCCCTCGATTATGACAGGAGATCCAGCACAGAACAGAGATTGACTGGAAGGTCCTAACTTATGTCAGGATGGCCAACACTGCACAGCACTCAAATAGGTTTTAGAAGCCTTCCCTTGAATTTCAGGGGGGGGGGGAGGGGTGCTGCTGCTCTTGGTGTTGCTGCTGGACCTGTCGCAGAGGAGAGGATGAAATGCCAACAGTATCCTTCTCACTTGCTTCTTTCCCCTCTACTTGCGTGGTTCTGTTGGCCTTGGCAATGCTAGGATCATTTTCTATATCCTCACCAGTTGGCATGCTTTCACCTGCTCTTGTCTCTCCCTACCCTGCACTATGTCAGTCCCTACGGCCCTCTGTGGAGATGACACCAAATATTTGCTGTTCCACATTCGCACTGGAAAGCTCAGCGCTTTCTACGCTCCTTGTAAAGATCTCTCTCTTTAGTTTGGATGGCAGAATAGAGGAGCTTAGAACCATGCCCTGGAAATGCCGGGTCTCTTTCAGTGCCTTTGTGCCAGTACTGTTCTCCCCTCCCCTCCCTTCTTTCATCTAATTAATTTTCCAGACCTACCCTTTCCAAGCATTTTGATATGCCTCGGCTCGGCACTGAAATGCAGTGCCCATGAGGCTGGTGCCTTGAATGACGCTCTTGAAAAGATTGAGCGAACGGAGATGTGTTTGCCCACGGCCTATATGCAGCTATAATGCTCCAATGGGACTGGATTCCCAGGGACAATGCCTGCATTGCAGCTTTCTACTTTTAGATGCTTATTGATCTTTTACCATTCTATGAAGAATGGAATGCAGTAGATAGGACAGAGAAGCGCTTTGTCCCCTCTCACCTTCACAGCTGCCCTCCCTCAGATAAAGTAGCCAGGATCCCATGCCCTGTCTCAGCTCGGCCCTGCAGTGCTGTGCACAGTAAGGCTGGATGTCTCTGCTGACACTCTTGAAAGGACTGGGGGGAGGGGGGGGTGTTTTCCCACTGCCTATATGCAGCTATAATGATCCAGTATAATTAGATTCCCAGGGACAGAGCCTGAAGCGCAGCTTTTGATTTTTACATTTTTTGTTTATCTTTTACTATTCTATGAAGGTATCCTGTCCCTCCCAACTTCACAACTTCACAAAACATGAAAAAGATTGTTGCCAGAAATATTATTGTACTATATCTTATGATTCTGCAATGGATTTTTATACTATAACGTCTTCTGCCCATTGGCTTGTATTAAAATGCAAAAGCATTTCCTACCACAACCACAGCCAAACTCTTATCTTTGTGCCTTAGAATCCTAAAGCCCTCATCTGCACTCCTTCCTGAATATGAATAAAATAGATTTGCAGATATTAAAGCTTAGCATGGAGTGGCGGAGTAATCTAGTGGTTAGAACAACAGCTTAGTACTCCTTGGACAAGTCACTTTGCCTTCCATTACCTTGGCAGAAAAGGCCTGGCAATCTACTTCCAGTCATACTTTGCCAAGAAAACCCAGGGGCTGCTGCGTCACCAGGAGTCAGCATTGACTTGACAGCACTTAGGAAAACAAAACAGATACTGGCATATGCAAATTTATGACATGCACATTCATTACAAATATCCAGAAACAGAGACACATTTGATATTCCTCAAGATTGGTTGGGAAACACTGAGCTATTGCTCCTTTTAGCACTGGAGAGAATCACAACTTTGTTTCCACTAAGTTATTTTGTGTTTTGTTGTCAGGACAAAGAGCACACATTTCATTAGTGAAGTAAATTGGGAAGTCTATCTTATTTAGCAGGTGAAAATACCGTGTTCAGGAAGCTGTGGTTACTTGAAGGGAGGTGGGTTCATCACAGTTCAGCAGGTTCGTCTACCAGTTTGTCAGCCTTAATGACTCTAGGTGTAAAAATGCTAACAACATTAGCCGCCTCACTCTTAACATGATTTGCTTCTTGAGTTCTGTATGCCAATTAAGCTCACATATAATAAATCATGAGAAAATAAACACAGCTACTTTTTTGGATTACAACTGAACTGTCTGTGAAGTTAATCTCCATAAATAAGTTGCCTTCCAATTTCCATTGTTTGAAAAATACACATATTTTTAAATATTTTTGCTAATATACAGTAAGCACTTCCACATTTTGGACATACGGATCATGTAGCCTTTCAGATCTCCACATTTGCTGAGACTCCGGTTACATTTACAGACAATGGGGCATGTCTACTTGGCTTGTCACTGGGTGGGTTAGGAATGGGCGTTGATGGCACACCCCATTGCTGTGTGCTAACTGCAAATATTCCCATTAACATGGATGCACTTACTGCCTTCTCAATAGATGGCGATAAGTGCATCCCCATTAAGTACATTTGCAATTTAACCCAATGAGATACATTTCCCTGTAATAACTTCAGGGGGACATGTCGGGCATGCCCCCGACAGCATAGGTCTGCTGCACCTCCCATGCTAACCTTTGAAATTGAATGCGCTCTACAATGGTGCATTGTTAGTAAACATGTCCCTTTAAGAATAAAAAGGGTCCTTGTTTCCAAAAAATTGAATATAGTCCATTAAGAACTGTTATTACTTATTATTATTGCTATAGCTACACAGTGCACCCAGCACTGTGTAGAACCACATAAGAGACAGTCCCTGCCAATTGGACCTTATAATTAGGGCTTCTGATTTTAGATTTGAACAGGCAAACACTGACAAAACTCCCTTAATGCAAAACAATTAAAAAAGGTATTTATTCAATAAACACCTGGAAAATATCACTTCCCCTATTTCTCTCACCTTTCCCCTGGCTTGATATCTATCCTTCACTCATTTTAATGCCTTTTTTGTGGTGACAATTCCTAAGTGATGCATATTTTATTACACCGCAGTATGTATGGAGCAAAAAACCCAAATAAACACTGAATTTTTGCACTCTCAAAGAACCCTAATTAGCTCAAAAATAAATGAAGGACCAATATCATGTAAGGTGCCGAGCAGCAGGTAATTCCAGCAAAGAAATCCACCCAAAAAGAGCAAGAAGCTTCAAACAAGTCACATATATTAGGATAGCTGTTGAAAATATCCAGATAGCTTGCTGTAGAAATAGCTGCATAATTGCATGCATGTGACACTGTCAAATTCTAGTTGCCAAGATATCTGGATAAGTCTGAAGATTGGTCCAAACCGCATTACTTGTTGAGCAGTCTGCGTTGAATATCACCACAGAATATGCTGGTTTTCCAGGTATACGCACAGTTGCATACATTTCCAGAGCAAAGCATCCAAGTCTATCCAGGGTGCACAATATCCAATGACCAGTGGCTTCTACCTGAACAATAGCAGCACATGCTCAGATAAGCCAAACTTGTTTTGAATGATTGCATCTGCGGACAGGTGCCTTCTGCTGCTGGGTCCACCATCCGCTAAAGACAGGGAAATGTTTCCCTACAGGAAACTGAACTGTTTGTGAGGCTGGTACTGCCACATAAAACTTCCTGTATCATGAAGGCAACAGGAGGGCTGTGATGGGGTCTATAGAATGTTACCCATTGCTCTCCAAAGACAGTATCAACAGTCCCCTTTAAGAAAGTCTGTAGCCCAGATTTCAGGGTTGGAAGAACGTGGTTCATAGGGAGAGGTTAAGAACCCAGCAGTCTGCAGGAAGAAGAGAGGCCTCTGGAGCCAGATGTCCTTCCAAGGCAAGCTGTGCAAAGTTTTGAGGTAGGAATTTTAACTGGGGCTGGAGGAAGGGCCGGGAGGACCAGCTTGTGGAGGTTTAACAAGCGGGAGAGAAGTACATCTGATTTTGTTTCCCTGAACTGATGTCTGTTCGGGGTTTTGCTTTGTGGAGATTTAGCAAGCTGGGACAGACAAAAAACTGCTTTTGTTTTCCCTGAATTGCTGTCAGGCCTGTGTTTTAAAGAAAACCCCTTCCCACCCCATGCCACACTACCATAAAGGCCAAGCGAAGGATCTCTGGCCCTATCTGGAACTGGGTTTAAAAGAGGTTTGGACAAGTTCCTGGAGGAAACGTCCATAAACCATTATGAAAGAAGACCAGGGAAATCCACTCCTTATCCCTGGGATAAGCAGCATGGAATCTGTGTACCTTTTTGGGAACCTGTCAGGTACTTGTCACCTGGATTGGCCTCTGCTGGAAACAGGATACTGGGCTTGATGGACCCTTGGTCTGACCCAGTGTGGCATATCTTATGTTTCTATCCAAATGAGTACTATGTAATGGGGGGCATGTTTATACACACACCCTGTAAGGGACATATGGGATCAGCAGATTAGTTATAGCAGGACTGCGTAATTAAAGAACAGTGATCAAAATGTCCTTCACATAAATTGTGGAAGAGATGGGTCAGTGTCTGCACCCTCGGCCATATTGGTTCAGTTTGGGGCATCTATTAGCATGGTGGAACACCATCTGCTCCAATCTTGGTCACATATATGTTGGAAAGTCCTGATGTCTAGCAGTAGGCCCCAGCAAGTTGCAATCTGTTGCAATAGGCAATGCAGACCTTGCCTGAAAAGAGGGCATGTCACATGAAGATAGAAATTATGATAGGGAACCAGTCTCCAGTAGTACACATGAGGTCAATGATGGCAATGATGCCATGCAACCATGATGCCATGCATATGACAACTCTATGCATGTATATGAAGAGATATGATGGAGAGGAGCACCAAGAGGAATGACTTCAGGTAGTCATGATGGCACTGGCCAAATATAGGGTCATGTACCTGAGGGGGTGTGTCCACCATAGAGCACCACAACTATGGGAGAAAACCTTAAGGAAGCCAGTATGAGGAATGGCCACAGACATCAGAACTATTGTGCCAAGCCTCACATGCCATTTTCTGCCTCCCACGGAGAGTTCAAAGTTTGGTGGTTGGTGGAGGTGCTAAAGGCCACATTTTGGACTCTTGGCAGGAGCAGGCCAACCCTCCTACAGCATCTCAGGGAAGAGTTGGCATAATTCAGAGGTAAGGCCCTGTCCCCAGATCTGAGGGTCTGTGTGCGTAAATGCCAAACAGACCGAGAAGTTGCCCAGTGTGTCAGCACAAAATCCTGGACAAATGTGACAATGGTACACTGTCCAAAATATGCCTTGTTGTTGCATAGTTGATGGGGACCACTGCGTTATGGGATGAGAGACAAATGCAGGAGTCCCTGATTTGAGCATGCATAGTGTTAATGTGGCTATGAGTGCAACAATAGTGTGGGGTATGGCCACATCCAATATGACAGGAAGTAGCCACAAGGACCTGAGAAGGATAGTGGGCACTCTAGATGAATCTTCAGCAATATAGCCGCCACCCCAGAGAGTGAGATCTAATCCCCAAGACCTTCAACTACCCACCATCACCCTTCCAACAACACACCTGTTGATATATAACATGGTGTATCATGTCCCTGAACAATTATCGTGGGTTGGTGTAACTATGCGTAGATTTGCCGCATGTATCCCATCATTTGCACTCCTAAGTTAAGTACGTGCATACTTGACTTTATAAAACAGGCACGATAGACGTGCAGCAGCTCGTATATTAACTAGGCATGGCTTTATAAACTTACCCTCATCGTGTGCACTGTCGAGCTCTAGTGCACACTGTTAATGACAGATGTGATGTAGCAATGTTTTGTCATTTTTATTTCATGTTTGCTCGAAACTGACAACAACTGCACATTCCTAATATTATATAGTAAGGGCCAGATTTTTGAGGCAGGATATGGCCTCTTATGTAATTGCATAAGCATCATTTCTATGCTCTGGGAAACATGAAAGGGAGCAATCATTAATAATATTTCCGATGCTTGACTTCCATTACCACAGTCACAATTAGGACTTTCTATTTCTTGTCTGGTTCGTATTTGGCTCCAGATTGCCCATATCGTGTGCAAAAGATCTAACCCAGGGGTTAGGTGCGCATGATACCAGAACTGTTCTCTGGCTTTTGCAATGGCACTTAGGGAAAAAGATACCAAATCCTTGTGTCTGCAGCCTAGCAGTGATGTTTCAGATGATTATGAGCCTCTGTCATTTGCAAGTTTTTCTTCTCGAATGGGCTCATCACTACAGGGACCATCCTTGTTTGGTATTAAACAGAAGGATGCTAAATGGAGAGGAAATGGATTCAACCCTTCTCAGACTCTGGTGGGTAAACCGGCAGACACTGTTCGCACAAGAAATGCATTTTACGAGGCTTCATATTCCAAGCTGTGTGGAATACAGAACTTTTTATATCCCCCGGTGATGAGGAGCATTCAACACAAAACATGTGGACTGATTTGTCTTGTGTAGAAATCAAAGGCTGTATTCTGCATAGATTTCCTCTACCATACAAATGTAGCAGATGTTTTTTAAGATTATAGCTCTACTTACAATCTGCACTTTTACTTAAATCTGATCAGTAATAATTTTAACTGTGAAGCACTTGCCGACAAACACCAACGATTTCCCCATAAACCTGCACTAAATAGTTTGGCAGGTAGCTACACTAATAAACTATACGTTTGTGATGTCTTTATGTTCGTGTAAAATATACGGTAATTAATGCAGGTGTGTGGAAGGGAGTGGAGGACCAGAGATGGAGGGAGGAAGTACGATAGATTAGCCAAACCCACCAACTAATCCAAGTCCTAGATTTCTAATTCACATAATTCTTTTTTTGGTTGGATTGTAACTAGGCATCAGAATACCCCCTCTCTCCTCCTCTGGCTACTAATATCATTGCATATGTGGTCTAGAGTAGAGGAGTAGCCTAGTGGTGAGAGCACTGGCTTGGTGGCCAAGGTTCAATTCTCACTCCTTGTGGCTTTGGGCAGTTCACTTAGCCCTCTATTACCTCGGAAGAAAAGCCTGGCAATCTACTTCTGGTCACGCTGCCAAGAAAACCCAGGAGCCGCTGGGTCACCATGAGTCAGCACTGATTCAAAGGCACACATTGAATTTTTGCATATGGTCTAAGGTATCTTTGCTTGTTTTTAGAGCTCTCTATGATTTCTGAACCTCCTCATCTCAAAAATGATTACATCTCTATGGGGCTTATTGAATAAGTCAGTTAGGTGTTTAATACAGGTTAAAATGCACATTAACGATTAATATGGAGATCAACAACAAATAAAATGCTGCATTAACATCAAGCGTTTACTGCTGTGTTAAATATCCAGAGCTAAGAGTCCTACTGCATTAGTGCATGCTAATGCCTTTTGTTAGTAAGCTGGTCCCTTTGCACATAGCTGGCAAAGCATGCTGGTATTTGTAGTCTTATCTTTCACAATAAAGTATAAAGGGTGTATTCCCATTGGGTGTACATATATGGGAGCGGTGGTGTTGTACACACATGTCATTTTAGTCCTAATTGTAGATTATGTACCTTCCCTTTCTACAGCTTTTAGTATCTGTTCTGCTGTTAGCATCTAGCTCCCAATCTTTTCAAAATGTCTGCTGCCGTCACTGGCTACTAGCATCTCTCTCTGCCAATTGGCTCTTATAGCTGCCACACAGCCAATGAGGTCTGTAGCCAGCTCTCAAAACTACTATATTCAATGGAACAGGAGACAACTTATGTAGCCAAGAAGTAGAGATTTGCATTTGTTTGAAATGACATGGAAAATATCAACAAAAACTCCTACAACGTTGGGGTTAGAAGGCAAGTATCTTACAGAAGAGCCATCAAGTTTCAATGGGGCCAGTTCTAGCCAGTCTGCTCTTAATTTTGCTGATGATTTTCCTTCCTGTTTCCTGATTGGTCCAAAGTTAGTCTGCTCTGGAGTTCTATGGAAAATGTTAACTTTTTTTTTTTCGTCTTGTGAATCTATTGACTTCTGTTGTAGAGATTTACTCCAAACATGTTTCTTTTGCCATGTTCTTGTACCATATATTTTGTAAAACCATGTCAAAGTATACATTTACCAAGTCTAATCCAGAACCTGGTTGTCCAATTAGTGATTATCAACAAGGAAGTTCTCTTGCTTTTCTTAGATCATCTCTACTTTACTGTTAATGAAACACATACAGTACAACAGCTACAAATGGAACATCTGTGTGATCTATGTCTAAAAATAGTGGCTAGGAGCTCCGGTATACCAAGTACTGTTGCTTTATTTGCAAATGGGATTCCCATGCTAGAGAATCTCATTACATTAAAAGGACAGGCCGCTCCATAAGTGTTTGGTTCCAGGACAGAAAAATGTGGCATATGAACCATTTGTTGACAGAAGTAAAATATTTTTGCCTTCTCTTCATATAAAACTCAGGCTGCTGAAAAACTTTGTGAAAGCGATGAACAAGGAAGGTGAAGGATTTCGATATTTGAGACAGATGTTTCCAAGAATAACTGATGCCAAGATTAAGGAAGGTATTTTTATGGGTCCACAAGTCAGACATGCCATCAATGACAAGTGCTTCAGAGATCTGCTTGTGGGGCTTGAGAAAATCACATGGAAAACATTCAGGAATGTTGCCGAGAATTTTCTTGCAATTACAGGGCATCAAACTATGTCCAGCTGGTTGACAACATGCTTCAAGCATACCAAACCATGACGTGCAACATGTCGCTAAAGATTCGTTTTCGGCATTCACACTTGGACTTCTTCCCTGCTAATCTTGGTGCAGTCAGCAACGAACATGGTGAAAGGTTTCACCAGGACATTGTGACAATGGAAAAACGGTATCAGGGCAACTGGAACCCATCAATACTGGCTGACTATTGTTGGACATTGAGACGAGAAGCATCAGATGCTGAGTACAAATGAAAATCAGTAGCAAAACATTGTTAGCTCAGGTGCACTAGTAAAATATGTCAGCATTATTGTGTAATTAAACATGCTAAATTCAGTCAAAATTTAATTTTATGTTTCTTCACATTTCTACATGATACAGTCAATCTGAAATTATATTTGGGCCTCATTCCATTTTGGATGTCCTGGTCCGCTATGCACCTGGTTGAAACCGGACGCACAGAGATAGACGGGATTCTGATCCTGCGGGGCATGTCTAGCCCCACGGGATCAGAATTGCGTCTAGGCCTGTATGTGCAGGCCGGGACCTGATTCCAGTCGGCCTGCATGTACAGACCTCTGCCCGACTACCTCAGTCAAGGCTCCTGAAT
Organism: Ichthyophis bannanicus; assembly: GCA_033557465.1. Classification (NCBI taxonomy): domain Eukaryota; kingdom Metazoa; phylum Chordata; class Amphibia; order Gymnophiona; family Ichthyophiidae; genus Ichthyophis; species Ichthyophis bannanicus. Next base: position 68,336,980 of record CM066049.1, read on the forward strand.
GGAGCCATGGCACCTTGGCTCCTGAATGGATCTGCGATTTCTGGATGCTAATCTGTTCTTTCATTCCCCACAGCCCGTTCCCCGATTTGGCCTTCCAAGGCCACGGTCGGACTGCGGGGAATCTCCTGCACACCTTCCTACCTTTTTATGCTGCCCAGGCCTGCCGTCCCCGCTGTCTAGGGGAACATATTCCATCTCAGAGGTGGAATAAGTTCCTCATCCAGTCTGCTGTCCCTGGATGTACATGGCCGACATCAGAATCGGCCTTGAACATCTGGGGCTGCGGACCACCCACTGCCCGCCCTAACTCGTCTCTGCACCGCCCTTTACCTGCCCCCATCTAGCCTCCCTGTACAAATATCTTGTTCTTATGGGGAGGTTAGTTGGGGATGGCAGAGGGGGCCGAATAGCGGTGATGGACATCCCAACGGGACATCCATTCCCAGTATTCACTTCTCAGAATGATCCCGTCTGTGTTCAGCTTGAAGGTGTCTATCATAATCACCAAAACTTTTTCAGGAAGAAAAACTTGAACAAATTTGTTGTCCAGTGTTATTTTTAATTTATGCAATGTAAATTTTTAGGGGCATGTTTACTAAACTGTTATCATGGCTGATAAAGCATGCTGTCAGCATGCGGTAACAGGTCGTGCTGGGAAAATGCAGCAATTTTCCACAGTATCTGCATGAGTAGGTTCAATATGGGTGGAGAGTGGGTGTGTTTGCAATGCATGGTTACCATGGGAATACTCAAGATACAGTAACTGTGAGAGTTGCAGACACTGTAGATACAACTACTGCCAACTCAATGGATGGTGCTAGCTGAATCCATGATGCTGCCGTGCCACAGTGGTTTGCATTGTTGGTGCGGTTTCTACTGGGGAAATTTTCTTCATATCCCAACAGATACTGTATGGCAATTAACGCCGTGCTATTTACACTAAAATACCACATTATCTGCAAAAGTTTACTGCGGTTTAGTAAACAGACTCCTTAGTATGTCTTAAAATTTGCTGGCTATTTTACGTTCTTTGTATTTTTTACTCTGTCTGGTGCAGTTTTATACATTTAAATCAATAATGCTTTATTAGCAATGTTTTTTTCTACTTTACTGTTTCTTGCATCTAAAAAATATTTCACTGGTACGGCCCTTTAACACAATTAAAAATAGAATAAAAATAAAACAATTTTAAAATGAAAAGTTGCATATGTCAGCTAGAGTGTTGCTAGGACTGGGCTTTGCTGTGTGGCAAATCTATTTCCTGTTTTCTCTAGACCTGACGGACTGAGAGCCTTAGAAAATAGGAAACAGATGAGACGCAAAGGCAGGGCTGCCTGTGCCCATGAGTGGCAAGGACCTCTTCCCAAATCTCAAGCACTTCTTTTACTTCAATATGTTCTGTACTGACCCAGCGTCTCCCGGAAAAGAAATTGTAAAAGGTGTTAATGAACTTTGTCAATCACATTATTTTCTCTTATATATTACTTTAAGAAATTAACATAGCTGGTGTAGTGATTCTATAATATTTTGACACTTAACCTACTACTGATAATTCCTGTATTCAAAGCAAGTTATGCGTTTGACGGGAGCTGATGAACACATACACTACCTTGTTTATGCATATATGTTTTAAAACGATACAGATCATATTGAGCCTCTCAAATCGCTAAGCAGCTTGACATTGTCTATAAATAATGAGCCATGCTAGGGCGTGGTGGAGGTGGTGCTACAAATTATCCATTTAATGGTGATAGTCGGATGCTAATTGGATAAATTACCCATGTTGTTAGTCCTGTTGAATAGCGTTGGGTAGAGCTACTGCACTGGAAAGGTAATTTTATAAACCATTTTCTTGCCTAAAACACAGTTTTGAGCATGCAAATTGACTTTTATAAAATTATAATGAGTATATAGATTGGCAAGTTGCCAGACAAATCTGATTGATTTCTTTGACTGGGTGAACAGGGAGTTGGACCGAGGGAGAGCCCTAGATGTGATGTACTTAGATTTCAGTAAAGCCTTTGACATCGTTCTGCACAGGTGACTTTGGTCCGATTCTTTTTAACATCTTTGTTAGTGATATTGCAGAAGGGCTGTCGGGTAAGGAGGATGATACCAAAAGATAACATGAGGAAGGTTCTAGCTAAACTTGAAGAATGGTCTAGAATTTGGCAGTTGAGATTTAATACTAAAAAATGCAGGGTCATGCATTTGGGCTGCAAAAATCCAAGAGAATGGTACAGTATAGGGGGTGAAGTACTTCTGTCCATGAAAGAAGAGCGGCATCTGGTCATGATTGTGTCTGATGATCTTAAAGTAGCTAAAGAGGTACAAATGGTGACGGCAAAAGCTAGAAGGATGCTTGGGTGCATAGAGAGAGGAATGACCATCAGAAAAAAAGAAGGTGATAGTGCCTCTGTATGTCTCTGGTGTGACATCATTTGGTATATTATGTGCAATTCTGGAGATTGTGTCTTCAAAAGGATATAAACAGGTTGGAGTCGGTGGAGAGGGTGGCTACTAAAATGGTTAGTGGTCTTCGTTATAAAGCATATGAGGACAGACTTAAGGATCTTAATAAGTATACATTAGAGGAGAGGTGGGATAGAGGAAATATGATAGAGATTTTAAATATCTCCATGGGATAAATGCACATGAGGGTTTCTTTCAATTGAAGGGAAGTTCTGCTATGAGGGGACATAGCATGAAAGTAAAAGGGGATAAGCTCAGGAGTAATATGTGGAGAAATTTCTTTAAGGAATGAGTGGTAGACGTGTGGAATAGTCTCCCAGTGGAGGTGATAGAGATGAGGACAGTATCTGAATTCAAAAAAGCACAAACACAGAGGATCTCCGAAGGAAAAAAGCGGGCTATTGTGGTAGTTGATATGGAAGACTAGATAGGCCCTGTGGTCTTTTTCTGCCATCATGTTTCTATGTTTCTATGTATGGTTTACAGTAGGCATGCATGGGACAGAGTTCGTGCAGAGAAAGTTAGATTCACAATTTATATGCATAGAGGCAGATTCCATAAAGGCCAGCTAGCTCTGGCGGAAATTGGGCACGGGCACGATTCGAACTGAATTCCTCAGCCATTGGTATAGACGTGCCTGTGGTTCTGGAATCGCCTCGTAGACGTATTCATTCCAGCACATCCAACATACTGTTCAGCCAGCCCATGCACGTATACAGCGTGAGACCCGCACATGGGCGCAAACACAGGCCATAAAGTGAAGCATAGAAACACATCCCCCCCCTAATATTACAGGAAATGGGTAAATGCTGGAGTTGTTTTGGACGTCCCTGCGCTCACCGTATTCTGAAAAGTTGCACATTTCTGATCATGCCCGTCTCGGTGCTAACCACACTTCCTCAATTAAAAAGTGCATCTCCTAAGCTGCTCTTCTCACTGATAGTGTTTTGCTGATGCAAACGAGACCACTGCAAAGTCATCTCAGTGCATTCTAATATATTATAAGATCCAGTAAATATTGACATGTTTGTCATGACACACCTTGGATCACACATTACTTGGCAGTAGAAAACTGCCTCAGTTATTCCTGCAGTGGTCATCTCTGAAAGCACTCCTTAAAATGCTATATATGGACGCTTACCGACCTCACAACAACCTAAACTAACTATGATCGTCTAATGACAATCCTCCAAAAAACTAAAAAAATAGATCCCAATCATCTAATCCCTTACTTTTAATGTTGGAATATTTTTCTTGAGAATCACATCCTCTCACAACAAATTTTCCTATTTACTCATTTAAGCTTTACCCCAAGAAAACCTGGTGAACCATTCCTATAAATGTGCATTAACACAACCATGTGCAAAACACTGTTTTGAAATCTGGGAACAAGAAGGCTTTCTTCACTAGATTGAGGGTCTTTTTACTTGAGCGTTGATACAGGGCATAAGTGTTGGTTGACTCTAAACGCTGTGCTGTGACCGCAGAATTGGAAGAAATTTTACAACTACGTGAACAGCGGGTTGGATGGTCGTACGGAATTGAGAACCGAGGGGAGACTGAAGGCTATTTATTCAGGCAGAAGCTGACACATTGGAAAACTGTAGGTTCTTTCCATATCATATTGTTTTTGTAAAAACATTTCAAATTTGAAGTTAGGCCAAAGAAGAGGTGTATTGCACATGATTGTGTTCATGCACATTTATAGGAATGGTCACCGGGTTTTTTGGGGGTAAACCTTAAATGAGTAAAGAGGAAAATTTGTTGTGAGAGAAGTGATCCTCAAGAAAAATATTCCAACATTAAAAGTAAGGGATTAGCTGATTGGGATCTACTTTTTTAGTTTTTTTGGAGGATTAATTTCAGTAGATAGTGTGATTTGGGATTAGACCTATGGCATCTGTTTCCCACATATCTGGCTACTGGCATTTCTCACAGCAGCTCCCTACATATCGTTACACCTGTGCCATACAATGTCTACTCTCTGTCTTGGCTTATTTCAGTCTGTAAACATCTGCTATCTGTGGGGCAACCCTGCCTGCTTTCCCACAATCTGCTTTGTGGCAATACTCCACCCCCTTGTCAGGCTTGTGTGGGCATAGGAGGGGGGGTCTGGGGAATATTGGCACATCATCAGTCATGTCTCCCAGTGCCTGGCATAACTGATGTATGGCTGCCCTATCACACTGGCACCTGATGACACTGCGGTCATCTGTAAGTTCCAGGTTCTGGCCAGGGATTCATGTCCTCCCTGAATTCCAGATCAGCACACCAGATCCTCCCATGCAACCTTCAAATCAGACACACACACACACTTGCAGTCACAAAAGACATAATTCTGCCAAAACGATTCTCAGAACGTATAAATAAAATCTGGTATACCATAATAGCAAGAAGTCCCAGGACTACAAATATGATCTCCCTTTCTCATTCAAACAAGATTCTTTTCCAGACTCACTCACATACAATTCTTGTATCAACATTCCCATTTTTCATAACACAGAAATTAGCTCTTTTAGCACAAACAGCAAATTTCAGCATAGCCAGAATAAACACTATTGCACTTCTTAATATTTCTTTAAGGGTAGATATTAATGACTCTTTAGCTTACAAGATTTCCTCACCTCTGATTTCTGTTCTTTATAACTGCATCTGGTGGTGTTTTTCCAGACTGCAGTCACACCAGTTTAAAACATACTTGTCACAACCTTTATACAATCTGGGACAAATTGTAGAACACAGCAGAATATTTTTTAAGTACTGGCCTTATTCCACATCTCCGTCAGGACTAACGGGCACGTCTGCGGGGAAGTAAAAAAAAATACAAGGGTCTTTCCTGAATACGCTATATATGTCTCCGTGCAAAACCATGCCCCCCGTTCTGCCCCTCCCGGGCATGTTCTGACATCTACGTGCAAGCGTCATGGACGTGCATGAGTGCTGTGTATCAGAATACAGTCGTAGATGTTTTCGGAGGATATACGAGGTCTCCCGTGCACATGCAGACAGCCTATTCGGATTATGGAGTAACCCCCATATAGGGATATATTCTAAGTGGTTTTTAACCATGATTAGTGGGATATTCAGCAAAAGTAAAGCATTTAGTGCCGCTGAATAGCCCTGGTTTGTGCCACTGAATGACTCGAGGCTAAGCGGTTAGTGCCAGGACGTTCCGGGAGTGAAGGAGGGGTAGCAACCAGAGTTAACTGCTGACATTTCCTATGTTATTTCAACTGATTGCACAGCCTAGCGCAGGGACCTCCAACTCCGGCCCTGGAGGGCTGCAAACCAGTCAGATTTTCAGGATATCCCTAATGAATATGCACGAGATAAATTTGAATACACTGGGGGCAGTGCATGCAAATATATCTCATGCTTATTCATTAGGGGTGTCCTGAAATCCTGACTGGTTTGCGGCCCTCCAGTGGGAGGCCAGATCGGGGGTCGAACTGCAAGGAAAGAGGTTTTGTTCCTGCAGCTGGGGATCGTGGCCCCTGAATGGATCTGGGGTGCCATGGCACTGTGGCTCCATTCAGGGGCCTGGCTGAGTTAGCCGGGTGTGCTGGTTGGATGTGCGGCCAATCAGAATCCGGGCATGGCCTGCACGTCCAGCCATAGACCCAATTCTGATCCCGCGGACATATCTAGTCCCTGCGCGATCAGAATTGGGTCTACCTCTGTATGGCCCGATTCTAATCAGCCATACAGGGGGGGAGGAGACGGCCAGCACAGAATGCCCCTCACAAGTAACACAGATGCAAACACAAAACATACTGTATAAGCATGGATACCAGCACACATGCATGCACAGGCGGAGGGCTTGGAAAGACTGCCATGAGCCATGCTCTGCATGCTTTCCCCACTTATTAGACCTTTTCTTATTATTACTAGATCTTTTTTGCATATTCTATTTGTGTTTACTTTGGATATAAATCCTTTATTTTGGAAATATTTAGTAAATCAAGAGTCTAGAAATCTGATATGTACCAAATTTCTAGCTTTTTATTTCATTCCCCTTGTTCTTTTTCTGTCACTTCTTGCGCCTTTGCTCTCTCATAGTTTTTCAGCTGAGGACTGATCTGTTAATAATGATTTTTGCATGAATAACAGGATAAAACGCTTTTACTATAATATCCCAATAGCAAGGGATTTTCAACCCTCACTTGCTCTTTCACTGCAGAAAGATCTAGAGGTGGCTTGTAGGATGGTTGATCTGCAAGCACATATGACCAGCTGCAGGAATGGGTCCAGTCTATTACTTTATAGTTCATAAAACTGTATATTGCCACTAGCTGCTCATGTATAATAATCATAGTAACAATAAGCAGTATATTTACTGTATGGCTTTTATATTATCAATACTAAAGATGTATCAAACTTTTGACAGAGTGGAATATTCAATGCGTATATTTACACTTAAGCGGAGAGCAAGATATAAAGAGATTTCACTACCCCTAGCTGGATGCATCGTGGAGATGCAATCTGTGTGTCTAGTTCTGCTGTACCCAATTAAAGCAAAGCAGCTTTTAGCAAAGGCTGATGACAACCTAATCAGCTGCCCCTACATGAGAATTGTAACCATTAGTATACAATGAATATGACCTTGAAAGTATTGGTGTATTTGATTCTTTTTTCCCCTAGAGAGGCACAATTAATAAGGGAACATAATGAAATGCAAATAACGACACAAAATGAATCTGATATTACATGAACTGACTGAAAATATGAGAAATAGTTTCAGAACCCTTCAGGATATCATATGGGCCATAGCGCTAAAGGAGAAAAGCACCAGAATAGCATTGGAAATAGAGATTTCGTTTCCAAGTGATTATTCTGCGAATCATGCGGAGAGAGAGAGAGAGAAGATCCTCAAGTATTAGGAAATCCAGTCAGAGTCCAAGAAACTATGGCAGAAAGATACAGACGTATTCCCCATCGTGATGGACGCTAGAGGCCTGAATAACAGATGTAACTCTCTGTTATTTTATGTTCCTTGTAAACCGTCTTGAATTGTAGAAAGACGGTATATAAAAACAACTAAATAAAATAAATAAATAAAAGCAAATTCCAATCACACCTTGACAAGTTGCCTATGCATGTTAGATCCTACGAATGCCAGAAGGTGGTCTCTTTGGCACGAGGCTGAACATTAGCAGTAAATCTGAGAGACTGAGAACACACTCCACGCACCCTGGCTTAGGAGTGAAGTTCATTACTGCCATGTCAACTAACGCATTTCAAGACACCGCCCCTGAGAGAAACCGTCCTTTGTAATCCTTAAAAATATTTCCCCATGGCATGTCCAGTATTTGTAGAGCAATATCCGTAGACTAGCAGCTCCCAAACTTTCTACCAAGTTAATTCAAGGGTGGCGGCAGGCCCTATGAGGAGAAAGTTAAACCTGAGCAGGACATGTTAGGCCAGCAAAGATTAGTCTGGATCTGGACTAACAAGAGAACTGTAAGGAGAAAATGGTAGAGGATTAAACTCAAAACAAGTGCACGTGCGTTGGAGAGGAATATACAGAATAGATAGATGGAATCAACTGAGAGCAACTTAAATGTAGAGGGGCAAACCACATCCCTTCTGCAATTAATTCAGATTCATCTTATAGGTGACAACCTTATAGCCTGGAAAGGAGTCAAGCACATAGTAAGAAATAAGAAAGACATAGATAATAGTTTTATTTCACAGTTAGTATTTTCTGGTTGGATGCCATCCCAAAGAGGGACATGGAGGAACATAACGGGCATGGAAGAGCTGGAGGTGAGAAAAAACCCAACATACAAATCTGAAGACATCTAAACATGTTTAGGGATGGAAGTAAGGGATGCGTATATAGTGTGCAATTATTGGATTAAATTAGCAGCTGAGTCTGTCTGGAAGGGTGGGAGAATAGCAATAACTAGGAACACAGATGCTCACTTAGTCAGGTTTGTCTACCAAGCAACAATGGAGACCCAAGAGATCAGATGTTCAGAGAACAGCTTTTGGGTTTCACATAAGAAGGGAAAGGTACTGGGTGTAAACCTGATAGAAGATTTTGTGTGGAATACTGAGGAAGAAGATGACAATAGCCTAGAACTGCAAGTGATATCTTAAAAGCAGCCAGGATCTTTGACTAGCAGCTACTTGACTTGCTATAAAAGGGCAGCAGGGTGATTGCAGCACACTGCACTTTAAAGCAGGGCTCTCTCACTTGTTACAGAGCCATTCCTGTCCCCAGAGGGGAAAATCATCACTTGGATTTTAAAGGGAAGTCCTTTCGTTCTGGTTTGTGGTTTAACATGTGCTGGAGAAATGCTTAACTTGCTATGAAAAGGGGAACAACTTGAAGAAAGGGGCAGAACTCTTTCACTTGTAATTCCTCCTACTCTTCCCCTCCCTCCCCCCCCCTCCCACCCCCATTCATCCTTGTTCTGGCTTTCTTATATAGATTAGTTTGACAGAATAACTCAAGTGCTACAAGTTTTGCCCACTCATAGTTGGAGACCGCACCTTCAAAAGGATTCTGGAGATCGCACCTTCAAAAGGATATAAGTAGGTTGGAGTTGGTGCAGAGGGTGGCAACTAAAATGGTTAGAGGTCTTTATTATGAAGCATATGAGGACAGAGTTAAGGATCTTAATATCTATACTTTGGAGGAAAGGCAGGATAGGGGTGATATGATAGAGACATTTAAATACTTCCGTGGCATAAATGCACAGGGGGGTCTTTTTCAATTGAAGGCAAGCTCTGCTATGAAGGGACATAGGATGAGAGTGAAAGAGGATAGACTCAGGAATAATATACGGAAATATTTCTTTAGGAAAAGAGTGGTAGATGTGTGGTATAGTCTCCCAGTGGAGGTGGTGGACATGAGGACAGTACCTGAATTCAAAAAAGCATGGGACAAACACAGAGGATCTCTAAAGGTAAAAAGGGGACTATTATAGTTGCTATGGAAGGGCAGACTAGATAGGCCATGTGGTCTTTTTTTGCCATCATGTTTCTATGTTTCTATTTCAATGAAACCCCACTTATTAACTTTACATGTTATCATTTGTTCTCTTCTCCTCTGGTGAGAGCTTTGGGAGCACACCGCAGTACAGCCACCCACCATAATGGACAAGGACACCTCCGATTAGTCCCACTCAAGTAGTGTTGTCTGTCTACCCCTGTGTGATTATCCTGAACATTCTCTCTCCCAGCTACAGCAATCACCATGAAATCCTAAGGGTGGGAGGGGGGAAATGTACTCCTTACAATCCCTGCTGCTACTGCTGCAAGTATTGCAGCCCCCATCCCCGCTATCGGTTCGCCACTCAGGCTAGTGCAATCATAGGCCCTGCTGCAGATGATGGCATGGGGACAGAATCCATGGACGTTACCCTGCCTCTGTTTTCGGCAGGGCCAGTGTAGGGGCATTGGGTGCCATAGATGAACCTCCAGTCTATGCCCCCTCCCCATCCCATCACACCAGCAGCTCTCTCACAAGTATCTGGTGCCTATCCATACGTGCACATAATATTCTTGAGACTAACGTTACTTTGCATGTATATGTGTGACCAGTCTCCCTGCAGGTACAGTCACATTCTGCTAGTTCTAGTTATCGTCACTGTTTTGCTATCATGGCTTCAGTGCTACCCCTCAGATGCCTGGTTCACTACGGACAATGCCAGCCGTGGTTGTCTAGATGATATGTATAGGTTGGCTCAGGGCTGATAACTGTACGGGAATCATGCCTGTGCCATTTGTTTGCAATGCACCAGCATGGTGGATAGTACTAGCACCTGGTCAGAGGGAGATGTTATCTTCTCCTGCACTAGTGATATCTTTCGTAGTCAAAAGCACAACTAGCATGGCCATGCTACAGTAACTGTGAGTGGCTGTTCACACCCATTTTCTGCCCCAAATCCACTCTAACCTTGCCGTTTTGCACAGTACTCTGGTAGCACAGTATTTTTAGCCAAAGATGCATTTTTGCTGTGCACGCCTGGCTACCGCGGGTGTCAGTATGTGTGCTATCTGCATGCTATACTCCAGGCTCCTGGCTTCCATGCTTTAGTAAATCTGTCCCTTTGTCTAATTTTCCTTGTAGTTAAAAGCATGCATGATTTTTATGGGGATGCAAGCAAAAAAAAATTCAGTTTGTTTAGTTTCCTGTGTAGATTTGTTTTGTTTTATTTTTATAAATGTTCATTTCAGGGCAACTTTGACTTCTTTTACACAACAAAAATGCTAAAAGTTACTAAAAGTTTCCAGGCAAGTAAAAAACCACAAATTTGCTTCCCCTCCTCTTCCCCCCCCACCCCCCCCATTTTTACATAGTAACATAGTACATGACGGCAGATAAAGACCAGTGTGGTCCATCTAGTCTGCCCAACAATATTACAGGAGTAGGCACACCCCTTCCCATTTCTTTTAGGGAATAGGGGCACTCCTACCCATGTATTCACCCCTCCCGATATCTTTGTTTCTTTGTTTGTTTAGGGGTAAACACACCGCTCCTCCCCCCATCGCTCCATGTAGGACACCCCTATTTGTTGAGAAATTAGATGGTTCAGTTTATTTTGATTTAATCTTGTTGCTGTAAAGTGATCCACTGTGTCTGTCCCAGGCCACTTTGAATTCCGTCACTGTGTTTGTCCCCACCACCTCCATCGGGAGGGCATTCCAAGCATCCACCACCCTTTCAGTAAAAAAGTATTTCCTGACATTGCCTTTCAATTTACCGCCTTCAGCTTCATGTTATGCTCTCTAGTTTTACAGTTTTTGTTAACAATTGTCATGGGCTGGCCTTGAAGCAGTGATCATTGGGTTGGAAGGCACTAGCATTCAAGGAATAGCTATTATGCTTCTTGGAACTTGGGTTCTACCTGTCTATCCTTCATTGTTTCTTGTATTTCTGGTAATATTTGTTCCTGTCTCTTGTCAGGTCTTGAGCTCCATGGAAAACTCTTCCTGGATTATTTAGCTTTTGGAATCTATTGACTCCTATTCTATAGATTTGCTTCAAAGACTTTCCTTGAGCTATGTTCCTAGCAATGTAAGTTCTGAAACACGTATCCTGGAACCCTAATTCATTTTTTTTCTATGTTGAATTCTGTGAAATTTCCAATTACTATAGTATTAGAGACATTTACCAAGCCTACTCCAGATCCCGGTTGTCCAATTAGTGATACCATTCAAAAACTTAGATACAGATTCACATAATTTCTGGCACAAGAACATGGCACAAAAATGTCTTTGAAGTAAGTTTCTAGAGTAGAAGTGGATAAATTCACAAGGCAAAAAAAATCTAGGAAGGGTTTCCATGGAGTACAAGACTAGACAAGGAACCTTGAGTCAATCAGGAAGAGGAACTGATATTACCAGAAATATAAGGCACAGTTAAGAACAGGCTGGCTATAATCAGCCCCCTCCCCCCTGGGGAGCATAATAGCTTCTTCTGAAGACCTGTGTGACTTCCAATTTAAGTGGCACTGGTTTGAGGACAGGCCTTGATGACACTGGGGAAGAATATAATGTTTTTAATGCCATTTTCAGGTTAAAAATGATATGAAACAACATGGGAAATGTTTTTGATATTTCACATGGCACATCACTAATGGTTTTGGATGCCACTCTCTCAACAATTAGCCATCTGAGACTGAAGATCTATCCAGAGGGTCACCATGAGTAGCAGTGACCTGATGGCACTTACCTGCAACAACAATGCTTTTATCTTTAGAAGGGGTTTTAGGGAAATAAAGGCAGCATTAGTGAAATGATGTTATGTGGGTAACCATAACCATAATTATTCTGGATAGGTACTTTGAAAGGCAGACTTGACAGTGGAGCTGAAAACCAAAGTAAATATGATCTGCTTTATAGGTTTGACTTACTACCACGGTAGCAAGGTAAGTCTGCTACTGTGTTAAGATTAAGACAAAATAGCAGAATATGCTATTGGTATAAATCCTTTAGAACCTTTACATGATCAGGCACGTGATTCTTCAGCCCCCACAGATCCCTAGTTTTGATTTATAGTATCTGATTGCATTGCTTGAGGCGGTAGCAATCAAAACAGGTGAAGTGGCATTTTAGAAAGGGCAGCCAAGAACAATCTGGGATGTTCAGGACAAAACATGTGGAAAAACATTGGGGATGTCTGTGTTTCAGCCTGATTTTAGAAACATAGATACTCCTGATGTGGACGCCCTTGCTGGCACCCACATTGACATCCTCGCTGCAAAAACGTGGAGTGGGGACATCTTTCTCATGTTAAGTTTCATACAGGGACATCAATTGGCGTGGAAAAATGAAAACAGGAGGCCACTTTCCCCATCATTGTTTGTTGTCAACATGGAAAATTTAAAAGTGTGCCTCCTTCACCACATTCTCCAGATGTTTGGCTGGCAAAACAAGCACTTTTCTGATGTCTATTCATGCCTGGAGAAGGTATAAATTTGGATGTGACTCAGGACATGCAAGGTGCTTCTGAAATCAGACGAGAACGTTGAGATTCTTGGAACCACCCAGACACATCTACACCATGCCCCTCTTCTGCTTTGGACATTCTTGTACCTGGGGTGTCTTCAAAACGCTTTCTAAAATGGCTCCAGGGACATCGCCATGCTTTGGATGTCTGCCTAGCTTCAGATATCCAAAGCATGCAGCTCTGCTTGACATGGTATTGGTAAATGTAAGGGGGGGAGCAGACCAAGTAGGGTCTGTGATGAGACAGTAGACTGACTAGATGGATGAAATGATCCTTGTCTGCCGTTTAATATTCTGCCACACCGTGCTTGCTGCATCCATCTGACTTTTCCACTCTTCGGTGGTTAAAGAATACTCTTGTGACAACAAATAAAGCATGGAGCTCATCCCAAATCATTACCATTTACTTCAAGAGCTTGAAACAAAGCAAAAAAAGCCCCTGGGATTTTGGTTCCATTGTAAATTGAATTTTGCACTGAGCAGGAGAAAAAAATATAACAGTCATGTTTTTCCATTGCTTCTAGCATTTAAAAATCAGTAATAAACGGATGATGGCCTCCTTGCTCTGATGTATTTATTTTATGGATCACATAAGAGTCCATAACTCATAAGAGACTAGGGTTGAAGAAAGTTGCATGGTGATTGCATTACAAGTAGAGATTAATGTCACATCTCAGGACGCACTATCATTAACCAGTTTATATTGCTAAAGTTTAATAGTAGTGACAGCAGAATTCGCTCTTTAACATTTTCAAAATGGTCTTTGTTTTCCTTCTCTATACCCACAGGAATTTGCTGAAGAGGCAATGAAAGTTTTAAGCATGGACTAGAATGAGCCACATTTGGATAGAAAGCATGTATTTTTAACCTTCCCTGCAAGGCCTCTTCCTCAGGGAGTTTCTCTTTAAAAACATAGTATCATGGGGAAGCATTTCCCAGCATTCCATGCAGGTGGAAATGTTTGCAGGGAAAACAGGAAGAAGCAGATGCTGGGATTTTAAAATCAAATTTACACATGTAATATACTTCTGCTGGCCATTTCCACCCTCTCCAATACATACAACAGGAGTGCACTAGTTTAGTCCTCAAGGCCTCAAACAGGCCAGATCTTCAAGATATCCCTCATGAATATGCATGAGGTAAATTTGCATACAATGGGGTATTATGCACGCAATTAGGGATATCTGGAAAACCGTGCCTGTTTGTGGGGTTAGGGCTGACTGGGAAGCAAGTGTTAAAATACCTGCATATCGTTCCAGAATACTGCAAATATTGTTCTGTTTAATATGTTGTATTGTTTTAGTTCATCATTATTATTTTTCTGTTGGCTATGAAGGGCATTATAGAAAGAATGTCCAAGTGCAATCTGAAACGTCTAAGCTAGAATGTCTGAAAAAAAAGGAGGCACATCCAAATACAAATACAATTTCACAAACGTGGACATGCCCAATATGGACATCTACAGAGGCATCTCCTCCTGTCTTCTTCACGTCCTCGTCTACATTCATCTGGCATTCATCTTTACCTTTCAACTTTCTTCCATTTATTTTTCTGCCTCTTATCCATTTAGATTTAATTCCTTCTTTATATCCAGTCCTCAATCTACCTCTTTTTTTATTGTGTCTTCCTATAGCTTTCCATCTTTTTCCCATACTCTGGCCCTCTCATTTCCTTTCCTCTTTTACTAACTCTCCCCTCTCTTGCTCATCCTTCATCCAGCACCTCCTCTTTCTCTCACCACTTCCATCCAGCTTCTCCTTTCACAGATTTGTCAAGTTACCCAGTTCCAGGAGTGAGATTTTTAGCCAGTCCTAGATTTCTGACGATCTTATTTTCATGTACTATGGGATCTGCAGCACTGATTCCAATGGGCAAATTCAGGGTCTAAAATACCATAGTGCATTGCAATGCAAATCTAAAACTAGAACTGGCAAAAAATCTGACTCCTGGAACTGCGTAACTTGGCATCTCTGCTTTATCTCCCCGTTCCATCCAGCATCTCCTTTCTCTCCCCTACTCTATACAGCGTCACCCCTGTCTTCCTACTTCCGCTGTGACCATCATCTTCCCTCTATCCCCTATCTCTCTTCTCCCACATGTCCAATATCTCTCCTTTTTCACCCTACTCCCAAGTGCCCAGAATCCCTCCTTCTTAATCCCCCCATCCAGCATTTCTCCTGTCCCATGTCGAGCATCCCTCTTGTCCTTAGTACATCCCCTGTGCCAATCAACTCCCAGTCACCCTATTCACTCCCACCATGTCTAACATCTCCTCAGTTACCCTATTCATTTCCCTGCACCACCCCTTTTTATCTCTAGTTTTCCTTTCACCATCCCTCACTGAGCCTCAGTCATCCCATTCCTCTACCTGTGTCCATCTCCTAAGCCACCATACCCTCTTTCTTTTCCCGCTTCCCTGATCCAGCATATACTCCCCTGGGTGCAGATGAGCCACCATATCCTTTTATATTTTTCCCCCAATCCAGCATCCCTTGTTTCCCCCACCTCTGCCATTGCCTTTCAGGGACCCGCGGCAACAGTTTAGAAAAGGAAATTGTCCTCACCTCCAGTCCAGAAGTAGCATCTTCCTTTCCTCCCTCCCCATTACTCATTCTGCTGTGCTAGGGAACTGGAGAAGCCTCTACACAACACAGAAGAGAGGTGCAGGCATAAGGCTGATGGATGTGCTGTGCACCTGCGTTATGTGAAACAGTGCCAGAGAGAAGGTGCTAAAAACGCCCATGTGACCCACAATGTGCACACTCCACCGTAGGTCTACCCAGTTTCCGCCCTAACCCACACTACCTGGTCAGTGTGGGATTTCCAGCATGGCAGCATGTTTATCACTCGGTCCTTCTTACCATGCTGCATGTAGTGTCCACTGAACAGTACACTCCTTGGTAGAGCACTTTAGTAACCATGGCCCATAGTAAAGGGACTTTTCAAAAATTGTGACAATAATGTGCATGTTTACATGTCTATTGCACATAGGTAGCCCCGGGGTGGAGTTGTGATGCATGCGTGTCTTTTATAATATTCCTACATATATGAAGAGAGCACACACACACAGGCACACGTATCTATGCCTGGAACAGGTTAAAGCTCTGTGTGTATCCTTAAAAAATCTTCTGAATGCTTATCCTAGACAGCTTCATAAAATAAACATAAAAGAGGAACGTTAGAAAATTCCTCTCTATGTAGTTTTCTTGTATTTGACTCTGTTTTTAACAAACAGAACCATCCTATTAACCCACAGAGCTTCAGTTTTGTTGTGTCCACAGGCAAATTGGTGGCCATTGTGGTGGTGGTGGGGCAAAAAGAAAGAAGAAAACAAAATGAGGAAATGAAGTGTGACGATGCTTGCTGTCTGAGATGCCGGCTTCCTTGCCAAATATTTCTGCAGTAAGTGGACATTTCAGCATCTGCAAACGAGGCAGCAGCACACAAATGCTGAAAGAGCAGAAATGGAAAGGCAAGTGCACTGCATGGATTGGTTTATACAATTCATATCACACTCAATAAAATGAAAATATAGGACCTGATATTTAAAAGCATTTATCCAGATAGGAAAGGGAATTGGATTTGTATGCAAATTTATGTCATGCATATTCATAAGGGATATCTTGAAGATCTGGCCTGAGTTACATTCAGGCACAGTAGCTAGCCTATGTTTGTAGCCGAGGCAAGGGATGGTTGAGTGACTTGCCCAGGGTCACAAGAAGTGGGATTTGAAGTTGGCTTCCTTGGTTCATAGTCTACTTTCTTTAATCAATATGCTCCTTCCTTCACTCCGAAATAGCTGTACTATGTTATTTGGATAGTTATCCCCATAGTGGCATTGACAATCACCATTATCTAGATAACGGCAGCCGTTGGCGGCATATCTGGACATTTGGTATCACTATTCAGACAGTGGCTGGCACTGAATAGTTAGGTGGCCAGCCGTTAAAGGGAACATTGACCAAGGAGCTTAAA
This sequence comes from Ichthyophis bannanicus, assembly GCA_033557465.1. NCBI lineage: Eukaryota > Metazoa > Chordata > Amphibia > Gymnophiona > Ichthyophiidae > Ichthyophis > Ichthyophis bannanicus. The sequence continues at coordinate 68,353,888 of CM066049.1, forward strand.
TATTACCTCCATAGTCTTTGTATACTTTCATGGTAATAATTTAGCAAATCAAACTCCATGGAACAGAACTAAGTAAACTGCCAACTGGAATTATCTAAGGTCATGGTCGAGGTGAAATAAGAACAGCTGCCTGAGAGAAACTGTATGAGCATGAGCCCAATGATGACTCACTCACTAAGGCTCCTGCACCACCCATTTCTAAAGCTGAAGAGGAACTCGGAGGCAATCTTTGTCTCCATTCACATTTTGCTCAACCCCCTTTTAATTTCTTTGAAGGAACAGACTGTAGAAGAGAGATGTTTGCTGAGAGAACTTTACTTACCTTCTACAGTGAGCGGAAGGGTACAATGAAGAAGCAAAATTCAACCCCTTGTCCCCAGCAAGCAAACAGTCGCTTCAATTCTTCAATTACTATCCTGCCATCATGATATAAAACATTTTCTGTTGCTTTAAAGTGCAAAGACACATTTGAACAAATTTTCTTTAAAAAAAAAAAGAATTGGAATGGACAAGCATTCATAAAAGTGAAATTGGTCTATGCTGTATGTAAGCAATAAGAGAAAGGGTGTGTGCTTGAGGATTCTGATGCACTGGGAGTCATGAAGTCTTGAATACACACCATGGTTTGTATTTGTGCATTTATGAAATGGAGAGGTTGTAGCCTTTTGGTTGGAATAATGGGCTAGGATGAAAGATGCAAGGGTTCAAATCATGTTTCTTTGCTAGTCTTGATGTCGGGCTGTCTGCTAAGACTACTCGCAGGTTGCAGGTCATTCACAATATGGCTGCACAGGTTTTATTGGATATTCTCTCTCAGAAACGTGCTCAGCCAGTTCTCCATGTTCTTCACTGGTTTCCAATAAGGGAGCACATTCATTTTAAAATTGTTGACTCTGTCCTTTAAGATGTTGAGTAATTCTCAGTCTTTGTTTCCGTTGGAGCGGTAGGAACGGTATGACTCTACATAACCTTTATGATACAGTGGCAATAGGTTTGTGGCCCTCCTCTCTATAGAAAAGATGAAAAAGGTTGGCTTTTGGAATTGGGCTTTTGCAGTGGTGGTTCTGAGGTTATTATTATTTATTTATTTCATTTATTTATTTTATTTGGCTATATTTCACCAGGTCAAAGCGGTATACAGGAAACAAACTTGATAATGCATTATAACAGTGTCTCAAAACTATATTTATCACGCAACTGCTAGGTTTTTGATTTCATAGCTATATACAATTATATGTACAGTGTTAGTGACAGGTATCTGGTTTTGTTCCTTCTGTGGAGGGGTTATGTGATAGGGTTGAAATGCTTTGTGAATAGGTGTGTTTCTTTGTGCTTTCTGAAGGATTTGAGGTCTGTGATGTTCCTTAACTGGTCCAGTAGAAGGTGTGTGTAGTTGGAAGATTTGTTTACATGCTTGCTAGTTGGATTTGGTTTTGATCTGTGGGATGGTGAGGGTGTTCATCATTGAGGTCCGTCTCAACCTGTGGGGTCTGGGAGGTCTGAAGTAGTGAGTGGAGGTATATAGGGGGGCTCGGAGTAGATTGCTTTGTGGGTGAGCTTGATAGTTTGAAATTATTTGTCTCTGTAGAGGGAGCCTGTGGAGCTGTCTTAGTATAGATGTGATGTGATCATGTTTTGCGGCTGCTAGAAGGGTCTTTGTTGTTGAGTGAAGAGCCATTTGGAGGGGTAGGAACATGGATAGACAGCATTACAGTAATCCATGTGGGGGTATAATGGTGGCTTGGAGCACAATGCAAAAGTCCAATGGCTCTAGGAGGGAGTGTAGACATTGAAGTGTCTTTGTTTTGTAAAATATTGTCTGGGCAGTTTTGTTAATGTGGACTTGAACCGTGAGGTGTAGATCAAGGGTGACATCTAGGTAACTGACTTCAGTCTTCACCTTAATTTTCATTTTGTTCATTGTTATTGTGGGTGGGTCTTTCATTATGTAGCGTGCCTCCATTTTGTTGCAGTTGATTTCAAGGTTGTTGTCTTTTAGCCTGTTGGCTGTTGTCCTTTAGCCAGTTGGCTATGTTGGTGAAGTATTTGTGATGGACAGATAGTGATGGTTGGTTTGTGTTGATTGGTCCATAGATCATTGTATCATCAGTGTAGATGTTCACATTCAGATTGTGTGATCTTATTATTGTGCAAAGCGGTTAGATATAGAGGTTGAAAAGGAGTGCAGAGAGGGTAGATCCTTGGGGGACTCCTTGAGTCTGTTTGGAGGAGTGGTGCTGTGTCCAATCTTGATTTGTTATGTCTGTGAGGTAGGAGAAGAACCATCTGAGCACTGTACCTTGACTTCCATTGGTGCTGAGCCGTTGCAGGAGGATGTGGTTGTTCGCTGTGTCAAAGGCTGACGAGATGTCTATGAAAATTAGCAGGTAGCCTTGATTATTGTGCTGTAGTCCTTGTATTAGAATATTTACCAGGGTGGTCAGAAGTGTTTCTATTCTGCGTTGTAGACAGAATCCATGTTGTTGTTGGTCTAGCAGGTTGTGTCTATCTATATGGTCTTGAAGTTGGTGTTGGATAGTTTTCTCCATAATTTTGGCAACAAATGGGAGGCTGGCAATGGGTCTGTAAGATGAAGGGTCGGAAGGGTCCAAAGCCATTTTTTTTTTTTAGTGTTGGCCATATGGATGAGGTTTTTAAACATGTGGACCTGATGTTTTGTTGTAGTATTTATTTATTATTTATTTATTTAACAGCTTTTATATACCGCACTTTTATCATCAGCGCGGTTTACATTTTAACAACTTTGTACTTAAGCATAAAACATATGTCAAGTTTACAGGTAACGGGATATAAAAACATGGATAACTGGGGTTAAAATAAATAACAGATATTCACAACTATTTACAATAGATTCTCAAATGTTTTGCGTTCTAAAGGTGGGGGTCTGTGAGGTTTTGACCAGGAACAGGTAGTGAATTTTCAGGAACTTATTCGACTAGCCATGATCATTGGTTTGTGTTGGAGGGGTAGGGGAGCCAGTACATTGTGAGAAGTGTTGTATGAAGAGGTGTGTTTTTAGAGATTTTCTGAATTGAGATAGGTCTTGTTGTGATCTAATGCTAGGTGGCAGCGCATTCCAGCATCTGGGGACGAAGGATGAGAATGCTCTTGAAGTAGTTGTCTGGGTGAGTTTTGTGAGGTCTTTTGGGACCGTTAGCATGTTATCTGTTGTGGATCGTCTAGATCTGGTGTTCTGTGTGTGATGCAGGAGGTCGGACAACGAGGATGGTGATATTTGATCTGATTGAGGTGTTGAGGTATTGAGGTGTGATTCCAGTGAGCGTGGTACCACTTGCCTGAGGAGCTGCGGTCAGAGAGGTTATTATTGTCACTCTGGCAAAAGCTGAAAACATATTGTTTAACAACTGTCAATTTTGAAGGGGTGATGAGCATTGTACAGTGTTTCCGAAGGTAGTAGGGGAGGTGCTAATCAAGTTTATTTATTCTATATTTAATTTTACAGTTTTATTTATTATATTTAATTATTATTTATTAATTTCTGTTAATTCTTAATATGTTTTTACTTATGTATATTATTGTTTGTAAATTGCTTTGAATGGATTTCCAGGAAGGCAGTCTATAAATGTTTATATGTAAATACATTAATTAATAGTCCTTGCCCTCTACAGAAGAGGAGGAACCATCTCCCGAAGAAACAAACTCTTACACCCAATGTACTTGATCTTCAACCAATGCTTCTAGAAAGTGAAAGGTAATCATGGTTAGTGACTCACATCTGAGGGGTAGAGAGGCAGCCATCTGTCAACCAGATATAATGTCCCGGGAAGTGTGCTATCTTCTGGGTGCCAAGGCGTACAGAGAGGTTGCTAAGAATCATCAATCCTACAGGCTCTTACCAGTTGCAGCTCATCCATGTTTGCATGAATAACACCAGTAAGTACTACACAGAACACATCAAAAGTGATTTCATGACTCTGGGAGAGAAGGTGAAGCAGAGAAGGGCAACAGGTGTCATTCTCATCAATCATTCTGGTGAAAGATAAAGGTACTGGCAAAGAACGTTACATCTCAAAGAGTGCAGATGGTGCCAAAGACAGTACCCTGACTTCCTGGACAATGGGATGGTGTTTCAAGAAAGGCAGTAGCACAGGGATAGATGTAACTGTGAAAGAAGGGGTGAAGTATCTTTCAACATGGACTGGCAAAGCTACTGAGGAGAGCTTTAAACTAAGATTGTCAGGGATGGGTGAATGTAGAGAAAAGGGAAATGGAACATGTCTGGAAGGCTATGTGCACAAATGCTCATGTCATGGGAAATAAAGTCGCAGACCTGGAGACAATCATAGAAGAGACTGACTTGGGTATATCTGCTCGCAGAACTAGAGACCCATAACTGGGATATACTGTAGTAAATACCTAGCTATAATTAATAGGGAGGAGGAATGGCACCATTTGTAAACAAAATAGCATTAAAGCAAGAGAAAGATGAGGCTCAAGTGATAAGGAGGAGGCACTGTTGATTATACTAGAAAAAAGGTTCTCTGCATGAGAGACTGTTCTCCAGCTGGTAGACATCATTAGACCTCATACAAATGGAGAATGTGCCTCTCATATCATATCATCTGGGATTCTGTGGAGACTATATGGTATAGTCCAGTATTAGAGCACAGGCAATGATGGTTCACACAAAGGTGATGGCCCTAGATTTCAGGAAGACTAATTAAGTAGAAGAGCAGTGGGAAAACTGAAATGAATAACAAACCTTTTTTTTAATTTTATTTATTTATTTATTTAACATTTCTTATATACCGCGCTATTTGTCATCAGCGCGGTTTACATCAAAACAATAGAACACTTGACCAGATACATTGGCCGTCGTTTACATAAAACGGGGAGTTAACATGGAGGAGAACTTGGGGAACTATTTACATTCAAGTTTATAGCAAACTTAGGAAACTATGTACAAATCGATTGTATTACATATTAGGTATGATTACAGTGTTTTACATCATGTAGCGGCTGTATGATATAGTGGGGGTGTGTGGGAGGTAATGGGGTATCGGGATGGCTATAATGTAAGAGAAAAAGGTGGTGTTTGAGGGCTTTTCTAAATTGAATAAGGTCTCTAATAGCTCTAATGTGTGGGGGGAGTTTGTTCCAGCATACGGGGGCATAGTTCCTGAAAGCCCTATTGGTGGTGATCTGGTTGAGTTTTGTGGATTCAATTGGTATAAGTAGCATGTTGGCAGCCTGGGATCTCCTGGATCTGTTGTCTGGAGAACGCGTTATGAGGTTGGAAATGGATGGGGGAGCTATCATGTTGAAGGCCTTGAAGGTAATGAGGAGGGTTTTGTACAGGATTCTACTGCTTATGGGAAGCCAGTGTAGTTCCTTTAGAATGGGGGAGATGTGGTCGACCCTTGAGGTTCCGTAGAGCACACGGGCTGCCGCATTCATGGCTAGCTGTAATGGTTTGAGGGAGCTCTTTGGAAGGCCATGTAGAACTATGTTGGCATAGTCGAAGTGCGGTGTGACTAGTGCCTGGAAGATGGTGCGGAAATCCGCGGATTCCATCATGGGCCTAAGATGCCGTAGGGTTTTTATCTTGAAATAGATGGTCTTGACAGTGCGTTTGATATGTTCCTTGAAGTTGAGTTGTTGATCAAGAATTACCCCGAGATATCGTATGTTGGATTTGATTGGAAGTTCCGCGTCTCTGACTTTGAGTGTTGGTGGCGGAGAGAAGGCTTTATTCCTTGTGATCATTAGTACTTCCGTTTTTTTGAAGTTTATCCGGAGGTTCTGAGTGAGTAGCCAGTCAGTTATTGTGTTGAAGCAGTCAACTAGCACTGTATAGTCGGGACAATTGATGACAATGGGTGTGAATAGCAGGACATCATCGGCATACATAAGACACGATATGCCAAATGAACGGGCAATGTCACAGATTGGTTGCATATAGATGTTAAAGAGCAACGCGGAGAGGGAGGATCCTTGGGGTACACCTTGGTGCTGTTGGAAAGGTTCGGAAGTGGTGCTTTGAATCCGGACTTGTTGACATCTGCCTTCGAGGTAGGATTTACACCAGTCCCACGCTTGATCTCGGATTCCCTTCTCATGTAGCCGGGTGAGAAGCTGCAGGTGGTCTACGGAGTCAAACGCTGCTGATATATCAAGGAAGATTAGTGCGAAGCCATTCTTTATACTGTCAATTCCATTGATCAGTGAACTGGTTAATGTTGTCAGTAGGGTTTCGATACCGTGTGCTTCTCTGAATCCATGTTGAGAGGGATCCAGTGGTGAGGAGGAGTCAACATGCTGCTGGATCTGTCTAAGGGTTATTCTCTCTAGGATCTTAGCCAGAAAAGGGATACTGGAGATTGGTCTGTAAGATTCCTCTTTCTTTGGGTCAAGTTGATTGTTTTTTAGTAGTGGGCGGATGGATGTGTGCTTGAGCGCATCTGGGAAAACTCCTGTTTCAAATGACAGCTTGGTGATGTTGGCTATGATAGGGCTGAACTCCGTGCGCATTGTCTTGATCCAGTGCGCTGGGCAGGGGTCGGTTGGTGCGGTCGTGGCGTTGATTGATGCAATTACTTCTTCAATGGTCTTTGTTGATGGCGGTGAGAGTTTGGTGAGTGTGGACTGGGAAAGAGTGGTTTTGGGATTTGTGGTATGGTTAAGATGAGGTGATGATGCCATTGTAGTTACCTTTATTGATTTTGATTGGATGTAATTCGCATATGCTTGTGGCTGAATACCTTCTTGTTGAGGAGGGGAAGGTTGGTTGGTAAGGGATTTCACCAGCTGGAAAAGGTCTCTTGGCTTATTTAGTGAGCGGCTGAGAATTTCTGCATGGAATTGTTTCCTTTTGGCCCACGTTGATTCGCGATGGGTCTTCAGATATTGTTGATAGATGGCTTGGTCTGAGGTATTTCTAGTCGCTCTCCATTTCCTTTCGAGTTTTCTGAGTCGGAGTAGGGACGCTCGTAGTTCCGGGGAAAACCATGGGGCGGCGTGTTTCTTGGTGTCTCCTCTGTCCGATGCGGTTTTTTTGTTGTTGGCAGGTTGTTGAGCGTAATGGGAGAGGGTCTCGTTCCAGTTGGACATCATGTCATTCAGGTTGGTTGCTGGTTGATCAAGCTTTGGGAGAATGTCACTAACGATTGTTTCCCTGTTGAGTTGCTTGAATCGTGTGGTTCCTGATGTTTCCGTTGCACTTGGGCGGTGGCTCGTAGAGTGTTGCATTGGTAAATGGAATGTTATTAGATTGTGGTCTGACCAGGGGACTGGTGAGATAGTAAGGTCAAATTGGTTTGATGTACTCATGACGGTATGTGGGATGAATATTAGGTCAAGGGGGTTTCCTCCTTGGTGGGTGGGATCAGTTATAGCCTGCTTGTAGTTGAGGTCAGCCATTGCTTCGAGGAAGGCTTTGGCTAGGGTGGGTTGAGTGGAAGCGAGATTAAGGTCTCCTAGTAGCCAGTTAGGTTTGGAGGAGTCTTCTGGATTACATGCTAGGTCAATGATGTCTGAGAGCTCATCTGATCCAATTCCTGGGGTTCTGTAAATGAGGTTAATAGTATTGTATTTGTTGGTGATGGTTAGTGTGTTCAGGAGTTGCGTGCTCTTGGTAAGGCTAGTCCGGTATTGTAACAATGTTTTTGCAAGGATCAGTACACCTCCTCCTCTTTTGTTTTCCCTATTACAGGTATAGATCGAAAAGTTAGGCGGTGTAAGGTGATTTAATATGACATTGTCGGATTCAGAGATCCATGTTTCTGTGACCATTAGCATGTCTAGATTGTGCATAGTGATTAGGTCAGTGATTACCGGCCATTTATTACGGACCGAACGTGCGTTGATAAGGGCGCACCTTAGTTCTTGTTGATGCTTTGTGTTTTTATGTTTTGTGGAGTTTGAGGTCTCTATGGCTATATATATTAAGTGTGACAGTCTTCTGTGTGAAGGGTTTGAGTGCCGGTGGTATTGGTTGTTGTATGTTTTACCGTTTGCACTCTTTAGTAGTTGGATGGGGTTGCATCCATCTGCCAATACAACTGATTCATAGAGTGTGCTGACCAGTGTATAGAGTAGGGCAAAAGTAAGTAATGGGTAAGCCATTTATGTTTCCGGAATGAGTCGTTTCTAGGTTACTGGTGTTTTGTGATGTTGCATGTGTTTTTCTAGTGCTGTGTTGTGATAGTGGAGGTGTTTAGCACTTCAAAGTAGTGATTCAGTAGAGCAGTACAGTGTAGCAATATAGTATAGCAATATAGTGTGGTAATGAGGTATATCAATTCGGTATAGCAATACAGTGCAGCAATATAATGTGTCAATACAGTGTGGCAATGAGGTATATCAATTCGGTATAGCAATACAGTGCAGCAATATAATGTGTCAATACAGTGTGGCAATGAGGTATATCAATTCGGTATAGCAATACAGTGCAGCAATATAATGTATCAATACAGTGTGGCAATGAGGTATATCAATTCGGTCTAGCAATACAGTGCAGCGATATAATGTATCAATACAGTGTAGCAATGAGGTATACTAATGTAAAGCAAAAGGAAAAAGAGGAAGATATGGTTTCAAAAGAAATGTCTGAAAGTAAAGGCAAAAGCGTTAGTATTCATAAATGACAAGCAATCACAGATAGAGGAAGTCAGGCAACGTTATCAAGACAAGCCAAAAGAATTTAGGAAGATACTGTCGTAAGATCATTGACTGTAGTCAAGAAGCAAGGCAAGGAGGCACAAGAAAAGGAGCCCACCTTTCACATACAATAGTATGTGGAAGTCCACTGCCTGCGTTCTTATCATCGTTGATGGTACAACAATCTTGTGAGGGTCTTTTGGAAGTATTTGGCAGATTCCAGTTGGAAATTATGCAGGGCAGGCAGGTTCTGTGGGACTTCCAGGGGTCCTGCCCACCCCATGTAATATGAAACTGAGAGATAGCCCCACACACTTTATAGTAAGAATGTGGGTGGAAGACTGCAATGCATCTTAGATGGAATGATGAATCTGAAACAAAAGAAGTGTGTATAAGAGTGGTGGGGCATGATACAGAAGAAAGAGTATCAATAAATATCAAGTTAATTTTTCAAGAACATATGTAGTACTGTTGCTACTGGAAAGTGATAAGTGGAGACTTTATGAGTGTAAATTAATAACAGGTCACCAAGGGTAGTCACCTTCACAGACTCGTATGAAGGCACTCTTTTATAAAGACAAGTAGGTGCCTACTCGCCCTTGTGAGATACTAGCGCATGTGGCAGAGACTAGGGGGCATGCAATGAAGCTACAGGGTAACCTATTTAAGACTAATAAGAGAAAATATTTTTTCACTCAACGTGTAATCAAACTCTGGAATTTGTTACCTGAGGATGTAGTAAGAGCTGTTAGTGTAGCTGGGTTTAAAAAAGGTTTGGACAAGTTCCTGGAGGAAAGGTCCATAAATCATTATTAAAAGGGACATGGGATATCACTGCTTGACCCAATACAAGCAATGTGGAACCTGTGTCTTTTGGGGAAACTGCTAGATACTTATGACCTAGATTGGCCACTGTTGGAAACATGATATTGGGCTTGACGGACCTTGGTCTGACCCAGAATGGCATATCTTATGTTCTTATGAGTGTAGGTGCAATCCGTTTACGTCTGCTTCCAAGCAGGTGTAAATGCTCACAGGTAGTCTACATAAAAGCACATAGATTAAGGTATTTTATCATCTACATGTGAAGTGAGCTTCGACCATGCTCTTTCCAGACTAAACCCTAGCTATGTCTACTGGCAAAGTATGCACCTTCACGCCAAAGCACATACTTTTACGCCTGTCGGTATTTTATAAAAGGTCATTTGCATGCATACGTGGCCACATAAGTGCAGGAATGCATATCTAAAATTTCCTCCTTGAAGGGTAAGGTGCATGGTTGACTTAATAAAAGAAAAGACTGAGTTCCTCTGGAACTTAAAGCAGACACAGCTGCATAATGCTGAGAACTATTTATGTGCACCAAAGCCTTTCCTCTTCTTGCGTCCAAGCAAGAGTTAACAAAAGCATTTGGCTGAGTGAAACCTTGCTCTGAGGGACATTATGTAAACACTGGTGCCACAAAGCCCTAAGGGGGAAGTTCTGAGTTCTGCTGGACCCAGTAGGACCTTTTTTCAATTCTCAGATTTCCTTTTAAAGTCAACAATAGCAACTAATAAGGATATTGCAAAACTGCTCAGCCAAGATGAAGTTCCTCAATATCCATATTTGGAAGCCAAGGGATTCTCACAATCAGAGACTACTCCATGGTAACATTTAGCTGTCCATCACTATGATGAAAAGTTTTGTGTGAAGGGTTATTTTTTTTAATTGAGGTTAGTTTGTGAAAACAATAAGGGTAAGACACTATGGGGCCTACCAAAAGTATTTCTGGCTGGAATTATTCACCTCTTTAATCAGAGAAAACACCAAGGTGCCGACTGCAGAATTCTACAGTGGCTGGGTTGAGTGAAACAAACTCACCCTCCATATGCAAAATATGTCTTTTAAAGCATTGCCAGTTAGAGATGTGCAAATAATTCAACTTTCATCCTGGTTTGAGCTGAACGGAATTTGGCAATCTTCTCCAGATCTGATGCATAAGCAGATGATGCTGTGATTTGGGAAGGGGTTTGTATGAAAGTCTCTATATTTGACATGTTCTCTAGGATCGTAGTGAGCACATCCAAATATACAAAAAGAAGCATTCTTATAACTTTTAAACAGTTATTTAATTCTTCTAATTATGGCACACTAAATTTGTGGTTAAAAATGACAATTTTTTCTCTTTCATTTGTTTTCTTTTAAAATAAGAGAATGTAGGAGTATATTTTGAGTCAGACCATTGGTCCATCAAGCCCTGTATGCTAGTCCAGCTCTCTTATAAGTACCTTGCAGAGTCCAAGAGGAAAGTCCTTTTAATAATACTCACTCCCAGCAGTTAGTGATGAAGATGTCTATCCGACCGGTAATTAATTACAGACCTTTCCTCCAGAAATGTCTATAAGCCTTTTCTAAATTAAACTATAGTGTCTGTCTTCAGGAATGGCTCAACATTAGGCAAGACTAGGGAGTTGCCTACAACAACAGCATCTGAGAGCTGACAAAGAATAGCACTAGTCAAAGCAAATCTATAGAACCCGACAGCGACACAAACCCAAAGAGCCATCAGCACATTCTTTCACCTGTGGGGAGATTGGGCACTCACATACACAGAAAGCAGTTTCAGAATTAAGGGTCCCTTTTACGGAATCCTGGTAAGACTGTGCACTTAACACATGTAAAGTGCAAAGCCTTTACGTTAGCTGCCGGGGTGTGACCAGCAAGTTCCCAGCAGTTGACATGTGATTAAGTATGTTAATGTGCGGAGCAATTAACACAAGTTGCATACCCATAAAGGTATCACTAAAGGTACCTAGGCCAACTTCCATCTTAACGATGCTCACGCGCTAATGTGCTTTCCATGCCTAATCTTCATCCCTAACCCGTCCACTCCACAGATTAGTGTATGAGTTCCAGTTAATGTGCTTTTAGAGTCAGTAGTTGGTATGCTTGTGTGTTAGCGTTCACTGCTGTCAATTACCGCACACTATAATGCACGTTAACTGGTTAGTGTTGTTTTTAAGTGCCATCGAGTCGGTGTCAACTCCTGGTGACTCTCTGGATAGTTGACCTAAACTCTGTTCAGTCTTCAGCCAAGCGGCTCATTGTTGATAAGTGGTATCCATAGCTGCTGTTATTGTATCGATCCATCTCATTGACGGCCTTCCTCTTTTACGGTGACCTTCTACCTTGCCAAGCATGATGCCTTTCTCTAGTGATCTCTCTCTTTGCATGATGTGTCCAAAGTATGAAAATTGAAGTCTTGTCATCTGAGCTTCTAAGGAAAGCCTAGGTTTGATCTCCTCTAGTACTGACTGGTTTGTTCCTCGGGCAGTCGACGGTATACACAGTATTCGCCGCCAGCACCATAATTCAAAGGCATCAATGTTCTTCCTGTCTATCTTGTCTGTCTAACTGGTTAGTAGTGCTTGTAAAAAGGCTCCTAAATGTATGATGTCCTATTATATTTTTTTACAGGATTGTTGTGGGAGTGATAATGTTGTGATGATCTGTGTGTGTGTGTGTGTGTAGCTAACAGTTTGCCTTGCACCGGCCCTTCTTATCTTGACCACATTCTCTGGCAAAACACTTCATAGCTTAATTGTGCTGGGGCTGAAAAATGTTTTCTTAAATTTGTTTTAACTATGCTACTAGTGCATGTCATGAAATGTCCCTAGTTCTAGTATGTTTCAGAGGGATGTGCATCTTTTTTTTCAAAAACTCTTCACAATTTTCAGGTGTTTTGGGGCAGATTTAACTAAGGTGTAGTGCCTATGGTCAGTGGCTCAACAGCAGGGAAATTGTCTGTCCCTATGCATATTTCTGCATACTTAAGCATGGGCAAACAAGCATGCGTATGCTAGCGGAGTAAAAATGCTGCAGTTTAGGCTTCTTGTTCTGCAATTGGCTTGCTTAATCGTGGAGCCGTGAAGTTCAGGATGTTCATACTGATCTCACAGTTTGAGAGATCAGCTTAAATTGCCTGTCCCTTGATGCTCCACCAATCAGAGCTGATCGTGGTGCAGAATGTTTGAACTGCGGTGATTTTTAAGGAGTTGCTGGCAGAATAGGTCAGTAAAGGAGGGATTGATGAAGGGGGAGGGTGGTATAAGCAATAGTGGGCAAAGTCTTGGAATTCAGAGCTATGAGAGAAAGAGATGCTGGATAAAGCCTGGAGGGGCCTTAAGAGAGAGAAAGAGATAGACTGGGTGAAACTTGGTGAGGTCATATGAGAGAGAGAGAGAGAGAGAGGCTAGAGGAAGGCTAGTTGGGGGTTTATGAGAGAGACTGCGGAAAGGTTCGGGGTACATATGAGAGAGAGGAAGTGAGAGACAGAGCGAGAGAAACAGACTGGTGGAAGCCTGGGGGGGGGGGGATCATGAGAGAGAAAATGAGAGAGATACACACACTCCCCATTACACACACACACACACACACACACACACACACACAGCCCTTGACACTCCCCATGACAGAGACACCCACACATTCACTTACCTAGCTGCCGATGCCCCCCGAGACTTCTTATGAGACACACAAAGCAACTCTCACATGCCTGTTTCTCAAAATTGGAGAAACACACCATTATGTCTCACTGCTACTATACACTTTGCAGCTTGTTTTTTTTTAGTTAATTTCACCTGTTTGTTTTAACGGGATATGTTTAATGCATGCTAAATTGATTTAACTTGCTCTAATTGAGAAATTAAGGCATGTTAATTTGACTAGTCTGCATTAAATCAATTTATAACAAAGCCCACTGAGATTCTGCATGTAACATGCGTTAATAATGCACGTTAAGTGAAAAGGTCCCACATTAGCTGCTGGGGGCGTGATCAGCAGGTTTTCAGCAGCTAACGCACAACTGAGCACCTTAACGTGCGTAGCAGTTAATGCGAGTGCACCAAACGCAGATGGATCTAATGAAACCATAGAGAGTCATTAGGTGCGCCAACACTAATTGCTACCTTAACTGTACTCCTGTGCTATTGTCCTCTCCACGCCCACATGCCACCTCTAATCCACCCACTCTCCACATTATCGTGTGAGTGCCAGTTAACATGCATTTTGACAGTTTGTGGCTAGCATGCCCACGCATTGGCAGTCACCGTGGTCAGTTAGCACATGTTATAAAACATATTAACTATTTAACGGTGCTTAATAAAAGGGCTCCTACATTTTTTAGAGTACATTAACAAATTCATTCCTCTTTCTCACTGTTGAAGAAATCTTTTATAAAGCTATATTCATAGGGAGACAAATTTGGTCTTGCAGGCTGTGGTTCTCTCCCACCTTGATTACTGTTGCTAAGATTACCAAAAGGTGATTGCTCTTTTGATTGAAAGCAAGCTCTGCTACGAGGGGACATCGGATGAGGGTGAAGGGGGATAGACTCAAGAGTAATATGTGGAAATATTTCTTTACGGAAAGAGTGGTAGATGCGTGGAATAGTCTTCCAGTAGAGGTTATGAAGACAGTATCTGAATTCATAAAAGCATAGGACAAACACAGAGCATCTCTAAGGGAAAAAAGGGGACTATTGTAGTAGTTGATATGAAAGGGCAGACTAGACAGGCCATGTGGTCTTTTTCTGCCGTCATGTTTCTATGTTTCTATCTCTTCTAGGTGTTGGCAAATAAATGACGTGAGCCACTGGTAACAGTTCTGTAGAAATCTTTAAAATCTAAGTCATATATCTGCTAAACAACTCCTTAGCTGAAATGAGTGGTAGCCTAAGAGAGTTTACAAAACAAATATTCCTCGCTCATATTGCATTATCAAGAAATTCACATTTCCTATGAATGGAAATATTATCTTTCACCAACATAGTCTCATTAATGGATATCTTCTCAATCTTATTTTAAGCTTACATGTTTCTAGCTCGACAACATTGGTTGCTGAGTATTTAACAACATGATCAACTTGAGAAGTAAAAGAGTTAAACTGCCCCATCAGGGTTTTACTCAGGTTTTCAATGACCAGCCAGAGGGATTCCATCGTGATTTGCTTGCAATGCAATGTGTGCCTTCGAGTCAGTCCTGACTCCTGGTGACCCAGAAGCTCCTGGGTTTTCTTGGCAGTGTCACCGGAAGTAGATTGCCAGGTCTTTAGGTCATTCCAAATAGAAAGTCTGCTGCATGCCATCACCCGACATTAAAGCACCCGCAGCTGACTGTAAGGGTGCCAGACAGACACTCCCTGGCTGGAGATGGGAGATTCCACAGGCCCCAGCCCCTTCCTTCCAGGGACCAACTCCTGAGTTATGGGTCTGACCCTTGCTCCCAACCTGGTTTCCAAACCCCTTTCTGCTGATGCCAAACCTGCCAGGCCAGGGGACTGCCTTCGAGCTACGGGCATCAAGCTAATCTCAGAAGCCATGGAGGATGCTGGGCTCCCTTTACCAGGCAATCTTCCAAGCAGCTCCACCCAGGGAGTCACAAGAATATCCATTGGGCCACTCAAAACAACCCGGTTCGAGCAATAAAAGGGCCGCGAGCTGACTCCTTCCTTTTTTCCCGGCGACATCGCAGGGTAAGGCAAAAAAGCAAGAGGCAAAATGTGACCAGAGCGAGCAATCGGCTTCCTGCCATCTTGCTCCGCCCCCTCCTCGCAAATAGTTTTGAGGCAAGAACCGAATTTCCTGACCTTCAGTAAGTGGCTGAAGACCTGACTTTTTTGGGCAGGTATCTTTCTAGTTTATTTCTATTTTGAATGTCCATATTTGGATTTTCCTAATATGTGAATGTATTTTTGGTGAGATCGATTACTTGAGAATAAATTTGTTTTAATTTTATAGCCTATAATGATGATTGCATGTTTTAGATATGATTTTATTCTGTTTTTTTACATTTTATTTTAAAATTGTTTTTTATCTCCAGGAATAAGCAGGAATGAGTCTTCACATATGGGTACGTCGGTACCGACGGAGCCTGCACGGGAATGCTCCCCAGCATCCAATCAGAAAGCTTTTGGGGGCATCCCTCGCGCCTGCGCGGTGACTTCCCGCCTTTCCCACTGCCTCTCCTCAGTTTTCGTTTTTCCGCGGAGCCGACAGGACGTCCTCCTGTCACCGCAGAAACATTTTTCTTTAAAATCCTTATTTTCTTGTTTTCTTGTGGTCGCGGCTGTCTTTCCCGCCGATACCGGTACCGCCGGTGCTTTATTCTTTTCTTTTTCAAACTTAGAGAAATATTTTCTCCTCGGTTTTTTGTTTTAACTTTTGGGGCCTACCAGGCCTTTCCAACATGGAGCCTTCTTCCCCTAAGAAGTGCCTTCACTGTGGAAACTTAGTTTTCTTTTTAGACTCCAATGCTTGGTGTCTAACCTGTTTGGGTCCTGACCCTTTTTCCCCTGATACCTCAGGCTATATTATTGGGAGAAGACCTTCCCTTTTTCGAGTTTCCCTCGATGCCGTTTTTCCTCCTGAGGTGAGGACACCGGTTTATTCTTCTCTCCAGGATCAGGTAACCCACAAACAGTCTGTTAAGACTAGCCAATTCTTGAAGGGTAAGTCTCATGCCCAGCATGATGACGGCTCCAGCCTTGCCCTCAAGACCCCATTGGCAATAAAACCCCGGCGGGAGTCTTCGGGCTCAAAGCATTTACGGGGTTTCAGGTTGTTCCTGGGGCTCACCCCTCACAGAACATACCTGAGCCATGCTCGGGGGTGGTATCCGCTTCGAGCGGTACCGATCCCCCGGCATCGGCACCGGTGTCGAGTGTTCCACTCTTCACCTGGGATCGTCATCTGGTATCCTCGGTACCTTCGGGGCCGATCGATACGACCCAGATTGGCTTTCCTGTATCTTCACCATGCTCGGGGTTGGTACCGGCTTCAAGCGGTACCAATACCCGGACATCGGCACCGGTGTCGAGTATTCCTCTCTTCACCGGGCATCGTCTTCGGACGTCCTCGGTACCTTCGGTACCGTTCGATGTGATTCCAATTGACTTTCATGCATCAGCATCGCCGATACCACCACCAACGTCGGTACTTTCTAGACATGCCTCGATAGACTCGCTCACTTCGATACCGAGTCTAGAATCGATATCCAGTCTAGATGACTTGGTACCGACGTGTTTCGGAACCGATCCATATCGTTTCCGACTACGTAGTACCGAGGATATTCACCAGGGCTCTCTGGTTCCCTCGGTACCGCTTGTGATAAGGAAGCTTATCATAGCTCAGGTAGGAGCTATAGAAAAGATGATGTGACTCTGAACAAGCAACCTGTCAGTTCTGGTAGAAGCAAGAAAACAGAGTTTTCATATAAAAGACTACCAGTCCCAGAATGCACCAGGTTTCCAGCAGCCATGAGAGGGGCTGAAGTGAGAAAATGTGTGCAATCAAGAGAGCTATGAGGTAATCCCTAAGCACTCATCTCAAAGGGCAGGACCTGATTCAAGACAGCTGCGCTGTGTTAGGGAGGAGCACACATTAGGAAAGAATAAGAATAGAGCTTATTCTTCAGATAACAGCTTCAAGAACAGCTTCAGCTACAGAGGGAGGAAGAGATACAGAGACAGAGACAGCAACAGCTACAAGCTCAAGCACCAGTATCACCTGGAGAAACAGAAGCCAAGCCAAGCGGATAGAGAGAGAAGGAAACTCTCTGGAAGGAAGAGAAGAAAGGCCATTGGAAGGTCTGGGAGATTCCAAGGCAGTACCCATACTGGGAGGTATTCCAAATGCCAGCAGAGTCCATTGGACTGGATTCAGCCAGAGGAATGGAGTGGCAGAGATAGGAATCACCAGTGGCTACCTGGAAGAGAGAAGACTGCATGTGGAAGGGACTTTCAGACCAAGGCCAGAAGGTATGTGAGAGGAGATCCAGTGTCCAGGGATCAAGATTGGAAGGCTGGACATCAGAATTGGATTACATACTGGCCAGGCAATACAGAGAGGAATAATGATAGCAGGAGAGGCTCAGGTATGAACACTGATCCAGACCCTATCTATAATAGAGAATGGCAGCAAGGGAATAAGCATTCTCATGATAGTGCCTTATGGAAAGACTCGTCTGTGCCAATGTATGATAGTGACCCTATGCTGATTGATGAAGGGGGAGATACAGCAGATGAAACTATTAATTACATGGACTGTTCTCTATCTAAATGCTATTGCTAGCTTTCTGTGAGCAAACACATCAGCCATCACAAAGAAACCTAACTTTGTTCTTTATTTCCACTGCAAACAGCTCTTAAAGCAGGATTTGGGTTCACACAGTAGCAGCCAACCAGCTAAAGGCTTTCAGCTGGTCAATTGATAGTAATTAAAGCTGCACCTGATTGTGTGTGTGAGCAAGGGAGAATCACTGCTGGGATCTGCGTGGAAAATAAGCAGAAGTTAACCTAACAAGCAAAGTTTATTCATTTCTTTGTGCCTTTTTATTTGGTAATTATTTGCTAAGAAAACATTAGCTAATTGCCTGGCAAGTTGAAGGTTGTTTTCCTGCTTTGATTTGTGACTTTATGTTATCCATTTAAACACTGCAAGCAAGTAACCTCATTTATATTGCTAACAAGCATACTTGTGCTGGGTGAATTAAACCCCATCAATAAAAGAAGTATTTTATTGGCCTTACCACTGGTTTCACAACTCAATTATTGTCTTCAGCTGTGTTTGGGAGTGAATGAACTACAATACCCACAATACCTTGCAAGAATCATATGAATATATGCATCGTCAAGATTGTGTAAGTTCTCACCCTAGGCAGCCGTCTGACAAATGGTGTAGTTTTTCGGATTGCTTTTGCACCAAGAGGATTTACTTGTTGTGGATTACAAATAAAAGTCAAGTTTGAAGCTGAAAGAAGATTTTTTTTCCCTCATCTGCACTTTGGAGGAGAAGTGGTTGTTCCAGGAAGCTGTCCCAGATGAAAAGACCCTGTGCAAAGCTGGATTCATCACTGAGACAAGGTAATATGTACCTGGGCATGTCTAGTGGTGGATGTGTGTAAGCACAGGGGGTAATTGAAAAAAAAAAGTTGAAAAAAAAAAAAAAACACCTGGTTGGAAGGTGCTGCACTTTGTTTTTTTTTTCTTTATTTCTTGCAGGGGTCAAGATGGATCCGAGGGAGATGGCTCAGTGGATGGCAGCCCAATTTAGTAAGCAGCAGGAGCTATCACAGCAGGCCCAGGACACTGCTGTGAAGGCCTTAATGGAACAGCAGAAACCAGTGCTTGATCTGGTGCAAGCTCTAGTTCAGCTGCAGAGCCAAAGTGGAACAGATGCAAGACCAGCAGTTAGTACTGGTACACCACATGTGGACAATGTGGGACTCAATCAAGGGATTGGGGCATTTAATTTTGGGAAATTAACTCCAGATGATAATGTTGATGATTTTCTAGAGTCTTTTGAAAGAGTGGCACAGGCTTTAGCATGGCCAGAGACCCAGTGGGCAGTAAGGCTGGCAGCCTCATTAACTGGAGAGGCACTTGCAGCCTACAGAGCAATGCCAGCAGCCCAGGCTTTGAATTATAAGGATGTAAAGGCAGCTATTAGAGATCGCCTAGGGTTGTCTATTTCAGAGTATAGGCGAATGTTTAGAGCTGTTACATTGAAAGTGGGTGAGACACCCAGGGCTCTGAGTCAGAGAATCAGAAGTTTAGCTGTAAAATGGTTGGAGCCTGAGCAAAAGACAGTAGAAATGTTATTAGATATTATAATGCTGGAACAATTTATGCTTGGGGTACCTAAAGATTTGAATGTTTTTCTTATACAGCAAAATTGCCAAAATCTTGGAGAGGCAACCATGCTAGCAGAGAGATTCTTGGAAGCCACGCAGGCTTGCCATAGAATGGGTGGCCCTCTAAAGATGGATGCTGAGGCTAAATGTGCTGTATCAGAAAAGAGAATAATTAAGAATATTTCTGAAAATGAATGTACTGTATCAAACCAGATGACACAGTGGAATAGAAAGAAATGTTTCAAGTGTGGAAAATTGGGACATTTAGAGAAGAGATGCCAGACACACACTAGTTTAATGGGTCTGGATTTAAAACAGCCCAAGGAAGGATTTCTTTTGATGGTTGATGTGCAGGGAATTACCACAAATGCATTATTAGACTCGGGGGCAGACCAGAGCATGATGTCAAAAAGGCTTTGGAAGAGGATAGAGGCCCAAGAAAGATTTGTGCCTAGAACCCCTGAAAGCCAAGTTCACATCAGATGCATTCATGGTGCTGCATCATCATATCCCACCTATAGGCTAAAGGTTAAGTGCCTAGGGAAACAAGAGGAAGTCCTGTTAGCAGTGGTGCCTAGGCTACCCTTTGATTTGGTTCTAGGAAGAGACTGGCCAAGATTTAAGCAGGGTCTAGTGGAAGGACTAGGAAAGAAGGAGGGAGAAGGTTTAATGGTAGTAGCTCCCGGGCCTTTATTTGGAAGTCCTCAGACCCCAGCTAAAAAGATGGTTAAGCGTCCAGAAGACCAACCTACCCCAAAGCAGATATTCGTCCTAAAGTACCATAAGGTCTCCGAGAAGGCCCAAGCTCCTAAGCGGGCAACCCCTCAATCTGCCGGGTTTGACCTGTGCAGCATAGAAAATGTGACTGTACCTAGCCAAGGGAGAGCCCTGGTTGACACCGGTCTCCAAGTGGAAATACCAATTGGATGCTATGGGAGAGTAGCCCCAAGGTCCGGATTAGCCCTTAAATATTTCATCGATGTGGGTGCGGGAGTAATTGATCCCGATTACAGGGGCAATATTAAAGTTCTGTTGTTTAACTTTGGACAGAATGAGTATCACGTGAAGACAGGAGACAAAATTGCCCAATTGATTTGTGAGAGGCTGGGTTTTCCACCTGTGGAGGAGGTCACATCCCTAGAGAATTCTGAACGTGGAGCCAAAGGCTTTGGTTCTACTGATGTCAAAGGGGTTAAAAGCTTAGCTGCCACCTGTGCCCGAGAGAGGGAGGTGAGTGAAGAGGAAGATTTGGGACCCCAGGTATCTGATTGTAAAGAAAAATCAGAGCCCCAAATAGGTGAGGACCTGACAATGGTACAACAGGAAGAAATTAGGAAGTTGCTTAAGGAATTCCCAGAGGTGTTGACACCCATACCTGGGGAGACCCATTTGGTGGCCCATGAAATAATAACTCCACCTGGGAAATTGGTTCGTCAAAGGCCATACCGCTTGCCTGAAGCCAAAAGACAGGAGGTAGTGGCACAAGTCCAGGAGATGTTGGACATGGGGGTAATAGAGGAGTCAAAGAGTCCCTGGAATAGCCCCATAGTCCTGGTGCCGAAGCCTGATGGATCCTTAAGATTTTGTATTGACTTCTGGCAGGTAAACGCCATATCAGTTTTTGATGCATATCCAATGCCAAGAATTGAGGAGCTGTTGGACCAGCTGGGACAGGCTCAGTACTTATCCACCCTTGATATGACAAAAGGATATTGGCAAATCCCTCTCACCAGGGAGTCGAAGCCGAAGACTGCGTTCAGCACCCCCGTTGGCCTTTTTCAGTTCAAGAGGATGCCTTTCGGACTGCATGGAGCAGCGGCTACCTGCCAAAGGTTAGTGGATCAGGTACTTCGACCCCACCAAAGTTATGCATTTTGCATACATGGATGATGTCATAATCCATAGTAACACCTGGGCGGAGCATTTGAAGAGGATCAGGGCAGTCTTGTGCTCTATGAAGCAAGCGGGAATCACTTTAAACCCGAAGAAGTGTGCCTTTGCAAATAGGGAGGTAAAATACCTAGGCCACCTAGTGGGAAGAGGAAAAATTAAACCTCTATTAAGCAAATAGATAGCATCAGGAATTTTCCTCCTCCAACAACAAAGAAACAACTAAGAAGTTTCTTAGGACTTATTGGATACTACCGCCGGTTTATACCGCAATTCGCAGAGAAAAGTGCCATTTTCACGGATATGCTGCGAAAGAATTGTCCAAACCAGATAAAGTGGACACCAGAAGCTGAAAAAGCGTTTTCAGTATTAAAAGAAAAATTGTGTACAGGACCGGTACTGAAAGGAGTAGACTTCAAGAGACCCTTTCTGGTTCAAACCGATGCATCGGATGTAGGGCTAGGAGCAGTCCTATCCCAGTGCCATGATGGAGAGGAGCATCCTGTGATGTACCTGAGCAGGAAGTTGTCACTGGCTGAACAAAAGTATTCCACGATAGAAAAAGAGTGTTTGGCTATCAAGTGGTCAGTGGAGGCGTTAAGGTTTTACCTTACAGGGAGAAAGTTCCAGTTGGTCACGGACCATGCCCCACTTAAGTGGTTGCAGCAAATGAAGAACCACAATGCCAGGTTGACACGCTGGTACATGGCCTTACAGGCGTTTGATTTTCAGGTTGAACATCGTGCCGGGAAGTTACACAAGAATGCGGATGCACTTTCCCGTATTACGGACTGTAGAGAAGAAGTTTCACCAGTAAAACCAGTCCGTAATAACTTAAGCAGGGGGGTATGTGATAAGGAAGCTTATCATAGCTCAGGTAGGAGCTATAGAAAAGATGATGTGACTCTGAACAAGCAACCTGTCAGTTCTGGTAGAAGCAAGAAAACAGAGTTTTCATATAAAAGACTACCAGTCCCAGAATGCACCAGGTTTCCAGCAGCCATGAGAGGGGCTGAAGTGAGAAAATGTGTGTGCAATCAAGAAAGCTATGAGGTAATCCCTAAGCACTCATCTCAAAGGGCAGGACCTGATTCAAGACAGCTGCACTGTGTTAGGGAGGAGCACACATTAGGAAAGAATAAGAATAGAGCTTATTCTTCAGATAACAGCTTCAAGAACAGCTTCAGCTACAGAGGGAGGAAGAGATACAGAGACAGAGACAGCAACAGCTACAAGCTCAAGCACCAGTATCACCTGGAGAAACAGAAGCCAAGCCAAGCGGATAGAGAGAGAAGGAAACTCTCTGGAAGGAAGAGAAGAAAGGCCATTGGAAGGTCTGGGAGATTCCAAGGCAGTACCCATACTGGGAGGTATTCCAAATGCCAGCAGAGTCCATTGGACTGGATTCAGCCAGAGGAATGGAGTGGCAGAGATAGGAATCACCAGTGGCTACCTGGAAGAGAGAAGACTGCATGTGGAAGGGACTTTCAGACCAAGGCCAGAAGGTATGTGAGAGGAGATCCAGTGTCCAGGGATCAAGATTGGAAGGCTGGACATCAGAATTGGATTACATACTGGCCAGGCAATACAGAGAGGAATAATGATAGCAGGAGAGGCTCAGGTATGAACACTGATCCAGACCCTATCTATAATAGAGAATGGCAGCAAGGGAATAAGCATTCTCATGATAGTGCCTTATGGAAAGACTCGTCTGTGCCAATGTATGATAGTGACCCTATGCTGATTGATGAAGGGGGAGATACAGCAGATGAAACTATTAATTACATGGACTGTTCTCTATCTAAATGCTATTGCTAGCTTTCTGTGAGCAAACACATCAGCCATCACAAAGAAACCTAACTTTGTTCTTTATTTCCACTGCAAACAGCTCTTAAAGCAGGATTTGGGTTCACACAGTAGCAGCCAACCAGCTAAAGGCTTTCAGCTGGTCAATTGATAGTAATTAAAGCTGCACCTGATTGTGTGTGTGAGCAAGGGAGAATCACTGCTGGGATCTGCGTGGAAAATAAGCAGAAGTTAACCTAACAAGCAAAGTTTATTCATTTCTTTGTGCCTTTTTATTTGGTAATTATTTGCTAAGAAAACATTAGCTAATTGCCTGGCAAGTTGAAGGTTGTTTTCCTGCTTTGATTTGTGACTTTATGTTATCCATTTAAACACTGCAAGCAAGTAACCTCATTTATATTGCTAACAAGCATACTTGTGCTGGGTGAATTAAACCCCATCAATAAAAGAAGTATTTTATTGGCCTTACCACTGGTTTCACAACTCAATTATTGTCTTCAGCTGTGTTTGGGAGTGAATGAACTACAATACCCACAATACCTTGCAAGAATCATATGAATATATGCATCGTCAAGATTGTGTAAGTTCTCACCCTAGGCAGCCGTCTGACAAATGGTGTAGTTTTTCGGATTGCTTTTGCACCAAGAGGATTTACTTGTTGTGGATTACAAATAAAAGTCAAGTTTGAAGCTGAAAGAAGATTTTTTTTCCCTCATCTGCACTTTGGAGGAGAAGTGGTTGTTCCAGGAAGCTGTCCCAGATGAAAAGACCCTGTGCAAAGCTGGATTCATCACTGAGACAAGGTAATATGTACCTGGGCATGTCTAGTGGTGGATGTGTGTAAGCACAGGGGGTAATTGAAAAAAAAAAGTTGAAAAAAAAACAAAACACACCTGGTTGGAAGGTGCTGCACTTTGTTTTTTTTTTCTTTATTTCTTGCAGGGGTCAAGATGGATCCGAGGGAGATGGCTCAGTGGATGGCAGCCCAATTTAGTAAGCAGCAGGAGCTATCACAGCAGGCCCAGGACACTGCTGTGAAGGCCTTAATGGAACAGCAGAAACCAGTGCTTGATCTGGTGCAAGCTCTAGTTCAGCTGCAGAGCCAAAGTGGAACAGATGCAAGACCAGCAGTTAGTACTGGTACACCACATGTGGACAATGTGGGACTCAATCAAGGGATTGGGGCATTTAATTTTGGGAAATTAACTCCAGATGATAATGTTGATGATTTTCTAGAGTCTTTTGAAAGAGTGGCACAGGCTTTAGCATGGCCAGAGACCCAGTGGGCAGTAAGGCTGGCAGCCTCATTAACTGGAGAGGCACTTGCAGCCTACAGAGCAATGCCAGCAGCCCAGGCTTTGAATTATAAGGATGTAAAGGCAGCTATTAGAGATCGCCTAGGGTTGTCTATTTCAGAGTATAGGCGAATGTTTAGAGCTGTTACATTGAAAGTGGGTGAGACACCCAGGGCTCTGAGTCAGAGAATCAGAAGTTTAGCTGTAAAATGGTTGGAGCCTGAGCAAAAGACAGTAGAAATGTTATTAGATATTATAATGCTGGAACAATTTATGCTTGGGGTACCTAAAGATTTGAATGTTTTTCTTATACAGCAAAATTGCCAAAATCTTGGAGAGGCAACCATGCTAGCAGAGAGATTCTTGGAAGCCACGCAGGCTTGCCATAGAATGGGTGGCCCTCTAAAGATGGATGCTGAGGCTAAATGTGCTGTATCAGAAAAGAGAATAATTAAGAATATTTCTGAAAATGAATGTACTGTATCAAACCAGATGACACAGTGGAATAGAAAGAAATGTTTCAAGTGTGGAAAATTGGGACATTTAGAGAAGAGATGCCAGACACACACTAGTTTAATGGGTCTGGATTTAAAACAGCCCAAGGAAGGATTTCTTTTGATGGTTGATGTGCAGGGAATTACCACAAATGCATTATTAGACTCGGGGGCAGACCAGAGCATGATGTCAAAAAGGCTTTGGAAGAGGATAGAGGCCCAAGAAAGATTTGTGCCTAGAACCCCTGAAAGCCAAGTTCACATCAGATGCATTCATGGTGCTGCATCATCATATCCCACCTATAGGCTAAAGGTTAAGTGCCTAGGGAAACAAGAGGAAGTCCTGTTAGCAGTGGTGCCTAGGCTACCCTTTGATTTGGTTCTAGGAAGAGACTGGCCAAGATTTAAGCAGGGTCTAGTGGAAGGACTAGGAAAGAAGGAGGGAGAAGGTTTAATGGTAGTAGCTCCCGGGCCTTTATTTGGAAGTCCTCAGACCCCAGCTAAAAAGATGGTTAAGCGTCCAGAAGACCAACCTACCCCAAAGCAGATATTCGTCCTAAAGTACCATAAGGTCTCCGAGAAGGCCCAAGCTCCTAAGCGGGCAACCCCTCAATCTGCCGGGTTTGACCTGTGCAGCATAGAAAATGTGACTGTACCTAGCCAAGGGAGAGCCCTGGTTGACACCGGTCTCCAAGTGGAAATACCAATTGGATGCTATGGGAGAGTAGCCCCAAGGTCCGGATTAGCCCTTAAATATTTCATCGATGTGGGTGCGGGAGTAATTGATCCCGATTACAGGGGCAATATTAAAGTTCTGTTGTTTAACTTTGGACAGAATGAGTATCACGTGAAGACAGGAGACAAAATTGCCCAATTGATTTGTGAGAGGCTGGGTTTTCCACCTGTGGAGGAGGTCACATCCCTAGAGAATTCTGAACGTGGAGCCAAAGGCTTTGGTTCTACTGATGTCAAAGGGGTTAAAAGCTTAGCTGCCACCTGTGCCCGAGAGAGGGAGGTGAGTGAAGAGGAAGATTTGGGACCCCAGGTATCTGATTGTAAAGAAAAATCAGAGCCCCAAATAGGTGAGGACCTGACAATGGTACAACAGGAAGAAATTAGGAAGTTGCTTAAGGAATTCCCAGAGGTGTTGACACCCATACCTGGGGAGACCCATTTGGTGGCCCATGAAATAATAACTCCACCTGGGAAATTGGTTCGTCAAAGGCCATACCGCTTGCCTGAAGCCAAAAGACAGGAGGTAGTGGCACAAGTCCAGGAGATGTTGGACATGGGGGTAATAGAGGAGTCAAAGAGTCCCTGGAATAGCCCCATAGTCCTGGTGCCGAAGCCTGATGGATCCTTAAGATTTTGTATTGACTTCTGGCAGGTAAACGCCATATCAGTTTTTGATGCATATCCAATGCCAAGAATTGAGGAGCTGTTGGACCAGCTGGGACAGGCTCAGTACTTATCCACCCTTGATATGACAAAAGGATATTGGCAAATCCCTCTCACCAGGGAGTCGAAGCCGAAGACTGCGTTCAGCACCCCCGTTGGCCTTTTTCAGTTCAAGAGGATGCCTTTCGGACTGCATGGAGCAGCGGCTACCTGCCAAAGGTTAGTGGATCAGGTACTTCGACCCCACCAAAGTTATGCTTTTGCATACATGGATGATGTCATAATCCATAGTAACACCTGGGCGGAGCATTTGAAGAGGATCAGGGCAGTCTTGTGCTCTATGAAGCAAGCGGGAATCACTTTAAACCCGAAGAAGTGTGCCTTTGCAAATAGGGAGGTAAAATACCTAGGCCACCTAGTGGGAAGAGGAAAAATTAAACCTCTATTAAGCAAAATAGATAGCATCAGGAATTTTCCTCCTCCAACAACAAAGAAACAACTAAGAAGTTTCTTAGGACTTATTGGATACTACCGCCGGTTTTATACCGCAATTCGCAGAGAAAAGTGCCATTTTCACGGATATGCTGCGAAAGAATTGTCCAAACCAGATAAAGTGGACACCAGAAGCTGAAAAAGCGTTTTCAGTATTAAAAGAAAAATTGTGTACAGGACCGGTACTGAAAGGAGTAGACTTCAAGAGACCCTTTCTGGTTCAAACCGATGCATCGGATGTAGGGCTAGGAGCAGTCCTATCCCAGTGCCATGATGGAGAGGAGCATCCTGTGATGTACCTGAGCAGGAAGTTGTCACTGGCTGAACAAAAGTATTCCACGATAGAAAAAGAGTGTTTGGCTATCAAGTGGTCAGTGGAGGCGTTAAGGTTTTACCTTACAGGGAGAAAGTTCCAGTTGGTCACGGACCATGCCCCACTTAAGTGGTTGCAGCAAATGAAGAACCACAATGCCAGGTTGACACGCTGGTACATGGCCTTACAGGCGTTTGATTTTCAGGTTGAACATCGTGCCGGGAAGTTACACAAGAATGCGGATGCACTTTCCCGTAT
Source organism: Ichthyophis bannanicus (assembly GCA_033557465.1). NCBI lineage: Eukaryota > Metazoa > Chordata > Amphibia > Gymnophiona > Ichthyophiidae > Ichthyophis > Ichthyophis bannanicus. The sequence goes on from CM066049.1 coordinate 68,381,144, forward strand.
TACGGACTGTAGAGAAGAAGTTTCACCAGTAAAACCAGTCCGTAATAACTTAAGCAGGGGGGTATGTGATAAGGAAGCTTATCATAGCTCAGGTAGGAGCTATAGAAAAGATGATGTGACTCTGAACAAGCAACCTGTCAGTTCTGGTAGAAGCAAGAAAACAGAGTTTTCATATAAAAGACTACCAGTCCCAGAATGCACCAGGTTTCCAGCAGCCATGAGAGGGGCTGAAGTGAGAAATGTGTGTGCAATCAAGAGAGCTATGAGGTAATCCCTAAGCACTCATCTCAAAGGGCAGGACCTGATTCAAGACAGCTGCACTGTGTTAGGGAGGAGCACACATTAGGAAAGAATAAGAATAGAGCTTATTCTTCAGATAACAGCTTCAAGAACAGCTTCAGCTACAGAGGGAGGAAGAGATACAGAGGACAGAGACAGCAACAGCTACAAGCTCAAGCACCAGTATCACCTGGAGAAACAGAAGCCAAGCCAAGCGGATAGAGAGAGAAGGAAACTCTCTGGAAGGAAGAGAAGAAAGGCCATTGGAAGGTCTGGGAGATTCCAAGGCAGTACCCATACTGGGAGGTATTCCAAATGCCAGCAGAGTCCATTGGACTGGATTCAGCCAGAGGAATGGAGTGGCAGAGATAGGAATCACCAGTGGCTACCTGGAAGAGAGAAGACTGCATGTGGAAGGGACTTTCAGACCAAGGCCAGAAGGTATGTGAGAGGAGATCCAGTGTCCAGGGATCAAGATTGGAAGGCTGGACATCAGAATTGGATTACATACTGGCCAGGCAATACAGAGAGGAATAATGATAGCAGGAGAGGCTCAGGTATGAACACTGATCCAGACCCTATCTATAATAGAGAATGGCAGCAAGGGAATAAGCATTCTCATGATAGTGCCTTATGGAAAGACTCATCTGTGCCAATGTATGATAGTGACCCTATGCTGATTGATGAAGGGGGAGATACAGCAGATGAAACTATTAATTACATGGACTGTTCTCTATCTAAATGCTATTGCTAGCTTTCTGTGAGCAAACACATCAGCCATCACAAAGAAACCTAACTTTGTTCTTTATTTCCACTGCAAACAGCTCTTAAAGCAGGATTTGGGTTCACACAGTAGCAGCCAACCAGCTAAAGGCTTTCAGCTGGTCAATTGATAGTAATTAAAGCTGCACCTGATTGTGTGTGTGAGCAAGGGAGAATCACTGCTGGGATCTGCGTGGAAAATAAGCAGAAGTTAACCTAACAAGCAAAGTTTATTCATTTCTTTGTGCCTTTTTATTTGGTAATTATTTGCTAAGAAAACATTAGCTAATTGCCTGGCAAGTTGAAGGTTGTTTTCCTGCTTTGATTTGTGACTTTATGTTATCCATTTAAACACTGCAAGCAAGTAACCTCATTTATATTGCTAACAAGCATACTTGTGCTGGGTGAATTAAACCCCATCAATAAAAGAAGTATTTTATTGGCCTTACCACTGGTTTCACAACTCAATTATTGTCTTCAGCTGTGTTTGGGAGTGAATGAACTACAATACCCACAATACCTTGCAAGAATCATATGAATATATGCATCGTCAAGATTGTGTAAGTTCTCACCCTAGGCAGCCGTCTGACACGCTTCAGCAGCCCCCGATCACTGCTTCGATGACATTATCGTCTCCGATACCGGTACCGGTATCAGTGTCGATTCCTGCAGTTCTATCGGTGCCATCGATCCTTTCTATGCCTAGTTTGGAATCGATACCTTGCACTGACGATGCAGTACTAACTGCCTCAAATCAGAACTGTCAGTATCACTGTCCATAGAGCAGGATTCTTTTTCTGCACCAGTCCAGTATATCTTCTGGTGCTCAAGCTGCTCCTTCAACTTCAGCTTGCCCAGGAATAGTTGCTATTGGAGATCCTTCTTTTCAGAAATTTCTCCTTGACATGGCAACCTTTCTTGCCATTCCTATTCTTGGCTTTACTCTTGACCAAGATCCTGCAGAAAAGGAAAATATAATGCTTCCTTTACATCATTCTTTGCAGGATCTTCTTCTGAGGATGTGGGAATCACCCTTAAAGGTTCCTTTGCCTTCTACAGCCATTAATGTTCTGTATCAGGTGCCTCCCTCTCCGGGATTTCAAAAGAACCAACTTCCACATCTTTCCATTGTAGTGGAATCAGCAGTGAGGAAGGTAAAAAGCAAGAAGAAGCATTCTTCTTATCCGCCAGGTCATGCATCTAAAGCACTTGATGCCTTTGGACGTCAAACCTTCCAAACTTCTATGCTGGCTTCAAGAATTATTTCATATATTTTTTATATGAGTCTGACACTTCAGGAGGTCACAGAGAAATTATCTCTTTTGTCCCTTTTTTTGTCAGAACCTAAGGCCACTGACTGTTTCTTAATCATAGCAGGAATATCTCTTGGTTTCTTTCTCGTGCTTCTCTAGACTCTTTTGAGTCTGTTAGCAGATCCTCTGCTATCGCCATTGGAGCACGTCGTACAGCCTGGCTGGAAGCTTCAGACTTGAGCAGATGGGCACAACATACTCTGGGTAATTCTCCTTGTACTGGAGAAAATCTCTTCAATAGAGAAGCTTTACGTCAGGTTGCTCATTGCTCCACTGACTTTCCTAGTTCTGGAAACCAATCTAAGCCTTCTTTTTCCCCAGGACGTAGGAAATGTCCTACCAAACCTTCTTTCCCTAAGAAAAGAAAGTTTCACCCTTCTCCTGCCCATCCTTCAGATGTACCCAAGCAAGGGACATCTCATCCTAGTTTGAAGTCTCCAGACTCTAACTAGGCTAATCATAACCAGCAACCATAGGTTCCTGTATGTTACAATCTACAGTTAACTTCTTCTTAGCAGAAGTTTATTTTTCAAACTCTACACTGATTTTTTCTTTTCAGTATGCTAAACTGTTAGGATACTTTTGTCCGTGGGATACAGAATTCTCCCCTTCTTACTACTATGAAGGGAGGTTACAACTATCTCATGATAATTTTCTGTCCCCACATGGACATCCTTTCCTTCAACTGACTCACCATATGGTAAGTCACCTTCCAACCCCCTCTCTTCCAGGGTCTCCCCTGCTTGAGTTGGTACCATACTGAAAAACTTCTCTTTCTTTTCAGTGTACATTTTTTGTTATCCTTCAATGCACTGAACAACTCATCAGACAGGGACGGAAATATCTCCGCTCCCTTTGTTTGTTTTTCTCCCTGTTTTTATACAGGAGAATCCCCTCTGCTGTTTTGTTCAGTGGCTTTGCATGCAAGAATTCCAGTGCTTACTTAATGCTCATTGCAAGTTACTTTCAACTATCTTGCATAATACTACTCACTGCAGGTTATCTTCTTCTAGCCATATCCTTACCTAGGATGTGGCAACACATCTGACTTCTGTCAGTTTTTATCTCATATTTCTCCTGCACAATGCTCTCTGCAATCTTCAGAGAAGCTTTCTACTATGGACCCTTGCACAGAGCTTTGAACTTTGTCTCTGAGGGTTTTCCATATATTAGAAAAAGCTTATATAGTCATTCCATGGCTATATAGGTTCTTTATACCCTCTTGTCTCCTGTTGTGATACAGAAGACAAGCTTTTTCTGCGTGAATGTCCAAGGAGTTCCCAATCTGGCAGGAATCTAGCCCTTTTTTCCTTACAGCTTGGCATTATGTTTCTGCTCCACTTGGACAACGCATACTTTTTTACTGTACATGATACCTCTGAGTCCCTTGGCTGGGTCCTCCTGGTGTCTTAATCCATGCGGGGTTTTTTTGTCCTTTGGACATGTCAGAGTCCTAAAGTACTCCTGACGTGCTCTTACCAGACTGCTATTATCCTCTGTTTTTCACGCAACCATACTGGTTATTCCACTGAACTACATTTTCTGCACCACAGAAATAGATTCTCTAGATATCGTCAGGTGGTTTTCACCCCTTATTATTAGATGAATCTTTTCCCATTACATTCCCCAAGTGAATGTTTTTCTGTGGCTCAGTTGCAGGCATGTATTCTCAGAGTCATATTCCTGTATGTATATGTCCTATACATACATGTTTTTGTACCCTAGGTGGGCATAAGCCATGCCCATCTATATCTATATATACATATATATATATCAATATCTCTATATGTAAATATATCACGCATATCTAGACATATATTCACATATGTATAGATATGTATGTGTTTATATATATATATATATATATATATATATATATATATATATATATATATATATATATATATATATATGTAATTGCACACTGGGAGATGTCCATAGGACGTATCTCCCTAACTGTCTGTGCTATAAAGCTTTTACCTTCTTAAGGGGACCAGACAGTCAACTTGCCTATTCTCATATGGCTCAGTAAGTGGGAGCGGTTATACACACAATTACTGCTGTGATGTCAACAGCTTCTATTTTTGTTATAGATCTCCCTGTCTATGAAGTATAAAACTTCAATGTCTTCCTATCTCTTACCAGCTAGGAAAGACAGTCTACATTTTCAGTATTTCCGAGTACATTTCTGTTCTCCCTGGGAATAGGGGCTTTTTTCCATAACCCCTCTTCCCTTCAGGACTGGGCTAATTCTCCAGATCGGTCAGTCTTCTTCTTTTAGTCCTCAATGTTTTTTTTTAATTTATACTTTATTAATTTTCAAATACACCAGAGTAAAACTATGTGTAATTAGAATACAGACATCAAAAAGAAATATATAATCATCAAAAATATCCCAAACTTGGTATAGACCTCAATATACCCCTCTATAAGGTTCCAAGACAAAAGAAAATTTCCAAAGGTAACAACCAATAGGCTAACAAAATAGAGCTTAGATAGAACTGGTGGCAGCCGGTACGGGTTCCAAACCCTCCCCTTCCCTACTCTCAAGAAACATTTTCAATTGAGGGGGTTCAAAGAAAAGAAACTGCTTGGTATTACATGGGTATTTCAACTTAAACTGTACCCCCAGGTTAAGAGAGCGCTGACGCAAGGCCAAAAACTCCCTCCTCCTCTTCTGGGTATCTCTCGCTAAATCAGGGAAAATCAAAATCTTAGACCCCATAAATTGGGAAACATTCATCTTAAGAAAATATAAGCGCAGAACAGAGTTCCGATCCGACTCAAAGACAAAGGACACCAGTAAGGTCGCTCTACTAGTTACCACTTCAAGCAAGCTTTCAAGGAATCCCGTCAGATCCATATGAGCCGGAACACCAGGCTCCCCCGAGGCTTTCCCGCCCAAAACCTCTGTTGAGGAAATAGAAACATATTGAACACGAATAATGAGGGGTAAATTCACAGAAGGCATGAGCAGGACCTCAGTAAAGAACCTCCGAACCATCTCTAGAGGGTCCAACAAGGGAGACCTGGGAAAGTTCAGCAGACGCAAATTATTTCTCCTTACTTGGTTGTCCAAAAATTCCAGCCGCCGTCCCATGATTGAAGCTCCTCTTGCCTGGATGGCACCCAGGTCCTGTAGTACAACAGCCTGAGTCTCCAAGTGTGAGAGCCTCACAGCGTGATCATCCACTCTTGAGCGTTCAGCCTCAGCCTGCACCTTCAACAAACTCAAATCCTTAGTAAGAGCAGCCACGACAGGTATGAGAGATGGCGGATGAGCTTTATGGTCTGTCGGGAGGTTGGTAGCGGGCTCCGCCTGAGATGCCGTTATGGGGAGAAAGAGGAAGCAAAATACACAGAAACCCCCCGGAACCTCTACCCCTACCGTTTCGGCATCACAGTCGGTGATTCCTGGCTTCTTTCCCCCGATGGTTCCTGTTGTGGCTTCGGCGGATCAGACGCCCTCTGAAGCCCTGTGGTGTGTGGGCCGGCCCCGGGTGGGCCCTTGCCAGCTGTGGGCCCTACGCCATGGCATACATGGCGTATAGGTAAATCCGGCCCTGGCTCTTCTCTATTCAACTCCTACCCCCCATCCCTCAGGGGATGCCTGGGATCCAGGTTTGGGAAATGCCGTCCTGTTCCAGGAATACGCATTTTATGGGATCTCCCCTGGCATCCACAGCTAGGGAGTCCCCATATGTGAAGACTCATTCCTGCTTGTTCCTGGAGATAGCACAGTTACTTACATGTAACAGGTGATCTCTGGGAACAGCAGGAATTAGTCTTCACAACCCACCCACCTCCCCTAGGAGTTGCATCTATCTATCTATCTCCTTTCCTCTTTCTCTCCTTCTGTCTCAGCTATGAAACTCAACTGAGGAGAGGCAGTGGGAAAGGCGGGAGTCACCGCGCAGGCGTAAGGGATGCTCCCAAAAGCTTTCTGATTGGATGCTGGGGAGCATTCCCGTGCAGGCTCCGTCGGTACCGACGTACCCATTTGTGAAGACTAATTCCTGCTGTTCCCAGAGATAACCTGTTACAGGTAAGTAACTGTGCTTTCTCTACTGATGTTGGGAGTATATGATCTGCCCTGAGCTTCTAAAGATTACAACAGAATATAATATGTTTTTAAATCAAATTACATTAAATAAAGTATGGGAGTGAAAACTACACATCTACTTTTTACCAATGCAGGTAATTTTTTAAAAGACTTATGTATGTAGAATAGCTTTCTACATGCTAATGTAGGCTTTTATAAAATTTCCTGGGGTTATAGAAGGACAAAAGCATGAGCTACTGAAGACTAGCATATACTTTTCATAATCAGGAGGTAATTTTTATACTTTATTTCTAAATGTCTGGTATAAAATGTTCCATTTTGCTCTGTCATTTTTATAAAATCACTCATTGCACATATTTGGTAATCATCCACCCATTTGATGAAGCTCATGCAAGTGAAAAACAGTCATTATAATGTTTCCATATTTAGAAAAATCCACTGAATGGCTATCGAATATGTGCAATGACTGATTTTATAAAGTTTATACAGCAAAATGGACCATTTTATAGCTGACATTTTGGAGCCTTTTCACTAAGGGCTTCTCTTACTAAAGCCCATTGTCAGATTAACAGCGTTTTAACGCATGGTTACAGGCAGTAGGAACATTAACATCCGATAACGTCTGCCTTTGTGCATTGAAGCATATGTTATTCAGCCTGTATGGGATGGGGCGGAGAATAGGTGGCGAGTGTGTGTGGCGAGACTATTACTGCTAGGGTCAGGGCAATTGCCACGCGTTCAGCAGCGATGGGGCTCCTAAAAAGAGTTCACCTAATGATGTCTCTATAGGAGTTGTTAAGTGAACCCAACCTAGTGGAGAGCACGTTAGGAAGATTCTTCACATGTTAGTTATCGGGGACATACTGAACATGCCCTGACGGTTAATCTTTGCCATTAACACGTCTGATGCACCTGTCAGCTAGTGACCTTTAATAAAAAACTCCCTTAAAAAGAAAAAAAGGTCCAACAAAAAATAATTGTTGATATTACGGATTGTTCTTTTGATATGTGTTTGAAATTAATATTGGGTTTGCTTTGATATTGTTAACTCTAATATTGGACTATTGTGGGTAATTTTTATAAAGAATTTTCTGCATTTTTACTCATTGCACCACAAGATTGCACCTACATTTGCTTGATCTATGCAAAGGCATTCCCAGGGCTTTTGGGCACAATTGTGATGTGTATGGACGTTTTATACAATGTGCATGTAGACACATAGAATTACATATACACAGGTATAGGTTTGTGTGAGAGGATTCATACTCTACTAGAGGTAATTGAAATAGGCACTTTTATAAAGACACATACATACCTATGCTGATGTTATAAAATACATGTACAAATATAATTTATGGCAGTATTGGATTTTTTGGGACATCGAAAATAGCGGCCACTCAGCTCTTCAAAGCTCATGTTTATCTGCTTGCTGTCATCACCTCCCTCATTTCATTTTGGACAAGCTTTTTTATACCAACTGTGCTGAAATTATAATTTATAATTATCATGAAAAATATGTTATGCAATGTTAAAATCTACAACTTATGCTTAATTCGACGTCTTCTTTGCCCAACTCCAGTCGAATCAATTTCTTATGTAGTCGTTTCATGTCCGTCCATTGTGGAAGTACTGGTGATAGTGGAAAAGCAGTTTGAGACCATGCTTTCTTGTGGTGCTGCAAAATATGCACGAGAAGTGTAGGTGCTCCTGGTGGCAGAAAGTAGGCAGACATGAAACAGGATTGTCACATGCATAGGCGCTGATTCTTGCCATCGCATGCATGCCCAAATTTAAACCTGCCTTTAATTGGGTGTAAATTTGTGAAAGAGCACTAGGCATGAATCCAGGGGCCTTTTCTATGAAGGTACATACATGTGTGTGTTGTCTTTATAAAATACTTCCAAGAAAGACACCTTCTGTAGGTTAAGGGACCATCAAAATAGAATATCTGCTAACGTCTTTTCCAAAAGTCAGTCATCAGCCCCTTATTTTTGCTCTTAAATGCGTGAGAGAATGTTTATTTAAATATTCAATAAATGGACCCAAATCAATATAGCTCTTTGAATTCATGAACATACATAATACACCTTTGGCTAGCCAAAGGACACCAAAAGATGCTACCAGCAGCATTGGTTTTCTGTCATGACTGCTGGTCACCAAATCGGCATTTCTGTAGCCCAACCCGGTGTGTGCTTTTGATATTTATTTATTTATTTTAAACCATTTATTGACCAACAAGTGATACAGCATTCTAGGTGGTTTACAAAAAGGCATAAAAATACACGAGTACCAATCACCCCCCTTTCTGCCACCCCACCACCAAATTACCTTTCCGACCCCACCACGCAACACATAATGCTACCATCTGCTATCACTGCTGGAAAATCATGACTACCTGCCATCTAAATGGGAAACAGAAAAGTTTTTAGTACCTTCCTGAATGCCATCAGGTCCATTTCCTTCCACAAAACCTCTGGTAACGTACTACCTCAGACCACACTGTGTGATGATCATTACTGCTCAAATGGGCACCCACCTGGACATTTGACACGCTTTCTCCATTGGTGAGTTCTAAATCCAGCATCAAACTTTCCCCGGTTGGTTCCATCACCAGTTGTTTGAGCAATGCTTCTTGGAAGGCATCCACAATCTTTTTACTTCTTTCCAGATTTGCAGAAAGAATACTCCAATGCACATCGGGTAAATTAAAGTCACCCAATATGATCACTTCCTCCTTCAAGGCTACCTTTGCAATATCAATAATCAAGTCTCTATCAATTTCTTCGGTTTGAGTAGGAAGCCTGTAGACTATAGCAGTGTGTCCCATTCATGTGATCCTGTAATGGGCACGATGTCCAAGTCCATTTCCACCATTAGGGCTTCCAGGTCAGGAACTTTGTTGGCTAGTCATTGAGCATTTGTGCCCATTGCCTTCCAGGAATTGTTGGTTGGCTTGCTTATATTTTGCATGGATTTTATTCTAGATTCCTCTTCCCTCTTGTCATTGATGTTTGGATTAATATGATGACTATTACTAATGTTATTATGTTTTGGTGGGAGTGATGACCTGAACTTTTTTTTTTTTCTGTCACCCCCTTTCCCTATTTTAAATGCTTGTCCACATATTGCCTGAATTTTTCACTTAGGATCCTTTTTCCTGCTACAGAGAGATACAGTCCATCAACACAGTATAGTCTCTTGTTGTTACATCTACTACCCCAGTTGTCTATATATCTAAATCCTTCTTTTTTTACACCAGGTTTGGAGCCACATATTAAAGTTGATTATGTGATGTAGCCTCTCTTCCCCCTTATCATGAGAATGCTATAGTGTTAACAATGGATTTAAGCTTCTCTCCCAAAACCTGAAAGTTCCTTTGCACTGTAGAGATATTGTTTCTAGCCAGGTCATTTGTACCCAAGTAGATAACAACATCGATGTTGGAGTGTTCGCTTTCCGCACTGACTATGCTAACAATTTGGTTTGTGTTCCTACTGGCTGAAGAACCTGGGAGGCATTTGACCATCTTCTGTCCCTCGAACTATGTTCCCAAATTAATCCCACTGATGATGGAGTCTCCAAGTAAAAGTTTCCTGTTTTGTTAATTTTTTGTTCATGTTTGGGGCATTATCGGTAGTTTGGGTGTTACCCTTCTTATTTAAGGCCACTTCACTTTCTACTAATTGGGCACTCTCATTTTCCAAGGCAAAGAAGGCATTATGCAGGGATCTCTCTTGATGGAGAGGGTGTCTCTGTTTTACAGGTCACAACCTATCAGAGCCCACTGTGATCCATTCGTTCCTGGGATGTTTGATTCTTTGTGGGAGCGGTGGTGTATTGTTTTCAATTTATACCCTAGGGGAGGTGTGTTTCGTTGGAGCTAATTCTTCCCTTAATAGAATCATTTTTTTATTCACAACAGGTAGCTTGAAACATATAGGGCGAGCTCCAAATGATTCTTCTTAAAATTAAGGCAGCACAACTATTGCATTGAATAAATGATATGTGGATGCCCTTTGTAAAATAGGGAATACATTCATTGATTTTTGGCTCGCCCAGAGCATGCCCAAGCTATGCCTCCACCACTCCCCCTTGGAATTTCTGCAAGGCTTGAATCTCCACGTATAAACAGCAGCTTTCTGAAATTGAATTTAGAGTTCTGTTCCAGTCTACACATGCAAATGCTACTAGCTTCTCGATGCATTTAACATTCTGCACATTTAACAAAGATGAGATCCTGGAAAAAGCACACCCTCTTCTTGACCCACCGGAACAGAGCCTTGATGAAATGATTGCAGCGTGGAATTTGAATCTAGATGCCAGAATTGACCCACCTTCTATCACCAGAGTACCCTGCAGGAGGACAAAATCACCCTGGTACACACCGGAGCTAAGGAAGTCCCTCCAACAGCTCAGATGTCTCGAAAGGCGTTGGCGGCGCTCAAGATCAACTGAGAGTCATGAAGCCTACACCGCTCACCTAACCGAACATCGCTCAGCAGTCTCAACCAGAATGAAGCAATACTACGCTGAAAGGCTGCACCAATCCTTAAACAAACCACATGAACTCTTCAGCATGGTCAGATCTTTAGCAAGGGAACCTTCTCCCGACCAACCCAACCACCCGGACCCTCAGAAATATGCAGAATACCTCCAAGCCAAAGCCAGTCAGGCCAGCATATCTCCTGACACTTGCGCTCCAGATGCCACACCCGTGTTGTTTCCCTCCTCTAACTTAACCGATGTCCAACAAACTATCACCTCATTCACAACTCCAACCGATAGAGAACTCCAAGACATAATCAAAAACATAAACACCACCACAGCACCGAATGACCCATGCCCAGCACAATGGATAAAAATATTACGGGTCGAACTCAGCCCATTCCTTACCAATCTTATAAAGGTATCCTTCCTTACTGGAACTTTTCCCAGCAGCCTGAAACAAACATCAATCAGACCACTGCTCAAAAACAATAAACTGGACCCTGCTAAAATGGACTTCTACCGACCCATCTTGAGTATCCCGTTCCTAGCCAAAATCATGGAAAAAATAGTACAGCAACAATTGGACCACCATATCGAGAACAATGCACCCCTTGACCCCTGCCAACATGGGTTCCGGGAGTCACACGGTGTTGAAACTCATTTCCCTAACCATAGGTATTGACAATATCAGACAGGCCTTTGCCCTCATTTTTCTAGACATCGCAGCTGCCTTTGACTCTGTCAGTCACGACATGCTACTTTCCCGCCTCGCCAAGAAGGGAGTATGCGACACTGCGCTATCATGGTGCACATCATACCTGAATGAAAGATGGCAACATGTCCGCTCTGGTCCCTCCAGTTCAGCACCCTTCCCGCAAGCGAAAGGCGTACCACAAAGATCATCACTTTCAGCCCTCCTTTTCAATGTCTACATGCAACCCATCTGCACCCTCATTAGATCCTTTTTTTTTATTTATATATTTATGAATTTTACAATAAATCCAAGCAAAATAAAATAACTTGAATGGAAATAAGGGCACAGGTAACAAAGATAAACAAATTATCCAGCAACAAAGGAAAAAAACAATACAGGAAATATAACATACCTGCTCCTTCTAAAGCCCACCACTTAAGGAGGAGATTCCAATACATCATAAACCATAAATGCAGGAAATAAACTGTAGGAAAACAGCCAGAATACATGCTATGCAGTGAATCTATACGACATCGGAGGAGCGACGGGCATTAATGAAGGCAAGAAGCTGAGATGGATCATAAAAAACATACATAGCAGAATTCATTTTAACCAGACATTTTGATGGAAACTTAAGGAAGAACGGCCCTCCTAACAGCAAAATACCAGGACGTAAGAGAAGAAAATCACGTCGGCGCTTCTGAGTTGCCTTAGAAAAATCAGGAAAAACCCTAGTGCTTAAACCTAAAAACACAGAGTTACGTTTGCGGAAAAACATCTTAAGAAACCAATCCCGGTCAGAAATCAAGGCAAAGGTTACAATTAACGTGGCAGGGGTTACAGTATCAGTTAATGAAGTTTCTAACAAAGCGGAAACATTTAAGGAATCAACCTCTTCAACACCAGGTATAACACCACCACCCTCCACCTTTTTCTGGGTAGACAAATAATAAGCTTTTACCAAAGGGGGGTGTGACTCCCCCGAGACCCCCATTACTTCAATCAAATATTTCTTAAACATATCTTTAGCCCCAATAGACTGGGCCTTAGGAAAATTAACCAAACGGAGATTGGAATATCTCGATAAGTTCTCCAACTGCTCAACTCTAAACTGAAGAGCCATGACAGGCCTTTGCCCTGATTTTTCTAGACATCGCAGCTGCCTTTGACTCTGTCAGTCACGACCTGCTACTTTCCCGCCTCGCCGAGAAGGGAGTATGCGACACTGCGCTATCATGGTGCACATCATACCTGAATGAAAGATGGCAACATGTCCGCTCTGGTCCCTCCAGTTCAGGACCCTTCCTGCAAGCGAAAGGCGTACCACAAGGATCATCACTTTCAGCCCTCCTTTTCAATGTCTACATGCAACCCATCTGCACCCTCATTAGATCCTTTAACATCAATTGTCTAATATACGCTGATGACGTTCTGATGTACACTCCGATATCAACTGAACATCCAGACCTCTCCCGCCTGTCTTCATGCTTTAACGCAGTCATGGACTGGCTACACACTCAGAAGCTTAAAATAAATTTCAAAAAGACAGAGGTCCTATTCATCTGCAGAAACCAAGCATTCACCCCATCATCCTTGAATGTACGTGATGCCGAACTCCTCACCAAGCCTACGATATGATACCTCGGTATCACACTCGATCAACATCTCAACATGAATGCCCAGATATCCAACATGGTAAAGGCAGTATATTATAAAATTCGAACACTGCGCCACATGAGACAGCTGCTAGACCCGAAAGACTTTAGAACAGTCTTTCAAGCACTAGTAATGCCTCACTTCGACCACATTAATTCCATACTGCACGGACTCCCAAAGAGCACTCTTCATCCCTTGCAACTGGCAATGAACGCTGCAGCCAGAACTCTTCACGGAGCCTCTAGAAGGGACCATATTACCCCAATACTAAAACACCTACATTGGCTCCCCATTCATTGCAGAATCTCCTTCAAGATCTTAACAATGACATTCAAGGCCATCAATAAATGCATGGCCACCTCTCTCTCTGACCTTATCCAGACCACTCCCCCCAACAGGTTAAGGAGATCTGCTGCTACTAACACCCTCATCCTCCCCAAAGCGATCACTAAATGCTCCAAAACTACGAGAAATTGTGCCTTTGCTCTCTACGTGCCCTCCTGCTGGAATGCTCTTCCACCCAACATCCGAGCCATCAACAACCTTCTCCAATTTAGGAAAGCACTGAAACGTCACCTGTTTATCCAGTACTTCTCCAACCCAAACGACATCTCACTGCCACCACCCCACATGTCCAACCCACACCGTCCGGACCCCCTACCTACTACACCACTCTAATCACCACATGATCTGGTACATGACCCCGGCCCAGATAACGACTTACCAGCCACAATATCTTTGCTGTATGAACTGTACATATTGATGAGATGTATGTAGAATCTCACCTTCCTACTTGTAAATAGTTGTTGTTGTTGTTGTTGCTTTTTTCTTGTTAACCCTGTTCAAGCACCCTGTTTTATTGTAAGTGCATTGCAGTCCCACTTTGCACAAATATGTTTCCTGTAAACCACGCTGATGTCAAATAGCGCGGTATAGAAAAATAAATAAAATAAATTTATTTATTTACTTGACGGTTTTATAGACGCTTTTCCTTAGATCAAAGCAGTTTACATATAACCATAATAGTTTTTAAACTTTACATAGAACACTTAATAAGAACATGCTGAACAGATTAACTCGGTTTACATTAAACTCGGTAGCTTCTTATAGCATGTGATGCACTTAGATGGAAACATGGTATTCAAACAATTGTAAACCTTGTGTATTTTCCTCTGTATTTTAGAGGTCAATAACCACTTTGAAAATCAAATATAGCACATTAAACATAACAAGGACCAAATGATAGCCCTACAATCTGTCTAGTGACCAATAAACATGTCCCGTTAATAAATTACCCTTGTGACACAGACAGATTGTTGTTTAATGTACTATGTTTGATTTTCAAAGTGGTCTTCGAATAGTAGTATTTTGAATTCCTTGCAAAATGTTGTAAGGTCTGATATGGCTCTAGTTTTTTCCTGGAGAGCATTCCATATTCCTGGTGTGTATAATGAGAAAGCCCAGGAGAGGTCTGGCTGCTCCTGGTCTTTTCGAGTGGTATTGTGAAAGTGTTCAGTGTACAATTTCTCCAGAGTCTGTTGTCTGCTGGCTTCTGCAGGATGGATTGTAGGTACTGTGAAGATAGATTATGCAATATTTTGAAAATGGTTATCAGGACTTTGTATTTGATTTGGCTTAGTAGTGGAAGCCTGTGTAGTTGTTTCAACATGGGTGTAATATGGTTAGTTTTAGATGCACCCTGAAGGGGTGCCATTTGTAAAATGTATAGGAAGCTCTTCGGTATTCCATAGCAAATAATGTTGCAGTAGTCTAGATGTGGAAATATCATGGCCTGAAACACTAATCTAAAATTATGTTCTTTGAGTAGAGGACATATGTGTTGGAGAATTCTAATTTTACTGTAGATTGCTCTTGCAGTTTTGCTAGTGTGAGACTATAAAGAAAGGTGCTGATCAAGAATTACTCCTAGGTACTGCACTTCAGGTTTTACCTCTAATTCTGTGTCCTTGACCTTTAGGGTTGTGGGTGGCATGAAATTCTGGTTACTTGTATTGTAGAGCACTTCTGTTTTCTTATAGTTTATGGTCGGTGATCTATAAACCAGAGAGAGATTGCATTAAAGCAATTTATTACTGTTAAGAAATTTGGTTTTGTGATGGAAAAAGGAGTGTAAATCATGATGTCATCTGCATATATAAATGATAGAAGACCTGAAGAGTACTGAAGATAATGCTGAGCTCTGGGGAACATCTTGTTTTTATATGTATGATGCAGATTTGGTTGGCCCTATTATCACCTGCTGATATCATCCAGTTAGGTACAGTCAGAACCACTCTAGTGTAGTATTTTGAATTCCTGTGGAGACACATTCCATAGACTGCGTCCAGGCCCCTGTGCGTCCGATCAGAATGGAACACATAGAGGCAGACTCAGCTAACTCAGTCAGGCTCCTGAATGGAGCCACGGTGCCATGGTGTCCCCGGCCGCCAACCACATCCTTCTTTCCCCATAGCCCGACCCCCAATCTGGCCTTCTATAGCCAGGTTTGGACTGCAGGGAATCCCCTGCACCCCCTCACCTTTTCGACACTCCCTGGGCCTGCTGTCCCCTGTCCAGTTTGCCAACCCTGGATGTATGGGGCCGACCTCAGAATCGGTCCTGTACATCCGGAGTCGCAGACCGTCAATGCCCCACTCTCATTCCGTCTCTGCAATGCCCTCTCCCACCCCCAACTAAGTCTCCCTGTACAAACTCCTTGTTCGTACAGGGAGGTTTCTGCCAGGAACAGAAGGGGGGGGGAGGCAAACAATGGGGGATTGACATCCCAACAGGGCATCCATTTCCGCTATTCACGGGACAGAATAGACCCCATAGCTTCTAGTCGTGAAAGTAGAATGTTATGGTGTACTGAATCAAACACAGCTGTAATATCCAAGAAGAATAGAATAAAGTCCTGCTTGGGTTTTTCTATGCCTTTTATAAGTTGGTTCATAAGTGAGGTTGGTAGCTTTTCAACTCCATGGTATAGTCTGAATCCATGTTGTTGTGAGTCTTTCTCTGAACATATGGAGGTGCTTCTAAAATAACTTCCATAACCTCCCTGCCACAGAGTGGAGGAGTAATCTAGTGGTTACAGCAGTGGAACCAGGAGACCAGGATTTGATTCCCACAGCCATTCCTTGTAGCCTTGAGCAAGTCACTTTACCCTCTGCTTCCTGGGAAGCAATCTACTTCTGGTCACACCTTGCCAAGAAAACCCTGTAGCTAATTGCACAGGCAGCAGGTTCACCTACTCTTGCCGCCTTGCTGGGCAGACTAGATGGACCATACCGGTCTTTATCTGCCGTCATATACTATGTTACTATGTTCTGGGTTGCTAGGTGTCAGCACTGACTCAAAGGCATGCATTGTAACCTCACAGTCACACACTTAGCACCCCAGCCACTAATAAATCCCACTCACTGAATCCACTCAAAACTTATCCATTCACTCACTCTTTCAGCCCTCATGCCATAAACTCCCATCTAGTCACTCATATATGAACACACAGTTTCGCAGTGAAAGATACCATTTTTCCGTGCTTAGATTGTGCACTTTTCAGCTTTTTATTTTTTGGCTTGAACATTTTGGTGTTTATGTATATTAAGCTTGGTATACCGCCCTTCACATTCACAACAGGGCAGTTTACACTAAAATCAGGTAAAGAAGGAGGGAGGAGAAAGGAACACTGTGAGTGATAGGAAAGAGTGTGACACTCATGCTTAGGAGAGGGATAGAACCCAACATCGAGGGCATGGAAGGTTAAAGAGTCAAGTGGCATGGTTCCATATACCACTGCTGGTACATAGTCCACAAAGCTGCGCTGCTCTATAGGTCAACCCTACAGACCGATGCCATCTTGGGTTCACCCTCACTCTATCTGTGGACTTATTTCTCCAAGAACTCCATATTTGCTTCTGTATTTTCCAAGGTCCAGAAGATCACAGCTGTGCATAAGGAAATAAAGAGTTAATGCTATTGCATGAAACTTTAATCCATACCACATGTTTTCTAATATTAAGAAAACAGGGAAGTAGGCAGTAGAAAGATGTACACCAAGCAGCTTTACTCTACGGAAGAAAAAGATGCAGCACTTTGCTACCCCGAAGAACATGCTTGCTGCACTGCTGACTTCTTGACCTGGTATTTTCATTACAACATAGTGTACCCAGCCCGTAAAATGGCTACAATGCGGCACTAACATGAGCCAAATTCATAGAATTAAGGAGACGGATTCCATGGAAAAAAGGCCAGGTCTTATCTGTCCAGTGATTGCATTCCACTAGGTTATTTTTGGCCAGTGATAATGAAAAAATGTTAACATTTAATATTCAGCATTTGAGGTTGAACTCCTCTAAAGAAGTTCAGGTTTTGAATAAGTATTTTTTTTTTCAGTTTAAGAAGAGTCATTAAGGGGGTCTGTTAAAACGTAGGCATGTCGTAATATAGATTTACCCAAAGAGCATTAAACTATGATACCCACATTATCTTGATGATACGTAGACTTATGTGAATATGAGGAACGTAGGAGTGGAAATTATTTCAAGCTATTATTATCTCAGATTGTCTGTACTTCAAATCTGAATATTACTAGAGCCTTACAGTTCAGTTATCATTCCATGTTCTCTCATATGTGTTTGACGTGCATTCCATTTCAGTTCAGAAAAATAGTCAGTGCTGCAGTGAGCATTTTTTTTTAAAATGGCAATTTACACATGGATCTTGCTGCTGCAAGTCTTCAGTGCCCTGAATGAGTTCACGCATGGCTGCCCTCTTGAAGCTAAGCAGGGCTGTGCTTAGCTAGGACTTGGGTGAGCAACTGCCTTGGGATATTAGGGGGTGTAAATCACTGCATGGAAGAAAGCTCTAGAAATTTACTTCCCACTGCAGCTGCTAGGAGTCGGCATTTTGTGTTTTACACATGTATATAGCTGCTTATGCACATTTTAACTGCAAAGAGTGCTTCTAAAATACAGCCTCTTAGCAGCTGTTGCTAAATGTGTAAGCCCCTTCAGTATCTGGCCGCTTGTATTCTACCTCTGCCTTCCTTATTTTCCTACAAATTTAAGTTTAGTTCTTATCAAGCCATTTTTGCAGTCTTCAGTTTCTGGCTATTCAGTTTGCATAAAGTACAGTCCGGTATAATTACATCCCAGTCATGGCTGTCCATGAACCTTGTCTCTATAACCACTGCCAAATCCAAGTCAGACTCTTCCATTAAAGCCTCAACATCTGGGATCTTATTTCCCATGCTACGGGTATTTCTACACTCTGCTTTCCAGATGTTGCCCCTTTTACGCTCTCTATAGAGGTATTTAATGTTTCACTTACCTGGGGGCTTTCTTCACCCATCTCCAATGAGTCTCCAGTCGGCTGTGGGAGGGAACAGTGGCAGGGCTGCTGCAGGTGGCTCCCGCCACTCGGAACGGAGGCTGGGAGGCCTGGCACACGCTGAGTGACTATCCTGCTTCCCTGCCCCCCCTCCTTCCATGGCTCCCCCATACCCTGGGCTCAGGGAAGGAGGGGGACATCTGCCTCAGAGCGTAGGGCCTGTGGGAGGCAGCTGCTGAGGTCATCACTGAGGAAGGGGGCATGTAAGACTGGTAAAGCAAACGGGACTGGAGTTGACAGATTAAAACAAAATAAAAAAAAATTCTCTCCAACTCTTACAACATTTTTGCTGAAAGCAACAGGCACGGGCACTACTGCTGACTGCGATCGTGGCCTTTTTCTCCTTCAGTCCATGGCTGCAGCTTTAGTGCCCCTTAACACCGGTGCTCTCCTGCTTACCGGGTAGCACCTGCCCTGTACAATAAATTCAAGACTGGCCTTAAGATGCACTTTTTCACCCAAGTTTTTGGAGATTATATCAGCATCTGATGATCTCCTTAGCTTACCTTTTCCATTTCTTTCCTAACTCCCCTCTCTCTCCCCACCAGTCCCTACATCTTCCCCTGTCCACCCTCCCACCTACCTACAGACTCTCCTCTAATTTTACATTACACTGACTGGACAAGTACTGAGACCCCAGAAATAAATAAACATAAATACATATAAAATCAACACCATGATAATTATAAAGAGTTGTCTGGTGGATAGTCCAACTGGACATCTATTTTAGGCCTGTTTGTTGAATACACATATATGCCAATGGAGACAATTTTAACAAGTTTTAGTCATTATTTGGACATCCTCATCACAGAGATTTCTTACAAATGGCTTTTAAACATATCTCCAGTGTAGGCATGTCCAAGTTGGTAGGGGGCATGGTGGAGGCTTGTCTGCAATCCCATCTATATTTAGATCTGTTCCAGGCCAGAATAGGCATCTGAAATGTGCTTGTTTGGCAGTTTGGTCTAGAGAAGATGGAGAGTTAAGTGACTAGCCAAAATCATAAACTGCAGCACTGGGATTTCAACGCTAGCCCTAACTCACTACTTTAACCATTAGGCTAATTTTTTTTAGTACCCTCAAATCAATGTGACTCCGGGCAACCAAGCAGCCCCTGGGTTTTCTTGGCAAGGTATGACTGGATATAGATTGCCGGGCCTTTTATTTTAAGCAATGGAGGGTAGAGCGACTTGCACAAGGTCAGGGGTCAAGCTGCAGGGAAAGGATGTTCTTGCTGGCGGCCAGGGATCGCGGCTCCTGAATGGAACTGCGATGCCATGGCACTGTGGCTCTATTCAGGAGCCTGGCTGAGTTAGCCGGGTATGTGGGCTGGGCAAGCTGCCAATCAGAATCAGGTCATGGCCTGCATGTCGAGGCCATAGACCCGAGGCTGATCCCATGAGCACGTCTAGCCCCTGCGGGATCAGAATCAGATCGGCCGCACTGGGGCTGGACGGCCAATATAGAATCGGCCTCTTTGTAAGTAAAGTACACATGAACATGGATCTTCTGTAAAGTACATGTGAAAATCATGCCTCAACCTATGCTGCTCCCAAAATCTGTCCCTGAATACCCCTACTACAGAACCACATACAAGTATACTCCTTCTAGCCACCGCGCGTATTTTCACTCATGGAAAGCTGCATTTTATATGCATATACTGTCATATCCCCATGAAAAAGCTTTTATAAAATGTCCCCCATAATTTATATATTTAGTGGCAATATTTAGCTGCTAAACATCTAAATCAGATGTCTAGACGGGACACACAGAAAGCAGAACATAACGTGAAACATCTAATTTGAACATTCCATGTTCCATGTATAAACTCAGCAGTGCTCCCTAAATGGATAGCACCACTGAACACGTGAACAATTCGAAACCTTGCGAGTTAGACATTACAAATTATCCATGGACTGTGGAGCTGAATATTGACTTTCCTCATGTTTGCATACTGCAGAAGTACAGAAGGACAATACCTTTCCTAAAATATCGAAGGGTACAAAATTCAAAAGGTTTATTGGTTAGCAGGAGTTGCAAACCAGATAAACATTGCTGAGAGGGATATTCAGAGACATTCTTTAGATAGTGCCACTGAATATCTCTTCTAGCCGCTGCAGCACTATGCAGATACTACTTTTATGGTTACCGGTGATATTCAGTTCGCTGACAGGATAAGTAATCGCATAAAGTTAGAGCATGAAAAGAGTTCTCCTAACTTTATGCGTTTCGGTTACCCGGAAAGTGGATCAAGATCGCCATATTAGTCAATGCTGAAACCAGTCATTCAGTGTCAGAGGATATCTGGATTCCACCACTGAATATCTGGTCTCAGTTTTAAACGCCATGGTTGACGCTTAAAAAAATACCGACTGCAGAGTTGAAATATTGACCCGTAAGCTTCTACTTTTAAATTGGTAGCTATAGGATGCAATTATTTCTTGGCATACCCCGTCTTCTAACTTATTTATTCATTTCTATGCTCTGCTGGAGCCCTAGCCTAGCTTGCCAAGAGCTACGGATATACTTTCATTTTCAAATGAAACACCAACCAAACAGTTTTGTTCTGTGTCGAAACAAAAAACGCTAAATAAATTCTGTCTCACTATGGTTTTGTTTCAGTTTTAACGTGCACTATGTGGAAATGAAATGAAGAAAAGCAACAGAATAGAATGAGCACTCTACCCCAACCCAACTTGAAATGATATGTTTGGGGCTGCATGATTCTACCAAAATCCGTCAATGACTTTTTGAGTACCATAATTTTGCTGTTATGTTATAAACATGTACAAAGCAGAGTTTCTTGGGCTGTTTCTAATACTCTTGACTAGCTGCAACTGAGCAAAGAATTGTGATTGCTGCATTAGTCCACTTACATATGTCGAAATGAGGTTCACATAACTTTATTGGACTTATATAGTACATCATCTATTAACGGTTAGGTTGTGCTAAAGGCATTAGTGTGTGTTATTTGTCAGAGGGCCCATCTTATTCCTACTGGCCCTGTGGCGGATACCATGTGCTGAAACCATTAGTAAAATGGCCCCTTTAATATCTCTGTGACTAGATTTTGAGAGTTCTCCTCTCTAATATTGAAATTCGTTGAGCAGGTCCTCTATGGTTCTTTCAAGAATCCAGCATGTTCAGAACAGAATCCTAGAGGCACAGAAAGAGCAATTTTCTGTCTGCACTATGTGCAAAGTGCATGGGCTATTTTAGCCTATGGATATTGTGCACATACTCCAGAGAATCAGCTTGCATGGCTTCCCCTTGAAAAGGAGAAAGTTTAAAATGTACATGTAAAAGAATCTGCATGCTTTGCATCTTCTAATCACATGGGGAGCCAACTAGGGTCTAAATAGCTCATGTATATTGGAAAATCTCATGCATACATTCTATGTTCCTCCCTCGACCTAAACATAATTCTCTTTTAATGCGTCAGCTAAAAGTGCATGCATTATGGCAGCTGTGCATATGTTAAACTGCATTGCAAGAAGGCAGTTTCCAGTAAATTTCTTTTTCACAGATAATTACAGTTGAAAACTGCTTGTTTTTGAAAATTATCTGCAAGGTATAGGAGTACAAAGGTCCCCACAGGCCCTCCTTGTGACCTTAGGCAAGTCACTCAACCCTCCATTTTCTCAGGTACAAACTTAGACTGTGAGTCCTTTGGGGATAGGAAGCTGCAATACTGTACCTGAATGCAACTCACCTTGATCTTCTGGAAAGGTGTGAGATTGATAATACATATATTTACTGCACAAATGCTCATAAGAAAATATACATGCAAATTTAAACATCAAATCTATCATGTATTTTCTCTTGTACAACTCATTCTAGTCCCTGGCATGACTTTTCAATAAATATACTCACACAGTGAATCTTTGCTAAAGAAAGACGATTACCTGCCACCTCCATAGAAAGCTTGTTAGTTATGCAGCAGGATCCTTTTGAAGACTGCCTTCCTCTTGTACATAAAGGACCTGATTTCATAGCAATATTCCTATCTGTGAAGTCCAAAGGTTTCTCTGTATTATCCCAATTTTAAAAGGAACATAGAGGAACCTACGTGCTTTTATAAAATAGGCCAAGAGAACCCAATTCAATGTATGACAAATACCAATGCAGACCTGCTCTGAGGTTAATGCAACTGGATGGGTATACTCTATGCATCTCCATATAGCTTGCATTTTACCTGCCCTGAAGCTAAGCAGGGTCAGACCTGGCTAGTACTTGGATGGGAGACCACTTTGGAATGCCAGATAGGATTGCCAACTGGATCCAGATATGCCCGACAGGATTGATTCAGTCCTGGGTTTACCTCATTGCATGCAGGGACACATAGTCTTGCTTTTCTTATGGAGCGCAATGGAGAAATCAGAACTACATGCCCCTGCATGCAATGGGGTAGACCCAGGACTGGATCAAGCCTGTCAGGAGCATCTGGAGAAGAAAGACCTGGTTGCATGCAATGGGGTAAACCCAGGACTGGATCAAGCCTGTCAGGAGCATCTGGAGAAGAAAGACCTGGTAATCTACTTCCTGTCGCACCTTGTCAAGAAAAGCAAACCTATGGGCTTGGTCGCCAGGAATCAGCATTAACCTGACGACATACATTGCATTGTACCCTAACCCAGCTCCTCCTATTTTATCTGCATAACGTTTAGCCTTAAAGCAGCTTATATACACACAACGTATGTACTAATTGCCAAGCTGTTTTTAGAGTATTTTTGCCGTTAACACCACTGCTGAGCTCATAAGTGCTTTGGAATACTGTCCACTTATTTTTCAAAAATGTGACACATAATTTCATTTCATTTAAAGTATGCGGGTATGTTTTATGCACTTAACAACCTGCTCTTCAAACACAAACTGTGCTGGTGCTTTGTGTTTACTAGTCAGGTTGGTCTGCGTGGACTGGAATGTATGTGCAGTCATTGCCAATTAGGCACCGCTGAGCTCAAGTCTTCAGAACTTAACATGAAGATACAACGTAAGATCCCATCTTGCTGTCTCCCTCAAGCTGCACTGAGCAAGAAAGAGATATCGTGACAATGGGAACTGCAGGGCCTTGATTCATGAACGCAGAGCCTTGAACTTTACCCCCTCCCCCTCCCCAGCAGTATCGTCAGGTTCCTCTTCACAGATCACATGAAGAAAAACCACATAACACTGGTGCCATTTTGCTTGCTCAAGCCAATTATTTTTATCTTGTAGCAAATCCACTTGCTTCCCCTTCCAAGCACATCTCCATTCAGATTAGCTCTGTTCCTTCTCCTCAATGCTCTCATTGCAACAGAGTTTCCTGTAAACTTTAACCATTTTGGAACTGATGAGGTATTTGAACCGCAAGCTGTCATGAGCACATTTTGTCTCTTTCACAAAGGCTGGTGATACTTCAATCACAAAACAAATGCGGCCTCCATTGGACATAAGGAAAAACACCTTAAAACTCCACAGGAATTTAAAATGTGTTATCAGTATGTGCCCAAAGGGGCCGGTTTTGGTGAAAAGCCGTATGCCAGTATTTCCAGAGGCTAGGGTTTGTTTTCAGATCCTGGCCTCTGCTCTCTGGGACTTGTTGGGCCTGCTAATGCTATCTAGACAGCACTCAGAGGCACTAAGCAAAAATATCTAAATCAGGGACTTAATACCCCCTGCCTGATTTCAAAGTAGATCCCCGGAGAAGCAAACATCAAGTCTCCAAACTCATACTCTTTCCAAATCTATCTCTTTTTCCCGTTTGTCCTTATCTTATCTCATTTCAAGGTCTATATCAGTCACTTTTCATCACCATCTTTCCTTCTATTCTCTTCATTTCCTCTAACCATTGTCCCTCTTCTTTGTACCCCTCCTCTCTTTCTCTCTCTCTCCTATTCTCTACCAGCTCTTAATGTTTTGCCCACTGTGAGTACCCTTCTTTCTGATCCTTCACCCCTACCCACTTTCTATCTTCTGCATGGCCCTCTTGTTCCCACCTTTCTGCCTCACGGTGTCCCACCACCCTGTTCCCCATTTCAAGTTCTCCCTTCCTCTCTCCATCACTGACAGTTCCTACCTTACCCCCCATCCTCATCTCTCCCAGTTCCCCATTTCTGACCTTCCATTAGGCTGTAAGAAGAGAAGCAACTGTAGCGTGGAGACAGCAAAAGTTCCGCATGCACTGTTCCCACAATAATTAGTATGGTGTGTGCTTGTATACTAAACAAGAAGTTCATACCGTGTGAGAGGAGAAGAGGAAAGGCTGCTGTAGCAAGAATGAAGCAGTGATTTTTTGGGAGCCTAATACATTTTAGCAGACTTCTTTGGGCTCCCAGCTCATTTGCAACCAGGACTCGAATCTGGCACAGTGAGACAACTTGTGCATATATTCTAGGTTCTCACCTCCCCCCATTTTATATCATCTTCTATCTTTCGTAGCCCACTCATTCCAATGTCAGTCCTCAGCTAGTGAATTACTATTTTTCTGATAAAACTGACCATGTGTGTCACTGAGTCTACTGTGTGTACATTGTAACACTATAAAACCTTTGAGACGGTTTATGATAAGGGACACATGGGAATCAAAGAACACTAAAGCCTACAGAAAGGAACTCTGTGCTGCAAGAGATGAGACAGACAGTACTAGCAGCAGTGGTGAAGCTGAGAACCATTAGGTCAATAGCAATAGTAGTCCACTGGCCAAAGCCCAGCGTGATTTTCTTTTTAGAAAAGGGAAATCCAGCAGTTGGACATGCAAGGTTGGCTGAATAGGAGGAAGTGGATCTACCTGTTCCTATCTCCATTGCTTTTATGATGGGAGGCCAGGAGAAGGAACGGAATCCGAGCAGGAACAAAAGGGAATGAAGCATTCTATCTTTTGTTAAAAAGCAGTGTCTACAGGAGAACTTCCAAGAACCTGCAAATTCAGAGGAATCATGTTTGGGACTTGAAGGTTTAGAGCACAGGACTATTGAAAATCTGATAACTACAGAGGGTTTGGAGAAGCCAGTTGGTAATATGATATCTGATTTGATGAGCAGTCATAGACAAGTAGCATATAGAGAACCACACAGCAAGACAAGTGTGAGAAATGCCGCTGGGCTTCTTAGATTCTGATTTGCCCTCAACTCCATCCCAAGCAACAGCTACAGCAGTAGAGTTCAAAGGGGTGAAGGCATGGCAGAACAGCCTGCTCCCTCTCCCTCTTCCACTATTGCTCTTGCTATCCTACCTTTGCCAGACTGGTGTGAAAACTGTAAACCAGCATGCATGGTGCAGAACCTTTGAGCACAGATGTGCTCAAACTCAGCTGGATCTCACCCCCTCCAGCACAAACTTTCTGCTGAGAAGGGTTTGACTTGTCTGACCTCTCATGAGCTGTTCATGACAATGTTGGTGCTGCTTTGCTTTCTCGTGGTATCTTAAAACAGAAGAACATAAGAAATGCCATACTGGGTCAGATCAAGGTCCATCAAACCCAGTATCCTGTTTTCAACAGTGGCCATTCCAGGTCTCAAATACCTGTTGGATTCCCAAAGGTATACACATTCCATACCACTTGCCCCAGTCTTCTTTAATAATGGTTTATGGACTTTTCCTCCAGGAACTTGTCCAAATCTTTTTTAAACCCAGCTATACTAACAGCTTTTACTATATCTTCTAGTAACGAATTCCAGAGTTTGATTATGTGCTGGGAGAAAAACTATTTTCTCTGAGTAGTCTTAAATGTGCCACATTGTAGCTTTATTGCATGTCTTTTAGGGGTATGTTCACTAAACCGTCTTAATGTTACCTGCGCTAGTTGCAGTGATAACGTGCGTAATGCCATATAAGGTAGTGGGTGTATCTGCGGTAAGATAGCAATGGCGGCTTATCGTGCAATAGAGGGCACCTTGCTGTTATCGCTCTATAGAGGGCGCAGTGGTGCGTTATCGCATGTTAACCTTAATTTCACACCGTGGTGTAAGATCAAAGCTATAGAGGTGTAGCACACTGGTTAATACAATGACTACTAATACAGCAGTCATGAGTTCAATCCCTCAGTGGGCAAATTTCATTAGACTGTCAGAGGCAATTAATTTTCCTGCCTCTAACAGTCAGACACATCTCAACAATCTGTACTGCCAGCCAAAAAACCCCTCACCCCAGTTCCGTAACGTAATGCACCTTTTAGGGCACACCATAAGGCACATCATAGAGTACCATGTCATCCAAGGTGGATCATAATGTGCCCCAGAGGGCGGCACGAAAGGGTGGCACCCCCCAAGTCAGCATATAACGTGCCCCATAAGCTGGCCAAACCAAAGGTGATGCTAAGGATGACCCAAGGATGTTAAGGTGATCCAAGAAATGTTGGCTAAGGGCAGTAAGGTGGGCCAAGGTCACAAGCATGAAATATATGGGCCAAACACAGATGTAACTCTAACACTGCACAGAGCAGCAAGGAAAGCCAATTAACAAGTGATGTAAGGAAGTAAATGTCAGAGGTGAAGGACCTGCCAAATCTGCGTGAGGGCCATGTGGCAGCTGGTAAAGTGGACAAATATAACGGGGCAGCTGTACCAATGCACAGGGTTATGGTACTGTAAAGTGCAACAATGACAGTGTGTGGCAGAAGATGTGAATACGTGTCCACCAGAGGAGGTAGAGGTGGCTGGATAAGTGTAATGACAGGAGGACAAAGGAGTAGCAGTGCCAAGCACAGTAGACACGGGAGAGGCAAGCATGATGAGCTGCAATGCAGAAAAGGGTTACAGTGCAGGTCATGGGGTAGCAGCCTGCATATTAGGGCAGGACGCCACACAGCTGGCAGACACATATAAACAGACAGAAGGATGGTTGGCAACTGTGATGAGGGTATAATGTGGCAACAGCACAGATCTGCACAGGTATGACTGTCACGGGAATGAAATGTAGTTGTGTACGACAGGCATAAAATTAAAAGAGAATAGAGCGAAATCAAACCCATGACCAGTAGCACAAATGTCAATGCACAAACCTGTAGACTACACCACCAACATGAGCATTACAGCAAAGGCTGCATACAGGAACACTGTAGGGCACCACAAAAGAAGCTTGCTGTCTGCCAGGATAGGGCAACCCCCAACAGTAACCATGATGCAATGCACATGCTGATTAGCTGTATACAGCTGATGACCCAATAGGATCTGCATCTCTCTGGTACCTCAGCCTGAAAAAAAGACTGGACACTGAGTGATGCTGCCACAGAGCAGCTACAGACCAGGGCATTGTGCATATGTGCTGCTGGTGAGTGGTCCTGCTGTACATCCCCATCACTACCACTGTGTGCCAGATGTTCCCTGCAGTGCATCTGCATTACACACTCACATGTGGCCCTCTGGGTGAAGCCACCACCCAGATTATTGCATACCCATTGTTAGGGTATGGCTGCCATTGACACCTGTTATTCGGGTGGAAGGGTGTCTAGACACACACCATGTTTGTGTGGCCATGCCTCTACAGGTTGACGTAGTATATAGTACATACCCCATGGCACCCTAAACACTCTTTTGGCAGTTGACGGAGTGGAGAAATGGCTGTATGACCAGCAAACCCCATCCTGCTGTCAATGGACAGCACCCCAGGGTTTGTGGCCCACAGTCATAACTGTGACTGGGCCAGTGACACCCCAACAGTACTGCTGTGTGTATGCCTGTAAAGCCTCCACTGCCTCACACCGCAGTCTGCCATTCACAAGCATATATCTTGTAAATGTATTAGAATGCTAGCTGTTGAAGATGGCACCTGAACTGGACATGCGTAAAGACGCTTTCCCTACCTGGATCTGTTTCTTTGGATATTTTCTTTGATGGTTCCTAAAAGGAAAGGGAAGTAAAGTAAGGGTAAAGATCAGCAGCAACAGACGGTCTCTAGTGGCCCTATTGACCGGCATGTTGTGTTTGCTGCGACCTTAAAATTTTCTGCTGAGCTGGAATCTGAGAATCCTCCTGAGGAGCTGAGTGTTTCCCTTGGCTCAGGCTGCCCGTCCACCCCATCTCCACCTGGCTGAAGCCCAGAAGCGCCTTCTGAAGTTCTGGAGTCCCCACAGTTAAATGGTGTGACAGAACCTGAGATCTAGGTTTCTGCTGTTTGAAGCCAGGAGGAATGTGGCATGACTGGAGAAGTGGAGGTAGTTGGTCCTGACAAGTTGGGTAGAAGCCTGAGCCCAGTGTACCTGGCATCAAGTGTGCCTTGGAAAACCTCAGTTCCTCTGCCTAAGCCTTTACCTGGTGTGGTTCTACCCAGAGTGAAGGAATCTTTGGTCAAGAAGATTGGCCTTATTTATATTCTGCACTAGTCTGCATCAGTGCAGTTTACATTGAACAAACTGAAATTACATTGAACAGGGCATTATAACTTGGAGATAACTATTTTACAGGGAACATGGGCTATGGAGGGTTAAGTGGCTTGCCCAAGACCACAAGGAGCACCTGTGGGACTAGAAACCCCAGTCCTTCCGGCCCAAGGTTGCTGTTCTCCAGTGGGATTTGAACCCCCGACCTTCTGGCCTGAAGTACCTTGCCCCAACCACTAGGCCACTCCTCCACTCCTTGAAGACATTTGGGTGGTGCTGCATAAGATTGAGGTTTCTGTGAGTACTAACATTTCTCATGTGTCTGATTTTTCACTGCAAGCAGTGGCCAAGCTAGAAGAATATGAAGAATGTCTAGGTGTAATGCAAAGATGGTTTGGCTTAGTCGAACCCCAAATATCATCAGTTCAGACTGCAATGGGAAATTTTGCGAAGGACAGTTTGTCGCTACATTATAAGATGGAGTTGGTAGAAAATGTAAGTCGCTCTAAGAACGTACACCAGTTAAACTTCCTAAATTCTGCCCCTGAACGTGCCTATGCCTGGGTTGTGGAGACGTTTGTGCTTTTTTTGGCACCATTCGTGTCTTTACACTACTCATGGTTGGTAGCATCTCTATCAGCTGGCTCATTGTCCAAAAGTAGAATTGGTTGAATTGTATGTTGGTACATGAGTGTACTTTGCCGAGTGTGTTTGTCGAAACTTGGCCCAGTGGGGTTCCTAATAAAGTGGGTTGGTAGAAGATACCTTGGTATGGCTGTGGTTTTTCTCCACCCTTTCCCTGTGATGTCTGCTATAATGCTTATAATGCTTATAATGCTTAGGGGCCCTTTTACTAAGATGCACTAATGGTCAACACTTGCTTTGGCGCACAGTGGGGCATGTTTACTAAAGCGCATTACCGGGTAGCTCAGGGTTCAGTGTGTATCATAGTAAAACGTACCATGTGCTGACCCAGCTACCTGAGCAGCATGGGTTGGGGCAGACACTGGGCAGTTCTTGGGCAGAACATCCACATTGCAGGAAGCACGGGTATTTTTAGCATACGCTACCCACCGATGCAGCACTTGGTGCAGGTCCACTTACCACCACCTCAATGGGTGGCATTACATGTGAGCACAGGGGTGGCAGAATACCTGCACTCCTAACAGAGGGGCGTATCGGGCACACCTCTATTTATTAGTGCAGCTCAAGTGCCACCCCCACACTCATTTTTGGGGCCGATCATGCATTATTAGCATGGATCTTAGTGAACATGCAGTTAGCATGAGGCCACAGTAACTATTTCTGCACTGACATGGCATTTACTGGACACTAATTCTCATTGCGTGACAGGGCAAGGATTGGGAAGATTATGGAAGGCGAGTGGGTGTGGATGTCTCAGTGCAGTAACTGGCAGGAACACACTGGGCATGCTCCTTACAGCAAAGGCTGGTTGTACTAACCACATGTTCATTCTTGCTCCTAATACATAGTAAGTGCAAAAACTTACTACACCCTAGTAAAAGGGCCCCTAATTATTATCTAATGATGCTATGAATATAGGTGACTAGGCCCATGAGCGGATGAAACGTTTTGCCTGTGGAATGTGAAATATTCTCTGCATTTTGATTATATAGTAAGAGGATTAATACTTCTTCTTTTGACAGTTGACAGACCGTGAAAATGTTATACGCAATGATAAAGGAAACAGCTTTTTCGTCAGCTCCATAAGGCGCCCTTGACAAACTCTTGATATGAACTGATAAAAAGAGCAGCTGCAGCAATTTTAGAATCACTGCTTCTATTTACATTCCTATTTGTGAAAAGAAAGCATCTTAAATTAAGCACCAAAATTAACTGGAAAATGACATTTCTTTTTTCCAGACTAAGTCAAATGTTTACAGCACTTAAGCTGCATAGTGCCTTGGAAAGTCTGTCTAAAAATGATAAAAACGGCAAATTCAGGCACTACTGAATTATTTTATGCTTCTATTATAAAACTACCTGCAGATCAGGTTATGCAGAAAAGACAAATGCACTTTATTGTAATTTTTCTTGATTCTTGAATCAATTTGGTATTAATCATGCTAATACTGATCTGTTAATAGTACTTCATATCTTCATTGGGAAGCCAACTGCAACTTCCATATGTCACACAGAGGCCTAAATTTCAGTAGTGCATGATTAGTTTGTCAAATAGCCCTATTACATCTTCAACTTGGAGAAGAGAAGGCTTAGGGGAGATATAATAGAGGTCAATAAAATAATGAGTGGAATACAATGAGTAAGAGTGAATCAGCGTTTTACTCCTTCAGAAAGACTAGGGGACATGCAACAATATCTCCAGTGTTGTTTAACATCTACATGAGCCCACTGGGCGCTATTTGTCAGAAACATGGGTTTGTGGGCTTTTTATAAGCTGATGATATACAGCTTTTGATATAATTTGATGAAGATGAAGCTGTGGGGCTGCAGCATGCAAACTGCTTTTTGGAGGAGATTGCAACTTGGGTACAGTCCCATCGGTTGTTGTTGAATGCCAGCAAATCGGAAGTCTTACTTTGTGGGGATCTAACAGAAGAGAGTTTGCATGCAAGGCTCTCTATTGGGGGTGCTCGGCTGCCCTGGAAGAATGAGAGCCAGAATCTAGGTGCCATTATGGATGGTGAGCTCTGCCTTTATCGACAGGTCTCGCAGGTAGTGCTTGCTGCTTTTGGTAATTTGCAGTTGGTACGGCAGCTCAGACCCTATTAACATCAAGATGTTTTGCGATGGGTGGTCCAGGCATTGGTATTGTCATGCCTGGATTATTGCAATGCCTTGTATGTGGGGCTGCCAGCATATATATTGAGGAGGTTGCAGGTGGTGCAGAACACAGTCGCACAAATCATTTGGGGTCTGCGGAGGTGTGATTCGGTGGCTGGGGTGATGCGACAGTTGCACTGGCTCCCAATTAAATCAAGATGTGTGTTTAAATTGTTGGTGTTCGCATTTAAAGTCTTACAGGCCAATGGCCCATGGTATTTGAGAGAACTGCTGCATTGGTTATCCAAGTTTCTTTTCCCTGTTCAATGTAAAACCAGACACCTTGTCGTATGGTAGTTATGTTATGATGTAAACCGCGCTGATGCCGAATAGCGCGGTATATAAGAAACTGTAATAAAATAAATAATAAAATAAATTGGTATAGGCCCGGTAGGGTATCGCGCATGGGGGGTGAATGTCTGTTGGAGCTCCCTGGTTGGTTCCAGGTTCGTTTGCAGCACTGGCGGGTGAGACTTTTTTCGGTGGTTGTGCCAGCTCTGTGGAATACCTTGCCTTTAGCACTCAGGTTGGAGACAAACCTGTTGTTATTTCAGAAGGCGTTAAGAATCTTCCTGTTTCCATGAGAATGGGCTGCAGTCTTGTTTTTGACAGGTAGTATCAGGATTAGGATATTACACACCTCTTTTCTTAAGGGGGGTAGGGATGGGATCCATGTGGTTCTATTTGTATTTTTTTATTCATATAAACTGCTGTGACTGCTTTAGCAAATGGTGGTATATAAGTGATTTTAAATAATAAATAAAATACATAAATAAACAAAGCTACAAAGTAGTGCATTTAAGACTAATTGGAGAAAATATTTTTTCAGTCAGCACATAATGAAGCTCTGAAATTTGTTGCCAGAGGGTGTAGTAAAAGCTGCTAGTGTAAGTAGGTTTAAAAATGGTTTGGATGAGTTCCTGGAGGAAAAGTCCATAAGCCATTATTAAAGTAGACTTGGGGAAATCCACTGTTTTTCTATGGGATAAGCAGCCTGGAATCTGTCTAGGCCTCAGAATGCATAAATTTGATTTTCTCACAATTTAAATATCTGATAAATATGTGTGACCTGGATTGTCCATTGTTGCAACAGGACACTGGCCTTGATGGACCGTTGGCCTGACCCAGTATGGCAGATCTTATGTTTTATTTTAAAAAATGATATACGATTTTGCATTAACTCTATGTTAACTGCCAAAATGAATGCAGTGTAACTGCAAAACCTCTGTGTAAACTGAGGGATGTCCTTCCATGCCCTTCATCATTTCAGTCACCCTTCTCAGTACCTTTTCCAAATCTGTGATATGCATTTTTTAGCTGCACGGCCAGAACTGCAAGCAATAATCAAGGTATGGTTGCACCATGGAGCTATACAGAAGCATTCTGATATTCTTTGTTTTATTCTCCATTCTTTTGCTCATAATTCCTAGCATTTTATTAAGTTTTCTGGCCCCTGCTGCACATTGAAAGAGGATTTCAACATATTATCCACAATATTGCCTAAAACCTTTCCCTGAGTGGTGACTCTAAAGATGGGACCTTGCATTGTATAGCTATAGTTTGCGTTGTTCCTCCCTAAATGCATAACTTTGCACTTATCTACAATAAATTTCATCTGTCTTCTGGACGCCCAGTCTCCCAGTTTCTCAAGGTCTTCTTGCAGACTAGATGGACCATACTGGTCTTTATCTGCCGTCATTTACTATATTACTATGTTAATTTTTCATAATCCCCTTGTTTCTATTTACAGGTCATTTATAAATATTTAAAGTATTGCAACAGCCCAGCATGGAACCCTGAGGTTCACCAGGACAGTAGAGGCAGGAAGGGAGATATTGCAAGGTTGAGTAGGGTAAGGGAGAAAGAAGGGAGAAATATTATAGGGTGAGGTGGGTAAAGGGTAGAGAATGGGGAGATGTGGCAGGGCAAGGACTGAAGGAAGGAGAGAATAAACAAGTTAGGAGTAGGGAGAATTGGGAGGGCAGGGGTGAGAGAACATATTGCTGGACCTGGGATGAGTGCCAGTGAGAATGGGGAAGAGTTTGTCCTCCTTACCACCAATCTGACTTACTATCTCCTTGTCCCCCAACTTATACTGTCAAGCTATGCCTTGCGTATATGCCCCCCACGCCTGGCGATTTCTCAGACTCCTGCCATCTGTGCCAGCAGCAGGGCCTTCCCACACAGTTGCCATTGTCTTTACTCTACTCCTGGAATGCCTAGTCACTGTAGTGACTGAACTGAGGGCTCCCGTCTCCAGTGTTGCTAATGCAGTGAGATCAATCATGACATTGATAACCCACCACCACCACCACCAGTTGCAGTTCACCTGCACCTTTCCTTGCTCTTACCACTGATGATCAAAGGCCTCGGAATGCATAAATAAGAATTCGATTTTCTCACAATTTAAAATAATAATTACTTTTTTTCTACTTTTTTTATTTTTAGGCCCCCTTCCTCTATGGACCCCGGATGGACTCCTAGACTTGCCATGCCTCATTGGGGGTAGAGGTTAGTGTTCTGATTGATATTCCATAAGCAGCAGAGATGGCCCAAGGGTGGAAGCCTGCCCAGAAAAAAGGGCAGCACGGTAAATATCGCAATGGAGTCTAGAACATCAACACACCACTGGGAAAACTGAACAAGCCAAATTATTGCAGATCCCTACTTAGAAACCCCATGCTAACAGAACACCTGGCCTTTGTCACACACGCTAAGCACAGCTAGAACCTTAACACATTCAGAATAAGTTGCCACTAACTAAAAAATAGAAATATGTAGACGAAAATTAGTCCCTGATTCTATTCGAAAGACAAGTAAGAAGACAATCAACACAGCCTTCTCATACTTTGCCCCTACGTTATGGAACAACCTCCCGGCTGAAATCAGAGCAATCAAGGACCTTCAATTATTTAAAAAAAATCTAAAAACTCATCTATTTACTCTACACTACAATAACCTCCACATTGAAGATAATCCTAACACAGAGACAACCACTGATCAGCAGTCACTCACTGACCCTACCTAGACAGGGCATAAAATCTTTCACACACATTCACATTGCTCACCTAGTAAAGCTTACTCTTTGAAAGCAATTACTTGTCGCTAATGTGAATAACTGTAATTTAATGTAAATATATCCCATTACTGTTGATATACTGTTGGTAGCCTGTTATCTCATTGTATTTTTTGAGTTACATTTAATAGTTGAATGTTCATTGTTCTAAATATGTTCTATGTAAAATAATAGTACTCTATTATTAAAGTTTATGTTACCTGTAAACCGCTACTGATCGCTGGAAGTGGCAGTATAGAAAAGATGTATAAATAAATAAATAAAACCAGAGAAGCCACACTTTGAATGTAGTGCAACAGCAGAGAAATGAATTTCTCCTGCACGCTGCAAAATATAAAGAAAGCATATGTAAATCTAAAAAAAAAAGATGGAAGGAAGGCCAAATGACTGACGGCATGGTTCAAAAGTGAGGCGAGAGAGGCTGTTATAGTCAAAAAACATCTTTCAAAAGATGGAAAAATGATACAGATGAAGAAAACATGAAATGGTGGTAAATTTGATGCAAAGCACTGATAAACCGGACAAATAGAACATTTGAAAAGAAGCTTGCCCTGGAAGCAAAAACTCATAATTAAAACTTTTTCAGGTACATGCAAAGCATAAAGCCTGTGAGGGAGCCAGCTGGACTATTAGATGATAGAAGAGTAAAAAGAGCATTACGTGAGGACAAGGCCATAGCCGAAAGGCTAAATAAATCCTTTGCTTTGGTTGGTGAACCAGGAAGATGTAATAAGGCTATTTGACAAACTAGAGTAGCGCATCCCCTGAATCAGATGGTAGATATCACAGGGTGCTGAAAGAACTCAAAAATGAAATTGCAGACCTATTTACAGACCACAGCATTCAATCTTGGCACCAATGCTTTTTAAAGTATTTCTGGCTCCTATAATAACTCTTAATTCAGAGTTTGCGTTTTATTTGTGATTCACCTTTTCAAGATCAACATACTGATGCATTAAATAAGATTGCCGCCTAGAAGAAAGAGCAGCATTTAGTTCTCAGTCCCTCTATATGCAAAGCTCTTTAGGTAAGTAGAGCCAATACGCCTCTATCTTTTGTCCCTAAGATAGTTGACATTCTCATCCCCCCTAGAAGAATCAGTGAGATCCCTGGGAGTAATTCTTGACACTACTCTTTCTTTTTCCATGCATATTTCAAAGGCAGTAAGTAATTCATTTATGTCGCTTAGACACATCAGTTTTGTAAGGTCATACATGGGCAAAGTTTCTATGAATATATTACTGCATACTTTGGTTCATACTAAACTCAATTACTGCAATTCACTTTTGGCAAATTCCACTAATTGCAACCTTAAAAGGATGCGGCTTGTTCAAAATATGGCTATAAGGCTACTTTGTTTTGCTAAATCCAGAGATCACGTCACACGCCTTCTAAAAGAGCAGGAATAGCTGCCAATTACGACTAGAATTAAAGATAAAATTCTGTCACTTACTCATCCAATTTACTATACAGGATATCCATCATCTTTGCATCCACTGATCATTCTATATTGCCCAACGGACAATTACGTTCATCTCAATAAAACCTTCCGGAGATTCTACTACTACTACTACTACTTACCATTTACATAACCGCTACTAAGCATACACAGAGCTGTACAAATACACATAAAAGACATTCGCTGCTCAACAGCACTTACAATGAGCTTAGAGAGACAAACAGAAAAGGGAACTTGGGAATCCTAAATGGAAATGATTAAAAATACACATGGATGTAGACAGGAGAATAAGCGGATCAGGATCCAAAAGGCAGCCTCGAAGAGATGAGTTTTTAGCCTGGATTTGAATAGCGCCAGCGATGAAGACTGATATAGTAAATCAGGTAGTTTATTCCAGGATATGGCGCAGCAAAGTGGAAGAAACAGAGTCTGGAATTGACAGAAGAAGAGAAGATACAAATGATTTGCTTGATGGGCTGAGTTGCTGGGGAGGGGTGTAGGGAAAGATAAGAGAGGCGAGGTAGTGAGGAGCCTCAGAATTCCACCACCATCTAGATTTAGATTGGAGCTAACATAACATGCCGCTTTCAGTTTTTTGCTTCCCACTTCTTGGAACAGTCTTCCATTGAACCTCCATAGAGAGAGTTCTATTAAAAGTTTTAAAGAAAGAACTGAGGAGTGACTTTTTAATAAAACTTTATTCTTGAGTGAGCAGGTGAAAACTATCAATTATTTGTTTAACCCTATTGTATGCCTCACTGAAGAACAAATACAGTTTAAGATGGCTATCCAGAGGGTCACCATGAGTCGACACCGACTCAATGGCAGAACAACAACATACTATTTACCATTGTAAACTGGTTGAAAACGTTTGTATCACACTTACTTTTGCTGGGGCATGCACAGGGGTAGACTTTAAGCAGAGCATGAGCGGAGAGAGCAATTACCATATATACTCGAGTATAAGCCTAGTTTTTCAGCACATTTTTTGTGCTGAAAAACGGCCCCCTCGGCTTATACTCGAGTCAACGTCTGCAGATGTCTAGCAGGGGGCGCTGCTTCTAAAGCTAAGGTTTCCATAACCGCGGCTGCAGATATGGAAACCTTTGCAGTGATGTGCTGGGCATTCCTACAGTGTGTGCTGTGCCTGTGCGAGCGGCGGGTGCTAAGTTGTCACCTGCCGCCCGCAGAAGTAGTTGTAGTAAGCACGGACCCTCCCTCCCACTCCCCGACTCCCCCCGCAGTGTTACCTGTAGTTGAGCAGAGTTGGCCCCCCCTCGAGCCCGCAGCAGCACATCTGGTCAAGCTCAACTGACAAAAGCTGGAAATCTGAGAAAGCCAGACATAGAATTGATAGCACAGTGGGTTCGTGATGCATGGGAAGATATTCCAGAGGACCTGGTGCAACGCGCCTTTAAGAAATGTGGCATTAGTAATGCTATGGATGGCAGTGAAGACAGCGCATTGTATGAGAACGACAGCAGTGATGGTGATGACTGTGAAGTCAGTGATGATGACAATGTTTATGCTGATAACATCACAGGAGCTGAAGCAGCTGAAGCTCTGTTTGGACATACAGATGATGATGAGGAGAACTCCAGTTTTGAAGGATTTTAGCTCTTGTGTGTTAGCTTGGTTGCTGATTAAGCTAAGGTTGATGTACTTTTAAAGATACGGTATTTTTGATACCATATTGTTTTTGTTGACCCCATTTTCCACTTACAGAGCTATTTTTTTTTTTTGAAACTTTTATTTTCATTTTACAACAAGCAAACGAAACAACAAACCAAAGGAGACAAATACAAATATACACATAAGGAAAGCAACCACAATTTCCCCCCAACCCTAAGCTTCTTGTCTGGAACTGAGGAGTATCATCATAGAGGAGTATAAATATGTACATCCAAACACAGAAAAGAGTATCAGCAATATAGACTGATCATGTGAAATAGAATTAAACAGTCAGATGGGAGCATTTAGTCATTTTAGCATTTTAAACATAATCGTGGAGTATCCTCCATTCAGACAAAGGTCGGCACGGAAGAAGCCAACAGATGAGGTATTTGTTCATATTTACTGTATAGACTGACAGGATGCCACCATTCATTGAAATTAAGAGGGGACCTATTTTTCCCCCAGTATTTTCCAGTAATATTTGTAGTACCGGGCATTCAAACATAATATAAGTTAGTATGTGAATGGCCGTGTGGCATATCCAAAATCTGTTGCTCTGGGTAGCGGTCATTTGACTAACCTATCAGGAGTATAGAAACTTCGGTGGATTAAAAGAAAAAAAAAAAAAAAAAAGTGTCTGAGTAAGTGAGGGAGATCGAGAGATCTATGTCAACCTGCTCCAGGCTAGGCTCCCATGCTCCGGAGTCAAAGCTACATGCAACTCCCGCTCCCAGAATTTCTGTGCTGTCTGAGCGCATTGGTGGACAATGGGAGTGAGGGGAGAAGCAGCCTCCTTATATCTTCTAGCGCAAAATCTGTTATCAAAGCAGTAAAAGAATCAAGACTCTTGGGTGGACCACTCGTTCTGGGCGGCAGCCAAGCTGTCAAGGGCTCAAGTACTTGGTTGAAATCGCCGCCGAGCATTAATGGAGGCTGGGCAAATGCCTGTGCTAACTGCATAATACTTGCATATAAACAGGATTATCCACATTCGAGAGCATAAATACCAATACACGTAAATTACAGTCTCAACCTGAAGGTGTGCACGGGCCCCATCTACCCTCCTTATCAAAGCTAACATCCATTACAATAGCTTGCAGAGACTTCTTAACCAAGATGGCTACCCCACACCGCTTGGAAACAGCGGAAGAAAAGGCAGTCGCCATATTAGGCTTGGTATTAAGTTTCAATGCCGCAGCGGAATTTAAATGCATTTCCTGAAGAAACATTAAATTAACATGCTCATGATTAAGATAGCTAAGGATTTTCTTTCTTTTAATTGGACTATTAATGCCTTTTACGTTTTATGAGAAGATCTGACACAAGGCCATCAAGAAAGATTACATAAATTCTGAGAAAGAACACAATAATGCACACAGTTTCCCAATGTCCCTCATCTTAACTATGTATGACTGTGCACATAACATAATAATCAATGAGTTAATGAAAATCATGGGAAGCGCCCCATATAAAAAATAAGCACCGAGGTGCACCAGAGAAGAAGCAAACCCCAGAAATTACTGGCGACCTAATGTCTGCGGGGAGAAACCTCCAGAGAGGGCCCAAGCTAAAACATATAACCTGTAAAACTATGCATGTTTCGAATCCCACCGAGGTGCACCATCATGGAGGGATAGAAGGCCAAGGAAATTATAGATAGAAAGAAAAGTCCAGGCAGTCTCTATTCCAGGCTGGGATCACCGCGTCGGGCC
Source organism: Ichthyophis bannanicus (assembly GCA_033557465.1). Lineage (NCBI taxonomy): Eukaryota > Metazoa > Chordata > Amphibia > Gymnophiona > Ichthyophiidae > Ichthyophis > Ichthyophis bannanicus. Next base: position 68,420,813 of record CM066049.1, read on the forward strand.
GTTCAAGATGGGCGGGCAAATCCGGCGAATTACAGATCAAATTGTTGAATCATAGTTGTTGGATTAGCGCATCTGATCTGCGTTATTTGGAGTCCAAAAACATTGCTAGGATTTCGGGATCGTCGAAGTTTATGGCTGGGTTATGGAGATTCACTCTGAGCTTCACTGGATATATTATGCCAAAGTGAGCCTGGAGTTATTGAAGTCCAGGGCGAAAAGCAAGGAGTCTCCTCCGTCGGTCACTGTGGACTTTGCCACGTCAGGGGAAAAGAAACTTTATGACTTTCAAATTCAAGATGATAGTTCCGCCCGGGCAGCAGTGTGCGAATTTGCTCTACTCACTGGTATCGCAATAATCGAAAAATGAGAGCCCGAGGGTCGTCCGATTGAGCGCCAATATTAGCAGGAACACGATGCGCTCGGTCAGTCTCCAGATCTCTGTAAATAATAATCTTTAGCAAGGGGGGGAGAGTTTTGACCAAGAACTCTCGCATGTCTCCTGCTCTCCCATCCTCCGGTACTCCAATGAGCCCCATATGGTCGCAACCAGCTCGATCATTGCTATCCCTCCAGCTCTTTTTTGAAAATTCTGTATCATACGCTCAGCCTTGCCCAATTTCACCAAGCGCAACCGCGTGCGAGTCAAGGACCCTCCGCCATGTTGTCCTGTCGTAGTGGGAGACTTTCAAGCCGGTTCTGAAGTGTGCCAAAGTCTTCACGCATGGTTCGGAGCGCCGCTCCGTTGGATTGTACCAGCTCCTTCACACCGCGTATCTCCTCCAAGATCTCCTGTGGCGTTGCGGGGTTTTCCCAAAGTGGGGCCATCTTTTGTGGGGAAAGATCTCTGTTTTGGAGCGTTTTCCGTGTGAAGAAGAGGGAGACCCCGAGTCAAGTCGCACTGGTTTGTGGCCCGCCGTTCCCCCCCGAGGCACCCCGGTAAGTTCAGAGCAAAAAAAAGAAATTTATGCAGGTATTAATTCAGGATTCTGAGTAGGCCTCTCGGGAGCTTCAACGCAAAGCGTCTATCCCGCTGGACATCAGGCTCCGCCCCCCTCCTTACAGAGCTATTTTACTGTTTTTCGTTTAAATAAATATTCATGTAATTTTATTGGTCTCTATCTTTATTTTTTACATTGACTAGTAGGTGCCTCATTTCCCACCCTCGGCTTATACTCGAGTCAATAGTTTTGCCCATTTTTTTGTGGTAAAATTAGGTACCTCGGCTTATATTCGGGTCGGCTTATACTCGAGTATATACGGTATGTGTCTTTATACACGTAATTGCAGTCATTTACACTAGCTCTAAGGTTGGTGCAAGTGATCGCTCCTTAATGTACATACACGCTTTCACATGTCTGCTCTATCTCATAACATCATGGTGGCAGCTGAGTGGAGGTGTAGGCTAGTGGTTAGGGTAGCTGCCTCACTTCCAGAAGATCAAGGGCTTGATTCCCACTGACACTCCTTGTGAATTTGGACAAGTCACTTTATCCTCCATTGACTTGGAAGAAGATGCCTGGCAATCTGCTTCCAGTGATATATTGCCAAGAAAACTCAGAGGCAGCTGCTTTGCCAAGAATTAGCACCAACCTTAACGGCACAAAAAAATGCATGTAGAAGTTTAGATATGCCTTTATAAAATTACCCTTCCGCTTGCATAAAATGAAGTGCTGTGTTGCTCTATACCCATGCAGATTGTTATAGTAGGCATTTTCCACATATAAAACAAGCTTTCCATGCAGAAAATGCTTATAAAATTACTCCCATAAAGCAGCTCTCATAGCCCTCCAGGGGCACCTAAATGCTCCCAAATATTGCTGAAGTATGAAGGACTGGCCACAAAAGTCTTCATCCTTAAACCTGGATAAACATTCTGACAAACACCAAAGAATGAGGGTGGATCAACTAGCACACTTGAGGAAAGAAGACATAGAATTTGCAAAAGAAGAAAAACTGGAACTGGATCAAGAAAGAATACAGAACAATTGGTCAAAGCAAAACATTCAGTGGGAAATACAAAGTTTCTTCAACAACCACACATATGTCAAAATCTGCCACAGGAGTAATTAAAAAGAGAAGAACTTAAACCTAATAACTACAGCAAAGGACTATGGACAAGACGGCAAATAACAAGCACTAACCCCCTTTCCTCCCAGTAAGGCCTACAAATGTAGATTCTGTAACACACAGAATTAGAAGTGGTATCCATGTTCTTGCTCGGTATGATATTGTGATGTCAGAACCTGTATACCAAAAGGCTATGTAGATAGTCATGATTTAATGGGAGATAGCCAACATGGATTTAGCCAAGGAGGATCTTGTCTTACTAATCTGTTATGTTTTTCTTGAAGGTGTGAATAAACAAGTAGATAAAGATGAGCCAGTTGATACAGTGCATCTAGATTTTCAAAAAGCCTTTGACAAGATCCCTCATGAGAGACGCTGGGCGAAATTAAAAAGTCATGGGATTGGAGGCATTCTGCTATTGTGGATCTGGAACTGGTTAAAAGATAGAAAGCAGAGGGAAGGGATAACTGGACAATTTTCCCAATGGAGAAAGGGGAATAGTGGAGTACCCCAGGGGAAGAAGAAAAACAACCCTCTGCAGAAATCAAAGAAGTCACCAGAGCAGGTTTTACGAAATAAAGGTTTCTTTGTTTTAAAGTGGTGTGGTCGTGTCTTCCCCGCACTGAATAGTGGAGTACCCCAGGAATCTGTGTTGGGCCTGCTACTTTTTAACATACAAGGTGTGACAAAAAAGAAATGAAACTGTGGCAGCCATGCCCATGACTCAATGCCAATTGGCTAACCACTTATGTCACTGTGTTGTGCAATATCTCGCCACTATTCTGCTATAATATTTTTCATCTCTCTTACTCTGTTTTTCTTTTTCAGGTTTTTTTGTAGCACACTGCTCCATCGCTTTGTCACACAACTGGAGGTGGCAGAAATATGGAGCAAAGAATCAACTTGAAATTTCTGGTTAAGTTGGAGAAGGGCCCAACTGAGTGTCTCCAACTTCTCCAAAAGGCTTATGGAGAAGATACAATGTCAAAGCCACAAATCTTCGAGTGGCACAAATGCTTCAAGACTGGTCGTGAGGAGGTGGAGGATGATCCCAAGTCAGGATGACCTTCCACGACAAAGACGGCTAAGAACATTGACAGAGTGAACCAGCTGGTGCAGAGTGATCGCAGATTGACGGTGTGGATGATAACTGAGGAGCTCAGCCTGAACAGGGAGTCAGTGCAGAACATTTTGGTGCAGGAGCTGGGGATGCGGAAGGTGTGTGCCAAGATGGTGCCCAAGCCTTTATCAGATGACCAGAAGGAGCACTGGGTCAATGTTTGTCGAGACTTGCTAGAGAAGATCGGAGAAGATCCAGAGTTCGTTAGCTGAGTCATCACAGGAGACGAGACTTGCATCTTCCAGTACGACCCTGAAAGCAAGAAACTGAGCCTGCAGTGGAAGACTCGACTGTCAGCCAGACCCGACGTGGTGCGCATGTCCAAATCAAGGATCAAGGTCACGTTGATCGCATTCTTTGACCAGAAGGGAGTGGTCTATCATGGGTTTGTGTCTGAGGGTCAGAGAGTCAACCAGCACTTCTACCAGCAGGTCCTCAATCGCCTTCATGAACGGGTTCGGTGCAGCAGGCGGGCTCTGTGGAGAGACAAGTTGTGGCTGCTCCACCACGAAAACGCACCTGCACATACCACACTCAGTGTGAGGCAGTTCTTTTTCTTTTTTTTTTTATAAATTTTATTAAGAAGAATTTTACTATTATACAGTAAAAGATTACAGTACAAAGTGTGAGGCAGTTCTTGACCAACAAACAAATCACAGCTCTCGACGTCCCTCCTTATTCCCCAGATCTTGCACTGTGAGACATAAGAACATAAGATATGGCATACTGGGTCAGACCAAGGTCCATCAAGCCCAGTATCCTGTTTCCAACAATATTCTGTTTACCAGTATCCTGTTTCCAACAGTATCCTGTTTCCAACAGTGGCCAATCTAGGTCATACGTACCTAGCAGTTTCCCCCAAAAGACACAGGTTCCACAATGCTTGTAACTAGGTCAAGCATTGATATCCTGGGTCCCTTCTTAATAATGGTTTATGGACCTTTCCCCCAGGAACTTGTCCAAACCTTTTTTAAACCCAGCTACACTAACATGTCCCAGAAGCCCCTGGGATAGGAAGGCCCTCCCCAGGAAGGACCAGGAAAGCCAATTAGGAGAGGCCACACAGGTGGATTGTTCTAGTAATAAGCAACCAAAGCATTAAGGTGGGGTCCAGGAATATGGTCGGCAGGGCAGTGCAAGGGAGGAGAGGTCCATTGAACCCATGGATGTTTAAGGTACTGTAAGAAGCGGCCCATGGAAGGGTTCAGGTGGATATTGCACAACCTGAAGAAGGGAAGGGCTGCTTTCATAGTCCATAGAGCTGTGAAATACACTGTAACTGCTTCTTCTGGTGGGGGGAGCTGAGAACTGTGCCTCCATCTGAGGATTTTGAGAGAGAGGTGAAAAGACTTTGCTGTAATAGTTGTGCTGTGACGTGTGGATTTGCTGTACTGTTGGGTTGGGGAGTGTCTGAAGCCATGAATCATTCTGGAGCTGCTGGTCCTGAGTCTTGGACTTTTGTGGGACTATGGGACTCCAAACTGTTGGAGCTTTACAAAACCGGGACTGGATTATGACATCTGAGAGAGGCGTGGACACTCCGAGAGACGGCGAAATCCATGACTGCAGTGCTCTGCCCAATGCTGGACATTACAATATTCACCAAAAAGCTTACCACTAGAAGACAAGTTTGCAAGCCACTAGGCCAACAGGTCAGCCCAAAGTTTTTCTTTTTAGCAGATTATGACCATGTTTGCTTTGCCCTAAATACAAGGTTCATGATGACAGAATTTAAGTATTTTTCCACGTGTGTGTATTTTCACTCTACTTTTACTCTTTTTACTTTCTTAAAACAATTATTTTGGTAATTTTAGGCTCCTTTGTTCCCCGATGACTGATGACTTCATCCTTAGCTCTTCAGTTGGAGGTCTTGAGCATATTCACCCAAAATCATATCTCCTGCAGTGTGGTGCACAGTAGTCGGACTTTTTATGGATTCTTTCTAGCAAGTTTCACCTCCAGCTGCATAGTATGGTGACCTTCACACCTGTTCCTCTCTGGTCTCCCTCTTGATCATCTCTCTCTTCTTCAATCTGTTCAAAACTCAGCTGCACGGATAATCTTCTATCATGCTCACATAACCCCTCTTCTAAAGTCACTTCACTGGCTCTCTATCCATTTCTGCATACAGTTCAAACTTCTCCTAAGAACATAAGAACATAAGATATGCCATACTGGGTCAGACCAAGGTCCATCAAGCCCAGCATTCTGTTTCCAACAGTGGCCAATCTAGGTCATACGTACCTAGCAGTTTCCCCAAGGGACACAGGTTCCACAATGCTTGTACTGGTTCAAGCATTGATATCCTGGGTCCCTTCTTAATAATGGTTTATGGACCTTTCCTCCAGGAACTTGTCCAAACCTTTTTTAAACCCAGCTACACTAACAGCCTTTACTACATCCTCCGGCAACAAATTCCAGAGTTTGATTACACGTTGAGTGAAAAAATATTTTCTTTTATTAGTCTTAAATAGTTTAACCTGTAGCTTCATTGCATGTCCCCTAGTCTTTCCATATTCTGATAAGGTAAACAATCGATCTACGTTTACCCGTTCCACTCCGTTCATTAATTTATAGACTTCTATCATATCTTCCCTCAGCCGTCTCTTCTCCAGGCTAAAGAGCCCCAACCTTTTTAGCCTTTCTTCATAGGAGTAGCCTTCCATCCCCTTTACCATTTTGGTGGCTCTTCTCTGAACCTTTTCTAAAATCGCTATATCCTTTTTAAGATACGGCAACCAGAATTGCACACAATATTCAAGGTGCGGTCTCACCATGGAACGATATAGAGGCATTATAATATCTTTTGTTTTATTTTCCATTCCTTTCCTTATCATACCTAGCATTCTATTTGCTCTCTTGGCCGCCGCTGCACACTGGGCCGAGGGTTTTAACAAGGTATCCACAATGACGCCTAAATCTTTTTCCTGGGTGGTGGTTCCTAATGTGGAACCTTGCATCGTGTAACCATAGTTTGGGTTGTTCTTCCCTAGGTGCATAACCTTGCACTTCTCCACATTAAATTTCATCTGCCATTTTGATGCCCAGTCTTCCAATTTATCAAGATCCTCTTGCAATTTTCCACAATCCTCCTGACCCATATGCATTCGTTTTGTGGTTCCTCACTACCTTTCCTCTCTTATCTCGCCTCATATCACTCCTTGGGGATGCTGCTTTTCTAGTAGATCCCTTTTATTTATTTGTTTGAAAAGTTTATATACCACATTTACAAGGATCAACACTGTTTACAGATAACACTGGTCAACAAATTTTTACAAAAGTCATGTTACTGAAATAAAAAGTCATTTCTTATCAATTTTTATATGCTGAACATGAATATGACAGTGAAATTGCAAAGTTGGCTCTAGTTTTTTTTGTAATCTACAAGAATTAATGTTTATATCACGAAATGCATGTCAATAGTAAATATAATAGGCCTTTGGTTAATACCAGTAAAAAACCAAGTCATAGACGACTACTTAGATTTTTTCGCCTGTCTCTTGTACAGCTGTTCGGGAGCTTCTCTGGGGAGTGTCCAGTAGTAGTCAGCCAGCATTGTAGTGGACCATTTTCCCTGGTATCTTTGCTCCATCGTAGCAATATCCTGGTGAAAACGTTTGCACTGTTTATCACTAACCATACCACAGTTGTCAGGAAAGAAATCGAGATGGAAATCAAGGAAATGGATCTTTAGAGACATATTGCAACCAAGTTTTTGATACTGCATCAGCATGTCTTCTACTAGTTCCTTGTAGTTTTCTGCCCTAACATTCCCGAGAAAGTTTGACACTAGGCGAAAAGCATTCCATGATTGTTTCGCATCACCCTGCAGCAAGTTGTTGAACTGGTCATCTTTGAAGAGCTCTCGAATCTGAGGACCCACAAAAACTCCCTCTTTAATCTTTGCTTCGCTGAGTCGAGGGAATTTTTCATGCAGGTATCGGAAGTGCGGTCCATGGCTTTCATGAAGTTTTTCATCCAACCTAGTTTGATGTGAAGGGGTGGTAGCAGGATTTTGTGAGCCTCAACCAGAGCTGGGTGCTGGATATTCTTCTCTCCAACTGTTACATTTTGTCTGCGATTCCATTCCTTCCACAAGTAGTACCAATCCCTTGCTCGGCTATCCCACTCACATAAGAAACACATGTATTTTATATATCCCTGCTGCAGTCCCATTAAAAGGGCAACTACCTTCAAGTCACCACAGAGGTGCCAGCTGTATGTTTGTTTCTTTATTTGATATACCGCCCTACTTTATCAATTAGAGCAGTTTACAATTCACAAACAATTGGAAACAGGCACAGGGCCAGAAAGAAGGAAAGGAAGTTTCAATTGTTGATATAATAGAATGAGAGAAAGGATACATGACTATATGTAGGGGAAAGGATCCGACAAGAGGGGAGGGAAGGTCATAGGCCAAGGAAAAGAGGTGGGTTTTTAGGTCTCGCTTGAGGGTGGCGTGATGGGGTTCTAACCAGAGGGAGGTGGGGAGTGAATTCCAGAGTGCGGGGCCGATGAAGAAGAAAGCAGAGGAGCGGATGGATTGAAGGTGAGCAAGGGAGGGGGAAGGGAGATTAAGGTGGAAGAAGTGGGGAGTGTGTCTGGGGGTGTGGAATGTAATAAGGTCTGCCAGGTATTGTGGAGTACTAGTGTGAAGAGCCCTGTGAACTAGAGTAAGTAACTTAAACTGAGTCCGAAAGGAGTGTAAGTCAGTAGATGCTTTAAGTTATCATATGTCTCTTTCATGTAGACGGCATGCCCTACTGGAATAGATGGAAGACGGTTTCCATTGTTCAAAAGCACAGCCTTCGGACTCAGTTTCGAAGAGTCTATAAATAGTCTCCAGTCTTGTGGGTCATGAGTGATTTTTAAGACATTCATGAGGCTTTCAATATCGGAACAGATTACCAGATTACTTTCTTTTCCGACTGCGTATAGTACACTGCTGACGTCAGATGGCTTCAGCAGCCGTCTGGCAGTAGTATTGCATTGCATCAGAAAATGATGTAGTCAACTCTGGATGATGTGTGCATGCTGGTATTATGCAATGTGATACAATATTACATCATTCAAGGCTTATTTGGGATGTTGTTGATGTCCTACTGGATAAATTTACATGGTGAAACGTCAAAAATGAACTACATGCAATATCTTCAAAACGACAGCCAATAAAAAATTTTTAATGTTATATTCGTGTTCAGCTCACCAAGATACTACAGATTAGGGTCTTTTAAAGTCAGTAACGATTTCAATGTTGACCAGTGTAACAGTAACATAACATTTACATGGAATAAGATAACGTTACAAAGAACGGTAAGCAACACAAGTAACCCATTAACATTAAAATGCAATTTAGCATAGCAATTTAAAGGATTCTTGGTGTTTAGTGAACTAGAAGATTACAGGGGAACCATTACTTAGGATATAGCAGGTCCCATAAGGGTGTGAAGGGAGGGGTCAGGTGGATCTGAGTCTTCTAGCAAGATGGTCAAGTTTATAATGGGGGTTAAGAGTGCAGTAATTAGTCTATATTTGTGACATCCTCAAAGTGCATTCGGAACAAGTGTGTGTTTTTAACAGCTTCCTGAAGTCCTTCAAGTCTTATTTTTACTGGTAATGAGTTCCAAATTGTTGGAGAATATTAGGGGCATGCTCGTCCACATGCTGATTGGCTGGATTTAGCAAAGTCTGGGTGGGATACAAGAGGTGCTCTGCAGGGCTTCTTCTCTGGTGATTGTTAGGGATTCTTCCTATTATCGTCTGCAGGTAGTCGGAGGATTGCCCTTGAAGGATTTTAAATATTGTCATTGTTTTTATATTTGACTCTGTATGGTAGTGGTAGCCAGTGTAGCTCCTTCATGATGGGGGTGATGCTGCCGTATGCTGAGAAAGCTGTAGTGGGAGCAGTTGTGATTTTGGAGGGCCTTAAAGGACTGAATTGCTGAAGTCCAAGTGGGGAAGTATCACTGCTTGAAATACAGTTCGGGGGGGGGAGAGGGGGGGTTCAAGAAGTGGATGGAGCCGTTGGAGTGTCCTTGTTTTACTGTGCACTCTCTCTATAATGCAGTTAAAGTGGGACTGCAGTGTCAGATGTTGATCAAGAGTCACCCCGAGGTAGCGTACTTCTGATTAGTGTGCTAGTTCAGCATGTCTGACTTTGACTTTGGTGGGTAGAAGGATTGATCTTTGAATATGAAAAGCACTTCAGTTTTACTGTAGTTAATGGAAAGGCCTTGTTGTGAGAACCAGTGAGAATGGTGCATAAAACATTGTTATCTGCATATAGATGGAATAATATATCATGTGACCAGATCTCACAGATTGGCTGGATGTAGATGTTAAATAAGTCTGATAGAGATGAGCCCTGGGGTACACCTCATGTTTGCAAGTAAGGGTCCGAGCTTTTGTCTTCGGTTTTCACAATTTGTTGGCGATTGTCAAATATGATCGGATTCAGGGGCGGAGCTAGCCACTGAACAGAATGGACGCCTGAATTTTTGCTCCCGTTGCTGCCCAAGAATCCTGAACATATCCCGGTATTACCTTGAAGTTTGTACCCCCTACCTACATCAATAACACCGCAATACAGCTGGATGGCATCCCTGAAGCCTGCCCGGCTGGAATTTCCACAGGGATCCGGCTCAGCAGCGAAACGAAACGATCCAAACCCGAAGTGGGTTCCCCGCAGAAAATGGCCGCGGGAGAGAAGGAGGGAGTGACTGCCGGTGGCCTACGTGAAGTGCTACAGGAATTGAAATGCGTTAAAGAAATGATTGCAGCCAATTCTAGTTCACTGAACATGATTCAAGAAGACTTGCTGGAGGTAAAAGAGAAACTCCTCACCATCACCACTCGACTTAATGCAGTTGAATTACAAACCCAGAAGCATGGCGTTGCATTAGAACAGCTGGGCCCTTTGGTCAAACGAGTCCGGCACATAGAAAATCTGATTGAAGATCAAAATAACCATACCCGTAGAAATAATATCCGCCTTGTTGGAGTCCCTGAAGGCGCTGAAGGTACCGATCCGATTGGATTTATGGAAAAAAACCATACCGGAGATGCTGCAGCTTGTCTTTGCAAGGCCTTTTGAACTAGAACGGGCCCATCGAATCCCAACACACAAAGCTGAAAACACACGATACCTGCGCCCACTCATAATGAAGGTACTGAGATACCCACAGGTCCTACAGATCTTTCAAGCTGCACGGAAGGCCGGATCACTGCAAATCCAGGGACACAAAGTGGCACTCTATCCGGATTTGAGCAAGCAAACGGTAGATCGGAGAAAAGCGTTGCTGGCCTGTAGACCCATGCTACAAAGTGCACAGGCAAGATACGGGCTATACTACCCAGGAACCATGCGGGTCACGCTGCATAATGAAACGAGGAATTTTGTTGAAGCTGAAAAACTGAAAACTTTCCTACAAGAAAAATGCGGTATGGAAACCTGAGGTCAATATTCTGATCTCTCACGCAGTGTAGAGAACTCAGCATATACTCAGGGGGTGCGGCCGTGCGTTCTCACAAATTTTAGAACGCCTTAAGCCTTGTTAAACACCTCATTGATTGTATTTCTGTTGTTCTAAATAGTTTTAATTAAACAGATATTTCTGCTTGAAATGTAGGGGTGGCAACGGGAGGTCGGGGTTGGTTACTGTTTCAGTGGATTGTGTTCACCTTAGCGATACAATGTTTGCCAGTTATGCAGTTGTTTGTGTCAGTCCAGTCCAGTACAAAACCCTCCACATACACGCAAAATGCAAGTACGCGGCAGGCCTATCCACGGGATAGCTTTCACCTATAAGACAGCTTATTCCAACGTTGATGTCTAGTGATCTTTTAATGCTTTCGTTAAATGTAAAAGGTATTACTGGCCCTGTCAAGCGAAAGAAGATTTTAGCGTACTGCCAGCAAAAAAAAGCAGATATTGCCCTCTTACAAGAGACACATTTAACAGATACTGAATCGCAGAAAGTAACCTCTAAATATTTCCTGGTGGCGGCCTCGGCCTCTGCCATTCAACGCAAAGGGGGGGTAATAATATTAGTGCGCAAATTCCTGCAATCCGCCATTACCGACACACAGATTGATCCGCTAGGTCGATGGGCCAGAGTGACGATGAAAATAAATCAACAGCTTTACACATTCTTCAATATTTACGCGCCCAACCTCGATGACCCTAACTTTTTCAAACTGATAGCTAAAGAAGTTACAGCCGCAGCTCACACCAATATCATATTAGGGGGCGATTTCAATGTCATCTTGGATCCACTGTTAGATCGCACGCCCTATCGGGCTGTAGACAAAGTCAAATCGCAGGCGATTCTTAAAGGCATCATAACAGAACTACATTTGGTAGACCCATGGCGCCTACTTCATCCCCAAGAAAGAGACTACACATTTTATTCCATCCCACATAATACCCAAACAAGGATCGATTTCTTCCTACTGTCCACAGAGCTGATGCCCCAAGTGTTGTCCGCAGAGATCTATGCTACAACGGTATCGGATCACGCCGCTGTCTCCCTAGTGTTGAATACCAACGTTACACAGCATGTTCCGCCAAGATGGACCTTTGATAAATCCCTACTAGCAGATGACTCCTTTGTACAGCTACTGTCAGGGGAAATTGAGACCTATTTTAAATATAATACACCCACTGATACCTCCATCTGGAGCTGGTGGGAAGGTTTTAAAGCGACCATACGAGCTCATATTACCACCTACACCATTAGACGGCGTAAAGCCAGGAAAAAAGAAAAAGATGAATTGGAACTCCAAATAAAAGCTGGGGAAAGGTTACTAGCCAAAAGAGCTGACTCAATGATATTGATTAGACTCCAAAAATTGCGATACCAATATAATGCTCTCCTCAACAAAGAAGCACTGAGTAGTATCCAGCTACAACGTAGTATATATTACTATGAAAGCAACCGCTCTGGATCCCTTTTAGCTCGGCAGCTCAGACCAAAAACCAGCAAGACCGCTATAGCGGCGTTGCAGGACAATTCCAGGGGCCTTCTCCTGAGATCTGACAAAATACTAGACCGCTGCAAAGAATTCTATGAGGAACTATATCGCTCAGATACCCAATGTAGTGACAGAGCCTTTGAAGATTTTGTCTCCAAGATAGTAGGACCCACATTAACCAGTCATCAAAGTCGAACGCTGGAACAAGAGATCTCAGTAACTGAAATACAAGATGCGATCAAACAGATGGCTCGTGGCAAAGCCGCCGGTCCAGATGGTATCCCACTGGAATTCTATAATAAATATTGCATTCAATTGGCTCCCATGCTACAGATCTACTACAGTGGCCTGCAAGATGAATCTCCAGAGATTGGAGCCCTGGCAGAGGCTGTGGTGGTAATTCACCCGAAACCGGGCAGGGATACACAAAAGATAGAGAATTACAGACCCATCTCTCCTAAACTCTGATTATAAAATCTATGCTAAAGTGCTTGCTAACCGATTAGGACGGATCTTAAAAGATTTGATACATGAGGATCAATGTGGATTTATACAAAACAGATCCACTACAGATAATGGAAGATTATTGGCACATGTACTGGCATCCGCCAAGACCAAGGCCGAGCCCCTGATAGGGCTAGCATTGGATGCCGAAAAAGCCTTCGATCGACTGGAATGGTCCTTCCTATTTCGATCCCTACGGTGGTTTGGGATAGGAGAAAAGTTCCTAAAACGCGTTGAATTGTTATATACCAAACCCACAGCTCGAATAGCGGTCAACTCACATCTCTCAGCCCCTTTTCAGTTGCAAAGAGGGACCAGACAGGGTTGCCCCCTGTCACCGATGCTTTTTAATTTAGCCCTGGAACCCTTATTAATAGCGCTCCGACAGAAGGAAAACATAAAAGGAATTGAGTTAGCTGATGGTCCTTGTAAATTGTCAGCATATGCCGATGACCTGCTCATTTTTCTACAACCATCAGACCTTCCTGAAACACTGCAACTCATAGATGCATACTCAGCGATATCCGGATATAAAGTAAATCTGAATAAAACAACAATTATTCCTCTGAATGAACAGGTCAGCGAAGAAATGATGCGTGGATACCCCTTTCAATACGAGAAGTTATCCTTTAGATACCTGGGCGTGACCTATGGCACCACCTTGGAAGAGACTGTCGCAATCAACATTAAGATGTGTCAAGAAATTGTACATGATAACATCTGCAAGTGGACCCCCCTTCATTTGAGCTGGTGGGGCAGGCTAGAAACGATAAAAATGATGTTGGTACCAAAACTCAGCTATATATTAAGCATGATACCCTTACGTTTCCCGTCAGCCTTCTATAAGAAAATGAATAGTCAACTGATAGCCTTTCTATGGAACAACCGAGTACCTCGAATAGCTGCCTGGAAACTGAAGTTACCTAATACACAAGGAGGTGTCCATTTCCCAGATCTCGGCTGGCTGCACACTGCCTCTCTTTTAAAGCAGGGTGCTCAATGGGTCGACTCTGACGACACGGATAAAGGACCTAGATGGCTGAGTGTGGAGCGGGCCCTACATTCCCCCCTGCCCACATGGCTACTGGTAGGCACAGTAGTAGACCAGACTGCACCACATAATGCTATTATCCGAGAAACACAGCATGCCTGTCGATTGTTGGCATCATGTATCGATGGAGGGGATGACTTCACCGCAGATATGCCCATATGGCTGAACCCGCGCCTTATCATCGGAGGGAAGCCTGTCTTATGGAAAAAATGGGTGGAACATGATCTTATCACCATTGGACAACTGATCAATGGAAGTGCATTTAAAACCTTTGACAGATTAAGAACAGAATTCCGATTGCCTAATACATGCTATTTCCAATGGTGTCAGCTCCGATACTGCATGAGCAAAGTGGGTGTGTCACCTGTCTTGATACATACAGGATGGCCACTGCGACAGAAACTTCAAGAATTACAAACAGATGCCAAAGCTGTCTCGAGATGTGTTGCAATTCTCCGATCCAAAAGTGACAAGACATGTTCTAAGATACAGTCGGTGTGGGCTACTGAAACCGGTCAAGATCTACCTCCGGAAAATTGGGACACTTTTTGGGGAACTCAAATACGTGCCACGAGAGCAGCGTCTCTCACACAATCTATGTACTTTATAGCACATCGAGCGCATATTACACCGGCTAAGAAAATGAAATGGACACTACAGGAGGGAAATCGATGTTGGTCCTGTAACATGGAAATTGGGACACTGGCACATATGTTGTTCCATTGTAAATCCCTGGAAATATATTGGAACAGAGTTTGGGAACGCATATCACAGATCCTCAACTTACAAACTCCTATCACTTATCGGATAGTGATATATAAATCCATAGCTCTGGAACCTACTCTGATGAAATGGGATAGTAAACTGCTGGACTTAATGCTCGGGATAGCGCTTAAAATAGTTCTAATACACTGGAAGAATCTCGACAAAGCTTGTTTCGAGCATTGGTGGAGTCTCTTAATCCTACATAAGACCTACGAAGAGATCTATATAGCCAAGAACCCATGGTCTGGTAAACTAAGTAAGAAATGGTCAGCTTTACAAAATTATGTTTGATGAAAGTGATTGCTGGAGGCTGCCTTGTGGAATGGTCTCTGCTGTAACCACATTGAACGGAGAGAGGGAGGGTGGCGTGCTGGCATGGACTGATACTAGTTCTTGTTAACGTTATTGTACTGTCTTGTTCAAGTTATTATATTCTTTTGCTATTTTGATCAATAGCATCTGCTTGTATCCTGCTATATTACGATCGTTTGTATTGTTATTTTACATGTTAAAACTGAATAAAAACTACTATTAAAAAAAAAAATATGATCGGATTCAGCTTAGTGCATTGTCACTGATGCCAATACAGTGTAGGCTCTGCATGAGACTCTCTTGTCATATTTCATTGAAAGCTGCGGTGATATTAAGAAAAATGAGTATGAAGACTTGTTTTGGTTTCTCTATTCCCTTGATGAGTTGGTCAATGAGTAGAATTAGCAATACTTCCACACCGTAGTTAGGGTGGAAGCCATGCTGATGTGAGTCAAGCAGAGCATTTAGGCTAATGAAGCTGTACCACTTTTTCTATTTTTGTAAGGAAAGGTAAACTTGAGATAGGTCCATATGAACTGGGCTCTGCGAGGTTCAGCTTCAAGCTTTTTTAGCAAAGGTCCATATAAGCAGTCTTTAGGATAGTTGGCATATATTCTTGGGTGAAGGAGAGCTGTATCATTTTGCATAATGTTGGTGCAAGCTCAGATCTTGTCGATTTTAACCAGCTTGCAGGACAGGGGTCTAGTGGAGATGTGGTCATGTTGAGATTTCCAATTATATTATCCAGAGATCAGGTGAGACTGGACTGAATGAATGAAGGGTTCTGGAGTTGCAGAGTTTCTGGCTGTAATCTATTAATGCTATATCTATTATGGCTATATCTCTATTGTAAATAATACCGGTAACTCAATTATGTTGTGATGACCTGTACATAGTTTGAATAGTGTTATTCTAGTTAATGTTCAAAACATGTTCAATGTAACTAAACGTGTACATAGTTAACACAAGTTCCATGTAAAATATACAGAAGTATATTGATTTTTGTTCGATGTGAACCGCCCCTGATCTCTGGAAGGGGCGGTATATAAGAAACTGTTAAATAAATAAAATAAATAAAATGCAGGAGGTGGAAGAAGTTGGAGTTTTTGGATTGGTGAGTATTTGAGGGCTGGGGTGGTCTGTGCAGTCAGGGAGTTGTTCTCAGGAAAAGGATTTAGGCATCATTGCGGATACCATGTTAAAACCCTTGGTCCAGTGTGCAGCAGCGGCCAAGAGAGCAAATAGAATGCTAGGTATGATAAGGAAAGGAATGGAAAATAAAACAAAAGATATTATAATGCCTCTGTATCGTTCCATGGTGAGACCGCACCTTGAATATTGTGTGCAATTCTGGTCACCGTATCTTAAAAAGGATATAGCGATTTTAGAAAAAGTTCAGAGAAGAGCCACCAAAATGATAAAGGGGATGGAAGGATACTCCTATGAAGAAAGGCTTAAAAGGTTAGGGCTCTTTAACCTGGAAAAGAGACGGCTGAGGGGAGATATGATAGAAGTCTATAAATTTATGAACGGAGTGGAACGGGTAAACGTAGATCGATTGTTTACCTTATCAGAATATAGAAAGACTAGGGGACATGCAATGAAGCTACAGGGTAAACTATTTAAGACTAATAAAAGAAAATATTTTTTCACTCAACGTGTAATCAAACTCTGGAATTTGTTACCGGAGGATGTAGTAAAGGCTGTTAGTGTAGCTGGGTTTAAAAAAGGTTTGGACAAGTTCCTGGAGGAAAGGTCCATAAACCATTATTAAGAAGGGACCCAGGATATCAATGCTTGAACCAATACAAGCATTGTGGAACCTGTGTCCCTTGGGGAAACTGCTAGGTACATATGACCTAGATTGGCCACTGTTGGAAACAGAATACTGGGCTTGATGGACCTTGGTCTGACCCAGTATGGCATATCTTATGTTCTTATGTTCTCTTAGTATGAACTTGGCGATTTCAAATAGTTCTCTGGGTTTGTTTAAAGATTTCAGGATTGTTCTGGTTTGGTAATCTTTCTTTGCTTTACTGGTGTGGGTTCTATATGAATGGATGATTTGAAGGTAGATTTTCTTGGTTTGTTCTCTGATGCATGTCTCAAGTGCATTCGGCTTTTGTGAGTTATTATTTGATTTTCCTCAGTTCTGTTGTGTACCATGGTGTGTGATGTCGAGGACTGTGAGCAGTTGATTTCATTGGAGACGTGGCTGCAATGTCATAAATTGTCTCATTCCAATTAGATACAAAGACATCCAAATCATCAGAATCCACATCTAGTTTAGGGATGATGGTATCGTGGAAGTGTTCTCTGATTTGTTTGAATCTTCTGCACTGCTTCTCATTCTGGTAGGTGGGTATGATATGAGTTTGCAGATACAGGTGGAAAGAGATTATGTTGTGGTCTGATCATAGGACCTCAGTAAGTTGAGGGGATGGGATGGGATATCTCTCCAATAGATGAGTTGATATGAAATAATGTCTAGAATATTACCTTTGGTGTGTGTTGGTTCCATTACGATCTGGGTGTAATGTTGGAAGATCATTGCATCAGTTGCTTGCTTGCTTCAGAGTAAGTGAGGATAGGTTTGAGTCACCTAGCAGTATTAATGGACAGTTGGGATTTGTATATGTGCTGATGATTTCCAGGATGGATTCCAATTCTTTTGTATCTGCTGTTTAGAGATCGGTAGACAAGGCATATTGAGATCTGTTTATTAGAGATCATAATAATGTTCAGATCCTTGGTTTTTGTTGAGGTTATGAGAATGAACTGAACTGAAGGAACTTTCTGGTAATTATACAGACTCCACCACCCCGGTGCCCTAGCCTGGTACAATTAAAGAGGTCATTGTTTGGATGTTTTGATTAATCGGGATAGTATCTGCGTCGGTAAACTGTTTCCGTGTGCCCTTCTCTGCTACAGCCATATCCATTCATTCCACCTTGCTGCTCCATATGCCTGGAACAAACTACCCGAGTCAGTATGTCAGGCCCCATCCCTGGCCCTATTCCAGATTACAACCCACCCCTTCAAGGCTGCTTTTGGATTTCGACCAGCACCATACCTAGCCCTGTGCTAATGGTGCAGCTGCATAAGGTGCAAAAGATTAGGGGTGCATTTCTGGTTGCTGGCCTCGGCTCCTCCCATGCTGCCAGTCATTGCCCTGCCACCGCTACCACTTTGTGTTTTCTCATCAGCGGCAGCACCACCAGCAGCGGAGCAGACCTGACCTCAAATTTAAAAAAAAAACAAAAACACGTCAGTCTTTCCAACTCCAGCCTTGCATGCAGGTCTGGCCCCTCCCTCCCTCCTCTGATGTAGGTCGCAACAGAGGAGGGAGGGACCAGGCCAGCCATTCAAGCACAGAGTTGCAAAGACCTGCTTTTGAATGGCTGATCTGGTCCCTTCCTCCTCTGATGTACAGTAGGTTTGCATCAGAGGAGGAAGGGACCAGATCTGCAAGCAAGTGCCGAGTCGAAAGACCCGCATTTTCTTTTTTTAAAACTTGAAGTCGGGTCTGCTCTGCTGCTGCCGGTGACACCGCCGCTGAGAACACACAAAGTGGCGACAGTGGGATTAGGGCAGGCAGCTGGCTGGACATGGAAGTGTGGGTAAAATGGGGGGGGGAGGGGGAACACTAGATGTACAAGTCACATAGGGCGCAGTCATGGCTTGGTATGGCCCTGATCCCAACTCCCTTATCTCCTGTTTACCACCTATGTTGTCTTTACCATTTCTCCTAGATTTATCCCAGTTCCCAGTTTATTGTGGTGTTTGTCTTCAATAAATTGTAAGCTCTGTGGAGCAGGGACTGTCGTTTATAGGTACAGCATTGCATATACCTTGGAGTGCTATACAAATGCTAAATAGTAGCAGAAGTACTGGTGTAATGTTACCAGCAAGTCTGTTGCAGCTCCAGCCTGGAGGATCAAGGAGAAAAAATCCTACTGATTTGGTGCTGCTGAAAGCCCTTGAAAGCCCATTGGTTTTGCTGTTTGTGGAAAATCTCTTCAATGTGGGCTCCTTGTCTGCCATCACCTTTTAGAGGTACCGTCTCTTAATCTAATAATAGTTATCTGCACTCCCTATCTCATATATTTCAATGTAAAACTGTTGTTAAAAGAAGTGCTATAAGCTGATTAGAATAAATTGTGCTGGAGGAATGAGGGAAGGGTGGAGAGCAGTTGATTGTCTTGTTCCCTCTTTAAGACTCTGCAGCAAAAGTAACAAGTGTAGTGAGTGTTTCAGCCCTATGCAACCTTTGTGTGCAAAGGCTGCACATTGTGCAACATCAGGCAGTGTAAAATTAGAGGATCACGTGCTAAAGAAGAACGTAGACTCTCTGCCGAAGAGAAGGAAGACTGTTCTGACCACTTTTACCTCCTGATTTAAACCACAAATCTTACAGTAAGTAACATTAAGCAAGGTCATTAGTAACGAGCATGAAATCGAATGGGTTTCTAAATGCTGTTTGAAATCGCCAAATAGATTAAGTAGCAAAACCATAAAATAGTCCTTCCAATCACTATTTAATAATTAGCTCTTAATGAAGCTCAAGACCTGCCTTTAGTGTCATGACCTGAATTACAAGTGGGGGCCCTTAGAATTACAAGTCTGCCCTGAATATCCAGGTCCTTATTGGTGATCCTGAGAAGGATCATTTTTGGCTATGTGTATCCTTTTGTCTCCTGAAAATTGTAGTTCCTTCCATTATGTACCTGGTTGATATATGGAAATGGACAGGATTTTGAAAAACAGTGGGCCAGCCCCAATATACTCAGACCCCCTCTTCTCAAGTCACGTCATTGGCTCCCCTTCCATTTCCATATCCAATTCAAACTTCTCCTTTTGACCTATAAATGTATTCATTCTGTTGCTCCTCACAGCCCTTTCTCTCTCCTTACTCCTCTTTTCCACTGGCTTGCTTCTCTCTATGCCCTTTTTTTTTCCATGGCAAGTTTTAGGTTTTCAATCCTTTCACCTTGCTGCTCCTTACGCCTGAAACAAATTACCCAAGTCTGTCGTCAGGCTTCATCTCGTCCCATTTTCAAATCCATGCTAGCTCACTCTTTTGAGGCTGCTTTTGGAACCTGATCCCTCATTTTCCTTGTGTCTCCTTATCTTTCCCTGGTTGTACCCTTGTTCTCAGCTATTGTTTGTCTTGATTTAAATTGTAAGCTCTGATGAGCAGGGACCATCTGTTATATGTGTCTGTACAGCACTACGTCTGCCTTGTAGTGCTATATAAATGATTAATGGTAGTAGGAGTAGTACTATTGGATATAGCAAAGGCAGAATATAATGCTAGAAATTAAATAACCGGGGAGCTGCAGCGAGCGCTTCCCCTGCCTCGTACCCCACATTTTACCCCCATAAATAAAACTTCACATCACGGGGGGGCGGAGCCTGATGTCCAGCGGGATAGTCGCATAGCGCTGAGGCTCCCGAGAGGCCTACCAAGACTCCTGAATTTTGAACTGTTTTAATTCTGAATATTGCTTTGACTCTACCGGGGTACCTTGGGGTGATGGCGGGGACCAAACCAGCACGTCTAGATTTCGGGACCCCAACGAATTCCCATGGTAAACGCTCCAAAACCGAGCCCCCGTCTCCGCAGAAGCAGCCCGCACCTCGGGAAGGTCCCGAGATGCAGCAGGAGATCCTCACTGAAATACGAGGGGTAAAAGACCTTGTGCAATCCAACGGGGAGTCACTCCGAGCGCTGCGTGAAGATTTCGGCATGCTGCAAAGCAAACTTGAAGGGCTTTCCCTACGACAAGACAAAATGGAAGGCATACTGGACTCACACGCGGTCCGGTTGGCGAAACTTGACAAAGTAGAGCGCCAGATACGGGCCCTTCAGAAAGAAGTGGAAGATGGCAACAATCGGGCCCGCCGCAATAACATACGGCTCGTGGGCATACCGGACGGAGCTGAGTCTGGAGACATGAAGGAGTTTCTTCGTAAGGCGCTTCCTTCCCTACTTCGGATCACATTTGCTAAAGACCTGGAGATTGACCGGGCTCATCGAGTGCCCTCAAATATGGCGCTCAATCGGAAGACCCCGCGGCCTATTATCTTTCGGCTTTTAAGATACCAACATGTTGAGCAAATTCTGAACGCCGCTCGCGCAAAAGGCCCCATCGAGTTTGAGGGCCACCGGATATCCTTCTTTCCTGATTTGGCTAAGCCCACGGTTGATCGTAGAAAGCGATTCCTGGAATTTCGACCGAGGCTACAACAACTGCAAGCTCGCTATGGCCTGATGTACCCGGCTAAACTCAGGGTAACGCTGCACAACCAGACCAGAACATTTGATGATCCTGAATTACTTGCGGAATTTTTGGAATCCAAAGAGGCAGATCAGATGCGTTGATCCAAGGAACACTTAGCTAATTGACCTTATATTGTTAAAACCCGCCATATTGTTTTCGGACGCTCTCTACCTTAGAGACTGCCTTGGCAATTCACAGCCTTGGCTTTCACTAGCCTTGATGGCCCTGCTCTATCATGCCCACAGCTACTTCGGTGGAGATCGGAGACTATAATAACAGAAGGGTTCGAATATTACAATCGCACTCTCTTGGGCCTCCTCCCGCAGACATATGGTCGCCATTTATATTTGGGGTTATGCTTCTTCTCTGGGGCACTTCGGTGCTTGTTTTCTCATATGGGGTGTATCTGGTATCTTAATTGGTGTGTATGAAATAGATGTACAGATGTGGTATATATTCCATACTCGCCTGCGCTTTTACTTCAAATGTATGACAATGTCTTATGGCCCTATGTAAGGTTTTTTCATTGAACGTAAAGGGAATCAACAACCCGATTAAAAGAAAGAAAATCCTTAGTTATTTGAGTCATGAAAAGGCGGATCTGGTTTTTCTTCAGGAAACGCACTTAAATTCTACCGAAACTCTGAAACTCAATATTAAACCTTACATGGTAGCTGCCTACTCTCCGGCTGTTTCTAAGAAATGTGGGGTAGCTATTCTGGTGAGGAAATCCTTGCCTGTCACCATTATTGCCACTAGCTCTGACACGGAGGGCAGATGGTCCCGCGTCCATCTTAAAATTGGACACCTTGAACTAACATGTATATGTATATATGCCCCCAATGTGGATAATCCTGCCTTTTTTGCTACCATTGCTCAGGTTGCGCAGGCCTCTGCTAGCACCTCACTGATAATAGGTGGCGACTTTAATCAAGTCGTCGATCCTCTGATAGACAGGCAACCGCCTAGAACGAGTGGCCTGCCCAAGAGCTCCCTCACACTCACCTCCTTGATCAAAGATCTCGCTTTAGTGGATCTTTGGAGATTGTTGCATCCTGATGAACTGGAATTTACTTTCTATTCTCCCCCCCATCTATCACAGTCCAGAATAGATTTTTTCCTAATATCTAAAGTGCTGGTATCTCAGGTAGACACAGCGATGATTCACCCATTACATATCTCAGACCATGCTGCCATTTCCTTCCAGTTGCACGCTAACCTACCCAGTGGGAATCCGGGAAATTGGTTTTTTGATAGGACCCTGCTAGAGCAACAAGAGTTTCAGTTAGACATTCGGGCCGCCATTCAGGACTATTTCCATTTTAACTTACCACATGATACCATGGGCTGGGCCTGGTGGGAGGGCTTTAAAGCTGCCATTCGTGCAACCATTACTAGCTATCAAATTCGCTTGGGGAAACAGCGTAAGCAACAGTTATTAATATTAGAGCAACAAATTAAAGCTGGGGAACGGGTTCTTACTTCCCGCACTGATCCTTGTGTGTTGTTATGATTGCAATGCCTACGCTTTCAATATAACTCAATCCTGTCTGCTGCAGCTTCTAAAAATATCGCATCGCAGCAAGGGATGTACTATCGGGAAAGCAACCGTGCTGGTAGACTCTTAGCTAATGCCTTGAAAGGTCAAAAAGAAGCCAAACGGGTAGCGGCTCTCCGAAACCCGGTAGGAGGGGACATAGTGACAAATAATACAGAGATAGTAGAGCTCTTCCGGGATTTTTATACTCGTCTTTATAAATCAGAATGTGACTTCACGTCAGAGGCTTTTGAGCGATTATTATCCGGAATCCAACGGCCGACCCTCTCTGAAGAGGATAGGGTTGCGATGGATCAACCCTTCTCTACTAATGAAATTCACTCTGCCCTTAAACGTGTGGCCTCGGGACGCGCCGCAGGCCCTGACGGTCTTCCGGCCGAATTTTATAAAACGTTCAGTGCTGATCTAGCCCCCCACCTAAAACTCTATTTCACTGCTCTGGCTGAAGACACATCTTGCTTGGGATCCTTTTCGGCGGCGAATGTGGTAGTATTTGAAAAAGAAGGGAGGGATCCGCTGTTAACAGCTAACTACCGCCCAATCTCCCTCCTTAACGCAGACTATAAAATTTTTGCGACTATCTTAGCCTCTCGACTATCTGACCAAAGGTCTACACTAATCCACCCTGATCAATGTGGTTTTATACCCGGAAGATCCACTGCCGACAACGCTAGGACTTTATGTCATGTTTTGACTAATGCTGCAAGCCTAGATCTACCACTAGTTGGCCTCTCCCTAGACGCCGAGAAAGCCTTCGACCGTCTAGAATGGCCCTTCTTATTTGCTGTTCTCCGTTGGTACGGCTTTGGGGAGGGCTTTCTCCGGTTTCTTCAAGTCATGTATGCCGAACCCACAGCCAGTATATGTGTGAATGCTATCAAATCTCAGCCATTCAGCCTTCAAAGAGGTACACGCCAAGGGTGCCCCCTATCTCCTCTGCTCTTTGACTTAGCGCTCGAACCTCTAGCCCTGTTACTTAGGCAGTCCGCAGACATCCGAGGTGCCCCCTTTAGACACAGAGAGATCAAACTCTCCGCTTATGCAGATGATCTTATGCTTTTTATAACTTTGGACTCGGTCCCAGTGGTCTTAGAATTACTAGACAGGTATTCGCAGCTCTCGGGCTATAAGATCAACTGGACCAAATCGGTTGCTTTCCCACTTAACCACCGGGTACATGCGGCCGACATGCAAGCCTTTCCCTTTCTCTGGCAGCATAGTATGGTGAAATATCTCGGGGTCTATTATTGCTATCCTTTAGAGGACACTATTAGTTTCAACGCCAAGGCGATAATCTCCAAAGTCCGTGAACTTACCAATCGGTGGTCTCCACTAACCCTTACATGGTGGGGCCGCTTGGAAACAGTGAAAATGATGATAGTTCCTAAAGTGAACTACATTCTCGAAATGCTACCATGTTTACTGCCCCGACACACCTACAAAGATATAGAAGGCCTTCTTATCCGGTATTTATGGCAGGGTAAAACACCCAGGATAGCTAAACAACACTTGCAATCTGATAAAGCGAGAGGAGGAGCTAGATTTCCAGATTTTCTCAAATATCATAAAGCCTTCCTCTTAAAGCAAGGTGCCCGTTGGTTGGACACCCCGGCAGCAGGCCGCCCGGTGTGGCTAGATATTGAAGAAGAGCTTAGTGGACCAGTTCCGCTGGCCTACTTCCCCGGAATGTGCCATCATTCAGACTCCCGCCATTCACCAATGGTTGTAGACACTCTAGTGGCCTTTAATGCCCTCATTCAATCTCTGGGTCCGCAGGCGTGCCCCCTGGACCATCTCCCGATATGGCATAACTCTCGATTTCAAATTAACAAAAAAACGATAGCATGGAGACCCTGGTACTCCAGGGGGATTTGGACACCTAAGCAGCTGTTTGCTGGGGATCGCTGGAAAACCTTTAATGCCTTACAAACGGAATTTGGTCTACCAGCGAAATATTACTTTCAATGGGTGCAGCTCCAACATTGCCTTAAAGGCGCTCGGGTCATTCCGCGCTCTGATACTAGCGTGGAAGGGCTGTCAGAGGTGATTCGTTGTATCGGGAGTCTACCATGGGTGGCATCTAACTTTTATAAAATACTCACTCATAGTCCAGGCAGGGACACCCCTAGGGCCCAGCAGGCATGGGAGCGCGAATTGCACATCACTTTAACTCCCCAGCAATGGAAGATAGTCTGGAGCAAAGTGGTGCGGGTCTCTGGATCCGCCTCTGTCACTCAAACGCTCTTCTATTTTGCCCACAGATGCTTTTATACTCCTGAGAAGATGGCCAAATGGAATGTCAATACAAGCTATCGATGTTGGTCATGCCATACAGCGGTGGGTACCTTCGCCCATGTTATCTATGAATGTCCAGCACTACAGCAATATTGGGGGCGGGTTTGGGACCGGATACAAAGTATCCTACACTTCCGGGAGCCCCTTTCTTGGAAGATTGTGGGACTCCGCTCTGTGGCGGGGATCC
Source organism: Ichthyophis bannanicus (assembly GCA_033557465.1). Lineage (NCBI taxonomy): Eukaryota > Metazoa > Chordata > Amphibia > Gymnophiona > Ichthyophiidae > Ichthyophis > Ichthyophis bannanicus. The sequence goes on from CM066049.1 coordinate 68,445,929, forward strand.
CCTCTCTTCCCAGGACAGGCCGCTTCCTCCTAGATTTTATGTTGGGTATGGCTGTATGCTTAGTCACGAAAAATTGGAAGAATGGCTCCCGCCTAACTTTTACCGAATGGTGGAATTCTGTCTGCTTATATAGTACATATGAGCAGATACCTCGTCGGATGACATTCCAGGTTCAGGACTGCTCTCACTTGTCTAAGTGGCAGATGCTTAATGACTATGTTCAGATTGCCAGATGCTCCAATATGGCCGTATAGCTACACTCATCATGTTGCAGATAATTATATTATCTCGAAAGATAATAATGTGTATATACACCCGATACTGGATTGTTACGTATCCCAGAGAAGAAGCAGGGGGGGAGGGGGGTGGTGGGGGTTTACTGTCCGTGATTGTATAATATTATTTGTTCATGTCTTCTATTCTGTATGTCCTTTTGTTTCGATGTTCCAAAATGAAAATAAAAGTTAAAAAAAAAAAACAAAAAAAAAAACTTCACATCACACATGACTTGGTATAACAACAGGTTGCAGCTTTATTGCTCCATAACATCTTAACATTTTAAACTTGAATAACACCCCCATACCCAATCCCCCGAGCGGAGCGTTACCTCCCGCCATATAAGTAGCAAGGTGACAACGCTACCGCCCTTGCGCCGGTCAACCCACCGGGCAAGTTATTACCACCCCTGCCCGACTTCGCCATGTCACTAGCAAAAATCTGCTAGGGGTTCTCCGGGCCGTGGGCACCCTGCCCCGCCCACAAGTAGCTATGGCTCCGGACCCCGGAAACCTCCGGGATCCCGCCAGCTAGCTCCCCCCCCCTCCAGCTGCCACACCCCCAAAACCCTCACGCATCCACCTTAACAAAAAACCAAAGGGTGGGAGGGCGGGACACCCGCCAGATGCCCTCCCTCACGCCATGTGCTCAGCGGTGTCCTTGCTGCTGCTGCACATGGCCTGACTCGCTCTGGGATTGGTTCCCGCCTCGTGCATGCCCGAGGCCGAACCAATCCCTTCAAAAAATGCGCCTTGCATCCCGACGCGCCTTGCATCCCGACGCACCCGCGCCTCTCCCCCCCCCCCACATCGGCTTCCCCCCTCCAACCGCCTTCTAGCGGTCTTACTACCAGGCCCGCGCCGCGGCTCGCCCCCGGTTATTTTCGGGCTCCGGGACGTTGCCCCTTGCCCTTCCTTTTAACCGGGGAGCTGCAGCGAGCGCTTCCCCTGCCTCGTACCCCACATTTTACCCCCATAAATAAAACTTCACATCACACATGACTTGGTATAACAACAGGTCGCAGCTTTATTGCTCCATAACATCTTAACATTTTAAACTTGAATAACACCCCCATACCCAATCCCCCGAGCGGAGCGTTACCTCCCGCCATATAAGTAGCAAGGTGACAACGCTACCGCCCTTGCGCCGGTCAACCCACCGGGCAAGTTATTACCACCCCTGCCCGACTTCGCCATGTCACTAGCAAAAATCTGCTAGGGGTTCTCCGGGCCGCGGGCACCCTGCCCCGCCCACAAGTAGCTATGGCTCCGGACCCCGGAAACCTCCGGGATCCCGCCACCGGCACAGGCACACATTTTGTGCCTTTGCCGCCCCCCCCCCCCGCATCTTTTTTTTTTTTTTTTTTTTATTACCGGAGCCCAAGCTGCGACCTGCTCATGCAATCCTTCAGCACCTGCTCCAATGCCTCCTGCCAGTCGTTCAGTAGAAGGTCGATCCCTACTGGAGACAGATGCACCCCATCACTGCGATACAAACCCCCACAAGCCACGTCCACCCACTCATGTTGCACCTGATAACCCCCCTTTGTACACACCCATTTTCCAATCTGGCGATTGATCTTCGTCAGACCCCTGGACCACCGCCGCTGACTCCAGCACGCTGGCCTCGGGATGACATCCGACCAAATCAGCACTACATCAGGAAACATTTTCAAAACCGCATTCATATCTTTTTTAGCAGCATTAATAAGTTGTTTACATGTCCATGATGTGAGATCATTGCCACCTAGGTGCAGCAGAATAATCCCAGGAGGAGTCCTCAACCGCTCGTGGTGTCGCAGCAAAGGCATCAGCTGTGCCCATCGCAGCCCCCGCTCGCCCAGCCATAACACCGACACCACGTCAGGCTCCAGCCCCAGGTTCATACCGATAGGCCGTATCGCAGCTCGCCGACCAGCCCAAAACACAAATGAATGCCCCAGCATCCACGCGCCCTTCCAACTTCTTCCCCCACCTGAAACAGAAAACAGTAGTTAACAAAACAGTTGTGGCATGGATGTGCCTTTCATGGTATGCTAGTAATTTTTTTTTTTTTTTTTTACATTCGGACATAGCCCCGAAAAGCCCGTGACCTCCAACGGCCAATCCTTGATATTTGCCATCCCGATAAACCAGCACCCGCCGCACTGGACGCTGCCCCAATGCGAAATGAGTGCGCCGCATATTGCGTAGGGTCCTCGCCCAAGCGCTGAAGCCCCAATCTCAAAACTGCAGTGACCTGGTAACGTGTGACCAAATCCTCATCCCTATGCAGAAATAGTCCTCCCCCAACCGGAGGACGGCACCCCAAATACTCCGTCATGGCCATCACCGGGCATGTGGGTCCACCTATCGCTTGCAGAACTACCCACATGCCTTTGCCCTGCTGATCCGTCTTGGATCTGCGCAAGAGGACCTTTAATTGTTCCCCCACTACCCGCACATGTTGACACTGCAGACTATTCCCAACACCCGACGTCTTAGAATCAGCTACTAATTCCCCCACCCTAAATGCCCCAAAAAAGGCCAAACAGAAGATGGACTTAAAGAGAACAGCCTCATAAGCAGACCGAGCCACCTCCGGCAAGACCCCACAAAGCCCTCTTAGCAGGTCATGCGTCAACGGACGCCTCTGATCAGCCGGAGGAGGCTCCGCACGCCCCCACCCTTGTATTAATTTCCGCACCAAGAACCCCCCACCGGATGGGCCCCAACCCACTGCCTTTGCAAAAAACGCAAAGCCCGCCAATTGTCCCTTCACCACCGCCCTAGATAATCCCCTCTTCCTGGCCTCTAGGATGTAGTCTGCCAACACTTGCTCGGACACCCCCCCCCCATTCCAGCCATGGCCACACAAGAACTCCACCACACTAACACAACCCCGACAGTAGGTCTCCCAAGTCTTCTTCGCCACAGATCTCTTCAACAACTCTCTCATCGCAGCAGGCCATCGCTCCATAACCTCCAAGGGACCGTCCGCCCCAACTCTTCTGCCCCTGGCGCCAGGTGCCGGAACCGATCCAACTGTAAACGGGAAAGAGCATCCGCGATGCCATTATGCAAACCTGGGATGTGCCGCGCTTTCAACCCCACATTCAACCGCAAACAGGATAAGACCACCTTTCTCATCAAATCTGCTACTAAGCTACACCGCGGTGTGTAATGGTTAACGACACTCACCACCGCTTCATTGTCACACCACCAGACCACCCGCTGGTTACGCAATCTATCAGGCCATAACTCCAGCGTTACCCAAATAGGAAAAAGTTCCAAGAAGGTGATATTCCGAAGCAGCCCTTGCTCGCGCCACGAGTCCGGCCACTGCGCTGCGCACCACTCCCCCCCAAAGTATATGCCTAATCCCACTCCCCCCGCCGCATCCGTGTACAGCTGTAGGTCCGCACTAGAACACTCCCTCTCCATGAGCACAGTCGATCCATTGAACTCAGTCAGGAAAACATCCCACACCTGCAAATCCTCCCTAATGCTCCTGGAAATTCGAATTCTGTGATGAGGCTTGCGGACACCTGACGTAGCCGCCGCCAAACGCCTGGTGAATACACGCCCCATTGGTATCACTCGCGATGCAAAATTTAAGGAACCTATCAGGGATTGGAATTCCCGCAACGTGAACTTTTCCGCCGCCAAAGCATTGGACACTAAAACTCTTAACTTCGCCACTTTAGCTGCCGGCAAACGAGCCACCATCTCCACCGAGTCCAATTCTATGCCCAAGAATGTGAGCTTGGTCGACGGTCCCTCTGTCTTCTCTTTCGCCAAGGGGACCCCCAATTCCTTCGCCACATGCATAAAAGCTTCCAACAAATCACGACAACGTGATGTCTGCGCAGGCCCCACGAACAAAAAATCGTCGAGGTAGTGCACCACACTATTATACCCCGCCCGTCTCGTGACCATCCACTGCAGGAAAGTACTAAATTTTCCAAAACATGCGCATGACACGGAACAACCCATTGGCATGCATTTGTCGAAATAAAATTCCCCCGCGAATTGGAAACCCAGCAAATGAAAAGAGTCCGGATGAACAGGCAACAACCTAAAGGCAGATTCTATGTCCACCTTTGCCAACAGCGCCCCCTTCCCCGCCACTCTCACCAACCGCACAGCCTTATCAAACGAGGCATAACGTACCGAACAGCACTTTCTCGGAATGTGGTCATTAACAGAGGAGCCTGCCGGGAAAGATAAATTATGAATAAGCCTAAATTTACCAGGCTCCTTCTTAGGGATAATTCCCAACGGAGAAATCACCAAATTCGTGAAAGGGGGGTCCAAAAAAGGACCCGCCATCCTCCCCAGGCGCAACTCCACCGCCAACATCTGCCGCACGATTGCTTCCATCCGCAAAACTGCTGGTGAACTCCTTGCCGCCTGGGCCACTACCCCACCCTGCACCGGAATAACAAACCCCAATTCAAACCCCAACCCCAAGAATTCACTATCCCCTTTTTTCGGGTAAAAACTAAGCCACTCCCGCAGTAACCCCAACTTGATGGGCGATGGCGCCCTGGCTAAGCTGGCATCCTCACTTAGAGACCGAGGGCGCCGCACCGCTACCGCCTTTTTTTGTACACTTTGCCGCTGAGTGCCCTCCTCCACACGCAGAACAGGCGTGCCGGAACTTACAGTCCGGAAATGGACATGAGGACTTATTGAACCTCCAACATACGTCCGTCCCAGCACCTGTCCCGGACTTACTTGGCAACCCAGCCCCGCGTACTCGAAAGGACCTGGCCCCTCCAGCATTAATCCCACCTCCAAATTTAGAGCCACCCCCCGCAGTAGATCTTGCTGACATCTGAGTGAGCCACAAGTTGATATCTTGCGTACCCCACGTTAAATACCGGTTCTCCTCCATTTTATCTCGGAACTTCTCATCGTAATTAAGCCACGACCATCCCTCGTGGGACTGCGAGGCTTCCAAGATGGAGTCGGCATAGGATAATAACATCCCATACTGCTCCGGGTATGTCTGACCCCATACACTAGCTAAGCGCAGAAAAGCCCTGACCCAATTTACTACCGACCTCGTCACTTTACGCACCCGCCCAGCCTTCTCGTCCTCCTTACGTTTTTTCTTACTCTCACCTGACCTCTTCCTCCCATCTAATAAACGGAATATGTCGATATAACGCCGTTTCTTAATTTTTCTCCTCAGCTTTTTAGGTACCCCCTCCCACAGTTCGGATAAAATTGTCACCGACGCCAAACCCGCTACTGCAGTGCTGCCCCCCGCAACTGTACCCCTTGCTGCTATACTGCCACCGCCCCCACTTGACGTACTCGAAGACGAAGTTGAGGACGAAGAAGTGGAGGACCCAGAACGCCGACGCCTTCGCGACGCATGTTTTCTTTTTCTGCCTGCCTTTCCTGCCCGTCCTTCCCGAGCTCCCTCCCCTACCACAGCTCCCCCTTGCTGTTCCTCAGGTAACTCACCATCCACAGTTGTGCCACCCGTCCTAGCATTGGTAAGCTGCTCTCCAGCAGTTGCTTGCAGATCGCCTGCTTCCGGCGCAACCCTTCCTTGCGAGTCCAATGGTTGCAAGAGGTTACACGACGGCAGCCGGCCTTGCGGTGTTCCAGCAAACATGGATCCAGGTGCCGCCATCGTCGGTATCTGTGGAGAAAGAAAAGGCACAAACGAAGAGGGGGAACAACCTGACCACACCGGCTGCCAAGCCCCAACCCAGTTGGCTCCCGACGTGCCTTGAGCCCCCCTCTGCCATTGGTCCCAGGCCTGAGGATTACTAGTTCCCCAGCTCTCCGGACTATCCACCCCCCTTCCCGCATCTGTACTTTGCATCCCCAAACCGGACGCTGCACCACTCAGACTACTCCCGCCCCCTCCCCCCTGAGTACCAAAACCCATCAGAGAAGGGCTGTACCACTGTACTGCTCCTCGCCATTCCGTGCCCACTTCACCATTCTGAGACCCTACAGGACCCCGGATCTCACCCTGCCCTCTGCCCGCAGAGGCCATACGCCCACTTGGCCTGCGCCTCGGTCCAGCACGTGTCCCCCTGCCAGCAAGCCCCCCGGTGCCAGCCCCCCTGCTCCCTGCCACCCTGTTACCTATCCGGCTCCTCACTGGCCCCTTGGCCCTCCCCCCCTTCCCCTTCTCTGCGCCCCTGCCTGCCTGCACCCCTACAGAGCTCTCCCCTGTTTGTGCACATCCCCCCTTGGCCCCTTTTTTGCCAGCCGTTCCCCGAGCCATATTAATTCCTTAGCCACCAATACAACCCCCCCAGCAACCCAACAAAGTAAAGCAAACACAACCACAAGGGACCTGAAACTCTTCACAAGGACCCAACCGAGACAGCAACCCTCTCCAAATAAAATTAATCACATTAATGGAAGCCCATAAGCCTCCACGTAGCTCCCACGAAACAACAGACCAGCCCCACAAATCGCTCAGAAATTTACTCGCCTGCTGATGTCAGTTCAGGCGCGCTGACTGCTCGACTCCGCCGGCTCACAGCATGTCCCGCCGAGGCAATCCCCACGACCTTGCTTCCTGGACCCAATCACCCTCACGGAGTGCTCGCCCGGAGATGCATTGTCCCACGCAGACTGCCGCACAACGTCCCGGAACGTCCACGCCGCTCGCTATCGCTCCTGCACCATCGGAGTACACCCGCCAGATGCCCTCCCTCATGCCATGTGCTCAGCGGTGTCCTTGCTGCTGCTGCACATGGCCTGACTCGCTCTGGGATTGGTTCCCGCCTCGCGCATGCCCGAGGCCGAACCAATCCCTTCAAAAAATGCGCCTTGCATCCCGACGCGCCTTGCATCCCGACGCACCCGCGCCTCTCCCCCCCCCCCCCACATCGGCTTCCCCCCTCCAACCGCCTTCTAGCGGTCTTACTACCAGGCCCGCGCCGCGGCTCGCCCCCGGTTATTTTCGGGCTCCGGGACGTTGCCCCTTGCCCTTCCTTTTTATAATGATGAAACTTTATCAGTCTTGTTTCTTTGTCCTGTTGTTGAACTTGTGGCTGATTCTTTACTCCTAATGGCAAACATTTTCCTCTAGGACTTTAGTTTTATGTAGTCAAATGGTCGAACAAATTTTAAGTGATACCGTTTTACTGGATTTAGGGGATAACTTTCAAAGAAGCAGCAGTGCAAACTAATTTTCAGAGAAAATCTTCCATGCAGTTTCCCATTGAAAATCCTGTGGGCTGCAGGTGCAAACTGTGCACGTTAATATCCCCTTGAAAGCAAACATGCGAGTGGATTTTAAAAAAAAAAAATATTGGCCATGTTGACTGAAGGCATTTTTTGAGTCGCAGAAGTAGTGTGGAGGCCCGGCAACATTCACGGTTAGTGCTTGCCCCAAACACCTACGCTAACCATGGTGCACCGTCAATGCCCACATTCAACCCCTAACCTACCCAGTCCCCACACAATTGTACATTACTGAATTAATATGGGACTTTTTAGCATGATGCGCTTATCACATGGTAAACCTGCGCTAATGGTTAGCGTACATTAGTAAACATGGTCCTAAATCACTAAATCGGCTTCTTTTCGGACAATCCCAACCCCACCCTCTGCATTGTCTCTTTTCCTGCTGAAGGAACATTTTTGAGAGAGTTTTTCATGGTCCAACACTTGCTTATCACAGAAATTCCTTTGAAGATTGTCCCATTAATAAATTTGTTGGCCAAGCCTAATGCAACTCCTGATTGATCATTGGATGACCAGGATCTGCATTGGACTTGATAAATGTGTCTGATAGAGTACTTATTTATTTTTTTATTTAGACAGTTTTGTATACACCTTATCCTTCAATCAAAGTGATCACGACACAATTGGGGGATTCATTTAACATGAGGGGATATGAGACACATACACTAATACTTACAGGAAACATGGGCAATGGAGGGTTAAGTGGCTTGCCCAAGACCACAAGGAGCACCGTGGGACTAGAAACCCCAGTCCTTCCAGCCCAAGGTTGCTGTCCTCTAGTGGGATTTGAACCACTGACCTTCCAGCCTGCGGTACCTTGCCCCAACCACTAGGCCACTCCTCCCTTGTAAGAACTTTTATTCAGACAGTTTTGTATACCACCTTATCCTTCAATCAAAGTGGTCACAACACAATTGGGGGATACATTTAACATGAGGGGATATGAGACACATACACTAATACTTACAGGGAACATGGGCAATGAGGGTTAAGTGGCTTGCCTAGGACCACTTAGAAATAGTTTCACCAAATTTCTTGCATACAAACCTGCAAAAGAAAAGTCTTTGGAGTTTCTCTACAGTAGGAATCAACAGATTCACAAGGAAAAAAAATCCAGTTAGCAATTTAAATAGAGCTGCAGACTAGACAAATTTTGGGCCAACCAGGAAACAGGAAGGAAAATCAGCAGCAATACAGTAATGTTTGCTTGATGCAGCCCCCATCAAGCTGTGGTGCCTCTTATGCAAAATGCCTGATTTCCAACCCAAAGGTTACTTTCCAACTTGGAGGTTACCAACCTGTCCTGTGAAGAATTTTGTATTTTTCAATGCTATTTTTCAGATTGAAATTATATGAAAAAGCATATTTCCCAATTTTTCTGTTCAAGTGAATGCATATCACTATAGGTCACCTCCATGCAATGCAGAAAATGTGAAAAATCTGAAAAATCCACTTCAAAGAATATTGGAAGTGAATTTCTTTTGGCTAAGGCATTTTGATAAGATTCCCTTTGAAATTTTTAAATCCAATGCACATATAACTAATTTTTCTTTTAGTAAAAATGTGTTCACTGGTCTAGCGGCTCAATGGCAGTACTGTAATTGGATCTGCCTTGATTATAAGGCAGGGAGCTGGGGTAGATAATGCTACTGAGGCAATGTTTGCAAAACCTGACTTAGGGCCTAGTGGTTGGGGCAAGTTACCTCAGGCCAGAAGGTTGGCGGTTCAAATCCCACTAGAGGACAGCAACCTTGGGCCGGAAGGACTGGGGTTTCTAGTCCCACAGGTGTTCCTTGTGGTCCTGGGCAAGCCACTTAACCCTCATTGCCCATGTTCCCTGTAAGTATTAGTGTATGTGTCTCATATCCCCTCATGTTAAATGTATCCCCCAATTGTGTTGTGACTACTTTGATTGAAGGATAAGGTGGTATACAAACTGTCTGAATAAAAGTTCTTGCAAAACAGTGACACTAGAAGACATCTTTGTATATAACCCTTTGCTGAGAACTGTTGCTGCCATGACTGGAATCCAGTAAGTAGGAAGAGGGTATAAAATAGGAATGCACTGGCAAAAAAAAAGTGTTTAGTTTCCTCTGTCATTTGCAGGTTTGTCTACTTTATTTTAAGAAATGTTTGATTTGTATCATTTTTTTTTAATAAATGTTTCAATTTAGGGAAATTTTGTTAATTAAAGAGGTGGCATTGGCTGCTTCCCAATCAAAAAACATACATGAAAGGTTACTAGAGGTTTCAGGCAAATGAAAAATGGCTTTATTTTCTCATTTCTTAGGTTGGCCTCAAACCACTGACTCTCTTGGGTTAGAAAGCAGGCATCCTGCAGGAAGAACTATTACAACTCCATGGGAACTAACACTAGCCAGTCTGCTCTTATCTGTACCTTGCTTTGCTGATTTTCTCAATTGGCTTAAAGTTTGTCTGGTTTGGAGCTCTTTGAATCTATTGATTCCTGCTCTAGAGACTTACTCCAAAGTCGTTTCTTTTGCTATATTTTTGTGACAGAAATTCTATGAAAACCTCTGTAAGTATAATTTCAGAGACATTTTACCAGATCCTAGTTGTACAATTAATTATGTTTGGTAAACATCTGATAGTATTCTTATATACATCTCCACTTTCCAGTAGTGCTTTAATTAAAGAATGAAAAGCATTTGGGCTACAGGCTCACAGTTTAAACTAAGTGAGGTGCCTTAAATAAGGATGAATACATATAAGTGAATATCGCCACTGCCTGGTTAGCTTTCTGTCTATCGGGATGACCCAGATATTTAATGCTGGTGGCTGGATATAGCCCTGCCATTGAATATCTGGGTCTAGGCTTCAGCAGTGATGGCTAGCTAGGGTAATTAAGCTAGCTGCTGCTAATGAATATTAGGCCCAAACATTTTAGCAGCATGCTTTATTTTTCCAGGAAAGGAGGTGGAGCCCAGGTCTGACTGTCAGTGTTTAAAAGAAACATGAGATGAAATGAAAAAACTAAAAAAAAAAAAAAAAAAAAACCCTTAAAAAAAAAATGGAATGCATCAGTGAAATCGAAAATGAAATACCCATAGTACATGCAACTTCCTTTTTAAATTCCTCTCGCCCCAAGCAATTTTTACCAGTGTACAAGACGCTGAAATTGAGTATGTACTGAAATGTACGGGAGGATATTCAAAGCAATTAACATGGTGAGCAGACCTGTTAACTGTGTTCATCGCGCCGACCGGATATCCAGTGGCACTAACACGGTTAGTGCCGCTGAATATTCGCAGATGGTGCTGCTTCACACCCTAGTGCTAACTGGCCACCATCGGTGAGCTGCGGTGGTATTCCAGGGGTGTCGCCCAGTAATAACCAGGCAGCAGTGACAGTGAATCACTGCCCAGTTATTACAAAGCGGTGAGAGTTAGGCCACCCTTTCAAGTATCTAACTTTTGCCCCTGAAGTTAACTGGGAGTGGTTGAATATCGCCACTTCCTGGTTAGCTTCTTTGCTATCTGAACAACCTGGATATTCGCTGTCTGTGGAGCAAAGGGAACCCCCTTCTGTAGCGTCAGCAGGCACAGAAAAGACAGGGCAAGAGACCAACCGTGGAAGGAGATCTTTATTCAGGCCTATGAGGTTAAACTCTTGTCCTGCCTCTTCTGTGGCCAGATATGACCAGGCATTGATATCTGCGTTTTAGCTTCAGAGGTGATGAACAGCTAGCCGCTCTTGCTGAATATCTCCGCCTATATTTGTTTGACTGTCCGATTTTCCAGCTTCAATTTTCAAGTGAGCTAACTAGAATTTTGTATTTTCATTTTGGTGTGATCCATATGTCTATGGATATACTCACCCATCTTATTTTTCTTCTCAAATTTTTCCAGGTATCAGGCACGTTGACAGAAATATTTCCTTTACGTGAAGCAAAATTTACAGGTCATTTAATAACTCATTAAGGTCTAGAATAATAAATTAAGGCAGTGATATTTTTCACAAATAATTTGCAAGGGGCAAAACCTCTAATTTTCGGAATTCTAGCTTGAGGTGTGAAATCCTTCTCACATCTTTCTTGGCCAGCTTGTTTGAGAGATAACTGCCTGCCTAAACATTAAGGTTTTTGAAATTCTTCAGTAAATAAAAAATAAAATATAAAACTTGTTCTGAGAAATTATAGGAGCAATTTTTCCAAATGTTTTTACATGGACGAAATGTTATACATGGACAAACACGTTTTGGCCATGTGTAAATGATTTGAAAAGGCCCCCCCCCCCCACACCCCATTCCACCCCCATGAATGTGGCAAAAGTATACTTACTGGATAACAGTATCCCCTGTTTGCCCCACAGATCTAGCTTGCCCCAACTGGCTTTAAATTATGAGGCTGCTGTGCCACCTTCCTTAGAGGGGATATTGGAGAAACCCTATTAAACGTGTTCCTCCAACACCTGCAGAAATAGCAGATCAAAGGTACATGATGATCTTTAGCATACACACTTTATGCTACATAACCTGTTACTTGTTCTTACCCCCCCCCCCCCCCCGTCCATCCATTGTTCTCTTCTCTATCCTTGCTCCGCACCTGGGCATGATGCCTGCTACTTCTGAGCAAAATGTAAGCGCTGTACTTTAAGGTGGTAACTTTTATAACATTTTCATTGTGTTTTAAACCCTGTTCAAGTATGGAAATTGGCTTTTATAAAATTATGTGAGTGGGGAGCGGAGGAACTTGCCTGGAGTCTGCCAGAATGTTGGTGTTGTGTGCGTGTGGAACCTTGTGTGAGAAAGGAGCATGGTGAGCTGCTCAGGGCTTTGCTCCGCCCACAACCCCATGTCTTCACTGTGATGTATGCATAAAGCGCAGGGGGTGTTCTCTGAGGCCACAGACAGTCATGGGCATTGAACAAAGGGGCATGTCCCCTTTGTTGCCAGTTTGGAGCCCTTGGAAGATCTGTAGATTATGCCCAATATGAGGAAGAACAAGGGTCGAGGACAAGGAGCCACGGGAGGTGCAACATCTGTGAGTACTGTTGTTGGTCCTATGGATAGACAGGTGACTTCTGTCACTGTTATAGCTGCAGTTGATTGGGCAGTTTGCATTTAGATTTTGACCAATGAAGGACGAGTTTTCACTGTAGACTCGGTTCCTTAGAGCATTTAAAAATGGCCGTCCTGGCTGTTAGACCGCATGCGCGGCGTCTTTTTGAGGGATTCCCTAGTGAGCCAGAGGGGAACCTTGTTTTGAGACGAGAGTCCAATTATCATCAGGTTAGGAATGTTTTTATCTTCCTTCATATGCTTCATTATGACATATATCTGTAGTGTGTGCATTTTTTTAAGTTTATGATTACAGTTCAGTGATTTTGAATATGGTTTTTTATAGAAAATTTGATGCAAATAACAGTCCCTTGAAAAACCCTAAGTGGAGAAACGCATGGGCGCCTGTAAGGTTGGCGTCGGGACATATTTCAAGAGCTGCGTTTTAAGAAGAAGAATTTGAAGGATATTATTCACATAAAAAAATTAAAAAAATAAAATAAGGAAAAACTCTTGTGCTGTGAAGTATTCTACAACTGATTAAGCTAAGTACTTTTAGTGCTAACAACAACAATGAATAATTAAATTGTGAAGTTGCATTACGTTTTTTTGTCAGCATGTATAGTAGTACACTCAGCCGTAGATACAACACAGTTTCAATCGACTTCAGCCGTTGATGTTAAACCAGCACACTTCTAGAAGGAAAGTGAATTCCAGTATCTTTAGTGCTAATGGTTGTTTCTGAGGCTGTCGTTGTGAAAAAACTGAATCTGTAGAAATGGTTGGATGACGTTTATTCGTATTATACTGTTATAGCTGCGGCTAGTTCCCCTATAGAGTCAACATCCCTGGAGTTTGGGGCTACTTTAAGTCCCATTGTGTGTACTCCTCCATCCCAACCAGTACCTTCTCCTGCCTTACTGTGTGAGGGAGGGCAACCCCTGGAGTTGGGTGTTTCTGCCCTTGATCCCTCTATGGGCACCTTCCCTTCAAGCTCTAATTGTTCCATTGCCAAAATGTTTGCAGTTTTCCATATCTGCTGTTCCATCTCAACCATTGCTGGGAGTGACCCTGACTCTTACGTTGCTCGATGTGTAGAAAATGGTTCCTGAAATGAATATGCATTTGAGATCTGTTATTGAGCAAACTACCTCATTTTTTAGGGAGGTAGTAGCTAAGCTGGAATATCATGAGACTGCATTAATACAATTGGGTTCAGGGGTGGCTAAGGTGGAGAACCAGCTCTCCAACTTCAGGCTGTTGGCACTTCAGGTAATGAGAGAGTCCGATGCTCCATAGTCAGCTTGAAAGATTGGAGAACTCTGCACGTAGCAAAATGCGCGTCTTGAATTTTCCTAAAACCCATTATCTTTCTCCATTAATATTGCTGAGGAAATACTTTAAAGAAATTTAAATGCTGATGGGATATAAATTGCAAGTGTGTATTATATATCGTGGAGGTCACAGCCTCTAGATGCTGTTGAGCCTCCCCAAGACTCCCTTGATTTGTCCCAGTTTTTGGAACAATCGGTGGAAGTGATTTCCTGAAGAGTGACTTTACTTGAGTCATTTGTTGCTGTTTAGATAAGTCCCTGGTGTTATGAAAATGTACTTTTAAAAATAAGTTGAGTTCCTTTGTGGACGAAGGGTCTTAGTTTTCGCAGATCTTGCCAGAGTAACTCAATTAAGATGTAAAGAATTTCTTCGCCTTAAACCTCAGGTGTTGGCATTGGGAGCTACATTCTTTTTGCATTTCCTTGCAAATATTTGGTTGAATTGCAGCGAATCCAGTAGGTTTATGCGTATCTCCTGCAACTTGTGGAATTAAGGCTAGGGAAGGTTTGGTCTCCAGCAATGCATGATGGGTGGTTTATTTATGTGATACTGTATCTTTAAGGTTGTGTACTGTGGGTATAGGAATGTGCATGTTAAGTTGTGTTTTTTTTGTTGTTTTTTTTAATATGGGCTCTTAAGTATTTGTTTACTTTCTCTTCCCTAGATGTGGTCTAAATTGTGATTATATGAGTGTATATTTTGTTTCCTGATGGTAGATGTATTTGTGTCTGCTATTGCTGTTTGCTCTCTTTTGTGTCTGTGTGTGTGTGTGTGTGTGTGTAATGGAAATGCTAAATAGAATAAAAAAAATAAAATTGTGAGTGCATACATGTGTAGCAGGAGCACAGAAAGTGTGTGTTTGTTTGTGATCTGCATGTTGGCATTTCAGGTGTGTAGTTTTGGGCAGAGCTGAGGTGGATTTATAATGCACACCTATTTTATAAATTGCATGTGTACATATGCCCACATATCAGCTGTAGTGGAGGAGCAGTTTGGGGTTGAAGATGCAGGTTATGAGCAGAGAAGCTTTGTTCAAATCCTGCGATTCCCACTGACACTTTGTGATGTTATTTCACCCCCACCAATGAAACAATCAGTCAATTTGAAACAAGATATCTGGGCATAACAATCAATCAACTAACCTTCCAACCCCACATAAAGAGATTAACCACCTCCATCTATCACAAACTAAGAACCCTGAAGCACCTCCACCTACTTCTCACCCCAGATCTATTCTAAACTGTATGCCAGGCAATGGTGACACCTGTACTAGATAGATTATTGCAACATTATATTCCAGGGCCTACCAAAACAAACTCTCCATCCACTCCAAATGGCCCAAAATACTGCAACAGGATAATATTTGGAGTACCTCACCGATCACACATCACACCCATTCTAATACAACTTCATTGGCCTCCCATCATAGCCAGAATAAGATGCAAGGATTTGCTACTATATTTAAAATCCTCCACAAGGAATCTGCTGTACATGTCTCCAGCCCCTGAATTCAAACTCAAAAAATGAGACTATGAAGACGATCCACTAACAACCTACTTGCCATACTGCAATAGAGGACAGCGAGAAAGCAGTCCACCTACAATAGTTCACTTATTTTATTTACCCCATCCCTATGGAATACCTTACCGCTGACATTAAGAGGACTCTCAGACTTGACTGAGTTTTAGGAAGAAATTAAGAGTACAACATGGACGCAGACCAAGAGATTCACCCACCATAAATTGCACCAACTTATGCACCCACCATAAATTAAACAGTTAACATATATATATAAATGTAACAATGACCCACTATTAAACACTAGCTAACTCTCTCTCGCAACACTGCAAATAGTTCAAGGTTAATTGTAATTGTTATGTTACCATAGTTTGTTTGAGTTATATTGTTACATTTCCTGTAAAACAGTACACCTTTCAGGTCCTGTTAATTTATTGTTCACTGTAAACTGCTTTGAATTGTAGAAAAGTGGTATAAAAATAAATTTTAAATAAGTTTACTTGTAAAGAGTTTGTCAGAGATAGAGAAGTTGGTCCCAGGTTTGCAGATGGATGTGGGAAGTGATGGGATTGGTGGACTCTGCGCGACCAACACAGGCGGGTGAGTACTAACTTATCTTTGTGTTTGGAGCAACATACATCTGGGCACCCTGGTGGCAGCATGCATTGTGATGCTGTGTTCCTTTGATCCTTTTAGAGTAAACGATGCTCCCCCCTCCCTCCCGCCCCTCCTGTTGCTAGCCATATGGTTTGGGAACAATGTGTCAGGCACCTGATATGCATGGGCATGTGACTAGAGCCATCCGACCACTGTTCATTTTCTGTTCAGTTGGAAATTTGGTATTCATTCCCTCGTCCCCCCGTCCCCCCAATCCCTAGCCATGGCACATCCCCTAGCCATGATTCCCTGTCAATAAGAATCTTATATCAGTATGCCAGTTGGACAGTGTTGTGTGTAATACGCCACAATACACTATTTGGATTGGGCAAACACATATCATTGTTACTGTCTGAGGGTGAATATATGCTCGCAGCAACGGCCCAGATCAGAGGTTCCCAACGCCAGTCCTAGAGGGCCAAACACCATTCAGGTTCTCAAGCTGTCCCTAATGAATATGTATGAGATACATTTGAATACTGTACAATGGGGGCAGCGCATGCAAATGCATCTCATGCATATTTATTAGGGACAGCCTGAAAACCTGAATGGTGTTTGGCCCTCCAGGACTGGAGTTGGGAACCTCTGGCCTAGATGTATCATACATGTAGCTTCAGGCTTCTCTTCCACTTCCATACCTACAGGAGAGCAGAGGGAACAGATCAGTGAGGTGGCTGTTGTAGCCAGGGAATTGTTCATGGCATTTAGGGTGTGTTGGAGTTGGTGAGGGATTGGGGGTTATGTACCGTGGCACGTGACATGCCAGTGGACATGCATGGGGTGGGGGGAGGGGGTGCACAGGATATCTGCATGTACCTCCTCATTGGTACCTGTTGTATGCTGATGGAAGTGTGGGTGCAGCCTATCTTCTTAGTGATGTCCAGAAACTAAATAACATGCAAGTCAATGGTGTGCCAAGCATATACACTCTGTACATCATTCACCCATTGACAACAGGGGACCATTGCAGGCCTGTGAGCACTGGAGGGGCAGGTGCTGACCCACAACCAGACATTTTACCCTCATTCACCATAGGTGTTTGAATGGATGATATAGTGAGGGTGGGCAACATGTGGGATCCCCCTCACACTTCTGTACCCACACTGTGTGCATGCAACTTGTCTTTCTGGACATCTTAGCACTGACTGCATCATTTTGTATCATGTCCTTTCCCTACAAATTAACCATAGGCATGGACCTTGGGACAGCCGATGGAGACAGGATCCACAGGAACACAGGAAAAGGACCCCTCAGAGACAGAAGAATGTGTCACTACAGCCACAGTAGGATGAGGAAGCAGAGGAGCCAGAGGAGCTACCAAGTCCCCTAGGGTAGCCTCTGCAGCCTGGACTGGACTGCTTCCGGATGCGACCACCCCACAAATGCCACCACAGCCACAGTAGTGACTCTGTCAGCATCTAAAGCATGATGAGGGGAGCACTACGTTCAACATGGCACCACTGCAGAGGAGTGCATGGTGGAGAAGTGGTCACACTTAGTTGAGGGGACTGAGGGTGAGAGAAGAGGCACATTAACTATGTTCTGTGTTTTCCCACTGTCACTCTAATACCTGAAAAATATATTTGCATCTTGTTTCCAATAGAGGTTCTGTTGTATGAGTCTGGTCCTTGCAGTGGATGACTGTCCTTGGCTTAGTGCCCTATCCTCTGAAGAGCAAAGCCTCTCTCTGGGTCCTCACATGTGTTCTCCTCTCCGGGTGGCAATGTTGTGAAGTATACAACTAGTGATGAAGATGTTGCACACACTCTCAGGGCTGTACAGCAGTTCCCCTCCATTCCTGTCCAGGCACCTGAATCTGCTCTTGAGGATCTCTATTGTGGACCAGGTTTTGTGGTGTACTCTATTGTACCTCTTCTCCTGAGGTGCAGGTGGCTTCTTCATGGGTGTCATGAAACCAAAGGAAGCGATTTACAAACACAGTCCTTTTATTGTTTGTACTTCTTGCTTCCTTTGGTTTCTTGTTCTGCGTGTGCTTTCCTGTAGACTGGTTAGAAGTGTCTTGAGCCAGGTCCTGAGGGGGCATCCACAGTTGCCTTTGGGGGTGATAAAACAATGGATCATTATTCAGTGACATGGGCAGGTGACACACCAGTGCACTCATCATGGAGGACTTTCATATGGTAGGGGCAGTGTAGACATATGGTACTGGATCATGGGTAGGGCATCTGGACACCTATCACTCTGGCAATGCCCATGTGCGTTCCCAGGATCCACAGTAGAGGACTGGGAGTAGATGATACAACTGCTGATTTATTGGGTGTCTGACATTGGAGCGTTCCTCCTGTGACCCTTCCCTATATATCACAGTACAGTTATACTTTGGCATGGTATGTTTATCTAACTTAGCAACCAGGCATCTCTCAGCTGTTCAGTGGCATTAGGTTGTCTGAGCCCGGATTGTGAGAGGACATATGAATCATGGTGGGCATTACAGAATATTTGTATGTTCTTTGAGTGGTAGTTGTGCCAATTTCTGTATGCTCTCTCCTCCTGCTCAGGTGGTCTCATGGTCCATGGCTCTGAGGATGGAAGGGAACCCAGCAATGGCACGGAAGTCATGCTTGGTCTCCTCACACTTCTTGTAGCTTTGGGGGAAGGGGGAACATCCTCCCTTGTTAGGGTGTGTCAGTTTTAGGGGTAGCTCTTTATTTTTCCAAACTACTAGTGACCAAATTATGCAGTTTTGCATGCTGAATCTAAAGCTATCTTCAGAAACTGCTTAAAGTGAGTCTTGCCTATATCAAATCACAGTTGAAATATGTGTAAATTAAGTAATAATTTGAACGTATAAATAGTCTGAACAACCCCTGTAGCCACATAATTATCTTTAAAATGTCATTACTGTTGGAAACAGGACATGTATCACATTGCAGATGGCTTACAACAGTTCTGAGATTCAGAATATGCTTGGAAATCCATATTCTCATGAAAGGATAGAATCTGAAAAACGTAAGAATGATTGTAGAGTTCTGTGTTGGGGTTTACATGGTGAACTGGTTCAATATAAATAAATAGCAATTGGACACAAGGTCCCAGGCATCTCCTTTTCCAGCTGCAACTGTTGAAAGAACAGTGTGAAGAGGTAAGGAAGATAGTCATGCTTACAATGAGAAGGTCAGCTTGGTATGGTTACAGCGAGTCTGTTCTGCAAGCTATATTATGTAGTGAAGAGGAACAGGAGAGAGGAGATGCAGTGAAGATCAGAGGTGAAAGATGAGAAAACTTAGCTTGGAGACAACAGTGTGAGACCCAGGAAACCACCATCCATCAACACTGAGTCAACTACACTCACCCAATTACTTGATGGGAGCTCTGGGCCTCCTCTTACCTGTACTATGACAACAGCAGATATCAAGGCTTTTCTGGACAAGCCCATGTTGGTTCCAGACTGGCCATAGAAAGGTGTATATTTTTTGTATACCGCACTATTTACATGTATACTAACAGGTACTTTTTATTCCATTGTCCCCAAAGGGCTCACAATCTAAGTGTACCTGAGGCAATGGAGGGTTAAGTGGCTTACCCAAGGCCACAAGGAGTGGCCATGGGACTAGAGTTGCTTGTCCCCATGCAGGAATTGAACCCCAGGCCTTCCTGCCTGAGGTAACCTCTCCCAACCACTGAGCCACTCCTCCCTCCTAAAATGACCTGTGTAAAAATGACAACTGAGGCTGCTGGTCACGTGTACAATCAGGAAAGGAAGGAACCTTATATTAGAGGTCAGATGATCAGCAGGGAGCTCATGAGCCGAAACAGAAGCAAACAATATATGGCTTCTATGCTGGATTTTGTTAAATAACATTAAATGAACTGTATAAATTTATGTATTTTTGTGTAATTTACATACAGGTAGGTAAATAACATATTACACAAAATTTAAAGCTAGTTGTTGTTTTGCCACATGAAATTGTACCATTTCTTCACTAGTGCTTTTTAAAATTATGACATCTCCAAAATTGACACCCCCTATCCCTTGTACCTCTCTTGTTTTCTTTGATTTGCATGGGTTTACCATCTCACTCGGAATCCAGCTCAATATTTTCCCCTTGGTCGTTAAGGCTCTGTATGAGAGATGCTCAAGTTATTTGATAAGTTTCATATCCCAGCTTGCTGTTTAAGGTGAGAAACATTTGTGTCTACCTTCTACTGAGGTTTATAGGTTAGTTCACATGAAAAATCCAATCTTTTGTCCTTGTTATACTGTTTCTTTGGAATTCTCTTCCAAAACGCCTTAATGTTTGAGATTCCATGAACTGATGAAAAAAAGCATATAATATGCAAATCTTTGAAAATGTGCCAAATAATTTAACAGAATGTTTTTCAAAAATCTACAGCAGGAAGCCGAGGACTGTGCTTATAGGTGTGTAGTTATTATGGAGTACATTTTAGAGATGACGTCCAGGTGAAACCATTTAAAAAAAGAAAAAAAAGAAAAAAAAAAAGTCTGGGCGTGTCCAAGTTCGAGTACAGTTGCAGTCAGTACTAGGAATAATAGAGTACCATCCCCTCTAGACCCTCCATGTTTTACTGGCAAAATAAACACTTTCCAAATGCCCGTGCTGTGGAGCAGGTATACATTTAGATGAGGGCAGAGATGTGTAAGCAGTTTCTGAAACCGAGCACATGCAACTAAGGTCCTTGGAACACCCCCATCGTACCCCCTTTCTAGATGGACCTCCCCACGCTGGGGACCTCTCCGTGATTTACACATCCATGCATCCATTTTCAGTTGTCCAAAACAAACAGAGCTTCTAAAATAACCCCCAATATGAATTAATACTTTTGCCATTTTAATGATTTCCATGTATTAACTGCAACAAATGTCCGAAGGCAAACAGCAAAGTATAGAATTAAAAGAATTAAAGGTATTTTCACACAGAGCACTGGAGCTGACCGTCTCTTAGAAGCCTTGTGGTTGAATGCTGTTGCATTGCGAAAGGCGCTTTCTGTAGTCTTTTGACATCATGTGAAACCAGAAGAAACCTCAAACTGTGTTGGGATTTCTTTGTTTCATTGGGTGCTTTTTTTTGTTAGTTTCCTCCAGTTCCTTTAGTTTTCCAGCTCAATCAAATCTGGCCTCTCTTTTTGAGTTACTTCTTTTTCTTTCTTTACATTTGAAAGTCCACTTCTTATGATAAAACACCAAAGCAAATTGCAACTTAGTGGCAAAAATGAAATAATACCCCATCATGCATTCCCATCCTCCCTTTGTCTTCCCTATCTATCTCGCCCCCAATAATACAACAAAATCAGTCTGCAACACTCCTTCATGCAAAAATTACATTCTCTCTATCCCTTCCCATCTCATTCCCATCATTCCATATCACAGCATGCTCCTACAACAATTCTTTCCACATAGACTTGCAGGCATCCCAGGAATCTCATGCATATATTGGGAAACTGCTCCCTTTCCCTGCATCCTAGTCTGGATATGTCCCTATAAATTCCAGCCTCTCCTTCTCCATCAAAGTAACTTTGTGCAAAGTCACATAACTCGCAAGAAAGCCGCCATATCCTGGCTAGATCCATATTCTATTTATCAGATAATGTTTATGGTCATGATCCACATAGGCAGTCATTTTATAAAGCTGCATCTAATTAAAGCATGATTTTGTGCGCACACCTTTTGTGCCTACATTACAAAGTAAAGTGCACATATACGTTACAAAATAGAGGGCTAAGTAGTAAGTAAGATACACGCACCAAAAATTGGTGCAATCACTATCACCAACCATAGTCTTGGTCTAATGTCCGCACATAAATTTGTGGAGAGCACATGTAAGGACTAGTGTTTTATCATATTTGTGTGTAAATTTGTGCTCTATCCAAGCTCCACCCTGTACATACTAATACAGAAAGTATGCAACATTGGCCTGATGCACAAACTTACAAAATGGCGCCTGACTAAAATAGGTGCATAAAGGCCCATCCACACACATAAGTCATTGAAAATACATTACTTACTCAAGTTGATAGTTCACAACTTTACATAGCCTCTTTATAAAAGAACTTCATAAGTGTTTAGGGACGTGCATTTGCTAGTGTGTATTTGGTTCATTACTGCACCTTGAAAATTAAGGGGTACTTACCATGGATTAACTAAAGGTTGATGCATGTTAAGTGCCTCTGTACTATTTATTTCTTTTTTTTTTTTTTTTATTATTTTATTTAATGCAATCCAAACACAAATATCACATAATTAGGCAATCCAGATAAAATATTACATAAGAAATGAATAAACAAATTATAAACCATATCAAATTGCCATATTAATCCACATCATGAAAAGCACAGCATTACGTTGTACCTGAACAAAATTTTAAAGGCTACAATCCCTTAGCCCAGATGAAGGAAATATGAAATTAAACAAAATCATAAACAAACAGACCACCCCACTCAACCTGCTAAGGAGTCTAAGAGAGCCACTAGCTGCGAACTATCCGTAAAAACATAACTATTACCCTGCATAGTAATCAGGCATTTACAAGGGAAACGGAGAAAAAAGGTACCTCCCCCAGCCAAAACTCTAGGCTTCAGCTGGAGGAAGGACCGTCTCCGAGCCTGTGTATGTCGGGAGACATCCGGGAAAATGGAAACCTTGTGCCCATAAAAGGAAGATCCTTTTTCTTGAAAAAGGGCTTCATAATCAAGGCCTTATCAGCAATATTGACCAAGGTTACCACTAAAGTGGCACGGGTGGAAACAGGAATTTGCGAATTTTCCAAAAAATCAGTCAGGTTAAGGGAATCCTGAACCTCTTCCACCACAGTGCCACTATCCCCGGAGGCCCCCCGAGCTGCAACATAAAAAGAATGAGCCACCAAAATAGAATCAACATCAGGTAATTGCAAAACATCAATACAATACTGTTTAAACAAAGAAATCGATGACATTAAGCGAATTCTAGGAAAATTCAAAATACGAATATTTTTGGCTCGAAAACTATTCTCCAAAGACTCTACTTGCTGGAATAACATTAAGGTATCTCTAACCATGGATTCACTCGTAGTCTGAAGCGGACCAACGAGCGTCTCCACTTGAGTCAAACGCGAGGACAAATTTTTAACAGTACCATCCACTACATGTACCCGGTCAATTACCTGACGAGAGAAAAGAGCAGTTTGATCCATAAACCGGGACAACAGTGAATGCGTAGCTGAAACTAATTTCCACACATCAGACAAAGAAACATTATCAACATTAGCAACCAGAGGTAAAGATGCTAAACCTTGAGGGCTAACTGCCAAAATGGAGTCAGTCAAGGGTACCTCACTAGATGATAAATGCAAAACAGCCAGTGGCGACTCTTCTTCCTCTCCAGCACCTGACGACTCTGAAGAGGAGGATCCATCCGAAGCAGTACTTTGAGAGGGTCCGGGATTAGGAGGAGGTGTCCTATCGATCGAGCTTAAGGAAGCTCCAGAGGTAGAAAGCGAAACGTCCTGTGCAGAAAGGGAAGCCGAAGGCAAAACAATCACATGCTGATCCATAGGACCCCGGATTGCAGAAGAAGCAGAATTAGCTGTAATGGCTTTCTCAAGCGGCACATCCGACTTAGATGACTTGTTCTTCTGCTTCGCATGACCCCTGGGCATTCTTCCAGCGACTAGGGCCGAGGCCCCAAAGTGGCACCGAAGGGGCACCAAAGGGGCGTTCCCCCTTTGGTCATGCCCCCTTTGGTCACGCCCCCTTCGGGCACGCAACCGCGGGCCGCAACCGCTGCCGCGAAGGCTGCCGGCGTCTAAATACTGCAGGAGCGCTGTTAGGAGGGAGGAGCTCCAACTGCAGCCAATCGCCGATGGTACGGGCAGCACACCGGGTCCAGGTAGCAGGTAACGCTGGCTCTCACTGAGTCTCCCCTGCCGGCATCTGAATACTGCAGGAGCGCTGTTAGGAGGGAGGAGCTCCAACTGCAGCCAATCGCCGATGGTACAGGCAGCACACCGGGTCCAGGTAGCAGGTAACGCTGGCTCTCACCGAGTCTCCCCTGCCGGCGTCTAAATACTGCAGGAGCGCTGTTAGGAGGGAGGAGCTCCAACTGCAGCCAATCGCCGATGGTACAGGCAGCACACCGGGTCCAGGTAGCAGGTAACGCTGGCTCTCACCGAGTCTCCCCTGCCGGCGTCTAAATACTGCAGGAGCGCTGTTAGGAGGGAGGAGCTCCAACTACAGCCAATCGCCGATGGTACGGGCAGCACACCGGGTCCAGGTAGCAGGTAACGCTGGCTCTCCTGTACTATTTATTTCTGAGTACAGCAGCACTTAGCACACATTAATGTTCATTAACACATTGACCTTTAGTAAACAAGCCCCTAAGTACACAAAGTAAGTTTAACCAGCATTAGCCCATGAATGAATATGCACAAAGTTGATTTGTATGCATTAAAGTTCAAATATGTATTCAAAAAATTAATTACTTTGAATTTATAAAACAAAACATAAATCCAAAAAGCTAAAACTCCAAAAATGAAGTGAACATTTTTCCCCAGGCATATCCCTACCACTGTCCAACTTGTAACTGATCTACCTGGCTCTTGAACTTAGGAAGGGCTGGAATAGGGGAGGGATATAAAATAGGAAAATAATTCTGGGTAATTACAAATGAAGGCTCATTGCACCAGGACCCTCCCACTTCTTCCAACTGAGCTGGGGGGGAGGGGGGAGGAGCAAGAGGAGACTGTTGGGCTAAAAAAAATGATATGATGTGGTATAATTAATAATAAAACTATCCCATTAATTTTGATAAGTCTATGTGAGCTCTCGGGCTGAGAGTATACTTTAGGTTTGTATATAAACAGCTACACAAATTGGGTCTTTGAACACTCTCTGTCCCATATCTATGCACTCTGGAATGGGGGAAAACATCTTGTATTTATTTCTATAGAACTCTTGCTTTCCAGTAGTAGTTCAAGGCTAACAGAACTTCCATTGCAGAAGTGATCATTTTCATGTAGCATCTATTTCGGAAAACACACTTCTTCAGAATATAAGGAAGAAAGGCTACATCTTATTTTGTTCTCCTTTTTCCTTGGTGGGGTCATTCCAAGCCGCAAATAGCGGGGATGGACGTCCACCCCAACATGTCTGATTGCAGTGGCACTCCACTCGGAGCCATGCACGAAGACTCTTTGGAACTCTGCAGTCACAGGCTAATTGTTGCTGCAATGACTGGGCAGATTTGAGAAGGGGAGACAAAACACAGAAAGGAAGCCAGACTGTGCCAAATGAAGGCCTCTGGCACCATAGTCAGAAGCCTTCCTAAATTCAAGAGCCAGGTGGATCAGTTAGAGGATGGACAGTGGTAGGAATATGCCTGGGGAAAAAATGTTCACTTCATTTTTGGATTTTTGGCATTTTTTCCAGATTTTTGGATTTTTTTTAGAGTTTGTTTTATAAATTTAAGGTAATAAAAATATTTTGAATACATGTTTGAACATTTTAATGCATATAGTAACTCACCTTTATAACTTTGGAAATGTTATAGTATGCACAGCAACTTGCAAAAGATCTTATCATATAATGCTACCCTAACACATGAACAACCCCCTTGTAAATAGTTCTAACATGAGTTTAATTACCCTGTTAAGTACCCCTATTTAGCCGTTTAGAATGTTATACTGTTATACTTCTATTCTGTAAATTAATAACACTGTTATACTGTAAAATGTTGTTTTAATGTAAATCACTTTGATTTAAGGATGATGTGGTCTATAAAGCCAATAAAAATAAAATAAATTTAGTTATCATGCATTAGAAGCCAACAGTAACCACAAGGTCTGTGCAGTAACTGTTGGGAGTGTGGCCACCATCCACCCTGCAGACCAATACCGTGCAAAATGGTAGAAACGTTATAAAGAATAAAATTGCTGAACACGTAGATAATCATGGTTTAATGGGAGAAAGCCCATATGATTTAGCCAAGGAAAGTCTTGCCTCACTCATCTCTCATATTTTTTTAAAGGTATGAACAAACAGGTAGAGAAAGGTCGGCCACTTGATATAGTGTATCTAGACTTCCAGAAAGCCTTTGACAAGGTCCCTCATGAGAGACTCTGTATTGCTAAATGTACCCAGAACTATATGTTTGGAAAGTTAATTTTTACAAGCATCTAATTTGTCAAGAAGACAGAGAATGAGAAAGGAGTCCAGAGGAAGCAAACCACAGAAATGATTAGGCAATCTTAAAACTTCTAGTCTCTCGTCATGAAACATTTCAGAGCTCTGGATAATTGTTTCAGCTCTCTAGGGGGTTGTTGTAATAAAACGTGAGTTAAAGTTTGGGCTAATTTTTAACATATATTTTGCTTGACTCATCTGTTAAAAAAAACAAACAAACATATTAACGGATAATACAAGAACAACAATAGCACAATGCAAGCTGATCATAAGTTAAAATGTGTTAAATGAGAAAATGAAAGATAGTAAAGTGGAAAATAGGCATTAAAAGTTGGCATAATGCAGAGAAGTGCAGTTATGTCTAAGGGTACCAGCTTTGTGTATTCAAAGCACTGTAATGATCTCTTGAGCTATTTAACTAGCTCCTTGTTTGCTTTCCATTCAGTGTAGAGGGATGGGTGGGAGACAGAGAAGATAAAAATCCCCTCTTGATGGCTATTGGCACTCATCCTGGTTCAGCTGAGCAAAGAACACAGTGACAACCCTGGGAAGGGGATTAAAACCTCTTGAAAAACACCTTTAAAGAATTGTTGAAAGGATTAAACTTTCAGTCTGAAGATCCCGATCAAAGGTAGTGACATCATGAGGGGGATTAAGTTGATTGGGTTTAAAGAGACATTTTATGTTCTGGCCTAGCGTTTTTTAAACAGGTTGTATTTTAATTTCACTTCTTTAAATGTAAACAATTATTTCTAGCCAGCTTAAGGCCATAGAATACGGACTTAAAAAGCAACGATTCAGCTAACTGTTCATTAGTGCAATGGAGCTTGGTGGTCCACAGGAGCACATGGACTTGCCCTCCTCCTGTTATCACCAGCACTGGTTGGCTGGACCCCAGCAGAAATAACATGTGATGATGCATCACATTTCAGGTAGTAGTGCTATTGTCAGAAGATCTTCTGCTGTCGTGGGAAACAATGCTGCTGATTTTGTATCAAATGGTCATTGATCAAAACCCAGCTAGACGCTGCTGAATTTTAAAGAGGAATTAAAATAGAAAAAGTTGTTAAGTGCCATCGAGTCGGTGTCGACTCATGGCGACCCTCTGAATAGTTGTCCTAAATTGTGTTCGGTCTTCAATAGGGCGGCTCATTGTTGACAGACTGGCACCTGTAGCTGCTGTTACTGTATCAGTCCATCTCATTGCTGGCCTTCCTCTTTTGCGTTGACCTTCTATCTTGCCAAGCATGATCTCGCTCTGCATGATGTGTCCAAAGTATGAAAGTCTAAGGGGTATGTTTACTAAACAGCGCACACGTGTGCGCCACACTAACGGGCCCGCTCATGTGCGCAGCGCGCTACTGTGCGATAGAGGCGTGGAAAGGCTCCGGGAGGGCGGAGGAAGGCTCCCCAGGGGCGGAGGGAAGGGGTCAATGGGTGGAGAGTGGGAGGGGAGAGGCTCCCCGCACAGGAGCAGGGCTGAAATTCAGGTAAAAAAATACCGTGAGTGAAAACCTCGCGGTAGAGCCGATTTAAAGGGAAGAGAAACCATTTCTGTCAGCAATGTACAGCAAAACCAGGGAAACCTAAAAGAAGTGAGCAGTGTGATACATGTGCACGGAACAAAAGGGCAAATAAACAGTAAAAATGACCCCAACAAAATATAAAAAAATTATAATCAAGCTGGGCAATAGTGATAGTAATGGGGAACATCAAAAAACACTCCCAAAAATGCCCCAAAAAATAAATATGAATTTTAGAAGGGTCTACGCTCCGTCCCCATACAAGGTGAATGATCCCACAGTGAAATAGCACTGATCAGGGTTTCCCTCTCCATTGGACAGGTTACCTATGGCATGCACATTTCCACAACAGCAGGGCGGGCAGGTCGGAATGGGCAAATGGACAGATGCTGGGAAAGGGGATACAGAGGGCTGCAGGCGGCACATGCTGTGGTGCAGCTGGGGCACAGTGCGGACTAGGCAGATGCCTAGATGGCACCTAGGAATGCTGAAACTGAACAGCAGCCAGACAGCAACTGATGAGTGTCCAACATGGGCACGAGAGTGTTTAGCACAGTGTCACAGGCGATAGTACCCAGCAGGTACCCCCAAGGGCACGGAACATTGGCAGGCGGTGATTGGGGGACGTGCGGACAGATATGCAGGCACCCCTAACCCAGAACCTGCACCATAGGCAGCCACCTACCCACACACAGGATGGCCTGAGACTGCGCACCACCAGCACCACCAGCAGAAGGGCATGTCAGCATGGTGGCACAGGGGTACTGGAGGTGGAGGGGGGCAGTGGCAGCTGCCCAGAGCAGACCATGGCCCAGCCCTGTGTAGGTGGGTGCAATGTACTGCAATAGACAGGCCCTGCCGGACAAACAGTCATGGTATCATCAGGGAATGCACTCTCTCTGTGGCAACATGGTGGTGCAGTGCACCCAAGCAGTGTGTTTGGAAACGGAAGGTCACAGGTTCAAGCCCCAGCTGGGGCTCATGCCAATCCAATCCCCATATTTTACCAACAACTAACTAGTGATAGTAAGATCATAAGATATGCCATACTGGGTCAGACCAAGGTCCATCAAGCCCAGTATTCTGTTTCCAACAGTGGCCAATCTAGCTCATATGTACCTAGCAGTTTCCCCAAGAGACACAAGTTCCACAATGCTTGTACTGGGTCAAGCATTGATATCTTCGGTCACTTCTTAATAATGGTTTATGGACCTTTCCTCCAGGAACTTTTCCAAACCTTTTTTAAACCCAGCTACACTAATAGCCTTTACTACATCCTCCGGTAACAAATTCCAGAGTTTGATTACACGTTGAGTGAAAAAATATTTTCTTTTATTAGTCTTAAATAGTTTACCCTGTAGCTTCATTGCATGTCCCCTAGTCTTTCTATATTCTGATAACATAAACAATCTATCTACGTTTACCCGTTCCAATCCGTTCATTAATTTATAGATTTCTATCATATCTCCCCTCAGCCGTCTCTTTTCCAGGTTAAAGAGCCCTAACCTTTTTAGCCTTTCTTCATAGGAGTATCCTTCCATCCCCTTTACCATTTTGGTGGCTCTTCTCTGAACCTTTTCTAAAATCGCTATATCCTTTTTAAGATACGGCGACCAGAATTGCACGCAATATTCAAGGTGCGGTCTCACCATGGAACAATATAGAGGCATTATAAAATCTTTTGTTTTATTTTCCATTCCTTTCCTTATCATACCTAGCATTCTATTTGCTCTCTTGGCCGCTGCTGCACACTGGGCCGAGGGTTTTAACATGGTATCCACAATGACGCCTAAATCTTTTTCCTGGGTGGTGGTTCCTAATGTGGAACCTTGCATCGTGTAACCATAGTTTGGGTTGTTCTTCCCTAGGTGCATAACCTTGCACTTGTCCACATTAAATTTCATCTGCCATTTTGATGCCCAGTCTTCCAATTTATCAAGATCCTCTTGCAATTTTTCACAATCCTCTTGGGTTTTAACAACTTTAAATAGTTTTGTGTCATCTGCAAATTTGATAACCTCACTCGTTATTCCACTTTCCAGGTCATTTATGAATATGTCAAAAAGCAGCGGACCCAGCACAGAACCCTGGGGTACACCACTATTCACCTTTCTCCATTGGGAAAATTGGCCATTTAGCCCTACCCTCTGCTTTATTGCAGAGAACCTTTATTGCAAAGAACATAAGCATGGCTCAAACACCTCTATTTTACCCTACAGAGCACAGACACCAGAAACATGCACATTACCTAGAGCAGATTACCCCAAATGCAGTGCTGGAGGGCCACAAATCTTTCAGGGTTTATGCTGTCTCCAATCTAAGGATGGAGCGGTACTGGTGGTGGAGGTGGCAGCAGCTGGTGGCCACAGCAGACCATGGCCTAGCCCTGTGCAGGTGGGTGCTGTGCACTGCAACAAACAGTCCCTGTCGGATGTACAGTCATGGACTCCCCAGGGAATACAGCATATCTGTGGCAACACGGTGGTGCAGTGCACGCAGACAGTGTGTGCAAGAGCAGAAGGTCACAGGTTGAAAGCACAGCTGGGGCTCCTGCCAATCTAGTCCACATATTTTTCCCACAACTAAACCGTGATAGTAAGGACAAACCTTTATTGCTGAGAACATACACAAGGTTAATACGCCTATATTTTACCCCACCGAGCACAGACACCATAAACAGGCACATTACCTAGAGCAGAGTCTCCCAAATGCAGTCCTGGAGGGCCCCACACCATTCAGGTTCCATGCTGCCTCTAATAAAGATGCCTGTGCTGCATATCTATGCACCACCCCCATGGTATGCAAATGTATCTCATGCATATTCATGAGGGATAGCATGAAAACCCAAACAGTGTTTGGCACGCCAGGACTGGAGTTGGGAACCTCTGCCGTAAAGCAGCAGCCAACAGGGGCAGACACACCCACACCCACAGGCCCCATTGGCCAATGCCTCCTGGAGAGGCAGGACATTGGGCCCTGCGTGCATCTCCCAATACTAGCACTTGCATACCTTAGCAATACCACCCTACACCTGGGTATACGGTACACAGCTATCAAACGTTTCCTATGATTACTGGCAGATAGCAAGTCCTAGGTTA
Organism: Ichthyophis bannanicus; assembly: GCA_033557465.1. Lineage (NCBI taxonomy): Eukaryota > Metazoa > Chordata > Amphibia > Gymnophiona > Ichthyophiidae > Ichthyophis > Ichthyophis bannanicus. The sequence goes on from CM066049.1 coordinate 68,476,700, forward strand.
AGCACCGTTTGCTCATTGAGCTCCATCATAACAATTTTTCTGATGTCTGCGGTGTGTGCTTCAGGTCTGGTCTCTGACAGTGTTTACCACCCTGGGGAGTGACCACCAACAGTATTGCGTACCATATCCATGCCTGTATTGTGCCCAGGACTGGTGTGGTGGGCAGGGCTGCTAAACTCCTCTATAGTAGCACAATGCTGGCATAGGTGTGGGAGTGTGTGTCTGTCTATACAGTGTGTGGTGGCTGCCAGCACTGTTGCCAGTATTGGCCTGCCAATGTGCATAATGAGGAGCAAGGTACCATGTGTATAGCCCAGACAGGGTGGCCTGGCCAGGATGCATCTGCATAGGGCATAGGGCACTGGCTGGGACATTTTAGTGCCCGGCCACCACCTACACAGACAGGGTGACCTCAGCATGTCCTGCTGGGAGATCACTCTCACCCTGACTGTGCAGTGACGACAGCATGGGTAGGCACCCCCATAGTGCTATATAGTATTTTTGTCATGTGATATTTATGGGCTTCCTTTTGGGGCCCAGTCACTGATTTATCTGCTTGTTGTGTATGCTGACATCCCAGGTCTGGGTGCACACATTTCCACCAGGAACATGCACTATGGACTAGCTAGCAAACTGTTTGCAGCTGGTATGTGTCTTGATGGAGTGCCTTGTAGGGTGCAGTGGCTGAAGGCTTGCTGCAGGAGAATATCAGATAGTGGTGGGGTGCAGCTTAGCATATCCAGGCCTAATGTCTGTCTGCTATTGTGTTATGGATGTGTACAGAGTTGCATTGGCTGCCCTGTAGGGTGTCTGTTCCCCAGCAGGAATGGGGTTGATGGTCCCCTCTACTGCCAACATTGCTGGGAGGTAGAATGTGGATCTGTTGATGGGAGACCTTGTTTACCACCCTCAGCCCTGGAGGAGGGTGGTGGTACATAATCCTCCTTGGGGTCCATGAGGGCTAGACCTGACTGAAACAGACAGATATATCCAAGGTGTTTCTGCAGAAACCACCTATCTCACACATTAACACTGCTTTGGACCTCCAGCATGGCCTATGTCTGCCCTGGAAGGTGCTGTGGACCTGGTGCTGGGCGCCTCACCGCACCCTCAGGTGAGCACAGTACCCGCACAATGTGACGGTGTGTAGCTACTCTGTGCCAGTAAAACACATGGTCAGTACCCCCTACCAGACCGAGGTGCTGTGGGGGTGCACATGGTCAGTTCCCCCTACCAGGCCGAGGTGCTTTGGGGGTGCATACCCCATCTTGTGTTTATCTGTCGACAGCTGATTTGCATGTGCAGTGCATCATGGGTACGGGTGTGCTAACCCTATCCTGGTGACCACAGCAGACTGTCTGTGTGGTGACGTGCACTCCCTCTGCAGCCAGCCAGGGGCTTGTTAGCAGCTATATAGCTGTAGCACAATGGTTACTTCACTGCCTGTGAAGCCAGAGGTAGTGGGTTCAAACCCACAGTGGGGTTCCTTGATAGGGCTGCCCAGAGCATTATCTATTTTTAATGTACATTATTGCTGCCAGCAAAACCACCCTCATTGTGCTGTACCCATAAGGTGCCTCAGAGGGCGCTTTATAGGGTGCCCTATAGGTCACCTTATGGTTACCGTCCATATAAGGTGCACTATACATTATCCTGTGGAGCAACTTATAGGGTGCCCTATAGGGGACATTTTAGGGTGCCGTGGTGGACAGTGCACTTTATAATGTGCCCTATGGAGTGCCTTATAGGGTGACTTATGCGGCACCTTCAATTATGGCACGTGAGGGCGTGTTTGCTGGCAGCAATTAATAAAATATAAATAAAGTGCTGCAGGAAACAATACGTACATTGCAAAGCTGATGCCTCAGTCAACCTTACGTATTAGGCACTCTGGGGAGCAAAGTCATGACCCTTGTATCAACAGTCAGTGCCTTAACCATTGTGCTACACTGCTGTTCCTCCTTGCATGTCAGCGCACCTACTTAGGATTTCCATGCGTTTAAATGCACAGTGCTGCCATCAAACACAGTGCTCTGACCTTGCTGTGCCTCATAGGGGACCCTATATGGCGCACTATAAGGCCACCCTTTCAGCAACATTGTAGGGTGCCGTGGTGGACAGTGCACTTTAAAATGTGCCCTCTGGGGTACCCTATGAGGCGCCTTATGCAGCACCTTATGTTACAATACTTTGAGGGTGTGTTTGCTGGCAGCACTAATTAAAATAAAAATGGAATGCCCCCTACAGCAATATTACCTCTAACAGGTAATGCCTCAGCCAACCTTCTTCATTAGGCACAGTGGGGGATTGAACTCATGACTCCTGCATCATTGGTTAGTGTCTTAACCATTGTGCTCCACTGCTGCTCCTCCTTGCATGTCAGCGCACCAACTTATGCTTTTCATTCCTTAAACTGCACAGTGCTGCCATCAAAAACAGTGCTGTGACCTTGCGGTAACTCATACGGCACCCTATAAAGTCCCCTATAAGCAACATTCTAGGGTGCCTTGGCGGACAGTGCACATTAAAATGTGCCTTATGGGGCGCCTTATGTTAACACGCTTTGAGAGTGCGTTTGCTAGTAGTAGTAATTAAAATAAAAATAAAATACCTCCTAAAGCAATCTTCCCCATAATAGGTAATGCCTCAGCCAGCCTTCCTCATTGGGCACAGTGGGGGATTAAACCCATGATCCCTGCATCATTGGTCAGTGTCTTAACCATTGTACTGTGGCTCTGTTCCTGTGATTATGCATCAGCGCGCCACTTCTGCTTGCCGTGCAACTTTCTCATGCGCTAATGTGCGGGGCGCACTTGAACGCCACGCACATTAGTGCATGATTAATCCTGGTTTTGCTTTTTTCAGCCTGAAACGCCCACTCCTTATATGGCATCCGCACACTAGCGCGCCGCACACCATAACGGGGTTTTAGTAAACATACCCCTAAGTCTTGTCATCTGAGCTTCTAAGGCAAGCTTAGGTTTGATCTCCTCTGGTACTGACTGGCTTGTTCTTCGGGAAGTCCATGGTAGACGCAGTATTCGCCGCCAGCGCCATAATTCAAAGGCATCAATTTTCTTCCTGTCTATCTTTTTCACTGTCCAACTTTCTCACCAGATGTTTATTTATTTATTTATTTATTTATTTATTTATTTACAGTTCTTATATACCACGCTCTTTGGTATCAGCACGGTTTACAGATAACAAATTTCGCATTGGAACAATCCTTTGCTTACATTATAACAGTGTCAGTAACTTGGAGATAACAGGGGAAACTATAATACAAACTATATACAAACAGATATTGAAAATACAAACAGTAATTGAAAATACCATGGCTTAATGAAATTCAATCTTTGTATGGAGAGAGACATCTCTGCTCTTCAGAATCTTGTCTAGATCCTTCATAGCCATTCTGCCAAGAGTAGTGCATTGTCATATTTCTTGACTGCTTGTTGCTTCTTAATTGATAGTTGATTCAAGTAGGTTAAAGGTGTCGACAATTTCAATTTCTTCTCTATCAACAATAAACTTATTGATTTTGCCAGTTGACATGATCTTTATCTTCTTTACATTAAGGTGCAGGCACATTTTAAGACTATGTTCCTTGATCGTGAGAAGCAGATGTTTCAGATCATCTTCACTTTCAGCTTGGAATGTGGTATCATCAGCATAGTGAAGGTTGTTGAGTCTTCCACCAATCTTCACACCTCTGTCTTCATACAATCCTGCTTCTCTGATAATTTGTTCTGCGTATAAACAGGTAAGGGGAAAGTATGCAATCTTGTCGTACACCTTTGCTGAATTTAAACTATTCCGTTTCTGCTTGTTCCGTTCGAACTGTTTCTTAATCATTGTACAGATTGTGCAAGAGAACGATCAGGTGATCTGGTATACCCATGCTTCTTAATGTGGCCCAGAGTTTCTCATGGTTTACACAGTCAAAAGCTTTGCTGTAGTCAATAAAGCACAAATAGATATCCTTTTGGTATTCTTCAGTCTTTTCAAGGATCCATCTCAGATCTGCGGCAAATCGATTTTGCAGGCAGTCTTTAAATTCCAGTGGTATATTCTCAAGGTCATATTTTGCTACATTCATGAGTGGCTTGCTCTTTTTCAACTTTAGCTTGAGTTTGCATACTAGTAGTTGGTGATCTGTACCACAGTCAGCTCCAGGTTTTGTCTTTGATGTTATAGAGCTTTTCCATTGTTGATTTCCACAGATGTAGTCAAGTTTGATTTTTGTACCATCCATTGGGTGAAGTCCATGTGTACAGTCATTGCTTGTGTTGCTGGAAGAAGGTGTTTGAGATGAATAGATCGTTGGTCTTGCAGAATTCTATCAGTTTTTCTCCAGCTTCATTTATGTTGCCAAGTCCATATTTTCCAACCATTTCACCGTCTTCTTTGTTGCCAACTTTTGCATTCCAGTCACCCATGACTCTCATGATATCCTGTTTGCATGTTCTGTCAATTTCAGCTTGTACTTATTCAGAGAACTCATCAATTCATCCTCTTCTGCAGCTGTTGTTGGGGCATATGCTTGAATTATAGTTGTGTTGATAGGCATTCCTCATAGATTAATAGAGATTAAGCATTCACTGACTGCATTGTATTTCATTACAGTTCTTGCAAGTTTCTTCTTTATTATAAATGCAACACCATTTCTTCTTTCTTTCATTTCCAGCATAGTAGACCATGTGATCATCTGATGCAAAGTGCCCGATGCCAGTCCATTTCAGTTCATTGACACCCAACAGATCAAGTTGTACACATTCCATTTCATTCTTGACCACCTCCAACTTCCCGTGGTTCATGCTTCATACGTTCCATGTCCCAATATGTAAGACATCTTTACAGCTTCTGACTCTCATTTCATGCACAAAACCGAAACATCAAGAGGTCAATTTTCAGTGGCATAGCCCGCTGTATCCCTTAAAATGCATAAGAAATCATTATAGTTCTATGTATATTTTTTTATACCATTGTAAATCTATTGGGGGCATATTCAGCAGCAGCTGCTGGCTATATAGAATGTCTATGACCGCATTAACTAAGGCATATATTCAGCAGAGGAAGTTATCCAATCTGCTGCTGAATATGTGGGTTGGCTGGCTACTGGCGCAGCTATCCAGTTAGCAGCAATATTCAGCCACTAAGGTGGTCATTCACAATGGCGAACAGCCGGGTTGGACGTCCAGGTTGGATATCCAACTTGTGATCTGCCCCTGAACGCAATTCTGATCCAAGCGCTCCTCACACATATACAACACTTCTGCAGGGAGCACTGGATGGGGGCAGGAGGGGGCAGAATGGAGGTGGTATGAGGTGGAGCAGGGGAGTGACTATCTGATGGGACATACAGGGCCTATTCAGGTCAGGACCCTGTATGCCCACTGGCACCAATTTAGACAGCCGGCTTATTCCACCTTGAAGGTGGAGTAAGCCCCAGTTGCCCCCTACATCGCATACTGCACACCACTGAAACAGTCTGCTGGACTCGCTGTGCCCCTGCAGCCACGTTCCAGCCCACAGTGGCCAGCAGTGAGGGCCAGACTGTGTTTGCAGGGGCAAATGGATGCCATACCATTCCAAGTCATCCACAGGACAGCTCGTTGCTGTGGTGCCAGGATACCATGGCTCCCACACCCCATTCATGGTAGTCTAGCCTCAGGACGGGCAGCTCATATGCTGATCTCATTGGCATACAGGGAGAGCCCAGACATCTATGTCCCCGATTTTGCCATCACAGGTATGTCTGGGCCCAGTGTGGCAGAATAGAGTCCATCTTCCGCACGTCCGTTTTTTGCATGGCCAATGTGGCCAGATGTGCGGGAAATGGAATGTGCCTCCGCCTGTACAGCACAAATTTTGGTTAAATTAAGATACCATTCAGTTGGTCTGCTAATATCCCCCTATGTAATTTTAAACACAAATTCATTTCTTATCTATTTAAACTTAGATGTGTACTTGAACATATTACATCCATTAAGCAGTTGAATTTTGACACTTAATATTCAACTTTTTGTCCATCTAAAACCATGTCCCCTTTTTTTCAAATGTATCACTTTGGCAGTTTTGGAAACAAAATGGAAAACCATTATATGTAAAAGTGCCCTAGACTTTTTTTTTAAAGTCTGTTACACAGTTGGAGCTGCTCCCAACCCATATCGATTAGCTAGCTCAAACAACCCAAAGTACCTCTCCAAAGAGATGATCTTCCTGGGTTTCTCTTGCTCTTAGGGAAAAGGGAAACTGGAGGAGGCCTTAGCTGCAGTATTCAGAGGCTCGGTTTGCAGCTTGTCGTGCCACAAGGGCTTATATGCATCCTTGATGAGAGCTATGCCATCAGTAAATTAACTACCAGCAGAGTTTCCGAGATGGACAGGCCTCAGCTGAGGTGCCAGACTAATCACTCATCTGGGAAACTGCAGTATGGGACAGTGTTGGTAGCAAAGGATCACATTTCTGTGACAATGACAATAGCACTGATATTATCTGCACAGACGAAACACTTGGTAATTGGCTTCGGTATCTTGCCATGAAAACTGAATGGATGGTCATGGACAACGATCCGCAGGGTTGCCTTGAGTCGACATGAACTTCACAGCTCTTAACGAATAGAAATTTATTTCCTTTTCAGAAGTGGAAACCAATTCCGCTTCTCAAAAAAAAAAAAAAGCACTTCTTTAATTTTTAGAAAAGTCCCCTGAGCCCAAGCCTAATCCTTCTTGGCCCTTCCATCCCACATCTTTCTCTATTTTGTGGTCTTCAAGAACAGGACTAATCCACAATCCTGTTTGGACTCATTATTGCACAACTAAATAGCACCAGCCATAGCATGCAATAATTGGAAATGCCACCAGCATCAGGTCAGCTGGCATAATTTTGAAAAGGAGGACCAGTGAGGTAGGTGACTGGGGATGTCTCCTGCCTCTGGAGATCGCAAGGATGGGTACCCAGAGAGGGCTTAGCCACTAAATGGGTAGGAAGGGGTCGTTCTTTCAAATGTAGGGCTAGATTTGCTGAAAAGCACTTCTGCGTTACTGCATGCAAACAGGTATTAAGGTGTACAGTTCACCAAGGGTCCCATTTTTTTATAATAAGACCTATTTACATGTTAAGATCACAGTGCACTTTTGTAAATCTAGCCCTAGCATTCCAGTAAATTTAGCTCTTTTTAGGCACATTTTGCTTAAGCATAAGCTCCTATTGTTTAGGGTTCAACAGTAGGGAAATTGTCTGTGCACATGTTTGTGTGTGTGTCCATTAATCTCCCAGGAACATAACATAGTAATACAGGAAATTACGGAGGCAGACGGACTCTTAGTTCTCCCAGTCTGTCCAGTTTCCCTTGACTACACTGCCATAGCTAAGAATATCTCCCAGTTGTCGGTCATATAAGTTTGACCCCCTACACTGATCTAGTTCTTGCCCTTGCCACTGCCCAGCACTGCACAAAAAGCATCTCGTAGCTTGAGATCCTACTTCAAAATCACCGTTTCTTAGTTAAGTCCTTAGCTGGAAAGTACAGTATAGCCGGGACACACTCCACCTGCTACTTCAAAATTTGCCCCCCTCCGCTGATTCTGTTTTTATTATATTCCTTCCTTCTTTTGTGTTATTTATAGACTCCTCTCTTAAAAAAGCTATAGTACTTATGATTGATATATTTGAGAAGGATTCATATTTCTCAGAACATACTAAAGTCCTGGTGCCATTTTAAGTTGGTTGACCTCATAACATTTTAGGAGCTCAATGCAGCCACATCACTACACGGTCATGAAACATCAATTTTTCAAGCACAACTGTCTTCCCATCAGCAAGAAAACAGAAAGCAAAAATAACAGTACCTTATAATCTTGTGGCTTCATTTATTTGTTTGTTTTTTTTAACTTTGAAGGCTTAGTCAGATGTTTAATGATCTCTCTCTCTCTCTAGAATGCTTTACAGCACATAAATATTTTGTCACAGGCTGTGGTTGTAAATTTTCTACAGGTCTTTAACACTCTAATCATCTCTCTTTTTCTGTTCTCTCTTTTAAAAGTGGCATTATGGTTATATGCCAAGCACAACACTGTAAACTTCAACATGATTTACCAGAAACAAATTGTTTAAAAGAAATAAAATCCATTTGAGCATTTCCCATATGCACAGCAACACACTACATGTTACTTTTCTTATTTTGCGGAGCCTGGCCAAACACCGGCAAAGGGGAAATGTGTTTAGAAGCTAAATTTCAGGGGTTTGCAGTCTGAATCCCATAAATGGGAGCTCTGAAAGATCAACTCGCTTTGAAACAAGTGGGGTACTCAAAGAGAGAGACTTTGTAAAGTAGGGCCTGAAACAATTTTTGTTACTTTGTTTAAAATGCAGTATTAGAGAATTTAATGTGGTTTCTTTTTGTGTTTTTGCACACATTCGCTTTAATGACGTGCCTTCCATATATGCCGCAGCTTTTCTGTGTGCGCACATCAAATATATGTGAATTCCTACATAGTACACGTGTACAAATGATTTACACTCGCTTTTCATTTTATGGCATCCCATCATTCTGTTATCATTACAAATGTAAATAGTTAATATTGTTATCCAAGTTGTGCTACCTGTTATATGTACTACAGTGTTAACCCCCCGCCGTAAATACCTCATGTTCCATGTGAACCGCACTGATGTTGAAGAGCGCGGTATATAAACAAATTAAATAAATAAAATAAATAAATAAAATTAAATAAAAATGCCCAAATGTGCCTGAAATGCACGTCCATCTTTATTTCGACAATTTCTGGTCACCATCTTTGGATTTTTAAAAATTTGTCAATCGTTTACATCTGTCTTTTAGAATTTTTAAATAACTTATATGCTACGAGATGTTCTCACTTTTTTTTGGGCCACCCTGTAGAATCAATTTTATGTTCATGTTTTTAAATTTCCTCATGCTTCATTCTGGACTCCCATTACACTTGTTTTTTTTTGTTGTTTTTTTTGATTCCCCCTACTTCAGTCCATCCCTTGCGTTCCTCACAGGCCAATTGGTTAATAGTTCCTTCATATAAAGTTGTTTGTTAGGAGTGTGCACGTCAATCTTATTTCATATGTTTAGCTCCACTGTTATCGAACTCTCTACCAGATTATCCACACTGTGAATACTCTCTTCCTAAATTTTAAATCGTGACTTAAAACCTGGCTCATTGAGCGCTCGTTTTTCCTGTTTGTTAGTCTCAAGCAGAGCTACGATGATGTCCCTCCCTCATGTAACTTGCAGCTTGACGTGTTAGGAAATTACTTCTGTGCTACTTCACTCCCATCCTATTATGCCAGTGTGTTTTTTGGAATCTGTTTTTGTGATTTGATTTATTTGTTTTCTGTATTGGCCATTTTTATTCATCCTGTAAGCTGCCTTGATGTCATTGTGCCAAGGCCGCATGCCAAATACAATAATAAATAAATACACACATAAATAAATTAATTTGGAAACAAAGGGAAAAAGACAACAAAATAGCTTTATTTTATTTAGTTTTGTTTCAAACAGAAACACCACCAAAAACTGAAACAAAATGTATTTCGTTTTGTTTTAGGGAATAGCATGCAGTTTCACCAAATATCACACACTATTTGAAAATACGGTATGTTTTCCATTAAGTCAAATTAAATAAAATGGGAACTATCTCAAAATGAAATGATGAAAAAAAAAGCTGGAATGAAATACATAAAGAATGAAATGAAAACTGTGGTTGCGTATATGCCTGGAAAACATCTGCTCCTGGAAGCTATCCTGTAAAGATTTGGTGGACGTGAAAGCACCTTTTAGAGTGCGTGTGGACGTCGGCATTAAGACGTGTCCTGATAGTGTTTTAGAAAAGGCTTTGCTAAGTGCACTTGCTTTTGCCAGTATAAGAAGCTGGAGAACCGATTTTGTAAATCTACATGCGGGGAAAAATCAATGGGGGAAACTTGGCAACTTCCTCATGCAGGTGGCTGCAGTAGTAGAGATTTTTCCAAACCTACTTTTATAAATGCCACCTATTAACTACAGATTCCACTATTTTTAACTAGTTTCCATTTGGATGGGGAATTAAACAATGAGGCATTAAGGAGGATAACTGCAGCCTAGGTAAACAGCCACCCTTGTTGCCTCAGAGTGAGGGGTTCGTATCCCTGTCCTCCATAATTGACACTGTGGACATCCTGCCCGATGTCGTCATACATGGTCCCCTGCAGCTCCAGATGCTACATTTGCACCCTGTCGCATACTCTCTGCATGTGTTCCCTCTTCTGATTTGCATGTCCCTCCCTCTTGTACTTAGCCTCTATGCTCTGAGTTGTGTTGACTGTTCAGCTCACTCCTGGCCTTCACTCTATTCCGGACTGACCAGTTGCTACCTTCCTGTATGGATGTTAGGGGCATGGTTCTTACTGTCCACAGCAAATCCAAGGTGCACAGATGCTTCAGTATCGCGCATCCAGCATTTTATTTTCCGATGTGCATGGAGACTGCACTCGGTGTGCACATGCGCTGGCCCATGCACACATGGTGTGCGTATTGTGCTGGGCCATGCATTCACTACTACCGTGCTAGTGACATGGCTGGCACAGTGGTGGTAGCGTACTTTGGCCACACCCCTTGTATTTACCGCAACCTTTGGCCTTTGGCGCAGTAGTACCGCATGAATTCCGTGCACTAACCCCATGCTCCCTACAGCACTTTAGTAAACCTGCCCCAAGAGCACAAGAAGGAGCAGTGGGATTTGAATCCTGGCGTCCCTGGTTTTCCGCATCCTGCCCCAACATCTAGCTTACTCTTCCACTCCATGTGTGCTATGTTTGGGCCTTTTTTCATGATGTTTAGATCTTTAAGTTCATTTCATGCATTTGCTTTAATAAAAATGTTTTAAACATGCATTTGACTTTTTAAATGTATGCTAATCATCAACTTTAGGCACATTCATTTGTAGGTTAGGGTACATTAAATCAATTTATCAAACAGTACATTTTTTAATGCATGTTAGTGAACCAAATACACACAAAGGGATGCATGTCCCTAATACCATGCGCATAGTGGGGCAAAACCAAGAGTAGATCATGTTTGGGTCGTCCTGGGTGAAGCGAATGCACTACTACGGTTGAGGATAAATTTCAAACGAATCCCTCAACAATTAATCATGGTTGCCTGTTAGTCCACTTGAATACAGAGAAACAAGGGTCCTGGGTGTTAGAGCGCACATCCAGCCAATACTTCAGTTATTTTCATCTGGATACATCGCCCCATCTCTGAAATCGGGAACCAAAAAGAGGCAAAAAACGCATCCACATTTATGCTAAGGGTAGAAGAAAACTTTTTTTAAAAAGTAAAATGAGAGCAGCAAGAGGCAAAGTTCTCTGTAGCTTATGTCTCTAGGTATAGAGAGAACCCAGAAGTGAAATTAGTATAACCATTTATTCTACGCACGAGATACAGAAATCATCCAGGACACTGTCATGTTCTTGTCATCTTTTCCAAGTAGAAGTAAATCGTCAAGATAATGACCTTTCACTATGCATGCAACACTGTAGAAAATATGATGTATGAGGAAGTAGGACTTTCATGAAGATTCCAGAAAGAAGACTCTCTCTTTAATGTGCTAATATATCCAGAAGATCTTGCACATTTGTGAGCATCGTATCTGCTACTAAGCCAATGTAAGTATCACCCAAAGGCAACCATGTGCCTGAGCTTTCGAGATTATATCTCAGTGGACAACAGATGTGGATTTGAAAGTTCTTATATGGCAATGTTTGGATACGTTTCATGGCGCTCCAATAAAAGGTTCCACAGTCTGCAAAGAATCCAGTTTCCTCAAGGACCAATGTGGTTATGGCTTCTTTATTCTAACAGAATCAAAGTGAGTGCCGTTTTTAGGTGTGTTCCACATCCGATGAAATCACCTATTGTTGAGGGTCAATTCATTTATCTGTCCATACTCGTAGCTTTGTTTGTGCATGCCTACGAAGACGGAATGCAGCAGGCCACGTACCTCATTCCTGCAACACACACTCACACTAACCTTTAGTAAAAAATGACCCAAAATTAAAAACACGTGCCTACTAAATTCTCTAATCACTTTTGTTCAACAGCTGTAAATCAATGTTACATAGCATCAGAGATAGAAATGAACACCGTGGAACCTCGCATAGCAAAAAGCCCCTAACATTAACATTATTTTAATTTTCTTGAAAGGAAAGAACATACCATTGCAGTTCCAGAACCCTATGCCTGCATCAGAAATCTCTTGTTCAATGGTGCCCAACATTTCACCAAAGTTTAGCAATACTGTAACCAGTTGCTGGTGGTTGGGTTCAAATCCCATCTCTGGCTAGTGGAGTTCTAAGAAGTATGGTTGAGTAGATGGTATTGTGGGTCATGCTCAACATAAATCAGTTTCTGGGCAGAGACATGACAACCTTACCACAAGAGTTCCTCTATATGGCAATAACGGTCACCTCATTTAGACAAATGGCCATGGAAATACTGGCAAACAGTCCATAAGACACACATTTTTGAACCCAAGCCTTGGACAATGAGTTTTCAGTCTGACATACAGTGATGCCTCGAACTTGCCAAAGTTTATTTCAACTCGCACAAGGAAAACCAAAACATTGAGATCCTGCAAAAATTACGCCACTGTAAAGCAATAGCAGAGTGGAGGAGTAGCCTAGTGGTTAGAGCAACTGCCTCATACTCAGAAGATCAAGGGTTCAATTCCCACTGGCACTCCTTGTGACTTTGGGCAAGTCACTTTACCCTCCATTACCTTGGAAGAAAAGGCTGGCAATCTACTTCCAGTGATGCATTGCCAAGAAAACCCAGAGGTAGCTGGGTCGCTATGAGTCAACACTGACTTGATGGCACTAAAAAAAATAAAAGCAATAGCAAACAGAGCAGCTGCAACAAACCTTTTCACGTTCACAAATTACCCTTTTGACAAAATCAGTGCAGGTCATTTTCAACAGCAGGGTTTCATTTACTTAATCTTGAAGTTAAAATAAAGCCTTAAATATCCAATAAATCAGTTTTACACTTTCCTTTCACCCTGATCCTCCCAGGGGCCATAGGCATAGGAGTAGAGCTTTGGATTTAGGTCCTCCAAGAGGTGAGCAGCATCTCCAGCCTCCTCCTTGCCTGCAGTTACCGCAAACCTCTTTCTGGAAAATTCTCAGTACAAAAGGCTCATCTCTCTGTCAAGAATAATCGTATATATCCTCAATTTAAAACACAGAAGAGAACTTTCTGGTTACATTTCATACCCAGCAGAGAGCTTGTAGTTTAAATTTAATAATAAGTTGAAGCCTAGAAGCAGCAAAGAGCTATAATTTAAATCAAATCAGAATATAGCTTACCTCAGCAGCACAGGACAGGGTACTGTGTAGCAGCCCTCTTTTAATAAGTGTTATTTCCCTCCCTCCCTCCCCAACACCCACCCACCCCTGGGATAATCGCAGCTTTATAGGTACTTACACATCTTAAAAGACAGGAGGTGCTCTCAGGTGAAGCTCGTTACCCAAATCAGCCATACACTAAGGACCTGAGATTAATTACTTAAGGATCTAAACACAAACTTAAAACTAGGATGCAGACAGCAGTCCAGCAGCGAGATGGGGGCTTTCCAGTCTTTTGCATTGAGTGTCACATCATGTATGATTTTCTCCCAGTTGGTGAGAGGTCTTACGTGTGCACTAGGTGCAAGGAGCTCTTTGCTCTCAGGGAATGAGTCCGTTCTCTAGAGGCTAGAGTAGCAGACTTGGAAAACATAAGAAAGACAGAGAGGTACATAGACGAGACCTACAGGGATATAGTCCTGAAGTCCCACCTCCAGTCTGGCAGCATTCCTGTTGCCATGGAGGAGAGAGGTCATGTGACAGGAGAGCATCACCCTGGAGTGGCAGGAGGTGATCCTGTAACTAGGACCTGTCCTCCAGATGATGTAAAATCCTCTCGCACCGAGGAAGTTTCTCCAGGGCCATGTGCCCATGAGGGAAGGGTTAGGACAGCCTTTTTGTTGGTGATTCGATCATTAGGCATGTAGATAGCTGGGTGGCTGGTGGACGTGAGGATCGCCTGGTAACATACCTGCCTGGTGCGAAGGTAGCGGACCTCACACGCCACCTAGATAAGGTCTTAGATAGTGCTTAGGAGGAGTTTGCTGTCTTGGTACATGTCGGTACCAATGACATAGGAAAATGTGGTAGTGAGGTTCTGGAGGCTAAATTTAGGCTTTTAGGTAGGAAGTTGAAATCCAGAACTTCCAGGGTAGCCTTCTCCGAAATGCTTCCCGTTCCACGCGCAGGACCCAAAAGGCAGGCAGAGCTCTGGAGTCTCAATGCGTGGATGAGACAATGGTGCAGAGATGAGGGTTTTGGATTTGTTAGGAACTGGAGAACATTCTGGGGAAAGGAGGGGCTCTTCCAAAGGGATGGGCTTTATCTTAACTGGGATGGAACCAGGCTGCTGGCATTAACCTTTTAAAAAGGAGATAGAGCAGCTTTTAAACTAGATAATAGGGGAAAGCCGACAGTCACCCAAGAGCGGATGGTTCAGAAGAATGCATCCTTGAAGGATGCTACCAAAAGCAGAGAGGTTCCAAAAAAGAGTAAAGTAGCCGAAATGTCCTCAAGTATGGAGCTTAAAGATCCTAAATTACCCATGTCTAACAATAGCCAAATCAATATGAATAAAATAAGTCTCTAAAATACTTGTATGCAAATGCTAGAAGTCTAAAAAATAAGATGGGCGAGTTAGAATATATATCACTAAATGAGAGGTTAGATATGATTGGAATATCAGAGACATGGTGGAAGGAGGACAACCAGTGGGACACTGATACCTGCGTACAAACTATATCGTAATGATAGAGCTGATCAAATTGGTGGAGGGGTTGCGCTCTGTTAGAGAGGGCATTGAGTCAGAAAGGATTAAAGTTTTGCAGGAAACAAAATTTGCTGTAGAATCTCTATGGATTGAAATTCCATGTAAAAAGGGGAAGACGATGGCAGTGGGGGTGTACTATCGACCGCCTGGCCAGAATGAACAAATGGATGATGAAATGCTCAAAGAAATCAAGGAAACTAACAAAAGTTATAACACAGTAAAAATAATGGGTGATTTCAATTACCCCGGTATCGACTGGGTCAGTGTCACGGCAGGACATGCTAGGGAGATAAAGTTCCTAGATGAAATTAATGACTGCTTCTTGGAGCAGCTGGTAAATGAACCGACCAGAGGGGAAGCCATATTAGACCTAGTCTTTAGTGGAACACCAGATCTATTGCAAGAGATAAGGGTGTTGGGGCCACTTGGCAATAGTGATCATAGCATGATCGCCTTTGATTTAATTAGTGGAGAAGGGATAGTAAGGAAATCCACAGTACTACCTTTTAACTTTCGAAAAGGAGACTATGAAAAAATGAGGAAAATAGTTAAGGAAAAACTAAAAGAAGCAGTTGCAAAGGTTAAAGATTTACATCAAGCTTGGGTGTTATTGAAAAATACTATCTTGGAAGCCCAGACCAGCTGTATTCCATGCTTTAAGAAAGTGGAAGGAAGTCCAAAAAACTGCCAGCATGGTTTAAAGGTGAGGTCAGAGAGGCTGTTGCCAAAAAAGCATCTTTCAGGAAATGGAAAAAAAAGCCAAACGACGAAACCTGGAAACAGCACAAGCACTGTCAAGTCAAATGCAAGGCATTGATAAGGCAGGCAAAGGGATAATTTGACAAGAAGCTTGCTGCAGAAGCAAAAACGCAAAATAAAGACTTTTTCAAGTACATTCGTAGCAAAAAACCTGTGAGAGTCAGTTGGTCCATTAGATGATAGAGGGGTTAAAGGTTCACTAAGAGGCGACAAGGCGATAACTGAGAGATTGAATGAATTCTTTGGTTCGGTCTTTAATGAGGAAGATGTAGGGATGTTACCCATGACTGACGTGGTATTTAAAGGTGCAGAAGAATTGAAGGAAATATTGATACATTGGGAAGATGTATTACAACTATTAGATAAACTGAAGAGTAGCAAATCACCTGGGCCAGATGGTATACATCCAAGGGTGTTGAAAGAACTGAAATATGAGATTGCAGACCTGCAATTAGTAATTTGTGAACTATCATTAAAATCATCTCTAATACCTGAAGATTGGAGGATGGCCAATGTAACACCAATTTTTAAAAAGGGTTTCAGGGGTGATCCGGGAAGCTACAGACCGGTGAGCCTGACGTCAGTACCGGGAAAAATGGTAGAAACCATCATTAAGAATAAAATTATTCAGCATGTAGATAGTCATGGCCTAATGGGAGACAGCCAACATGGCTTTAGACAAGGAAGATCTTGTCTTACTAATCTGTTATGTTTTTTTGAAGGTGTGAATTAACAGGTGGATAAAGGTTGATATGGTGTATCTGGACTTTCAGAAAGCCTTTGACAAGGTCCCTCATCAGACACTTTTGGCAAAACTAAAGAGTCATGGGATAGGAAGTAGTGTACTATTGTGGATCAGGAACTGGTTAAAAGATAGAATGCAGAGGGTAGGGCTAAATGGCCAATTTTCCCAATGGAGAAAGGTGAATAGTGGTGTACCCCAGAGATCTGTGCTGGGTCTGCTGCTTTTTGACATACTCATAAATGACCTGGAAAGTGGAATAACGAGTGAGGTTATCAAATTTGCAGATGACACAAAACTATTTAAAGTTGTTAAAACCGAAGAGGATTGTGGAAAATTGCAAGAGGATCTTGATAAATTGGAAGACTGGGCATCAAAATGGCAGATGAAATTTAATGTGGACAAGTGCAAAGTTATTCACCTATTTATTTATTTATTTACATTTCTTTTATACCGCGCTATTCAACATCAGTGCGGTTTACATAGAACATAAAACATACATGTTGCATATAATGAAACAGTGTTTACAGGGAGAGAAGAACAACCTAGGGAAAAACAACCTAGGGAAGAACAGCCCAAACTATGGTTACACGATGCAAGGCTCCACATTAGGAACCACCACCCAGGAAAAAGATTTAGGCGTCATTGTGGATAACATGTTAAAACCCTCGGCCCAGTGTGCAGCAGCGGCCAAGAGAGCAAATAGAATGCTAGGTGTCATAAGGAAAGGAATGGAAAATAAAAGAAAAGGTATTATCATGCCTCTATCATTCCATGGTGAGACCGCACCTTGAATATTGTGTGCAATTCTGGTTGCCGTATCTTAAAAAGGATATAGCGATATTAGAAAAGGTTCAGAGAAGAGCCACCAAAATGGTAAACGGGATGGAAGGATACTCCTGTGAAGAAAGGCTAAAAAGGTTAGGGCTCTTTAATCTGGAAAAGAGATGGCTGAGGGGAGATATGATTGAAGTCTATAAATTAATGAACAGAGTGGAACGGGTAAACATAGATCGATTGTTTACGTTAAGAGAATATAGAAAGACTAGGGGACATGCAATGAAGCTACAGGATAAACTATTTAAGACCTAATAAAAGAAAATATTTTTTCACTCAACGTGTAATCAAACTCTGGAATTTGTTACCAGAGGATGTCGTAAATGCTGTTAGTGTAGCTGGGTTTAAAAAAGGTTTGGACAAGTTCGAGGAAAGGTCCATAAACCCTTATTAAGCAGGGACCCAGGATATCAATGCTTGACCCAGTACAAGCATTGTGGAACCTGTGTCTTTTGGGGAAACTGCTAGGTACGTATGACCTAGATTGGCCACTGTTGGAAACAGGATACTGGGCTTGATGGACCTTGGTCTGATCCAGTATGGCATTTATGTTCTTATGAGCACAGGTTTACATAACACCACCTCAATGGACGATGTTAGTTTTACTGGTAAGCGTGCCATGCCCCAGGGTATGTTGGCCATGTCCCAACTGTAAAAGTGGAGGCCTTGCACTTAAAGCATGTTAGGTTTTTGCACTTTACATGCAATTAGTGATAAAACTATCACACTTTAAGAAAAGCGCCCCTTAATTTGATTGGCAATCTATCAAATAAAATTGAATCGTGAAATATGAAATGAACCAAACGTTTTTTTTGTCCCTGCACACTTCTAACTCTTATGAAATCAAACAATACAGAAATGGCAGTCTTTATCCAGTGTTTTCTTCCATTTTTATTCTGCATTCCATAGTCTTTCTTTTGTATGGAGAAGATTGTGGAAGTCCCACAAATCAAAAGGATGCACTTTAAAAGAAACAGGACTCGCTCTGGGGTCTGTAACTTATATAATGCAAATGCTATCCCCGACTTTGGATATGTGCATCCTAGAGATGGGTTCATGAATCCTGAGCAGAAATCAAGTTCAGGTAACAATTTTGATTTATTAACCTGGCTTTCAGTGTGATGCTTTCATAGAATATTTCATATGTTAGTTTCTGATCTACTAAGGAAGTCTGGATCAGCAGAATATAAATGTTTTCAGATAATTGAATATCAAAATTGAATATCAAGTAGTGCGTCTGCAGAAGACGAAAAAGGTTTCCCTCTCCTAGGACTGAGAGAGAGGGAGAAGTCTTGCTGCTATTTAAAATCTCAGTCTGTTAGGAATAAGCTTGTGACTGTATTATGGATTCTTGCACAATAGAACATTGCATTCATCGTCTCATACTGCATATACAATTGGGCATCCCTAACTCTCAGAAGCATGTTGTCTGCGGTAGCATCTGAAAAGGAAGGATGAACTAAGCCCTGTCTCACACCAGCAGCAACCGGTTTACCTTTCTGAAGCTGCTTGCTTGCATTACAATCATCGTCACAAGGACAGATTCCTATTGTGACACTTCCTATTTTTGTTACAAGTGACCACATGAAATGTGATTTCCAAAAAAAAATTTGCTTTCTGCATATGGTCCTCAGGAAAGACGATAAACTGAGTTAAGTTTCATTATTCTAGAAAAGAGCGTGAAGGAGATTTTTCTTCCTTTCTGATTCAGGTATCAACAAAGTTTTCAGTTTCACACATTTTTTGCTTAAAAAGCCTCCAGGATGTTTAGTTTGTGTATGTTTTGTTTTTTAGAGATTGTCATCTTGAATCTGTTCTTAAATGAAAAGAACATAGACCTAACTAGAAAAGTGCAAGGTTCTTTAAAGCTGCTTCATTGCATGGTTTGATGAACCTGGAAATATGTCTTTCAGTTACATTTTTGTATTTATTTTTTAAGTTTTAGATGAACCATATGGGCTGTGGTTACTAAAATGAGATGGGGTTCGCTACCTTAGCATGCATTAAGAGGCAAAAACTAGTACAGGAGGCAAAATGTGTCCGTGCTATGTATTGGGGAGATGGCTGACACATGCTCCTGCAGTTATAATGGTGAAAAGCACTCATCGTGTTAAAACTGAAATTGCAATTTAATGCGAGTGTACCCATGCTAACTACAATAGTGACGCTATTTACTCCCATGCCAACCACAGTCGATGCCCGCTCTCCATTGCTAACCCATCCTGTCCCAGCCTGTTGAACACTAAGCAATCGGTGCAAGATTTTTACTGCACTGGCTGTATGGTGACAGCTACCATAGTCCCATGCTGTTTAGCATGCACTTCACAGCTGGGTAAACATTAACATGCTTTAGAAAACATGCCCCTGTATAAACAAATCAGAAATGGAACAAAAATCTTGCATTATCATACAAGAATTAAAGCATACATGCAGATCAATAAGTTGGTGGCTCTTTCAAATTTAGCAATTGCGTTCTGTTTTCTTGCTGTAGCAAATAGGGATCTGCATTTGTTAGTGAGTCTTAAAAGATTTGGTGCACACTAAGGGGTATGTTTAATAAACTGCGGTAATCGTGAATAACGCGCGTTATGTAACGTTAACGATCGTTAGCGCATCATAACGCGTGTTATGATGGGCTAACGATCGTAATGCTCCGTGGCGCGGTAAAACACCGCAGAAGGTGGAGAGAGGGCGGAGAGAAGGGGTCAGTGGGCGGAGAGTGGGCGGGGAGAGGCTCCCCTCACACTAACGCGCTGATTTTCAGAGATGAATTCCAACGCGAATGAAAACCTGCCGTTAAATGCACATTACAGGGGAGAGAAACGATTTCAGTGTCCGCAATCTACAGCCCAGGCAGGGAAACCAAAAAACAGTGATAAGTGTGATACATGTGCACAGAACAAAAGGGCACAGAAACACTGAAAATGACCCCAACAAACTGGAAAAAAAAAAAACCAAGCTGGCCAATAGTGGTATCAATGAGAAACATCAACCCCTCCCCCGCCCGAGTAAGCTCCATAGAACAGATATAAATCATGGAAGGGTCTATACGCTGTCCCCATACAAGGTGAATGAGCCCACAGTGAAATAGCACTGCTCAGGGTTTTCCCCACCATCGGACAGGTGCACATGTTCCGCAACATCAGGGCGGACATGTCGGAACGGCAACTGGACAGATGCCGGAGAAGGGGATACAGAGGGCCGCAGGCGGCACATGCTGTGGTGGAGCTGGGCCACTGTGTGGACTAGGGTGATGCCTAGGTGGCCCATACGAATGCTGAAACAGCGGAGCAGCCAGACAGCAACTGCTGAAGGTCCAACATGGGCATGAGTGGGTTTCCCAAAGTGTCACAGGGGATAGTACCCAACAGCTACCCCCAAGGGCACGGAACATTGGCAGGCGGGGCTGGGGGGGAGCGTGGACGTCTATGCAGGCACCCCTACCCCAGAACCCGCACCATAGGCAGCCACCTACCTGCACACTGGATGGCCTGAGACTGCGCACCACCAGCTCCACAAGCAGAAGGGCATGTCAGCATGGTGGCTGAGGGATACTGGTGGTGGAGGGGGCAGTGGCAGCTGCCCAGAGCAGACCGTGTCCTAGCCCTGTGTAGGTGGGCGCCATGCACTGCAACAGACAGGCCCTGTCTGACCAACAGTCATGGTATCACCAGGGAATGCACCATCTCTGTGATAACATGGTGGTGCAGTGCACAAAACCAGTGTATTCAGAAGGTCACAGGTTCAAGTCCCAGCTGTGGTTTCCACCAACCCAGTCCTCATATTTTACCCACTACTATAACGTGCTAATACAGACAGAACCTTTCTTGCAGATGACGTAAACATGCCCAAAACACCTACATTTTACCCTACAGAGCACAGACACCATAAACATGCACATTACCTAGAGTAGAGCCTCCCAAATGAAGTCCTGGAGGGCCAAACACCATTCAGGTTCCATGCTGCCTCTGATAAAGATGCCTGTGCTGCATTTCTATGCGCCACCCCCATGGTATGCAGATGTATCTCATGCATATTCATGAGGGACAGCATGAAAACCCGACCAGTGTTTTGCACCGCAGGACTGGAGTTGGGAACCTCTGCCATAAAGCAGCAGCCAACAGGGGCAGACACACCCACACCCACAGGCCCTATTATCCAAAGCCTCCTGGAGAGGCAGGACTTTGGGCTCTGCATGCATCTCCCAATACTAGCACTTGCATACCTTAGTAATGCCACCCTAAACCTGGGAATATGGTACACAGCTATCAAAAGGTTGCTATGATTACTGGCAGATAGCAATTCCTAGGTTAAGTACAATTTTTGGAGTGAGCTGCATCATAGCAACCTTTCTGATGTCTGTGGAGTGTGCTACAGGTCTTGTGTCTGACAGTGTTTACCAATCTGGGGAGTGACTCCTACAGTATTGCGTACCATAGCCATGCCTGCACTGTGCCCAGGACTGGTGTGGTGGCCTGGGCTGCCCAACACCTCTATAGTTGCACAATGCTGGCATAGGTGTGGGGAGTGTGTGTCTGTTTATCCAGTGTGTGGTGGCTGCCAACACCCTCCCCAGCCCACACTGCTAGCACTGTTGCCAGTATTGGCCTGCCAATGTGCATAATGAGGAGCAAGGTACCGTGGGAATAGCCTGGATAGGGTGGCCTGGCCTGGTCGCATTTGCACAGGGCATAGGGCAATGGCTCGGACATTGTAGTGCCCGGTACCACCTGCACGGACAGGGTCGCCATAGCATGTCCTGCTGGGAGGTCACTCTCACCCTGACTGAGCAGTGACCATGGCATGGCTAGGTTCCCCCATAGTGCTATATAACATTTCTCTCATGTAATATTTATGGGTTTTCTTTTGGGGCCCAATCACTGACTTATCTGCTTGGTGTGTATGCTGATATCCTTGTTCTGGTTACATGCATCTCCTCCAGGACCATGCACTATGGACTAGCTGGTGGGCTGTCTGCAGCTAGTATGTATCTTGCTGGAACACCTTGCAGGGTGCAGTGGCTGGAGGCTTGCTGCTGGTGAATGTCAGATAATGGTGGGGGGCAGCTGAGCATTTCCAGACCTGCCGTCTGTCTACTATTGCGTTATGGATGTGTACTGCATTGCCTGCCCTGTAGGGTGTTTGATCCCTAGCAGGCCTGGGGTGATGGTCCCCTCTATTGCCACCATTGCAGGGGGGTAGAAAGTGGATCTGTTGGTGGGAGATCCTGTCCCCTACCCTGAGCCCCAGAGGGTGTGTTGGGTGGTGGTATGTAATCTCCCTGTGGGTCCCAACACCCCCCTTCACTTGCATCATGTGACCATGGCACCCACACAGGGTATGCACTTTTCTGGGTGCATCATAGTCCACAAGGGCTAGATGTGACATACAGATGAACACAGGCATATCCTAGGGGTGTTTGCAAGGACTACCTATCACACATTGGCACTGATGGGGACCTGCAGCATAGCCTATCTCAGCACAGCCAGGTGCTGTGAGAATGGTGCTGGGCACCATACCTCTCCCTCAGGATGAGCACAGGACCTGCACACTGTGACGGTCTGTAGCTACTCTGTGCCACTAACACACACCGTCGGCACCCCCTACCAGGCTGAGGTGCTGTGGGGTGTATACCCCATCTTGTGATCATCTGTAGACTGCTGATTTACATGTGCTGTGCATCCTGGGTACGGATGGGTTGACCCTTTCCTAGTAACCACAGCAGAATGTGGGTGTGGTGCCATGCAGTCCTCCTGTAGCCAACCAGGTATTTATTGACAGCTCTAGCCCACTGGTTACTTCACTGCCCATGGAGCCAGAGGTCATGGGTTCAAAACCCACAGTGGGGTTCATTGATAGGGCTGTCTTAGGCATTGTCTGTTTTTATTGTATATTAGTGCTGCCAGCAGAACCACCCTCAGGGTGCCTTATATGGTGTCCTATAGGGGACATTATAGGGTGCCTTGGCAGACAGCGCACTTTAGAATGTGCCCTATGTAGTGCCTTCTAGGGTGCCTTATGTGGCACCTTAGGTTACGCCACTGTGAGGGTGTGTTTGCTGGCAGCACTATTACAGTACAACTAAACTTCCTCACAGCCCAATACTTAACCCTTTCCAGGCCAAGCCCAAAACTTTCGGGATCCAAACTTCTGCCTAAATATTACTATCAAATGGTGTATAATACATGGTATATAATACATGACCATGGCAGAGGGAAAGGCACTATTAGAACATATTGAATAAGACGGGTACAATTTTCCTGACATATGCAAACTTTAACCCGGCTGCAGAATGTGGATTAAAATATTATAGTAGGCCTTCAAAGGGTTACACATGATGACTCAGCTAGCCTTATTCATTGGGCACACTGGGGAATCAAACCCATGACCCTTGTACCATCAGTCTGTGTTCTAACCATTGAGCTACACCTCTGTTTCTGTATTTGGGTGTCTGCGCACGTTCTTAAGCTTAACGCGCAGTAACGCGCCCTGTAACGATCGTTGCTGCGCGGCGCCTTATAACGCGCGTTATTGGTAACGATGTACCGCCCATGTCCTTTTTTGGCATTTCTTCTATTAACGCGGCTCCTAATGCGAATCGCACTAACGCAGTTTAGTAAACATACCCCTAAATTTGTTTAACCAATGAATTAATGCTCACATTGATTAGCATGCATTAGCATTTTTTTATTAAAACAAGTGTATGAAATGAACTGAAAGTCTGAGAATTGAGGGGAAAAGGTTTGAGGGGGTTATTTTAGAAGCGTTATTTATGGTATAGACATACGTAAATGACCAATTTAGATAAGTCCAGTTTATTCATCACTGTTCATACTGGGAGTTATTCCATCCCTGCTATTCGTGGCCTTTCCCGGCCCCATCCTCCTTCCCCACGTGTTGTACGAGGAAGTTAGTTGGGGACAGGAAAGGGGAGGATTGGGGGTGGTGTTAGGGTGGGCAGTGGGCTGTCACCGGCCCCGGCCATACAGGGCCGATTCTAATGTTGGCCCTGTACATCTGGGGCTGGTGACTTGAACGGGGAAGTCATTCCACTTCTGAGGTGGAATAACTTCCCCGATTCAGCTGGATCAGTGGGCCTTGGGCTGGGAAGGGGCAGCAGGGGGCAGAAGGCATTCCCTGCAACCCAACCCT
This sequence comes from Ichthyophis bannanicus, assembly GCA_033557465.1. Taxonomy (NCBI): domain Eukaryota; kingdom Metazoa; phylum Chordata; class Amphibia; order Gymnophiona; family Ichthyophiidae; genus Ichthyophis; species Ichthyophis bannanicus. The sequence goes on from CM066049.1 coordinate 68,501,095, forward strand.
GGCCCTGGGAGGCCATATCAGGGGTCAGGCTGCAGGGAAAGCAATTTGGTGGCCGGCGGCCAGGGATTGCAGCTTTTAAATGGAGCTGGGGTGCCATGGTAACCGGATTGCTATGGCGCCGCGTGTCCATTTTAAAAGCCCTGACTGAGTTAGTCGGGCAAGGCCTGTACATGCAGGCTGGGTGGAATCATGGTCCCAGCCTGCACATACAGGACTGTTCGCAATTCTGATCCCACAGGGCTATATGTGCTCCGCAGGATAAGAATCGCAATGCCCTCTGTGTGTCTGGTTCTGACAAGGTGCACAGAGGGCCTGCACGTCCCGGATGGAATCGGGCTGACTATGTCCAAAGTTCATGGGGGCATGTTGGGGGCCTGGTCTGGATGGCACAAAAATCTACACGTGTTTCACATTTCATAAAGGGAATGCATGTATGTGACCAACATTGATCACCTGCTTCCTAACACGAATAGCCATTTAAAGAGTGCTCGTTTCAGCAAGCCCTTTATCAGGAGAGATTAAGGAGGATTAACCTCTCAGGGCCCGATTCTGTCCTGGACGTCCCAGCCCTCTGTTCACCTGGTTGGCTTCAGATGCACAGAGATGGGATTCTGATCCTGCAGGGCATGTCTAGCCCCGCGGGATCAGAATCACATCCAGGCCTGTACGTGCAGGCTGAGACCCCGATTCCGGTCAGCCTGCATATACAGGCCTAGCCCAGCTAACTCAGTCAAGGTTCCTGAATGGAGCTATGGCGTCTGGTTGCCATGGCACCGTGGCTCCATTCAGGAGCTGTGATCCCCGGCCGCCAAAAAAGAGTGTTCATTCTCCGCAACTTGACCCCTGATCTGGCTTTCCAATGCCAGGGTGGGGCTGCGGAGAATCATTTAAGATTGTGAGTGGGCAAGGTACAGATGTTCTAGACATCAAAAGGGTAGATAGAATGTGTCACATTCCTCCTAGATTCTCAACACCACCAAAAAGTTGTCTAATAGACAATATTTTGGTGGTGGTGAGAAGCAAGGAGGAATGTGACAAATTCTAACCTCTTTGATGTCTTGGACATCTGCTCCTTACCCACTTACAATCTTAAATGACAGAGGTGTAAGGCAGGGGTCTCCAAATCCAGCCCTGGAGGGCCAAACACCAGTCAGGTTGGCAGGCTATCTCTAATGCATATATATCTCATGCATATCATTAGGGATATCCCAAAAACTTGCAGGGTTGCAGGCCACCAGGACTGGAATTGAGTAGCTCTGCAGTAAAGGGAACCATCAACCCCAGTCCTGCTGGGGAACAGACACCCTACAGGACAGTCAATGCAGCTCCGTACACATCCATAGCGCAATAGCAGACTGACATTAGGCCTGGATATGCTAAGCAGCACCCCACCACTATCTGCTATTCTCCTCCAGCAAGCCTTCAGCCACTGCACCCTGCAAGGCACTCCATCAAGACACATGCCAGCTGCAAGCAGTCTGCTAGCTAGTCCATAGTGCATGTTCCTGGTGGTAATGTGTGCACCCAGAACAGGGATGTCAGCATACACAACAAGCAGATAAGTCAGTGACTGGGCTCCAAAAGGAAACCCATATATATCACATAAAAAAAATACAATATAGCACTATGGGGGTGCCTAGCCATGCTGTGGTCACTGCACAGTCAGGGTGAGAGTGATCTCCCAGCAGGACATACTGAGGTTACCCTGTCTGTGTAGGTGGTGGCCGGGCACTAAAATGTCCCAGCTAGTGCCCTATGCCCTGTGCAGATGCATCCTGGCCAGGCCACTCTGTCTGGCCTATACCCATGGTACCTTGCTCCTCATTATGCACATTGGCAGGCCAATACTGGCAACAGTGCTGGCAGTGTGGGCTGTGGACGGTGTTTGCAGCCACCACAAACTGTATAGACAGACACACACTCCCACACCTATGCCAGCATTGTGCTTCTATAGAGGAGTTTAGCAGCCCTGCCCACCACACCAGTCCTGGGCACAGTACAGGCATGGATATGGTACGCAATACTGTTGGGGGTCACTCCCCAGGGTGGAAAACACTGTCAGAGACCAGACCTGAAGCACACACCGCAGACATCAGAAAGATTGTTATGATGGAGCTCAATCAGCAAACTGGGCTTAACATAGGAATTTCTATCTGCCAGTACTCATAGCTAACGTTTGATAGCTGTGTACCGTATACCCAGGTGTAGGGTGGCATTGCTAAGGTATGCAAGTGCTAGTATTGGGAGATGCACGCAGGGCCCAATGTCCTGCCTCTCCAGGAGGCATTGGTCAATGGGGCCTGTGGGTGTGGGTGTGGGTGTGTCTGTCCCTGTTGGCTGCTGCTTTACGGCAGAGGTTCCCAACTCCAGTCCTGGTGTGCCAAACACTGTTCGGGTTTTCATGTTGTCCCTCATGAATATGCATGAGCTACATCTGCATACCATAGGGGTGGTGCATAGATATGCAGCACAGGCATCTTTATTAGAGGCAGCATGGAACCTGAATCATGTGGGGCCCTCCAGGACTGCATTTGGGAGACTCTGCTCTAGGTAATGTGCCTGTTTATGATGTCTGTGCTTGGTGGGGTAAAATATAGGCGTATTAACCATGCGTATGTTATCAGCATTAAAGATTTTTCCTTACTATCATGGTTTTGTTTTGGGAAAAATATGTGGACTGGATTGGCAGGAGCCCCAGCTGGGCTTTGAACCTGTGACCTTCTGTTCTTGCACACGCTGTCTGTGTGCACTGCACCACCATGTTGCCACAGATGTGCTGCATTCCCTGGGGAGTCTATGACTGTACATCCGACAGGGCCTGTTTGTTGCAGTGCACGGCACCCACCTGGACAGGGCTAGGCCATGGTCTGCTGTGGCCACCAGCTGCTGCCACCTCCACCACCAGTACCGCTCCATCCTTAGACTGGAGACAGCATAAACCCTGAAGGATTTGTGGCCCTCCAGGACTGCATTTGGGGTAATCTGTTCTAGGTAATGTGCATGTTTCTGGTGTCAGTGCTCTGTATGGTAAAATAGAGGTGTTTGAGCCATGCTTATGTTCTCTGCAGTAAAGGTTCGGCTTTACTATCACGAGATAGTTGTTGGTAAAATACGGGGACTGGATTGGCAGGAGCCCCAGCTGGGGCTTGAACCTGTGACCTTTTGTCTCCAAACATGCTGGTTGGGTGCACTGCACCACCATTTTGCCACAGTGATGGTGCATTCCCTGATGATACCATGACTGCTTGTCTGGCAGGGCCTGTCTGTTGCAGTGCTTTGTACCCACCTATACAGGGCTAGGCCATGGTCTGCTCTGGGCAGCTGCCACTGCCCCCCTCCACCTCCAGTACCCCTGTGCCACCATGCTGACATGCTCTTCTGCTGGTGGTGCTGGTGGTGTGCAGTCTCAAGCCATCCTGTGTGCGGGTAGGCAGCTGCCTATGGTGCAGGTTCTGGGGTAGGGGTGCCTGCATATCTGTCCGCACGTCCCCCAATCACCGCCTGCCAATGTTCCGTGCCCTTGGGGGTACCTGCTGGGTACTATCCCCTGTGACACTGTGCTACACACTCTCGTGCCCATGTTGGGCACTCATCAGTTGATGACTGGCTGCTGTTCAGTTTCAGCATTCCTAGGTGCCATCTAGGCATCTGCCTAGTCCGCACTGTGCCCCATATGCACCACAGCATGTGCCGCCTGCAGTCCTCTGTATCCCCTTTCCCAGCATCTGTCCAGTTGCCCATTCCGACATGCCTGCCCTGCTGTTGTGGAAATGTGCATGCCATAGGTAACCTGTCCAATGGAGAGGGAAACCCTGATCAGTGCTATTTCACTGTGGGATCATTCACCTTGTATGGGGACGAAGCGTAGACCCTTCTAAAATTCATATTTATTTTTTGGGGCATTTTTGGGAGTGTTTTTTTATGTTCCCCATTACTATCACTATTGCCCAGCTTGATTATAATTTTTTTATAATTTGTTGGGTCATTTTTAATGTTTATTTCCCTTTTGTTCCATGCACATGTATCACACTGCTCACGTTTGGTAGGTTTCTCTGGTTTTGCTGTATATTGCTAACAGAAATGGTTTCTCTTCCCTTTAAATCGGCTCTACCGCGAGGTTTTCACTCGCGGTATTTTTTTACTCGAAATTCAGCCCCGCTCATGTGCGGGGAGCCTCTCCCCTCCCACTCTCCACCCATTGACCCCGTCTCTCCGCCCCTGGAAAGCCTTCCTCCGCCCTCCCGGAGCCTTTCCACGCCTCTATCGCACAGTAGCGCACCGCGCACCTGAGCGGGCCCGTTAGTGTGGCGCGCACGTGTGCGGGGCACAAAAATGCATCATTAGCTTGCGCTAAGGTACCTTAGCGCATGCTATTATGTGCCGCGCACTTGTGCGCCGTTTAGTAAACATACCCCTTAGCCCTTTATTGCCTTAGGTACATACTTAGATTGTGAGACCTTTGGGGAACGGTAAATACGTACAGTACTGTACTTGCCTTGATTTTCTCCTGGAAAGGCGTGAGCTAGATGCTGCTACTTGTAATGTGAGAGTAATAGATGAGAACGTAAGCAATTCCATACTGGGTCAGGCCAAGGTTCAAGCCCAGTGTCTTGTTTTCCTAGGTCCTTCGGTGCTTTCTTCACGTGAGATGTTCAAGAAATATCTACTAGAAGTACTTCAGGTTTCAAAAGACTCTGTTCCGCCTTTATTTAAAGTTTTTTACTTACCTGTTGGAAAGAAAGGAAAAGAGGAGTTAAATCAACCCCAGAATATGTATGTTCTTAACCTTACAGTTATTTTTTGGAAGATTCTGGAACTGAGACTTTGTTTCTGGTTACATTGTTGGCTACTTGGCCCTCAGTGCTGATAGGGACTTGATTCTTTGGATGTATTTTCAGAAAAGGAAGATACCCTTGTTAGGGTTCCTGGTTAGCACTTTTCCTGATTTGGCAGCGGAACTGCAAAAAGAGACGGTAATTTCTTGTACTTAAACCTGGAATTTTGAAGATTGGTGCTTTTTATTTTATTTAAAATTTCCTTGCAAATGTTTAAGTATAAAATCTGTGAACTAGTTTTTTTGGTGTTTTATGTTTTTTTTTTCTTCCAGCCTAGAGATTTGCTTTCTTTTTTAAAGCTAGATTACTGGTTGATCCAGTAGTTAGTGTCTCTGACTGAAGCCATTTAATTTTAATATATGACTTAAATGTAACATTCTTGCTTGATCATCCTTTAAGTTTTTATCCTTTCTTTTTTCCTTTTCTATTCCTTGCCACAGTCCCTTATTATTGTGGGCTTGTAAGATTGTCCTGGATCATTTTTCTTATTTTGAAGAGTTTTACTTTTTTCATTATATTTAATGTGCTAGCTCTAGTCTTTTTTTCTTCTGCTTAGTTTAATTTGAAATTGAATAAATAAAAAAAATAATTTAAAAAAATGATACTCATAAAGATACATTTTGAAAAAGGATGTCCAAGCAAGAACGTCCCTAAAGATGGCAAGCACAGCCAACTTTGAGCATGATTCCACAAACGTGGACATGCCTGATCTGGACATCTACATAGACATCCTCGGTGTAGAATTTAATATAGGGAACATTTAAGAGACATGTAGCAAACACGCACATTTCATTGTGACAGTTCAGGATCCTCAGTACTCTCCACAGTCAACTTCTCGACACGCTCCAGAGATCTTAGGGCTGAAATGAGCACTCTTCCGATACCTATTTGTACTTGGAGCAAATCTAAATTTGGATGTGGGTGCAGATGTTTAAAATCAGTTTGTAAAATGGTACTTGGAATGTCTCCATGATTTGGACATTCACGTGCATGTTTTCAGATGTCCAACTCGTGGATAAGTCCCAACTGTCCCAACTCCATCCTTGGGAAGACCTTCATTAATTCTAGGTAAAAGTGTGCGCAGTAGGTTGTCTCTCTGTCTCTATCTCTCTCTCTTTTTTTTTTTTTTTTGCACGTATATCCCACGCATATGTATGCACACCTATTTCTTCATGCAAAACAGTTTCACATGCAAAAATGGCTTATAAAATTACTGCCATATTGGACACCTGAAGTTAAATTAGCGGACGCTTGAAACTTGTGAGCAGTAGGCACAATTGTCTAGGTGTCAGCCCCAGCTATTACTTCCCTCATGCTGGATGAGAAATGGCTGAGCGTTCCGTTTGCAAACTTCTAAGGAGTTTTCCTGTAAATTTAAATATAAATTGGAGAGCAGGTTTGTACATGGATATGTTTGCTCACAGAAGGGAGGGAGCTGTAAGTTAAACACATTCATATTCAATAGAAGAAACTAATTTTAAAATTGTCAGCAGCAATAAATTTTAGAGCATTACACTGGTCTACAATTTTTTCAAAAGTTGTCTGCCTCAGAGACCAAATCTGCCAATTCGTATGGATTTTGATGCCATGAATTAAAAAATGACAATTAAAACCGCTGATTGGCTATTGTTTCTAAGATTTTCCATTTTATATATATAGAGAGAGAGAGAGTGTGTTGGTAGTACAGTTTTAATCACAAATTATAAACCTAGGTCTTCATGTGTGTGTTTGCTATGTATATGACCTTGATAATATTTCACCTGTCTTTGTTTAAAAGTTTACAGACCAGGGGGGCGGAGCCTGATGTCCAGCGGGTAGGACGCTTTGCGTTGAAGCTCCCGAGAGGCCTACTTAGAATCCTGACTTAATACCTATACAAATTTACTATTTCGCTCCGAGCTGACCGGGGCACCTCGGGGGGGTGGCGGCCCATAAACCAGCGCGTTTGGACTTCGGGTCTCCTTCTTCTTCTCACGGAAAACGCTCCAAAACAGAGGTGTCCTCCCCACAGAAGATGGTTCCATTTCGTGAAAACCCCGAAATGCACCTGGAGATTTTGGAGGAAATACGCGGCGTGAAGGAATTGGTGCAGTCCAATGGAGAAGCGCTTCGAGCCATGCGAGAAGACTTTGGAGTGCTCCAGGACCGACTTGAAAGTCTTTCATTACGGCAGGACAACATGGCGGGGGTCCTCGACTCGCACGAGGTGCGCTTGGGCAAACTGGACAAGGCTGAGCGCCAGATACAGAATCTTCAAAAGGAGTTAGAAGATAGCAATAATCGAGCCCGTCGCAACAATGTGAGGCTCCTCGGAATGCCGGAGGGGGTGGAAGCAGGAGATATAAGAGAATTCTTGCTCAAAACTCTTCCCTCCTTGCTGAAGATCACTTTTCACAGAGAACTGGAAATCGATCGAGCACACCGTGTTCCTGCCCACATGGCGCTCAACCGCACGACCCCCCGGCCTATTATCTTTAGCTTGCTATGATATCAACAAGTGGAACAAATTTTACATGCTGCCCGAGCGAATCATCATTTGGAATTTGAAGGTCGTAAGGTCTCCTTCTTTCCTGATTTGGCAAAGCCTACCGTTGACCGTCGGAAGAAACTCCTTGCTTTTCGCCCTCGACTTCAACAGCTACAGGCTCGCTTTGGCCTGTTGTATCCAGCGAAGCTCCGAGTGACTCTCCACAACCAAACCAGGACGTTCGAAGATCCTGATCTACTATCAACATTTTTAGACTCCAAAGAAGCAGAGCAGATGCGCTAATCCCAAATCTTGGACTCTTATCTGCCGGCTCTATCCGCCATTTTGAAGGGCCCGATGCGGCGGTCATAGCCAAGCACAGAAATAGCCTGGACTTTCTTTCTTTCTCTATATGACTTTTGTTTTTGGTCTCCTATCCCTTCATGATGTGTGCCTCGGTCGGATTCGGAGCACGCACAGTCCTACAGGTTATGTGTTTTTTCAATTTCGGCCTTCTCTGGGGTTTCTCCCCGCAGACACATGGTCGCCAGTAATTTTGGGGTTTTGCTTCTCCTCTACCGTACTGCGGTTTTCTTTGTTAATGTGGGGCGCTTCATTGTATTATATTAGCTTATTTTTCCTATGTCATGTATACAGCCAGATACAGTCAGTTTGAGGGACATAGTGAAATTATGTGTGCTATCATGCTCAGAATTTTAACTTCTCTGAATGGCCTTATGTAAAATCTTATCATTCACCGTCAAAGGCATTAATGGTCCACTCAAAGGAAAGAAAATCCTTAGCTATCTTAGCCATGAGCATGTTGATTTAGTGTTTCTTCAGGAAACGCATTTAAACTCTGCTGAAACACTGAAACTCAATGCTAAGCCTCACATGGTAGCTGCCTATTCTCCCACCGTTTCCAAATGGTACGGGATAGCCATTCTGGTTAAGAAGTCTTTGCACGCTACTGTACCTGATATTAGCGCTGACAAGGAGGGTAGATGGGCCCGTGTACACCTTGAGGTTGGAGATAGTGAATTCACGTGTATTTGCATTATGCCCCGAACGTGGACAACCCTGCTTACTATGCAAGTATTGCGCAGTTGGCCTTGGCCTCTGCCAATGCTCCATTAATACTTGGTGGCGATTTTACTCAAGTGTTCCCTCAATCTTTTCTTCTCAAACAAGGTGCTCGTTGGTTGGAAGATCCAGTACCGAGTAGACCTGTGTGGCTAGATATAGAAGCGGGCCTTTGCAAACCGATTCCTCTTACCTTTCTCCCTGGTATGACTCTCCCATCAGACTCCCACTATCCACCAATGCTTTTAGACACTTTAGGTGCCTTTAATACTCTTCTGCAATCTTTAGACTCCCGACTCTGGTCAGTGCAACTTCAGCATCGTCTTCGGAGCACTAGAGTACTCCCGCCATCGGCATTCTCTACATAAGGTTGATTGGAGACTTTCCGATCTCTCGGTAGTTCACCGGGTGTAGCATCCAATTTTACTAAACCTCATGTAATGCTATAACTAGAGATACCCCTATAGCGCAGAAAGTATGGGAGAGAGAATTGCATGTGACTTTGACCTCGGAGCAATGGAGCCTTATCTGGAGTAGAGGGACACGGGTTCCCGATCCGCCTCACTCACTCAGACCCTCTTCTTTCTAGCCCACCGGTGTTTTTACATTCCTTACATTCCTCACAGATTAGACAAATGGAACACTCCTCAGGGCAATGGTTGCTGGACACGTCCTGCGGCCATTGGTTCATTGCCTCATGTTATGCATGAATATCCCGCACTACAGTATTACTGGCGTCGGGTCTGGGGTCGTATTTAGTCTATCTCGCACTCTCAGGAGCCCCTTTCTTGGAGGATAGTGGGACTTCGCCCAGTTGCGGGGATCCCCTCTCTCCCAAAAATGGCTTATCTCCTTTCGAACTTTATGCTTGGCATTGCTATTTCCCTAATTAAGTAATACTGGAAAATTAGCTCCCATCTGAGCCCCAATGAATGGTGGAATCATGCCTGTCTTTACAGTAAATATGAACAAATACCTCGTCTGTTCGCTTCCTCCATTCAGACTCCTTCTCATTGGTCTCAATGGAAGATGCTCAATGACTATGTACATTTTGCTAAATGCTCTCATCTGACTGTCTAACTTTGTATATATCTCTGTCCCATGATCATGCTGTATTGTAGATACTCTTTTGATCGTTTGATGTATAATCACTGTTAATTGGAAGCGCTCACATGCTGATATAATCGGGTAGAGAAGAAGCATCGGGGTGGGGGGTAATGGGTTTACTTTTCCTTATTGTATACTTGTTTTGTCTCTTTTGGTGTGTTGTTTCTTTTGTTTGTTGCAAAATGAAAATAAAAGTTTAAAAAAAAAAAAAGTTTACAGACCAGCCCAAGAGTTAATTTAAATACAATTTATTAAAGTATGAAACAGAAAACAGGGAATATTCATTTCAGACCTTATTCAGTATCTACTCAGCGTTTCTTGGTTTGTCTCTTGTATTCTATAAATGGAGTATCCCTTGTCATTGTCCAGCAATAGTCTGCAAGCACTGACAGGCTCCATTTGCCTTGATATCTTTTCTCCATCGCTGCAATATCCTGATGAAGTTGCTCGGCTTGCTCATTACTTACTGATCCGTAGTTTGGTGGGGAAAAACTCAAGATAAGAGTGCAAAAAATGTATCTTTAGTGATATGTTGCAGCCAAGACTTTGTATGAATTGAGGAGTTTTTCTACCAACTCCCTGTAGTTGTCTGCCTTGGTGTTTCCAAGAAAACTTGTTGCCACTAACATAGTACATGTTTAAATGCACCATCTCGAAGAAGTTCACGAATCTGAGGACCAGCAAAGACGCCATCCTTTAGCTTTGCTTCACTTAGTCTTGGAAATTTCCCACTGAGCTTCTTGAAAGCTAGTTTTGTTTTGTCCAGGGCCTTGACATTACACCCAACTTGATATGTAAGGGTGGCAACAAAATCTCCCTTGTTTCAACACGTGGTAGATGCTGCACACTTTTCTTTCAAGGCTCTGACTGTCAGAGTGGCCAGTCTCTCTTGATATAGTGGAAATCCTTTGCATGACTATCCCATTCACAGAGAAAACAGCAATATTTTGTGTATCCGGTCTGCAGACCGAGAAACAGAACAACGACTTTCAAGTCACCACAGAGCTGCCACTGATGTTGGTCATAGTTTATGCATCTCAATAGCTGTTTTATATTGTCATAGGTTTCCTTCATATAGACTGCGGGATCAACTGGAATCAATGGCAAAACACTGACGATATTCAGCAAAACAGCTTTAAGACTTGTCTTTGAATTGATGAACAATCTCCACTCATCTGGATGATGAATGATGTTGAGGGCTGACGTCAGGCCATCGATGTTGTTGCAGGCTACAAGATCACCTTCCATGAAGAAGAATGTAACAAGATCCTTTTGACATTCACAGAACATGGAAACCCTAAAGCCGCCTGACAGGAGATTCCACTACTGCAGTCTGGAACCCAGCAGCTCTGCCTTACTCTTAGGTAGTTCCAAATTCCTGACAAGATTATTCAGTTCACCTCGTGTTATGAGGTGCGGTTCAGAGGAGGAGGAGGACAGAAGAAAATTTGTGTCATGTGCCATTAATTCAGGACCAGAAGTTTCATTCACTTCCTCTTCCTCTTCCTCATCTGATTCACGTGAGAATGATTCTGGAGCATTAGGAACCAGTAGCCCTTCTCCGTGGGGTACTGAGCGTATAGCTGATTTGGATACTGCACAGTCCACTTTTTCTTCAACAAAACTTTCCCAACAGAAGTAACAATTGCTGATATGATTTGTCGGTTCTGTCCAAATCATTGGCACTGCAAAAGGCACAGATTTCCTTTTTCCATTCAGCCACTGGCAAAGACTTGTTATACAACTGTTGCAACATATATGTGGGGCCCAGCTCTTGTCCTGATCTCAAACTTTGCAGCCAAAGTAAAGGTGATAAGCTTTCTTAATCAGATTGGTTATACTGCATTTTTGTGATGCAAAAGTCACTTCACCACAAACGTAGCAGAAGTGATCTGTATTGTTCATACAATTACGAGGGAGGAGAGGCCTAGTGGTTGGGGCAAGTTACTTCGGGCTGGAGGGCCAGGGGTTTGAATCCCACTAGAGGACAGAAACCTTGGGCCGGAAGGACTGGGGTTTCTAGTCCCACAGGTGCTCCTTGTGGCCTTGGGCAAGCCACTTAACCCTTCTTTGCCTCAGGTACAAAAACATAGATTGTGAGCCCATTGGGGACAAGGGAAAACCATATATATCGTACCTGGATGAACAATGCTTTGACTGATAGAAAAGCAGTATATAAGCCTAGTTAAATAAATAGATCTCTCACTTTGGCTAAACAGAAAAAAATCAAACACTGAGAAGACTGATCTACAGCCAAAATACTACTGAGGACAATTTGTTCTACAGTGTGATGTAATTAAGCTGAGTTAGGACTGCGTCATCTATAACATGATGCAATTCATATCATGTATGATGCAATAGCATTCATTAATTGTTTTGCCTGAAAAGCAAATACTGCCCAAACAAAAACATAGATTTATCACAAATCCAGTTGAAGATGTACATGTATTTTAGTAATTTATGGTTTAAATTGAGATCCCTTCCCATTATAACTTGCATATCCTTAGCACTTCTGAAGTAGAGGTCGTATGTACTGATCCAGTAGTATATATTGAAAACTAGAGCCAATAAACAATTTTAAGCATCAATTTTAAATCATCATGTGTCACTGAATTTATTTCGGAAGCATTTTGGCTGTAGAACAGTGATTGACCGAGGGAAAAATAATCTTTCTTGGTTTTCGGTCTTCTGTTTTAACTCCTACTGTAGCATGTTACATCACATTTCTATACCACCTTCTTTAATAATGAATATATCAAAAATATATCAGTCTAAATTAGTAAAATGCAACAAAAATGTATTACTCCTCATAAGTTAGTAAAATTGATCACTAGAAATCTAGATGCCTGACTGAAACTGACTCTCTCACTCTCAGCAAGGCAAGGCTACACTACCAATCTAGCAATTCAATAATTCATATAGCAAAAATAATAGTAATTAGCAAACCACACAAATGTCCCTTTGACTATATTATCAAAATCCTAAATACCTTGTCCATCGGTAAGTCCTGGAGGAACTTCTAAAGGGGTAGCCCCCTTTGGATCGCCCCTTCAGGAACAATCTGTCCCTGCAGCAGGACTCAGCCACATGCTTCCCCCTGAGATGACAACAGTGATGAGAGAGCCGAATCACAGAGGGCCAACAACTAGAATGGTGGAGTCATTGCTGGTCCATACTTATGCCCTTTTTCAAATCCCTTGAATCCATCTAATTTACCAGACGGAAACTTCAGGTAAAGCAGTACTTGTTGGTACTTATGAGTACATATGTAACTGGGTACCCTAGCTACTTCTTGGGGTTACCGTTCTAAAATATTCCCATTTGCTTACCTGACTCATAGGGTCTGTTTCTATTGAAATCAGATTTGAAATCATCACTTATGATCATTCATTCTCATGCATTGTATTATCCTCTATCCCCTCCTAACACTTTTCTATTTATTGTCATAATACAACATAAGGTGCAGCATGCAATGAGTGGGATGGAGACTATGAGTCGGACAGTCTCTCTTTATCAAATCATAAATCTCTGATCACAGCAGTTTTGACACAGCTTAAAACGGTGAGTTTACGTATAGATAGAAAAAATATTTAGTCAGCAAAGCTTTGTGTCTCGTGTGATCACTTTATAGCAAAATGAAAGTAAGAGCTTAAGCACTGAAAGGATGAATCAACCTTTTTCACTGTGCTTCTCATCTCTTAGACAAGTATGGGACTGCGGCATATTAGGGCTGGTTCCCATCTTAATAAATGGGAGGAATGGATGACTTGAAGTATTGGAGCATAAAATACCAGAGACTCTCATTATAGATTTGTGCCTTTTATTACTGATGCCAGGGCCGGATTTACCTATACGCCATGTACGCCATGGCGTAGGGCCCACAGCCGGCAGGGGCCCACAAAAAAAGAACCAGGTAATTTTTTTTAAACTCAATTAAAAAAAAAAACCTGGTGGCTGCCGCTGCGGGGCCCCCTCTGCTGCCGCGGGGGCCCCGTCTACAAGCTGAAGCGGTCGGGTCGGGTCGGGTCTCTCTCCCTCCCTCCCTCCCTCGCTGCAGGCTGCGAGAGACGCGAAGATAGAGCGTCTCCTCGCGTCTGTGTTAAGCCCGCAGGGGCTGATGGGATTTCCCATCAGCCCCTGCCGGCTTAACACAGACGCGAGGAGACGCTCTCCCTTCGCGTCTCTTGCAGCCTGCAGCCTGCAGCGAGGGAGGGAGGGAGGGAGAGAGACCCGACCCGACCCGACCCGACCCGACCCCATCAGCGTGTTGTCGGGGCCCCCACGGCCGCCGAGGGGGCCCCGCGGCGGCAGCCACCAGGTTTTTTTTTTAAATTAAATTTTACTTTAGGCCGGGGGGGGGGGTAGGACTGGTAATGGGCTATGGGGGGGGTAGGACTGGTAATGGGCTATTGGGGGGGCTGGGGCTGGAAATGTACTGGGGGGGTATGGAAGGTAATCGGCTATTGGGGGGCTGGAAATGGGCGGGGCGGGGCTGGGCTGGGCTGGGCTGGGGGGGGGGTTAAGGCTAGAGGTGGGCTGATGGGGTTAGGACTGGTAATGGACTGTGGGCTGTTGGGGGGGCTTAGAACTGGCAATGGGCTTTGGGGGGGGGTTAAGACTGGTAATGGGCTGTGGGCTGATGGGGGCTGTCTGGTAATGGGCTATGGGGGGGGGCTAGGACTGGAAATGGGCTGGGGGTTTAAGACTGGAGGTGGGCTGATGGGGTTAGGACTGGTAATGGGCTGTTGGGGGGTTAGAACTGGTAATGGGATTTGGGGGGGTTAAGACTGGTAATGGGCTGTGGGCTGATGGGGGTTGTCTGGTAATGGGCTATGGGGGGCTAGGACTGGAAATGGGCTGGGGGGTTAAAACTGGAGGTGGGATGATGGGGTTAAGACTGGTAATGGGCTGTGGGCTGATGGGGGGGGTAGGACTGGCAATGGGCTATGGGGGGCTGACTGGAAATGGGTTGATGGGGTTAGGACTGGAAGTGGGCTGATGGGGGGTTAGGACTGGTAATGGGTTATAGGGGGGGCTTAAACTGAAAATGGGGTGATGGGGGGTTAAGGACTGAAAATGGGGTGATGGGGGGTTAAGGACTGTAAGTGGGGTGATGGGGGGGCTAGGACTGGTATTGGGTTGGGGGGCTGCTAGGACTGGAAATGGGCTGATGGATGGCTAGGACTGGAAATGGGCTGATGCAGGGACTAGAAGGGAATGGATGCTGGGTGAGGCTGGAACTAGAAGGGAGCTGATGTTGGGGGAGGATTAGAATGGGATGGGGCTGGAAGAGTAAAATGGAGAAGGGAAAAATATTTTGTGTGGGAGGAATAAAAAATCTACAATTGGCCGGGTATTGGGAGAGTAAGTGGGGATTGAGGATGGAGGGGTAAAATTTGAGTGGATGAAATAGGAATGAGGAAAGAGCAAAAGGAGAAAGATTAGTATGTTAAAGCAGATGTAGAGAGAGAATGGAAAAAAATCTAGAAGAGAGAAGAAAGGACAAATGGACAGCAGACGATGGAGAGTTAGCAGAAGACACGAAGAAACCAGAAGAAAGTGGCTGGAGCAATTGCAGCTGAAAAAAATGCACAAAAGGTAGAAAAATATCTCTTTATTTTGAATTTATTAATTGGAATATGTCAGCTCTGGTAAATGTGCATCATTAACATCTGCGCTTTGTTTAGTACAAGAGCAAATTAATGTATAGTTTTATTTCTACAGTGTTGTACATTCCAAGTTTGGCTTTTGGGATTCCCAGTTTAATTATTGTCTTCCTGTTTCTAAATTGTGATTCCTTGTTTGGTGATGGTCTATGTTCTGCATGTGTAACTGAGCTGAGGTGTTCTGTTTATATAATTCCTATTTGACATTGCCACTTGTTCTCTTTCCCCAGTAGGTCATGTATTGTTGTTCTCTGAAATGTATTTGTTTAATATTTGCAGTGTTGCCTTTTGATTGGTAGAGTATGGTGCTTTGTGAGTCCTGGTAGTGCTGTTAGGATACGGCGGGTTTACTATGGGCAGTGTTTGTAGTAGTTCCTAATGTGTCTGGCGGTTGGCACTGGATTATAGTAATGTAGAAATCTTTTAGTCTTTCTTTATCCATACACTCATTAAGAGGCACGTTTACTAAAAGTTAGTATATGGTAACATTATGCAAATATTTATGCAAATGAGGCCTTTTATGCAAATGAGGTCCGCACCCCCCTTGGGCCGCCCCTGCTGGGGGCCCACAATTTTTGTTGGCGTAGGGCCTCACTCAAGGTAAATCCGGCCCTGACTGATGCACTTACAAATATGTAACTTTGGGCCAAATACATGCCTTCCCTAGGGGTCTCATTACCTCACTGTAATTTAAGTAATAATGAAAATGTTTGTTAATTACTCTAATTCTGGTTTGAAGTCGAGACAGGCCAGCAGCACACTGCAGCAATCGCAAGAAGAAAAAACGTGTTTACTAGGATAAGTCATCTGCAGTTTCAGGGTCGTACTTTTGCTAAATTGTGAAATATCAGCACTAAAATTAGATCATATTCTAGTTACCTTAGTGATATTTGTGTGTACGTTGTACTTCTGAACTGTTGTGATTGTTCTGACAAAGCTCTGGGTGTAGAAGAACGAGCGCGATATGCTTCAGAAACAGGCAACCAGTTGTTTTGGTGGTGGGTTCTAGTTTGGTGTCTAGTCAACATGACAGTCGCTGAAGGGACACGAAGGAAAGGAATCTTATTCATCTCTACATTCAAGAGGACTTATCCATATCGCAGCCCACACTATATGTTTAATTACCCTATTTGTGAATTTTCAATAGCACTATGTGTACAGTTCCACTTAAAATCCTTTCAGGCAGCCACAGCATTATCTGAATAATGCCAGGGTAGTGCAAAGACAGAGCATGTGCATTTTCCTGTGGATAGCCAGAAATCTTCATTCTTTATCAGCAGTGATGGGACAAGCCTATCTACTGCCCTAGGCAGACTTTCAGCATGCATAGCCCTCTCCCTCCCCCTCCCCCTGGGTGGCTCAAGACTTTGGTGTTGCCCCCTGTAGTTCGATATCATCTCTCTCCTCCCCTTCCCTATATTTCTGCATCATCTCTATCCTCTCCCCCTACTCTATTTGGTTCATTCCTTCAAACCTTTGGGGGTGCAGGTCCTTTGTTCCTTGCCTAAGAACAAGTCAGAGCTCAAGAAAAAAAATGAAGCCATTATGCTCGCAGTGAAGCATGCTGGAAAGTCCTGCCAGTCCTGCCCCCGAGGTTAGCGGTCAGTGCACGTCTGAGGAGGCGGGACCAGCAAAGGCTTCTATTGTTCTTCAGCACAAAGACCTGTGAGGGCTTCTCTTTCTTTTTCAGCACTGACGCATCGTAAAGCAAAGAAAAAGGAACTGTACCCCCAAAGGTTTGAAGGGGTGGACAACTGGGGAAAGGGGGGGGGGAGGAGGCACTCATTCTGCAGCATTTTGGTGATGGTAGATGAGTTGGCTGCCTCCTGCTGGAATTGCATTGAATTGAATTTCTTATATTCTGCTTCAACCTGCTAAGAGTAGAGTTCAGAGCTTTAGTGATGTCCTGTGGCTGCCACCCCTCAAATTGTGCCTCCCCAGGCTAGTTGCTAGCTTGCCAAGTAGAAGAGCTGGCCCTGCCTATCAGTATAGCAATGGGCACCACTCTCCATATATATTCAGTGCCACTTGCTATCAGGGTAGAGAAGCTGAGTAGACATGGGGTCAACTTGTACTTCTGGAAAGTGCTAATAACTCCGAACCAATCCCTCTCCCCTAACTAATCAAATACAGAAGCTCCCGTGCACCTCTCAGCAAATATGAGAAATAAAATATTTAAGTAAGTAGAAGGGAACCATGCAGGGCTTTTTTGTAATTGCTTTACATTACCAGCTCTCCATTTTCAATCATTTCCTTATTCTTTTATTTCTTTGGTTCAATATATCTCTTTGGATTTTCCATAAATGTAATATCACTTCTTGTCTCATCGTAAAATGCATGAAGGATTTCCACTTTCGTTTCGCTATTATTCACGTGCACCATGGTTGCATGGAGTCGCATTCATTTCACCCTCTTACATCATCTGTGCTGACTGAATTCTTCACAGCTAATCATTGCAATTGCTATTAGTTACTCACTGCGATATTGTTCAAGTGCTACCGCTTATCTGTTGTTCCGTCACTTCCTGGCTGTGCAATGCACCGATATTCATACCACTGTATAACATCGCTACATTGAAACGTGCTGGTGAGCTGCCGTCATGAGTTTTTTGCCATTCACAGGAACATCGCCATCCCCCTGAGGCAGAACGTTTGAAACTTGTAGGCAGGTTGGATAGAATCGGTAGGTTCTGACACAGACGTCCCAGATTGTTTTTGTAAAATGTGTTTTCACATATATTACTCCTGCTGGAATTCGGCACACAGAATTAAAAATTCTGTGTCAAAATGTTCTGAATTATGCTTTGTTTGTCAAAGTGACCATTGTTTTTGAGTGAAAATTTCTTTTATTTCTGTGTCCTATTAAATTATCATATGAATTATTGTGTGCCGATTTCCAGCAGGAGTAATATATTGGACACTAGTGTCCTGCGTATGATCTAAGAGAAAAGAACAACGCTTCATAAGACACAGAGGCTGAACCAAAGAAAAATGTGGATGAATGTGAGTCAGTTGAATAAAGCAGTGTGGCCGCAGTGCTAGTCCACTTGAATATATGGAAATAAAGGTTATGATCTCAATGCTTTTAGCTCAATGGAAATGTATGAACTTAGAGGTTTTTGGTTTTGTTACCCATTATTTCCATGAGAATTAGTTGTTGCTAGCTTCAAGATTTAAAAATATGTAACTATCAATAACAGAGTATCACTGGAGAATCTATCCCCTGATAACTGTATTGTTGGTAGGGTGAGCGTAAAACTCTTACATAGAATAGTGTTTTGTTGTTCCTTGCCACTGAGGGAGGGAGGAGGGAAGTACTTATCTTGTCATGCCTGAATGATTTTATGTTCTCCCAGTCCATGACTATATTCTAATGAACCTCTAGGACTTTATCTGAAGGGACTATAGAGTATAATTAAAGTAATTCTCACTTCTCATGGAAACATGCCGTAGTGAGGCCATACAGGGCCCTGTTCAGTAATGCAGTGTGGAGCTCTCTGAGTCTCTGCTGATGGTACAAATCTTTTATTCCCAATGCAAATATAAACTGTCAGCCATGCATGGTGCATTGTATACTTGTAAACCTTGTAAGAGATAATACAGTTGGCTGATAAAGGGCTTTTATGCACATAAAGTATCCTGCGGACCACAGTATTTGTCCCTGGAGTGAGTCTTTCCGAAATTTAGTGAGCAGGAACTACCTCGGACTGCAGCATATCGGCATAACAAATTGTCAATGGCTTTGCAGCCTGGATCGGTTATAGACGCTAATGTAAGTACAGAAATATGTCACCAGGCAACCCCTGGAGGAAGCAATCCTCTCAGGCACAGCAAAGTAAAATTCCAGCACATGGACCTGGTAAGGCAGCTAATATTTGCATTATGAAGTATTTGATGCTGCATGGTGCAGGCCCTTATATACTGGTGAGTTTCCGTGGGTATCCGAGGGCTGTAGGCAGTGGGTTGCACATAGGCAAAGGATTTTGGGTTCATTTTGTCAGAAAATGTGGCTTTTCCCCATGATTTTTTTTTTGTTCATTTCAAACATTTATTAAACAAAATTTACATGCATCAGAACTTTAAAATGTATGCAAATCAATTGTGTGCATGTTTAATTCATTGGTTATTGTGCATTATGGGGTCTGTTTACTAAACGGTTTACCGCACCTTAAGTACAAATCTTACGCTGGGTTCAAGGGAAAAGCCTGTGTGGTCAATGTAGGAGGCCTGACCAACATCTGCCCTGAACTTACCGCACAGGGCAGACACGTACTGCTGGGACTCCGCATTACCTACATTGGTGGATAACATGGGTGGATACACGTAACGTAGGAACTGATGCTGCAGTAGGTACGGGGCGGCCCAAGGGGGGTGCGGGGCCATGTGCGGAGACTTGGTGCGGGGCCTATTTTGCATAAGGGGCCTCATTTGCATAATGTTACCATACACTAACTTTTAGTAAACATGCCTCTTAATGAGTGTATGGATAAAGAAAGACTGAAAGATTTCTACATTACTATAATCCAGTGCCAACAGCCAGGCACATTAGAAACTACTACAAACACTGCCCATTTAGAACCCATAGCAAACCCGCCGTATCATAACAGCACTACCAGAACTCACAAAGCACCATACCTTACCCATCAAAAGGCAACACTGCAAATATTAAACCAATACATTTCAGAGAATAACAATACATGACCTACTGGGGAAAGAGAACAAGTGGCAATATCAAGTAGGAATTACATAAACAGAATACCTCAGCTCAGTTACACATGCAGAACATAGACCATCACCAAACAAGGAATCACAATTTAGAAACAGGAAGACAATAATTAAACTGGGAACCCCAAAAGCCAAACTTGGAATGTACAACACTGTAGAAATAAAACTATAAATTAATTTCCTCTTGTACTAAACAAAGCACAGACGTCAATGATGCACATTTCCCAGCGCTGACATATTCCAGTTAATAAATTCAAAATAAAGAGAGATTTTTCTACCTTTTTGTGCATTTTCTTTTTCAGTTACAATTGCTCCAGCCACTTTCTTCTGGTTTCTTTGTGTCTTCTGCTAACTCTCCATCGTCTGCTATCCATTTGTCCTTTCTTCTCTCTCTACATCTGCTTTTACATACTAATCTTTCTCCTTTTGCTCTTTCTTCATTCCTATTTCATCCACTCAAAGTTTACCCCTCCATCCTCAATCCCCACTTACTCTCCCAATACCCGGCCAATTGTAGATTTTTCTTCCCTCCCACGCAAAATATTTTTCCCCTCTCCATTTCACTCTCCCAGCTTCATCCCATTCTAATCCTCCCCCAACATCAGCTCCCTTCTAGTTCCAGCCCCACCCAGCATCCACTCCCTTCTAGTTCACGCATCAGCACATTTCCAGTCCTAGCCCCCCATCCATTTCCAGTCCTATCAGAGTCCCTCAATCAGCTCATTTCCAATCCCAGCCCCCATCAGCCCATTTCTAGTCCTTTCCTAGCCCCACCATCAGCCCATGTCAAATCCTAGCTCCCCTCCACTCAGCCCGTTTCCAGTCCTAGCTCCCTCCCCTCACAGCCCATTTCCATTCCAAGCCCCGTCCCCATCAGCTATTTGAAGTTCGTCCCCCCTTCCACTCAGCCCATTTCCAGTTCTAGCAACCCCCAGCCCATTACCAGTCCTAAGCCCCCCATCAGCCCACCTCCAGTCCTAGCCCCCATCACCCTACTTCCAGTCCATAGCCCCCCATAGCCCATTACCACTCCTAACCCCCCCATCAACCCATTTCCAGTCCTAGCCCTCCATAACCATTTCCATTCCAAGCCCCCATCCCCATCCCCATCAGCTATTTGCAGTTCAAGTCCCCCCTTCCACTCAGCCCATTACCAGTCCTAGCCCCCCCCATCAGCCCACCTCAAGTCCGGCCCCCCCATCAGCCCACCTCCAGTCCTAGCCCCCCATCAGCCCATTACCTGTCTTAGCCCCCCCATCACCCTATTTATAGTCATAGCCCCCCCCCCATAGCCCATTACAACTCCAGTCCTAACCCGCCCCCCCCCCATAGCCCTTTACCAGTCCTACCCCCCTCCTCAACCCCCATCAGCCCAGGGAAAACTTAAAAGAAAAAAGAAACTTGCTGCCGCAGTGGCAGCGGCAGATGAAGTGTCTCCTGCAATCAAATGTCTCCCGCGGGGCTCCCCGGCTGCCCGGCAGAGCCCACCTCAATCACTCTCCTTGGCATGGCTTTTAGAGCCGTGAAGGGAGAGTTTCCATCTTGCGGTTCTGTTAAGCCTGCTGGGGCTGATGGGAAAATTCCCATCAGCCCCGGTGAGCTTAACAGAGCCGCGAGGAGCTGGAAACTCCTCCCTTCGTGGCTCTGAAAGCCGCACTGAGAGTGATTGAGGCGGGCTCAGCCGGGGGCGGGCTCAGCCGGGGGCGGGGGGGGGGACCCACGGGAGACACTTCATTCTCAGCAGCAAGCTTCTTTTTTCTTTTAAAGTGACTGATGGGCAGAATGTTGTTTGCGTGGGGCCCCCTGAAATGCGGGGCCCTGTGCAAACAACATTCTTGCTCAATGGACGGGACGGCCCTGAGTAGGCGCTAATGACATATGTACCTTCTCACCCCACCATCCCCGATCATTAAGTCCCTAATTTGCTAGTTCTTTGGGTGAGTAGAGCAATTTAAATATACTAGTGACAGATTTTGGAAATATCCATGTGCATGTGGAACTGATTAAGGACGTTTTGCAATTGAAGGTGCTTTTGAGCTAAAGAAATAAGAACTAGGTGAGTGCACAATGAAAAAAAAGTTTGGGGCATTTGTTTTCACGTCTCTGTTGTTTGTACTTGTGTGCAAGCACAAAGTCAAAAATGCACATGATCTATTGTGTGCATGCTAATTGGTATGTACATGTCTGCACAGGCACATTTATTTTTTATTAACTTTTTTTTTATTTAGCTGCATTTATATCCTGCTTTTCACCAGGTCAAAGCGGTTGGGGGATACATTTAACACAAGGGGATATGAGACACATACACTAATACTTACAGGGAACATGGGCAATGGAGGGTTAAGTGGCTTGCCCAAGACCACAAGGAGCACCTGTGGGACTAGAAACCCCAGTCCTTCTGGCCCAAGGTTGCTGTCCTCTAGTGGGATTTGAACCACTGACCTTCTGGCCTGTGGTACCTTGCCCCAACCACTAGGCCACTCCTCCCACACATTGCAAATACTTTCCCTTTGAAGGCACCCAAACAAACTAAATAAATGAGCATAAATTTAATAAAGAACAATTTCCTCTCAAGCTCTCCTCCAAACGCCAGGTCAAGCACATACGTTTGCCAGCGTTTTGTGACTCAAAGCAGGTATAAATGCCAACAACATGGGACGATCCAGAATGCGCGTATATTGGCATTCTAAAATCCAGAATACATGAATACCTTGAAGTACTGCGCAAACCACATTCCGGACGCGCCTCCTTTAAATCGCTGTCACAAGTAGCCTTCTCTAGCCCTATTCAAATGCAGGCTGTAAAATGCACCTCCATTGAGGTTGCTTTTGGATCCTGATTCCCATCAGCCTCCTGTTTACCACTTATTTGTATCTTAACGTACTCTAGTCCCTAGTATCGTGATGGTTTTTCACCTTGTTTAGCAGGGACTTGTCTTACATCTATACGTAGTGCCTCATACGCCTTGTAGTGCCTTTCAAATGATTAGTAGTAGTTGCACCTGTTCCAAAATAGCTACTTAGAAATTCATAACAATTTACGCATGTAAATATGGATTTTTTACATATGCAAATGGCATGCAACTCTTCTAAAATAAATTAAAAACTATTTAAATATGAGCACACCCACGTCAAACACTTTAGATACAATTTGAGAATAGCTCACTCAACATGGCTGCTAAAACTAAACCCCCAAATCATATGCCATCTTGGACGAAAGCCAGCAGTCCAAGGGAAATAGCATCTTGCTCCAATTATCAAAAAATCGATGTCCAGGTGAAAGACTATGGGGTATGTTTACTAAACTGTCTTAACGTGCACTCTGCGATGTTATCGTGCGATAAGGAACCTTATCGCATGATGATGGCGCTTTTTAAGGTGCACAGGTACCATATCGCGCGATAACGCGCGCTGCGGTGCAAACGACAGACTCTTACCGACCCATCTCCAGCATACCCACTCTTGCTAAAATAATTGAAAAAATAGCCTACAGACAACTACAAGATCATATCGACACTGAAGCGCCTTTGGATACCTGTCAACATGGATTCAGGGAATCTCACGGAGTCGAAACGCTCCTCACCTCACTTCTCAACAGCCTAAACTCTGGTATCGATAACATCAAACAAGGTTTTGTTCTCATCTTTTTAGATATTGCGGCTGCTTTTGATTCGGTCTGTCACGATCTTCTTATTATCCGCCTAAGAGAGAAGGGCCTTTGTGGAAAGGCTCTCGAATGGTGCAACTCATACCTCTCAGAGAGATGGCAGCAGGTTCGCTCAAATGGTGAAATATCAGATCCGTTTCACCAAGGACAAGGAGTCCCGCAAGGATCCTCTTTGTCATCACTATTATTTAACATATACATGCAACCTATATGCAACATTATCATGTCCTTCAATGTCAACTATATGATCTATGCTGATGACGTGTTACTATATATGCCGTTCTGCATAGATAAGATGAACCTGACCCCCATAACCAACTGTTTTAACGCCATCTCAAATTGGCTACTGACTCAAAATCTCAGAATCCAGCACAAAAAAACGCAAGTTCTTTTTATCTCAAGGAACTCTAAGTTCACACCACCCACATTCCTTGAGGTTCAAGATGCCAAGTTGCAAGTAAAATCCCACATCCGTTACCTTGGAGTGACTCTGGATCAGAATCTAGATATGAAGACCCACATAGCCAACACAGTAAGGGCAGTTTATTTCAAGATTCGCTCCCTCAGACACCTCCGCCAACTGATTGATCCAGATGATTTCCGTACGGTCTACCAGGCTCTAATTATTCCCCACTTTGACTTCGCAAACTATATATTACAGGGGCTCCCCCAATCTACCCTTAACCCGCTTCAACTAGCATTAAACAGCGCAGCAAGAGTACTTTTCGGGGTACTTAAAAGAGAACATGTAACACCCCTCCTGAAACAATTACACTGGCTCCCAATCCAAGCGAGAATCACCTTCAAGACCCTGCTCCTAGCCTTCAAAGCTCATAAAGGACTCGCTCCCTCATCATTATCAGAGATGATCCAACCAATCCCTACCAACAGGCTAAGAAGAACCACGGAATTAAACATGCTAATGGTTCCAAAAGAGTCCTTAAGATACATCTCCGCAACAGTAAACCGATCCTTCAGTTTATGCGCTCCAAAACTTTGGAACACCCTCCCACCACACATTAGGGCCATCGCTGATCTCTCCCAGTTCAAAAAGGCCTTGAAACATCACCTTTTCATCAAATATTTCCCAGAAAACATAGTAACACAGGCACACTCAAACAGCAACAACCCCGTTCTTAACACGTAATCTTCTGCTAACCCAGCAACACTTCAGACCTCTCTCTCATACTAACAAGGTTCTTTTCATACATTATGCCTTCCAAATGTAAATAGTTCTATGACTATTATTTATTGTAAATAATTGCCCCGGTTACCCAAGTTATTTTTCCTGTTTTATGTAAAAAAACAGATAATATGTATCTTATCTTATCTGATGTTTTCTTGTTCTATGTAAACCGCGCTGATTATGAATAGTGCGGTATATAAAAGATGTTAAATAAAAATAAATAAATAAATAAACGAGCGCTGAAGGCAGGGAAAGGCTCCCAGAGGGCGGAGGAAGGCTCCCCAGGGGCGGAGAGAAGGGGTCAGTGGGTGGAGAGTGGGAGGGGAGAGGCTCCCTGCACACCAACGCTGTGAAATCCGAGCCTCAAAACTAACGCCAGTGAAACCCTGGCGTTAGAGCTGATTTAAAGGGAAAAGAAACCATTTCCGTCAGCAATGTACAGCAAAACCAGGGAAACCTACATAACGTGAGCAGTGTGATACATCTGCACGGAACAAAAGTAGAAATAAACATTGAAAAGGACCCCAACAAAATATACAAAAAACATGACCAAGCTGGGCAATAGTGATAATAATGGAAAACATCAAAAAACACTCCCAAGAAAGCCCCCCAAAAAAAGATATGAATTTTGGAAGGGTCTACGCTCCGTCCCCATACAAGGTGAATGATCCCACAGTGAAATAGCACTGATCAGGGTTTCCCTGTCCATTGGACAGGTTTCCTATGGCATGCACATGTTCCACAACAGCAGGGCGGGCATGACGGAATGGGCAACTGGACAGATGCTGGGAAAGGGGATACAGAGGGCTGCAGGCGGCACATGCTGTGGTGCAGCTGGGGCACAGTGCGGACTAGGCAGATGCCTAGGTGGCACTTAGGAATGCTGAAACTGTACAGCAGCCAGACAGCAACTGATGAGGGCCAAACATGAGCACGAGAGTGTTTATCACAGTGTCACAGGGGATAGTACCCAGCAGGTACCTCCAAGGGCACAGAACATTGGCAGGTGGTGTTGGGGGTAAGCGTGGACAGCTATGCAGGCACCCCTACCCCAGAACACGCACCATAGGCATCCGCCTACCTGCACACTGGATGGCTTGAGACTGCACACCACCAGCAGAAGGGCATGTCAGCATGGTGGCAGAGGGGTACTGGTGGTGGAGGGGGGCAGTGGCAGCTGCCCAGAGCAGACCATGGCCTAGCCCTGTGTAGGTGGGTGCCATGCACTGCAACAGACAGGCCCTGCCGGACAAACAGTCATGGTATCACCAGGGAATGCACTGTCTCGGTAGTGCAGTGCACACAACCAGTGTGTTAAGAGGCAGAAGGTCACAGGTTCAAGTCCCAGCTATGGTGCCTGCCAACCCAGTCTCCATATTTTACCCACTACTACAACATGCTAATACAGACAGAACCTTTATTTCAGATGACGTAAACATGCCCAAAACACCTACATTTTACCCTACAGAGCAAAGACACCATAAACAGGCGCATTACCTAGAGCAGAGTCTCCCAAATGCAGTCCTGGAGGGCCAAACACCATTCAGGTTCCATGCTGCCTCTAATAAAGATGCCTGTGCTACATATCTATGCACCACCCCCATGGTATGCAGATGTATCTCATGCATATTCATGAGGGACAGCATGAAAACCCGAACAGTGTTTGGCAAACCAGGACTGGAGTTGGGAACCTCTGCCGTAAAGCAGCAGCCAACAGTGCCAGACACACCCACACCCACAGGCTCCATTAGCCAATGCCTCCTGGAGAGGCAGGACATTGGGCCCTGCGTGCATCTCCCAATACTAGCACTTGCATACCTTAGCAATGCCACCCTACACCTGGGAATACGGTACACAGCTATCAAACGTTTGCTATGATTACTGACAGATAGCAATTCCTACGTTAAGCACAGTTTGCTGATTGAGCTCCATCATAGCAACCTTTCTGATGTCTGTGGAGTGTGCGTCAGGTCTGGTCTCTGACAGTGTTTACCACCCTGAGGAGTGACCCCCAACACTATTGCGTACCATATCCATGCCTGCACTGTGCCCAGGACTGGTGTGGTGGCCAGGGCTGCCAAACACCTCTACAGTAGCACAATGCTGGCATAGGTGTGGGAGTGTGTGTCTGTCTATCCAGTGTGTGGTGGCTGCAAACACCCTCCACAGCCCACACTGCCAGCACTGTTGCCAGTATTGGCCTGCCAATGTGCATAATGAGGAGCAAGGTACCATGGGTATAGCCCGGACAGGGTGGCCTGGCCAGGATGCATCTGCACAGGGCATAGGGCACTGGCTGGGACATTGTAGTGCCCGGCCACCACCTGCACAGACAGGGTGGCCACAGCATGTTCCGCTGGGAGATCACTCTCACCCTGATTGAGCAGTGACCACGGCATGTCTAGGCTCCCCCATAGTGCTATCTAGTGTTTCTCTCATGTGATATTTATGGGTTCCCTTTTGGAGCCCAGTCACTGACTTATCTGCTTGGTGTGTATGCTGACATCCCAGTTCTGGGTGCATGCATTTCCACCAGGAACATGCACTATGGACTAGCTAGCAGACTGTATGCAGCTGGTATGTGTCTTGATGGAACTCTGTGCAGCGGCTGAAGGCTTGCTGCAGGAGAATATCAGATAGTGGTGGGGGGCAGCTTAGTATATCCAGGCCTAATGTCTGTCTGCTGTTGTGTTATGGATGTGTACAGAGCTGCATTGACTGCCCGGTAGGGTGTCTGTTCCCCAGCAGGACTGGGATTGATGGTCATCTCTACTGCTCCTATTGCAGGGAGGTAGAATGTGGATCTGTTGGTGGGAGACCTGTTTACTCCCCTCAGCCCTAGAGGAGGAGGAGGGTGAGGGTGAGGGTGAGGGTGGTGGTGGTACATAATCCTCCTAGGGGTCCATTGGGGCTAAACCTGACTGAGACATACAGATATATCCAAGGTGTGTCTGCAGAAACTACCTATCTCACACATTAGCACTGCTGGGGACCTGGTGCTGGGCGCCCCACTTCACCCTCAGGGTGAGTGCAGTACCTGCACAATGTGACGGTGTGTAGCTACTCTGTGCCAGTACCACACACGGTCAGTTCCCCCTACCAGGCCGAGGTGCTGTGGGGGTGCATACCCCATCTTGTGATCATCTGTAGACTGCTGATTTGCATGTGCAGTGCATCATGGGTATGGGTGGGTTAACCCTAT
Organism: Ichthyophis bannanicus; assembly: GCA_033557465.1. Lineage (NCBI taxonomy): Eukaryota > Metazoa > Chordata > Amphibia > Gymnophiona > Ichthyophiidae > Ichthyophis > Ichthyophis bannanicus. The sequence goes on from CM066049.1 coordinate 68,529,031, forward strand.
CCTGGTGACCACAGCAGACTGTTTGTGTGGTGACGTGCAGTCCTTCTGCAGCCAGCCAGGGGTTTGCTGGCAGCTATGGAGCTGTAGCCCACTGGTTATTTCACTACGTGTGGAGCCAGAGGTCATGGGTTCAAACCCACAGTAGGGGTTCTTTGATAGGGCTGTCTAAAGCATTGTCTTTTTTTAATGTACATTAGTGCTGCCAGCAAAACACACTCAGGGTACTGTAACCATAAGGTGTCTCAGAAGGCGCCCTATAAGGCGCCTTATAGGGCACCCTATAAAGCGCCTTCTGAGGCACCTTATGGTTACAGTCCGTATAAGGTGCCTTATAGGGTGTCCTATGGAGCACCTTATAGGGTGCCCTATAGGGGACATTATAGGGTGCCGTGGCGGATAGTGCACTTTATAATGTGCCCTATGGGGTGCCTTATGCGGCACCTTAGGTTATGGCACGTGAGGGTGTGTTTGCTGGCAGCAATAAATGACATACAAATAAAATGCCTCAGGAAACAATACTTACATGTCAAAGCTGATGCCTCAGCCAGCCTTATGCATTAGACACACTGGGGGATCATACTCATGACCCCTGTATCATCAGTCAGTGTATTAACCATTGTGCTACACTTCTGTTTCTATGTTTGGATATCTGTGCGCCTACTTAAGATTACCGCACGGTAACGTGCTTAGCGGCGCTTCGCATGATCATGTGCGCAGCAGCGCACATTATCGCGCGATACTCCCATTTTGCTGCTTTAAGACTGAAATGCCCATTCCTTTTATGGCAGCCTGCACACTATCGCCAGGCACACATTAAGACGGTTTAGTAAACATTCCCCTATGAGTGGCTCATTAACTGCATCATTCCTCTTTGGCGTCTTTTTGAAAAATAATAAAGTCGCATGGGCCAGGTCATCTGCTCGGGTAATTAAACCAACATGTAGTCTTAAAGTTAATTTCAAAAATCCATACCGATGCTGATGTTTGCTAAATTAAATAAATCATCAATATCTGTAAATCATCGTACTGGTGGAAACACTGAAAGCAGCTACCAAATAGGATCAACATAAAACATCATAGAAGCAGTCACCTGCCTTATGAAATATATAATTAAGATGTTCAATAACAATGCAGATGATAGCAATGTGTTCCATGTGAATTTGCAAAATATATTCAGGGAGATATTCAAAAGCATTTCTGTGGTTGGTGGTGGGATTGTTCACCTAAGTGCATTTTGAAAAAAATATTAGAGCCACTTGACCAGGTCATTATAGATGTATATCATTATATGGTCAAAATGGTCCATCCAAACAGAGGGTGAAATTGGGGCTTTCCAAAGATGGTGTCGCTTAGAGGCATAACTTATATATTTAAATAATAATATTTAGTCACTCGAGGGGAAAATGTATAAACCTTTTCCATATGTATAACCCTGTTCTATGAACGCAAAAAGGCTTTTATAAAATTACTCCAGGGATTATGCTTGTCGAAGTAAGTGTGGTGACTAGAAGGTCCTTACATTTATCTGACCCTGGTGTAGGCCTGTTCTAGGGACGGGTGGAGTGCAGAAGGACTTGTAATTTACATACTTTGCATGCAAGCATTCAAACCATTCCCCAGCAGACCTAAGTGTCCACAGCTTAAAACTAGCTATGATTTCTCTTCCTTAACATCTATGTGTCGTTACAAAATAGTAGAGGTAAACGTGTCTTTAGAAAATAGGTTAAAAATAAGCATCATCTTGACCTCCAAACCTACAGTAGGTGCCCAATTATAAAATTACCTTCCACCTGTATAAGGGAACAAGCCAAGAGGGCCACCGAAAAAACAGATAGATGGCCACACAAATAGGTTAGATGGCTGAATATTGACCTCATTTTATGTAACTGTGTTTAATGTTGGCACGAAAGCAGCAACACCGCCCGGACACCACCAGGGCCTGATCCGGTGTTGGGGAGTTGAGCAGGAAGATCGCTCCTCCCTGATCAGTCCCCCTAGGCCAATCAGGCCCAGCGTTCACGTTTGAATTCACTGCGCCCCTTACCGTGCCCATGCCGGCGAGCCCCGCACCTAAGGGCCTCGCCAGAGGGCCCTTTGGCGTGGCCCAGAGGCACTGTAATTATCACAGAGGTAGAGTGTGTCAATATGAAGCAGTGTTACTGGAGTATCCCATGTTTGGATACCGTCGATTGTTAATGCATATGTAAAGTAATTCTCTAGCAATATGAGCTATTGATGTGATTAAGCCTTGTGCCTTAGTGTGCTAAACGGTAGTATGTGCTCTCTGTGTATATGCCTGTAAGATCACCAGACACAGCCCTGGCTGTTCTGAACGCCACCCTCCTGGACCTTATATTGACATGCCTCCCTAGCTTTCATCAGCTCTGTGAGATAAGAGCCCACACAAATATCTCAAACTGCTCCCTTTGAACGGCACCCTATCCCGATCTACTGAGGCTGATCCCTAAGCTCTGTCCAGCTTCTTGAGTGCCCCTCCTCAATCTTTTGCCTCCTCTGAAGCTTCGTAACCTGCCCAGCAGTACAGTGACATGGGGTCACATGTTATTATTGGCCCTATGCCTCCTGGCCCTTCTCATCACCTGGGCTGAATCCTACTCACATCAACATGGCTTCCTCCCCCCCCCCCCCCTTTACGCCATACAGGCACCTTTAACTACAGAAGAGATCACCTTTTCATACATCAGCGATGGCATATCCACATAATCTTCCAACCACTGCCAGAAACACACAGAAGGAAGTCTCCTCGCCCTCACCACCTGAACTGTATGCTCATAAATGCTTGTTCCATACGCAATAAATGGCCTGCCTTCACCGACTACATTGACCATCAGAAGCTGGATCTGCTTTTTGTCACAGAGACATGGCTGACTGATGGTAAGGACAGGGTCTGCAATCTCCTTCTATCACCCAGCTATGATCTCTTTAATTGCCCGAGAGCAAGTCGGAGAGGTGGTGGTACCCTCATTATTACCAGAAGCAACCTCCACTTCCAATGCATCTCTTCCCAGAGTGCATCTAATCTCGACTACATCCAGATTTGAAACAAATTCCTATCTACCTGTCTTTTCTACCACTCATCATCTACATGTGCAGATGAGCTGGCCACCATCCTAGGCCTAGCTTGCAACAGGAATACCCATCTCAAACCACTCTGGCTCCCAAGTGATTTCAACCTCCCAGCCCTTCCTACCAAGCACTCCTCTGCCTTCCTTAATGCCATGAAAGCTCTCGACTATCATCAACTAATACATACTCCCACTCACTTGGCAGGAAATACCCTGGACCTCATCTTTGCACCTTGTCATGGGGTAGGTCAGAATCTGCCTATGGAAATAGAAAAAACAGAGCTGAGCAGGTCTAAAAGTGACAGCTCAGAGCACATGGATCAGGGTTGCTATGAGCAACCAGCAAAAACAAAAGCACCAGGTGTAGGAGCATGCCCTAGTAGGGGATTACATCATAGCATATTAGCTGATGAAAGGCAGCTGAGGACAGGGCAGGCTCACCAGAACACTAGGAGTGACGCAGATAAAACTCACTCAGAGTTCGTCAGTAGGAGAGCTAACCAGGATCCTAGGAGAGCTAATCAGGATTCCAGAAGTGCTAACCAGGAGCTTAAGGCAGCTAACCAGGAGCTTAGTGGAGCTAAGCAGGAGTACGGCAGAGCTGTTTTGGAAACTAAAGGAAAAACTTCACAAAGAGGTTTAAACAGAGTTCCAGAGGAGAGAGCTAAGAGAATACCAGAGGCTGGTTACAGGGTGCTAGGCAGCACGGAACAAGAACCAGGTGGTTGGGGCCACGAAGGTATTCAGGCTGACAGACGGAAGGAACCTGTAAGAGGAAATCTCCCTGAGAACAGGTACCGGGAGGGCAAGAACTGTTATCAAAGGGATACTTACTTGCCCAAGGAGAAGGGTGCAGTAACGGGGAGTAGAAGGCTTGTTTGTAGGAAAAAGCTCCGGGGGAACCGAGCCAAAGGACAGGCTAATTCCCTATAATAGAGGGAACTTTGAAAAAGAGAGTTTCCCATACACACAGCCAGGGGTGTGTGGTCCTCTAGGGGAAAACTCTGCTATTTACGGTAACCTCCCAGTTCCCCTTGATAGAGAGGGGGAGAGAAGCCTTTGGAAAGAAGAGGAGGGTTTTTGCAACAATGATATGAGATACAGCCATTCTGAAGATAGCTACGGGGAAAGCTATGAAGATATGGAATGTGACTTTTGTGGGGAAAGTCCTGAGGAGTTCCAAATGGAATGTGCACTAATGTTCTCTGATAACATTTCCTCTCTATGCTAATCTGTTTAAAGACAGAAATCCGTTTAGGGAAACGGATTCTGTAAAACTTGCTTGTGTAAAATACAAGGACTGTCTTACCTTTTTTGATTGGCTGAAGATAAGCACCTTTTTGTTACCAGTAGTTCATTTTCAGTTGTACCAGAAAAATATGGTTTATTTCTTTTGATTCTTATGTGCAAAAGTTCACCCGGAAGGGAAATAAAATACCTCTTTTGAAAAAGCCTGGCTACTCGTTCACAACTACCTTTTTGATTAGCTAGTGGGACTACAGATCCCAGGGGGCATTGTAAAGTCCCGGCTATATTAAGAAGAGGCCCCACTGAAGCTCCCTAGGCTTCCGCCTATGAGAGTGAGTAAGAGGGTGACAACCTTCACCCCTCCACAGTCTGACTAGCCAGGACCCCCCACTTGTCCTCCCGGTCCCCTGGTCTGACCATAATGCCATACTGTTCCGCATTCCTACCGACCCCGGAGTTGACCAGCTTCCCTCCAACTCCATTCCTCAATCATCAGAATGTCGCTTCAGACCCTTTGATAAGGAGACTTTCCTTATGAATATTCTTGATGACCTCAACCTTGTCTCCAACAATCTGGTTGAGCTAATAGATGCATGGAACAGCACCCTAACTCAAGCCTCTCTCCTCCTACCTTCCACTAAACCCACTAAGAAGAGGCACACAGCATTATGGTTCACTGCTGATCTTTGTGAGTCCTTATTAACCCTCAGAAAGCTTGAGTGACACTGGCGGCTTACTAGGCACAACATTGACCATGTTGCCTACCTTGCCAAACTTCAAGAACACAGGATAGCAGTTATTCTCAAAAGAAGGGAATTCCATACTAACACCCTTATGCAATCTCTAAACAAGCCCCGTGAGCTCTTCAGCATTGTTAGATCCCTTACCAGTGTTGCCTCAAAGAACCTTTCAGCAGTTACCCCTAGTCTGGACGATTTTTGCCTCTTGCTTCCAGAGCAAGACTAACTCAACTACTTCGCTCTCAGAGAATCTTGATGACGTTCATCTCTTTCCTGAACTGCTCCTTTCAAGTGATGCACCTATACCTACCCTGAATTCCTTCTACCCGTACTCGGCTGAACAAATAGACATCATTGGCACAATCAGCACCTCTACCTCCCCAGCCGATCCTTGCCCAGCATTCTGGATTAAGCAGGCAAGATCCAACCTGAGTTCAGCAATATCCAGAATAGTACACCTGTTCTTTTCCACAGGTTACCTACCAGTGTTCCTTAAGTCCGACTACATCAAACCCCTGCTAAAAAGCAATAAATCAAACCCTTCAGACATTAGCTCATACGGACCAATCTCAAATCTACCATTCCTGACCAAGATTGTAGAAAAGATTGTCCAGCAACAGTTTCAAGACCACATTGACTCCCATGCCCCTCTTGAACCACAGCAGCACAGATTCTGCCAGCAGCATGGAGTGGAAACTTTTTGTTACTCTCCTTGACAGACTCTGCACCGGCATAGATAAGAAGAGGCAGGGATTCATTCTAATCTTCTTGGACATTGCCTCTGCCTTTGACTCCATTAGCCACAGCCTTCTCCTTGGCCTCCTACAACAGAAGGGTATTCGGAACTCTGCCCTCAACTGGTTTAGATCATACTTGACGGATCACCAGCAACAGGTCTGCCTGGGAACACAGTCTTCAAGCACCTTCCAGCAAACGCAAGGAGTCCCTCAAGGCTTGTCGCTTTCAGCCTTGCTTTTCAATGTCTACATACAGCCAATCTGTTCAATAATCAAGTCTTTCAACATACTATATCACATCTATGCAGATGATGTCTTACTATATTCCCCTTTCTCCATTGATAGCCCTGACTTTTCAGTCATTTCAGATTGCTTCAATGCTGTCTTTGATTGGCTTGCCACACACAACCTCAAGCTCAACTGCAAGAAGACTGAGGTCCTATTCATTGCTAGAGATCAATCATTTGTCCCACCAACCTCCTTGCGGGGGAGAGATGTAGAACTCATGTCTAAGCTGGAACTTCGCTACCTGGGAGTTATCCTTGACCAACAATTGACCATGGTTGCACACATACATAATGTTATCAAGGCGGTCTACCAGAAGATAAGGACTCTCCATCATATATGCCCCCTCATTGACCCCTCAGATTTTCAATCAGTCTTCCAAGCTCTCATCCTCCTGCACTTTGACTATGCAAATATTATTCTTCATGGCACCCCAAAATATATCCTCCAACCACTCCAACTGGCCATGAACACAGCTGCTCGATCACTCCAAGGTGTCTCTAGGTATAAGCATATCCCAACCATCCTGATGCAATTACACTGGTTCCCCATATCTAGCCGCCTGACCTATAAAGCTCTTCTCCTCATGTTTAAGATTATTCACAAATAAACTGCATCCTCCCTGTCAGCAATGGTTCAACAAACTCCAGACAACACAATGCGAAGAGCCAACATGGTAAACACCCTGGTCACTCCTTCAATCATAAGAACCTGCACTAAAGCTGTCAAACGTGCCTTTTTTCCTTATATGCACCATCTCTCTGGAACGCCCTTCCTCCCTCAATCCGAGTCATCATGGATCTATCTACCTTCATGAAGGCTTTAAAGACTCACCTTTTTCCAATTGGTTTATGACCACATAACATAATAAGGACTCTCATAATGCTACTCTCATGCTAACCTCCCCACTCACTCAGACTGGACCTTTTGACTACACTATTTGTACTTAGTTCTCCACCCTCGCCCTTTTTCCCCTCCTCTATCCTTCTGTCCCTTCCTTACGCCTTTTTCTCCCTACCTCCTTCCCCTTCGTTGATGCAGTTGCTTGTAAGAGTTACCTGTCTTTGTTAACTAGATTTGCTGTTTATGCCTGTTCTGTGTATAGTTGATTGTTTTGATGATATACCTGTTCTATGTAAAGTTGCTTGACTGTTCCTGTTTCTTGTAAATTGCGCTGATACTAAATATTGCGGTATAAAAAAAAAAGCTAGTAAATAATATAGGTATGTCAACAGCAAACTGACATAATACCTGTTAAACTATGTAAAGATGAATATCCCTGAAAAGTGATCATGTATAACAGAAGCCACAGCAAGATGTCCATCTTTTGCTAAGACCAATAGATAAAAATGTCTTAACAAAAAAAAAGATGGGAGAATTAGAAAATATAGCACTAAATGAAAGGTTAAAAATAATGGACAACTCGGAGACCAGGTGGAGGGAGGATAACCAATGGAACAAATTATATTTCAATGATAGGGTAGATGAAATTGCTGGAGTAGTGGTGCAAGATGTTAGAGGACGTTGAGTCTAAGAGGATAAAAATTTTTCATGAAACAAAATACTGTAGAATCTCTATGGATAGAAACTCCATGTAAAAAAAAAAAAGGAAGAGGAATAGCTGTGGGGGCATACTACTCTCCGCCTGGTCAGAATGATCAGACAGATGAAAAAAATACTAATAGAAATTAGGGAAGCTGACAAAATTTACAACACATTAATAATAGGTGACTTCAATTATCCTGGTATCAACCAGATCAGGATATGCTAGGGCGATAAAGATTTTGGATAAAATGAATGCCTGCCTCATGGAGCAGCTGGTTCGGAAACTGACATGAAGGGAATGTAGGATCTGGTGAAAACAATAACAGTGTTGGGGCCTCTTGACAATAGTAATTATAACATGATCATTTTTGATTTAATAAATGGAGGGAGGGACAGCAAGGAAATCAAAGGTGCTAGCATTTAACTTTCAAATGGGCACCTGGAGTGGAGGCGTAGCCTAATGGTTAGAGCACTGGCTCCGGAATGAAGAGAGCAGGGCAAATCACTTAACCCTCCATTGCCTCAGAAAAATCCAAGTTATCAATGTCTCTGTTTAATATACATTACCAGACTTAAGTTACAATGTAAACCACATTGACTGAAATGATAAAGCAGTATAAAAAAACTGCAAATATGATAAAATGTGTAAGAAAATGCTAGAAGGAGCAACTGCAAAGGTTAAGAGTTTATATCAGACCCAGGCATTATTTAAAAATACTATCTTGGAAGCTCAGACCAAATGTATTCCATGCTTTAAGAAAAGTGGAAGGAAGGCCAAACAACTGTAGGCATGGTTTAAAGATGAGGTAAGAGGCTGTTATAGCCAAAAAAGCATCTTTCAGAAAATAGAAGCAGGAACCAAATGACCAAAACAGGAAACATTAGCATTATCAAGTTAGATGAAAAGCATTGATAAGGCAGGCAGAGAAAGCATTTGAAGAGAATCTTGCTGTGGAAGTAAAGGTTCATAATAAAAACTTTGTAAAGCACATTCAAAGCAAAAAAACCTGCGATCCCATTGAACAGTTGGATGATAGAGAGTTAAAGGTACACTGAGTGAGGAAAAGGCCATAGAGGAGAGACTGAATGAATTATTTGCTTTGGTCTTTACTTAAGAAGACATAGGGAAATTACTCATGTCAGAAATGATATATAAAGGTGATATATTGGACGAATTGAAAAACTGTCTGTCTGACCTCTTCAATACCTCTTTGGAGTCAGGAGTGGTGCCAGAAGACTGGAGAAAAGCACATGTGGTCCCTCTACACAAAAGCAGAAGTATGGATGACATTGAGAATTACACACCAGTTAGTCTAAACTCTGTGGTTAGTAAATTATTGGAAAAGCTACTAAAGGAGAGAATAGTGAGGTTTCTGGAGTCCAATGGATTGCAGGATCCGAGGCAGCATGGATTCACCAGAGGCAAGTCTTGCCAGACAAATCTGATAGATTTCTTTGAGTGGGTGATCAGGGAGTTGGACCGATGGAGAGACCTAGATGTGGTGAATTTAGATTTCAGTAAAGCCTTTGACACTGTTCCACACAGGCAATTTAAAAACAAACTGAGCACTCTCGGGATGGACTCTAAGGGGTATGTTTACTAAAGTGCGGTAAACGTGAATAACGCACGTTGTACGACATTAACGATCGTAAGTGCAGTATAACGTGCGTAATCACGTGCCAACAACCGTTAACGTCATACTACGCGCGTTAACCGTAGTTAACGATCGTAAAGCCCCGCGGCGCATTAAAACAGCGCAGAAGGTGGAGAGTGGGCGGATAGAAGGGGTCAATGGGCGGAGAGTGGGCGGGGAGAGGCTCCCCTCACACTAACGTGCTGAAGTGCAGAGCTCAATTCCAACGTGAATGAAAACCTGTCGTTAAAGGCATATTAAAGGGAAGAGAAACCATTTACGTCAGCAATGTACAGCAAAACCGGGGAAACCGACAAAACGTGAGCAGTGTGATACATGTGCACAGAACAAAATTGCAAATAAAACTCTAGAATGACGACAAGAAACAGTGTAAAAATTATAATTCAGCTGGGCAACAGTGACAGCAATGTGCAACAATAAAAAACACTCCCAGGAAAGCTCCAAAAAAAAGAAATGATGTGTGGAAGGGTCTACACTCCGTAGACCCTTTCAAAAATCATTTCAGTTTATTGGAGCTTTCCTGGGAGTGTTTTTTAATGTTGCCCAATGATATCATTGTTGCCCAGCTTGGTTATGGGTGTGTGCCCCTTTTTTCGAGGTCTTTTTTGAGGTTTATGTGCACTTTTGTCTCCATACAAGGTAAATGAGCCCACAGTACAATTGTGCAGAGCAGGGCTTCTGACTCGTCAGGCCAGTTTTCCTATCTCCAGGGACTGCACAGTCTCTGTGGCCACAGTGTGGTGCAACAGACACAGCCAGAGCCTGTAAGACCAGAGGGTCACAGGTTCAAATCCCAGCTGGGGCTCCTGCCAACCCAGTCCTCATAGTTTTACCCACCTCTATAGTAAAGACACTCCTTTATTGCAGAGAACATACGCATGGTTAATACGCCTATATTTTACCACACCAAACACAGACACCATAAACAGGCACATTACCTAGAGCAGAGTCCCGCAAATGCAGTCCTGGAGGGCCCCACACCATTCAGGTTCCATGCTGCCTCTAATAAAGATGCCTGTGCTGCATATCTATGCACCACCCGCATGGTATGCAGATGTAGCTCATGCATATTTATGAGGGACAGCATGAAAACACGAACAGTGTTAGGAACACCAGGACTGGAGTTGGGAAACTCTGCCGTAAAGCAGCAGCCAACAGGGGCAGACACACCCACACACACACCCCCAGGCCCCATTGGCCAATGCCTCCTGGAGAGGCAGGACATTGGGCCCTGCCAGTATCTCCCAATACTAGCAGTTGCATACCTTAGCAATGCCACCCTACACCTGGGTATATGGTACACAGCTATCAAATGTTTCCTATGATAACTGGCAGATATCAATTCCTACGTTAAGCACATTTTGCTCATTGAGCCCCACCATAACAATCATTCTGATGTCTGCGGTGTGTGCTGCAGGTCTGGTCTCTGATAGTGTTTACCACCCTGGGGAGTGATCCCCAACAGTATTGCGTACCATATCCATGCCTGTACTGTGCCCAGGACTGGTGTGGTGGGTATGGCTGCTGAACACCCCTATAGTAGCACAATGCTGGCATAGGTGTGGGGGTGGCTGTCTGTCTATCCAGTGTGTGGTGGCTGCAAACACCTTCCACAGCCCACACTGCCAGCAATGTTGCCAGTATTGGGCTGCCAATGTGCATAATGTGGAGCAAGGTACCATGGGTATAGGCTGGACAGGGTGGCCTGGCCAGGGTGCATCTGCACAGGGCATAGGGCACTGACTGGGACATTTTAGTGCCCGGCCACCACCTACACAGACAGGGTGACCTCAGTATGTCCTGCTGAGAGATCACTCTCACCCTGACTGTGCAGTGACCACAGCATGGCTAGGCACCCCCATAGTGCTATATAGTATTTCTCTCATGTGATAGATATGGGTTTCCTTTTGGGGCCCAGTCACTGATTTATCTGCTTGCTGTGTATGCTAACATCCCAGTTCTGGGTGCATGCATCTCCATTGGGCACATGCACTATTGACTAACTAGCAGGCTGTTTGCAGCTGGTATGTGTCTTGGAGTGGTTTGCAGGGTGCAGTGGCTGATGGCTTGCAGCAGGAGAATATCAGATAGTGGTGGGGTGCAGCTTACCATATCCAGGCCTAATGTCTGTCTGCTATTGTGTTATGGATGTGTAGAGAGCTGCATTGACTGCCCTGTGGGGTGTCTGTTCCTCAGCATGACTGGGGTTGATGTTCCCCTCTACTGCCACCTTTGCAGGGAGGTAAAATGTGGATCTATTGTTAGGAGACCCTGTTTGTCACCTTTGGCCCTGGGGGAGGGGGAGGGGGAGGGGGAGGGGGGCTACACCTGACTGAAACAGACTGAGATATCCAAAGTGTTTCTGCAGAAACTACCGATCTCACACATTAACACTGCTTTGGACCTCCAGTATGGCCTCTTTCAGCCAGGGACGGTGCTGTGGACCTGGTGCTGGGCGCCTCAGGGTGAGCACAGTACCCGCACAATGTGACAGTGTGTAGCTACTCTGTGCCAGTACAACACACGGTCAGTACCCCCGTACCAGGCCGAGGTGCTGTGGGGGTGCACATGGTCAGTTCCCCCTACCAGGCCGAGGTGCTGTGGGGGTGCATTCCCCATGGTATGTATCTGTGGACAGCTGATTTGCATGTGCAATGCATCATGGGTGTGACTGGCCCAATCCAACCCTGTGAAAATCCAGCACCTGCTCACAGGCTCTGATAAACCATAGGCCATCACACGTACATCTGTTAGCATAATGCATAGGTGCAAGGCACCTTAAAGAGTCTGTAATATAAGGTGCCCACGCTGGTAAAAACACACGTACCCACGCATGATTGTACGCACGCACCAACGCATGCAGCTACGCACGTACCAACGCACGCAGCCACGCACGCAGCCTCGCACGCACCAACGTACGTGGCTAGGCACATTCCGTGGGTGTGTTTCTGACACCACTACTCAACGTAAAGAAAAACATGCCTCCTCATTCCCTATGTAATGTACAGGGTGATGCCTTGGCCAGCCTTCTGTGTTAGGCACACTGGGGACTCGAACCCATGCTGCCTGTAACAGCGGTCGTACCGTAACCATTGTGCTACAGCTCTGTTTCAGTGCTTTATGTCTGTACGCCTTCTTATGATTAACGCGCAGTAATGCGCCACGGCGCCCTGTAACGCGCGTTAGTGGTAACGATGTACCGCCCATGTCCTTATTTGGGGTTTCTGTCACTACCGCGGCTCCTAACGCGAATTGCACTAACGCAGTTTAGTAAACATACCCCTAAGGTTACTAATTGGGTAGAAATTGGTTGAGTGGGATGTTACAAAGAGTACAGGTAAATTGAGCTCACTTTAAGAAGGAAGTTACCAGTGGTGTGCCACAGGGATCTGTCCTTGTTCTGATTCTGTTCAACATCTTTGTTAGTGATATTGCAGGAGGACTTTTGGGTAAGATTTGCTTGTTTCCAGATGATACCAAAATCTGCAATAGAGTAGACACGCAGGAAGGAGTAGATAACATGAGGCGGGATCTTTTTAAGCTTGAATGATCTAGAATTTGGCAGCTGAAATTTAATGCATGGTCATACATTTAGGCTGCAAAAAACCCCCAAAGGAGCTGTACAGTGTAGGGGATGAGGCCCACAAAAGAAAAGCGGGACTTGGGCATAATTGTGTCTAATAATTTTAAAGTAGTTAAACAGGTAGAAAAGGCAACTGCGAACGCCAGAAGGATTCTTGGGTGTATAGAGAGAGGAATGGCCAGCAGAAAAAAGGAGGTGATAATGCCTCTGTATACCTGGTACTCCCATGGTTACTGAGGCTAGACATTCCTTGGAATCATTTGGAGTATTGTGTGCAATTCTGGAGATCACACCTTCAAAATGATATAAGCAGGTTGGAGTCTGTGCAGAAAGTGGCTGCTAAAATGGTTAGTGGTCTTCGTTATGAAGCATATGAGAACAGACTTAAAGATCTTAATATGTCTACTTTAGAGGAAAGACGGGATAGGGATGCACAGGAGGGTCTCTTTCAATTGAAGACAAGCTCTGCTACGAGGAGACATAGGATTAGAGTGAAAGCGGATAGACTCAGGAGCAATATGTGTAAATATTTCTTTATGGAAAGGGTGGTAGATGCGTGGAATAGTCTCCCACTGGAGGTGATGGACACCAGGACAGTATCTGAATTCAAAAATGCATGGGACAAACATAGAGCATCTCTAAAGGTAAAAAGGGGACTACTGTAGTTGACATGGAAGGACAGACTAGATAGGCCATGTGCTCTTTTTCTGCCGTCATATTTCTAAATCTCGATAAACCGGGAAGTAGTAATACAGCAATTTCATAAATTAAAGAATAGCAAGTCACCTAGTATACATCCCAGGGATGCTGAAAGAACTCAAAAATTGCAGACCTTAGTATTAGTAATTTGCAAACTATCATTAAAATCACCTGACGAATGGAAAATGGCCATCATAATGCCAATTATTGAAAAGGGTTCCGGGGGGATCCAGGAAACTACAGGCCAGTGAGCCTGATGTCAGTATCAGGCAAAAATGGTAAAAAACATTATAAAGAATAAAATTACTGAATATGTAGATAGTCATGGTTTATTGGGAGAAAGCCAACATGGATTTAGCTATATTTTTTTGAAGGTGTGAATAAACAGGTAGATAAAGGTGACCCGGTTCATATAGTGTGTTTGGATTTTCAGAAACCCTTTGACAGGGTCCCTCATGAGAGACTCTTGGGGAAATTAAAGAGTCATGATAGGAGGCAGTGTAGTGTTGTGGATCAGGAACTGGTTAAAAGATAGAAAGCAGAGGGTAGGGCTTAATGGCCAATTTTCTCAATGGAGAAATGTGAATATGGAGTACCCCAGGGATCTGTGCTGGGCCTGTTGCTTTTTAACATATTCATAAATGATCAAATTTGCAGAAGACACAAATATTCAAAGAGGATTGTGAAAAATTAAAAGAGAACCTTGAAAAATTGTGAGACTGGGCATTCAAATGCCAAACGGGAAGTCTGTGTTGGAGAGGGGGCAGAGGTGCCCGAAGAGAGCAGGCAAGACCTGCAATGCTGTGACGGAGCCTTTGTTAACGGCTATGCAGTGCCACAATTCCTTTACCACGGCTGCTGGTCCCAGAGGGGGTGGCAGCAATGGCAATGGGGGCAGGGGATGTCGTGGGGGGGGGAGGGGAGGCAGGATGGAGGGGCCCATCTTGGTGTCTCCAATTTTTTACCAGCCTTGGGTACAGTTGCCATTGGTAAGGAATAAATGGTGACAGTTTTTTACTGAACTAACAATATATTTCTTGACTAGCTTTTAAGACCTAATACTTCTTTCATCAGGGGAATAATAATAATAAAATTAAGCTATTTGGTTGCTGTTTCCAATTACAGAGCAGATGGAAGGAGGAAAAACAATGAATGGCAATTGTGCTATTTTCTCCAAGATGGAAGATCCCACACAGAGTGTAACAAATGAGGGCTTATTTTGTTTTCACTATATGAAGGACTGCTAAATCCTGAAAGCTACTCATACTATCTGAATATCTTCCCTACTCTTGAAATTCTATAATTTATAATGGATAAACATTGACCTTAAGAAAAAGTAAAGTAACATACAAATGATTCCAAGGAATGTCTAGCCTCAGTAACCATGGGAGTACCAGGTAAATCCCTTAATAACAAGTTGCTGCTCCTCCTACTTTTTCAAGTATTAGGGGCGGGAGTTATTTTCTTTTATCGCCTCGGAAACAGCTCAGTAGTCTACTGAATAGTACAGTCACTGCATTGCTCTCATCTGTTCCAACATAACCAATGGCTTGAAATTGTCCAGAAGCTGAGTGTGGCTACCTTGCCCCTGCTGCTGCTTGGAGACGTTCTTGCCGGTGGAGCATCCATCCTGGTCTGCCCATTTCACTTACTAGCGTAAAGCCTGCCGTGCCTGATCAGGGAAACTTTTATGCCTTTTCTGTTCTTCAGCTTGGCCGTCAGAGGATTTCACCAAAGCGGGAATTAATTTTTATGCAAATGCTAGGGGAAAGTCCTTTCTGTTTAAATGTATATAAATAGAGCTGAAATTCAAATGAGTTCCAGTAGCTTGCGTGCTGGGGATTTTTTTTTTTTCAGATGTAGATTAGGAACTGACTGCTTTAGCAATCCACTGTCTGTTGCAGACTGTAAGCTGCCCACAAACTCTTCTCATCTTGTCAGCTGCAATATCAAATAAGTATTATACAAGACATTTAGACAGAATAATTAATAAATGCATCGAATACATACAAAGTAGGGCATGGCCTTTCTGTCTTGGTTCAAAGCCTCTTACGTGCTTTGTCTCTGTCTTGTCTACCCATGTTGAGTAGATATGAAGGCACATTTTACAGTGAAATGTCCACGAGCAATCTAGGACGTAAAAGCCAGAACATCTGGGAAAAAAAGCAGGTATGCGCAAGTTCAGGCTTGATATGAACTTCCATAGCGACATCTACATAGACATCCCCGGAATTTTTATCTCAGAACATGGATGTCTAGTATCATAGTGGTTAAAATAATGGGTTAGGAGCAGGGTGGCCAGGGTTCAAATCCCAGTCTGGGTCTTTGTAATCTTAGACTAGTCACTTAACTCTCTATCGTTACCCTTCCTGCATGTTTTAAGGCCAAAAGAAGTACTTTCCTGATGCCTATTCGTGCCTGCAGCAGGTCTAAATGTAGATGTGCCTGCAGAAGTCCCCATTATTCCTGAAATTGGAGACGTATAAGTCCATCGCACCTCCCCAGGCATGCCTCTAACACATCCCCTTACCTCCTTGGATGTCCCTGCACCAGAGACATCTGTAAATGTCATTTGCGGAATGACTTCAGAGACTTCTCTGTGATTTTGACATCCCTGTGCACATCTTCAGAAGTCCTTAATCATAGCTAAGCCTTTTAAAATGACCCCCTAAGCCTTTTAAATGGCCCCCTCTATGTCCTAAGGAGCTGGGGCTGTCACTTATGTGTCTCTGTACAGCGCTGTTTAAATCTTGTACTGTAGCACTATAGAAGTAATTAATAACAGTAAGAATAATAATTTTGTAAATTCCCGTGGTTTGATTGGTTTCTTAAATGAAAGCTTACTTTAGGATTTAAAAAGGGGTTTTATCCCATCCTGTGGTTTCGGCTAAATAGTTCATAAATCATGTGCTTTAGAGTGCACACACACATAAGAAGTATGTGCATAGATTTTTCTATGTGAACAGGGCTAGATTGTTAATGCAAAATTATTGCATTTTCTTCTGCTTTGAAAATTGTCCCAGGGAAATGATGAGGTAATTTCCTAAAGGTTTTTTTGCATTGCCCACATGCAAACTGCAGCTTATAAAATTAGCCTGTGCGTGCAAGTTGTGTGAGGCCAAGAATATGTGCACCTATATGCGACTCTTTGGCAGGCATTTTGAGGGGTGGAGTTTGGGCAGAGCGTGGGCAGAATCACGATTTATGCGTGTATTTTGGAAGATGTGTTCAAACACTCACCCTCGCTCCTGAACAGGTGTAAATGTTTGCGGCTTCATTTTAGCCAAAATGTCTGTGGCTATTCTGGGGTAATTTTATAATGGCACATAGGTGCCTATGTTTATTTATAAAATATTCCAAATATATGTTTGCTTGGCCTCTCTACCTAATCCACTTTTCACAACAGGGTAATTTTATAACAGCTCACCTATGCATAAAGGCTACGTAGGGGCCTAGTTTTAGCCTTTTTTATAAAGACTTATAAGCACCTATGAGACTTTTACTAAACACTGTCAAGAGAACACATGTTTTAGCGACAGTAACTGCACGGTGATCCTTAATGTTGGGACATGCCAGCTACTGACTGCTGACAGGCACTCGCATGCTAATGTGGGCAATGGGGGATGGGTTATAGGCAGACATATTAGTTTATAAGTGAAGTGAACGTGGCACAGCATAGGGTCACCTAACGGCACCTCTATGGGTGTCATTATCTTTATGCTTGCATACCACAAATTGCACCGGATTGGTTTACTTAGGGTAAGTAACATACCAGTGGTTACGGTCCGTAGTGATGCATTAGCTGCCGGGAATGTCCCCATTAGGTAACGCGAAGGCTTTGGACTTGATGTACTTTGGTAATGTGCATTAAGTATGAAACATTAGGAGCATTTAGTAAAGGGGCCCCTATGTGTATTTTTTTAAATACTAGTGGTAAATGCACAGAAATAGAGGCGAGATTAAGTAAGCATAATGTTAGCATGTAAAGTACAGGAAAATCACAACTCTATCCACACACTACCCAGACTTCAACTCAGCACATGTCTACATGCAAGTTGCATAAAAGCACATGCCTTTTGCTCACCCTGCATACTTCTAGGTGCATAATCCCTGGGTAATTTTATAAAAGCCCTTTAACATACAAAAAATATTTTATAATCATGCACAGGTTTTCTGCATTCATGTGTGTACATAATACATTTGCACTTGCAACTTTATTCAGCTGAGGGACAGTGAGCTCTCTCTCCCTGACTGTCATATCTGGTTGTTGCTTCCAGTCAAGCATCTGCCACCCCTGTGCTGTGCTACTATAGGTATATAGCACAATGACAGAGTAGATCAAATCGGTGAAGAGGTTCAATCTATATATTAGAGAGGGTACTGAGACACACCGGATTAAATCTCTTATGGATTGAAATTCCATGTAAAATAGGGAAGGCGATGGCAGTGGGGGGTGTAATACTGACCGCCTGACCAAAATAAACCAATGAATGATGAAATGCTCAAGAAATCAGGGAAGCTAACAAAAGTTACAACACAGTAATAATAACACAGGTACACTAAAAAAATTTTTTTTTAAACTGCCTCTAATGTTTCGATTGATTTTTACGTTTTTTGGTGCGCTGAATCCAAATCTGGTAACCAATTTGCTCCATCACGTACAGATTTTTTGCTACATTGGGTTAGCAGTTTGAGGTGAACGTTTCAGATTGAGTGCGATCGAGATAAAAGATTCTTGGATGAATTCTTTATACTAATTGTTTAGTAGTTATTCAAATAAGAATAAAGAAAATTGTAACAAGGCAGCACATAAGAATAGAGTAATGTCAACAAAACACACTGTGATGGTAGCAAAATTGTCTGCACTTAAAACAGCCACATACATGTGCACAAACATTGAGCATATAAGAGCGAGGTTAGACACAAAGCAAAGCAAAGAAATGTGCAAAAAATGTTGTACAGGTATGTATGTAAGAATAGAAAACGCAAACCGCACCATTGCAATACATGAAGACAAACACCCGATGGTGTGAAAATAAAATTCTAATAAATGAGATCCGACACTGTGGTAATAACTAGCAAATTTTTATTTCAAAGTTTAGTAAAAACACGATATTTGTCAATACAGTTTAGATTTTAAAGTCATTCTTGGGTCAATCAATCTCCTGGTGGGCCCGTTTCTTCTTCCCCGAATGCTTCTCTTGGTGCGCTGCTTGGCGTATTTTTCATCTGGGGTTTCCCGCAGCAGCAACCAGCAGAAATCAGCCATCATAGTGGTGTTCCATCTTCCTTGGTACCTTCTCTCTGCGTCCTTGATGTCCTGGTGAAACCTTTCACCTTGTTCTTCACTGTACGCCCCCAAGTTTTCGGAAAGTAGTTCACATGGGAGTGCAAGAAATGGACTTTCAGGCTCATGTTACAGCCTTGTTCTTTGAAGGCATTGAGCATCCTGGCAACAATATCCTTATAGTTCTCATCCCGCCTGTTCCCCAAGAATTTGAGAACAACATCCTTGAAGGAATCCCAGGCTTCTTTTTCCTGCTCAGACATCGTTTCAGCGAATGCTCCATCTGAAATGAGTTTCCTTATATCAGGGCCAACAAACACTCCTTCCTTTAGCTTTGCTTCAGAAAGTCGGGGGAACTTTGAGCAAAGGTACCGAAAGCCCTCACCATCTTTTGGAAGGGACTTGATGAATTGCTTAATGAGACCCAACTTAATGTGGAGAGGTGGTAATAGAATTTTATCACGAGGTACCAAGCTCTCATGAAGAACATTTTTCTCACCGGGTCTCAAATACTCCCGAATTGGCCAGTCTTTTTTCCCCCAGTGTAGGTCGCGGGCCCGGCTATCCCACAAGCAAAGGAAGCAGGGATATTTGGTGAAACCGGATTGCTGCCCTAATAGCATGGATAGAATTTTAAAGTCACCACAAATCATCCACTTATGCTCATCATAACAAATCTTCTGAAGAATCAGGGCCAAATTCTCGTATTTTTCTTGGAGAATAACAGAGTGAGCAATAGGAACTGAAGCGAATGTGTTGCCATTATGAAGAAGAACACCTTTTATGCTGTCTTTTGACGAATCAATGAACAGCCGCCATTCAGCAGGATCATACTTGAGTTTAAACTTTTCCATCACTCCGTATATATCGTTGCAAAATACCAAATCTTCCTCTTTGCTGAAATACTTCAAAAATTGTGTCTCGCGGTTGCGGTACCAATAAAAAGTTGTTCCTGGTGACAATAGATTTTTCTGTTTAAGCCAAGAACCTAGCAGTTGGGCAGCATCTTTTGGGAGTCCTAAATCCCGGACTAAATCATTCAATTCAGCTTGAGAGAAAAGTTCAGGTTTCGGATCTGGTTCAGTTTCAAACTCGGAAGTACTGGACTCATCGGGAAAAGCCATCTGATGAGTCTCATCATGATCAGAACCGTCCACACAAATATGATCCAAAGATTTTGGTGGTTCAGGCACAGGTACTTCGTTGCTATGAGGCATAGGCCTAATTGCTGAGGGAAGGTTGGGGTAACTTATTACGTTCTTATTTTTTAAGTTGTATCCCTTCACAATGCAAGAGCAAAAATAGCAGTCACTGCTGTGGTCTCTTTGTTCACGCCACATCATAGGTATTCCGAAACGAAATGCTTGTTTTTTACCTTTCATCCATAAGCGTAGATCTTCCTCACATGTCTTGCACACTTTGTGAGGAGCCCACGGTTTGTCTTGATTGCCTAACTTCAAACCGAAATAGGCGAAATATACTTTTTTAATAAATGCAGAAATGTTCCTCTGCCGCTTTTTCACGGTATATTCCCCACAAATAAAACAAAAACTGTCCAGAGAGTTGACCCAACCTCTGGCTCTGTGAGCCATCACAAATACACAGCACTGCAAACTACAACTGTAGTGAACCACTTCGGAATAAAGCTGGATTACGACTGATCAAACAAAAGGTAATAATGAACTTGCAAGAAACTGAAATTTGACAGGAACGTTCATGTCGCAACCACCGTGTTTGAGCAAGCGAACGAGGCGAGGCGAACAGGAAAGAACATGCGCCAGCGCGAGTACTGG
Organism: Ichthyophis bannanicus; assembly: GCA_033557465.1. Classification (NCBI taxonomy): domain Eukaryota; kingdom Metazoa; phylum Chordata; class Amphibia; order Gymnophiona; family Ichthyophiidae; genus Ichthyophis; species Ichthyophis bannanicus. The sequence goes on from CM066049.1 coordinate 68,549,689, forward strand.
ATTTAGCCCCCCGCCTCCCAATTGTCCTGTTAATGTATAAAAGGAATACAAAACACTCTAAAATATCATGAGGGAGTGTTTCTAGTTAGTTAACCATTACAACCTCTATTTTGGGCCAAGAAAATAAACTGCAGTCGGCTAAAAAGAAATTATGTGAACATTCCTTATATGGGTAAGAAATCTAATTTTGCAAGAAAACGTGACGTGATGGAACATTTTGGCTATTTTTCCTGGATTCAGCACCCCAAAATCTATAGGAATCAGTTGCAAAACTGGAGGCAGTTTTTTGGTAGTGTACCTGTGTAATGGGTAGTTTCAATTACCCCGGTATAGACTTGGTCAGTGTCATGGTAGGATATTCTAGACAAGGTCTTAGATACTGTAGTACTGTGGAGGAGTCTGCTGTCTTGGTACATGTTGGTACCAATGACATAGGAAAATGTGGTAGGGAGGTTCTGGAGGCCAAATTTAGGATTTTAGGTAGGAAGTTGAAATCCAGAACTTACATCGTAGCATTTTTCCGAAATGCTTCCTGTTCCACGTGCAGGACCCAAAAGGCAGGCAGAGCTGCGGAGTCTCAATGTGTGGATAGGATGAGGATTTTAGATTTGTTAGGAATTGGGGAACATTCTAGGGAAAAGAGAGGCTCTTCTGAAGGGATGGGCTTCACCTTAACTGGGATGGAACCAGGCTGCTGGCATTAACTTTTAAAAAGGAGAGAGCAGCTTTTAAACTAGATAAGAGGAGAGAGCCGGCAGTCGCCCAAGAGCGCATGGTTTGGAACAATGTATCCTTGAAGGATACTATCTAAAGAATGAAGTTAGGGCATATCAGCAGAGAGGTTCCAACAAAGACAAAAGTAGCCCAAAGCCCTTAAGTACGGAGCAGGCAGAGCTTAAAGATTCCAAATTACTCTTGCCTACTGATAGCCAGATTAATATAAATAAAATACAGTCTCTAAGATGCTTGTATGCAAATGCTAGAAGTCTAAAAAATAAGATGGGAGAGTTAGAATATATAACACTAAATGAGAGGCTAGATATGATTGGTATCTCAGAGACATGGAGGAAGGAGGACAACCAGTGGGACACTAATACCTGGGTACAAACTATATCGTAATGATAGAGCTGATCAAATAGAGTGCTAAGCCCCCACCCCACCAATATTAGAGAGGGCATTGAGTCACAAAGGATTAAAGTTTTGCAGGAAACAAAATTTGCTGTAGAATCTCTATGGATTGAAATTCCATGTAAAAAGAGCTAGAGCTTCAAGACACCCCCGATACCATTCTCAGACAAATTTATAGTATTTCAATAACACACCAAGTGGATACTCAAACCTATGACGTGGATTGTGTTTTCTATGCACCCTCTTTGATTATGACTCCATGTAGTAAGTTTTGTAAATAGTTTACCCCTGTTATCCAAGTTTTTGTTCCCTGTTATATGTAAACTCATACATGTTAACTGTACTGAGCATTTTGTTCCATGTAAACCGCGCTGATGCTGAATAGTGCGGTATATAAGAGACTGTAAATAAATAAATAAAAAAGGGGAAGGCAATGGCAGTGGGGTTGTACTATCGACTACCTGGTCAGAATGAGCAAATGGATGATAATGCTCAAAAATATCAGGGAAGCTAACAAAAGTTACAGCACAGTAATAATAGGTGATCTCAATTACCATGATATTGACTGGGTCAGTGTCACTGCAGGGAGATAACATTTCTAGATGAAATAAATGACTGCGCTTCTTGGAGCAGCTGGTTCATGAACTGACCAGAGGGGAAGCCATTTTGGACCTAGTCCTTAATGGAACACCAAATCTGGTGCAAGAGATAAGGGTGTTGGGGGCCACTTGGCAATGGTGATCATAGCATGATCACCTTTGATTTAATTAGTGGAGGAGGGATAGTAAGGAAATCCACAGTACTATCTTTTAACTTTTGAAAGGGAGACTATGATAAAATGAGGAAAATAGTTAAGAAAAAAACTAAAAGAAGCAGTTGCAAAGGTTAAAGACTTACATCAAGCTTGGGTGTTGTTGAAAAATGCTATCTTGGAAGCCCAGACCAACTGTATTCCACGCTTTAACCCGTTTTGGACAGCTCACATATTCTTTCTCTGTCCTGGATGATTTATTAGATTTTTCACACTCAAACAACTATGAAATACCGGCAATAATAAAAAAATATTAAAACTTTGCAGAAAATAGAAGTTTTACATAGGGGCTTGTTTACAAAGCTGCGGTAGCGGTTCGCGATCGTTATCGGAGCCGCGGCCTCATTGATTTCAATGGGGCCGCGGCTCCGATAACGATCGCGAATCGCTACCGCGGCTTTGTAAACAAGCCCCATAGTGTGTGTTTTTCATACACTGGTCCAAATATAGTATGTTGTCCATCTTCAGAAAAGATAGGATTCAGTTCCAATATTCATTGACATAAACATACTGTATGATACTATTGAAACTGCAGTTTTCATTTAAAACACTTTATTATGATATAATATAGTTTGTCAACAGTCCATTCTGACGGCAGAATATAATACATGTGAAAACACTTCTAATGCAGTGCATCGATATTGCACTATTGAAACACCTAAAAGAGAATGCTTGACAGCAGTTAGTTTCGACAACATATTAGCCCAGCATATGAAAAACATACAAGACTGATATACGCACCAATAACTCTGACACTAAGGGGTATGTTTACTAAACTGCGTTAGTGCAATTCGCGTTAGGAGCCGCGTTAGTGGAAGGAAAGCCAAAAAAGGACATGGGCGGTACATCGTAACCGATAACGCGCAGTTGCGCGCGGTATTGCATGCCGCGCAGCAACGATCGCTACAGCGCACGCGCTACTGTGCACAAGCTTAAGACAGCGCACAGACACCCAAATACAGAAACAGAGCTGTAGCACAATGGTTACTACACAGACTGATAGTACAAGGATCATGGGTTCCATTTCCCAGTGTGCCTAATGAAGAAGGCTGGCTGAGGCGTCATGTGCAACCCTTTGAAGGCCTACTATAATATTTTATCCACATTCTGCAGCTGGGTTAATGTTTGCACATGTCAGGAAAATTGTACCCGTCGTATCCAATATGTTCCAATAGTGACGTTCCCTCTGGCATGGTCATGTATGCTATACCATTTGATAGGAATATATAGGCAGAGGTTTGGATCTCGAAAGTACTGGGCTTGGCCTGGAAAGGGTTAAGTAGTGGGCTGTGAGGAAGGTTACTTGTACCTGAATAGTGCTGCCAGCAAACACACCCTCACAGTGGCGTAACCTAAGGTGCCACATAAGGCACCCTAGAAGGCACTCCATAGGGCACATTATAAAGTGCGCTGTCTGCCAAGGCACCCTATAATGTCCCCTATAGGACACCATATAAGGCACCTTATAAGGCGCTTTATAGGGTGCCGAATAAGGTGCCCTATAGGGCGTCTTATGAGCCACCCTAAGGGGACAGTACCCTGAGGGTGGTCCTGCTGGCAGAACTAATATACAATAAAAACAGACAATGCCTAAGACAGCCCTATTGATGAACCCCACTGTGGGTTTAGGACCCATGACCTCTGGCTCCACAGGCAGTGTAGTAGCCAGTGGGCTAGAGCTGCTAACAAACAACTGGCTGGCTATAGGAGGACTGCACGGCACCACACCCACATTCTGCTGTGGTTACCAGGATAGGGTTAACCCACCCGTACCCATGATGCACTGCACATGCAAATCAGCAGTCGAGAGATGGGCACAAGAGCGGGTATGCACCCCCACAGCACCTCGGCCCTATAGGGGGGACAGACCGTGTGTGGCACTGCCACAGAGTAGCCACAGACACACATTGTGCGGGTACAGTGCCCACCCTGAGGTTGAGGTGGGGCCCCCAGCACCAGGTCCACAGCACCTTTCATGGCTGAGATACGCTATGCTGCAGGTCCCCATCAGTGTGTGATAGGTAGCTCCGTTAGACATACCTAGGATACATCTGTGCCCTGCTATATGTCTCGGTCATGTCTAGTCCTTATGGGCGATGATGCACTCAGAATAGTGCATATCCTGTGTTGGTGCCAAGGTTATCTGCTGTAGAGGAGGAGGAGGAGGAGGTGTATGGACCCATGGGCAGATCATCTACCACCACACAACCCCCCCTCTGGGGCTTAGGGTGGGAAACAGGGTCACCCACCAATAGACCCACAGTCTACCCCCCTGCAATGGCAGCAGTAAAGGAGACCAGCAAAGCAGTCCTGCTGGGGAACAGACAGAGCGGTACACATCCATAGCATAATAGCAGACAGACAGCAGTCCTGGATATGCTCAGCTGCCCCCTACCATTATCTGACATTCCCCAGCAGCAGGCCTCCAGCTGCTGCACCCTGCAAGGTGTTCCAGCAAGACACATACTAGCTGCAGACAGTCCACCAGCTAGTCCATAGTCCTGGAAGAAATGCATGTACCCAAAAGATGTCAGCATACACACCAAGCAGATAAGTCAGTGATTGGGCCCCAAAAGAAAACCCATATATATCACATGAGCAAAATAATATATAGTACTATGGGGGAACCTAGCCATGCCGTGGTCACTACTCAGTCAGGGTGAGAGTGGCCTCCCAGCAGGACATGCTGTGGCCACTCTGTCTGTGCAGGTGGTACCAGGCACTACAATGTCCGAGCCATTGCCCTATGCCCAGCGCAGATGCGGCCAGGCCAGGCCACACTATCCAGGCTATTCCCACAGTACCTTGCTCCTCATTATGCACATTGGCAGGCCAATACTGGGAACAGTGCTAGCAGTGTGGGCTGTGGAGGGTGTTGGAAGCCACCACACACTGGATAGACAGACACACACTCCACACACATATGCCAGCATTGTGCAACTATAGAGGTGTTGGGCAGCCCAGGCCACCACACAAGTCCTGAGCACAGTGCAGGCATGGCTATGGTACGCAATACTGTAGGAGTCACTCCCCAGGTTGGTAAACACTGTCAGACACATGACCTGTAGCACACTCCACATGCATCAGAAAGGTTGCTATGATGCAGCTCACTCAGACACTTGTACCTAACCTAGGGATTGCTATCTGCCAGTAATCCTAGCAACCTTTTGATAGATGTGTACCATATTCCCCGATTTAGGGTGGCATTACTAAGGTATGCAAGTGCTAGTATTGGGAGATGCATGAAGAGCCCACAGTCCTGCCTCTCCAGAAGGCTGTGGATAATGGGGCCTGTGGGTGCGGGTGTGTCTGCCCCTGTTAGCTGCTGCTTTACGGCAGAGGTTCCCAACTCCAGTCCTGCGGTGCCAAACACTGTTCGGGTTTTCATGCTGTCCCTCATGAATATGCATGAGATACATCTGCATACCATGGGGGTGGCTTATAGAAATGCAGCACAGGCATCTTTATCAGAGGCAGCATGGAACTGGAATGGTGTTTGGCCCTCCAGGACTGCATTTGGGAGGCTCTGCTCTAGGTAATGTGCATGTTTATGGTGTCTGTGCTCTGTAGGGTAAAATGTTGGTGTTTCGGGCATGTTTACGTCATCTGCAGGAATGGTTCTGCCTGTATTAGCACGTTATAGTAGTGGGTAAAATATGAGGACTGGGTTGGGGGAAACCACAGCTGGGACTTGAACTTGTGACCTTCTGCTTCTGAATACAGTGGTTCTGTGCACTGCACCACCATGTTCTCACAGCAATGGTGCATTCCCTGGTGATATCATGACTGTTGGTCAGACAGGGCCTGTCTGTTGCAGTGCATGGCACCCACCTACACAGGGCTAGGCCACGGTCTGCTCCGGGCAGCTGCCACTGCCCCCTCCACCACCAGTATCCCTCAGCCACCATGCTGACATGCCCTTCTGCTGGTGGAGCTGGTGGTACGCGGTCTCAGGCCATCCAGTGTGCAGGTAGACGGCCGCCTATGGTGCGTGTTCTGGGGTAGGGGTGCCTGCATAGACGTCCACGCTCCCCCCCAGCCCCGCCTGCCAGTGTTCCGTGTCCTTGGGGGTTGCTGTTGGGTACTCTCCCCTGTGACGCTTTGGGAAACACACTCGTGCCCATGTTGGGTCCTCATCAGTTGCTGTCTGGCTCTACTGTTTACACATTCCTATGGGCCAACTGAGCATCACCCTAGTCCCCACTGTGGCCCAGCTGCGCCACTGCATGTGCCGCCAGCAGCCCTCTGTATCCCCTTTTCCAGCATCTGCCCGGTTGCCCGTTCTGACATGCCCGCCCTGATGTTGCGGGACATGTGCACACCATAGGAACCCTGTCCGATGGTGGGGAAATCCCTGAGCAGCGCTATTTCACTGTGGGCCCATGCACCTTGTATTGGGACGGAGTATGGACCCTTCCATGAATTATATCTGTTCTATGGGGCTTACTCGGGGGGGGGGGGTTGATGTTTCTCATTGCTATCACTATTGGCAAGCTTGGTTGTTGTTTTTTTCCAGTTTGTTGGGGTCATTTTCGGTGTTTCTGTGCCCTTTTGTTCTGTGCACATGTATCACACTTATCACTGTTTTTTGGTTTCCCTGCCTAGGCTGTACATTGCTGACACGTAAATGGTTTCTCTCCCCTTTAAAGTGCTTTTACAGGTAGGTTTTCATTCGCGTTGGAATTCAGCTCTGAAAATCAGCGCGTTAGCCTCTCCCCGCTCACTCTCAGTCCATTGACCCCTTCTCTCCGCCCTCTTTCCACCTTCTGCGGTGTTTTACCGCGCCGCGGAGCATTACGCTCGTTAGCGCGTGATAGCGTGCTCTATAGCGCGTTAACGATCGTTAATGCGCTATAGCACGCGCTATAGCATGCTAATGATCGTTAACATCATACAACGTGCGTTATTCACGTTTACTGCAGTTTAGTAAACATACCCCTAAGTAACTTAGGGGTATGTTTACTAAGATCCCGGTAAAGTGCGGGCTGCGGTAGAGTGCGGATGCCATATAAGGAGTGGGCGTTCCTACCTGAAAAAGAAAAGCCGTAATTTAAATATGCGCTAAGGTGCGTGGCGCCCTTGTGCGCCCCACACCTTAGCGCATCGGATGGCTGCGCGGGAGGCATATGTGGCACGCTGATGGGTAAGCAGAAGAGCAAAGCCACAGCACAATGGTTAAGGCACCTGCCAATGGTGCAGGGATTGGTGGTTTGATCCCCACAGAGCCCAATAAAGACAGCTGGCTGATGCGTTAATTTAGGAGGCAGAGAAATATTGGGAGGCATAAAGCTGCAAGCTGATGTCTTGGGCGGCATAAGGCAGCACGCTGATATTTTTGGCGGCATATTAATACTGGGTGGCATAAGGAGGCGTGCTGATGTTGCTGTGGCAATCTAATACTGGGAGGTATAAGTAGAGCGCTGATGTGCAAACAGGAGAGCAGAGCCACAGCACCAATGGTGAAGGCACTTACCAATAGTGCAGGAATCAGGGGTTCGATCCCCCACTGTGCACAATGAAAATGGCTAGCTGAGGCATTGCATATTACGGGGAAGAGTGCCTCAGGGGGCATTTTATTTTTACTTCAATTACCATCACTAGCAAACGCACCCTCAAGGCGTGTTAACATAAGGCGCCCTATAAGGCACATTTTCAAGTGCACTGTCCACCACGGCTCCCTAATATGTCCCCTATAGGGCACCCTATAAGTTGCGTCACAGGATAATGTACAGTGCACCTTATATGGACGGGAACCATAAGGAGCCCTATAGGGTGCCCTATAAAGCACCCTCAGAGGCACCCTATGGGTACAGTACGCTGAGGGCGTTTTTGCGGGCATCAAAATATGTACATTAAATAAAAACAACACTTTGGACAACCCTATCACATAACCCCACTGTAGGTTTGAACCCATGACCTCTGGCTTCACAGGCAGTGAAGTAGCCATTGGGCTACAGCTCTATAGCTGCTAGCAAGCCCCTGGCTGGCTGCAGAGAGCCTGCACGTCACCACACAGACAGTCTGCTGTGGTCACTAGGATAGGGTTGGCCCACTCGTCCCCATGATGCACTGCACATGCAAATCAGCTGTCCACAGATGAACACAAGATGGGGAATGCACCCCCACAGCACCTCGTCCTGGTAGGGGGTACTGACCGTGTGTTTTATTAGCACAGAGTAGCTACACACCGTCACATTGTGCGGGTATTGTGCTCACCCTGAGTGTGCGATGAGGCAGCCAGGACCAGGTCCACAACACCTTCCATAGCTGAAAGAGGCCATGTCGGAGGTCCAAAGCAGTGTTAATGTTTCAGATGTGTAGTTTCTGCACAAACACCTTGGATATCTCTGTCTGTGTCAGTCAGGTGTAGCCCCTAGGTGGCCCATGCTGCACCACCCCCTCCCCTCCCAGGGCCTCCAATCAATACATCCACCCTCTACCTCCCTGCAAAGGTGGCTGTAGAGGGGACTATCAACCCTAGCCCTGCTGAAGGACATACACCCCACAGGGCAGTCAATGCAGCTCTACAGCTATCCATAACACAATAGCAGACAGACATTTGGCCCACATATGGTAAGCTGCACCCCCAACACTATCTGCTATTCTCCTGCAGCAGGTCATCAGCCACTGCACCCTGCAAGCCACTCCATCAAGACACACACCAGCTACAAAGAGCCTGCTAGTTAGGCCATAGTGCATGTTCCCAGTGGAGATGCATGCACCCAGAACTGGGATGTCAGCATACACAGCAAGCAGATAAATCAGTGACTGGGCCCCAAAAGGAAACCCATATCTATCACATGAGAGAAATACTATATAGCACTATGGGGGTGCCCAGCCATGCTGTGGTCACTGCACAGTCAGGGTGAGAGTGATCTCTCAGCAGGACATACTGAGCTCACCCTGTCTGTGTAGGTGGTGGCCGGGCACTACAATGTCCCAGTCAGTGCCCTATGCCCTGTGCAGATGCACCCTTGCCAGGCCACCCTGTCCGTCCAATATCCATGGTACCTTGCTCCTCATTATGCACATTGGCAGCCCAATACTGGCAACATTGCTGGCAGTGTGGGCTGTGGAAGGTGTTTGCAGCCACCACACACTGGATAGACAGACAGCCACCGCCACACCTATGCCAGCAGTGTGCTACTATAGAGGAGTTCAGCAGCCATACCCACCACCCCAGTCCTGGGCATAGTACATGCATGGATATGGTACGCAATACTGTTGGGGGTCACACCCCAGGGTGATAAACACTGTCAGAGACCAGACCTGCAGCACACACCACAGACATCTGAAGGATTGTTACGTTGGAGCTCAATGAGCAAAATGTGCTTTACGTAGGAATTGCTATCTGCCAGCTATCATAGGAAATGTTTGGTAGCTGTGAACCGTATACCCAGGTGTAGGGTGGCATTGCTAAGGTATGCAGGTGCTGTTATTGGGAGATACAGGCAGGGCACAATGTCCTGCCTCTCCAGGAGGCCTTGGCCAATGGGGCCTGTGGGTGTGTGTGTGTGTGTGTCTGCCCCTGTTGGCTGCTGCTTTACGGCAGGGTTTCCCAACTCCAGTCCTGGTGTTCCAAACACTGTTCGGGTTTTCATGCTGTCCCTCATAAATATGCATGAGCTACATCTGCATACCATGGGGGTGGTGCATAGATATGCAGCACACGCATCTTTATTAGAGGCAGCATGGATCCTGAATGGTGTGGGGCCCTCCAGGACTGCATTTGGGAGACTCTGCTCTAGGTAATGCGGCTGTTTATGGTGTCTGTGATTGGTGTGGTAAAATATAGGCGTATTACCATGCATATGTTCTCGGCTATACAGTTTTGTCCTTACTATCACGGTTTAGTTGTGGGAAAAATATGTAGACAGGATTGGCAGTAGCCCCAGTTGGGCTTTGAACCTGTGCTCGTCAGTTCTTGCACACACTGTCTGTGTACACTGCACCACTGTGTTGCCACAGATGTGCTGTATTCCCTGGGGAGGCCATGACTGTATATCCGACAGAGCCTGTGTGTTGCGGTGGATGGTGCCAGCCTGCACAGGCCTAGGCCACTGTGTGCTGTGGCTTGCGGCCCCTCCACCACCTGCACCCTTCCGCCAACATGCAGACATGTTCTTATCTTGGAAAAAGCATATGACCAGTTTGAGTTGTGGCACACCTGGATTGAATTTGGGGGACTCGGCTGTAGGTAATGGCATTTGGTATGGTTTGTGTAAAATATGGGTGTTTGCACCATGCTTATGTGCTCTGCAATACAGGGGTGTCCTGACTGTCACTGTTTAGTGGTGGATAAAGCTATGGGGTCTGGGTTGTCAGGAGCCCCAGCTAGGATTTGAACCTGTGACTCTCTGATCCTACAGGCACTGGCTGTGTCTGCTACATCACACTGTGGCCACAGAGACAGTGCAGTCCCTGGAGATAGATAACCTGTCCGAACGGCTCAGAAAACCTTCTCTGCACAGTTTTACTGTGGGCTCATTCACCTTTTATGGTGACAAAAGGGCAAATAACCCTCAAATATGACCTTGAAGAAAGGGGAATAAACACATAACCGAGCTGGGCAACATTGATATCAATGGGCAACATTAGATACACTCCCAGGTAGGCTCCACAAAACGAAATGTGTTTTGGAGGGGTCTACGCTCCGTAGACCCTTCCATAAATCATTCCTTTTTTTTGGAGCTTTCCTGGGAGTGTTTTTTAATGTTGGCCATTGATATAAATGTTGCCCAGCTGGCTTATAGTTTTTACATTTTTTGTTGTGGTCATTTTCAGTTGTTATTTGCAATTTTGTTCTGTGCACATGTATCACACTGCTCACGAGTTTTAGGTTTCCCCGGTTTGGCTTTACATTGCTGACGGAAATGGTTTCTCTTCCCTTTACATGCATTCTACCGCGAGTGTTTCACTCGCGGTAGTTTTTACTTGGAAATTCGGCCCTGCTCCTGTGCGGGGAGCCTCTCCCCTCCCACTCTCCACCCATTGACCCCGTCCCTCCGCCCCTCGGGGGCCTTCCTCCGCCCTCCGTCAGCCTTTCCCCGCCTCTATCGCACAACACCCCACACACGTGCGCGTTTTCATCGCACATGTGTGGGGCCCGTTAATGTAATGTGCACGCATGCGGGGCACTTAAGAGCACTTAAGTGCATCATTTTAGCACGCTCAAGTGCGCCCCGCACAAGTGCGCCGTTTAGTAAACATACCCCTTAGTTATCTAAACCTATTTTCTAAAGTCTACAAATACTTTTATTTGCAAAATAGTAGCTATTACAGCATTATAAGCTACTTACTATTTTTTGTGTTCTTTTTATGTTGAGCCGCCAGTACCATCAAAATCAGCAAACTTCGAATACCTATTAAACTAACTAGATCTCAAATAAAAAATTTGTATATAATGCTTTTTGACATAACGATAATAGCTAAACATAGTTCCATTGAATTTATAACCATTAATTAGTAAACAATTGAGTAGTAAGTATGGAAACCTTATGTATGTAAAACATACACTAGTCCAAAACGGATTAAGGAAAAAAGTGGAAGGCAGTCCAAAAAACTGCCAACATGGATTAAAGGTGAGATCAGAGAAATGGCTGTTGCCAAAAAAGCATCTTTCAGGAAATGGAAAAAAGAGCCAAATGACAAAAACCGGAAATGGCACAATATTGGCAAGTTGGATGCAAGGCATTGATAAGGCAGGCAAAGAGAATTTGAGAAGAAGCTTGCTGTGGAAGCAAAAATGCATAATAAAGACTTTTTCAAGTACATTCGTAGCAAAAAACCTGTGAGAGTCAGTTGGACCATTAGATGATAGAGGGGTAAAAGGGGCCATAGTGGAGAATTCTTTGCTTCTGTCATTACTGAGGAAGATGTAAGGATGTTACCCATGACTGAAGTGGTATTTAAAGGTGATATTGTGGAAGAATTGAAAGAAATGTCAATACATAGGGAAGATGTATTACAACTATTTGATAAACTGAAGAGTAGCCAATCACCTGGACTGGATGGTATACATCCAAGGGTGTTGAAAGAACTGAAATATGAGAGAGTTCACAAATTACTAAAAGTAGGTCTGCAATCATTAAAATCATCTGTAATACCTGAAGATTGGAGGATGGCCAATGTAACGACAATTTTAAAAAGGGTTCCAGGGGTGATCCAGGTGACATCGGCACCCAGAAAAATGGTAGAAACATCATAAACAAAATTACTGAACATGCAGATAGTCATAGCTTAATGGGAGACAGCCAACATGGCTTTAGACAAGGAAGATCTTGTCTTAATAACCTGTTATTTTTTGAAGGTATGAATAAACAGGTAGACAAAGGTGAGTTAGTTGATATAGTGTATCTGGACTTTCAGAAAGCCTTTGACAAGGTCCCTCATCAGACACTTTTGGCGAAACTAAAGAGTCATGGGATAGGAGGCAGTATACTATTGTGGATCAGGAACTGGTTAAAAGATAGAAAGCAGAAGGTAGGGCTAAATGGTCAGTTTTCACAATGGAGAAAGGTGAATAGTGGAGAATCCCAGGGATCTGTGCTGGGTCAGCTACTGTTTAACATATTCATGAATGACCTGGGAATGGGAATAACGAGTGAGGTTATCAAATTTGCAGATAACACAAACATTTTCAAAGTTGTTAAAACCCATGAGGATTGTGGAAAATTGCAAGAGGATCTTGATAAATTGGGAGACTGAGCATCCAAATGGCAGATGAAATTTGATGTGGACAAGTGCAAAGTTATGCACCTAGGGAAGAACAACCCAAACTATGGTTACACGATGCAAGGTTACACGATGCAAGGTTCCACATTAGGAACCACCACCCAGGAAAACGATTTAGGTGTCATCATGGATAGCATTTTAAAACCCTCCGCCCAGTGCGCAGCGGCTGCCAAGAGAGCAAATAGAATGCTAGGTATTATAAGCCAAAGAATGGAAAATAAAACAAAGGTATTATAATGCCTCTATAACGTTCCATGGTGTGACTGCACCTTGAATATTGTATGCAATTCTGGTCGCTGTATCTTAAAAAGGATATAGCATTATTAGAAAAGGTACGGAGAAGAGCCACCAAATTGGTAAAGGGGATGGAAGGATACCCCTATGAAGAGAGTCTAAGAAGGCTAGGGCTCTTCAACCTGGAAAAGAGACAGCTGAGGGGAGATAAGATAGAGGTCTATAAATTAATGAATGGAGTGGAACGGGTAAACGTAGATCGATCGTTTACATCATCAGAATATAGAAAGACAAGGGGACATTCAATGAAGCTACAGGGTGACCTATTTTAAGATTCATAAGGGAAATATTTTTTCACTCAACGTGTAATCAAACTCTGGAATTTGTTACCAGAGGATGTAGTAAAAGCTGTTAGTGTAGCTGGATTTAAAAATGGTTTAGACAAGTTCCTGGAGGAAAGGTCCATAAACTATTATTAAAAGGGACTGGGATATCTCTACTTCACCCAATACAAGCAGCATGGAACCTGTGTCTTTTGGGGGGACAGCTAGGTACTGATGACCTAGATTGGCCACGGTTGGAAATAAGATACTGGGCTTGATGGATGTTGGTCTGACCCAGTATAGCATACCTTATGTTCTTATGCTAGGGAGATAAAGTTTCTAAATGAAATAAATGACTTCTTCTTGGAGCAGCTGGTTCATGAACAGAGAAGAGGGTAAGCCATTTTGTACGTAGTCCTTAGTGGAACACAAGACCTGGTGCAAGAGATCAGGGTGTCAGGTCCACTTCACAATAGTGATCATAGCATGTTCGCATTTGATTTAATAAATGGAGGAAGGATGGCAAGGAAATCCACAGTACTACCTTTTAACTTTTGAAAGGGAGACTATGATGAAATGAGGAAAATAGTTCAGAAAAAACTAAAAGGAGCAGCTGCAAAAGTTAAAGATTTATATTAAGCATGACTGTTTTAAAAATACTATCTTGGAAGACCAGACCAGCAGTATTCCACGCTTTAAGAAAAGTGGAAGAAAGTCCAAAAAACTGCCAGCATGGTTTAAAGGTGAGGTCAGATAGGTTGTCATAGCAAAAAAGCATCTTTTAGGAAATGGAAAAAGGAGCCAAATGATGAAAACTGAAAATGACATAAGCACTGGCAAGTTAGATGCAAGGCATTGATAAGGCAGGCAAAAAGAATTTGAGAAGAAGCTTGCTGTGGAAGCAAAAACGCATAATAAAGATTTTTCAAGTACAGTCATAGCAAAAAAAAACTGTAAGAGAGTCTGTTGAACCATTGACTGATAGAGGGGTTAAAGGGGCACTAAGATGGGACAAGGTCATAGTGAAGAGACTGAATGAATTCTTTGTTTTGGTCTTTACTAAAGATGATGTAGGGAAGTTGCCCATGTCTGAAATGGTATTTAAAGGTGACGCATCAGAAGAATTGAAAGAACTTTTGATAAACCGGGAAGATGTATTACAACTATTTGATAAACGAAAGAGTAGCAAATCACCTGGATCATCTGAGGGTATTAAAAAAAACTGAAATATGAGACCTGCTATTAGTAATCTGTGAACTATCATTAAAATCATCTGTAATATCTGAAGATTGGTGTTACGTTGGCTATTCACCAGTGTTTAAAAAGGGTTCCAGGGGTGATCTGGGAAACTACAGAATGGTGAGCCTGACATCAGTTATGGACAAAATGGTAGAAACCATTTTAAAGAACAAAATTACTGAACATGTGTATATAGTCATGTTTTAATGGGAGAAAGCCAAGATGGTTTCAGCCAAGGAAAGTAATGTTTTACTGATCTGTCATATTTTTTGTGTGTGAATAAACAGTTAAAGATGAGTCAGTCGATTAGTATATCTGCATTTTCAGAAAGCTTTTAATAAGGTCCCTCATGAGAGACTCTTGGCAAAATTAAAAAGTCATGGGATAGGAAACAGTGTACTACTGTGAATCAGGAACTGGTTTAAAAAAATAGAAAGCAGAGGGTAGGGTTAAATGGCTAATTTTCCCAATGAAGAAAGATGAATAGTGGAGTACCCCAGGGATCTGTGCTTGGTCCGCTACTTTTTAACATATTTGTAATTGACCTGGAAATGGGAATAACGAGTGAGGTAATCAAATTTGCAGATGAGACAAAATTATTCAAAGTTGTTAAAACCCAAGAGGATTTTGAAAACTTGCAAGAGGATCTTGATACATTTTTAAAGAGGCCCCAGGACATCCAATGCTTGCCCCAATACAAGCATTGTGTAACCTATGTGCCTTTTTGGAAACCAGTCAGGTACTTGTGACCTGGATTGGCCACTGTTGTATACAGGATACTGGGCTTGATGGACCTTGGTCTGACCCAGTTTGGTATTTCTTATGTAGGTATTCTGCCGAAGGGAATTCTCCCAGTGTGCACCCCTTCATGCGACCATTAGGTTTATCATTCATTGCATTTGATATATCAGATTTATGAATCCAAGCAAGTGTGACCCCGCTGTGTCTAAGCCCACCTCCACCCCTAAATATGATGGTAGTAGTTGTGGCCAAGAGGTGGAGTAAACTCAGACAACGAGGCACAGAAATAAAACTAACCTCGTTCACGTTGCTCAAAGCTAAGTGAAGGAATTAAACTAAAAGAATTCTTAGAACTCGGGTTCCAAGTGGTAAATATATCAATTTTATTTTTTATTATAGATGGTTAGATTAATGATAGATTTGTTACTTTGTATTCAACATCTTACTTTTTACTACTCATTGTACATTTTATTATAGAACATTTCTCCATTAAATGCAAAAGAGGAAAAACAAAAATCAAGTGTGACATTTGTCTATCGAAGGTTAACATTTCTGAATAACACATCCGATAAGCAGTAGTATTCTTTTTCTTTCCTTCTTCCTAATTTCTATATAACAATTTTCTAGTTTGGTTTCTTACAACTTGAACATTTGTATCACTTTTATCTCTAGAGAAAAGTTCAGAACATCACTCTTATCAGTTTCTTTTCTCAGGTAAGTATCAATTGTCCTTGTTCTCTCTAAACACAGTCTTTATGAACACTTAGCTCTTTGTAGTTTCAGCAGTTGTTTGGCATCTGTGGTTGTAGAATTGTCTTATGTCGTTTGATTTTGGAATTCTTTTGTTGGGAGCTCCTGTTAGTGGAAATATCACTGCTGCTCAGCTGATGGTAGTCTTCTTAATCTTCAACCTACTACCTAACTTTAAACAAATCAAAAATACAAAACCCTATCTAACTTATCAACCATCAAGCAAACACTGTGAAATTATTCCATATAAATCCCTAACTGTCTAAGGGGTATGTTTACTAAAACCCCACTAATGTGCGGGCCGCGCCAGTGTGCGGGTGCCATATAAGGAGTGGGCGTTTCTTTCTGAAAAAGAAAAAACGTGATTTAAATATGCGCTAAGGTGCGCGGCGCCCATGTGCGCCCCGCACATTAGCACATGAGAAAGCTGCACGGGAGGCATAAGTGGCGCGCTGATGTGCAAACAGAAGAGCAGAGCCACAGCACAATGGTTAAGACACTGACCAATGATGCAGGGATCAGGGGTTCAATCCCTACAGTGCCCAATGAAGACAGCTGGCTGAGGCATTACTTTAGGAGCCAGTGGAATATTGGGCAGCATAAGGGGGCACACTGATGTACAAGCACAGGGACAGAACCACAGCACAATGGTTAAGACACTGACCAATGGATCAGGGGTTCAATCCCCAACAGTGTCCAATGAACAAGGCTGGCTGAGGCATTACAGATCATGGGGAAGATTGCTTTAAGAGGCATTTTATTTTTATTTTAATTATCACTACTAGCAAATGCACTCTCAAAGCGTGTTAACATAAGGTGCCCCATAAGGCACATTTTAAAGTGCACTGTCCGCCAAGGCACCCTAGAATGTTGCTTATAGGGCGCCTTATAGGGTGCCGTATGAGGTACTGCAAGGTCAGAGTACTGTTTTTGATGGCAGCACTGTGCAGTTTAAGGAATGAAAAGCATAAGTAGGTGCGCTGACATGCAAGGAGGAGCAGCAGTGGAGCACAATGGTTAAGGCACTGACTGCTGATACAGGGGTCATGAGTTTGCTCCCCAGTGTGCCTAATATGTAAAGCTGGCTGAGGCATCAGCTTTGCAATGTACATTTTGTTTCCTGCAGCACTTTATTTTTATTTTATTAATTGCTGCCAGCAAACACGCCCTCACGTGCCGTAATTAAAGGTGCTGCATAAGGCACCCTATAAGGCACTCCATAGGGCACATTATAAAGTGCACTGTCCGCCACGGCACCCTAAAATGTCCCCTATAGGGCACCCTATAAGATGCTCCACAGGATAACGTATAGTGCACCTTATATGGACTGTAACCATAAGGTAACCTATGTTGTGTTGTTGTTGTTAAGTGCCGTCGAGTCGGAGTCGACTCATGGCGACCCTCTGGATAGCTATCCTAAATTGTGTTCGATCTTCAGTCAGGCGGCTCATTGTTGACAGACTGGTACCCGTAGCTGCTGTTATTGTATCGATCCATCTCATTGCTTGCCTTCCTCTTTTGCGTTGACCTTCTATCTTGTCAAGCATGATGTCTTTCTCTAATGATCTCTCTCTCCGCATGATGTGTCCAAAGTATGAAAGTCAAAGTCTTGTCATCTGAGCTTCTAAAGAAAGCTTAGGTTTGATCTCCTCTAGTACAGACTGGTTTGTTCTTCGGGCAGTCCATGGTATACACAGTATTCGCCGCCAGCACCATAATTCAAAGGCATCAATTTTCTTCCTGTCTATCTTTTTCACTGTCCAGCTTTCACATCCATATGATGTTATTGAAAATACCATCAAACACAAAATAGAGTAGGTATGTAAACATCTCTGAGCTAGCATGTGTGTATTATTGTCGGAAGAATCGCCATGAGGTTTAAATCGCCTCCTGAAGCTTAACTTCCATTTTGCTCAATTTTTATTAATGAGCCCACTACGGAGCCATATAAATAAGGTGAAACACCATAAAAAGTGCTCCCTATGTAAAACCTATGTATTTGTGAAGCCACCAATTTAAATGTGGCATAAAAAACAACTTGAAAAATTGACTGGTGAGAAAGTCCAAAAACAGAGAACTAGCGAAAATGTGACTTATCTTGAACTGTCGTAGAGATGTCTTACAAATCCGCTACATGTCCTCAATCCATAGTTAGACTACTCCCAGATATCCAAAATGATTTGCAGTCAAAAAGAAGACACAGCACTGCGTTTCGGGCAAAAACAAAATTATAGCCCTGTCTCAACGCTTAACGCAACTGCAAAAAGAGACCAGTCTGTTAGCTGATCCCAAAAATGCCAGCGCATGCTCAATAGCGATCTGACCCACGAGTGCAGGATTCATGAATGAAATAATAGTAAACCACCAATCAGCTTTAAGCAATACTTTGAATGACAAAGTTGATAAAATAACTGTATTAGAATGTTACTAAACTTGTAAAAAATTCTTCTTAACAATAAACAATTATGAAAAGTAATTGCCAAAAACGTTTTTGCCAAAAAAGTTTTTTCAAACAATACTGGCCCAATCAAGTTCGCGATTCAAACCCAAGGGTTCCACTGTGGACCATCTGAAAATCCAATGTTGTTCTAGTACTTGCAACTGTTGCTCACGGTCACCACCTCTAGGATGTTCTGGGACAAAGTCCATAATCCGCCATCTGAAATCATGAAATTCATGCTTTAAATCCATACTGTGCTGGACTATTGGAGCTGATGTCACAGAGTTCCTTAGTCTAGAGGCGTGTTCGTTTAATCGAACCTTCATGGAACGAATTGTCCGGCCAATGTACAAAAGCTGACATGGGCACATTAGCACGTATACCACAAAAGGAGTTGTACAGGAGGTAGACCAGCGAGCTATATGGAGATGAGTAGAATTAGGTACTTGCCATTCTCTGCCTGAAATTGTTGTGTGGACAATGAGAGCAAGAAGCAGAGGCGCAAGCAAAATGACCCACCTCTATAGATTGAACAACCATTCGATCCAATGGGGAGGAAGTAGCACCCACCATATCCCGAAGGTTCGGACCCCGAGAATGCGCTATCTGAAGTTTCTTTTGGAAACAAGGATGTATTTGTAAAAGGTGCCAATGTTTGGCTAAAATTTTTTTAATTTGATCCATGTGAAACATGTAAGGCAGTACTCCCACAAAAGTATCAGAAGCCTCTAAATTATCTGAAAGATGAGATTGATGTGGGAGAAAAAGCCATTCACGGTGAGTATACTTTGCTCGTGTAAAAGCCTGTTTGACTACCCACTTTGGGTAGCCACGCTGGATAAGACGTACAAACAACTCCTGTGCATGTTGGAGAAAATCCTCAAAATTAGAGCAGATACGTCTGAGCCTTAAAAACTGTCCATATGGAAGACCCCTTTTCAAGGGTCCCGGATGAAAACTAGTATAGGACAGTAAAGTATTTTTCTGAACTGGCTTGCTATATAAAGTGGTGAGATTTTGAGGATTTTCTCCAACATGCACAGGAGTTGTTTGTACGTCTTATCCAGCGTGGCTACCCAAAGTGGGTAGTCAAACAGGCTTTTACACGAGCAAAGTATACTCACCGTGAATGGCTTTTTCTCCCACATCAATCTCATCTTTCAGATAATTTAGAGGCTTCTGATACTTTTGTGGGAGTACTGCCTTACATGTTTCACACGGATCAAATTAAAAAAATTTTAGCCAAACATTGGCACCTTTTACAAATACATCCTTGTTTCCAAAAGAAACTTCAGATAGCGCATTCTCGGGGTCCGAACCTTCGGGATATGGTGGGTGCTACTTCCTCCCCATTGGATCGAATGGTTGTTCAATCTATAGAGGTGGGTCATTTTGCTTGCGCCTCTGCTTCTTGCTCTCATTGTCCACAAACAATTTCAGGCAGAGAATGGCAAGTACCTAATTCTACTCATCTCCATATAGCTCACTGGTCTACCTCCTGTACAACTCCTTTTGTGGTATACGTGCTAATGTGCCCATGTCAACTTTTGTACATTGGCCGGACAATTCGTTCCATGAAGGTTCGATTAAACGAACACGCCTCTAGACTAAGGAACTCTGTGACATCAGCTCCAATAGTCCAGCACAGTATGGATTTAAAGCATGAATTTCATGATTTCAGATGGCGGATTTTGGACTTTGTCCCGGAACATCCTAGAGGTGGTGACCGTGAGCAACAGTTGCAAGTACTAGAACAACATTGGATTTTCAGATGGTCCACAGTGGAACCCTTGGGTTTGAATCGCGAACTTGATTGGGCCAGTATTGTTTGAAAAAACTTTTTTGGCAAAAACGTTTTTGGCAATTACTTTTCATAATTGTTTATTGTTAAGAAGAATTTTTTACAAGTTTAGTAACATTCTAATACAGTTATTTTATCAACTTTGTCATTCAAAGTATTGATTAAAGCTGATTGGTGGTTTACTATTATTTCATTCATGAATCCTGCATTCGTGGGTCAGATCGCTATTGAGCATGCGCTGGCATTTTTTGGGATCAGCTAACAGACTGGTCTCTTTTTGCAGTTGCGTTAAGCATTGAGACAGGGCTATAATTTTGTTTTTGCCCGAAACGCAGTGCTGTGTCTTCTTTTTGACTGCAAATCATTTTGGATATCTGGGAGTAGTCTAACTATGGATTGAGGACATGTAGCGGATTTGTAAGACATCTCTACGACAGTTCAAGATAAGTCACATTTTCGCTAGTTCTCTGTTTTTGGACTTTCTCACCAGTCAATTTTTCAAGTTGTTTTTTATGCCACATTTAAATTGGTGGCTTCACAAATACATAGGTTTTACATAGGGAGCACTTTTTATGGTGTTTCACCTTATTTATATGGCTCCGTAGTGGGCTCATTAATAAAAATTGAGCAAAATGGAAGTTAAGCTTCAGGAGGCGATTTAAACCTCATGGCGATTCTTCCGACAATAATACACACATGCTAGCTCAGAGATGTTTACATACCTACTCTATTTTGTGTTTGATTAATTTTGTATAGGGTTTAGTTAGTTTGTTTTTTGGATTGAAAATACCTTGGCTTGAACAAGTCGAATCTTTGTATGGAGAGAGACATCTCTGATCTTGAGAATCTTATCTAGGTCTTTAATAGCCATTCTGCCAAGAGCAATGCGTCGTCTGATTTCTTGACTGCTTGTTGCTTCTTTATTGATAGTTGATCCAAGTAGGTTAAAGTTATTCACAATTTCAATTTCTTCTCCTTCGACGATGAACCTGTTGATTATGCCAGTAGTCATGATCTTTGTCTTCTTTACATTAAGGTGCAGGCCCATTTTGAGACTAGGCGTGGTTGTGTCTGATGATCTTAAAGTAGCTAAACAGGTGGAAAAGGCGACAGCAAAAGCTAGAAGGATGCTTGGGTGCATACGGAGAGGAATGGCTAGCAGAAAAAAGGAGGTGATAATGCCTCTGTATAAGTCTTTGGTGCGACCTCATTTGGAGTATGGTGTGCAATTCTGGAGACCGCACCTTCAAAAGGATGTGAACAGGATGGAGTCGGTGCAGAGGGTTGCTACCAAAATGATTAATGGGCTTCATTATAAAGCATATGAGGACAGACTTAAGGATCTTAATATGTACACCTTAGAGGAAAGGCGGGATAGAGGTGATATGATTGAGATGTTTAAATACCTCCGTGGCATAAATGTTCAGGGAGAGAGCCTCTTTCAATTGAAAGCAAGTTCTGCTACGAGGGGACATGGGATGAGGGGTGAAGGGAGATAGATTCAGGAGTGATATGCGGAAATATTTCTTTACGGAAAGAGTAGTGGATCCGTGGAATAGTCTCCCAGTGGAGGTGGTAGAGATGAGGACAGTAACTGAATTCAAGAAAGCATGGGACCAACACAGAGGATCTCTAAAGGCAAAAAGTGGACTGTTGTAGTTGTTATGGAAGGACAGACTAGATAGGCCATGTTGTCTTTTTCTGTCGTTATGTTTCTATGTTTCTATGTTCTTTGATTGTGAGAAGCAAATGTTTCAGATCATCTTCACTTTCCGCCAGTAATGTGGTATCATCAGCATAGCGAAGGTTTTTGGTGAGTCTTCCACCAATCTTCACACCTCTGTTGTCTTCATACAATCCTGCTTCTCTGATGATTTGTTCTGCATATAAATTAAATAGGTAGGGGGAAAGTATGCAGCCTTGTCTTACACCTTTGCTTATTTTAAACCATTCTGTTTCTCCTTGTTCCGTTCGAACTGTTGCTTCTTGATCAATGTACAGATTGTGCAAAAGAACGATCAGGTGTTCTGGTATACCCATGCTTCTTAATGTGGCCCAGAGTTTCTCATGGTTTACACAGTCAAAAGCTTTGCTATAGTGATAAAGCACAAATAGATATCCTTTTGGTATTCTTTAGTCTTTTCAAGGATCCATCTCACATCCGCAATGATGTCTCTCGTTCCTCGCCCTTTTCTGAACCCTGCTTGCACTTCAGGTAGTTCTCGTTCCAGGTATGATTGTAGTCTCTTTTGAATAATCTTCAGTAGAATTTTGCTGGCATGTGGGATCAGAGCGATTGTGCGATAATTTCCACAGTCAGTTGGATCACCTTTCTTTAGTACTGGTATAAACACAGATCTTTTCCAGTCAGTTGGCCATGATGCTGTCTTCCATATTTCTTGGCAGAGCCTTGTAAGTACAGTAACAGCTGCATCAGATTGCTGTAATACTTCTATGGGAATGCAATCAATGCCTGGTGCTTTGTTCTTTGATAAGGCTTTCAATGCTGCTTCAACTTCTTCTTTCATCACCAATGGTTCCAGATCACAAGGTACAGGTTGAAACGGCTGTTGGTCCACTTGATCTTTAGCATATAAAAACTCTGTATATTCCTTCCATCTTTTCTTGATCTTCTCAGCATCATTCAACATAGAACCTTGAGCATCTTGTAACATTCCAATTCGAGGCTGGAACTTTTTCTTTAACTCTCGTAGCTTTAGGAAAGCTGATCTTGTTCTTCCTCTAATAGTTTCTGCTTCTATTTCCTTGCATGCGTCATTGTAGTACTTTTCCTTGTCCTGTCTTGCTGCACGTTGGAAATCTCTGTTGAGTCCTGTGATTGTCTTTCTTTCTCCTCTGGCTTTAGCTTCTCTGCGTTTCTGGGCAATTTTCAGAGTTTCTTCCGTCATCCATTTTGGCCGTTTTTCTTTTTTACCTTTTGTAGAGACTTCTCGCTTTCTTCCAACACAACCTTCTTGATGTCATTCCATAACTCTTCTGGAACTCTATCATTTGTATCTAAAGCAGCAAATCGATTTTGCAGGCAGTCTTTAAATTCCAGTGGTATATTCTCAAGGTCATATTTTGCTGCATTCATGAGTGGTTTGCTCTTTTTCAGCTTTAGCTTGAGTTTGCATAGTAGTAGTTGATGATCTGTACCACAGTCAGCTCCAGGTTTTGTCTTTGTTGATGTTATAGAGCTTTTCCATCGTTGACTTCCACAGATGTAGTCAATTTGATTTTTATACAATCTATTGGGTGAAGTCCATGCGTACAGTCTCCGCTTGTGTTGCTGGAAGAAGGTGTTCGAGATGAATAGATCGTTGGTCTTGCAGAATTCTATCAGTCTTTCTCCAGCTTCATTTCTGTTGCCAAGTCCATATTTTCCAACTACTTTGTCTTCTTCTTTGTTGCCAACCTTTGCGTTCCAATCACCCATGACTATCAGGATATCCTGTTTGCATGTTCTGTCAATTTCAGCTTGTACTTTTTCATAGAACTCTTCAATTTCATTCTCTTCTGCAGCTGTTGTTGGGGCATATACTTGAATTATAGTTGTGTTGATAGGCATTCCTCATAGACGAATAGAGATTAAGCGTTCGCTGACTGCATTGTATTTCATTACAGTTCTTGCAAGTTATGGGTACAGTACGATGAGGGTGTTTTTGCTGGCAGCAATAATGTACATTAAAAAGAGATAATGCTCTGGGCAGCCCCATCAAATAACCCCACTGTGGGTTTGTACCCATGACCTCTGGCTCCACAGGCAGTGAAGTAACAGCCCTATAGCTGCTAGCAAGCCCCTGGCTGACTGCAGAGGGAGTGCACGTCACCACACAGACAGTCTGCCGTGGTCACCAGGATAGGGTTAGCCCACCCGTACCCATGATGCACTGCACATGCAAATCAGCTGCCCACAGATAAACACAAGATGGGGAATGCACCCCACAGCACCTCGGCCTGGTAGGGGGTACTGATCATGTGTTTTACTGGCACAGAGTAGCTACACACCATCACATTGTGCGGGTACTGTGCTCACCCTGAGGGTGCAGTGAGGCGCCTAGTACCAAGTCCACAGCACCTTCCATGCCTGAAAGAGGCCATGCCGGAGGTCCAAAGCAGTGTTAATCTGTGAGATAGGTAGTTTCTGCAGAAACACCTTGGATATCTCTGTCTGTCTCAGTCAGGTGTAGCCCCCATGGACCCCTAGGTGGGCCATGCACCACCACCACCCCCCCCCCCTCCCCAGGCCAAGGGTGGCAAACAGGGTCTCCCATCAACAGATCCACATTCTACCTCCCTGCAATGGTGGCAGTAGAGGGGACCATCAACCCCGGTCCTGCTGGGGAACAGATACCCTACAGGGCAGTCAATGCAGCTCTGTACACACCCATAACACAATAGCAGACAGACTTTAGGCCTGGATATGCTAAGCTGCACCCCACCACTATCTGATATTCTCCTGCAGCAAGACTTCAGCCGCTGCACCCTGCAAGCCACTCCATCAAGACACATACCAGCTGCAAACAGTCTGCTAGCTAGTCCATAGTGCATGTTCCCAGTGGAAATGCATGCACCCAGAACTGGGATGTCAGCATAAACAACAAGCAGATAAATCAGTGACTGGGCCCCAAAAAGAAACCCATAAATATCACATGAGAGAAATACTATATAGCACTATGGGGGTGCCTAGCCATGCTGTCGTAACTGCACAGTCAGGGTGAGAGTGATCCCCCAGCAGGACATATTGAGGTCACCCTGTCTGTGTAGGTGGTGGCCGGCCACTACAATGTCCAAGCCAGTGCCCTATGCCCTGTACAGATGCATCCTGGCCAGGTCACCCTGTCCGGGCTATACCCATGGTACCTTGCTCCTCATTATGCACATTGGCAGGCCAATACTGGCAACAGTGCTGGCAGTGTGGGCTCTGGAAGGTGTTTGCAGCCACCACACACTGGATAGACAGACACACACTCCCACACCTATGCCAGCATTGTGCTACTATAGAGGAGTTTAGCAGCCCTGCCCACCACACCAGTCCTGGGCACAGTACAGGCATGGATATGCTATGCAATACTGTTGGGGGTCACTCCCCAGGGTGGTAAACACTGTCAGAGACCAGACCTGAAGCACACACCGCAGACATCAGAATGATTATTATGATGGAGCTCAATCAGCAAACTGTGCTTAACGTAGGAATTTCTATCTGCCAGTACTCATAGCAAACATTTGAGAGCTGTGTACCGTATACCCAGGTGAAGGGTTGCATTGCTAAGGTATGCAAGTGCTAGTATTGGGAGATGTACGCAGGGCCCAATGTCCTGCCTTTCCAGGAGGCATTGGCCAATGGGGCCTGTGGGTGTGGGTGTGGGTGTGTCTGCCCCTGTTGGCTGCTGCTGCATGGCAGAGGTTCCCAACTCCAGTCCTGGTGTGCCAAACATTGTTCGGGTTTTCATGCTGTCCGTCATGAATATGCATGAGCTACATCTGCATACCATGGGGGTGGTGCATAGATATGCAGCACAGGCATCTTTACTAGAGGCAGCATGGAACCTGAATGGTGTGTGGCCCTCCAGGACTGCATTTGGGAGACTCTGCACTAGGTAATGCGCCTGTTTATGGTGTCTGTGCTCGGTGGGGTAAAATATAGGCGTATTAACCATGCGTATGTTCTCAGCAATAAAGGTTTGACCTTACTATCATGGTTTAGTTGTGGGAAAAATATGTGGACTGGATTGGCAGTAGCCCCAGCTGGGCTTTGAAATTGTGATCTTCTGTTTTTGCACACACTGTCTGTGTGCACTGCACCACAGTGTTGCCACAGATATGCTGCATTCCCTGGGGAGTCCATGACTGTACATCCGACAGAGCCTGTCTGTTGCGGTGGACGGTGCCAGCCTGCACAGGGCTAGGCCACTGTCTGCTGTGGCTAGCAGCCACTGCCCCCTCCACCACCTGTACCCTTCCGCCAACATGCTGACATGTCCTTATCTTGGAAAAAGCATATGACCTGATTGAGTTGTGGCACTCCAGGACTGCATTTGGGGGACTCGGCTGTAGGTAATGCCCATTGTTATGGTGTGTGTGCGGTGTAGGGTAAAATATAGGTGTTTGAACCATGCTTATGTTCTCTGCAATTAAGGAGTGTCTGTACTATCTCTGTTTAGTGGTGGGTAAAATATGGGGACTGGGTTGGCAGGAGCCCCAGCTGGGATTTGAATCTGTGACCCTCTGGTCCTGCAGGCACTGGCTGTGTCTGCTGCACCACACTGTGGCCACAGAGACAGTGCAGTCCCTGGAGATAGGAAACCTGGCAGAACGAGTCAGAAACCCTGCTCTGCACAATTTTACTGTGGGCTCATCCACCTTGTATGGAGACAAAAGGGCAAATAAACCTCAAAAATGACATCGAAAAAGGGGAATAAAACATAACCAAGCTGACCAATAGTGATATCAATGGGCAACATTAAAAAACACTCCCAGGAAAGCTCCAAAAAAAAGAAATGATTTTTGGAAGGGTATACGCAAGCCCCAAATTTAACCCCTGGGTTACACAAGGAAAGGAACTCTATACAGTCTATTGGGAAGAACATCATAGCAGGTCCAGAGTAGAGAAGGAAATTAGGATGGGCAATCCCAGGGAAATTGGAGAGAGCGAGAAAGCACAGCTAACATTCAACCAATACCCAAACAGGAAACTTTTAAAGCTGATTCAACGAGATGTGTTTGGGTGACTGATTATTTAGGGTACAATAATCTATTTTGTTTTGCCGTATATTTTGGTTATTGGGTCTGATTGAAGTTGTCTGGGAATGCAGAAGAGAGAGAGAAGCTCTCATAGAGGTAGGTTTTTAGGGAGATTGTATTGAAGATAGTGTTTTAACTAGAGCCTCTGGTAGAATGGTCAATTTGGCTAGTAGAGGAAATTTTATTGCAGTGTCTAGGAGCACAGTTTCTTTTAATATAGGGCTAATGAATACAAGGTGAGTATGACTATAAATCAGTTAATAGCTTCAGGTGTTGCTTGGCATTTATCACTGAATCTTGGCATTCTGAAGCATATTTTAAATAAAATTTGCCCCCTATCTCTAGGTTATAAGGCACTTGATCAACTTAGCATTTAGAAAAAGGGGCAGAGTTCTAGTGAATTTTTAGGGGTATATTACCCAGACAATTGTGAAGGGTTTTAGATTCAGATCCTAGGGTATTCTGTTTTATTGTTTAAATCTGGGGTGGTCTTTTCTTTCTATGCTTTCCTTGTAAACGCCTGGTCAAATTGGCTGGCACAAATTACCTTTTTCTTGAACCACACCACCTGACTACCTTTATTTCTTCTAAGATTGCTAAGGCACAGTCTGCTCCCATAGAGGCCCCCCAAACTAGCCTTGCAAATGTGTAGGGTTTAGTCTTGATAGAAATGTAATCCCTTTTAAGCTCCACCTGGTTTTCCTGATGTATCTTTTGCATTTTTTTCTTTTGTTTTGTGGTGTTTTCTCCTCCATATATTGTGGGTTAATCCGTTGATGTCTTTATTTTGTTACCTGTTTTTGTGATGTTTACATGTGTATTATCTTGACTGCGCCTTGTTCTGAGCAAGATAAATTCTTGTAATTATGTTAAAATTGCATAATTAAAAAACAAAAAATAAGCATTTATACCTGTATATGACATGGTCACTATTCTGAAAGTTTGTGCATTGGACCGATTGTGCATACCTTCACGGTAGGCACATACAGGGGTGGATTTGAGAAAGTGGGTGCATGGAGCACAAAATTACATGCACAAAATAAAAAAAAATACTATAATACATGTATGTTTGAAAATCTATTCACAGACATTTACACCAGCCATTTGCATGCCCCTATTTTATCTTACTTTATAGAATAGACTTGAAATACATATATAAAATACATTATTCTAGGCACACCTTATAAAATTACCCTCCACGTGTCTTTTTCTATTCATATGAAAGGTCTTACTTTGGATCTGATCTTTGTTCCATGAGGTCAATGAAGTTTCTGATTTGGTCAGGCCCTTCCCTAGTTGAATCATTTTTTTCAGATTTCTTTTCTTCTATCTGGTCTGATTAGTGCTAAGGTTTTAGAAAAGGACAAGTGAGCTTTTGAACTTTGGTTGCAGTTTGATGTCCAGCTATTTTTTGATAATTGGATTTGGACTTTTTATTTATTTATTTACATTCTCTTATATACTGTGCTATTCTGCATCAGTGTGGTTTACATTGAACAAACTGAAATTACATTGAACAGGGCATTATAACTTGAAGATGATTATTTTACAGGGAACATGGGCTATGGAGCATTAAGTGGCTTGCCCAAGACCACAAGGAGCACCTGTGGGGCTAGAAACCCCAGTCCTTCCAGCCCAAGGTTGCTGTCCTCTAGTGGGATTTGAACCCCTGACCTTCTGGCCTGAAGTACCTTGCCCCAACCACTAGGCCACTCCTCCACTCCAGGTCATCTGGGTTTGGATGAGAAGATAGGCTTCAACAGAGTGCCCTTTTCTACAACTCTTTGAGTCTGTGCCGCTATCAGATATAGTAAAAACTCGCAAACCGCTGGGTTCTTTGGATGTTAGGGGGGTTCTTTGTGGGGCAGAAGGAAAGTTGCTTAAGCCACATTGGCCATTTTATCAGATGCTGAGGAGTTATTTGAAATTAGTACTAGTATATAGCTGTAAGAGGAGATACTTTACTTCTAAGGTCCAGGTAGCAGTACATCAGCAGAGGAAATTATTTTCATTAGCAGAGAATTTGGTTTAATTGCTATAGTCAAACCATCAACGCCTGTTTTTCACCCTTCTGAGAACCGCTTTGGGGTTCTAAGATTGAGCAGCGTTGGTCTGCCTTAGCTGAGGTGGCTACTTTGGCTTGCTTAGAGGCAGTTTCTCCAAATGGGTGAGTTATGCGCATCCCCAAACAATATCTGCTCTTAATCCCAAATCACCATACACAAAAATGAAAATTCTCAATAGCAAATTCAATACCAGGCAAAATGACCTCAGGATGGCTCATGCCCTACATTTAGTGAAAATCTCACTATAGGGAACGGTGACGCTCACATCACTGGTCAATAAAGCCTTGCATACATTCTTTTCAGACTTAACCAATATTTAAACACTCGTATCAACACCACAAAATTACCACTGGGAAAAATCATTCAACACTTCAACACACATACACATTCACATACATACAAAAGCGTCCTTGTGTGTTAAGCTATACACCAGCACGGAATTCCCCTGGAACGGCCACCAGTTATGCGCATACCATGACAATCATGAACCTCACTTCTAAGACAGGGTATGTGGAGTGTTATCTCAGACTCTCAAATTTACTACTAATGTTTGGTGTAATATGTTACATGCATGGGTAATTTATCAAGGTGTACTTGGAAATTCCTCTTAGACCTGTGGAACCTAAATACGATGTGAAATAGCTCAGTATTTTTCAGCCACATTTTCCTGGTCTCCGACCGCATTTCTTGGTACTTGAAGATTTTCTCCCTTTCCATGCGATTCACAGAGTAGTCGCTTGGAGCTGACACCACTATAATCAATAACGTTCTGGTGTTTTTCTCCTTTACCTCTGTTTCCAGCTTCCTCACATCCAGCTTTTCACCAGTCAGAATAGGAATGTCCCAGGTGATCATAACCTCTTCATTCTCTGTAATTCTTTTAGGGTCATGATCCCAGTGCTTTTCAGGCACAGTGATGATGTAGTGCTTACAAAGTTTCTGATTGATAGGGCATACTACTTTATTGTGCCTTTCTGTATAGAAATTGTCTGGCAGTAAAGGTAGCGGAGGACAAAGACCACGGCCAAACACAAGGAGATATCCAAAAAGCTTTATTGTAGACCCGTGGTCTTTGTCCTCTGCTACCTTTACTGTACTATTTTGCGTAAGACCTCCTTCTCCTGTTTCTTAGAAAATGTCTGGCATCAGAACTTCACAGCCAGCTATGAGGAATTGCTGTATCTTTGATGGAGAACATATCCTTTCCTGTTGCAAAATGTTTTCTTGGTCTAGGCTAGGGGATGATCATGTCCAGGGTGCAGAATGGACCTCTGTTAGTGGTAGCAAAGGCAGTAAATCATGGTAGAAGCACAAAGGAGCTTCAGCTGTGGGAAAGAGACTGAAGCCTGAAATCAAGTAGGAGCTGTGTAGACTAGATAGACTTATGGGCCATATCCATATTCTGTAGGCCATAGAGGAGTCGCCTAGTGGTTAGAGCAGTGGCCTATTAACTAAGACACAAGGCTTTGATTCCCAATGGCACCCCTTGTGGCCTTGGAGCTGCACACTTTACCCTGTATTTCCTGGAAAGACCTCTGGTCACACCTTGCCAAGAAAACTCAGGGACTACACATTGCATTTATTGGCATGCATTTGATTTGTTTGGGCACCTTAAAAACGTTTCTGCATACAAATCACTAGTGCGTGCATATACCTACGAATTTGTGTGTACAGTTTTAGCACTCAAAGAAAGCATGCATTTGAGACAAATGTGCCCAAAAGTATGCAAAGAAGACAAATCAGGTACAATTTGGAAAATATAAACACTAATCAACGTTTTTCTTTTTTTTTGGCCATGCACCCTGCTAATATTCTGTGGGATAGTTTTATAATTGCACACAGGTGAAAGATAGGTATATACTGTTCTCTGTGTGAACTTGGTTGGATTTCATCCTTCTACTTTGACTAGTATTGGGAAACTAAATGCCTGCACTTACATTTGCTATCCAAGAATGTGCAGAAGTGCAAATCCCACCCCAACCTCACTCTTGTGAAAGCCTCCTCTAACAGCAGGCAAACCTAAGAATATTCAGGTTTATGCACATACATTTACCCACACATTGGGTCTGCAACTTTATAACAGGCCATTTCTGTACTTAAGGTACCTGCTTTACTGCAGAAACGGCTTGGAAATTGTCCCTCCCTCCATGTTCATATCTGCAAATATTTCAGCTTTCACATGGAGACATGAATTTGCAGAAATTGTCATGACTCTGGGGAAGCAATGGAAAGGTCTGGGCAGTGTCTTTCAGTTTAAGAAACATAGAAACATAGAAATATGACAACAGAAAAAGACCACATGGCCTATCTAGTCTGTCCTTCCATATCAACAACTACAACAGTCCCCTTTTTACCTTTAGAGATCCTCTGTGTTTGTCCCATGCTTTTTTGAATTCAGTTACTGTCCTCATCTCTACCACCTCCACTGGGAGACTATTCCACGGATCCATCACTCTTTCCGTAAAGAAATATTTCCGCATATCACTCCTGAATCTATCCCCCTTCACCCTCATCCCATGTCCCCTCATAGCAGAACTTGCTTTCAATCGAAAGAGGCTCTCCCCCTGTGCGTTTATGCCATGGAGGTATTTAAACATCTCAATCATATCACCTCTATCCTGCCTTTCCTCTAAGGTGTACATATTAAGATCCTTAAGTCTGTCCTCATATGCTTTATACTGCTTCCCGGAAGAGAGAAAAAAGCCGGGAAGACAGCAGAGGAATTATTTTCGGCTCTGCTGTACCTACTCCGGACTCATCCATTTCCCTCCTGTCCCCTGCAATCTCTGTCAACAGACGTAGGGCGACGCAGGAGCAAGGGGCTGGAACAGACACAGCTTGTAGCTTTCTGCTATCTTAAGATTCGGTAAAGGGCAGAGTGTGGGGCATAGGAGGAAGGAGCCACTTCCGAGCACAAGCCAACGCAACGTCTAGGGAGGGCAGTGATGTATAGGGACGGCCTTGTGGGTCAGACCTGGGGAGATTACTAGGGTCAGGGAAAGGGGAACAGTGATGGTATTGGGAGAACGAGGAAACAGCTAGGGTTATTTCTGGAAGAGAGGAGAGAGAGGTTCAAGCAATAGCTCTTGGCTTAGGTGGTACAAGTTTTACTTCTAGTAGCAGAGAGTAATTCATTTCCGTTAGAACTATTCCATCCATTGCATGCAGAGGTTTGACACTAGTGTTTCTGAACTGTGAATATAACACCGCACACAGAAATACAAACAGATACAATTGCGGTTACAGTAATTTTCCTTATTAAAGCAACACCCACAATCCATGGGATCTGAATTGGACAAGTTCCACTATAGACGGAAGCAAAATGTGTAATATTCTTCACAGAAGCTAAGGCCAGTCCATATAAATGTCTCCTTACAAAGCTTAAGTGAATCAGACAACCTGTTTCTGAGCTCCAGACAGCTGCTGACAATATGTGATTGGGAAGCGAGAGAGATGGCAGTAAAATATATAAAGTTAGCAGCAATCTGGTGAGCGTGCATGCTGAGTTAAGGAGGTGCAAGATCAATATTATGGACTACTTTCATTTGATTGTGAAACTCATTTGTTCCACCAGCAGTGAGTGACAGAAGGGGCAAGAGAGTACTTGGAGAGGAAGCCAGAAGGAAAAAAAAATATGATAGTTCTGTTTCCTTTTGGTTGTTCCATTTTAGTTGTCGCCTGAGGTAGTGATCATGAAATCACAGGTTATGAGAGCAGAACAATTTGCAGTCATTGTGCTAGAGTCTTTCAAACAGAATAAGAACTGGAAAGGAAAAAGGCATTGTAAGGCACATGCTCAATGGTTCTCATTCAGCCTCAGGACTCCGCCTCTACTCTATGCAAATCTAATTCATGCATATTCATTGTGATGAATATCCTGACGACCTGACTGGCTGGAAGTGTCCTGTGCGCTTGCAGTATTATAAACCCACATAAGTAACAGTGTGTGCCTTTGAGTCCGTGCTGATTCCTGGTGACCCAACAGCTCCTGGGTTTTCTTGGCGATGTGATAAACATATACACATTTCTTTCTTATCCTCTATGTATCTCTCTTTCTCTCTCTACTTATATACGTATAGAGATTGATGGAAGGCATAGACTACTAGTTCCATTTTCCATTCAGGGCCAACTTTGAGTGGGTGGGGAAGAGGGAGTAACAGGGCAATTGTCATGGCCCCAGGACCACAAGGAGCTATCCTTGGCAAAAATGAATGAAGTATTTGAGGTAGAGTTTGGAAATGGCTGAGTCCATGCCTTAGTTTCTGCTCTGGATCCATTTGTGTCTAACAGTGGCCCTTGTTTCACTAAATCTGCTCATTTTCCCACTGTAGCTTCTAAACCATCTCCGGCTTTACTCAGATTTCCTACCACTATGAACACTCTGTCCTTGTCTCGTGCTTTTTAGAATTCTGATATCACTCTGGTCTTCTCCCACCTCCACTAGCGGCCAACACACATAGTTAGCTGAAGGAATACTTCCTTACATTTTCGTTCCTCTGCTTTCTTCCAAACTTGCATGAAGACCCTTTTGTGTTAGAATGTCTTTGCCATAAAAAAAAGCTTTAATTGTTGTCCTGTATTTGTAGCATGGAGGTAGCCTACTCTCCTACTCCCCGCTTCCTTCATACATATTTCTCTCTCCTTAAGACCATGTAGGCAGTTTTAGAAGGCTTTGGCAAAATGCTGATTTGCAAGTATACTGTAAATCATCATATGTGAGTTATCAGATTTTTTGCAGGCAAATATGGGATACTTATCCAAAGGAAGGAAGGGACACCTTAGTTGCAGATCTGAGCACAAGGTGTGGAGGAGGGAAGAAGTATATTGACAAGGCTGTTCCTGTTGTCTGTGCTATCAAATATATTCTTCTGTGCATTTTACACATGGTTCAATGTCCAGCCAACATATTATAAAATACTCTGCAAGTTGTGAACATCTCAACTTCGATGCCACTTTTCCTAGATGACCTGTACAGAACCGGGCTTCCACTCCCACTGCAAAACTGTATATGATTCCCATAACTTCGTATCATACTGCAATACTGTGTATAGTTACCCTAGTATTGTATCCGCTTAGTTGTAAGATAGTTCTTTGTACATAAGCTTGCAAGTTCCTTGTAAAGTTTGCTTTTTGAGTTCAATGTAAACTGCGTGTCATGTATTGTAAGGAGACTAATAAAATATACTTCAAAAGGTCTGAATTCCAGTGTACTACTTGAAGGCAAATAGCTATGTACCAAAATGGTAATTTTTTTACACCTTTTTACACACACAAAGGGACGCTTATTAAATTAGGTTACATCTGAATGTATGTGCGGCGCAAGTCAAGGGAGGCATTTGCGGAATGTACAGGCTAAAAGGCGGTGTCTTCTTGCCCTATTAATTAGGCACCTTGTTATAAATAGCCCCCCTCCCACCAGGTGTTTGCTGCTGTAAACGTACATCAGCTTTTTCCATTTTTTTGGGAACATTTATGAACGTAAGATATGCTGTTCTGGGTCATACCAAAGTTTCATTGCGTCTAGTCTCTCCTCTCCAAGACTGCACACTCTAAGTCACATGTGCTGTGAAGGATGCAGAAGGGTAGATCCATTCCTTGTAGCCCACACCCATGGAGAAGTAGTGGCTTTCTCAAGTCTACAGGGGTAATTATGTTTTATGAACTTTTCCTCCAGGAGCTTGTCTAAACCCTTTGTAAACCCAACCATGTGAACTGCCTTGACCAAACTTCCAGCAGCAAATTCCATAGTTTAATTGTGGGTTGAGTGAAAAGTACTTCTATTAGTTTTAATGTTGTAGTTCGTTCATAGAGTATCTCCTAGTCTTAGTAGTACTTGGCAGGGTAAACAACCTTTCTCTGTTTATCCGTTCTGTTCCACTCATGATCTCATAGATTTCTATCATATCACCTCTCACCTGTCTCTTGTCCAAGTTAAAGAACCTTAACCCAGTGGTTCCAAAACCTCTCCTGGTGGACCCCCAGCTAGTCAGCTTTGCAGGCTATCCACAATGATTATGTAAGAGAGAAATTTGCATGCAGACAAGGTAATACATGCAAACTGTTTGCAATGCAGATCCCACTATTTACCTTTCCTCACTGGGAAAAATGACCATTTAGTTCTACTCTGTTTCATATTTTTTTAGTCCATTCAAATCCGGACTAAAAACCCACCTCTTTGAGGCTGTTTTTGGATCCTGATCCTTATTCTCCAGTTTACCATCTGTGTATGTTACAACCATTTCCCCTTTGCTCGACCCTAGTCCACTGTTTGTTTGTATTTTTCTGTCTTACATAGATTGTAAGCTTTATTGAGCAGAGACTCTCATGAGTATGTGTACAGCTTTGCGTAAGTCTTGTAGCGTTATACGAATAATAAGTAGGAGTAGGAGTAGTAGCCAGTTCACAATCCACTATAGTACATTGATTCCTATCCTCATGGTTTTTTTTTTTATTTTTTGATGTCTTTGATGAGGGACTTTGTTAGTGTATCTGGATTTTCAGAAAACATTTATGGGGGTCTTTTGCTAAAGGACACTGGCTGTCAGTGCAGGTCTAGTATGCACTAAAGGCATGTATTGGACACGCATGGGCCATGGCTAAATTTCAGCACTAATTATCCAATGGCATGTTAGGGTTGCAAGTGGGATGGTTAGGGGCGGATGGTGAGTGGGGGGTGAGTGATGTGTATGGTGAGAGAGTAGTGTGGGTTCAACTCCGCCTATGGAAGTGGTGGTATGTAAGTGCACCTACGCAATTGTTGTGCAATACAGGGCTGCGTGCACTGTATTAACTGCTGGGAACGTGCTTTCTGTGCCCCTGGTGGGTAATGCCATGGTGTTGTCCTATGCCCAAAAAATTCTTGTAGTTGCAATATGATATGCTACTGGTTCACTAATCAAAGATAAACAAAGATCCGTTGAAAAAGATAACAAAAGTAACAAAAATGTTTTATTCTACCTAGACATATTTCATAAAAATAGGCTTGCCCCCCAATGTTGACTTTCAGTTGTGTACACCAGGGCTTTGTTTTGGGACCGTTTTTTTCTCTCTACACCCAGCCCCTTGGTGCACTCATCTCTTCCCATGGTTTTCAATGCCATCTTTATGCTGATGACTCTCAGATCTACCATTCTGCATCTGATATCTCTCCAGATCTCTGTGTGCTTATCTGATATGGGTGTCTGGATGTCTCGCCATTGTCTGAAACTGAACATGGCCGAAACCAAGCTTCTTATCTTTCTCCCTAAACCCATCTTCCCCCTTTTTCCTTTGTCTCTTTCTGTGGATAACTCTCTACTCCTCCCTGTTTCCTCGTCTTGCAACCTTGTGGTTATCTTTCACTCCTCCCTCTCCTCCTCCACACATCCAATAGATGGTTAAAACCTGTTTTGTCCCTTCCTTTCTGAAAACACTCCTAAGGCCCTCCCATCTAGACTACCAACCAACTTCCTCCTTGTTGGTCTTCCTCTGAATCATCTTTCCTCACTTCAATCTGTTCAAAATTCAGCTGAACATCTAATAGTTCACCAGTGTCGCTATGCTCACGTCACTCCTCTTCTCAAGTCACTTCATTGGCTCCCTATCTATTTCTACATCCAGTTCAAACTTCTACTACTGGCATATAGGTGCCTTCATTTAACTGCTCCCCACTACCTTTTCTTATTATTATTAATTGTATTTTTAGTTCACGTCTTTCCAGTGGTAATTCAAGATGAGTTAGAATCAGCTACTGTAGGCATTTCCCGGTCCTTGGAGAACTTACAATCGATGTCTATACCTGAGGCAACTCCGCTCTTCTAAAAGATCTCTTCTATCTGCTCTTCTATTCCACTACCAATTCCAGACTTTGATCTCTCCATCTTGCTGCTCCTTCAGCCTGGAACAAACTTCCCAAGTCGGTACGTCAGGCTCCATCTCTGGCCCTGTTCAAATCCAGGTTGAAAACTCACCTCTTCGAGGCTGCTTTTGGATCCAGATCTCCCCTCAGTCTTCTGTTCTCCTAGATATATCCTAGTCCCCGATTGTTGTGTTGTCTGCCTTGACTAGACTGTAAGCTCTGATGAACAGAGCTGTGTCTTACATGTGTCTGTACAGCGCTTTATATGCCATGTAGCATTATACAAATGACAAATAGTAGTGGTAGGAATCTGGGCTGTTTTCCAAATGTGGATGTGTAGATGCTGCTAACTAGGTATAAAGGACTCTTACCCCATTTCAATTTTTGAGAGGGAAATAGAAATTGGGGGATTCGGTGGTATATCCCTCTTAATCCATCAATGGCCAAAAGGATCACTTTTTAAAACTCTATTTGTTCCAGGGAGCGGGTGTAAATTTGGACGTGGACAATCGTGGGTTTACACATGTAAATCATATATGAAATGAAGAATACACTTGGAGATTTTTGGTCACACCCAGGGCATGCCCCTGACATGCCTCTAACACCCCTCCCCCTCCATCTACTGTCAATGTAGTGCAGCCAGCCATGTGTAAAGTTCACCCTTCCTAAAATGGCAATTTACACATGCATATAGCTGCATATATATGTTTATGTTGTGAATAGGGCTTCTAAATTAACCCCCTTAGTAAACAGCCCCTTTATTGCCATATATTTTAACTCTCCAATCTTAATTTTCAGACGTATAGCAGTCACATGCAGACAATTTAAGGTTTGTTTTTTGAATAGAAATGAAAAGAAAACCCTGACCAGATAGGGATAATCTGGAATCATTCATATTTGTCAGCTCTTTATTTAAATGCATCAGAGATACTTCAGCCTTTGCTACAAAAACAAAAAACTACTATGGGAAGATATTAACTAA
Organism: Ichthyophis bannanicus; assembly: GCA_033557465.1. NCBI lineage: Eukaryota > Metazoa > Chordata > Amphibia > Gymnophiona > Ichthyophiidae > Ichthyophis > Ichthyophis bannanicus. The sequence continues at coordinate 68,587,522 of CM066049.1, forward strand.
AACTGCCAAATTTTGTATTAAGGCTCCTTGTGGGAAGAATAATTCAAAGACCAAGACATAAATGTAACCCTGACTGCAATTCCACATCCCTCTTGGCAGCAAGCCACACTGTCACCAACCACCTTTTCATCATGCACAATCAAAATCAATTACATCTAAAACAATTAAAGAGAGAGGATGAAGTCAATCATTTGGTTCAGACCTGAAGGCTGCAATGTGTACAAGTTATTTCCTTTATTCAGCAATGGCCTACACCCCCCGCCTCCTCTCCCTGACTAAACCAATATTCCATACCATCGGTTCGGAACAATTTCAGATCATAAAGAGGGTAACTCTATAACGGGGTGCCTGAGTGGCAGAGATCACATCTCTATAGCAGCTATAAATGAACACGCATTAAGGAGGCCATTTTAGAAAGCCGATTTGGGGTTTGGATGCCTGAAAACAGACATCCCAATCACATCCACGTCCCAAGAGCCATTTTAGAATGTCCCAAACTTACACACATCTGGCACAATCACATCTGTCACACGGGGTTGTGGTGGAAGCGTGTTCAGAGCGTTATGGAACGGGTACACGTGCACTCAATTTCAGAATGGGGTCACGGAATTGCAACTGGTGGCGCACACGTTCATCTCTATACCTGTTCCTGGGTGTGAATTGACATCGGAAACGTTTTCATTTCTGCCAGCTATCCACAATACAAAGAAAGGAACGCCCCCTCGCCCTTTCAATATTTTTTGGTAACTCAAAAAAACCCAGTAGCGAGGTTTTATTGTCAGCTGCACATCTCCTTTGCTGAAATGGAACGCCAGGACATGTTTGTGGTAACATATATATGTGCGCTTCCTTCCCGAAATACTGGCACATCTCTGCGGCCAATACCGTGAGCATCTATATCTCGCACGTGTACATTTCTGAAAATGGCCAGTTTTCTTTACATGTTTGTCCAGCTCTACATTGAGACTGATATGATTTATCTTTTGGGGTGGAGATAGGGCAGTTTTAGACGGCATTTACACATGCCCACCTTCCCTGCTACCCCTCCCACATAATTTGAGATGTTTGGATGTGGACATCCCAGATTCCACCTTCATGGCCTTTTTAAAATATGTCTTTAAGGGAATTATTTTAGAAGCCTTATTTGTGATTTGCATGTGTACAATCAGGATATACATGTGTTCTGTGATGTAGCAGACTCTTATGAAGCAATGGAAACTGATAGTGATCCGGTGGAGAGAACCGGTACTGCAGGGGAATGCAGGATTTTCTCTTCTGAGTTAAAGGAACACAGAGCTAATCAGGAACCACACCTCACCTCAAGACAGGTGAGGAGCCAAGTCTCTGATTGGGCACGCCCAAGCAGGAGGTGGGCAGTGCAGTACTCAAGCAGCTTGTTAAGAACCCAGAAACAGAAACAGTTAGAACACCAGCCAGAAGGGCAAAGAAACGATCAGCGAGATTGGCAAGGAGTGGAGCAAGGAGAGGAGGAGTCAAGACACAAGCACCTGGATGAGGACAGGTCAGATGACCAGGAACCGTTGGTGAGAGAACCACTAAGCAGCTGTGATCCACGAAGGAGCAGACAGGACCTGGGAGACTCAGGGGCAAAGAAAGACTTCTGTAAGCAGAAGAATTCAAAGGCACTGAGAGACCCAAGGCTGCAGCTCAGGAGTTTAAAGGACCAAGCAGAACCTTGGAACAGGAGGCAGTGGGAGAGAGAAATACCCTGGAAGAAGCCCCAGCACAAGGTATCTGGTGGGTTTAGAACGGCTAGCAAGCTTAACAGTGGGAAGCCAGAAAGAGTGAACTTTAATTGTGAAAGACAGGACAAAGGCAGAAAGTTTGATAGTAATTGGTTAAGCCAAGAGAAGCCTAACTGTTTTCCTTTTAAAACTCTGAAAGACTCTCCAAGCACAGCTGAAGCGTTTTACCCTGCTCTTTCATATGGAGATAGGTGGGGGAAGGGAAATGCTTACACGCTGAACTCTTGTCCAAGTAGAAGCACGGATAATTGCCAAGAGATAAGAACTGTAAACAAGCATTTACCGGAAGGAGGATATTCTCAGTCTAGTTCAGAAAATACACAGGCTGAATTACTTCTCTCTGAATTCAGGGAGTTCCTTAAGAGCAGAGCAGTTTCTCCCAATAACGTAGCAAAGCCTATGAGCAGCTGTGAGGAAGAAATGCCTTTAATTTCTCTGCCGTCTACAGAGCAGGAAGTCCCGATGGACTGCTCTACTTGTGTGATTCAAAAGGACATTTAAATGATATGCTTGCCAATGTTTTATGAAGAAATATAAGAAACTTACCTCACTGATTGCCATGCTAAAGAAGCTTATGTGAAGAGAATAAGTGAAAGCATATTGTGTGCAATTCAGGAGCATTGCTGTTACCAGTTTTCTGTTAAGTTACTGAAAAGGAGGTCACATGACAATTGAATGTGATCCAGAATGGACATTTAGCCAAGCAGTAAAAAGCCTTGTTTAGTTTAGTTTCTCAGCCTTGTTTTATGCTACATTGTTTCCTTTACGTCTGCTGCATTTGAACTGCGAAAGCGGGAAATAAACCTCACAAAAGAAATATTCTTTGCCTTGCCTTACTACTTGAGCAGCAACACAACTACAACCTTACCCTCAAGGGCAACCAAGGCCAGCCCCTCCCTTAACCCTCAAGGTCCAGGGAGTGGGTGGGTGGCAGTACATTGCATCTATATAGAAATTTCCATGTTAGAAAGGATCGCATTTATATATCGGTAGCCTTAGTATTATGGAAGTTTTGAGGGAATGTGTCAGGGTGTGGTCTGGGCATAGTTTGAGTGGGACAAAAATTTACATGTGTATTCCCTGTTTCATACCAAGAATGCACGTATAAGCCCAAAAAATCTCCACACTGGAATTTACACATGCTATAGCCCTATCTCCAGGAACAAGCAGGAATATAGTCTTCACATATGGGTATCGTTGGCACCGACAGAGCCTGTGCAGGAATGCTCCCTAGCGTCCAATAGGAACACTTTTGGGAGCATCCCTCAGCACATGCGCACTGCCTTCCCGCCTTTCCAACTGTCCCTCTTCAGTTCTTCATTTTCCGCGGAGCCGACAGGATCCATTCCCTGTCACCACAGAAAATTCCATCTTTAAAATTCTTTCTTGTGGTCGTGTTTGCCTGCCGCATGACGCTTACCGGTACCGCTGGTTCTTTTCTTTTCTTTTCCAAAAAACCCCCCAAAACCCTTATACTTTGAACTGTTTCTCTTCAGAAACTTTTCTTTCTTGGTGCTAGGCGCCATTTTGGGCATTAGGCCCCATATTCCTAAAATATGGAAAAACCAACTAGTGGTTTTAAAAAATGTACTAAGTGTGGCAGTACCATGTCCGTCACTGACACCCATGATTGGTGTCTTAAATGTTTAGGGCCTGAACATTCTCCATCTGAATGTCTCTCCTGCATGGGGATGACTAAAAGAGGAAGACAGAACCGGGCTGAAAAGCTCGGTACCCTCTTTTCTTCGGATGCCAGATCCATTGCATCAACATCTTCAAGGGCTTCCTCTTCCTCCCATGGATCTCAGGTAACTAAACATAAAAGCCGGTCCTCAAAGGGTAGCTCTCCTGTTAAGCATCGAGAGGCCACACCGGCAAAGCAGCCACGGCAGGAGGCTTCGGCTTCTAAAGCATCAATTGGGCTTCAGGATGTTCTCGAGGCCCCGACCTCGCAAGAACTACCTGTGCCATGCTCAGGGGTTCCGGCCGTTTTCACCGGTACCAACACCCAGGCATCGCCAGCGTCGATAGACCAGAGGTTCCTCGCTATCGAACGCAGCATCGCAGCTCTTCTCTCAGCTGCGGTACCGTTGGTACAACGGGCACTGGTACCGACATTGACACCTATGCCGGTACCTATACCGGTACAGACACCGATACCAGTACCGACGGTACCGGCCCCGGTGGGAATTTTTCCCAAGCCATCTTTGGCTGGAATCGACAGATCGGTACCAGATCAGCTCAATACCGACTTAGATCGATACCGGGATCGTGCTTTGTATGAGCATCGTAGTCAGGAATACTTTGAATCCTCCATTTTCTGAAGACTCTGATAATTCTGCTGGTACTAGAGGGTTTCTCCCAGAAGAGGATATGTCTTTTCAGGTTTTTATTCGTGATCTGGCCAAGGGCCTTTCAATCACGGTGGCTCCTGAAGAGGAACACAGAGCAAAGGAATTGGAAATTCTTCAATATCCTAAAGCTCCAAAGGAGGCAGCCACTCTGCCCATCCATGAAATCGTGCATAACTTGATGCTTGGAATGTGGGAGACACCTCTATCTACATCTCCTCACTCTAGGAGACTGATACTATGTATCGGGTTCCACCATGTCCTGGATTTCAAAAGGCTCAGCTACCACACCATTCAGTGGTGATGGAGTCAGCCATGCGTAGGATGAAAAGTGCAAAGAGGCATGCATCCAATCCTCCAGGTCTTGAATGCAGGACTCTGGATGCTTTTGGGCGCCAAACTTTTCAGGCTTCCATGCTTTCAGCTAGGATCAGTTCATATATACTGTATATGGGAATGTTCCTCAAGGAAGTTACAGGAGACTTGGAGCTCATGAGCCCATTTCTCCCAGATGTCAAGAGACAAGACTTCTTGCTCTAGTTAAGCATGCTCAAGATGTCTCCAAGCTTGTAAATCGTGCATCAGCAGAACCTCTGCTATTGCCATTGGCGCACGACGGATTGCCTGGCTTCAGGCATCAGACTTGGAGACTTGGGTACAGGACAAGTTAGGCAACATTCCTTGCACGGGAGGGAATCTCTTCGGCAAGAACTGGCAGGAAAAGGCTAACGAGTTAAATGCTGACAATACTACTCTAGATAGATTGTCAAAATCTACAGCCACTCCAGCCAAAAAGAAGCCTTATAAAAAACCCTCTTTCAGCAAAAAGAGGAAATTTTATCCTTCCTATACCCAACAGAGTCAAACTCAGGGTCAGGTTACCCAAAAGGGACAATCTAGACAGCAAAAGAAGCCAAAAGGCCCGAGAGCCCAACCAGCTCTACAGGTTCAGCCCCCTCGAGGGCTTTGACTCCTTCCTAGAGAGCTTAGACTTCCTGCCCCTGAGGGGTCCCCAACCCCCCAATATCCCAGGCAGGTTATGCCACTTTGCCAACAGATGGCATCAGATAACAGCAGAAGATTGGACTTTATCCATTGTAGGAGAAGGGTACAAGCTCCATTTTCACAGCATGCCCCCTCCTACAATTCTAAAGCAATTCAATTCTCAAACCTCCTCAGACAATCTGCTAGATCACGAGGTCTCAACACTTCTTGCCCAAGGGGCAATAGAGGAGGTACCCATTCTTCAACGGGGTGCAGGGTTCTACTCCCCATATTTTCTTATTCCAAAGAAATTAGGGGGACACAGACCCATTTTAGATCTCAGAGAATTAAACAAATGCTTGTTTCGAGAGAAGTTCAAAATGATTTCTCTAGGAACACTTCTGCCATACCTGCAAAGCCAGGATTGGCTTTGCTCTCTAGACTTAAAGGATGCATACACTCACATTCTGATCCATTCAGATCACAGGAAATTTTTAAGATTCCTTTTCAGGGGAAAACATTTCCAGTATAGGGTTCTTCCCTTTGGTCTGGCTTCAGCACCAAGGGTATTCACGAAATGCATGGCAGTAGTAGCTGCATTTCTTCGATCCCTGGGGATATTCGTCTTCCCTTACTTAGACAACTGGCTCATTCGAGCCCCTACAGTTACAGAGGCCAGCACTGCACTGTCTCACATGATGCGAATCCTCCAATACTTGGGGTTGGTAATAAACTTCCCAAAATCCCAACTTGTTCCTTCCCAATGCCTGGAATTCATAGGAGCCTGTCTAGATACCAGACAGGCAAAGGCTTTCCTTCCACAGGCCAGGTGTCTTCGCATAATGCAACTAGCTTCTCAAGCAGCAGGGAAATCCTCCCTAACTGCTCGAGAGCTACTACAGTTGCTGGGACATATGGCATCCACGGTTCATGTAGTTCCATATGCTCGCCTCTACATGCGAGCAGCTCAGTGGACCCTATCCACACAGTGGACACAGGCCACAGGTCATTTGTCGGACAAAATAATAAACTCTCAACGACTAATTTTGTCCCTCCAATGGTGGCAATCACTAGAAAACCTGACAGTGGGGTCTCCTTTTCATCAACCCCTCTTTCAGGCCACCCTAACAACAGATGCATCACAGGTGGGTTGGGGAGCACACCTGAATCATCTCTCTATCCAGGGAACCTGGACTCCACAGGAGGGTGGTCTACACATAAACCTCCTGGAATTAAGAGCAAACTATTTAGCTCTTTGAGTATTCCACGCCCAGCTCAGCTACAAGACAGTCCTAGTCCAGACGGACAATCAAGTAGCCATGTTCTATGTGAACAAGCAGGGCAGGACAGGCTCTGTCGTTATGCAGCGAAGCTTTACAACTGTGGGCCCTCGCCAGAGAGTATCAAATTCACCTTCTAGTGGTATATCTTCCAGGCATTCAAAACCTTTGGGCGGACAAACTGTCGAGTACTGCTGCCTCACGAGTGGTCCCTCCACCTAGACCAGGTGGCAAAGATATTTCATCTCTTGGGCACTCCAGACATAGACCTCTTTGCAAGTCCACTGAATGCCAAACTTCCCTGGTTCTGTTCCAGGATTCCAGCTCACAATTCTCAGGCAAGGGATGCCTTCCTCCTTCACTGGGGTGAGGACTTCCTTTATGCCTTCCCACCCATTCCCCTCATCCCCAAAACACTCTTCAAGCTTCAGAGAGACAGGGGTCGCATGATTCTCATAGCGCCACGATGGCCATGCCAAGCGTGGTATCCCCTGCTTCTACATCTCTCTCAAGCTGCACCTCTGGAGTTAGGGCATGCTCCAGATCTCCTTTCCCAAGAGGAACGGGATGCTATGGCACCCGAATCCCCAGTCCCTGCATCTCACGGCCTGGTTGCTGAAGGCTTAGACTTCCAGGATTTCAACCTGTCCCAAAAGGTAAAGGATATCCTTCAGGCTTCTAGGAAACTTTCCACAAGAAGATCTTATGCCTTCAAGTGGAAATGTTTTACTATATGGTGCTCCAAGAAGGGATTAAACCCCCTTGTCATACCCTTAGAATCGATACTAGAGTATCTCCTTCATTTATCAAATTCTGGTCTAAAGACCAATTCGGTAAGAGTCCATCTTAGTGCAATTGCAGTTTCTTATAAGCCTCTGAATGGACAACCAATTTCCTCTCATCCACTCATATCCAGATTTATGAGAGGTCTTATATTAACAAAGCCTCCCATTAAACCACCACCAGTGGTATGGGATCTAAATCTAGTTCTCGGGCAGCTCATGAATCCGCCTTTTGAGCCTTTAGCCACTACAACCCTTTCGTTTTTGACCTGGAAGGTCATCTTCCTAATTGCAGTCACCTCTGCACGTCGCATTAGTGAACTGCAAGCTTTAGTGGCCTATCCTCCCTATACTAGGTTTCATCATAAGGTTGTTCTTAGAACTCATCCACACTTTATGCCAAAGGTGATTTCGCCTTTTCATTTAAATCAATCAATTTACATTCCTGTATTTTTTCCGAGGACTCACGCCTCTAATGCAGAAAGAAGCCTTCATACCTTGGATGGTAAAAGAACCTTAGCGTTTTACCTACAGAGAACACAGCCACATAGAAAGTCCTCGCAAAGTTTTATAGCTTTTGACCCTAGTCATTTGGGACTTCCAGTCTCCAAAAGAACTTTATCTAAAGGGATTGCTCAATGCATATCCTTTGCTTATGAGAGTAAGGGTCTTCCTCTTCAGGACCATGTCATAGCTCATAATGTGAGAGCCATGACAACATCCAAGGCTAATCTCCCACTCTGTGTCTATCGATGACATTTGTCGAGCAGCCACCTGGGCTTCGGTGCACATCTTCACAGCCCACTACTGACTGGATAAAGCCTCCTGTCGGGATGCCTTCTTTGGCCAAGCTGTTCTTCAAAATCTCTTGCAGACCTAATTCATCTCCTACCCACCAACCCTGATGGAATGCCAGAGATCCATGGGAGGAAGGATTCCCACCTTTCTAGAGTGGCACATTCCTGGGGCTATCTCACTGGCATCTTCAGCTAGGGAGTCCCCATATGTGAAGACTACATTCCTTGTTCTGGGAACAGCAGGAATGTAGTCTTCACAACCCACCCACCTCCCCTAGGAGTTGTCTCTCTATCTCTTTGTCTCTTTCCTCTCTCCCTCTATCCTTTCACTCAGCTACAAGCTTAACTGAAGAGGGACAATTGGAAAGGCGGGAAGGCAGCGCGCATGTGCTGAGGGATGCTCGCAAAAGTGTTCCTATTGGATGCTGGGGAGCATTCCCGCGCAGGCTCCGTCGGTGCCAATGATACCCATGTGTGAAGATTAAATTCCTATTGTTCCCAGAGATCACATGTTATAGGTGAGTAACTACGCTTTCCAGGAAGTATTAATGGGGGTTATCCTCCTTAATCTCCTTTAGATGATTTACCCCTCCAGACTGAAATGTAGTGGCAACATTTAAATTATAATAGAAACATAGAAACATAGAAACATGATGACAGAAAAAGACCACATGGCCTATCTAGTCTGTCCTTCCATATCAACAACTACAACAGTCCACTTTTTACCTTTAGAGATCCTCTGTGTTGGTCCCATGCTTTTTTTGAATTCAGTTACTGTCCTCATCTCTACCACCTCCACTGGGAGACTATTCCATGGATCCACTACTCTTTCCGTAAAGAACTATTTCCGCATATCACTCCTGAATCTATCTCCCTTCACCCTCATCCCATGTCCCTTCGTAGCAGAACTTGCTTTCAATTGAAAGAGGCTCTCCCTGAACATTTATGCCACGGAGGTATTTAAACATCTCAATCATATCACCTCTATCCTGCCTTTCCTCTAAGGTGTACATATTAAGATCCTTAAGTCTGTCCTCATATGCTTTATAATGAAGCCCACTAATCATTTTAGTAGCCACCCTCTGCACCGACTCCATCCTGTTCACACCCTTTTGAAGGTGCGGTCTCCAGAATTGCACACTATACTCCAAATGAGGTCACACCAAAGACTTATACAGAGGCATTATCACCTCCTTTTTTCTGCTAGCCATTCCTCTCCGTATGCACCCAAGCATCCTTCTAGCTTTTTCTGTCGCCTTTTCTACCTGTTTAGCTACTTTAAGATTATCAGACACAACCACGCCTAGGTCCCGCTCTTCTCAGTGGACAAAAGTACTTCACCTCCTATACTGTATTGCTCCCTTGGATTGCTGCAGCCCAAATGCATGACCTTACATTTTTTAACATTAAATCACAGCTGCCAAATTCTAGACCATTCTTCAAGCTTAGCTAGATCCCTCCTCATGTTATCTACACCTTGCTGGGTGTCTACTCTATTGCAGATTTTGGTATCATCTGCAAAGAGGCAAACCTTACCCGACAGCCCTTCCGCTATATCACTAACAAAGATGTTAAAAAGAATCGGACCAAGGAGAGATCCCTGGGTCACACCACTGGTAACATCCTTCTCCTCAGAGTGAGCTCCATTTACTTGTACTCTTTGTCGCCTCCCACCCAACCAATTTCTAACCCAAGAAGTAACTTTAGGGTCCATCCCTAGGGTGCTCAGTTTGTTCATAAGTCGCCTGTTAGGAACAGTGTCAAAGGCTTTACTGAAATCTAAATACACCACATCTAGAGCTCTCCCTCGGTCCAACTTCCTGGTCACCCAGTCAAAGAAATCAATCAGATTTGTCTGACAAGACCTGCCTCTAGTGAATCCATGCTGCCTCGGATCCTGTAATCCGCCGGACTCCAGAAACCTCACTATTTTCTCTTTCAGCAGTGTTTCCAATAATTTACTCACCACCAAAGTTAAACTAACCGGCCTGTAGTTTTCAACCACATCCTTACTTCCGCTTTTGTGTAAAGGCACCACATGAGCCTCTCTTCAGTCCTTTGGCACCACTCCCGACTCCAACGAGGCATTGAAAAGGTCAGTCAGTGGAGTTGCTAGAATGTCCCCACGTTCCCTCAGTATTCTCGGGTGTATCCCATCCGGTCCCATCGCTTTGTCTACTTTAAGTTGAGCTAGTTTCTCACAAACACAGTCTTCTGAAAATTGTTCAAGATGTCCCTCGCTTCTGTTCCTATTTGTGGGTGTTTCTGAGGTCCTGCTCCTGGTTCTTCATCTGTGAACACAGAACAAAAATATTTGTTAAGCAATTCCGCTTTATCCTTATCAGCTTCTACATATTCCCCCCCTGCACCCTTGAGTCTGACAATACCACTTTTGCCCTTCCTCTTCTCACTAATATATCTGAAAAATGTCTTATCCCCCCATTTTATTGCATTGGCTATTTCCTCCTCCTTTTGAATCTTTGCCTTCTTGACTACTTTGCTAGCTTCTCTAAGTTTTTCCAAATACAGATGCCTGTCTTCCTCTCTCTTTGATCTCTTGTATTTCATGAAGGCCTCCCTCTTTTTCTTCACTTTTTCAGCTACTTCCTTAGAAACCATAGCGTTCTCCTTTTCCTTTTGCCTTTATTTACCATTTTAACAAAAAGGTTGGTTGCCCTTAAAATATCCCCTTTCAGTTTTGCCCACTGTTTTTCTACATCCCCCAGCTGTTCCCATCCCACTAATGACTCCCTGAGGTATTGGCCCATCTTCGCAAAGTTAGTCTTCCTAAAGTCTAAGATCCTTGCCTTGGAATGGATTCTAATAGCCCTAGTCCTAATACTGAACCACACCACCTGGTGATCACTGGATGCAAAATGATCTCCCACTACAACATCAGAAACACTTTCAGCATTGGTAAGCACCAAGTCCAGTATGGCCCCTTCACGTGTGGGGTCTGTTACCAATTGCCTGAATAGTTCTCCCTGTAGAGAATCCAGGATCTCCTTACTTCTAGATAATACTGCAGCAGGAATGTGCCAATCAACATCTGGCATATTGAAATCTCCTATCAGTAGCACTTCCCCTTTCCTAGCAATGCTGCGTATGTCTTCAATTAACTCTCTGTCCACCTCTTCCTCTTGTGAGGGAGGTCTGTATATCACACCAATGCAAATAGATTTCTTTCCCTCTTTCTAGTTTAACCCACAATGCCTCCTCTCTCCCTTTTAAGCTCTGTAATTCCAAAGCTTTAATAGTAGTTTTTACATATAGTGCCACTCCTCCTCCCCTTCTTCCTACCCTGTCCTTTCTGAATTAAGTATAGCCAGGTATAGTTACATCCCAGTCATGGTTTTCTGTGAACCATGTTTCTGTAACTGCCACTAAATCCAAGTCAGCCACTCCCACCAAAGCTTCAACATCAGGGATCTTATTTCCCATGCTACGGGCATTTATACACACTGCTTTCCATATGTTACCCCTGTTACCCATTTCCATAAAGGTATTTAATGTATCACCTACCTGAGGGCTTTCACTTACCTGGGGGCTTTCTTCACCTACCCCCAACGAATCTAGTTTAAAGCCCTCTTCAGTAGATTAGCCAGTCTACTACCGAAGATGCGTTGACCTTTCTTGGACAGATGGATGCCATCTCTGCTCTGCAACCCTTGCAACAGCATCCCATGGTCTAGAAAACCAAAACGCTCTCGATGACACCATCCACGCAGCCATGCATTCATCTCCAGGATGCGAGCCTCTCTGCCTTGGCCTTTACCCTCAACAGGGAGGATTGAAGAGAACACCACCTGTGCACCTAACTGCTTTACCCTCTGTCCCAGAGCCATGAAGTCACTTTTGATATGTTCCGAGGTATACCTGGCAGTATCATTTGTTCCAACATGGATTAGCAACATTGGGTAATAGTCAGTGGGCTTGATGAGTCTCGGCAAACTCTCCATAACATCTTGGATTTTGGCACCAGGCAGACAGCATACCTCTCTGGACATCAAGTCTGGTCGGCAGATGGACGCCTCAGTACCCCTCAGAAGAGAGTCTCCAACCACCACTACCCTTTGTTTCCTTCTGGTCACTGATTCTGCAACTTTGGGATATTTGAACTCTGGTTCTTCCCTTTCCAGGGATTCTTTCACCTCCTCCACTTCCAGGGCTGCATAATGGTTCTTCAATTCAAGGGCTGGAGAAGTTGGATTGGTGATTTTGCAGGCCCTGGTGACTTGTGTCCAACCATCGACATTCTGTTGGCACCCATCTTCTCCTGTGCTGGAGAGCTTGGTTGCTGCAAGAAGCATCTCATCAATGTATTTCTCACTGTCTTGAATGCTCCTCAGCCTCGCCACCTCCTCTCTGAGTTCCTCCACTTGTTTCCTCAGAGCTTCAGCATGCAGGCACCCTGCACATGGAACTGGTCCTTCAACTGGCATTAGGACCTCTGTCTGGACCGAGGCAGAAGCTGTAACGGGGGCAACAGCTTTAGCAATACGATTTTTCCCAGCCATTGTTCTGTTTGTGGAGCTTAAGTATCTGTTAAAGCAAAGGAGAGAGATCTACCAAGTACCAACCGGTTTCCCAGCTGTCCTTTCAGAGAAAAAGCAGTTAAATCTCTTTAATTATATTCAAAATGTGCTGGTCCAATTCTCTGATTTGTTAAAGGGGGAGGTGCCCTGTAAAGCAAGCTTACATAAAGCTTACATGTGCAAATTACCACATTCCCTCCGTTGACTTTTGCAAAGTGTAAATTTGTAATATTTCTCCTCCCATTGCACAGAGATGTCAAGCCACATGAGTTCCTACACTTCCTGCTTTGAATTTAGAAACTGCTCCATGTATAGCACAGCCATTTCTAAAATGCCATCGGAATTGAATATGAGCTGACCTAGACACCTATTCAAAAAAAAAAAAGCTAAACTCCGAAATTTGGACTCCTAAGTTAGGGTCCTAACTTTGACCTATTTTCAGCCACACTTAGGACCCTAGGTTTTCAGCTGAAAATTCATCCAAATTTAGGAACTTAAAACGTACGCGCCTAAATCTGGGCCTGCCATTCATTTACCTAGATTATGAGCTTCATTTAGGCGTTTACAATTGAACATCAGTGCTAAGCTACTAACTTTTTTTTTCCCCTGCCTTAAATCTGCCCTCTTTCCACCTACCTCTTATTCTCCAAAATGTAGGAATTTAATGACATTTTAAGAAGATATTTAGGTACTCAACCCTGGTAAATTTTTCAAAGAGGCCAATTTAGGAGTTTGCCTCTCGATGTTGGGGGCATTAATCCTTTATCTAAAATGCGCCTTTATGGGCTTAAATTAAGGCATTTTATCATCCTTATCCATACTTGCAAACTCTACCTGCGATCTGCCCAGGCTGCACCCACAGCAGTGCCTACCCACAAAGTATGCGCCTTCATGTCAGTGGATATACTTTTACCCTAGTTGGTATTTTATAAGAAGCCATTAAGATGCATAAACTGCTAAAATCGTGCTTTATTGAGTTTATGAAATCATCTCCAAAGTGCATTCCACTTCAGAGATAGCTTCCCCCATGTTTCCTTGCCTTGAGGCGCCCCCTATGCAACCAACCATTCACTTTACACACAGACAAGAAACACAGCAACTTTCTTTCTGTATTTGTTTACTTACTGGGTCATTCTTAACACTGTTTAATGGGTCTGGACATCCGATCTGGACATCCAGACCCGCTAAACAGCCAGGCAGCCCGCTGGGGACAGAGCTCCCCAGATGAACAGGCGATTTATATGGTGAGCTCTGTTCGTGGGAGGGAGGAGGTGGGACAGGGACCTAGAGAGGGTGGAGAGTGACCCCGGAAGTACAGTGTCGATTCTGAGGTCGGCCCTGTACTCTGGTGTCTGTCACAGAGACAGGGGACTTATTTCACTTCTGAAATGGAATAAGTCACCCTGGACGTCGGGGGGACCGTGGCGCCGGGCAGTGACAAGAGGTGAGGGGGTGCAGGGGGGAGATGGTCAACAAAGAATGCACCTCTTAGCTTTTAAAATAGTTTTTCTGTGAAGGGGACATTTTCATTGGGGATCTCTCTGAGTGAATGGCACATTTGGAATTTGCACTCCGCCACTGCAGTGAAAGTGGGAGGAGTCGGGGCTGGTCTGCTGAGGTGCGCACAGAGATTTCCGAGTGTGGCTGCTTTGGGTGTGGATGCTGTTAGAGAGGCAGGTTTCTTCCTTGTGGCTATGATTTGAGGGACTAATACGCACCCAACTTGTGTCTTGCTTGCTTTGCTATGACTGTGTCCCCAGGATTAGGTGGTGTAATATCAAGATGAAGGAGATTTGTCAGTGGTGGTTGTGGTTGTAGCAGTGGGTAGGGGAGGGAGAGGGGAGTTAGAGAGGAAATATGTAAAATCTTTAACTCTGTATTTCCTACTATGATTTGTGGGTTATGATAGTCTGAATATTCATGTATTAAGGGATAATTTTATAAGGAGACGCTAACAGTGTGCATAAATGTCAGTATTTGAATCATTTATGCATGTAAATGACCTCTTACGAAACATCGACTAGATTAGAACTGTGCACATGGTGTATACTTCCACTGCGGGTGTGCACATGTACAGTTTGAGTGAAGCATGAATGGTGAGAATCAGACGTGGTCACTTACATCAGCTCTAGGGATTGTTTAAGTGATAACAGCTTAATTTAAGGAGAATTTTCTACCACTGTGTGCGGAGCCTCTTGTAAAATAGGTGCAGGATTGCACGTTCAAGTCTCGTCATGTGCAGTGGGAGCAATTTTGGGAGTAAAACTGTGCCGATATCCCCATATATGTGTAGGAAGAGCTCTTAAAATCAATGTTCCCACTGTTTTGCCACTGCTGGCTTCCTCAAGGAGCGAGATATGTCAGTCCACCAAACCTGAAAAACACACATTTCCAGTGGACTTGGGGCTGTATTTGTGGCTTCCTCCTTGCCAGTTTACCTTCTTAACGTCAGGGATATATAAGTACTTTGTGGTCAGCACTGATGGTTGCTATTGGCTTTTTTGTTTGTGTGTTTTTCAGGTTTGGTGGGCTGACATGTTGTTGCCTTGCTCCCTGAGGAAGCCAGCAGTGGCGAAACACCAGGTGTCGGGGCCATGACAGCTGGCAGGGGCAACAGCTGAGAAGAAGCTAAGTCACTTTTTAAAATAATTATTCTGGTATAATACATACAGCTTTTTATGCAAGACCCACAGGATTTACATATTATATTTGGATTTGCACACGACTGTAGCTATTGCTGCAGTCGACAAGAGGTTCTGCTGATTGTTGATGTTTGGAGTTCACCAGTTGGATGTTGTTTCTGACTGACTGACCCGTCCCTCTGTTCTGAGTCTGTTCTGGCTCTGAGGGCTACTGAGGTCTTTTCCTCTTGTTTTAGAATTTCTCCATGGATGCTTGAATAATTGTTGATAGGATTTTTGGCTTTCAATTTTTTCAACATTTTTTAAAGGCCCATCAGAATGGAGTGGCTTTACCACTGCTGTTTCAATGCAGTATGGCACTCCTAAATTCAATCATCAACCCACTTTTTAAAAATTGTTTAATGGATTAACATATTTGCAAATAACTCCTTTCACAGTTCTCAGCATAGCAAAAAGGCAAAACCTTTCACTCACTGCAAAACTCACTTGAATACTTATCTAGTGAAAATGCCAAAATTTTACCTGTCCATATTCTTTATTCTTTATAGATCTTAATTCACCACATCTCTAGCCCAACCTGGTTCCTGGGTTTTGAATTCTCTGTCAGGGTCTTAGTGAATGCAACTGTGCTAATTTTGATGAGCAGGACACTGTTGATTCAGCTGGTTCGATATGCTTCCCTGTGAAGCAAAAATGGCAGCTTAAATCTGCAAAAGAGACACCCATTAAACCCATTCTCTACAGGGCTCTCTAACATGCTGTGTGCTGACGTTGGACCCTTTAATCAACTTTATTGAAACAGCAGCAGCTTCCACTCCTAAAATGCTTTTATATCTTGGAGTAGCACTCTACTGTATAGCATCATTGAGGCCACAAGGCTTGATTGCATTTAATTCAAAGATCTATAAATGCAAGATGTTTTACTTTTAAATATATTTAATATACAGACTTTTCAACTAAAATTTTCAGCAGGTTCTTTTTGGCATTTTTGCAAATAAGTATTTGAGTAATTGATTTGTGCTGTGAGCTTCATATAATTTGGACTGTGAAGACAGATGTTTTGCCAGTTAACCTTTTTGACAGTTCCCAATGTACTAATGTATATGTATTATAATCCACTGAAAAATTAAAAAGTATGAAACCAATGGTTGAATTTAGTAGTGCAATACTGTAGGGATGTACAGGTCAAAAGCTTTCATTTCATATCATTTCATTTTTATTTTTCATTATTTTTAATTTTACATCATTTACCATCAATAATGCACCCTGTAACACACTATTGATGGGAACCAGGAAATGATGATGATTTCATCATTTCCTGTTTTGCTCAGATTGCCACTTTTTTTTAAAATTAAAGCACATCCCATACCGTACTGATATAGCAATGGCAGAGCTACTCCATTCTGATGGCACCTTAAAAATGTTAAATAGCAATAGTAGAATTAAGAACAGAATAGCATGCATGTTAGTTATACCCTATTCACAGCATCACAATTCAGAAGGGGGTTTTAGTGCTTCTGTGAGCAGGAGTATTTTATCTTTTGCATCATTAACTTCAGGTATTGCATTTCGGACAAAAGGCCCCTTTTTCTAACACTTAAGGGCATACTTACTAAAATTTTAATGCATGTTAAGTACAGCCAATGCCCGTTCATTTCTATGGGCTATTGAAGCACTTAATATGTGTTAACCTTGCCCTTTAGCTTGCATTAAGTAAACTTAACGTGCGTTATCTGCTACATGACCTCTTTTATTCCTATAGGCTGTGTAGCAGATAGATTGAGCTAAGTGTTAGTAAAAGGGGCCCAAAGTATTGTCTGATAAAGGCAGGACTGGATGTTGGTGTTCGTAGGCCCTGGACACTTTCACTCCAAAGCATGGACTTTAAGGACTTTATTAAGGCATTCATTTGAAACTAAACAGGTAATGTCAATAACATTTTCAATTTTATTTTGCATCATATTCAAATGAAAAGCCAAGAACCCCCTTTTAATTTTGTCACTTTCTGTCTATTGTTAATAGTGTGCACTATCACTTAACAGTGCACACTATCGTGCCATATTGCATGCTATTTGTTCATGCATGAATAGTCCACCCTATTGCATTATAGGGGCACTATGGTTTAATAGTGAGCACTATGGTTGAATATTGTGCACTGTTTGCTAATAGTACACACTATATCTCAATAGAGGCACCTATTAAGTGATGGCACGCACTATTAACAATAGATGGGAAGCGATGAAATTCAAATGGAACAAAAACATGAAACAAAAAATTTATATAAACATTGGAAACTGAATGAAATTAAAATGTTTTGCCTGCACCCCTCTATTTAATAATCTTTCTTTGGAAATGTCTAGAAATTCTGGAATTATGTTTTGGAAATATGACGTTAACGTTTTAGTTGCAGTCTTTTTTTTTTATTATTCCTGCTGTTTGAAATTTTCCCTCCTTTGCAGACCCTAGGCATTGTGCCGACAAAGTCTAATGAGAAAATCTGGCATTAAATAAAGGAAATTAACACTGAATGCAAATATTTGCCTGAGACAGGTTTTGTAAGTAAACCATGGATATTTGCTTACAAAATGCATCATGCAATATGAATTGGGTGAATGTGCAGCAATTGAGCTAATATATATTTCTATGGTAGTAAATAATAAATTGCACTTACTAAACATGCCTGACTTACATTACCTGGAACGGGAAGGGAAACTTTATATCATATGTGCTGCAGGCCTTGACATGGAAGGTTAAGAACAGGCATGCTAATTCCAGTAGAGTTTGAGACTGTTCTATGCATTTTTTCCCCATAGGCACGAAATAGGAGAAAGCATTTGATAAATAGAGTCCTGTGATTTTCTAATGAGAACGTGTAGTTGTCTCATGTAGGCTTGAGTGTTGCTATGTTTCTCATCAACATCTACTCTACTAATTGACGTTGCATCTGCTCAGTCTCAAAAGGATGTTTCACTTTCTAATATATTTAATATACAGACTTTTTGGCTTTAAGCACAGTTTATAGTACTAAATCAACTTTATCCTACTTTTACTGTCTTACATAAAGTCTATAATATGTTTGTTTATCTACTATATTGGTGGCTAGACAGTCTTGAGTCTTCTATTCCCTATTTCTATACATTGCACAGGATGGATACTCTTTGAACTCTCTAATTGCAATAGCATAAAATTGATGTTTTAATTATTTAAAAAAAATTATAAACCACATTCATGCTGCTATCTATTGGGACCACTGACAATGGTATATAAAAATAACAGCATTTGTCTGAAGATGGTGTACGGATTTTGTTTCCTGTTGGGTTGAACATAAGCTTAAAGAGGATTCAAGCAATGATAGAAGCAGTTCATGAATGGTTTTGTGATCATAGCTTGCAGCTGAATATGTCTAGGAGAGAAGTACTATGGGTTGAAGAAAAGTGGAGGAATAGCATTACAATGCTGAATTTGGGATCAGAAAAAATGATGATTAAGGATGTGGTAAGAGATTTTGGGTTATGGTTTGGGCACAGTTGACTATGCATGATCATATTACTAAACTAACTAAAGTGGCATTTCGATATTTCTGGATGTTTCATCAGTTGCATGCATATTTGAATCCCCCTGACTTGCAACTATTTTTCCAAGTTTGGATATTGTCTTGCTTTGATTACTGTAATGGCATATTGATAGGTTTAGCAATAGGTGTATTGAGGTTTGAGGAAGTATGATCATATTTCCCCTATGATTAAACAACTTAATTGGCTCACAATAGAGTATTGTATACAATTGAAGTTATTGACTTTAAGCTGTGGCAGGGACAAGGGACCATAATGTCACTAATAAAAATGTTTAAATAGTTACCAAGCCAAGATTTGTGTTCTCGGACTGCTAAGAGGTTGACATGGTTTCCTTAAAGGAATTTAGACAAGTAAAATATGAAGTGCGAGCATGCTCAATGAAGGGAGTGGAAACGTGGAATGGTCCTCCCATTACGACTATCGTTGGAACTAAAGTTTAAAAGTTTTAGGAAACATTTAAAGGCATATCCTTTTAGGCTGGACTTTGGAGAGAGAGTAGAGAAGATTAGGGTTATGTGGGGGGGGGGGGGAAGCGCTGGCTAGGATGGGGATAGGGTAGGGTTCGATAAGTATCTTATGAAATTTTTGGTACCTATGTAAACTGCAATCTGTGACTTGTCATAATTAGTGGTGTATAAGAATAATGATAAATCAATCAATCCAATGCCTATGTATCAGATGCAAAACCAGAGAACCAGTCTTGTTACCTGGGGGGGGGGGGGTGCTCTTTATTTGGACTCTCAAAAATAAAACCAGCCACACATAGTTCCAGCCCATGATGAGTGAACCACAAAGGTGACCTTGAGTGAGGGACCCTCACTAGGTTGAAGCTGGCTGCTGAAGTTAAAGCCCACTTGTGTGATGTCATATCTGGCTAGCCCTTTAACAGCTGACATACCATAAGGCAATGGGTGTGTCACCAGTAGGGGCGTCTCCAAAGGAAGTGCTCCACTGCATGAATCTTTGCATAATCTGCAACCTAATGACTGGCACAGAACTAGAAGTGGCTACACTTAGTGGTTGGATACTGTTATTTGGACTGGTATGTTTGTAAGTTTGTAGGTGCGCTGCTTATAGCTATGTCAGTGAGTTTTGCTGGGGCGGCCTTGTATTTTGCTAGGATAAGGATGTGGCAGGATTATTATTGATATTTGTATTCTTTTTCTAATTTTGGTCCATTGGTCTATGGTGTAGATTTTATTGAGGGTGACAAGGGTTTTGATTTTTTTTACATTGTTCCTTGTATAGACAAGCTTTGGGGTATGTTTACTAAACCGTCTTAATGTTACCAGTGTTAGTTGCAGTCTTACTGTGACGAATGCCATATAAGGTAGTGGACGTTCCGGTCTTAAGGTAGCATTTCGGGTTATCGCGCGATAGACGGAGCCGTGGCACGTTAACGTGCATTAGCCTTAATTAGGCATGCTGACCTGGAAACATGGCAACAGAGGTGTAGCACAATGGTTAATACATTGACTGATGAAACAGGGATCATGACTTCGATCCCCCACTGGGCTTAATGAGTAAGGCTGTCTGAGGCATTACCCTTTACTTTAAATCAATGATGTCTGAGGCATTTTCTTTTTTAATTTAAATTAGTACTGCCAGCAAACACACCCTCACAGTGCCGTAACCTAAGGTGCCGCATAAGGTGCCCTATAAGGCACTCCAGAGGACACATTATAAAGTGCACTGTCCACTAAGGCACCTTATAATGTTCCCTATAGGGCGCTTTATAGGGCGTCTTATGAGGCACCTTAAGATTACAGCACTGTGAGGGTGTTTTTGCTGGCAGCACTAATTTAAATTAAAAAAGGAAATGCCTCAGACAGCCCTATCAAATAACACCACTGTGGGATCAAACCCATGACCTCTACCTCCACAGTCAGTGAAGTAACCAGTGGGCTACATCTCCATAGCTACTAACAAACCCCTGGCTGGCAACAGAAGGACTGCAGGTCACCACACAAACTGTCTGCTGTGGTTACCAGGATAGGGTTAACCCACCCGTACTCATGATGCACTGCACATGCAGATCAGCAGTCTACAGATGATCACAAGATGGGGTATGCACCACCACAGCACCTCGGCCTGGTAGGGGGAACTGACCGTGTGTGTTACTGGCACAGAGTAGCTACAGACCGACACATTGTGGGGTACTGTGCTCACCCTGAGGGCAAAGTGGGGTGCCCAGCACCAGGTCCGCAGCACCTGGCTTGGCTGAGATAGGCTATGCTGCAGGTCGCCATCAGTGTCAGTGTGTGATAGGTAGTCCTTGCAGACACACCTAGGATACACCAGTGTCCATCCGTATTTCCCAGTCATGTCTAGCCCTTGTGGACTATGATGCACCCAGAATAGTGCATATCCTGTGTGGCTGCCATGGTCACATGATTTAAGTGAAGTGGGGTGTTTGGACCCATAGGTGGATTATGTAGCACCACCAAACCCACCCTCTGGGGCTCAGGGTGGGGGACAGGATCTCCCACCAACAGATCCACATTCTACATCACTGCAATGGTGGCAGTAGAGGGGACCATCAACCCCAGTCCTGCTGGGGATCAGGCACCCTACAAGGCAGTCAATGCAGATCTGTATGCATCCATTAGGCAATGGCAGACAGTAGGCCTGGAAATGCTCAGCTGCCCCCACCACTATATGACATTCTACAGCAGTCTGCTAGCTAGACCATGGTGCATGTTCCTGGAAGAGATGCGTGCACCCAAAACTGGGATGTGAGCACACACACCAAGCAGATAAGTCAGTGATTGGGCCCCAGAAAAGAGAACCCATAAATATCACTTGAGAGAAATACTATATAGCACTATGGGGGGAAGCTAGCCATGCCATAGTCACTGCTCAGTCAGGGTGAGAGTGACCTCCCAGCAGGACATGCTGTGGCCACCCTGTCTGTGCAGGTGGTGGCCGGGCACTACAATGTCCCAGCCATTGCCCTATGCCCTGTACAGATGCATCCTGCCCAGGCCACCCTGTCTGGGACATATCCACAGTGCCTTGCTCCTCATTATACACATTGGCAGGCTAACACTGGAAACAGTGCAAGCAGTGTGGGCTGAGTAAGGTGTAGGCAGCCACAACACACTGGATAGACACACACTCCCACACCTATGCCAGCATTGTGCAAATATAGAGGCTTTTGGCAGCCCTGGCCACCAGTCCTGGGCACAGTGCATGCATGGCTATGGTACGCAATATTGTTGGGGTCACTCCCCGGGGTGGTAAACACGGTCAGAAACCAAAACTGAAACACACTCCATTGATATCAGAAAGGTTGCTATGATGCAGCTCTATCAGAAAATTGTGCTTAACTTAGGAATTGCTATCTGCCATTAATCATAGCAACCTTTTGATATATGTGTAACGTATTCCCAAGTTTAGGGCGGCATTGCTAAGGTGTGCAAGTGCTAGTATTGGGAGATGCTGCTGCGCGCAGGGCCCAACAGTCTGACTCTCCATGAGGCTTTGGATAGTGGAGCCTGTGGGTGTGGGTGTTTATGTCCCTGTTGGCCGCTGCTCTAGAGCAGAGGTTCCCAACTCCGGTCCTGGTGGGCCAAACACTGTTCAGGTTTTCATGCTGTCCCTAATGAATATGCATGAGATACATTTGTATACAATGGGGACGGCGCATACTAATGCAGCACAGGCATATTTATTAGGGACAGCATGAAACCTGAATGGTGTTTGGCCCTCCAGGACTGCAGTTGGGAAACTCTGCTCCAGGGATTGCACATGTTTATGGTGTCTGTGCTCTGTAGGGTAAAATATAGGCGTTTCAGGCATGTTTATTTTATCTGCAATAAAGGTTCCGTCTTTATTACCATGGTTTAGTACTGGGTAAAATATGGGGAAAGGGTTGGCATGAGCCACAGCTGGGACTTGAAGTTGTGACCTTCTGCTCCTGAACACACTGGCTGTGTGTACTGCACAACACTGTTGCCACAGGGACAGTTCATTCCCTGTGGATACCATGACTGTTCGTCAGACAGACCCTGTCTGTTGCATTGCACGGCACCCACCTAAATGGAGCTAGGCCATGGTCTGCTGTGGGCAGATGCCACTGCCCCCTCTGCCACCAGCACCCCTCCCCCACCATGCTGCCATGCCATTATGCCAGTGGTGCTGGTGTTGCGCACTCCCAGGCCATCCAGTATGCTGGTAGGCAGCTGCCTATGGTGTGGGTTCTTGGGTAAGGGTGCCTATATGGACATGCGCGCTCCCCCCCCCCCCGCCTGCCAATGTTATGTGCCCTTGGGGGTTCTTGCTGGGTAATATCCCCTATGACACTGTGGGACACACACTTGTGCCAATGTTGGACCCTCATCAGTTGCTGTCTTGCTGCTTTACAGTTTTGGCATTCTTATATGCCACCTAGACATCTGCCTAGCCCGCACTGTGCCCCAGCTGGACCACAGCATGTGCCGCCTGCGGCCCCCTGTATCCCATTTGCAGCATCAGTACAGATGCCCTTGCCTATGTGCCCACTCTGCTGTTGCTGCACATGTGCACGCCATAACAAACCTGCCCAATCTAAACGACAGAAACCCTGATCACCGCTATTTCAATGTGGGATCATTCACTTTGTAGGGGGACAGAGCATAGACCCATAATATCTTAATTTATACGCTTTGTCAGTAGTGTTGCTTTATGTTTATCATTAATATCACTATTGGCCAGCTTGGTTATTGGGATTTTAGATGTGGTTCTGGTCTTTTTATATGTTTGTTTGCCTCTTAGTTGTGATACATGTGCATGGAACAATCACTTTTCTGGGTTTCCCTGCCTTTGCTGCACATTGCTGACTGAAATTTTCTCTTTCCTGCAAATGTGCCTTAACGCAAGGGTTTCACTGGCATTTAGTGTTCAAACCCGGATTTCACAGTGTTAGTGTGCCTGGAGCCTCTCCCCTCCCACTCTCCACCCATTGACCCCTTCTCTCCGCCCTCTGGGAAGCCTTACTCCACCCTTCAGACCCGGATTTCACAGCGTTAGTGTGCCTTAACGTTGCCATTGCATTATCGCGTGATAAGTGACATCAAGACGGTTTAGTAAACATACCCCTTTGTTATATGTCAGGGGTGGCAAACATTGGTGGGAGGCTTCTCTGTTCCCAATAGGACTTCTTACTCACAAAAGTAGTTGTTGGGAGAGCTCTTGGCATTAATTGCAGTTTTTTTTCCATATGTGCTCATTTTAGGGGATTCTAATTTTTATGTTGCCTTGCCCAGTGGGGGGACAATAACAATTTTTAAATACCTTACAGCATATGGGTCCTGGTCTGAAAGTTTAGGTTCCACCTCAAACACATGAGAAGGGAAACGTTTGGGTTTTATTCTCTTTGATGTCAACAGTTTGCTTACTGAGCTAGATAGGTCTCTCTCAAATCTTCTTCTCCAAATAGATTAGTTTTGTGCATTTTATTAAAGACAAACCCCTTGATCACACCAATAATTACTAAACTACACAATCTTAATAAACGTCTCTCCTAAACATTCAAACCTTCAAATATTGGGCTCTCACCGGACCTCAGGTTTTAATCACCCTCCATCTGGCGAAACTTTCACCATAGGGAATGACGGACACTTACATCATAGGTCCTTTGCTCCAATAATTACACAGTTTATTCCAAAAAATACCAAGCCTATAGTCTTAAAAACACCTTATACCACCAACAATACTCTACAGAGATTCACATAAATCTAAGCACTACATTCCCATTCAAACAAACATACCACCATTCAAAACACACACTCTATCAATCAACCACATAAAATTCCACATATAAACGCAAAGAGTGCCCTTTAGGAGCAAAGGCGATATACACAGCGTCCAGTTCCAATGTTATATGCACAAGCAAATCAGCTTTTAAATCTCTCAATCTCCATTAGTAATATGCTGAAAAAAAGAAGAAAAATCTTCTTAATAAAATAACATCGCCAACTGTCATTCCAAGAGCATTCTATTACTTATCTGCTGGAAGATTTCACATCAGTACTCTCGCAGTCACCCACAAGCCACAAGACTAGCTGCCATCCAATATTCGTTCAATGTCCAACAAAAGCTTTTGTTTCGCCACAAGGCTTCATCAAGTTTTGTGCGTACCATGACAGCAATGAACCTCACATCACTGCAGGACAGTCATCTGATCATTTTTGTTCTTTTGAGATGTTTAAAGGGGCAGGCCTGCAATTGCCCGGTTAATCTCCTGCTCATATAATTAGGGATGCAAGTGCTATCAATGAAGAGAAGTTTACTGAAAAATTGTTAGGGAACAAAGCCTAGTTTGAATAGCCACCTTTAGAGGAGCAGGTTTGTTGGGGACTTAGAGGTCAGTAAACACTTCAAATTTAACCCCAATAAGAAAAGGGTGCTAAAATTGTCCCTTGGTTTACTGAAAGCCTCTGTGGCTGAAGAGTCCATCAGAAAAAATGTGGTTATATATCACAGAGTACATTATGAAAGATCTTTGGAGAAATTTGTTGAGGAATTTTAAGTTGGCAATTGCTAAGGCAAAGAGGGTATAATTCAAAATGGTTGCAGGCATCTTGAATCAGACTCACAAAATCTTTATAAAAACGAAGCATTTGTTTACAGTAGCTTGGAGTCAAGGTAATGAGATCCTGTTGATGCCTAGTGTATGTTCTTTAGCTTCCATTTTTATGATGGAGAGAAAAGTAGAGATGGAGGAATTAATGTGGCAATCATGACAATTTTGTCACTGTTCAAAAAGATTTACGTGGAGCCTGATTCACAAAGGGGTATATCCAGGCCGTCTGGATGTCCTCGATCAAGATGAGCCCGTTAGGACCTGATTCTGGACCATGAGAACAAAACTTTCCCACGGTACACAGAATTGGGCCCGAGGATGGCCTGGTGTGCCCCTGCCTGCATGCGGGGATGTCCTCCCCAAAGGCGCCCCTCGCTCACGCGGTTAAACCCCCCCCCCCTTCCCTGCTGCCCGACCTATGGCTGGACATCCCTGCACCCACCTCCAGCCCTGGGGAGCCATCCGTAGGCCTTGAAGATGGAATAATCAGCACATCCCCTCTAACCTGGCAGGACATAAAGGGCCATGACCTGAAACGGCCCTGTATGTTCCGCTGGCTCGGCCCGCCCCCGCTCCTCCCAGATTCCGCCCCCACGTTGACTCTTCCTGTCCTGTGGCTCTAGCCGTGTGGGGAGAGCAGGAGGGGGAATAGGGCCTAGATGGCTTGCGGGGTGCACATCCCACCGGACACACAGAGGGTACAGTTTTCCTGATCTTTTATGTGCATCCTACTATCTCAAGTTCTAGCTTGCTTTGTTCTGAGAACCAAGTAATTGTGGGATCAGTACAATCTATAATAAATGTCTTGATTTGAAGGTGGAAGGCAGAGTCTATTAGTGCTGAAACTGGCATTAATTCAGCCTATTAAAACCAGAGATGTACTGGCCAGGGTCAAGCCTGGCATATATGTCAAAACCTATTGGAAAAAGCAGTGCCATGCCAGTTTGAGGAATTTTTTTTTAAAGGGAAAATGTGTATTAAATGAGGGACAGTCTGCTTTCAGGAAATGTTGTAGTACAGTGCAGATATCAATCTTGGATGATTTGAGCAAATACCTAGAGAAGGGGAAAGATCCACTAATGATACTTTTAGTTAGGTGCTGCATTTGATACAATCTATTCTAGTGGTATGTCAAGCATATAAGGGCAAAGGATGGTTTAATTCTTCTTTGGAAAATAGGTCTCAATACATGTGGGGGGAGGGGGAAATGTTATTGATTACCTACTGAGGTACCTTCTTTTATTTAATATTTGTTTAGAGTCACTCGGTGTTATTGTCTCTGTGTTTGTCTGCAAACAGTTGATAAGAAACACCAATGTCCTATTAAAAATCCCACTGGAAACCAGCTAACCCGGATGCACAGCTAGGTGAATGAGTAGGTTGTCTATAGGCTATTAAGAGGGTGGATAATTTTGAATAGGTTAAAAGTAAAAACTCAGAAGACAGACTGGGGGAAAAATTGTAGGTTTTCTTTGACCCTTCTCACAAATTTTGTCTTGTAGCAGTCCAAATTGATTTCTATGTATGGGACATCTACTGACGTAACCACGGGGAATTAAAAACTGATGAATGTGTTGCAGGATGGAATTTCCCCTCCAAATGCAGAGATTAGGAATGATTCTATAAGTGCCTTTATAGACTCATGACTTGAGGTTTTACTCTTGTTGTCAAAGCCTGAAGTCCTTAGAGCATGGACTTGAGACACAATGAAAGTTTCCTATGAATTGGGTGACAGCTCTCAAGTAACATTGTAAAAAGGGCACCAAACAATACAGTTATTCCTTTTACTGAGAGAAAAAAAGCATGGAACAGGGCTGACTATCTTCCAGAAATCAGCCACTTTAGAATCTCCACAAGACAGAGCCCTGATATGGGCTGTTTGCATATGTAACACCTGACTGATAATTGCTGCTGAAAACACACAGAATATCCTCTGACATACACAGACAAGGAGATAGTCCCGTTATCCCTCATCTACCTCAACAAGAACATGCTTTGGTTCCGTAAACCAATGGTCTTCAGACCAGTAGTATGGGGATGAGTTAAATAATTTTCCCCAGACCATCAAGAGGATACAAACTCAAAAGTTCAAATACACATTTAATTACACGCAATCAACTTCCTGCCTACCACTAACTAGTTTCACCTGTCAGTTCTACACCACTATTAGGACACCTAGGCCTAGTTAATGCTGGGTCAGCCAATAAGAAATGTCCTATGATTCATGATGTCACCAATGAATTCCACCTAGACATCTTGGGAATAACTGAGACCTGACTGGATGAAACTGGAGGAGTCGCACTGACTGAACTGTATACAAAAGGATTCAACATCCAGCAGCAACCAAAGCTAGGGAAGTGGGGTGGAGAGGTAGCAGTCTTGATTCAAGAGACAATCAAATCACACAGAGTTAAAATTCCTTATCTGAATTTCTCTTAATTGGCTGTTCATGACATATCAAGCACCTCACAACAACATGCTAACTATGTAAGAGCTTCTGGATTTGGTTAGAGAGGTAAGTCTGAACTTCCTTAGGCTGGTGATCATGGGAGACTTTAACTTACATATTGAAACCATGTGGTTGGAGGAGTAGCCTAATGGTTAGAACAACTGCCTAGTACCCAATTCCCACTGGCACTCCTTGTGACTTTGGGTAAGTCGCTTGACCCTCCATTGCCTCTGAAGAAAAGGCCTGGCAATCTATTTCCAGTGATAAATTGCCAAGAAAACCCAGAGAGAGCTGGGTTGCCAGGAGTCGGCACTAAAAAAAAAATAATAATTGAAACCACAGACCTCCTCATTAGTGGTTTCCTTGACACAATAGCAACACTAGGATTAGCACAAGTTATCAAATCTCTGACCCATAAAAAGGGACATATGTTAGACTTGGTGATCTGCAAAGGGGTAGACATCTTGGAACAGGAGGCTGGTGGCATTGAGATATCAACCTTATGGACAAATCATTTTTTATAACATTTTCTATAAAGGACACACCAAAACAGAGTATGGAAAGAAATTATAGACACAAGAAATCTGACTACTGAGAGTTTCCTAGAGACCCTGTCCTACCCTTATGTGAATGAAAAGATGACCATAGTATCAGAGCAGATCAACATCTGGAAAATACACATAGCAATGGTCTTATAAAAATGGCACCACTAAAGAAAGTCCTATGTCTTACACATATATATTCTCCTTGGTTGTCTTCAGAATTATGGGTTCTTAAGCATCACAAATGTAAATTGGAAAGGAAATGGTGTGAAGCTCATCTGGACAACCCTATTCAGAGTCATCTGGGACTCATTCAAGCAGGTAATGGAGGAGGTTCTCAAAAAAAATGTTGAAAGGTCTACGACTGATATCCTGCCCTCTTGGCTCTTTCCCAGGGTAGCAGAGGAATCATTGAAAGGACCACAGAAATTGTGAACTCCTTTTTTTTTTTTTTTTTTGTGGAAGGGGGGCTGCCAACCACTAAAATAGGCTGTGGTGAGCCCCTTCCTAAAAAAGAACTTCCTTGACTAGGACAAGCCCAAAAGCTACCAACCAATATCTAACATTCCTTTTTTCCAGGAAAATGCGCAGTCTGTTCTCAAGTCAGTGATTGAAAGAAATTGGCTAGACCAAAGTCAATTAGTCAATCTGGCTTCTGAAGAGAAATGGTTCTTGAATCCCTGCCTGCTGATTCCTATAGAAACTATGACAGGCGATCCAGCTTGATATTAGTGCTGCTTGATTTCTCATCAGTTTTTGACACTGGACCCCAATATTGTGCTTGTTTGGCTGATAGAAATAGGCATTGGTGGCACAGTATTTATATGGGTCATATCCTGTCAGACAAGTTAGCTCTGTTCAACACCACCACATCATTACCTTGGGCACTGAACTGCAGAGTCTCACAAGGATCCATACTGTCACCCATCCTATTTAATATCTACATCAAGCCTTTAGCTGAGCTGTCTCAGGAGATGGACACAACATTTTGTATCTATACTGATGATGTACAGTTAATCATACCCACTAAACTAGATCTATTCACAGCTTTCAAAAAAATTGACTGCCTATCTGGCAGTAACTCAAGAATGGGCAAAAAGCAACAAACTTTGTCTGAACCCAAGTAAAACAGAGAGTCTGTAGGTCCCTAACACAAGCACACAGGTATCTGACATCAAAATCCCTTTTGGGAACTATGACCTCTCCTTAAAATCACAGGTATCTTGGGGAACTGCTGGACTCATATTTACTTTGAGTGATGATGCACATACCACTGGCGGTATATTAAATTCTGCAAATAAATACAATTAAAAAGAAACAAAGCTGCTTCCATCACCTATGCCAGCTACAAAATCTGAGAAGGCAAGTCTGATCGTAGTGCTGTGATAACATCATCTAGTTTTCTGTAATGCCCTATATAAAGAGTTTGCACCAGCCCCAATTAATTTCAAATGGTGCAGCACGACTGATAGAGGGTTGCAAGTGACATGATCACATCACACCTTTCCTGCAAAAACTGCACTGGCTACCAGGAGCCTACAGTCGGAGCCAACTTGACAACATGTGGGAATGTTGTTCGCAAAGGGCCACACATACTGTCTGACAGACTGAGAGTGCATCCCGACTCCCAACCATTTGCAGCTCGCTGCGAACTGGCCCTGGACGGCCTGCTGTGTTCCCACTGTGCTGGGATGGGATCAAATCTGGTCTGACAGGCTTCCACATGGAATCAAATTCCGTTTTTTTTTTCTGTGCCTCATGTGCTTCCGACATCAAGCTGATGTTTACATGTTGGCCTTTGCACCTTAGAGAGGCACTTTAGAACTCCAACCCCTCCAAGCTGGCATGCTCGTGGTTCCATTTGCTCTTGGTGCTGCCACCAGAGCAGAAAGATGCAAGAGAGAAAGGTAGTTTCGGAGACGGAGAGGAGAAGACAGGACGCACCTTTAGGCAGGAACTTAAGAACATAAGATATGCCATACTGGGTCAGACCAAGGTCCATCAAGCCACGTATCCTGTTTCCAACAGTGGCCAATCTAGGTCATACGTACCTAGCAGTTTCCCCAAAAGACACAGGTTCCACAATGCTTGTACTGGGTCAAGCATTGATATCCTGGGTCCCTTCTTAATAATGGTTTATGGACTTTTCCTCCAGGAACTTGTCCAAACCTTTTTTTAAACCCAGCTACACTAACGTTCTTTACTACATCCTCCGGTAACAAATTCCAGAGTTTGATTACACGTTGAGTGAAAAAATATTTTCTTTTATTAGTCTTAAATAGTTTACCCTGTCTGATTCTTTCTGTTCTATGTAAACCGCGCTAATGCCGAATAGTGCGGTATATAAGAAATTTTAAATAAATAAATAAATACCCTGTAGCTTCATTGCATATCCCCTAGTCTTTCTATATTCTGTTAACATAAACAATTGATCTACGTTTACCCGTTCCACTCCGTTCATTAATTTATAGACTTCTATCATATCTCCCCTCAGCCGTCTCTTTTCCAGGTTAAAGAGCCCTAACCTTTTTAGCCTTTCTTCATAGGAGTATCCTTCCATCCCCTTTACCATTTTGGTGGCTCTTCTCTGAACCTTTTCTAATAACGCTATATCCTTTTTAAGATACGGCGACCAGAATTGCACACAATATTCAAGGTGCGGTCTCACCATGGAACGATATAGAGGCATTGTAATATATTTTGTTTTATTTTCCATTCCTTTCCTTATGATACCTAGCATTCTATTTGCTCTCTTGGCCGCCGCTGCACATTGGGCCAAGGGTTTTAACATGTTATCCACAATGACGCCTAAATCTTTTTCCTGGGTGGTGGTTCCTAAAGTGGAACCTTGCATCGTGTAACCATAGTTTGGGTTGTTCTTCCCTAGGTGCATAACTTTGCACTTGTCTACATTAAATTTCATCTGCCATTTTGATGCCCAGTCTTCCAATTTATCAAGATCCTCTTGCAAATTTCCACAATCCTCTTGGGTTTTAACAACTTGAAATTGTTTTGTGTCATCTGCAAATTTGATAACCTCACTCGTTATTCCATTTTCCAGGTCATTTATGAATATGTCAAAAAGCAGCGGACCCAGCACAGATCCCTGGGGTACACCACTATTCACCTTTCTCCATTTGGAAAATTGGCCATTTAGTCCAACCCTCCGCTTTCTATCTTTTAACCAGTTCCTGATCCACAGTAGTACACTGCCTCCTATCCCATGACTCTTGTAGTTTTGCCAAAAGTCTCTGATGAGGGACCTTGTCAAAGGCTTTCTGAAAGTCCAGATACACTATATCAACCGACTCACCTTTGTCCACCTGTTTATTCACACCTTCAAAAAAACATAACAGATTAGTAAGACAAGATCTTCCTTGTCTAAAGCCATGTTGGCTGTCTCCCATTAGGCCATGACTATCTAAATGCTGAGTAATTTTATTCTTTATGATGGTTTCTACCATTTTTCCCGGTACTGACGTTAGGCTCACTGGTCTGTAGTTTCCCGGATCACCCCTGGAACCCTTTTTAAAAATTGGTGTTACATTGGCGATCCTCCAGTCTTCAGGTATTGGAGATGATTTTAATGATAGTTCACAGATTACTAATAGCAGGTCTGCAATCTCATATTTCAGTTCTTTCAACACCCTTGGAAGTATACCATCTGGCCCAGATGATTTTCTACTCTTCAGTTTATCTAATAGTTGTAATACATCTTCCCGATGTATCGATATTTCCTTCAATTCTTCCGCACCTTTAAATACCACTTCAGTTATGGGTAGCATCCCTATATCTTCCTCAGTAAAGACCGAAGCGAAGAATTCATTCAGTCTCTCTGCTATCGCCTTGTCGCTTCTTAGTGCCCCTTTAACTCCTCTATCATCTAATGGACCAACTGACTCTCTCACAGGTTTTTTGCTGGGAATGTACTTGAAAAAATCTTTATTTCGTGTTTTTGCTTCTGCAGCAAGCTTCTTCTCAAATTCTCCCTTTGCCTGCTTTATCAATGCCTTGCATTTGACTTGCCAGTGCTTGTGCTGTTTCCAGGTTTCATCGTTTGGCTCTTTTTTCCATTTCCTGAAAGATGCTTTTTTGACAAGAACAGCCTCTCTGACCTCACCTTTAACCCATGCTGGCAGTTTTTTTTACTTCCTTCCACTTTTCTTAAAGCATGGAATAAAGCTGGCTTGGGCTTCCAAGATAGTATCTTTAAACAACACCCAAGCTTGATGTAAGTCTTTAACCTTTGTAACTGCTCCTTTTAGTTTTTTCTTAACTGTTTTCCTCATTTTATCATAGTCTCCCTTTCGAAAGTTAAAAGGTAGTACTGTGGATTTCCTTACTATCCCTCCTCCACTAAGTAAATCAAACACGATCATGTTATGATCAATATTGCCAAGTGGACCCAACACCCTTATCTCTTGCACTACATCTGGTGTTCCACTAAGGACTAGATCTAATATTGCTTCCCCTCTGGTCGGTTCATGAACCAGCTGCTCCAAGAAGCAGTCACTTATTTCATCTAGGAACTTTATCTCCCTAGCATGTCCTGCTGTGACACTGACCCAGTCGATACCGGGGTAATTGAAATCACCCATTATTATTACTGCGCTGTAACTTTTGTTAGCCTCCTTGATTTCTTTGAGCATTTCATCATCCATTTGTTCATTCTGGCCAGGCGGTCGATAGTACACCCCCACTGCCATCGCCTTCCCCTTTTTACATGGAATTTCAATCCATAGAGATTGTACAGCAAATTTTGTTTCTTGCAGAACTTTAATCCTTTCTGACTCAATGCCCTCTCTAACATAGAGCGCAATCCCTCCACCAATTTATAGACTGCAGGCTCGAGGGATGTCCCTCTCTCAAACCAGACCTCCAGGACCAGCAGCATTTCCAAAACAGAGGCAGGGCTGTGGTGCTGATCTGGACTCAGGGAAGAGATTCTGTCATTCAAGCCAGGTGTTTTTTGTTTAATTTTCTTTCACACTCATCCTTTCCTTAATTTCAAATTCAAAACAGTTTTGGACTGGCTAATTTAAACTATTTGAAGGTGTGTGTGTGGGGGGGGGGGTTGTTTTATTAAGAGCAAAATAATTTTCTTTTCTAGGGAAGAAGTTGGGCACAGTCTAGTGTTTATGGTTTGGGTTTTTTTTACTTTTTATTATCACATTGTAAATAAAATTTGTGTAATGCTGCTGACTGAACTTTTATGGATTTCAGTGGCGGCTGGGGTAGGTTTACTAAGGGTGCTAAGTAGTTTGTGTCAGGCCACTGGCCACAGTAAGTTACCATGCAAGCATAATAATTACTTCATGCTCTCTCCCATGTGCATTAGCGAATGGGTGGGTCGGGGTTAGGGCCGGGGTAGTGAATGGATGAGAGCACATTGCAGTTAGTGTGGGGGTAAGATACCTACTCTGCACACTGTTTTTATTTGATATACTGCCATTCAATAAAAATCAAAACAGTGTACAATATTCACTAGTGGTCGATTTTTATTACTGAGGAACAAGGAGGAGCGAGTGGGGTGGGGGGATAAATGGTGGGGGGTCACAAGTTTTACAAACCCTAATGAAATAGATGTGTGTGATAAATTCCAATTGGAAATACATATCTATTTCATTAGGTTCTGTAAAAGTTGTGACCCTTAGCCAGGTAATGTTTTTTTGTTTAATTTTCTTTCACTCTCATCCTCTCCTTAATTTCAAAAACAAAACGGTTTTGGATTAGCTAGTTTAAATTATTTGAAATGTGTATTTTTTGGAACAAAATAATTTCCTTTTCTAGGGAAGAAAGTGGGCACAGAAAACGGTGGTTAATTATTGGGTGGGGGGTTGAACTTTATCACATTGTAAATGAAATTTGTGTAATGATGCTGTCTGAACTTTTATGGATGTCAGTGAGGTCTGGGGCATGTTTACTAAGGGGTGCTAAGTGGTTTGTGTGAACATAGAAACATGATGGCAGACAAAGACCATATGGCCTATCCACTCTGCTCTTCCATACCAACCTCTAAGCTCTGTAGTCCCTTTTTGTCCTTAGAGATCTTCTGTGGTTGTCCCATGCTTTCTTGCTTTCTCTACTTCCTCCGCTAATTACTCCTGAGTCTATCTCTTTTTACTTTCATTCTCTGCCCCCTTGTTATAGAGCTTGCTTTCCTCCTGTGCATTTATGCCATGGAGGTATTTATACGTTTCTATCATATCTGACCGCTCCATCTTTCTTTGAAAGTGTACCTATTGAGATCTTTAAGTCTATCCCCATACGCCTTAAGACAAAGCCCACTGACCATTTTGGTAGCCACCCTCTGCGCAAATAACACCCTGTTTATATCCTTTTGAAGATTGGTGTCCAGAATTGCACACAATACTCTAAATTAGGTCTGACCAAAGACTTTTATAAAGAGGCACTATCACCTCCTTCCTGCTGGCCATTCCTCTCCCTAGGCACCCAAATAGCTTTTTGGCTTTCACTCTCGCTTTCTCTACCTGCTTAGCTACCTTAAGATGATCAGAAACAATCACTCCTTGGCCCAGGTCCCATTCTTCTTTTGTAGACAGAAGCACTTCGCCCCCTATATTGTACTGCTTCCTTTGATTTTTGCAGCTCAAATGCATGACCCTGCATTCTTAAGCATTAGATCTCAACTGCCAAATTCTTGACCATCCCTCTAGCTTTGCTGGATCCCTCCTCATGGTATCTACACCTTCCTGGGTGTCTACTCTATTGCAGATTTTCGTATCATCCACAAAGAAGCAAACCTTACCCGACAACCCTTCCATATTATCAAAAAGAATCTGACCAAGTACAGATCCCTGTAGCACACTACAGGGATATTGCAGTGTTTTGAGTATTGATGCATGTTTTGTAGCAGTATATATCTCGAAGATATGTTTAATTTTAAAGCATGAATTTATTTAGTGGTGGTTTTATAACTTTTTTTTAAACTATAGTCCATTCTGTCTATAATGTGATCTAGTAAGAGGGTTAGTAAGATGTATCTATCTACATGAAATAATTGTAACTTCATATGGGCTGTGATTGTGATAGTATATAACAATGTAGAGATTGCATGATCCATTTATTTCTCTGGAGAACACTAGACTAGCTGTTTCTCTCTATTGAGATTCCACATACAGGCATATGTACAGTGGAGATCTCTTTTGAAAACCTTATTAACTCAGTAAGTTCTTCAATAGAAACTTTTATATTTAGGATATGGATCCTGTGACATTTCTGTACTGAATGCAAATGCGCATGTAGG
Organism: Ichthyophis bannanicus; assembly: GCA_033557465.1. NCBI lineage: Eukaryota > Metazoa > Chordata > Amphibia > Gymnophiona > Ichthyophiidae > Ichthyophis > Ichthyophis bannanicus. Next base: position 68,623,057 of record CM066049.1, read on the forward strand.
GTACACATACTCATTTATACCTTATTAAGAACATGGGTAATGTGTACATCAGCATTTGTGCCCTGGGAGCCTATTTTATAAAGGCACATTGGTTTTAAATAGGCACCTGGAGTGAAGGAGTAGGCTAATGGTTAGAACCAGGGAAGACAGGTGCAAATTCCTTTGCTGCACCCTGTGACCATGGGCAAGTCACTTAACCCTCCATTGCTTCAGGTAAAAACTTAGGGGCTGATGCTGCAAGACATAGCAGGCTTTGCGCAGAGGTTAGCACATGTTGCCCACAATTTTATGCGCTACCAGTTTATGTATATAGTTAACCCAGTTATCCAAGTTTGTATTCCTGTTCAATGTAAAACCTGACAGTTTGTCGTTATGGTCGTTTTGTTATGATGTAAACCGCGTTGATTCTAAATAGCGCGGTATATAAGAAACTGTAATAAATAAATAAATAAATGAAGGAGCTTTCTGCACAAGCTAAATGCACAAAGGCTTGAACAGACAGCAGTACACAGTAAACCCAGGATAACGAAATAATCAGCTAGAGAAATGCACAGAACACCAGAAGGGTGAACCCCCAAAATGGGATTGTAATGCAAGTCTGAGGAGGCGTAAAAGGTTAGCTTATGGGCCTAAGTCAGCGCTGGTGAGGAATTTATGCCTGTTTCGTCTCGATCTTTGCTATACAGCACATGTGACATTTTGGTTTGCTGAAGGGAGTGAAAAAGTGGCAGGAGAGGTGTGCTCTCTGGCGCATAAATATCAATATTCTGCATAGAATTCTTGGGTAAAATAATATCGGTGTTTATATGGCAGAAACATTCCAGCACATGTACACAAGTGTCAAGTGTCACACAGGTTTTGTGCGCATATTATGCATATATGCATCTGGCTTGCTCTGCTGGTTTAGCACAGACGTGCTGTGCACAACTTATTTGCATGTTGCTTGCTTGCAGCATTGGGGAGTCTAACTTCTGGGTTAGACTAGTATGAGGAAACCTTGCACTAGAGCTTTAGTGTCGGGCTCTAGCACAGAGTTTTTGCATTGAACTGAACATGGTGCCCTCCAAAGGGATCCTATTGCTGAACAGCCATATGAATATTTTAGTGTGATTTTTGTGGGTTTTTGATTGCTGCCATACTTGCTTACTGTGTTTTTGTGAGGCTCAGCAATTTTATAATTCCCTATTTGATGTTTTTCAGGTGTCCATATTTTTACATATTTTGTTATTTTACTGTAGATTTACTCTGCAGAAGAAGGGCCTAAAAGCCACCTCCTGGTCGCACCTTGCTAAGAGAACCCAGGGGCTAGGTCACCAGGAGTTGGCATTGACTGACTCAATGGCGTACACTACAATACAGATACAAAATTTAACATATGGTAAGGGGAAACCAATTCCCATTTCTGAGCTGGTTTCTAGATTTAATAAAAACTTTGTCAACACTTGAGGTCAATGCTAGCATGTAGTTTTGTAGCTGTCCAACCTGTTTTGTTTTTCCAGACCAGTAGAAAACGTATTGTTGATATAGGGCCTGGTATAATATTTACATTACTGCCTTTTTTACGGCTGGGATTATTGCTGTGAGATATTTAGAATAGCAAGGTTCCTACATAGGTACTGTGCGTCTGTGTGATATGCATGAGACTTAGTTGATTTTGTTCAGCTCTTCCAAATAAAAGGGCATTTCACTGCCCTTCGTATATGACAGGCAGTTTCCTTTATTCCTAAGGTTTGAGATCGCTGTCTAAATGACTATCAAATAATACTCTAAGAGGATCATTTTATAAGCCCTAGTCATGACTGGACGTCAGAAAATGTCCATGCGGATGTCCAAATCATGGAGACATTCCTGGAGCCATTTTGCATTGAAAAAAGTGAATTAGGATAACTCTATTCAGTATACTAAATTTGATTGATCTTTATTGGCTACAGCTTAATGGGACTTACTCTTCACGAGAGAGAAACAAAACATACAATGAGCATCAGAGACAGAAACAGAGTTGGAAAATATCCTTCTGGTGCAGAGAAGGCAAGAAAAAAGACATGAGCAAGAGTTCCTAGAAAAACAGAAAGGAGCTTTGGAAAAATACATGAAAAAAAGATCAAATGTAGGAGAAAATGAGACAACAGATATCGTACAGCAGAGTGAATTGGAAGTGCTACCAGAATAGCCAACCGAGCAAACACATGGTGAGAAAAGTACACTGGAGATGACTGAGTCACGCACAAGCTCCGCACTTAAGCAACACTTCAGAAGTGTATTTGCCCCAGGGTTTGGTCCTGGGCCCGGCACTGTTCAATGTATTTGTGAGTGATATTGCTGAAGGACTGAATGGAAAAGTCTGCCTTTTTGCAGATGACACACAAATTTGCAACAGAGTAGACTCCCCCTAGGGAGTGGTTAACATGAGGGAAGAATGGTCTAATGCTTGGCAACTACGATTTAATGCGGAAAAGTGCAGTGTCATGCACTTGGGTAGCAGAAATCCAAGGGAAATGTACACGATAGGGGAAAGAGGTTGGTGTGCATGGTTCAGGAGAAAGATCTTGGTGTGATTATCTCTGATGATCTCAAGGTGGCAAAACAGTGCGACAAGGCGGTGGCAAAAGCCAGGAGGATGTTAAGCTGCATACAAAGAGGGACTACCAGCAGAAAGGAAGAAGTACTTATGCCACTGTACAAGTCACTGGTGAGGCCTCACTTGGAATACTGTGTTCAGTTTCGGAGACCATATCTTGAAAAAGATGTAAAAAGACTGGAAACTGTTCAGAGGAAGGAGACCAAAATGATTTGGAGCCTACGTCAGAAGCCTTATGAGAAGAGACTTGAAGACCTAAATATGTACGCTTTGGAGGAGAGGAAGGACAGGGGAGATATGATTCAGACCTTTAAATACTTGGAGAAATGATGAACAAACAATCCTCTTTCAAATACGGGGAAGCTGTAAAACTAGAGGGCATAACATGAAGCTGCAAGGTGGTAAATTGAAAGGCAATGTCAGGAAATATTTTTTCACTGAAAGGGTGGTAGATGCTTGGAATGCCCTCCCGATGGAAGTAGTGGGGGGAAACACGGTGACGGAATTCAAAATGGCATGGGGCAAACACAGTGGATCCCTTTACAGCAACAGGATAAAAACAAAAAAACGGAAACATATAACTTCTGAACCAGCTAACGTCTCAACAAATAGGGTGTCCTACATGGAGTGGTGGGTTCACCCCTAAACAAAGACATGGGGAGGGGTGGTTTGCACATACTCTTGCCATCTTGCTGGGCAGACTAGATGGGCCATGCTGGTCTTTATCTGCCATCATCTACTACGTTACTATGTTACCCATGAAAGCACTGTTCCAGTCACCAATTATGATGATCCAGGATGTTGGCCTCAATTTACAGACTCAAAATTATATGACTTTCTTATGGTAAGAGGTACCACTCAGATCCAGGATTATTCCTTTCCAAGGGACCGGTACAACCATAGTTACAAGGCAGCATATTATGTTCATATGATGCCAAATGGTGAATCCGTCAACCACCGTTGACTTGTATATTCTGAAATACTCAATACCATGTTTTGCTTTTATTGTGCATTATTTCATTCTGTGGAAGCAAAAAAAACATCATAAAGACTTTTTCAAGTACATTCATAGGAAAAAATCTGTGAGAGAGCCAGTTGGACCATTAGATGATAGAGGGGTAAAAGGGGTACTAAGAGGGGACAAGGCTATAGCAGAGATACTGAATGAATTCTTTGCTTCGGTCTTTACTGAGGAAGACGTAGGGATGTTACCCATGACTGAAATGGTATCCATTGCCTCGGATAAATCCAAGTTATTAATGTCCCTGTTTAATGTACATTACCAAGTTGAAGTTACAATGTAAACTGCTTTGATTGAAATGATAAAGCGGTATAAAAAACTGTTAAATAAATAAACTTAAAGGTGATGCCGCAGAAGAATTGAAAGAAATATCGATACACCGGGAAGATGTATTACAACTATTTGATAAACTGAAGCATAGCAAATCACCTGGACCAGATGGTATACATCTAAGGGTGTTGAAAGAACTGAAATATGAGATTGCATACCTACTATTAATAATCTGTAAACTATCATTAAAATCATCTGTAATACCTGAAGATTGGAGGATGGCCAATGTAAGGCTGATATTTAAAAAGGATTCCAGGAGTGGTATGGGAAACTACAGACTGGTGAGTGTGATGTCAGTACCAGGAAAAATAGAAATATGATGACAGAAAGACCACCTGGCCTATCTAGTCTGTCCTTCTAGTCTGTAGAAACCATCATAAAGAACAAAATTATTGAACATGTAGATAGTCATGCCTTAATGGGAGGTAGCCAATATGGCTTTAGCCAAGGAAGGCCTTGTCTTACTAGTCTGTTATGTTTTTTTGAAGGTGTGAATAAACAGGTAGGCGAAGGTGAGTCGGTTGATTATAGTGTATCTAGAGTTTCAGAAGGCCTTTGACAAGGGGTCTCATGAGAGACTCTTAACGAAATTAAAAAGTCATGGGATAGGAGGTAGTGTACTATTGTGGATAAGGAACTGCTTAAAAGATAGAAAGCAGAGGGTAGGGCTAAATGGCCAATTTTCCCAATGGAGCAAAGTGGAGTACCCCAGGGATCTGTGCTGGGTCTGCTGCTTTTTAACATATTTGTAAATGACCTGGAAATGGGACTAACAAGTGAGGTAATCAAATTTGCTGATGACAAAAAAATTATTCAAAGTTGTTAAAAACCCAAGAGGATTGTGAAAAATTGCAAGAGGGCTTGATAAATTGGAAGACTGGACATAAGAACATAAGAACATAAGATATGCCATACTGGGTCAGACCAAGGTCCATCAAGCCCAGTATTCTGTTTCCAACAGTGGCCAATCTAGGTCATACGTACCTAGCAGTTTTCCCAAGGGACACAGGTTCCACAATGCTTGTATTGGTTCAAGCATTGATATCCTGGGTCCCTTCTTAATAATGGTTTATGGACCTTTCCTCCAGGAACTTGTCCAAACCTTTTTTAAACCCAGCTACACTAGCAGCCTTTACTACATCCTCCGGTAACAAATTCCAGAGTTTGATTACACGTTGAGTGAAAAAATATTTTCTTTTATTAGTCTTAAATAGTTTACCCTGTAGCTTCATTGCATGTCCCCTAGTCTTTCTATATTCTGATAAGGTAAACAATCGATCTACGTTTACCCGTTCCACTCCGTTCATTAATGTATAGACTTCTATCATATCTCCCCTCAGCCATCTCTTTTCCAGGTTAAAGAGCCCCAACCTTTTTAGCCTTTCTTCATAGGAGTAGCCTTCCATCCCCTTTACCATTTTGGTGGCTCTTCTCTGAACCTTTTCTAAAATCGCTATATCCTTTTTAAGATACGGCGACCAGAATTGCACACAATATTCAAGGTGCGGTCTCACCATGGAACGATATAGAGGCATTATAATATCTTGTGTTTTATTTTCCATTCCTTTCCTTATGATACCTAGCATTCTATTTGCTCTCTTGGCCGCCGCTGCACACTGGGCCGAGGGTTTTAACATGGTATCCACAATGACGCCTAAATCTTTTTCCTGGGTGGTGGTTCCTAATGTGGAACCTTGCATCGTGTAACCATAGTTTGGGTTGTTCTTCCCTAGGTGCATAACCTTGCACTTCTCCACATTAAATTTCATCTGCCATTTTGATGCCCAGTCTTCCAATTTATCAAGATCCTCTTGCAATTTTCCACAATCCTCCTGGGTTTTAACAACTTTAAATAGTTTTGTGTCATCTGCAAATTTGATAACCTCACTCGTTATTCCACTTTCCAGGTCATTTATGAATATGTCAAAGAGCAGCGGACCCAGCACAGATCCCTGGGGTACACCACTATTCACCTTTCTCCATTGGGAAAATTGGCCATTTAGCCCTACCCTCTGCTTTCTATCTTTTAACCAGTTCCTGATCCACAATAGTACACTGCCTCCTATCCCATGACTCTTTAGTTTTGCCAAAAGTCTCTCATGAGGGACCTTGTCAAAGGCTTTCTGAAAGTCCAGATACACAATATCAACCGACTCACCTTTGTCCACCTGTTTATTCACTCCTTCAAAAAAACATAACAGATTAGTAAGACAAGATCTTCCTTGTCTAAAGCCATGTTGGCTGTCTCCCATTAGGTCGTGACTATCTACATGCTGAGTAATTTTATTCTTTATGATGGTTTCTACCATTTTCCCCGGTACTGATGTCAGGCTCACCGGTCTGTAGTTTCCCGGATCACCCCTCGAACCCTTTTTAAAAATTGGTGTTACATTGGCGATCCTCCAATCCTCAGGTATTAGAGATGATTTTAATGATAGTTCACAGATTACTGATAGCAGGTCTGCAATCTCAAATTTCAGTTCTTTCAACACCCTTGGATGTATACCATCCGGCCCAGGTGATTTGCTACTCTTCAGTTTATCTAATAGTTGTAAGACATCTTCCCGATGTATCGATATTTCCTTCAATTCTTCCACACCTTTAAATACCACTTCAGTCATGGGTAACATCCCTACATCTTCCTCAGTAAAGACCGAAGCAAAGAATTCATTCAGTCTCTCCGCTATCGCCTTGTCGCCTCTTAGTGCTCCTTTAACCCCTTTATCATCTAATGGACCAACTGACTCTCTCACAGGTTTTTTGCTACGAATGTACTTGAAAAGGTCTTTATTTCGCGTTTTTGCTTCCGCAGCAAGCTTCTTCTCAAATTCTCTCTTTGCCTGCCTTATCAATGCCTTGCATTTGACTTGCCAGTGCTTGTGCTGTTTCCAGGTTTCATCGTTTGGCTCTTTTTTCCATTTCCTGAAAGATGCTTTTTTGGCAACAACAGCCTCTCTGACCTCACCTTTAAACCATGCTGGCAGTTTTTTGGACTTCCTTCCACTTTTCTTAAAGGGTGGAATACAGCTGGTCTGGGCTTCCAAGATAGTATTTTTCAACAACACCCAAGCTTGATGTACGTCTTTAACCTTTGCAACTGCTCCTTTTAGTTTTTTCTTAACTGTTTTCCTCATTTTATCGTAGTCTCCCTTTCGAAAGTTAAAGGGTAGTACTGTGGATTTCCTTACTATCCCTCCTCCACTAATTAAATCAAAGGTGATCATGCTATGATCACTATTGCCAAGTGGCCCCAACACTCTTATCTCTTGCACTACATCTGGTGTTCCACTAAGGACTAGGTCTAATATTGCTTCCCCTCTGGTCGGTTCATGAACCAGCTGCTCCAAGAAGCAGTCATTTATTTCATCTAGGAACTTTATCTCCCTAGCATGTCCTGTTGTGACACTGACCCAGTCGATGCCGGGGTAATTGAAATCACCCATTATTATTACTGCACTGTAACTTTTGCTAGCTTCCTTGATTTCTTTGAGCATTTCATCATCCATTTGTTCATTCTGGCCAGGCGGACGATAGTACACCCCCACTGCCATCACCTTCCCCTTTTTACATGGAATTTCAATCCATAGAGATTTGACTTTCAAATGTCAGATGAAATTTAATGTAGACAACCCAAACTGTGGTTACACAATGCCCACATTAGGAACCACCACCCAGAAAAAAGATTTAGGCGTCATTGTGGATAACATGTTGAAACCCTCCGCCCAGTGTGCAGTGGCGGCCAAGAAAGTAAATAGAATGTTAGGAATCATAAGGAAAAGGAATGGGGAATAAAACAAAGGATATTATAATGCTTCTATATCGTTACATGGTGCGACTGCACCTTGAATATTGTGTGCAAATCTGGTCGCCGTATCTTAAAAAGGTTTAGCGTTTTTAGAAAAGGTACAGAGAAGAGCCACCAAAATGGTTAAGAGGATGGAAGGATACCCCTATGAGGAGAGACTAAAAAGGTTAGGACTCTTCAACCTGGAAAAGAGATGGCTGAGAGGAGATATGATAGATGATAGATTAATGAATGGAGTGGAACAGGTAAACGTAGATCATTTGTTTACACCATCAAAATATAGAAAGACTAGGGGACATGCAATGAAGCTACAGTGTAACCTATTTAAGATTAATGAGAGAAAATATTTTTTCACTCAACGCATAATCAAATTCTGTAATTTTGTTAGCAGAGGATGTTAGTGTAGCTGGGTTTAAAAAAGGTTTGGACAAGTTCCTGGTGGAAAGGTCCATAAACTGTTATTAAAGGGACCCAGGAAATCACTTCTTGCCCCAATACAAGCATTGTGCAACCTGTGTCTTTTGGAGAAACTGCTAGGTACTTGTGACCTAGATTGGCCACTGTTGGAAATAGGATATTGGGCTTGATGGACCTCAGTCTGACCCAGTATGGCATATCTTATGTTCTTATGTTTCTAACCCCATACAACTCATAACAGGCGAATGTCCAGATTGGAGGACCTTTCCAATCAGAGCCCAGGGGGGGAACACATAGAGGAGCCCCTCCGAAGGCCACTTCTGGGACAGGGCATCCAGTCCTTCGGACATTCTTTCTCTCCTCCGACTGAAGAAGCGGTCCACCTTGGCAGACGAGAACCGTGCCATGAGATCCATGACAGGGAGACCCCAAAGGGCAACTATTTGGTCGAAGGTCCCCTGGTCCAGCTCCCACTCTCCTTGGTCTATCTTGCACCTGCTGAGGTAATCTGCCGTGATGTTGTCCGTGCCGGCCACTTGCTGAGCTGAGAGCGCTTCCAATCGAACCTCGGCCCAGTGGAATAGGGCGTCCGCCTCCTTCTCTAAGGCGGTTCTGCTGGTGCCGCCCTGGTGGTTGATGTATGCCACTGCTGTGACATTGTCGGAGAGGACGCGAATTGCTCTTTTCCGCACAAAGGTCTCAAGAGCCTTGAGGGCTAGGGCGACGGCCCGCAACTCCAGCCTGTTGATGGGCCATTGAGATTCCAACGGAGACCAGCGACCCTGGACGAACTGGTCCTCGCAGTGGGCACCCCAGCCTGCCAGACTGGCATCCGTCGTCAACAGTAACCATTGCGGAGGTTCGAGGTGCATTCCGCGATCCAGATTTCTTGGGCACCGCCACCAGTGGAGTGCCTGCTTGGTCCGTGGAGCGCAGGGTAACTGCGTTGACAAAGGATGATGCTGAGGAGACCAACGCCTCAATAGGCCCCGCTGTAACGGTCGCATGTGGGCCCTGGCCCATGGAACTACCTCTATAGCCGCCGCCATGGTTCCCAGCACCTGAAGATAATGCCACGCTGAGGGAGTCCTTCTGTGCAGGAACTGTGTGACCAGAAGCCTTAGGTCCCTTGATCTCGTTCATGACAGAAACACCCTGCCTTTGTTGGTGTCGAACCTTGCCCCGAGATATTCGAGTTCCTGGGAGGGGGTCATCCTGCTTTTTGCTCGATTGATGATCCACCCCAGCTCCTCTAGAACTTGGACTACTCTGGCCGTTGTCGCGCGACTCTCCTCTTCCGACTTTGCCCGGATCAGTCAATCGTCCAGGTAAGGGTGCACTAGTATTCCCTCTCTCCGTAGGGAAGCCGCTACTACCACCATCACTTTGGTAAAGGTTCTTGGAGCCGTAGCTAGACCGAAGGGCAGAGCCTGGAATTGATAGTGGCCTCTGGGCACTGCGAATCTCAGGAACTGTTGATGGGACTTTCTGACCGGTATGTGCAAGTAGGCTTCTGTCAGATCCAGGGACATCAGGAACTCCCTGTCCCTTACGGCCGCTATGACCGAACATAGGGTCTCCATTCGGAAGTGAGGTACTCTGAGACAGTGATTGACCTGCTTCAGATCCAGTATCGGACGGAACGACCCTTCTTTCTTTGGTACCACAAGTACCGACCTGAGCCGAGCTGGTCTGGGGGAACCGGGACCACGGCCCCGAGAGCTATTAGTCAGGCAAGAGTTGCCTCTATGGCCGCGCTCTTTATGGGCAAACCGCAGGGAGACTGCACAAAGGCTGGCTGTATTTGTTTTGCGAATTCAAGAGCATAGCCCTCTCTGATCACCTCTAGGACCCATTGATCGGACGTGACTTGGGACCAGGCGAGAAGAAACTGCCTTAAGCGTCCGCCGATTGGCAGTCCGTCCCCCTGGACCCTCGTTGTCTCATTGCTGTTTTCTAGGGCCCGAGGAGGAGGAAGAGGCGCCAAAGCCTCTACCTGCTCCTCGAAACCCTCTAAAACCTTGCCCCCTTGAAGGGAAATGGCCCCTGGGAAAGGGGTTTGACCTGGCTAGACGAAACCTCCGGGGATCCCTAGATTGGTTATGTACAGGGGCCAGAGGACGCCCTTGCTTCGGTCTGTCTTCCGGGAGCCTGCCTCCCTTAGACTCGCCAAGGTCTTGAATAGCGCGGTATATAAGAGTGGATAAATAAATTTAGCTTCATGCTTGAAACAAGATGAACCTGCCATAAAACATTTTGACTGCCTGCAACAGTGGACTGAACTGGAACAGAAACTAGCAAGTAATACAGCTATCGACAGTGTTAATCAATCTGCCATTGACCCTGAAAGACAAAGATGGTGGAATGTTCTTGAGTGTTTGCTATTACTCATCACTTGGCTTCTCAAAATAATGCACTCCTTGTGGCCTTGGGTAAGTCACTTAATCCTCCATTGTCTCGAAAGAAAGGCCTGGCAATCTACTTCCGGAACACTGCCAAGAAAACTCAGGAACTGCTGGGTCACCAGTAGTCAACACTGACTCAAAGGCACCCAATGCATGCATATGTTTGCTATGTTTGTGTTTTGTAACCTGCCTTGGGCATTTTATTTTAGTAGGCTAGATAAAATCATCAATGAAATATATAACTAATTAGTTGGTTATTGTGACTCATGCTGAAGGGTGAGTGTTGTCATGCACGACTTGTGTGTGTCGGTTTGAGTGTGTATCTGTGTGTGTATGAATGGATGGGTGTGAATGGGGTTAAGCAATATTATCATATGATCCAAGTTATCACTGGAAAGGCTCAAGCGTGTTGCCTTTTTCCGTCACATGGGTACATTATGGGATCTATGCAGAAGAATGGCGATTAAAACCGGTATGTGCTCGTCCCCTTTCCTATCAACCCTGGTGCTGATGACGGGAACAGGTAGGCCACCTCCAGTCCTTGTGGCCATCAATACATTCAGATTTTTAGGATATGCCCAATAAATATGCATGGGCTCAATTTGAAAACAATTGAACTTTGTAAATACAAATCAATCTCATGCATTTTCAATGAAGTTTCCTGAAAATGTGCATTTATTGGTTTCCACAAGAACCAGAGGGTTTCAACTCCTGGGAGGAAATCAATGTTTTTTTAAATTTAACTTGAAAGAGGCACACCTCAGACAAGTCAAATGTCTCCCCTTCCCCCCTTCTCGCATCCTGAGACCACTGTACTAAACGTGAAGTGACATTTTTGAAAGGGCAATTGGGAACATGTAGAAAGATACCAGGGATGTCTGCTCCGGCCCTATTTTAGAAACATAGGGCCCGATATTCAAAGGGCAGTTGCACGGTTTATGGCCCTGTATTTATTTATTTAGCTGCATTTATATATGGCCTGTCACTGGGTCAAAGCTGTTTGCAAACCCCCCTGTTTGATATTGTTTTATTGTAATCAATAGGAAGGGGGGTAATAATACTTGGAAGGTGGGGAGCCGTCACTGGGGAAGGGGGGGGGAGATATTTATATATGTGCGATCTTGTTGTCTTAGCAGTTCATGTATGTTTTATGATTGTTCTTTTGTGGTTTCGGTGTTCATCTTGGTTGTTGTCCTGTTCGATGCCGAGGTATTCTCTGTATACTGTGTAACGGCCTTTGAGAGGGATATTCAAAGTCACTAATACAGTTAGTGCCACTGAATATGCGCAGTTATCTCCCTTACATGCCGCAATGCTAACCACTTAGCATCGGAGCGTGTTGGGAGCATTCCGGGGGGTTGCAGAGGTGCTGACAAGCGATAATGCATGCTGCCTGGTTATTTATTTATTTAAGTTTTCTTATACCGCTTTTTCATTCCAGTCAAAGCGGTTTACATTGTAACTTAAAATCTTCACCTATCTTTAAGGCAAAGGAGCTAACCGAGCATCATGCAATATTGCTGCTGTCCGGTTAGCTAATGCTCTTCCGGCATGTGCGGCAAACCCCGGATATGATCCCAGCATTGAATATCCGGGGTTAGGGATCAGTGGGCCCGACCATGTGCCATAGAGGCACATAGCCTGCCTAATTGAATACCGGGCTTCTAGATGCCCCTGAAGTGGATGCCCGTGTCTGTGTCCACATAGACCTCCCCACTACGAAACCATGGGGCAGGGACATCCATCTAATGCAAGGTTGCATACAGGGATATCCATTGCCATGGCAAAATGAAAACATGAGCCCATATTCCCTGGCAGTGTTTATCAACATGGACATTATAGGGGAGATTAGTGCAGCTCCTTCTCCTCACCTCCACTTGTGTGGCTGACATCATGAGCACATTGCTGATGCCTATTCATGCCTAGAGCAGACATAAACTGTGATAGAGCTCGGGACATCCAGGACACTACTAAAATCGGGCAATGAAAGGATATCTGAGTTCATGGCAATGCCCTGGACATGCGTATACCATGCCCCCATTCTGCCTTGGATGTCCTCGCTCTATGCCCAGCTTCTAAAATGTCTCCGGGGATGTCTCCATGCTCTATGCCCATTTTCAGATGTCCAAAGCACAAATAGGGCTTCTAAAATAACCCTCTTTATGTCACAACTAATATTACAAAAATTGGTTTCTTGTAGGAAATACATTGCAGAAGAACTTCATTCCCCTTACTTATTGTATGGAACTGGCCTTTTTTCTCTTTCTGTGTTGAGCGGATGCATCATTTTAGATCCTCTTGAGCCCTTGCTTTTGCATCAAGCAGAAATAAACAGGATGTAAGGTTATTTTTCACCTCTTAGAAAAACCATTAAATGACAGAGAGAGAACCATTCCATCCCACTCCAAAGACATACTGATTAGCTTATTGAAACCCCTATAGTTCTAAATTCCTATCCTAATGAAAGTGACAAGTATCATATCAGGGTAATTTGCTCAATTTGTTTTATTAACAGCTTAAGGTTAAGCCCAGGTTTGTATAATGTTTTGGTGACATGCAAAATGTCAGCAATCAGAGTATTCCAGCAAAGAAAAATATTATTTTTAAATTAAAGAATGGCGTTTGCTGCTGAGGGAGGTAATTTTGTATTGACTCGCCCACTATAGTGCCACAGGCTCCTGTTTTTGTTGCTCATGTGAGAAACAGCAGTAACATTAAACCCTGTAGCAAGCAGATTAGAACAGAGATGGGTTAATGTTGCCTTAATCCTGTTTATGGTCTTTTAGAAATGCTGAACGTTCCATAGCCCTTCGCAACCTGGAAAAAAGAATTAAGAGGGTCAGTTTTCAGAAAGGCTTATAGATTTATCTGCTGGTAATAAATATATAAGTCCACTATCCACAGTGTCCTGGCATTATCCATATAGCTTCTGAAAATCTATCAGGTTTATTCTGTCCCAGACATAGATCCCCTCTGTACGTCTGGTCTGAGCCGGACGTACAGAGGGGATCGCGATTCTGAGCCCGTGGGGCACGTCTAGCCCCACTGGATCAGAATTATGAATAGTCCTGTACGTGCAAGCTGGGACTGCGATTTAGCCTGGCCTGCACATACAGGACCTTCCCAGCTAACAGTCAAGGCTCTTCAATAGAGCCGCGGCGCTATGGCATCATGTTGCCATGGCACCGCGGCTCCATTGAAGAGCTGCGATGCCAGTCGCCGGACTCCAGTGCTGCATTTCCCACAGCCCGACCCCCGATCTGGCCTACTAAGGCCAGAGTCGGGCTGTGGGGAATGTCTTCAGGACCCTCTACTCTATCCGTGCCCCGGGCTGCCAATCCTGGACATACAGGGAAGTTATTACACCTTGGAGGTGGAATAACGTCTCTGTACAAGTCACTGGCCCTGGACGTATAGGGCCAACATTAGAATTGGCCTTGTACGTCCAGGGCCGGTGACTGCCCAGCGCCTGCCCTACCTCCACCCCCGAGCTACCCCTTCCCCGCTCCCATCTAACTTCCTCACACAGCCGGCAGGGAAGTTAGATGCCAGCGGGGAGCCCACAAATAGCGGCAATGGACGCCCCATTGGGGCATCCATCCCTGCTATTTGTGGCACAGAATAACCCCCTATCTGTATAATGAAAGCGTGGAGGGTGAGCAGAGTGAGGGAGACAACCCAAAACTGTCCATGTAGTGCCTATATTCAGCTGCTGGGGTTAATTTTAGAATTTTAGAAGCCTTATTTATGCTTTGGACATCTGAAAACAGGCCTGGAGATGTCCAAAGCATGGAGATGTCTCCAAAGGCATTTTAGAAGTTGGGTTCAGGTTTGAAAGGAGATATGGCCAGGGTGTTCCTATGAACCTGGATGTCGCTGCCTGATCTCAGAAATGTCCTGGACATCTGGAGTTGCTTCTGAGACAGTGATTGTCAACTCGGTCTTCTGTACCCTTAGTCCAGTTGGGTTTTCAGGGTATCCACAATGAATATGCATGAGAGAGATTGGCATGCACTGCTTCCATTGTATGTGAATCTCATGCATATTCATTGTGGATATCCTCAAAACCTGACTGGCCTGGTGGTACCAGAGAACTGGGTTGAGAACCACTGGTCTAAAGTTATACCTGCTCCAGGCACCTGAAAATTGCTTGTTTTGGCCATAAAACCCAGAGGGTGTAAAGAAGATGACACTCCGCCATCCCCAGTACTCTGCACAATCACAAGGACAGCAACCCCTGGCTTCCTTTGTTTTAGGTCAAGACTCTAACTATTAGGCTATCCCTAGACATCCATCATCTGGGACATTATTCTGGGGATGTTGACGTCCCTGCAGACGTCCATATTGGGCACATCCATGTCTGTGAAATACTGCCTGAGCTTGGACATGCCTGCTGGTTTTTTGTTCTCGGTCTTTCTGGCTTGGACATTCCAGATTGCACTCGGACATCATTTGTAAAATTCCACTTCACCTATTTAGTTTAGGCCTAAACTCGACAGCGGTGGTGGTGGTAAATGATTATATTCGGCACCATTGGCGTGAAGGCATGTTTTACAAAGGCCGTTTATGTGGTTGCAATGATGTCCAAGGGAAAGATCTGCAACTCTGTCAAATTTAGAAGAGAGGGTGAGCTATAAAATCGACATATCTCTGCCCTTCATCATGGACGTACATTTCACATCAAAGGAGGTGGTGCAGGAACCAGCTGCTTCTGCCTCCCTACAAAAGGAAGTCTGCATCAGAGGGGTGGAAGCATAAACAACATGCAGGAGGTTTTGGTAAACATTATTTATTTGGCTGTTTTTCTATACTGCTATTTCTCCAATTCTAAGCAGTTTACATAATAACAATGGGGTCAACAGGGCTTTACATAGAACCATGTTAATTTCTGTTCTTTATAAGGTTATATTAACTGCAGAATATTGTGACATAGAACTATATTACATTCAATTGAGTAGGTAATTGTGGGGAGTTTCTTAGGTTGTGGAGGTCCATTCAGATGAAGTGTTAAGTTGGGTGCGTAGAGTGTCCAAGTATGTAAAGAGCCATGCGAAGGTCCATTCAGTTCAAGTGATTGTTGGGTGAATATGTTGGGTCTGTAAAGTCCCTGCATGTCCCAGATAGGGAAAAAGTGTCAGCAATGGGAGTGTGAGCAGGCAGTATCAGGAATGAGATTTGTCTAAGGCTTTGACCCAAGAATGGCAGCTTTTTATTCTATTTATTTATTTATTTACATTCTCTTATATACTGTGCTGTTCTGCATCAGTGTGGTTTATATTGAACAAACTGAAATTACATTGAACAGGGCATTATAACTTGGAGATAACTATTTTACAGGGAACATGGGCTATGGAGGGTTAAGTGCCCAAGACCACAAGGAGCACTTGTGGAACTAGAAACCCTAGTCCTTCCGGCCCAAGGTTGCTGTCCTCAAGTGGGATTTGAACCCTCAACCTTCTGTCCTGAAGTACCTTGCCCCAACCACTAGGCCACTCCTCCACTCCACTAGGCCACTTCTCCATTCTAAGTTTAAGTTGGTTCTGAAATCCTGGTATTTTATGCAAGCTTGTGGCACAAAGTAAGCCACTTTCTCCAGGAACAAGCAGGAAGACAGTCCTCACATATCTTGCAGAAGCATCCCCCCAATTTTCAAAGAAAGCCTTTGGGAGATGTCACCATGCATGCGTGGTCCCCTTCCCACCCAAGGGTGCCATCTTGCTCAGTACCTGGAAAAAGTTGATTTTTTTTTTCTCTCCGAGTTTCATACTTACCTCCGGTATTGCAGGGGTACTCTTCCCACCGGCCGAACTTGTTGCCTCGGAGTCGAGTTCGGTCCCCTTTGTAGTCTTTTTGTTCTTTTCTTTCCTGATGTCTTAGTGCCTTTTTTCCCCACTGGCAGCACGGAGAATCTTTGACCTCACATGGGTACTTTTTTCCACCCATGGCTACCAATGGCTTTAAGAAGTGTGATCGGTGCTCTAAAATTGTCTGACTGACACACATGACTGTTGTCTCTGCTGCCTTGGGCTGGACCATGACCTGGTGGCCTGCGGTCTCTGCAATAAGATGTCCAGTAAGGCCCTAAAGAGCTGCCAGCAGCAGCACAATAATTTTTTTCCCTCCTGAGTCCCCGGTGCCTCTGAATGCCAGGGCCTCGTCTGAGGCCCCGACATCTCGGATGGAACCTTCCAAGCCCGAGCTTTGTCATGGGTTCTCAGAAAGGGGGTTTCCCTCAATGGAACCCAGGAAGAAGAAGCAGCCCTCGAAGGCGGCATCCTTGGATGGTTCTGACTGGCCGAGTACTCCCCAGGCCCGATACCGCAGTCCGAGGTGTTTGTTCGAGGTGTCTGAGAAGGAGTGGCCTGCGAAGGTCCCCCGGAGAGATCCAACCGTGGACTGGCCTATGTCCTCAGACAGTATCCTCATCGAGGATGCCCCTTCGGAAGAGCTGGCATCGAGCCTGAGTCTCTCGGTGCCTGCGCCGAAGGCTGTGGAGCCTTCTGGTCTGGAGTCCAGAATGGCGGCCCTGGAGCACAGTTTGTCTGCCTTAATGGACCAGCAGCGGGTGCTGTTGTCTGGCTGTCTGGCTCATCAGCCCCAACCACTGGGCCCTCGACGTCTAAGATGTCCTCGGAGGAAGAGCTGATCCTCGGCCGAGGTCACGATCCGAGTCCTGCTCGACTGGACTGTGATCATCCCCAGCAAGTTTGCTGGGCACCAGCCACAGGGCATCGGGGGGCCCTGAGGCCCGCGGAGCAGCCCTCCAATGAGTCTTTGACAGGCTACTCCGAGTGGGAGACGGAGGACAAGGAGTACCCCAATACCCGTTGCCACCACAACGTCCCATCGGACTCTCCGGTCTTGGAGCCTCGATGGCGTTCCCCCGCCTGAGGACATGGGCTTCCTTGATTTTGTCAAGGACATATCTAAGGCCCTGGTGTTCCTGACAGAGTCGGAAGAGGACCCTCGGGCAGATGAGTTGGAAATCCTCCAGTACAAGGCCCCTCCGCGGGAATTGCTAACAGAGCCTATTCCTCCCATCCTGGAACAACTAATGCTCCGAATGTGGAAGACACCAGCTTCAGTGCCAGTGGTAAGCAAATGGCTTGACTCGATGTATCGAGTCCACAGGAGCCCGGGTTTTCAAGTCACAGCTGCCTCAAAACTCCATGGTGATGGAGTCGGCCAAGCATCGGCTGAGAAGCCACAAGGCGCACTATTCGGTGCCCCCCGGCAGGGAGGCCCACACCCTGGATGCTCTTTGCAAAAAGTGCTACCAGGGCTCAATGCTCATTGGCTGCACCCAGGCCTACCAGTTCTACATAGGCATGTACCTGAGAGACCTGGCGAAGGAACTCTATGGGTACTCAGCTGGTCTCTCCGAGGAACCCTTGCAGCAGTTCAGGAACATGGCTAAAGCTGTCCGTGAATGCTCCAAATTCATGTCTTGAGCAGCCTATGACAGGTTCGAGTCGGTGGCTCGAGTAGGGGCATTTGGTATCATTGCACACCACTAAGCATGGCTACAGTTGTCCGACCTTGAGCAGTGGGTTCAGGACAAATTGGTTGATGTCCCCTGCCAAGAAGAGAACCTCTTTGGCAAACCCATGACCGAGAAGGCTGCCAAGTTGGAGACCGAGTTCATGATTGTGACCAGGCTCTCCAAAAAGATCACTGCCCCTCCCTGTTGGAAGGGCTTGGGTAAAAAGCCCTTCTACCCGAGGAAAGGAGCTGCTTACAGAAACTACCCACCTTATCAGGCCTCCCCAGCTCCCCAACAGGGTCAGTAGGCCAAGGAACATGGGCATGGCTCATGTAAGCAGAAAGATCCAAAACCCCAGGCACTGGCTCCAGCCCAGAAAGGAGGGAGTTTTTGACTTCTTGAGCACAGCTATCTACCCCAAGGATATCAGCAGCCCACAGGTGGACATCTGGCCCTCTATGCCCAGAGATGGGTGCCCATCACCACTGATTCCTGGGTACTAAGGGTAGTCAGGGAGGATTACCTCCTCCACCTGACTCGGACATCTCCCCCTTATTTCCTGGGAGAGCCCCTCAGGTCTCCCCTCCACCAGGACCACCTTCTGAAGGAGTTGACAAGTCTTCTCGAAAGCAAACAGGTGGAACCAGTACCCCACCATCTCAAGGGCAAGGGGTTCTACTCCAGGTACTTCCTCATGCCAAAAAGAACAGCGGGCCTAAGGCCCATCCTTGACCTTTGCAATTTCAACAAATTCCTGGTGAGGGAGAAGTTCAAGATACTCTCCCTTGGAACACTGCTACCCTACCTCCAGCAGGGAGGCTGGCTATGCTCCTTAGACCTCAAGGATGCTTATACCCACATTCTCATCCACCCCAACCACAGGCAGTACCTGCAGTTCGTAGTGGAGGGCAGGCATTTTCAATACGGGGTACTCCCCTTCGACCTAGCCTCGGCCCCAAGAGTTTTCACAAAATGCCTGGCAGTCATGGCTGCTGGCTCCAGGAGGTCTTTGTATTTCCCTACCTGGACGACTGGCTTATAAAGGGAGGCACAGCCTCAGAGGTGCAGCAGGCCACTGTATGCACCATCCAGGTTCTGCAGCACTTGGGGTTTGTTATAAAGTACCCCAAGTCTCACATCCTCCCGACAGTGTCACAAGTTCATTGGGGCAAAGATCGACACTCTCCAGTCAAAGACTTTCTTGCCCAGGGACCAAGCAAATCGTCTCAGGACTCTGGCTCGGGACATTTGATTGTAGGATAAGGTGGTATACAAGTATGTCTAAATAAATAAATACAGTGCCGCCCCTCTGTGTCTGGCTTCTCCTGCGCTTCCTTGGGCACATGGCCTCCACAGTCCACATCGCCCCCGATGCTTGCCTCCACATGAGAGCAGAGCAGTGGTGTCTCCGGGCCCATTGGTTTCAGGCCATGGGCCTCCTCTGAGACGGTTTCTGTGACCCGCCAACTGGCAGCTTCTCTGGTTTGGTGGCAGTCTCCCCAGAATCTTGAGGCGGGCATGCCTTTTCAGGCCCCAAGCCCCTCAAGCGTCCTCACCACACATTCCTCCCTGCTTGGATGGGGATCCCACTGTGGAGATCTCCACAATCAGGACAACTGGTCACCAGATGAGAGACCCAGAAGATCATCCATACCTGGAGCTCCGAGCCATACACTTAGCCCTGATGTTTTTTTGTCACCACCTGCATCACCAACCGATGCTGGTCCAGATGGACAACCAGGTGGCAATGTTCTACGTGAACAAACAGGGTAGCACGGGATCTTGTGCCCTTTGCTGGGAGGCACTGATCCTCTGCAATCCAACAGGGTATCCCACAGTGTACCCGCCAGGTCAGGACAAGCTGCTGGCCAACAGTCTCAGCAGAGTCCTCCAGCTTGCATGAGTGGCATCTGGACCCCAGGGTAGCCAGTGGACTTTTCCAGCTCTGCGGGGTACCCATGATGTACCTGTTCACCAGCCCAGACAATTTTGTTGCCCCGCTTCTGTTTCTGGCAGTCCCACCCCTCCAGTGTGACTGCAGACGCGTTCCTGGTCTCATAGGCGGAAGGCCTCGTGTATGCCTTCCCTCCTACACTGCTGATCGCCAAGACCTTGTTCAGGATCCTCCGCGACAGGTCTTCGCTCATCCTGATAGCCCCTTGCTGGCTCAGGCAACCGTGGTTCCCGCTGCTCCTGCAGTTAATGGTGGAGACCCCCCCATCTCCCTGGGGACCACCCCAGGACTCCTATATCAGGGGGGGTGCGCGCTCCTGCACCCCAGCCTGGGGTCCCTGTCGCTGACAGCCTCTCTGCTGAAAGGGTGACTCTGGCCCCTTTCAACCTCCCGGTTGAGGTGGAAGACATTCTGCTGACGTCTCGCAAGGCCCATACTAGGAAGGCATATACCCTCAAATGGTGCAGGTTCTGTTAGGTTCAGCCCCGTGTTTGGCGCACCATTTTCCTATCTGGTGGCTCTGGTGCTACAGTACCTTCTCCACCTCTCTGTCCGGGCTCAAATCTAACTCCGTCCGAGTGCACCTTAGTGCAGTGGCGGCGCACCACCATCGGGTGGATGGTAAGCCCCTCTTGGCCCAACTGTTGGTGACCCGTTTCCTTCGGGGCCTACTCTTGATGTTGGGGCAGCTCACCTGCCCGCTCTTCGAACTTCTGGCTACCTACCACCTCCGCTGCCTCTCTTGGAAGGTGGCTTTCCTGGTCACGCTCCCCTCCCCTCACAGAATTAGCGAGCTTCAGGCCCTGGTGGCAAAGGCGCCCTATACCAGGTTCTACAAGAACAGAGTAGTGCTTCACACGCACCCTGAATTCCTGCCTGCCCTCTATTACGAACCAGGAAATGGTGCTCCCTATCTTCTTTCCAAGACCTCACTCCATTCGGGCAGAGACAATCCTCCACACCTTGGACTGTAAGAGGGCTTTGTCCTTCTAAATCCAACACACTTAGGTCCACCACAGAGCCTCTCAGCTTTTTATCTCCTACGACCCCAGTAGGTTGGGGGAGGCGGTGACCAAGCATACACTGTCCACATGGGTGATAGACTGTATCACCCTCGCTTATGAGCAGGCAAGGCTCCTGCTGGAAGGCCGCTTCATGGTGCACCGTGTTGGGGCCATGGCGGCTTCGGTGGTAAACTTGCACTCCATCCTGATGGTGGACATCTGCTGGGCCACCACCTGGTCTTCAGTCCATACCTTCGCAGCCCATTACTGCCTGGAAAGAGTCCTGACGGGACAGTGCCTTCGGCCAGGCTGTGCTCTGTAACCTTTTCGAGGTTTAAGCAACTCCAACCCTCCGACCCTTCTATGTTCAGGTTACCGGAGTGCTGGTTCATCAGACACAGGGGTCCTACTGTGGTCTGTGTACACAGACTAAATTGCTGCTGCTTACGGCTGCCCATGAGGGAGCCCCTATTTTTTGCTATGGGCTTTCGGTAGCCTTTAGCTGGGGAGTCCCATATGTGAGAACTGATTTCCTGCTTGTTCCCAGAGAAAGTGTAGTTACTCACCTGTAACAGGTGTTCTCCGGGGACAGCAGGAATCAGTCCTCACAACCCTCCCTTCTCCCCTTGGAGTTGCTCCTTTACCATCTTTTACTTTTGTCGTCTTTTAGCTATGTCATCTGACTGAGCAAGATGGCACCCTTGGGCAGGAAAGGGACCACGCATTTGTGGTGGCATCTCCCAAAGGCTTTCTTTGAAAGCTGGGAAGATGCTTCTGCGAGGGCTCCATTGGTGCCAATGTCACCCATATGTGAGGACTGATTCCTGTTGTCCCTGGAGAACACCTATTACAGGTGAGTAACTACGCTTTTTCAGTCTTCCTTGGGGATGTCACAGCTTGGCCTGCTGCCATTTGAAGCAAACCTATCCTTATCTTACACTCTTATGAATTTATGGTTTTGCGCATTGCCTTGTTGTTTTGTTAGCAAAAGGTGGCTAATCAAATGGCATCAACATAAACATGAGCACGGGGCTTTTACCAGATCTTTAGACCTTTTGGGGAAAAAACGTCCACAGGGCATTTTCTATGACTGTGTATTTTGTACTTTTTCTGTAACCAACGTATGCCTGATCTTTGAATCTGGCCTTTTATAGCAGATGGACAAACGCTAGAGGCCATAAGCTGTAATTGTCACAGGAGAAAGATAAATGGAGTCTGAGGTATTTTTCAAGAGCTTAGGTGTCAATTTTCAAAGGGTTTAGGCTTCTGCCTTTGAGAGCTAGTCTCCTAACTAGCCTCTTTGAAAATTTACTAGAGCTGAGACCCTACATTTACTGATCAAAACTTCATTAAACTCCTAAATTTAGGAGCCTAAAAAGTGGGTGGCAGCAGGGGTGGCTTTAAGGCAGGAAAAAAAGTTCGGAGCTTAGCACTAATTTTCAGCACTAGGTATCTAAATTTGACTCCTAAATCTAGGCAAATGAATAAGAAGGTAGGGGGAGCTATTCAGCAGTAGTGGTTAGCACTTGTACATGCTCCTGAACTTTATACCCAGATATTTAATACCAGCACAATATCCGGCCACCGGCATTGAATATCTGGGTTGGCCAGACAGTGCCGCAGCTGATCGAGCAGTGGGAATATTCAGCCGTTGCCCAGTTATCTACAGTGGTGAAAGTTAGGCGAGCCTTTCAGGTGCTTAACCTTTGCCGCTGTGGGATAAGCTATCTAGCAGCTGAATATCACGGCTAGCTGGTTATTCCCTGTGTGCCGCCTCCGTTCTGCCCCTGGAATTTCCCGATACTAGCCAGGAGCATTGGAGTATTTTGCGGTGGCAATCATGGATCTTCAGCGGCAGCCTGTTCGTGAATGGGGCCCTACATGTGCAGTTCCACTGTAAAATCGGAACTGTGATGTCATCTTTTGGCCCACCCAAACTACACCTGGCGCAGCTACGCGTGTAAATACTTGCTTTCTGAAATCACCATTTGCAAGTGTATGCAATCTACAGGACTGTGCCAAGCCAGAAATGCGCCCTGTCTGACTAATGAATCTGCTGCTCCTTCTCCACCAAGCCATGCTCAGTAACTCACTCGCTTTGAGCTTCCCGGAAGCCTGGTGATGGAAGAAATGTTCAAATATATTTATTGATTTCTTTTGATTTTAGCACAGCCTAATTTAATAACGACAATAGATAATTTATTTCATTATCCAATATACGAAGTGCGGCTGATAAGTCTCTGGCCTTGTAAAGCAGCAAAGCTATGGGCACGCTTCAGTTCCAAAGGTCCAAATAATCTCTCTGCAGTTTCCTTTTATTTGGTGCCAAATAAAACAAAACCGCAGCGAGATCATTCGGACCTCCGGAAATGAAGTGTGCCCATAGCTTTGTTTCATTACGAGGCCAGAGACTTATCAGCCCCCCTCATAGACAGAGAAGAGTATGTAATAAGCATTTCTGTGAATAACACTCTAAACATACAGATCAGAATTGGAAGAATATGGTGGCTTTTAGATTGTATATTTTACTTTTTCTTTTTGACATAGAAAATGCTGTTTCTCTTTGAAAATATGCATAAAGTACTGATGCCAGAAGGGCTGGTGCATTTTGAATACCCTGATGGGATAGGAGGCATCTACAGGGTGGGGCATAATAAATAAACCTTTCGTTTCTTTACATTTTTACAGTGATGGGAAGGAGCAGTGTGGGGCCCAGGTCAGGGCTGGTGGCTGCTAAATAGAAGGAAAATAAAATGAAACAAATGGGAAATGTCATTTTTATTTTTATGATTTTAATTTTATTTATTTAAAAACTTGTATATACCACCATATGCACATGGCACTGAAGGTGATTCACGACATGTTAGATAGTCACAGAACCCTAGATAACAGCACACTATAAATTTCTTGGCGCATCCCTACCAAACAAGCTGTACTGTGGTAGCCCATATATGCTTTCTAGGGGAGAGCAGGCAAAACATTTCATATTGTTTCATTTTCTGATAAAAGTACTAATACATTTGTTTTCATCATGTCCAGATTTTCACCAATTCTTTTTTCTTTTGTTTTGTTTTGTTTTAAGTGTCATCAAGTCGATGCTGACTCCTGGCAACCCAGCAGCACTTGGGTTTTCTTAGCAAGGTATGGTAGGTCTTTTCTTCCCAGGCAGCGGAGGCTGCAGTGACTTTACCAAGGTCACAAGGAGTGCCAGTAGAAATCAAAACCTAATTTCTTGGGTGTTAGGCTAGTGCACCCTGTTATGCAACTGTGCTATTCATGCATACACAATAGCGCATGCTTTTCATGTATTAGGGCACACTATTGCATAGTAGGATGCAATATTTGCCATCAGTACACACTATTGACAAAAAGCCGGAAGTGATGAAATGCTGTCGTTTTTCTCTATTGGCATTTCCCTATTTCATTTCAAATGAATGCACATACCTAATTCTTTCATCCGAGCTGAGGGTTAGGTTTCAGTTAGAGCAATCTCTGTAGGTTAACTTGGTTAATGTTTTGAAATTGTCTCTTCGTGGCCAGTGCTGCATTTGCAGAAATGCTGTAGTCAAAAATGGCCTGAGCCAAATGTTATCTGATCTGCCATCAGCACATTTAGCAGTTTTGTAATATTACTATACAATAGACAACGCAATCAGCTCATTAACTAAAGTATCATCCAAAGGATATATGTACCTGACACACCAGTCTGTCTTATTTATTTATTTATTTATTTATTACAATTTCTTATATACCGCGCTATTTAGCATCAGCGCGGTTTACATTATAACTTAATGACCATAACACAAGCTGTCAGGTTTTACATCGAACAGGAGTACAAACTTGGATAACAGGGTCTTGCATCACGCCAGCGCATTGTAATAAGTGGGTGATTCAGATCCAGTTCAAACATTTTCCAGCACTGAGTGCACCTTGTTTCACTATACAAATGATAAATATTAGCAATAGTTCTGGAAATTTCAATAAAGCATTTGAACATATTTCAAGAAAGTTGGTACGTAGGCATGCACAATACTGGTGCAAGCTCCACAATATTCAAGGCTGTCCATTCACAACAACTTTTGTTTAGGTGCTGCCAAGTCAATGGTGACCCAGCAGCCCCTGGGTTTTCCTGGCAAGGTGTAATTGGAAGTAGATTGGCCAGGCAATGGAGAGTAAAGTGGCTTGCCTAAGATCACAGGGAGGGCCAGTGGGAATCAAACACTGATGGGTAGTAGGTCACTTCTCTAACCACTAGACTACTCATCCACAGCACTATACTAGTCCAATAATTGCCACATCTGCTGCAATACACCCAGTCTACTAATCTGTTTTGCTGCTTGATATTCATATTTTTGTAACATACATACATAATTCCACCAGGAAGGACTATTTACCTACTAGCGCCTTTTCAATTAAAATTAACTGAAGTGTTAGCAATATTAGTAAACCAAACAGTTTCTTCTGAGCACTAGTAAGAGCCATCTCCAATGCTAAATATTTAGGGAGCTGGTTACTAGTGTGTACTAACATTAACATAGGTTAATAACTAGATTCTATTGGATAACATGGGACCTGCACTAAAGTAACATACATTAATGGTGAATTAACATGCATTAACATTAATGCACCTTAGTAACTAGACTCCTTAAAGATTGACATTATCAGATTTACCTCAGTAGCCAAATGAACTTTTTTTTTTTTTTACTATAGGACTATAATTTCCATCCAAAATGCCTGGATAATGGGACATGTGAAAATTCTCCCTAATTCCAGCCTTCCAAAATTTCCAGGGAATCTAGGCAGTTCCATACTTGAGGAAAACTGGGTAGGGCTGACCAGAACTGATGAGTGGTTTGATTTGGTCTAAAATATCCCTCAGTCCAAAGATTCCTTCAAAAATTTCAAAGACAGATCCACAAGTTCACAAATCCTACAGGCAATGTTTTTAAAAACACAAAGCAAATTTTTTTTCATCTGTTTTGGATTTCTTCAAACAAATTTGACAAACCTTTGAAAATGTTTTCAGATGTTGCTAATTACTTGATGAGCC
Source organism: Ichthyophis bannanicus (assembly GCA_033557465.1). NCBI lineage: Eukaryota > Metazoa > Chordata > Amphibia > Gymnophiona > Ichthyophiidae > Ichthyophis > Ichthyophis bannanicus. The sequence continues at coordinate 68,649,104 of CM066049.1, forward strand.
TATCTTCAAGAAGGTTACCTATTTCTAACTTCACCGCACACAGTGATTGATTTATCTGTTTGAGCAAACGATTTTCATATAAGAAAATCCTTCAGCCATCCCATCTTACTATTTTCCTTGTCCCAGGTCTGGAGAGCAGGCGACCTGAAGTTAGTCCCGTTTCTGGGACCAGATTTCCTAAAACCACTGTGATGGCCAAATAGCTACTGAGTTTCCCAGCATTGCAGCTTTTGAGTTCATCATGACTCAGGAGGTACTGTCTTTATCACTGATGGGGATCTTGCAAATCTGCCAAGCTATAATGCTTCTGAATCCACAGGGGACCATTTTGGTTAGAGGTTTAAAAGATTCAGCATTACTTACCTGAAAAAAGGTCCTGTCATCTCTTTAGAAACAAAATGGGGGGGGGGGGGAGGGGGTAGTGGGATTGTGGGAAAGGAATGTGTTCCTAAGAGATGCCCACACAAATGTACTGGAGAAGGATTAAGAATCCTCGTTAGGAAAGACACTTTTTTTTCTTCATTTTTGGAAGGACTTTAAAACAAATGGGTTCTTTAACTAAAGCCTGTTAAGTGGTCAATGTGTGTTTTAGCAAGTAGTAATGGCCTGCAATAACTGTTACCATGCAGGCCTGACAGCTATCAGCTGCTAAAATGTGTGTCAATGGTGAATGGACAGTTAGTGTGAGGGTCCATATCATATGCTGTTAATGTGGAAATTAGCATGAGGGCACCTAGCAAAACCTCCATGGTGGTGTTAGGTGCGCCTGGGTTAATTATGCCATGTGTTAGCCTACCCCTTTTGGAATAATTACCAAGAACATGCTACCCACCCCCCCAATAGCATGCTAGTTTTCATCCTAAACGTGTGATAAGTGCAAAATCCTAACAAGTGTTACAAAAAGGGCCCCAAAATATGCATAATTATCTTTTACAGTAATTAGCATTTATCAAGTTAGCTTAAGACAATCTAATTACAATGCAGTATTAGATATTATCTTGCACTTAATTACAGCTACTAGAAATAGATAAACTTGTAATAGCAAACTTCTCAAATGCTAAATACTTTATTTTTCTTATTGTGCAATTATCTTTGCCCTGAAAGTCTGTATCCTTGTGGTAGTGTGGCATATGGTAGGAAGGGGTTTTCTTTAAAACACAGGCCAGACAGCAGTTCAGAGAAAACAAAAGTAGTTTTTATTCCTGTCTCAGCTTGTTAAACCTTCCTAAAACAAAACCCAGAAGAGACAGTGATTCAGGGAAAACAAAATCTGCTTCTGTCCCAGCTTGTTAAACCTCCACAAGCTGGTTCTCCCAGCCTTTCCACCAGTCCCAGTCAAAGTTCCTACCTCAGAACTTCTTTGCATGGCTTGTCTTGGAAGGACTTCTTGCTCCACAGGCCCCTCTCTCTCCTGCAGCCTGCTGAGTTCTTAACATTTCCCGTGAGCCACACGCCCTCCCAGCCCTGAAATCTAGGCTGCAGACTTTCTTAAAAGGGACTGTTGATACTCCCTTTGGAGAGGAATGGGTAATATTCTATAGACTACATGACAATCACAAAATGATTTCCTATTTTGCCTGATGGAAATCATTTCATGATACAGGCCTTCATAGGGAAAATATTTCTTGTTAGTCTGTGTTAGAGTAGAAACTAGCAAATGCATATTTTGGGGCCCTTTCACTAAAGTGCATTGTGATTTTGCACCCAACACAATAGCCTGCAACACCACTGCATTAACTCTCAGAAGCATGGATAACATGTACCTGTCAGATCTCCAGGAACAAGCAGGAATGTAGTCTTCACATATGGGTATTGTCGGTACCGATGGAGCCTGCGCGGGAACGCTCACCAGCGTCCAATTAGAAAGCTTTTGGGAGCGTCATACATTGCCTGCGTGCTGCCTTCCCACCTTCCCAACTGCCTCTCTCCAGTTCTTCATTTTCCGCGGAGCCAGCAGGTTGTTTTCCTGTCACTGCAGAAATTATCCCATATTTTTTTTTCATTCTTTTTTGTGGTAGCGTCTGCCTTCCTTGACGTTATACCGGTACCGCCGGTTCTTTCTTTCTTTCTTAAAAAAAAAAAAAGAAAAGAAAATTTGTAATCTTTTTTCTAGACTTTCTAGTCTTTTCTGTCGGGTGCCACACGCCATTTTGGGCAGTAGGCCCAACTTTTCCTTCATTTGTTACCGGAGGATGTAGTAAAGGCTGTTAGTGTAGCTGGGTTTAAAAAAGGATTGGACAAGTTCCTGGAGGAAAGGTCCATAAACCATTATTAAGAAGGGACCCAGTATATCAATGCTTGACCCAGTACAAGCATTGCGGAACCGGTGTCTTTTGGGGAAACTGCTAGGTACGTATGACCTAGATTGGCCACTGTTGGAAATAGGATACCGGGCTTGATGGACCTTGGTCTGACCCAGTATGGCATATCTTATGTTCTTATGTTCAGAATGGAAAAACCCGCCTCGGGTTTTAAAAAGTGTTCCAAGTGTGGCGGTACCATCTCCATCACCGACACCCACGAGTGGTGCCTTAAATATTTAGGTCCTGACCACTCCATATCGGAGTGTGTTGCCTGTGGGATGATGTCGAAGAGGGGTCGGCAAAACCAAGCTGCTAAGCTTAGCACTCTTTTTCCCTCCGATGCAGCATCCGTGGCATCGACTTCTTCTAGGGCTTCATCTTCCTCCCATGGATCTCAGGTAACCAAACATAAATCTGGCCGGTCCTCAAAGAGTATATCTCCTTCCAAGCATCGAGATGCCTCTGGCATTGCCCTTGAGGGACTTGAACCGGCAAAATTGCTCCTGCGGGAGGCTTCGGCTTCCAAATCACTATCGGGGCTCCAGGATGTTCTCGAGGCCTCATCCTCGGCAGAACTACTGGTGCCATGCTCTGGGGTACCAGCCGCTTTGTCCAGTACCGATACCCAGGCATCGACAGTGTCAATAAACCAGAGGTTCTTGGCTATTGAACGCAGTCTGGCGGCTCTCCTTGCGGCTTCAGTGCCTTCGGGACCGCTTCAGATGGTTCAACCAGTATCGACACCAGCTCCAGCACCAATACAGGTACCGACAGCATCGACATCGGCGACTGTGTTACCGACACAGAGTCATGCTGTTTCCTCCGGTATCGACAGGCTGGTACCAGACATCTCCGGTACCGACTTCAATCGCTACCGGTATCTTGCTTTACAAGAGCACCCGGACAGGAGATATTTTGAATCCTCCGATGAGTCTGAGGATTCTGACAGCTCTGTCGGTACAGGAGTAATTCTCTCTGAGGAGGCTTCCTCTCCTAAACGTAGGATGTCTCCTCCAGAGGATATATCCTTTCAGGATTTCATCCGGGAGGTGGCCAGGGGTCTTTCCATCACAGTGGCTCCTGAAGCAGAGCCCAGAGCAAAGGAATTGGAGATTTTGCAATATCCTAAAGCTCCCAAAGAGGCAGCCACTTTGCCTATTCATGAGATCTAGCATGATCTCATGCTAAGAATGTGGGAAACACCTCTTACCACCTCTCCTCATTCTCGTAGGCTTGATACCATGTATTGAGTACCTCCTTTCCTTGATTTCAAAAAACTCAGCTACCACACCACTCCATGGTAGTGGAATCAGCTATGAGAAGGATCAAGAGTGCAAAAAGACATGCATCTAATCCCCCAGGACGTGAATGTAGGACTCTTGATGCCTTTGGGCATCGAACCTTCCAGGCTTCTATGCTTTCTGCCAGGATTAGTTCCTACATTCTATATATGGGAATGTTCCTTAAGGAGTTTACAGGAGATCTAGAGCTTATGAGCCCTCTCCTTCCTGATAAGAGGCAAGATTATCTTACACTTGTCAAACATGCCCAGGATGTTTCCAAGTTTGTTAATCGTGCAGCTTTTGACTGCTTTGAGTGCATAAGCAGAACCTCTGCCATTGCCATAGGTGCTCGTAGGATTGCCTGGCTCCAGGCATCTGACTTAGAACTCTGAGTACAGGACAAACTGGGGAATATCCCTTGTACAGGCGAAATTCTCTTTGGCAAAAATTGGCAAGAGAAAGCTAATGAGCTGGATGCTGCTAACACCACTTTGGATAGACTATCCAAGTCTACAGCTGATCCTGCAAGGAGAAAATCCTACAAGAAACCATTCTTCTCTAAAAAGAAGAGGTTTTACCCCTCCTATACCCAGCAGGGTAATCCTGCAAGTCAGTCTGCCTGAAAGGGACAGCAGCCACCAAAACAAAGGAAATCTAAGTCTGCTAAGCCTCAACCGGCCCAGCAGACTCAGCCTCCACAGGGGCTTTGACTCCATTCTAGAGAACGTGGCCTTCCTGGCCCTCAACGGGCCAGAGCCCTCCACCATTACAGGAAGATTGAGTCATTTTGCCCCCAGATGGGAGCAAATAACAGCAGAAGAATGGACTCTCTCCATTGTAAAGGAGGGGTACAAGCTTCATTTCCTCAACATGCCCCCTCCTACAGTTGTAAGAGGGTTCAATTCTCAGACTTCACTCGAAAATCAGTTGTCAAGAGGTCAATTTACTAATTGCCCAGGGGGCTATAGAAGACGTACCCATTTCCCAACAGGGTACGGGGTTTTACTCCCCCTATTTCCTTATTCCAAAGAAAACAGGGGGACACAGACCCATTTTAGACCTCAGAGAATTGAACAAATTCCTGTTCAAAGAGAAGTTCAAGATGGTTTCTCTAGGAACTCTTCTGCCATACCTTCAGAGTCAGGATTGGCTTTGTTCTCTAGATCTCAAGGATGCGTACACCCATGTTCTCATCCATCCAACTCACCGAAGATTCCTTCGGTTTCTATGTCAGGGGAAGCACTACCAGTACAAGGTTCTTCCTTTTGGCCTGGCCTCAGCACCAAGGGTGTTTACGAAATGCATGGCTGTAGTGGCAGCATTTCTTCGCACTCTAGGAATATTCGTCTTCCCCTACTTAGACGACTGGCTCATTCGAGCCCCATCAGAGTCAGAGGCCAGAATTTCCCTATCTTGCACAATGTGTATCCTTCAGTATTTGGGACTGGTTATAAACATCCCAATATCCAACCTAACTCCCACTCAATCTCTAGAGTTTATAGGAGCCATGCTGGATACCAGGAAAGCAAGGGCCTATCTCCCACAGCCCCGCTGCTTTCGCATTGTGCAGTTGGCTTCCCAAGCAGTGTTAAAACCTCATCTCACTGCTTGGGAAATGTTACAATTGCTAGGCCACATGGCTTCTACCTTGCATGTGGTTCCCTATGCTTGCCTCCATATGAGAGCAGCCCAATGGACTCTATCCACTCAGGCAGCCTGATGCTTGAGTCCACTATCAGACAAAATAGCAAACTCAAGTCACCTTATTTTGTCCCTACAATGGTGGCAGTCAACCCAAAACCTGTTGGTGGGGTCCCCTTTCCAACAACCCCCACCCCAGGTCACTCTAACAACAGACGCCTCACATGTGGGTTGGGGAGCTCACCTGCAAAATCTCTCTACCCAAGGCACCTGGACTCCACAGGAGACCCATCTACACATCAGTCTCTTGGAACTCAGAGCAATCTTCCTTGCTGTTTCAGCGTTCCACACCCAGCTGAGCTACAAGACAGTCCTAATCAAGTAGCCATGTTCTATCTGAACAAGCAGGGAAGAACAGGCTCTCTGTCGCTTTGCAACAAAGCTTTTCGACTATGGGCCCTCGCCAGAGAGCATCAAATTCATCTACTTGCAGTATATCTGCCAGGCATTCAAAACTCTTGGGCAGACACTCAGTCGAGTTCAGCTTCCACATGAGTGGTCTCTTCGTGCAGACCAGGTAGCAAAGATTTTTCATATTTGGGGAACTCCGGACATAGACCTCTTTGCAAGTTGAATGCCAAACTTCCCCGATTCTGTTCCAGAATTCCGGCTCAGGGTTCTCGGGCCACGGATGCTTTCCTCCTCCATTGGGGTCAGGACTTCCTATATGCCTTTCCACCCATTCCCCCAATTCCCAAAACCCTATTCAAGCTTCAGAGAGACAAAGGCCATATGATTCTCATAGCTCCACATTGGCCACGGCAGGTGTGGTACCCTCTGCTCATACATCTCTCTCAAGCTCCATCTCTGGAGTTAGGATCTGCTCCAGATCTCCTCTCTCAGGAGGACGGGAAGTTGTGGCATCCCAATCCCCACTCCCTGCATCTCAGGGCCTGGTTGCTGAGGGCCTAGACCTTCATGGTCTTAACCTGTCTCAACAAGTAAGGGATATCGTTTGTGCTTCTAGAAAGCCTTCCACAAGACGCTCTTATGCTTTCAAGTGGAAAAGGTTTTCCATATGGTGTTCGCAGAAGGGTCTTGACCCCCTGGCGATACCTCTGGAATCATTATTAGAATATCTCCTTCATTTGTCTGGTGCAGGACTAAGGACTAACTCAGTACGAGTCCATTTAAATGCTATTTCAGCTTCTTTCAAGCCTTTAAATGGACAACCTATTTCCTCTCATTCTCTCATAGCGAGATTTATGAGAGGCCTCCTTCTAACTAAGTCTCCCATTAGGCCACCACCGGTAGCATGGGACCTAAATCTGGTTCTTGGACAGCTCATGAAGCCACCTTTTGAACCTCTAGCTACTACTTCCTTGAAATTCCTTTCCTGGAAGGTTGTCTTTCTCATTGCAATCACATCAGCACGTCGCATTAGTGAATTGCAAGCATTAGTGGCTGATCCTCTTTATACAAGGTTCCATCATGATAAGGTAGTCCTTAGGACTCATCCACACTTTATGCCAAAGGTGGTCTCACCTTTTCATTTAAACCAAGCAGTTTACCTGCCTGTATTTTTTCCAAGGCCTCATGCTTCAAATGCAGAAAGGAATCTTCATACTTTGGACTGTAAAAGAGCACTTACTTTTTACTTACAAAGGACACAGCAACATAGAAAGTCCTCTCAACTCTTTGTTGCTTTTGATCCTTCTCATTTGGGACTTCCATTCTCTAACAGAACATTGTCCAATTGGATTGCACAGTGTGTTTCATTTACCTATCAGAGTAAAAACCTTTCTCTGGAAGGCCATGTCACAGCTCACAATATAAGAGTCATGGCAGCCTCAATGGTTCATCTACACTCTGTGTCTATTGACGACATCTGTCGAGCAGCTACTTGGGCCTCAGGTCATACCTTCACAGCCCATTACTGCTTAGACAAGGACTCCCACCGGGATGCTTTGTTTGGTCAGGCTGTTCTACGACACTTGTTCCATACTTAACTCCTACCCAGCATTCCCGGTAGGATGCCAGAGATCCATGGGGGGAAGTAGGGCCCTTTCACAGGGGCACACAACTTCTGGGGTCTCTACCTGGCATCTGTAGCTAGGGAGTCCCCATATGTGAAGACTACATTCCTGCTTGTTCCTGGAGATAGCATAGTTACTCACCTGTAACAGGTGATCTCCAGGAACAGCAGGAATTTAGTCTTCACAACCCACCCACCTCCCCTAGGAGTTGTATCTCTCTCTTCTTTTCTTTCCCTCTCTCTCTCTTTGTCTCAGCTTTAAAACTCAGCTGGAGAGAGGCAGTTGGGAAAGGCGGGAAGGCAGCACACAGGCGCTGTGGGATGCTCCAAAAAGCTTTCTAATTGGATGCTGGGGAGCGTTCCCGCGCAGGCTCTGTCGGTACCGATGATACCCATATGTGAAGACTAAATTCCTGCTGTTCCCGGAGATCACCTGTTACAGGTGAGTAACTATGCTTTACCACAGTGCACTATGCCCTAACACTGGGCAATATTAGCATGGGTGCGCTTACTTCCACCTATTGAGGTGGAGGTAATTGCACCTTCACTGACTGCAAGCCTTGAAGTGAGCCACTTTACAATGCCAGTTCTCTGCCCCTAACCTATCTACTTATCACCCCAATGCACCAGGTACAGTTAGTGTGCTAACTGTGCTGGGCCCACGCTATCACTTATGTGCCACAGCACGTGGTTTCCCATGCTGAAATTCATGCTAACTGCTTAGCACCCTTTAACAAAAGACCTCCTGTGATGGAGTCTGTAGAGTATTATGCAAACAAATTATAGAACGGGGTACTCCAAAGACACTAAATTTAATATACATCAAATGATTTGGGCAGAAAACATAACACTCTTTAAGGAGAAAAAGGATCTCGGTTACCCAGCCAAACATATGTAGTGTCAATTTGGCATCTACTCAACAACATAGGTGCTAAAAAAAAACACTCTATTTTTGATTTTTTAGAAATACTTTATTATATAGATAAAAAATATTATGTATATTTCTTTCCAAATAATTCAATCAATATTGAATTTTCTTTTCTTTAAGCTCTACTGGCATAGTTCATTGACTTCCGTCATTTAAAGTGCATATATCTTGTTTAACAGTCCTTATTTCTCCATTGCACATATCCCAACATTATCAATTTTATCATTTTTAAATAGACCCAATCTGAAATTATAAGTGATAAAGGAGAATATACGATTACAAAAGGCACCCAAAGAATTTGATGTCTATAGAGTATTGCCTGTCACTCTCCGGAGGAATTATCAACAGAGGAATTATCTCATTAGAGTTGGGAGTGGTGCCAAAGGACTGGAGAGAGGCACATGTGGTCCCTTTTCACAAAAGCGGAAGTAAGGATGTGGTTGAAAACTACAGGCACGTTAGTTTAACTTCGGTAGTGAGTAAATTATTGGAAACGCTGCTGAAAGAGAGGCAATTGTGAGGTTTCTGGAGTCCAGCAGATTACAAGATCTGAGGCAGTGTGGATTCACCAGAGGCAGGTCTTGTCAGACAAATCTGATTGATTTCTTTGATTGGGTGAGCAGGAAGTTGGGCCGAGAGAGAGCCCTAGATGTGGTGTATTTAGATTTCAGTAAAGCCTTTGATACCATTCCTCACAGGTGACTTATAAATAAACTGAGCAACTGCTTGGGTTAGAAATTGGTTGATTGGGAGGCAACAAAGAGTACAGGTAAATGGAGCTCACTCTGAGGAGAAGGTTACCAGTGGTGTGCTCCAAGGATCTGTCCTTGTTCCGATTCTTGTTAACATCATTGTTAATGATATAGCAGAAGGACTGTCGGATAAGGTTTGCCTCTTTGCGGATGATACAAAATCTGCAATAGAGTAGACACCCAGGAAGGATGTAGCTAAGCTTGAAGAATGGTCTAGAATTTGGCAGCTGAGATTTAATTTAAAAAAATGTAAAGTCATGCATTTGAGCTGCAGCAATCCAAGAGAGCAATATAGTATAGGGGGTGAAGTACTTTTGTCCACTAAAGAAGAGCAGGACCTAGGTGTGATTGTGTCCGATGATCTTAAAGTAGCTAAACAGGTAGAAAAGGTGTCAGCAAAAGCTAGAAGGATGCTTGGGTGCATTCGGAGAGGAATGGCCAGCAGAAGAAAGGAGATGAATGTGCCTCTGTATAACTCTTTGGTGCAACCTCATTTGACGTTAGAGATGACGTCAGTCGGTCACCATAAAGAGATCCCTGTATTTGGATAGTTCATGCAAATTGGAGGCATTTACGCTGTTCATATAAGGAACCCTTCTAAGTGTATTGCTTGAGGCAGAGCTCACTCAAATACTATGAGCTTGAAACATGGTTCTGTGTTGCATGTTGTCTTTGGGGGTTCATGAATATTTTATGGCAATTCACCTCCAACAGTTTAATACGTCGGGAGGAAAACCTACCATAGCAGCATTACACGGCAAATTTTGAAGTAGTGATGTTGACCACTTTTTGAGGTGTCAGACTTGTGTAAGTGTGTTACACTGGTGTGGCATTTGCACACTTTCTAGCTATTTATTTGCCTGTTAAATATAATAAAAAGGAAACTTTGCTTCTAGAAAGGATTTTTCCCTTCGTGACAAACATTCCAATAAAAAATCTAATAACATCATGCATATACATGTTTGTGTAAATGGTCAAATATTTGGGACAATGGTGGTCTAACTATATTTCATTTAGAATCCATAGCAAACCTGCCGCATCATAACAACACTACCAGGATTCACAAAGCATCAAACCCTACCTATCAAAAGGCAACACTGCAAATATTAAACCAATACATCTCAGAAAATACTAATACATCTCCTACTGGGGAAAGAGAACAATTGGGACTGTCATAAACTACCGGCCTGACTTTGATTTAGGCAAGCTATGCACTGCATTGGTACAGCCTGTCTGCCGCACTTCCCCCCCCCCCCCCCCCCCCCCCGTAACCCAGATTTTCACTTCTGCAGCGACAGTGAAAATCCGGGTTCTGCTGGATGCGCGGCAGCTAAGCGGGTAGCAGTGATTTTCAATGCTACCCGCTTAGCCCCCTGTGCCCCATTGGTTTCAGGTCTGTCATAGGGCTGGTTGGGCTCACTTGAACGCAGACTTCCTTTTCTGGGTGGAGGTCCTAGGTGAGGCAGGTACTCAACGGGGCATGGTTGGGCTGAGGGGGAAGATGTGTGATGAGGTTTATAGAGTATTGCCTGTTCTTCTCCAGAAGGATTATCAACAGGCCCCTTTAAGAGACCCTGCAGCCCAGAGTTTAGGGCTGGGAGGGTATGGCTCTCAGGGAGAGGTTAAAACCCCAGCAGGCTGCAAGAAGGAGGCAGACCTGTGGAGCCAGAGGTCCTTTCCAGGTCAGAAGTATGAAGGTAGGAGCTCTAACTGGGGCTGGAGTAAGGGCCGGGAGAAGCAGGTTGTGAAAGTTTAACAGCTGGGATAGAATAAAGCTGACACTATTTTCTTGAAGCCTGTGAAGGTTTAATAGCTGGGATAAAATAAAACTGACATTGTTTCTTGACTGCTGCTTGTCTTGCCTTTTTAAGCAAAACTTTTTCCACCACACACCAGACTATCGCTCCCCCTTTATTTCTGTCCATGGAATTTTATCATGCAGTTTCCAGCTATTTCGCATATCCAATTAAGCTGTTAAAAGGAGAAGCACATTTTGGTTTTAAGAAAAAAAAAGTCATAAATCTAATTAGGGGTTTGTGCTGGAAAATTATTTGTTTCTTTTCCTTTTTTGTATTGTCTTTTTCCTTTTTTTTTCTTTTTCTTCTTCAAGTGTTTTGTTTCATTTTCTTCGCCAGTTCTGGGTATTCTACTTACTACATGCTATTCTTAATGATTAAAAAACTAGTGCATGCTTTGTAAGAATAGCACACACTAAGAATAGTGTGTGCTATCGACAATACCCTCCACCCCCCCCCCCACCCCCCGAAATTTCTGTTTTAATCTCTTGTTTCATTTTGAAAACATTTCCTATGTTCTTTCAAACTTCTGCACATTCTTAGAAGTTATCCATTTTAAAATGAAGATGTTTGACTACAGCAAGAGTTTGCTCCATTAGGATACTTCAGAAACACAGATGATTAGAGATGTTCACTGCAACATGCAGTTAGTTGTAACAAGAAAGCATTCTAAATGCTTATTAGTTACTATTAATTGATGTCTTAAATGCTAAATACTGCAGATGCTCACCAATAATCACAAGTAAGAACCCAACTAGATGTGGTGTACTTAGCTATCCGCAAGATCTTTGACACCGTTCCTCACTGGCAAGTTATTAATAAACTGAGAATCTTTGGGATGGATACTAAAATGACTGGCTGGGTAAGAAACTGGTTGAGTGGGAGGCAATAGTAGTAAGAGGAGTTCACTCTGAAGATAGGGACGTTAGTGGTGGTGCGTTTCAGGTATTTGTCTTTGCACATATTCTCTATAAGCAATATTGCAGAATGTCTGAAGGGAAAGGTATGCCTCTTTGCAGATGATACTAAGAGCTGCAACAAGGTAGGCACTCTGTATGGCATAGATAACATGAAGGATTGAGGAAAGCTTGAATAGTTAAGAATTTTGCAAAGATTTAAGGCTAAAAAATGCAAGGTCAGGAATTTGGGCTGTAAAACCCAAAGGGAGTGTTACAATGTAAAGAATGCATGAAAGAGTGGGACCTGAGAGTAATCAGATGATCTGAAACTGGCCAAACATCAAAAGCCAGAAGGATGCTTGGGTGCATACTGAGAGGAATGACTGGCAGGAAAAAGGAAGCGATAATGCCTTTGTAGAAGTCTCTAGTGATACCTCATTTGACATACTGTGTACAATTCTGGAGACCACACCTTCTAAAGGATATATTCAGAATGGAGTCAGTCCAGATGATGGCTACAAAAATGGTAAGTGGTCTTCATCATACAGCATATGGGGACAGACTTAAAGATCTCAATATGCATACTACGGAGGAAAGATGGGAGAGGGCCGATATGATGGAAAATCCAATTTAAATACCTCCATGGTATAAATGCACAGGGGCTGCCCTCTTCCATTTGAAAGGAAGCTGTGTAACAAAGGATCATAAAATGAAGGTAAAAGAGAATAGATTCAGGAGTAATCGGAGGAAATGTCTTTTTTATAGAAAAGGTGGTGGATGCATGCAGCAGCCTTTCAATGGTTTTGATGGAGATGAGAACTGTATATGAATTCAAGAAAGCATGGGAAAAATACTGAGGATCACTGAGGGAGAGGAAGGGCTTGTAGAACTTAATAGTGCTTATGGACTGGCAGACTGGATAGGCCGTATAGTCTTTATCTGGTGTTTTCTCTGTTTCAGCAGCTAGGGGGAGGTATCTAAGTATATGCATAAATAGCTGACCGCAAAGGCAATGGGGGTCATTCTGTCCCACAAATAGCAGGGATGTCCATCTCCGCTATTTGTCCCCCTGCCGGCCCCAGCAATATCTTCGACATACAAACAGCGAGTTTGTATGGGGACGCCTAGATGAGGGCGGGAAGGGGTGTTCCAGAAGCGGAGCTAGGGCAGGGCATGGGTGGGCCGTGACCCTGGCCAATCTAGAGGTCGGCCTTGTATGTCCGGGGCCTCGAATCTAGGGGACTTATTCTACCTTGAAGGTAGGAGGATGGAGGGGGATCATAGCACAGGACCTGGAGACACAGGTGAGGGGGCACAGGGGGATCCCTACAGCCCATTCCAGGCCTTGGAAAGCCAGATCGGGGGTCGAGCTGCATGGAAAAAAAAGAGCGTGGTTGGAGGCCGGAGATTGCAGCTCTAGAATGGAGCCATGGTGCCATTGCGATAGGACGCCATGGCACGGCGGCTCCATTCAGGAGCCTGGCTGAGGTAGCCGGGTATGTGGCTGGACGTGCATCGGGGCCCTTCCTGTACATCCAGGCCATAGAGCCGAGGCTGATCCCACGGGTACATCTAGCCCACATGGGATTAGAAACACGTCTACCTCTGTATGCCCTGCTTCTGATTGACCACACAGGGGCCGCACAGGGCCTGAATGGAAGTGGCCTCTACATCATTAACTATAGACTGGTAACCTAAACTGAGGGTGAGGTTAAATGCAATTAGAGGTGACACACAGGCCAAAGGCACTAACACTTTTATCAAGCTGTTATATCGTTAATTCATATATTACACCAAAAATTATATACATATATTTTTGATCTAAAAACTGTGCTGGAGCAAACTGGATTCTTGGAAGGTTGCAACACCTTTTTATTGGATCACTATACAAATTATTCAAATACAGAAACAGCATTTATATATGAGTTTTCAAGGCCTCTTAAATCTTTTCAGATATGACCATTTCATTGTGCTGGTGAAGTTCTCAACCTATTCATAAAATGCTATGTCAGGGAAATCCACCTGCCCCTCTCTTAACAGAAACCATCTACAATTTCCATTTTTTAGAAGATTCACTTCCCAAGTTAGACAGCCTCTGGAGCCAGTAGGGTATCAGCTTAATCAGCACTTTCAATTTCAACAGATCATCCCCCCCCCCCCCCCCATTCCCTTAAAGTTCTGTTATGGTTGAAACCATAAGAGCTGAGCACTGGAACCTTCCACTTCCTCCTTTGGTTTTCAGGCAGTGTTTTTAGGAAGGTAGGTGAAACCACAGAGTCAGAAATTTTAAGGTGGTTAGTTGCCCAGGTTGGCTAAGCCATGTGCAATAGGGATGTGCACTCATTTTGAAACAAAAGATACAACAAAACAGTTTTTTTATTTCATTTTGTTTGAATGCAAACTAAAAATAAAACTAGAGTTCAGGATTCTGCTTTCTTGGATTTCATGTTAGCATGCATTATTTGCAAGCAACCTCGGGCCAGAAATTCAGTACTGGTGGATAGCGGGATTACAGAAGCTAGCTGCCAGCGCTGAACATTAAACCCAGATATTCGATGCCAGGGTGATATCTGGCCCTGTCATTGAATATCCAGTGTCTCTGCAAAGCCTGATTGTTGACCTGGCAGTGGCGATATTGAGCTGCTGCCTGGTTAGCGATAAGCAGTGAAAGTTAGGCCACCGTTTCCTGCGCTTGTCTTTCGACGCAGATTACAAACCAAGCATTGGCTCAATATTGTCACTGCAATCTGCTCCAGCTCCGCTATGCCTCAGAACACCCCCGACGTGCCCCGATGCTAAGTGGTTTTAGCATTGGGGCGTATAGTGGCGTCAGGATCGTACCTAGCCCTGTGCGAGCGGTGCGGCCGCACAGGGTGCAAACGCTTAAGGGCGCATTTTAGCTGTTTTCCGTTGCCTGCCGCCGCCACTTTAGGACAGCTAAAATGTGCCCCTTAAGTCTTCTCGCTGGCATGCTAAGCAGATCTTTCCCTCCCTGCTCTCTTAGCATGCCGGCGACTTGTACATCGGGGGCGCCTCTTCTCTCCTGCTGTGGGGGGGGAGGAGGGGGTGCACACCCAATGTGCAAGTTGCACAGGGTGCAATTTTCACTCGGTACGGCCCTGAGTGGCATTACTCAAGGATATTCAGCAGCAGTAACCATGTTGTGCCACTAAATATCCTGCTTAGGGGCATTTACACAGTTTTCAGGTTTGTGAACTGTGTAAATGCTTGAAATATTGGGCCCATTATTCATAAATAACATCTTTATCTTTATCTTTATACATGAGCAGCAGGGCAGTGTACAAATTTAAAATCAAACAGACCGAAACAGAAAGGAAAGGTAACGCAGTCGTAGAAAAGAGTAGAGTAGATAAAGGAGGGGGAAGGCTGTAGAGCTAGATGCGTGGTGGTGGAAGGTCAAAGGCTAGTTGAAACAGATGGCTTTTAAGCATGATTTTCAGTTTGGCAAAGGACAATTTCTGACAGAGGTCAGATGATAGTGCATTCCATAATCTCCAGGAACAAGCAGGAATGTAGTCTTTACATATGGGTATCATCGGTACCGACGGAGCCTGCGCGGGAACGCTCCCCAGCGTCCAATAGGAAAGCTTTTGGGAGCATCCCACAGCATCTGCGTGCTGCCTTCCCGCCTTTCCCAACTGTCCCTCTCCAGTTCTTCGTTTTCCGCGGAGCCGACAGGTCACACATACTGTTACCGCAGAAAAAAATCCCTTCTATTCTTTTTTTGTGGTTGTGTCTGCCTTCCCTCGACGCTACACCAGTACTGCCGGTTCTTCTTTCTTTTCTTCTTAAAAAAAAACAAAAAACAAAACTTTCTTCTGGAGTCTTTCCAGTAATTTTCTCCTCAGGTGCCATGTGCCATTTTGGGCACTAGTCCCAACTTTTTCCTTCAAAATGGAAAAACCCGCTTCGGGTTTTAAAAAGTGTTCTAAGTGTGGCGGTACCATGAGTGGTGCCTCAAATGTTTAGGTCCTGACCACTCTATTTCTGAGTGTGTTGCCTGTGGGATGATGTTGAAGAGGGGCTGGCAAAACCGGGCTGCTAAACTTAGCACCCTTTTTCACTCCGATGCAGCTTCCGTGGCATCAACATCTTCCAGGACTTCATCTTCCTCCCATGGATCTCAGGTAACTAAACATAAACCTAGCCAGTCCTCAAAGGGTAGATCTCCTTTTAGACATTGAGATGCCTCTGGCGTTGCCCTTGAGGGACTTTCACCGGCAAAATTGCACTGGCGGGAGGCTTTGGCTTCCAAAGCACTAATGGGGCTCCAGGATGTTCTTGAGGCTTCAACCTCATAGAACAGTGATGGCTAACCTTTTTGAGCCCGAGTGCCCAAACTGCCGCACAAAACCAAAGAATTTCCTCAAAGTGCCAGCACGTCATTTGCATAAGTGGTCTTATTTGCATAAATATTTGCATAATGTTACCATACACTAACTTTTAGTAAACATGTCTCTTAATGAGTGTATGGATAAAGAAAGACTAAAAGATTTCTACATTACTATAATCCAGTGCCAACCGCCAGGCACATTAGGAACTACTACAAACGCTGCCCATTTAGAACCCATAGCAAACCCGCCGTATCCTGACAGCATTACCAGGACTCACAAAGCACCATACCCTACCTATCAAAAGGCAACACTGCAAATATTAAACCAATACATTTCAGAGAATACTGGGGAAAGAGAACAAGTGGCAACGTCAAATAGGAATTTCCTCTTGTACCAAACAAAGCGCAGATGTTAATGATGCACATTTCCCAGAGCTGACATATTCCAGTTAATAAATTCAAAATAAAGAGATATCTTTCTACCTTTTGTGCATTTTTTTTTCAGTTGCAATTGGTCCAGCCACCTTCTTCTGGTTTCTTCATGTTTTCTGCTAACTCTCCATCGTCTGCTGTCCATTTGTCCTTTCTTCTCTCTTCTAGTTTTTTTTCCATTCTCTCTCTCTCTCTACATCTGCTTTAACATACTAATCTTTCTCCTTTTGCTCTTTCCTCATTCCTATTTCATCCACACAAATTTTACCCCTCCATCCTCAATCCCCAATTACTCTCCCAATACCTGGCCAATTGTAGATTTTTCATCCCTCCTACACAAAATATTTTTCCCCTCTCCATTTTACTCTCCCAGCCCCATCCCATTCTAATCCTCCCCCAACATCAGCTCCCTTCTAGTTCCAGTCTCACCCAGCATCCATTCCCTTCTAGTCCCTGCATCAGCCCATTTCCAGTCCAAGTCCCTTCATCAGCTCATTTTCAATCCTAGCCCCCCCATCAGCCCATTTCTACTCATTTCCTAGCCCCACCATCAGCCCATGTCAAATCATAGCTCCCCTCCACTCAGCCCAATTCCAGTCCAAGCCCCCCCATGAGCCTACTTCCAGTTCTAGCCCCTCCATGAGTCCATTTCAATTCAAGCCCCCACCACAGCCCATTTCCAATCTTAGCTCCCCCCAACAGCCCATTTCCAGTCCTATCCTAGCTTTTCCATCAGCCCATTTTCAGTCCTAGCTCCCTTCCCTCACAGGCCATTTCCATTCCAAGCCCCCTCCCCATCAGCTATTTGCAGTTCAAGCCTCCCCTTCCACTCAGCCCATTTCCAGTCCTAGCAACACCCCAACCCATTACCAGTCCTAGCCCCCCGTCAATCAACTTCCAGTCCTAACCCCCATCACCCCATTTTCAGTTTAAGCCCCCCCATACCCCATTACTAGTCCTAACCCCCCATCAGCCCATTTCCAGTCAGCCCCCCATAGCCCATTGTCAGTCCTAAACCCCCCCCATCAGCCCACAGCCCATTACCAGTCCTAACCACATCAGCCCACCTCAAGTCCTAACCCCTCCCCATCAGCCCATTTCCTGTCCTAGCCCCCCCCATAACCCATTATCAGTCCTACACCCCCATCAGCCCACTACCAGTCTTAACCCCCCCATAGCCCATTACCAGTCCTAACCCCCCCATCAGCCCACTACCAGTCTTAACCCCCCCCCATAGCCCATTACCAGTCCTAACCCCCCCATCACCCCATTTCCAGACAGCCCTCATCAGCTCATAGCCCATTGCCAGCCCTCATCAGCCCACAGCCCATTGCTAGTCTTAACTCCCCCCCATAGCCCACTGCGTCTTAACCCCCCTCCCCAGCCCACTGCCAGTCTTAACCCCCCCTCCCTAGCCCATTGCCAGTCTCAACCCCCCTCCCTCCCTCCCTCCATAGCCCATTGCCAGTCTCAACCCCCCTCCCTCCCTAGCCCATTGCCAGTCTCAACCCCCCTCCCCCCCTCCCTAGCCCATTGCCAGTCTTAACATCCCTCCCTCCCTAGCCCATTGCCAGTCTTAACCTCCCTCCCTCCCTCCCTAGCCCATTGCCAGTCTCAACCCCCTCCCTTCCTCCCTCCCTCCCTAGCCCATTGCCTGTCTAAACCACCCTCCCTCCCTAGCCCATTGCCAGTCTCAACCCCCCTCCCTCCCTCCCTCCCTAGCCCATTGCCAGTCTCAACCCCCCTCCCTCCCTAGCCCATTGCCAGTCTTAACCTCCCTCCCTCCCTAGCCCATTGCCAGTCTTAACCCCCTCCCTCCCTAGCCCATTGCCAGTCTTAACCCCCCTCTCTCCCTCCCTAGCCCATTGCCAGTCTTAACCCCCCTCTCTCCCTCCCTAGCCCATTGCCAGTCTTAACCCCCCTCCCTCGGCTCATGGCAATAAAAAAAAAAAAAAGCTGCCCGCAGCCGCCGCGGCGGCATGGAGTGTCCCGCGGGGCGCCCGCTGCCCGGCGGGACTCTCCCGGCGCTGCTCAGCCCCTCTCTGCCGGCTTGCAGAGACGCGAAGGGAGAGAGAGTCTCCCTCGCGTCTCTCTTAAGCCCGCAGGGGCAGATGGGAAATTTCCCATCAGCTCCTGCGGGCTTAACAGAGACGCGAGGGAGACTCTCCCTTCGCGTCTCTGCAAGCCGGCAGAGAGGGGCTGAGCAGCGCCGGGAGAGTCCCGCCGGGCAGAGGGAGCCCCGCGGGACACTCCATGCCGCCGCGGCGGCGGCTGCGGGCAGCTTTTTTTTTTTTTTAATGTGCGACCTTCCCGCGTGCCAGCTGCAAGGCCTTCGCGTGCCACAGCTGGCACGCGTGCCATAGGTTCGCCATCGCTGTCATAGAAACATAGAAACATAGAAACATGATGACAGAAAAAGACCACAAGGCCCATCTAGTCTGTCCTTCCATAACAACAACTACAACAGTCCACTTTTTACCTTTAGAGATCCTCTGTGTTGGTCCCATGCTTTTTTGAATTCAGTTACTGTCCTCATCTCTACCACCTCCACTGAGAGACTATTCCACGGATCCACTACTCTTTCCGTAAAGAAATATTTCCGCATATCACTCCTGAATCTATCTCCCTTCACCCTCATCCCATGTCCCCTCGTCGCAGAACTTGCTTTCAATTGAAAGAGGCTCTCTCCCTGAACATTTATGCCACGGAGGTATTTAAACATCTCAATCATATCACCTCTATCCCGCCTTTCCTCTAAGGTGTACATATTAAGATCCTTAAGTCTGTCCTCATATGCTTTATAATGAAGACTACTAATCATCTTAGTAGCAACCCTCTGCACCGACTCCATCCTGTTCACATCCTTTTGAAGGTGCGGTCTCCAGAATTGCACACCATACTCCAAATGAGGTCGCACCAAAGACTTATACAGAGGCATTATCACCTCCTTTTTTCTGCTAGCCATTCCTCTCCGTATGCACCCAAGCATCCTTCTAGCTTTTGCCGTCGCCTTTTCTACCTGTTTAGCTACTTTAAGATCATCGGACACAACTACGCCTAGGTCCCGCTCTTCTTTAGTGGACAAAAGTACTTCACCTCCTATGCTGTATTGCTCCCTTGGATTGCTGCAGCCCAAATGCATGACCTTACATTTTTTAACATTAAATCCCAGCTGCCAAATTCTAGACCATTCTTCAAGCTTAGCTAGATCCCTCCTCATGTTATCTACACCTTCCTGGGTGTCTACTTTATTGCAGATTTTGGTATCATCCGCAAAGAGGCAAACCTTACCCGACAGCCCTTCCGCTTTATCACTAACAAAGATGTTAAAAAGAATCGGACCAAGGACAGATCCCTGGGGCACACCACTGGTAACATCCTTCTCCTCAGAGTGAGCTCCATTTACTTGTACTCTTTGTCGCCTCCCACCCAACCAATTTCTAACCCAAGCAGTAACTTTAGGGTCCATCCCTAGGGTGCTCAGTTTGTTTATAAGTCGCCTGTGAGGAACAGTGTCAAAGGCTTTACTGAAATCTAAATACACCACATCTAGAGCTCTCCCTCGGTCCAACTCCCTGGTCACCCTGTCAAAGAAATCAATCAGATTTGTCTGACAAGACCTGCCTCTGGTGAATCCATGCTGCCTCGGATCCTGTAATCCGCTGGACTCCAGAAACCTCACTATTTTCTCTTTCAACAGCGTTTCCATTAATTTACTCACCACTGAAGTTAAACTAACCGGCCTGTAGTTTTCAACCACATCCTTACTTCCGCTTTTGTGTAAAGGCACCACATGAGTCTCTCTCCAGTCCTTTGGCACCACTCCCGACTCCAACGAGGCATTGAAAAGGTCAGTCAGTGGAGTTGCTAGAACGTCCCCAAGTTCCCTCAGTATTCTAGGGTGTATCCCATCCGGTCCCATCGCTTTGTCTACTTTAAGTTGAGCTAGTTTCTCACGAACACAGTCTTCTGAAAATTGTTCAAGATGTCCCTCGCTTCTTCTGTTCTTATTTGTGGGTGTTTTCTGAGGTCCTGCTCCTGGTTCTTCATCTGTGAACACAGAACAAAAATATTTGTTAAGCAATTCCGCTTTATCCTTATCAGCTTCTACATATTCCCCCCCTGTACCCTTGAGTCTGACAATACCACTTTTGCCCTTCCTCTTCTCACTAATATATCTGAAAAATGTCTTATCTCCCCATTTTATTGCATTGGCTATTTCCTCCTCCTTTTGAATCTTTGCCTTCTTGACTACTTTGCTAGCTTCTCTAAGTTTTTCCAAATACAGATGCCTGTCTTCCTTTCTCTGTGATCTCTTGTATTTCATGAAGGCCTCCCTCTTTTTCTTCACTTTTTCAGCTACTTCCTTCGAAAACCATAGCGGTCTCCTGTTCCTTTTGCCTTTATTTACCATTTTAACAAAAAGGTTGGTTGCCTTTAAAATACCCCCTTTCAGTTTTGCCCACTGTTGTTCTACATCCCCCAGCTGTTCCCATCCCACTAATGACTCCCTGAGGTATTGGCCCATCTTCGCAAAGTTAGTCTTCCTAAAGTCTAAGATCTTCACCTTGGAATGGATTCTAACAGCCCTAGTCCTAATACTGAACCACACCATCTGGTGATCACTGGATGCAAAATGATCTCCACTACAACATCAGAAACACTTTCACCATTGGTAAGCACCAAGTCCAGTATCGCCCCTTCACGTGTGGGGTCTGTTACCAATTGCCTGAATAGTTCTCCCTGTAGAGAATCCAGGATCTCCTTACTCCTAGATGATACTGCAGCAGGAAAGTGCCAATCAACATCTGGCATATTGAAATCTCCTAGCAGTAGCACTTCCCCTTTCCTAGCAATGCTGCGTATGTCTTCAATTAACTCTCTGTCCACCTCTTCCTCTTGTGAGGGAGGTCTGTATATCACACCAATGCAAATAGATTTCTCTTTCCCTCTTTCTAGTTTAACCCACAATGCCTCCTCTCTCCCTTTTAAGCTCTGTAATTCCAAAGCTTTAATAGTAGTTTTTACATATAGTGCTACTCCTCCTCCCCTTCTTCCTACCCTGTCCTTTCTGAATAAAGTATAGCCAGGTATAGTTACATCCCAGTCATGGTTTTCTGTGAACCATGTTTCTGTAACTGCCACTAAATCTAAGTCAGCCACTCCCACCAAAGCTTCAACTTCAGAGATCTTATTTCCCATGCTACGGGCATTAATACACACTGCTTTCCATATGTTACCCCTGTTACCCATTTCCATAAAGGTATTTAATGTATCACTTACCTGGGGGCTTTCACTTACCTGGGGGCTTTCTTCACCCATCACCTCGGCAGAACTACTGGTGCCATGCTCTGGGGTACCGGCCGCTTCATCCGGTACCGATACCCAAGCATCAGCAGCATCGATAGACCAGAGATTCTTGGCTATTGAACGCAATCTGGCGGCTCTTCTCATGGCCTCGATGCCCCTGAAACCACTTCAGACAATTCAACCAATACCGGCACCGACTGCATTGACATCGGCAGGTATTCTACCGGGACTGAGTCATGCATGTCTATCCAGCATCGATAAGTCGGTACCAGACCACTCCGAAGCCGACTTCGATCGGTACCGGTACCGTGCCTTGCAAGATCACCCGGATCGGAGATACTTCGAATCCTCGGATGAGTCTGAAGACTCTGAAAGCTCTGCCGATACCAGAGTACTTCTTTCTGAGGATTCCTCTTCTCCTCGGCGTAGGATGTCTCCACCAGAAGATATGTCCTTTCAGGATTTTATCCGAGATGTGGCCCGAGATCTTTCCATCACAGTGGCTCCTGAAAAAGAGCCTAGGGCAAAGGAATTAGAAATCCTGCAATACCCTAAAGCTCCCAAGGAGGCAGCTACCTTACCTATTCATGAGATCTTGCATGATCTCATGTTAAGGATGTGGGAAACACCTCTAACCACCTCTCCTCACTCTCGAAGACTCGACACCATGTATCGAGTTCCTCCTTGTCCTGGGTTTCAGAAGACTCAATTACCACACCATTCCATGGTGGTGGAATTAGCTATGAGAAGGATAAAGAGTGCAAAAAGGCATGCATCTAATCCTCCAGGATGTGAGTGTAGGACTCTTGACGCCTTTGGACGTCAGACCTTCCAGGCTTCCATGCTTTCTGCTAGGATCAGTTCCTATATATTATATATTGGAATGTTCCTTAAGGAGGTCACAGGAGATTTAGAGCTTATGAGCCCTCTCCTTCCTGATAAGAGGCAAGATTACCTCGCCCTTGTCAAACATGCCCAGGATGTTTCCAAGTTTGTGAATCGTGCAGCCTTTGACTGCTTTGAGTGCATAAGCAGGACCTCTGCCATTGCCAAAGGTGCACGTAAGATTGCCTGGCTCCAGGCATCTGACTTGGAAATTTGGGTACAGGATAAACTAGGGAATATTCCTTGCACAGGAGAGAATCTCTTTGGCAAGAATTGGCAGGAAAAAGCTAATGAGATAGATGCTAACAATATCAATTTGGATAGATTGTCTAAATCTACAGATGATCCTGCGAGGAAAAAATCCTATAAGAAACCATTCTTCAGTAAGAAGAAGTAGTTTTATCCTTCCTATACCCAGCAGGGGCATCGTTTAGGTCAGTCTGCCCAAAAGGGACAGCAGCAACAACCTAGGCAAAGAAAAACAAAAGCAGCTAAGCCTCAACCAGCTCAGCAGACTCAGCCTCCACAGGGGCTTTGACTCCTTTTTTTTTAAAACTTTTATTTTCATTTTGCAACAAACAAAAGAAACAACACACCAAAAGAGACAAAACAAGTATACAATAAGGAAAGTAAACCCTTTACCCCCCACCCCGGTGCTTCTTCTCTACCCGTTTGTATCAGCATGTGAGCGCTTCCAATTAACAGTGATTATACATCAAACGATCAAAAAAGTATCCACAATACAGCATGATCATGAGACAGAGATATATACAAAGTTAGACAGTCAGATGAGAGCATTTAGCAAAATGTACATATTCATTGAGCATCTTCCATTGAGACCAATGAAAAGGAGTCTGAACGGAGGAAGCGATCAGACGAGGTATTTGTTCATATTTACTGTAGAGACAGGCATGATTCCACCATTCATTGAGGCTCAGATGGGAACTAATTTCCCAGTATTACTTAATTAGGGAAATAGCAATGCCAAGCATAAAGTTCAAAAGGAGATAAGCCATTTTTGGGAAAGAGGGGATCCCCGCAACTGGGCGAAGTCCCACTATCCTCCAAGAAAGGGACTCCTGAGAGTGCAATATAGACTAAATACGACCCCAGACCCGACGCCAGTTATACTGTAGTGCGGGATATTCATGCATAACATGAAGTAATAAACCAATGGCCACAGGACGTGTCCAGCAGCCATTACCCTGAGTAGTGTTCCATTTGTCTAATCTGTGAGAAGTGTAAAAACACCGGTGGGCTAGAAAGAAGAGGGTCTGAATGAGTGAGGCGGGTCGGGAACCCGTGTCCCTCTGCTCCAGATAAAGCTCCATTGCTCCGAGGTTAAAGTCACATGCAATTCTCTCTCCCATGCTTTCTGCGCTATAGAGGTATCTCTAGTGATAGCATTACATAAGGTTTAGTAACATTGGATGCTACACCCGGTGAACTACCGAGAGATCGGAAGTCTCCAATCAACCTTGTGCAGAGAGTGCCGATGGCGGGAGTACCCTAGTGCTCCGAATGCAATGCTAAAGTTGCACTGACCAGAGTCGGGAGTCGAAAGGTTGCATAAGAGTATTAAAGGCACCTAAAGTGTCGAAAAGCATTGGTGGATAGTGGGAGTCTAATCGGAGAGTCATACCAGGGAGTAAGGAAAGAGGAATCGGATAGCAAAGGCCCGCTACTATATCTAGCCACACAGGTCTGCTCGGTACTGGAGCTTCCAACCAACGAGCACCTTGTTTGAGAAGAAAAGATTGAGGGAACACTTGAGTAAAATCGCCACCAAGTATTAATAGAGCATTGGCGGAGGCCGAGGCCAACTACGCAAAACTTGCATAGTAAGCAGGGTTGTCCACATTCGAGGCATAGTGCTAATACACGTGAATTCACTATCTCCAACCTCAAGGTGTACACGGGCCCATCTACCCTCCATGTCAGCGCTAATATCAGGTACAGTAGTGTGCAAAGATTTCTTAACCAGAATGGCTATCCCGTACCATTTGGAAACGGTGGGAGAATAGGCAGCTACCATGTGAGGCCTAGCATTGAGTTTCAGTGTTTCAGCAGAGTATAATGCGTTTCCTGAAGAAACACCAAATCAACATGCTCGTGGCTAAGATAGCTAAGGATTTTCTTGCCTTTGAGTGGACCAGTAATGCCTTTGACGATGAATAATAAGATTTTACATAAGGCCATTCAGAAAAGTTAAAATTCTGAGCATGATAGCACACATAATTTCACTGTGTCCCTCAAACTGACTGTATCTGGCTGTACACATGACATAGGAAAAATAAGCTAATATAATACAATGAAGCGCCCCACATTAACAAAGAAAACCGCAGTACGGTAGAGGAGAAGCAAAACCCCAAAATTACTGGCGACCATGTGTCTGCGGGGAGAAGCCCCAGAGAAGGCCGAAATTGAAAAAACATATAACCTGTAGGACTGTGCGTGCTCCGAATCCGACCGAGGCACACATCATGAAGGGATAGGAGACCAAAGACAAAAGTCATACAGAGAAAGAAAGAAAGTCCAGGCTATTTCTGTGCTGGGCTATGACCGCCGCATCGGGCCCTTCAAAATGGCGGACAGAGCCGGCAGATAAGAGTCCAAGATTTGGGATTAGCGCATCTGCTCTGCTTCTTTGGAGTCCAAAAATGTTGATAGTAGATCAGGATCCTCGAACGTCCTGGTCTGGTTGTGGAGAGTCACTCGGAGCTTCGCTGGATACAACAGGCCAAAGCGAGCCTGTAGCTGTTGAAGTCGAGGGCGAAGAGCAAGGAGTTTCTTCCGACGGTCAACGGTAGGCTTTGCCAAATCAGGAAAGAAGGAGACCTTACGACCTTCAAATTCCAAATGATGATTCGCTCGGGCAGCATATAAAATTTGTTCCACTTGTTGATATCGTAGCAAGCTAAAGATAATAGGCCGGGGGGTACGGTTGAGCGCCATGCGGGCAGGAACACGGTGTGCTCGATCGATTTCCAGTTCTCTGTGAAAAGTGATCTTCAGCAAGGAGGGAAGAGTTTTGAGCAAGAATTCTCTTATATCTCCTGCTTCCACCCCCTCCGGCATTCCGAGGAGCCTCACATTGTTGCGACGGGCGCGATTATTGCTATCTTCCAACTCCTTTTGAAGATTCTGTATCTGGCGCTCAGCCTCGTCCAGTTTGCCCAAGCGCACCTCGTGCGAGTCGAGGACCCCCGCCATATTGTCCTGCCGTAATGAAAGACCTTCAAGTCGGTCCTGGAGCACTCCAAAGTCTTCTCGCATGGCTCGAAGCGCTTCTCCATTGGACTGCACCAATTCCTTCACGCCGCGTATTTCCTCCAAAATCTCCAGGTGCATTGCGGGGTTTTCACGAAATGGAACCATCTTCTGTGGAGAGGACACCTCTGTTTTGGAGCGTTTTCCGTGAGAAGAAGAAGGAGACCCGAAGTCCAAGCGCGCTGGTTTATGGGCCGCCATCCCCCCCGAGGTGCCCCGGTCAGCTCGGAGCGAAATGGTAAATTTATATAGGTATTAAGTCAGGATTCTGAGTAGGCCTCTCGGGAGCTTCAACGCAAAGCGTCCTACCCGCTGGACATCAGGCTCCGCCCCCCAGGGGCTTTGACTCCTATCTAGAGAACTTTGCCTTCCTGGCCCTGAACGGCCCAGAACCCTCCACCATCCCAGGAAGGTTATGTCATTTTGCCCCCCAGATGGGGTCAGATAGCAGTAGAAAATTTGACTCTGTCTATTGTAAGAGAGGGGTACAAGCTTCATTTCCTCAGCATGCCCCCTCCTACAATCGTAAGACAGTTCAATTCTCAGACCTCTCTCAGCGACCAGTTAGGGCAAGAGGTCGCTGTGCTCCTTGCTCAAGGGGCAATAGAAGAGGTACCCATTCCCCAACGGGGTACAGGGTTTTACTCACCCTATTTCCTTATTCCAAAGATAACAGGAGGACACAGACTCATTTTAGACCTCAGAGAGTTGAACAAATTCCTGTTCAAAGAAAAGTTCAAAATTATTTCTCTAGGGACTCTGCTGCCATACCTTCAGAGTCAGGATTGGCTTTGTTCTCTAGATCTCAAGGATGCGTACACTCATGTTCTCATCCATCCAACTCACCGAAAGTTCCTTCGCTTTCTGTTTTAAGGGAAGCACTACCAATACAGGGTTATTCCTTTTGGCCTGGCCTCTGCTCCAAGGGTGTTCACAAAATGCATGGCTGTGGTGGCAGCATTTCTCAGCACCCTAGGAATATTCGTCTTCCCTTACTTAGGCGACTGGCTCTTTTGAGCCCCTTCAGAGCCAGAGGCCAGGGTTGCCCTCTCTCGCACAATGAGCATCCTTCAGTATTTGGGACTTGTCATAAACTTCCCAAAATCCAACCTTGCTCCCACTCAGTCCCTAGAGTTTATAGGAGCTCTGCTGGATACCAGACAGACAAGGGCCTACCTTCCACAGCCCCGCTGCCTTTGCATTGTGCAGTTAGCTTCCCAAGCAGTGCTAAAACCTCACCTCACTGCTTGGGAAATGTTACAGTTGCTAGGCCACATGGCTTCCACCGTGCATGTGGTTCCTTATGCTCGCCTCCATATGAGGGCAGCCCAGTGGACTTTATCCACTCAGTGGACTCAGGTGTCAGGTTGCCTGTCAGACAAAATAGCAAACTCAGATCGCCTTATTTTATCCCTCCAATGGTGGCAATCACCCCAAAACCTTTTGGTGGGGTCTCCTTTTCAGCAACCCCCACCCCAGGCCACTCTAACAACAGATGCTTCACAGGTGGGTTGGGGAGCCCACCTGCAAGGCCTCTCTTCCCAGGGTACCTGGACTCCACAGGAGGCCTATTTACACATAAATCTCCTAGAACTCAGAGCAATTTTCCTTGCTCTTCGAGTATTCCACACCCAGCTCAGCTACAAGACAGTCCTAGTTCAAATGGACAATCAAGTAGCCAT
Organism: Ichthyophis bannanicus; assembly: GCA_033557465.1. NCBI lineage: Eukaryota > Metazoa > Chordata > Amphibia > Gymnophiona > Ichthyophiidae > Ichthyophis > Ichthyophis bannanicus. The sequence goes on from CM066049.1 coordinate 68,676,674, forward strand.
GTTCTACGTGAACAAGCAGGGCGGAACAGGCTCTCTGTCACTTTGCAACGAAGCTTTGTGACTATGGGCCCTCGCCAGAGAGCATCAGATTCATCTCCTTGCGGTGTATCTTCCAGGCATTCAAAACTCTTGGGCAGACAGACTCAGTCGAGTTCTGCTTCCACACGAATGGTCTCTCCATGCAGACCAGGTGGCAAAATTTTTCAAATTTGGGGAACCCCGGACATAGACCTCTTTGCAAGTCCACTGAATGCCAAACTTCCCCGGTTCTGTTCCAGAATTCTGGCTCAGGGTTGTCAGGCCAGGGATGCTTTCCTCCTCCATTGGGGTCAGGACTTCCTGTATGCCTTTCCACCCATTCCCCTAATTCCCAAAACCCTGTTCAAGCTTCAGAGAGACAGAGGTCATATGATCCTCATAGCTCCACATTGGCCACGGCAAATGTGGTACTCTCTGCTCCTACATCTCTCTCAAGCTCCGCCTCTGGAGTTAGGATCTGCTCCAAATCTCCTTTCTCAAGAGGACGGGATGCTGTGGCATCCCAATCCCCAGTCTATGCATCTCAGGGCCTGGTTACTGAAAGCCTAGAACTTCACAGTCTTAACCTTTCCCAGCAGGTAAAGGATATCCTTTATGCTTCAAGGAAAACTTCCACAAGACGCTCTTATGCATGTAAGTGGAAAAGGTTTACCATATGGTGCTCGCAGAAGGGTCTTAATCCTCTTGCGATACCTCTGGAATCATTACTGGAGTATTTCTTTCATTTATCAAATGCAGGGCTTAAGACCAATTCAGTGAGAGTTCATTTGAGTGCTATTGCAGCTTCTTTCAAGCCTCTAAATGGACAACCTATTTCCTCGCATCCTCCCATAGCGAGATTTATGAGAGGCCTTCTTTTAACTAAGCCTCCCATTAAGCCACCACCAGTGGCATGGGACTTATCTGGTTCTTGGGAAGCTTATGAAACCGCCTTTTGAACCATTAGCCACTACCTCTTTGAAATTCCTTTCCTGGAAGGTCATCTTTCTTATTGCAATCACATCAGCACGTCGCATCAGTGAATTGCAAGCATTGGTGGCTGATCCTCCTTATACAACGTTCCATCATAAGGTAGTCCTTAGGACTCATCCACACTTTATGCCAAAGGTGGTATCACCTTTTCATTTAGACCAAGCAGTTTACCTTCCTGTATTCTTCCCAAGGCCTCACGCCTCAAATACAGAAGGGAATCTTCATACTTTGGACTGCAAAAGGGCTTTGGCCTTTTACTTGCAAAGGACACAGCAACAGAGAAAGTCGTCTCAATTGTTTGTTGCTTTTGATCCTAGTCATTTGGGACTTCCAGTCTCCAAAAGAACACTGTCCAGCTGGATTGCACAGTGTATATCTTTTGCCTATGAGAGTAAAAACCTTCCTCTTGAAGGCCACGTCACAGCTCACTATGTGAGAGCCATGGCAGCCTCTATGGCTCATCGTCACTCTGTGTCTATCGACAACATCTGTCGAGCAGCTATTTGGACTTTGGTTCATACCTTCACAGCTCATTACTGCTGAGACAAGGACTCCCGCTGGAATGCCTTGTTTGGTCAGGCTGTTCAACACCTGTTCCATACTTAATCAACTCCTACCCACCATCCCTGGTAGGATGCCAGAGATCCATGGGGGGGAGTGTAGCCTTTTTACAAGGGCACACAAATTCTGGGGCCTTCTCCCTGGCATCTGTAGCTAGGGAGTCCCCATATGTGAAGACTACATTCCTGCTTGTTCCTGGAGATAGCATAGTTACTCACCTGTATCAGGTGATCTCCGGGAACAGCAGGAATTTAGTCTTCACAACCCACCCACCTCCCCTAGGGGTTGTATCTCTCTATCTCTCTCTCTTTCCCTCTCTCTTTGTCTCAGCTTTAAACTCAACTGGAGAGGGCCAGTTGGGAAAGGCGGGAAGGCAGCACACAGGCGCTGTAGGATACTCCCAAAAGCTTTCCTATTGGACGCTGGGGAGCGTTCCCACGCAGGCTCTGTCGGTACCGATGATACCCATATGTGAAGACTAAATTCCTGCTGTTCCCAGAGATTACCTGTTACAGGTGAGTAACTATGCTGTACTTGGCTAAGAAAGAAGAAAGTAGAATTGCGGATGGATTCAATTTAGCTTGTGAGGTGGAGGGAAGGGAAGGGTGATTTGCATGGATAGAATGGAGGACATTGTGCAGGGAGTGAAGGTGGAGAATGTCCGAAAGATATATGGGGGTGCCAGTGTGCAGGGTCTTGTGAACCAGAGTGAGAAGCTCGAACTCGGTACTTTAGTGGAAGCCAATGAAGACACATAAGAAAGGGGGTGATATGGTCGGAGCAAGATGCAAAGGCAAGGATCCAGGCAGCAGCGTTCTGTATGAGCTGTAAACAATGAAGCTGATAGTGGGGGAGACCTGTGAGTACCACGTTGCAAAACAAAAATCCAGAACATGACAAAGGTTAGAAGAAGAGTGGTCAGAGAAGAGGAAGGAAGAAAGAAAGGGTTGGATGGCACAAATCTGCCAGTGGGAATAGAATTAACGACAGATGAGAAAGGAGAGATGATCCTCAAAGGTCAGTGAAGAATAAAGGATGACACCCAGACAGCAAAGGGAATTAACTAGAGGGGTAGTGGTGTTCTGAAGTGTAGGAGCCAGAGATGGGCAGGGTCTCCCAGCCATGAACCAAAAGGCGGTAGTCATTGCAGAACTGAGATCTAAAAAATTGGCAATCTGAGTGAGGCAGGTGTTGAGTGGTGACAAGTCAGGGGCAGATGGGTTGATATGGTGAAGAATGATGTCATCAGCATAATATGCCAAAATGCTGTGTTGATGGATCAGAAGTGTGAGAAGGACAAAGAAAATGTTGGAGTAATGGGGCTAGCATCAAAACCTGGAGGACACCGCAGGAGAGTGGAATGAAAGGGGACAAGGAGAGAACAGAGAGGACAGAAAATGACCTGTAAGAAAAGAATGAATGAAACCAGCATAGGACAGTACAATGGAGACCAAAATTGTGAAGACGGGAAAGAAGGTTGGGGTGATCAACAAGGTCAAAGGCATTGAAACTCAATAAAACAAAACAAAATTTACAGAATGAAAATGTAAAGGGAGAAAGCAAAAAGTGTCCATACCCCCAATGTGAAATAGGCAAATGATGTGGATTTCAATTTCTGGAATTGTTTCAGAAAAAAGGGACAGGATCCCATTCCATTTTGTTAGATTAAATATCAATCATTAGAAAAATCTCAAGCTAAGGCACAACAAAGCAAAATAATAGTATAAGTAAGGCAAAATATGATGCGATAAACACAAACCATACAATCAAATCAAATAAAGTAAAATAAAGGAGAATGTGTATTAAAGTGTGCTAATGTTTGCTGTGCACTAAAGTAAACACTAAACAGTTAATGCAGGATTGTGTTCATTTTTATCACATGTTAAAGCAATCAGCACAGTAAAAATGATTTAACATGCAACAGGGAGGGGACTGGGCAGGTTGGGGTGGAGAGTGGATGTTGTCTGTATGTTGCGGTTAGCATGGGCTGAATAGCGCCCCCTGTCACTGTTGCAGTTAGCATGGGTGCACTTACCACCTCAATGGTTGGTGTTAACTATACCCATATTAATTGCAATTGAAATTTTAGCACAGTGAGGTACTTGGAGGAGGGGAGGGGGGACATGGCGAACATGCCTCCAATATTTAATATAAGCATGAGCAGCCCAACAATTAAGCAAACTAGGTGGTTGCCTAGGACAGCAGTTTTTAGGGGGAGCAGCAATAAGCAAGGCATTCAAAGCTAAACAATAGATTCTGACAGCCAGGGGAGGCATAAGGCTTAAGATTTTTGCTTTGATCCAATTCTGGGGCTGGCCCTGAGCATGGGTTTTTTTCACTTCCATCCAGGGCCAGACTGACCATTGTGTGGGAATATTGTCTACACATGGCCCATACCTCAGGAGGCCCTGCACCTGCCTGACCAGCTTCAGAGGGAGCTTAATTTCTTGGCACTCAGCACGCCAGCAGGCTGCAAGTTAGCCACGGGACTGAAGGAAAACGCCGCTCTCCTTTTGTAGGGCCATAAGAAGGGGGGAAAACGAGAGAGCTGCTGGCCCTGAAAGAAGACTAAAGGCTAGGACTGGGGATGGGAGAATGGGATTGGAAGGGATCGTCTGGAACTAGAAGGGATCTGAATCTAGGGGAGGATGGGGCTGGGGCTGGAGGGAGAAAAAAAAGAAGCTGGGGGGAGTGAGGGATGGAGAGGGGGACAGATATTTTGTGTGGGAGGGAAGAAAAATCTAGCTGGGTAGTGGGAAAATAAGTGGGGATTGAGGATAGAGGGGTGAAATTTGAGTGGAAGATAAAGGAATAAAAAAGAAATGGAGCAGATGTAGAGAGGGAATGGGAAAAAACTAGGAGAGAAGAAAGGAAAAATGGACAGCAGACAATGGAGAGTTAGAAGACTCGAAGAAAGCAGAAGAAAGTGACTGAGGGAAATGGCGACTGAAAAATAAATTGCCCAAACAAGTTTTTTGGGGGTTTTTTTGTTTGTTTGTTTTTTTAATTTTGAATTTATTAACTGGAATCTGTCAGCTTTGGGAAATGTGCATCGTTGATGTCTGCATTTTGTTTAGTGCAAGAGGAAATTTAATTTTATAGTTTTATTTCTGCAGTTTTGTACATTCCAAGTTTGGCTTTTGGGGTTCCAGTTTAATTGTCTTCATATTTCTAAATTGTGATCCCTTGTTCTTTGTGTGGTGACGGTCTATGTTCTGCATGTGTAGCCGAGCTGAGATATTCTGTTTATGTAGTTTCTATTTGATAGTGGCACTTGTCCTCTTTCCCCAGTAGGAGATGTATTGGTATTCTCTGAAATGTATTGGTTTATGGGTTTGGTGCTTTGTGAGTCCTGGTAGTGCTGTTATCATACAGCGGGTTGGCTATGGATCCTAAATGAGCAGGGTTTATAGTACTTCCTAATGTGCCAGGCAGTTGGCATTGGAGTGTAGTAATGTAGAAAACTGGTAGCCTTTATCCTCACTGCCAATGCAAATGGCATTCATACATTCATTAAGAGACAGGTTTACTAATGTTTAATGCATATTCACAAATGTTAATGTGCGCCAAGTGCAGGAACACACAGTGGCACTTAACACACATTAATATTTAGTAAACATGTCCCCAAGTCATTGTCAGGACAAAAAAAGAGGCTTGCAAAGGGCTTCTTTGAAAGCTGCCTAAAAGTTTAGATGGACAAGATATACATTTTAAAATAAAATTAATTAAATTTATGCCAATGAGGCACAATGGATATGCAAATGAGGCCCCACAATGAGTCTCCGCACATGGTCCTGTATCACCCTTGGGCCGCCCCTGCCTCCATCGCTAAAGTTTGCCTCTTAACGCACTAAGGTGCTGAACCTTAGCATGCTTTAGTAAATATGCCTCAAACAGTAGTAGCAAGAATTACTTTAATGCTCTCACAATATCGGCATTATCAACCTCATTCAATTGCACATGCTGGTATTCAATGCTAGAAAGAAGGACATTTTTAGATGTTGTCAAAATCTAGTTAGCTCATTTGCTGATCGTAAAAAGAAAGGTAACTCATTGCACAGCTTTGGAACTACGCTAGAAAAGGCTAACTAGCCCGCGCTCTAGATCTTAGGCACTTAACAGATGGAAGTGACAGAAACCTATCTTCCTGACAGCGTAAAGTATGTTTTGGCTATCTCTGTAATTTATCTGTCAAATGCTTCTGGCCTGTCAGATGAAGTACTTTAAGATCCAAGAATTAAAATTAGGCAAGAATGTCATAGGATATTATGATACATCTTGCTCAAAATCTCAATTAAGGGGCATGTTTATTAATGTGCACTGCCAAAGTAGTGCGGGGTTAGCACGCAGTTTTGGCACCATGCTGAAAACACTGCGCTACCCTGGTATCACATGTTTGGGTGGTGAATGAGTGAGACAGGAGTGTTCCTGCTGTAGCACAGCTAGCCAAGGCTGGTTGAGACCTATGCTAACTGTGCTCAGTGCTGGTAGCATTGATGCAACTAACGCCCTTTCAATAAGTGGCATTTGTTGCCCCCGTGGCAGGTTCACTCTGCCACGGGGGCAATAACTGCATGGGGGTGGCAAAACATGCCTCCTTGAAGCAGGACTGGAGGGGGAGACTGCGATCGAGGTCTCATGCAGCTTGTTTGGCTGTGGGCCTTGGAGCAGAGCTAGGCTGGAGCTTGGGCCAGAGTTAGGACACCCCCAAAAAATTGGCATTCCACTACCTCTGGCTGATAACATGTTCCACACATGCAATACCAGCATAGGGCTTAGTAAACATGCCGCTAACTGCTCACTAAGAGCATCCAATTGAAGTCAATGGCTTTCAACTCTAGTCTCAAGATCTCCAAATATTTTTGGTATTAAGAATGAGGAGAAAAAGAAAAAGGTGGAGGGGTTAATACATTTTCATACAGTAAATTAAGTGACACAGTAGATATATTCAGCCCAGCACGGCTGTGTTTCAGCACGATATGCCTGCATCAGGGGCAATGTATAAAGTTAGATCACACAATGTAATATGGTGTTTTAATGAGCTGTATACATTGCATTCTTGTATACATTTTTTCTTATTTTTATTATGTGCCTCTTTTACGAGTTATTTTCCTTATTTTTCTGTATGTTTATGATTTCATTATCCTTTAAATATTTCTTATTAAGATGTGCCTTGCTGCTTATAATGTAGCCACTCTGATGTATTTGTTATTTATGGATTTATTATTTACATTTTTATACCGCCATTTCCTGCAGGTCTATTGCGGTTTGCAAAGAACAGTATGAATTGTACAGAACAGTACGAATTCGGGTTGCATGGGACATTTTCAACTATGTACATTAACATTGAAACAAATTATATAATAAGATAAAATAAAATTAACTATATACATATTATTCTTGCATTGATAGAGGCGATGCATTCTGGTTGGGGGGGGGGGTGTTTAGTCTGATTTTATAGGGTGGGTGTGCTAAGTGTAAGAGTATGTTATGGAACCAAAGTGTTGAGTGAATAGATGCGTTTTAAGTTTTTTTTCGGAAAGAGATGAGGTCTTTTATCTCTTAGGCTATCTGGGAGCTTGTTCCAGAGGGAGGGGGCACAATGAGAGAATGCCCTGTTTGTGGTGTTTTTGGCTTTCCTGTAGTCTGTCGCTGTTACGAGTTTGTTTTTATTGCAGTCTCGTTGGGTATGGGTAGTTCTTTCATTGGTGATGAGAGAAGCGAGGTAGGATGAGGCAATGCCATTAATAAGTTTGAATTTAGTATGTTTTTATTATGGCCCATATTTTATTTTTAATATTTTTTGGACAGCATTATTGATACTTTTTTGTTTTATCATTGTATACTAATTACTGTTACATTTGCTTTTCTCCGCTTCTTGAAGTTGTTCATCGTTTTTTATAATTGTTTTAATTGCTTATTTTATTTCTGATTTACATTTTTTTAGGGCAATTGGATTTTGTGTGTGACTGTCTTATCCCTTGTTTTATATTTATATGCGTTTGTCTGAGATCTCAACTCCTGACAAAGGCATAGCCAAAACACGGCCGTGTAGGATAATTCATACAGTTATGTGGGTGTTTAAACATAACATTTAGAGCATTTTACTATGGGGTAAGCCTCCAAGTTTAGTATTGGAGGTGATGTAGACGCTTGCTAACTGTTGAAGTCATGTCTGGCATGGTCTCTGCAGTAACCACAGGAGATGCATCTCACTATGGGTGGGTTTTAAGATACATTAACAATGAAACATATTAATAATCAACAAAGCACATTAACTGTTAGTGCCTAGTATTTGCTGTGTCACATACCTAATGTGAAAATTCATGCAAGGTCATGTGGAATGGACAGGAGCTGTGCCTCGCAGAGCTGCATGCGACATTAACAACTGGGCCATTAACACATGGAAGCAACACCTGCTCTATGTTAACTGCACAGCTGACTTCCCTGCACAGCTGGGGATATCACAGCAGTTTCTGTAGAGTAGGGGTTCTCTACCCAGTCCTTGGGACAACCCTAGGCAGTCAGGTTTTCAGGATAACCGCAACGAAAAGTATGAGAGACATTTGAATACAATGGAAACAGAGCATGCAAATCTCTCTCATGCATATTCATAGTGGTTATCCTGATAACCTGACTGGCTAGGTGTATCCTGAGGACTGAGCTGAGAAGCCCTGCTGTAGAGGTTTTGCACTTAACTTGCTTTAAACATGGTTGTAAAGGTGTGTTAGGTACAAAATCTTAGCGCAAGCTAGCAAATAGACCTCTTAAATTGCATTTCTATCATATGACCTCATTTTGTTGAACAGGAAAGGAAGCAAGGGGCCTTAACCCTTTCGCGTCCACATAATTGTTTTATAACCGAAAATTAGCTTTCTGTTTTTTTAAAATTAAGATTTGAGCTAAATGATGCAGAATATAAAGTTTTTTTTGAAAAAAAGTTTTTCTAAGAAACAATATTTACTGTTGCCCTATGGCAACTACGGTCCTGAATGGCTGAAAATTAAAAACAGTCTTGGCATCAGTTTCATGTACTGCTGGGTGTGATAGTTTAAATAACAGGGTTTTTTTCAGATGTCAAGCAGAGTTACACATCACATTTCGCGCACAGTGTGCGGATTTTTTGGAAATATAGAATCCGGTGAAAGGTTTGGGGGAAAATTTGAAGGCTGCCATATGGCAACAACAGCCATGAAAGGGTTAAAACCCCTTTACAAGAGTCAATCCTTAGAAAAACTAGGAATGTGCATGGCCAAAAATGTTTTTTGGTTAGTCTTTGTGATTTTCATGTGGGGTTTTATTCTGTGTTTTTGTGCAGGGGTTATTTTAGAAGCACCACTGGCATGTAGATTGGCATGCACGTGTAATGCTGTTTTAGTGGAGGGACCTTTCTGACGTGCTGCTATACAGATATTCAGTCATTTTTTGCTGCCCTAAGCTTTTCGGCTAGCCATCCATCTAGTAGTGCTGAAAGTTGTTGCTGTATGAATAACATGCAGCTCTTCCCCAGATAGGGCTGAGGAAGTTAGAGTATTCGGTGGCTTGATTCGTAAAGCGCTGCTGGATGCCACTCTCAGCGGCACTTACGGTATCTGGTAGCAGGTGCTGCTAAAAAGACATTTGCTTTTGAATATTAATTCACAAGTTTTCAGGTCATGTCAGGGAGAGAGCAAGAAGATTTCAGCACACATATTTCTGGATCAACATATCTAAAGTGTGGGGGCATAACCCCCTTTACTAGCAGTGGCATCAGAGGTTTAACAGACTGCTAGCGGTTAGTGGTAGTAAATGAGGGGGTGTGGGGGGGGGGCTCATTGGTGTTGAAGGAAAGTATTTGTATCTCCACAGATCCCAGAGGAGAGTTGAAGGAGACATCTGAGGGGAGGTTCAGTGAACCAAAGAGAAATAAGAGACAAGTGGTTACCATGAGAGTTGAGGTTTCCCACCCTTGGTTAAAAGAAAGATTGCCATAGAAAAAGCAGGCACACAGAGATTCTAGGAAAGATTAAAAAAAAAAAGTGTCTCTTACTCTGTCTTGGGATCTTGCCCATTTAAACCAGACTTGTTCTGAAACAGTTCATCCATACTTTTCTAGTAAAGACTTTTCATTTTTTAATTGCCAGACCACTGTGGGCAATTAGATTATTGAGCGTGACTATGTTGCTGAGGAGATGTACAGAAGCAGGGCCTTGAAAGCATATCTTTCCCCCACCCAACACAATTCCCGAGGTATGGAGTGTGGTGTATCATCCTCTGCCAACTCAGTGACTCTAGTTTCATTTCATGGTTTATCCCAGGACTGCACATCTTCCATGAATACACACGTGCAATTCTCTTCCCTAATAACGTTTTTTGTTTGATATCCATTCTGCATCTCAGCCAAATTTTTCACATGTCTGAGGTGCAGAAGGATCGTGGCATGGGTATTTTTGGGTGCTTCTACCTCTTCTACAAATATAAGAGCAATTTTGCATTTGTCAGGTTTCCACAGCTTACCGTACATGTCCTAATTCTCTGCCCTTTAGCAAACAGCCTCACTGCCGTCCTACATCTGAAGAGTCTCAGGCACACCTACACCTTGTGGACCTCTCCAAAGTCGCCTCTATATTAGCCCATAGCATAGCTATCAGTTGGGACCAGTGCAATTCCACTCATTTAACATTTATTCCTTCAAGACCTGCATAACAATTATGTTTGTTATCTATTACGGTAAACAACAATGGAGATCCATAAGTTTGTAAGTTGTATCTACTGCATTTTTTACATATTCTGCTTCCTATCTCATGGTTTTTCTGTCACCCTCCCAGAATCAGTTCCAAAATATACCCATAATTCATCACCAATGTCATCAGAGTCTTTACTCTATCTTTCACAGAGAGACACTGAGGTCTCAACACAATAATAATCAAAGGCTCATATACATCACCCCAACAAGCCACTATACTCACTCCATCCACAAAGATGTTGTTGTTAAGTGCCGTCGAGTCAGTGTCGACTCATGGCGACCCTCTGGATAGCTATCCTAAATTGTGTTCAGTCTTCATTCAGGTGACTCATTGTTGACAGACTGGTACCCATAGCTTCTGTTATTGTATCGATCCATCTCATTGCTGGCCTTCATCTTTTGCGTTGACCTTCTATCTTGCCAAGCATGATGTCTTTCTCTAATCTCTCTCTTCGCATGATGTATCCAAAGTATGAAAGTCGAAGACTTGTCATCTGAGCTTCTAAAGGAAGCTTAGGTTTGATCTCCTCTAGTACTGACTGGTTTGTTCTTCGGACAGTCCATGGTATACACAGTATTGGCCACCAGCATCATAATTCAAAGGCATCAATTTTCTTCCTGCCTATCTTTTTCACTGTCCAGCTTTCATATCCATTTGTTATTGAAAATACCATGACTTGAACAAGTCAAATCTTTGCATGGAGAGAGACATCTCTGCTCTTAAGAATCTTGTCTAGGTCTTTCATAGCCATTCTGCCAAGAGCAATGCGTCGTCTGATTTCTTGACAGCTTCTTGCTTCTTTATTGATACTTGATCCTAGTAGCTTAAAGCTGTTCACGATTTTCAATTTCTTATCCTTCAACGATGAACCTGTTGATTTTGCCAGTTGTCATGATCTTTGTCTTATTTACATTATGGTGCAGGCCCCTTTTGAGACTGTTCTTTGATCGTTAGAAGCAAATGTTTCAGATCATCTTCACTTTCAGACAGTAATCTGGTATCATCAGCATAGCGAAGATTTTTGATGAGTCTTCTACCACTCTTCATGACTCTGTCGTCTTCATAAAATCCTGCTTCTCTGATGATTTGTTCTGCATATAAATTAAACAGGTAGGGAGAAAGTATGCAGCCTTGTCTTACAACTTTTGCTTATTTTAAACCATTCTGTTTCTCCTTGTTCCGTTCGAACTGTTGCTTCTTGATCAATGTACAGATTGTGCAAGAGAATGATCAGGTGTTCTGGTATACCCATGCTTCTTAATGTGGCACAGAGTTTCTCATGGTTTACACAGTCAAAAGCCTTGCTATAGTCGATAAAGCACAAATAGATATCCTTTTGGTATTCTTTTGTCTTTTCAATGATCCATCTCACATCCGCAATGATGTCTCTCATTCCTCGTCCTTTCCTGAACCCTGCTTGCATTTCAGGTAGTTCTTGTTCCAAGTATGGTTGTAGTCTCTTTTGAATAATCTTCAGTATAATCTTGCTGGCATGTGGGATCAGAGCGATTGTGCGATAATTTCCACAATCTGTTGGATCACCTTTCTTTAGTATTGGTATAAACACAGATCTTTTCCAGTCAGTTGGTCATGATGTTGTCTTCCAAATTTCTTGGCAGAGCCTTGTAAGTACGATTGCTGCATCAGATTGCTGCATCAGTTTGCTGTAATACTTCTATGGGAATGCCATCAATGCCTGGTGCTTTGTTCTTTGATAAGGCTTTCAATGCTGCTTCAACTTCTTCTTTCATCACCAATGGTTCCCGATCATAAGGTACAGATTGAAATGGCTGTTGGTCCACTTGATTTTTATCATATAAAAATTCTGTATATTCTTTCCATCTTTTCTTGATCTTCTCAGTATCATTCAACATATAGAACCTTGAGCATCTTGAAACATTCCAATTTGAGGCTGGAATTTTTTCTTTAACTCTCGTAGCTTTATGAAAGCTGATCTTGTTCTTCCTCTAATAGTTTCTGCTTCTATTTCCTTGCATGTGTCACTGTAGTACTTTTCCTTGTCCTGTCTTGCTGCACGTTGGAAATCTCTGAGTTCTGCGATTGTCTTTCTTTCTCCTCTGGCTTTAGCTTCTTTGCGTTTCTGGGCAATTTTCAGAGTTTCTTCAGTCATCCATTTTGGCCATTTTTGCTTTTTCACCTTTTCTAAAGACTTCTCGCTTTCTTCCAACACAACCTTCTTGATGTCATTCCATAACTCTTCTGGAGCTCTGTCATTTGTATCTAAAACAGCAAATCGATTTTGCAGGCTGTCTTTAAATTACAGTGGTATATTCTCAAGGTCATATTTTGCTACATTCATGAGTGGCTTGCTCTTTTTCTACTTTAGCTTGAGTTTGCATACTAGTAGTTGATGATCTGTACCACAGTCAGCTCCAGGTTTTGTTTTTGTTGATGTTATAGAGCTTTTCCATTGTTGACTTACACAGATGTAGTCAATTTGATTTTTATACAATCCATTGGGTGAAGTCAATGTGTACAGTTGCCGCTTGTGTTGCTGAAAGAAGGTGTTTGAGATGAATAGATCTTTGGTTTTGCAGAATTCTATTAGTCTTTCTCCAGCTTTATTTCTGTTTCCAAGTCCATATTTTCCAACCACTTTGCCGCCGCCTTTGTTGCCAACGTTTGCGTTCCAGTCACCCATGACTATCTGGATATCCTGTTTGCATGTTCTGTCAATTTCAGCTTGAATTTGTTCATAGATCTCTTCAATTTCATCCTCTAATGCAGCTGTTGTTGGGGCATATACTTGAGTTATAGTTGTGTTGATAGGCATTCCTCGTAGATGAATAGAGATTAAGCGTTCACTGACTGCATTCATTTCCGGCATAGTAGACCATGTGATCATCTGATGCAAAGTGCCCAATGCCAGTCCATTTCAGTTCGCTGACACCCAGCAGATCAAGTTATACATGTTCCATTTCATTCTTGACTACCTCCAACTTCCCTTGGTTCATGCTTCGTACGTTCCATGTTCTAATGTGTAAGACATCTTTACAGCTTCTGACTCTCATTTCATGTGCAGCTACATCGGCAATCAGACATCCCGAAGGCTTTGATCCAACCACATCATAAATGCTGGCTTTACTCTGAAGAGTCTTCAGCTCTTCCCCAGTAGCTAGTTGAGTGCCTTCCGACTTGGGGGTCTCATCTTCCAGCACTATAGCGTAATTTGTTTTGTTCTGACTATCCATTGGGTTTTCATGGCAAGATACAGATATAGATTGCTTGGCCTTTCCTCTGCGCAGTTTAAGTTTAGTGTTTTTGCCATTGTCCAGAAATGTGATCCTCCGCCGTCAACACTATCCCATTCTGCTGCTGCCCAGATGGGTGGTTTGTCTTCGTCTGGCACCTCAGCTGAGACCTGTCCATCTTGGGAGACCCTGCCAGTAGTTAAACTACCGATAGTTTAGCTCTCAGCATCACTGATGCACGCAAGCCCTCACAGCACGACAAGCTGCAAACCAAAACCATTGGGTTTTCATGGCAAGATACAGATATAGATTGCTTGGCCTTTCGTCTGCGCAGTTTAAGTTTAGTGTTTTTGCCATTGTCCAGAAATGTGATCCTCCACCGTCAACACTATCCCATTCTGCTGCTGCCCAAATGGGTGGTTTGTCTTGGTCTGGCACCTCCTGCTAGTAGTTAAACTGATAGCTTAGCTCTCAGGATCACTGATGCACACAAGCCCTCACAGCACGACAAGCTGCAAACCAAGTCACATTGAAGCACTCATTAATTAATGCCAGATCTGTGCAGAATAAAATATCATTTATTTTAGACCATATTGAGGACACTGAAGGAGATATGTTCATTACTGAATCTTGGCTTTCTGGTAAGATAAGGTCTTTGTCAACCAACTGCAACCACCTAACTATGATGTTTATCATTCTCCTAGGTATAGAAGATGTGGTGGTGGAGTTCTTATTATTGTAAAGAAGGAACACACTACCTCCCTTATAATAATCAATAATATCGAGTCAAATGACATACTAATTATAGAAAATAAACATATTGCATTTTGCCTAATATAGAGAGCACCCTCACCTGACCCTAATACTCTCACCACTACTATTGAAACTGTATGTTCCTCCTCAGAAAAAAAGAGAACATTCATCTTACTAGGCGACTTTAATCTACCATCATGGCAAAACACTCAGGCGATCACCTTCCTCAACGCCATGGTGGACATGTCATATTGCCAGATAAATGCTGCTACATACAACAAAGGGAATATCCTTGATTTAATAGTCTTACCTAACATAATTATGTTAGGTAAGGCTATTAAATCAAGGATATTTTGGTATGATCATATATGATCATCCTAAAACCACCATACCAAAATACTACCTGTTCCTTGGTCAGATCACCATCCTCTTTATCATTCCAAACTACTAATCACATCCCTTACTCAGGAACCAACCATTACACCAAATTTAGGAGCATTGATAAAGACACATTTATAAATGAGACTCTCCCGAATATGAATCCTGATAGCAAAGACTTAAACTCTTATCAACCTGGAACTCTACCATATCTAAGGCTGCCATTAGACTAGCCCACACTAACAAGGATGGAAGAAATAAATCAAAACAATGGTACGCTCGAGAGATAAGAAATTTAAAAATACAATTAAGGAAATTAGAGCATATGTGGAGAGTGTTCAAATCCCCCAAAGACAGACTAACATATATGGACACACTTACACAATACCGTGACACAATAAACAAAAAAAGAGAGAATCCCATACAAAAACACTTACTAATGTTATAATTCATTGTTCACTGTTTTTATTATGTGAAAGGCGGTATAGCAAAATTTTAAATAAAATAATAAATAAATACATGTATATAGTTATGCCACCGAATAACTCCCTTTTTCATTCAATGTTCTTCAGATTTTCTAAACTTGTTAGGGGGAGCACGACAGTTTGTTTTGGAGCCACTTACTCCATATATTCTTTGTAATTAGGACACCTAATAACGTCTTTGATTTTGTATCTGATCCACACCAAAAATTCTGGAGATCTCAGGGAATCCAAGAGAAGTCGAACTCCGGTATGATTTTCTGGATCCAAATCAGCACATTCTGGAAAATATGCACCATTTAGTTCTGTATACAAGTTTTATTCTTTAAATAGGAAGTTAGGTGCTTATGACTAGAGTCAAGCCTGAAGGTTTCAACTGCTACGTTTTTTTCTCTGATGATCTCCAAATGAGTTTATCATTGCATGTTCCTAGGCAGGAGTAGAATGGATCTGATCTCAAACTCTGTAAATTCCTGCTGTGATTATTTTTAATCCTTGTATCGCCTAAGAATAGATCCTAGAAATGTTCAGCTTCTGGATAACATATTTTGCTTTGGCTTCGTAATTCAGCTGTATTTATTACAAGATTTGGGAACAGACATATTTTAAATCAGCAAGATTCATTGCATAGAAACAAAGAAACATGACAGCAGATAAAAACCATATGGCCTATCCAACCTGCTTTTCCATACCAACTACTAAGCTTTACAGTCCTTTCTCTCTCTAAGAGATCTTCTGTGTTGGTCCCATGCTTTCTTAAATTCAGATACAGTCCTTTTCTCTACTACCTCCACTGGGAGATTATTCCATGCATCTACCATAAATAAATATTTCTGCAGATTACTCCTAAGTGTATCCCCTTCACCTACATCCTATGCCCCCTCATTGCAGAACCTTCTTTCAATTGAAAGAAGCTCTCTTCCTGTGCATTTATGCCATGGAAGTATTTATGATTGAAATGTTTATCTCCTCTATCCCGCCTTTTCTCTAAAGTATACATATTGAGATCTTTACATCTGTCCCCATATGGTTTGTAATAAAACCCAATGGCCATTTTGGTAGCCACCCTCTGCACTGACTCCATCCTGTTTATATCCTTTTGAAGGTGCGGTCTCCAAAATTGCACACAGTACTCGAAATGAGGTCTCACCAAAGACTTATACAGAGGCACTATCACCTCCTTCTGCCTGTTGGCCATTCCTCTCCCCATGCACCCAAGCATCCATCTGGCTTTCATTGTCACCTTTTCTACCTGTTTAGCCACCTTAAGATCATCAGAAAGTATCACCCCCAGGTTCCGTTCTTCTTTCATGGACAGAAGTACTTCACCCCCTATATTGTACTGCTCCCTAGGATTTTTGCAGCCCAAATGCATGACCCTGAATTTTTTAGCATTAAATCTCATTAAGTAAATCACTTTTTCCTGTGCCCTTCTGTTCCATCAGTAACTCTCATTTATTTTATTTATTTATTTTATTTAGCACACATTTATATACCGCTCTTTCCCAAGTATCAATCTCTGAACTTTCCACGTGCTATATGCCTAGAACAGACTACTTTAGTCAACACGCCATGCTCCCTCTCTGGCCATTTTCATATCTGCTCTAAAATATAGTAACAAAGTATATGATGGCAGATAGACCAGTATGGTCCATCTAGTCTGCCCAGCAAGATGACAAGAGTAGATGCACCTGCCGCTCCGTACATGTCACCCCTCCCCATGCCTTTGTTTAGGGGTGTACCCCCGCTCCATGCAGGTGACCGATAAGTTTATTTTGATGTTATCCTGTTGCTATGAAGTGATCCACTGTCTGTCTGTCCCATGCCATTTTGAATTCTGTCACTGTATTTGCCCCCACTACTTCCATCGAGAGGACATTCCAAGCATCCACCATCCTTTCAGTGAAAAAGTATTTCCTGACATTGCCCTTCAGTTTACCCCCTTGCAGCTTCATGTTATGCCCTCTAGTTTTACGGCTTCCCCGTCTTTGAGAAAAGTTGATTTGTTTAAGTATTTAAAGGTCTTTATCATGTCTCCCCTGTCCCTCCTCTCCTCTAGCATACACATAGCTAGATCAAGTCTCTTCTCATACGTCTTCTGGCGCAGGCTCCAAATCATTTTGGTCATCTTCCTCTGAACCATTTCAAGTCTTTTTATATCTTTTGTAAGATATCACCTTCTGAGATTGCATTAAAATCTTAACCAGTTTACTAGAATAAATCATTTCCCTTAGACTCCTTTGTTATGTATGTAGTGTTTTGACTAGATTGTAAGGTCTATGGAGCAGGAACTATCTCTTATGTGTATATGTATAGTGCTACATACACCTAGAGGCACTATAGAAAGGATAAATGGCAATAGTAAGGTGGGAAAGGGAGTGAAAATCATTGTTTCGTATCAGTTTGGTACTAGCATCTTTCCCATGCTTTTTTATTCCCAAGCTTTCATTATTCTCTTCCCCATAAGTGCTGGGGCCGCCTGTCTTTCGCCTCAGTTTTAATTCCCCAGTTGGCAGGCTGCGTTTATCAATCAGGCTCTTGCCCCTGGCTCGGTGCCAGGCCACTCTTCTGAGAAATGCAGAGCTCCAAACAATCTATGAATCATCCCAATAATTACATTTAGCTAATGAAAATGTATGTAATTGATATTTTATAACTATTTTGGGAAGTTTAGGACTTAAATGGTATTGATTGAAGGAGGGAAGCCAGATGTTCCATTGCCCTGTAGTGGTAGGCAAAAATTGCCGATAGTCAAAAAATATATATCCTGCTTTCAAATTCACTTCAAACTCTCATACCATCTGCAGCTTTTAAAGCCATTTTGACATACGTCAATTAATCATGTCTTCATGGGTATCAACTGATTAGCTCATTTCTGATCAATTATCAGACTCTTCTTCTGAATGCTGATGGCTATTAAACATCTCCGAAAGGGGACATTAGTCATTCCTAAGGCACACCATGTCTCATCCTACTTTTAAGAGGCTATACAGTACACTAAAGTTTTTTTTTATGGTGAGATGTGAGAACATGAGAGATGACATTTATCTGTTTCCAGTGCTGCGTGAAGACTGTAGACAGGACCTCAAGAGGTAATCTGATCTATCTCTCTTCTTCCAGACAGGAAGCCCTGTACTAATATAATTCCAGACAAATGTTGCTCTAACTTGCTTCCCAAAACCATTGGTGATGGAGATTCCACGATATTCAGAAACCTATTCCAGTGCTCAATTACTCTGAAAATGAGAGAGGGTTTTTTAAATGTCTAACTCGGGTTCTCAACACAGTCCTCAGGACACCCAGCCAGTCAGGGTTTCAGGATAACCACAATGAATATGCATGAGAGAGATTTGCATGCAGTGCCTCCCTTGTATGCAAATCGATCTCATGCATATTCACTGTGGTGATCTTGAAAGCCTGACTGGCTAGGTGTCCCGAGGGCTGCGTTGAGAACCGCTGGTCTAACCTAATACTCCCTTGTGCAATTTAAACCCATTAGTGCATGTTCTTTCTGCACTGAAAATGGACAGCCCCTGAGTGATAATCTCAAAGGTGTTAGGAGAGAAATAGGATTTTAAAAATACTGTTTCATAAAGGTGATGGTAGGTGCAAAGGGAAGCCTCCCAGTGAAGGTCTTGAAGGCCAGAACCATAATGGAATTCAAGCAAACTCATCTTAAATACAGATGGAGGGAAGTGTAACATACAAAGGCGAAAGGGGGGCAATTAGAAAAAAGGAAGAGCAAGGGGAGAAAAGGGAGGAAAGCAAGAAAAACACTGCCACACATCATAAAACAGTGAGTGGTTTATATATAATAAGCAATATATTCTTCCACATCGTACGATGTGTCTATGCCAGAGGTTCACAGTCCAGTGCTAGGGACACTCCTAGCCATTCTGATTTTCAGGATAATCACAATGAATATGCATGAGATACATTTGCATACAATTGTGGTAGTGCGTGCAAATCTTTACTTTCTGCTTATCCTGAAAACCTGACTGGTTAGGTGTGTCCCAAAGACTGGGTTGAGAACCCCTGGTCCATACATTCACAAATTTAAGTCAGCTATTGATCAGGCCCAAATCTTAGCAGATGATGATGTAGCACAGTGGTTCTCAACCCAGTCCTTGAGACACACCTAGGCCAGTCGGGTTTTCAGAATTTCCACAATGAATATGCATGAGCTACATTTGCATGAATTGTCTTCATTGTAAAATCTGACCAGCCTACGTGTGCCCCAAGAACTGGGTTGAGAACCACTGATGTAGCAGAACACACTGAAGGGATCTCGCGCAGGTCTTGCTCTTAAGATGAAAAGGTCTTGAGGGAGTATAAAAAGAGAACTTATTTAAAAATCTGCAAAAACACATTACAATTCACATGAGCGGCTAGAGGGGGCCATTGTAGTGAATGTAAAACTGGAGGGAAAAGGAGGTTGATGAAACAAGTTTGGGGAGAAGTTGGGAAAAGCTAGAAAGAAGGGCATGAGGGAAAAGAAAGGGGGAAAGCAGGGGAAAGAAACCGGGAACACGAGAAGGGGGAAGCCATGATGAAGGACAAGAGAGGAGAGGGGGGACTTGTGGAATCAGGGTAAAAGCAAAAAACAGGTCATATGGACAGGGCCAGCGCTACCACCGGAAGAACTAGGCAGTCGCTTAGAGGGCTGGCCCTCCAGGGGTGACCACTGCCACTGCTCTCACCCCTCTTGGGACCTGCAGTGACAGCAATGAGTGCAAATAGCTCCGTGGCCCTTACCTTAAAACTTCATCTCCGTGCGGCTGTTTGCTTCCGCCCCCTCAGACCACCCAAAGCTGACTTCCTGTTTGTAAACAGGAAGTCGGCATCTGAGGGGGCAGAAGAAAACAGCCCCGTGGCGCCGACATTCTAAGGTAAGCACCACGGGGCTGTTTGCGGCCATTGCTGCAGGTGCATGTCCCGGATTGGGGCAGCAATAGAGGCGATAGTGGGCACCACAGGAGGGGTGGGGTGCAATGGATGAGGTTTGCCCAGGTGCCTCATCTCCATGTGCTGGCCCTGCATATAGAGCAGGACTAGAGTATCCTAAAGGGTAGCACTGGAGACTTGGATCACTTAACAGCTACTTGGCTAATATGCACTTGTGACAATCAGGACCGCGGACAACGATGGAAACACAAAAGCAGAAGAGGCTCGCAGACAAGTCGAGCGTCAACCATCAAAAAGAAAATAGGAAAATATTTGTTTTGCTGTAACTGCTTTGCCAAATGAAAGAAAATTTAAATATTATGGAGAAGAGGGCAAGGGAGGGTCCCTTTGAAAACTGGCAATTTTCTGTGGGGCTTTATACATGGACAAATAGCTATTGGCTAATGTTACAGACTTGGGAAATTACTCTCTGAAAGTATCTTTTCAAGTTCTATAGATTTGCAAAAGAGCATTTCATGTTAGTGTTGTTAATTCCTCTTTCTTGTTGCTATTGTGATCTAAAACACTCAAGCCCACAGTGATAAGATTGCAATATCAAAACAAAATGTAAACAACATATGGTGCTGATCCGAGGCAATGGAACAGCATCAAGAAAAAGGGGGTTATACACAAAAAAGCAGTGGAACATTATAAAGCTAGAAAACATGGCCAGTTTTAAAAAGTACAATTCTATGGCCATTGGAGCAGGTTATATATGCAGGGATTGGCAGCCCTCGGCATGATGCCACAAGGCAGTACATCCTCACATTCTGCCTGGCATTCTGCCAGATGAGGACAGGCGGCGCTCGGCTCTGAATGCTTTACAATTTCTTTGATGGCCTTGCAAATGTTTGCAAACCTTGTGGATCATTTGTGCTGATCTCAGGATATAAGAGATCAATGCAGCCAATCTGTGGGTTTTGAAAATATCTGTCGTGATGGCACAGAAATTATAATGCACTCCGAGCACAGCCCTGGGATTGCAGTACTGACGAGGTAAAGAGAGGAGTGTCTCAGGGATCTGTACTGGTACCACTATTGTTTGTTCCTGAAAAGTTAATCTTGAAAGGGAATGGGGAAGGGTGCAAGGGTTGCAGGGGGAGGATCAAGAAAGAGAGACTTTCAGAGAAACAGAATGATGGAAATAAGTTGTAAAGAGTATGACGTGATGGCATGCTTCCCTGAGTCTCTATTCACAGACTCAGACGTCTCTGTGGGGGAACTGACTGAAAGAGGAATGGTAATGTGGTCTCAGTAGGGGAGCAGGGGATGTGTGAATGGCTGCCTGAGTGGGTGGGCATAGTGTGTGCATGTGAGTGGGTGTTATCATGAGTGGGTGTGTTGGGAACGAGTCTTGGTAGTGTGGGCATCATGAAAGTGTGTGTCAGGGGATACGAGTGTTGGCAGTGTGTTTTGGGGCTGTATGCATTAGTGAATGTGTTTATCATGAGTGTGTGTGTTGGGGCTCTGTGTATGTATATGTGCTTTCTGAATGCATGTGTGCATGTGTCAGGGAGTTTTGGGTGTGCATGTGTGTATGTGTTCATGAGTATATTAGGACTCCGCATATGTTAGAAGTTCTGTACGCATTTGTGCATATCAGAGGGCTGAGTGTGTGTTTTGGCAGCGCAGTGTGTGTGTGCATGGGTCAGGGACAATGTGTAAAGGCATTAGGGGCTGTGTATGTCAGGGGCGTATGTCAGAGGATAGCTGTTTGTTTGTGTTGAGGATGGTTGGGTGTATGTCGGGGGCATATGTCAGAGGATTGCTGTTTGTGTGTGTTGAGGATGGTTGGGTATATGTCGGGGGCGTATGTCAGAGGATAGCTTGTGTGTGTTGAGGATGGTTGGATGTATGTTGGGGCGTATGTCAGGGGATAGCTGTTTGTGTGTGAGGATGGTTGGGTGTATGTCAGGGGTGTAATGTCAGGGGATAGCTGTGTATGTTGAGGATGGTTGGGTGTATGTCGGGGACGTATGTCAGGGGATAGCTGGTTGGGTGTATGTCGGGGGCATATGTCAGGTGATAGCTGGTTGGGTGTATGTCGGGGCGTATGTCAGGGGATAACTGTTTGTGTGTGAGGATGGTTGGGTGTATGTCGGGGACGTATGTCAGGGGATAGCTGGTTGGGTGTATGTCGGGGGCGTATGTCAGGTGATAACTGGTTGGGTGTATGTCGGGCGTATGTCAGGTGATAGCTGGTTGGGTGTATGTCGGGGGCATATGTCAGGTGATAGCTGGTTGGGTGTATGTCGGGGCGTATGTCAGGGGATAGCTGTTTGTGTGTGTTGAGGATGGTTGTGTGTATGTTGGGAGGGTGCATATGCATGCTTTCCCCCGTCCTTCCCCCAACTCCTTGTCCTTCCTATCCTCTTGCACTCTCTCCCTTTCCTATTCTTCACAACCTTCTCTCTTGCATTCTCCCTTTTTTCCTTTCATCAACCCATGCCTCTCCATCGCCTCTTTCCCATGCAGCCCAACCTTGCACACTCTCTCAGGCCTTTCACTCCCTCCCTCCCTCTCTTCCCTTCTCCATTGATATTGGTGGTGCTATGCTTAAAGCGTTATAATGAATACTATACAGTATAAATAAATAAAATGCCCTCGCTGTCTCTTCTCCTTTTCTCCTCCAACCATGCCCCTTCTCTTATGTTTCACCCTCCTTCGTCTAGCCCTGCCCTTTCCCTTATCCCCCATCCTTTTCTTTTCTAATAACCCAGCACTCCTTACTTCTCGTAGTCTGTTTCCTCATAGACCCCTTCCCTTAGTTTCTGCCTTTCTCACCAGCCCCTTTCTTTGTCAAACTGCTCATAAGACTTTGTCAGTGGGACATAGAAACATAGGAACATGACGGCAGAAAAAGACCACATGGCCTATCTAGTCTGCCCTTCCATATCAACCACTACAACAATCCCCTTTTTACCTTGAGAGATCCTCTGTGTTTGCCACATGCTTCTTTGAATTCAGATACTGTCCTCTTCTCTACCACCTCCACTGGGAGACTATTCCACAGATCCACCACGCTTTCCGTAAAGAAATATTTCAGCATATCACTCCTGAGTCTATCCTCTTTCACCTGAGGGGATGGAGGGATAGACTCCAGCCTGGGGACCCAGGGACCTGCGGAGTCCACCCTGCTCTTTGCTATCACACCTCTGTTTTTCTTTCTGGGAGGTGCTGTGGACTCCCTCTTGCTCTTTACTGCTGCACTTCCAGTTTACTTGCTACCAGGAGCAGGGGATTCCAGCTGGCTTTTAACTGTTGCACCTCCCTGTTGCCTAATAGGGTCGTTCCAGAAACCAATTAAGTGTTTGGATGTGCACTGGGGACGTTTATGTGCCGAAAATGTCTATGAATGTATTCTGGTACACAGCGCCCACGCACATTTATCCCACTTGAATGGGGATGTCCGCACATGTCCCCGAGGGGGTGGAATGGGGGCATATCCAGCCACGGAGACGTGTACCATATTCTCGAAAGCACATGAATATTTACAGCCTTTCCCAGAGATGTACCCATTATTCCTGCTGGAGGCGTGGATTAAGAACAGGACTTAGAAAATTTTCTGCTGTTTTCTACAATTCATCCCTGCAAGTGTGTGTGTGGGGGTGCGCCCGCGTGTGTGTGTGTATCTATGTACTACTACTACTACTATTTAGCACTTATAAAGCGTCACGCACGCAGTGCTGCACAGCTATGTATGTGGTTTGAAGGTTGCATGGGAGGATCAGACATGCTGATCTTCAATTCAGGGAGGACATGAATGCCTGGCCAGTACTTGGACATTATAGTTGACCACAGGGTCACCAGGTTCCACTGTGACAGGGCAGCCATACGTCAGTTGTGTCAGACACTGGAAGACATAACTGATGTTGTGCAAACATTCCCCAGATTGTTTATCAATTTAACAGGTGTTTGATACTGCTTTAACATTTCAGTCAGAGTAATTTATATTGTAACTTAAACTTGGTAATGTACATTAAACAGGGATATTGATAACTTGGATTTTTTTAAGGCAATAAAATGTTTGCCCAAGGACACAAGGTGTGCTAGTGGGAATTGAATCTTGGTTGCTTGGTTCCCAAGCCAGTGCTCTAACCACTAGGCTGCTTCTTCACTCCATTGTGCCATGAGACCTACATCCTTACCCAGTCCAGGATATATGCAAGCTGTGAGAGTGGTGATATACCTGGAGACTGGCAATCTGGTATGATGGCACAGGGATCCCCCCTCCCATGCCCACAAGGTCCTGACTAAGCCAGCATTGCCACAAAGAAGACCCTGGGAAAGCAGGCAGGGTTGCCCCACAGATAGCAGATGTTTACAGACCGAAATAAGCCAAGACAGAGAGTAGACATCGCTACATGTAGGGAGCTGCTATGAGAAATGCCATTACCCAGATGTTTGGGAAACAGATACCATAGCCAGAAAGCCATAGTCATTAAGAACATACTTTTGTAGCTCAGCAATATTATGCATCCTTTGGGGAATTGCAAAGTTAGTTTAGGTTGATATGAACCTAGTAAAGGTCCATACGTAGCATTTTAAAGAGTGTTTTTAGAGATGACCAGTGCAAGAATAACTGAAGCATTTTTCTGCTGCCAAGTAATTTTTGATGCAAGGTATATCATGACAAACATGTTAATATTTACTTTATCTTCTAATATATTAGAGTGCACTAGAATTACTTAGCACTTTTCTGGGCATGCAAAGACTAGTATATATAGTATAGTTTGCATCAGCATTTATTTATCATCAATACTTGTCTAGTTTGCATCAGGAAAATACTGTCAGTGAGAACAGCAGCTTAGGAGATGGATGTTTTAATTGAGGAGGCGTGGTCATCAGAGTCATCCACTGGTAGATCACGGAGATGGGCACGATCAGAAATGTGCAACTGTACAGAATATGGTGAGCGAGGGGATGTCCAAAACCATTTCGGCATTTATCCATGTCCCATAATATTAGTGGGGGATGTGTTTCTCTGCTTCACAGCATGACCCATGCTTGCACCTGTGTGTGGTTTTCGCTGTGAATATGTGCATGGGCTGACTGAATAGCATGTTGGATGTGCCATGACACATCTACGAGCCGATCCCAGAAATGTGGGCACGTCTATACCCACTGAAGCAGAATTAGCATGGAATCGCGCCTGTGCCTGATTTAAATGTGTCCGCTGTAGATAACCGACCTATATGAAATCTACCTGTAAGTGAAACGTGCATAAAACAGCTGAGTAAATAAGAGACAGAAATGAGAACAGCCTGGAAAAAGGAAAATATAAGGGGACATTGATGTTGATTTGTCACTATGCTGATGTGGTCTGTCCAAGCAATTCAAGGTCCCTTCCTTGTTAAGGGGTTGGAAGACTTTGTTGAAGCTTAATCTATTGTCATCTTCCCTGCAACCAAAACTAAGCCACGCACCTCATCTCTGGTTTGAGCTAAAGTTCTGCAGACTTGTTGGATAGATAACTCATTTCATTGTCTCCTGCACTGTACAGTGCTATGGCCAAGTCAGAGAATCGACGACTTCAGTGCTAATTAATTTGACTTGGCCCATGTGCAGTTCCTGGAATTAAGTCACAATCCATGACTTGGCTCTGGCTTTGCTCATCTATCAAATTATCGGACTTGTTCATTTATTTTATTGGATATATAAGGTTATATTGTTAAATGTTTCCACTATGTATTCCAGTTTCATCCAATGACATTGTAAACTGCTTTGACTTTCAGATAAAGCAGTATAAAAAGTTTTAAAATAAATAAATAAATACCCACTTTCTTTGCAAATAAAAAAATACAATATGCAAAGGAAAATTTCAAAATATATAAAGCACCCCAATACAACAGAGACAAACCTAATTTTGGGAGGCCAGTTCCATTTGGGGCATGTCTGGCCTGTCCAGATGTCTAGAATCTGGTTGGGCCAGATTTGCACTTGATTCTGATACGTCCCTGTGGGATCAGAATCGGGTGCAACCGGCCTAGACGGGCAGGACATGCCCGCTGGATGTCTCAGATCTTGCCTTGCTAGCCCAGCCAGGGTTCCTGCATGGAGCCGCGGTCCCATGGTGTCCTCATCACCATGGCACTGTAGCTCCATGCAGGAGCCCCGATCAGCCGCACAACACAAAAGTCTTTTTCCCTGCTGCCCGACCCCAAATTGGCTCTGCCGAGACAAGGATCAGGCTGCAGGGAACTCCCTGCCGATCTCACCTCTGCCTGAGGTCTCGGGCTGGCTGGCTGGTCTCCGACATCGAGGTGGATTTATTCCACTTCCAAAGTGGAAGAAGTCCCTCATCTAACTGGCCATGCCCAGATGTACAGAGCCGTCACCGGAATAGGCCCTGAATGTCTGGGTTGAGGGTCATACCTCTGGCACGCCCTCACTCCCTCCTTGGTCCACCACCTCCCACCCTGGTACAGAGCTCCTGCACATCTATGCTGTATGTGCTCTTAAGGGAGAATCAGACCCAGGCTTTTAGCAGGAAATATAGTCCATCCCGGACGTCTATCCCCGCTAAACACTGATCAGAATAGACCACATAACCTTTAAGAAAAAAGAAGGAAAAAAAGGCATACCTCTAGCTCTGAGTAAGATACAGAGATGCAGCAGAAGTCTCAGAGGCAGAATCTGTGTCCTGCTGCTTTAGAGTCAAGTCAGCCCGATGGTATCTGATGCTTTATGTAAATCTCCCCCCCCCCCCTTCAGAGTCCTGCATCTCACTTCCCTCTTCCTCTACCAGGTGTCCACCATCTCCCCTTCCATCCTCTACCCCTAGGTGTCCAGCTTCTCCCAGTCCGTTCCCTTCTCTTCCCTACCCCCCAGGTGTCCAGAATCTCCCCTTCCCTATCCCACTACCAGGTGTCCAACCCTTCCCTTCCCTCTTCTCCCTCTAGGTGTCCAGCATCTCCCCTTCCAGCTGGGAGGATCTGTTTTTCCTAAAATTTCCATGTAAATGCCTTTGCGTTTACAGTCTGAGTTTTGTTTTTTATGACTCTACCCAGCTGGCTGCCTTTGCTAGCTCTCACCTTTCTCTCCTACCCATGGGGGAATCTAGTTAGGGTCTGCTCTGCACAGCAATAGAGTTGGTTGTGGATTAAACTTCCTATTTACGCTTTTCTTGCATGTTTGTACGATTTCTTTTTTCCTAATTTGATCTTGGCTCCCCTTGGTTGTTGGGCTAGTAGGCGTTCAAGGTGTATTAGTTTCTTCTCATAATTGTTTCCTTAATCTTATAATCATGACTGCCTTTTTCTTTGCAAGTATTGTGCTTGGAATTTTGTAAAATTCATAACTATAAAATAAAAAAAAATATAGGAAGGAAAGTGTGTGAGAGGCAGAAGTTGGGGGGGGGGGTGGATGCAATAATTTAATTATTTAAATGCAGCTTTGTTGCACTTTTTTTCTATGGGTCAGGGGTTTGGTAGGAAGTCTTCTACTGTAGGACTAATACACTGCCAGTAATTTTACTCACTAATTGCTCATGAAAATCTGACTAATGTTTGTTTGTTTTTTAAAGCCTGAGCCTGCTATGCCAAAATGACTGACTTGTAATATAAAATCCTCAAACACCAAGGTATCCGCTAAAAGTAAATTGCATGAATCAGAAGCAGAAGTATAAGCGGCTTGGGGTATTTTAGACCCCTTAAAAATCATCCATAGCCTGGTTAGCCCAACAAAACTCATCCCATATGATGCCTACACTCCTTCAAATGTTTTAAAAATGCCTCCTTACTGGGTGCTGTCTCTCATCAGGAGGGCAGAATTAGGATTAGAATTGGAAAGTTTGGGCAGCAAGCCCAGAGTCCAAAATGGCGAGTTGAGCAAATACCATAAGTTGCTAAAGAAGTAGAGTGCAACCGCTGTGTAAGCTGATGGCTTAATGGCAATAATGAAGACCTGGGCATCTCAGCTTCCTGAGAACCTCTTGAGGTGGTGCATGGCAACAGTGACAGGTGGCAGTGCTACGCACACAATCATTTTTACAATCTATCATCTGGCTGTGATGATCTCATTCATCATGAAATCAACACAATCAATTCCCAGATTTTAAAAATATTCAGGAAGCCATGTGCCAACGAGCTCAGTCAAGCCTCATTGATTTGTTACTTATGCTTTTTTATTTTGTCATATTTGATCTCTAGCTTTGTGTGTCAATATCTCAAGGGAAGTTATACTAAAAACTAGGGACTGGGTTGGCCTGAGGGGCCTTGTCACTGGAGATATCCAAACCTGTGCTTGTTCTAATTAGATGATGGGGAAAGATCACAAGAGTCGCATCTTTCATTACTCTAAAGCAGGAAAGCGGAATCCCTCTGGACTTACCTGTGTGCCAGCTTTGAGCTTTCCTCAACCTTTACTGGGCAGAGTCCCAGTCATGTGTGCTGGATGACATATTTTCAAATTTAAGCTGTTCGTGTGCACCACAAAATGAAGGGTCCTGACACCGTATACTAGTAGAAGTTAGTTCTGATTGAGCTGGAAGACCATGGGAACAAAAGGCTTCTGCTGGAAAGTATTGCCCCCCCCCCCACCCTCCCAAAAAGCACTTGTGATCGATCGCGAGTGAATAAACTGTCCCTTATCTTTACATGAATACTCTACTTTGCCTTATTACCTCACTTGGGAGAATTTCTTTTTTGTACTTAAGCATGGCATCAAATGGACTGAATTAACATATTTAATTCTTATTTAATTGTATTTATTAATAAGCAATTCAGAAATGCATTTGATGAATAAGAAGAAATGTATACAATATTAATTTACTGTCAATAAATAACAAAAAAGAATACATTACGAAACATAATTCCAAACAATCAAGTTACACCCTATGATTCAACTATGTATCACCACATATTCTCACTAGGAAACTGAAGCAATCAAATCATTAAGTCATTCAATAAATTATATGTTTACATATACAAAACAACTTACACTTGAACAATCTCAGCATTACCACTATGAACCTGTTCCACCTTCCTTCCCTTCACTTACTTCCAGATTGTTCCTAAGGAGTTATCCAAACACAAGCCCCTTTAGGTTTGATTTGATTTATTAATTTAATATACTGCAATCCACAATCAAATATCATTGGTGTAGAGTAAAAATATAACAAAGAAAAAAAGCATGCAGTAGCACATTAAAACACAAAATTCAACCTACTACATAAAAAGCCAGGTCTTCGACAATTTCTTCAATAACACATTGCAACATTTCTCCCTGATTTCTTGTGGGATATTCCACAATAATAGACCCTGGTAACGAAGCTATCTATTCCTGGGAACAAAGAGTCTTAGAACAGATAAGAGGTCATTTTAGAAGGCTTACACGACATTTGCATGTATTAATTAATACTGGGTTTACACATGCAAATGGCCCGATGCATCTAAGTAGGGATTTTAAAAAACTGCTACATACAGATGTATGTTCATGGCTCAGACAGTTTGGAAGGGGCATGTTCTTATGTGGTTGGGGTGGGCCTGAGAGTGTATTTCCTATTTTGCTGCGGCAATGCTGGCATACTTTAAATAATTTGCTACTGGCATTTATCCTATTCTGAATCACGTGTGTCAGATAACTGCTTGGGTGTCCAGGAGTAGAGTTTGGGCCAACCACAGACGGGGTTGTGAGTTACGTGCATTGCACATACACATGTTGTTCGGCCTCATCCATTTATACCTGCTCTTGAACCTTCATAAATGTCTATGGCTTCAATCTAGGCACCATTTCTGATGCTTTGCCCCTAGTATTTTATAAAGACACATGGGTGCCTCAAATAGGCACCTATTGTCCTTCACACATAGGCAGCCTGCTATAACATTACCCTCTTGGTAGCTAATTTTATAAACTCCTGCACAGTTAACACGCATTGCCGCACACGGATTTGGGTCACATTTTCTTTTTTTTTAAATTTTTTATTTATAGAATTTTACAACAAATAACAAGAAAGTTCACAGAACAATCTTGAAGAAAAAGAGTAGATACGTTTAGAAAATACCACAACCAAAGTAAAAAGAAAAACTTAAAGCAATACAGAGTCTGCAACAAGCGTATCTACTCACACTAGCCCACAACATAGAGGAGGTGAAAGGAAATCCCATTCTCAAATTCAAACCCTAAAAAGCAAGCAATCCTGGCAACAGGCTAACCCGGAGAAAAAATAAAACGAGCTCAGGGGAGACCCCAATAGAGGATTCTAGTCGCCTAGCAGAAACAAAAGCTGCTAGTTGAGAAGGGTCATAAAAAACATAGGAAACAGAGTGATATTTCACTAAACATTTGCAGGGATGTTTCAAGAAAAACAGACCTCCCAACTGGAGAACACCAGGGCGCAACAGTAGAAATTCTCTACGCTGTCTCTGGGTTTCTCTAGACAGGTCCGGATACATACGTACCATCAAACCTTTGAAGGGCAGCTTCCGCTTCCGAAAGAAAAGCCTCAATAACCATTCCTTATCTGACAGCAAAGCAAATGTAATTAGTAAAGTAGAGGGAACTGGAGACTCAATAACTGATTGTTCTAATATATCTGTAACATTCAAAACATTCCCTAATTCTGGGTCTCTCCCAATATTCACTAAACCAGGTGTAAGTTTTACCTTAGACAAATAATAAACCCTAACCAGGGGCGGTATTAAATCTGAAGAGACCCCCCAAGACCTCTACCAAATACTGTTTAAACATATCAGTTGGTGATACAGTGGAAAGTCTCGGAAAGTTAATGAATCTTAAATTATTCAACCGTGAGAGATTGTCCAAATGTTCTAACTTAACTTGCACAGAAGAGAAATTCTTTTGCAGCACATCCATCTGTTCTTCAAGGACCTCCATTTTCCTTCGATTCTCTCCAACTTCTAATTGCAAAGCCTCCACCTTCCGCTCCAAATTCTCCACTAAATCCACAGAGTTATTCACCTTCTGAGTTAAAGATGTAACCTTAGGTACTAAGGCTTCTCCAAGGGAAAGAATAGCTTGCCAAATTGACTCCAAGGTGAAATTAGCCGGTCGTTGCATTGAAAACGCCAAGCCAGAGTCAATAGTTGTTACAGCTTCCATTTTTGCCGGCGGCTCTCCTCGGCGCAACTCAGGATCACATTTTCTAAAGCAAAGTATACACATAGTTTACTTTATAAAAGAGGGGAGTGTAAAGATGTATGTCAATCTAGCCACGACAATTATGCTAAATGTCCATGCCTAGAGTCTTCAGAAAGATATTTTTTATAATTTACATGCATAAATTTTAGGCTCTGTCTACACATCGCCCAAGCTCTGTCCCCTGGAACACCCAAACTGAAAGTACAGATAGGACTTATGCGCAAATTTACGTAAGTGTTCATTCATGCCATAAGTCCTTTAAAATAGGAACATATATGCATAAGTAATGTGTAACTTTCAGTGCAGCCCTTATAAAATCCTCCCCTTTATGTTCCATTCTACTTTTGCCATGTGTTTCTGTAAATTGACTTTTCCTGCCGTAGGTGCCATAGATACATGGGATTTCCTTACACCTTACATATATTTTCCAAAAGGCTTCATGTTCAGAGAACCTTTCATAAAATCCACGTCAAGCTCTGAATGTTCCAACTTGGGTTGCCCTTTTCCTACCTAGATGACCTATGCAAAATTGAGCTTCATCAAAGCATTCTAATAACCCCTGTTGGAAGAACTTCAGTGGCTTGGCAGGCTCTTAAAGTGAAGCTGTGAAGCCAGATGTAGTGGAATTTCTGTACAAATCTGTTTACAGTACTATTCAAAGAATCTTAAATTTAATTGGAGCTATGATTTGGAGCCAATGCAGGCTTTCCAAACTTGCTGTGCATCATTAAATTGAGCTTTCCTATTCAAAAGTCGAGCTGCTGCATTCTGTAAAAGTTGTAGCCTTTTCACTTATATTTAAACTATGTCCAAATGCAAAGAGTTAATGATAATCTTATCTACTAGTCATAGAAACATAGAAACATAGAAATATGACGACAGAAAAAGACCACATGGCCTATCTAGTCTGTCCTTCCATATCAACTACAACAGTCCCCTTTTTTCCTTTAGAGATCCTCTGTATTTGTCCCATGCTTTTTTAATTCAGTTACTGTCCTCATCTCTACCACCTCCAATGGGAGACTATTCCACAGATCTACCACTCTTTCCGTAAAGAAATATTTCTGCAAATCACTCCTGAATCTATCCCCCTTCACCCTCATCCCATGTCCCCTCGTAGCAGAACTTGCTTTCAATTGAAAAAGGCTCTCCCCCTGAACATTTATGCCACAGAGGTATTTAAACACCTCAATCATATCACCTCTATCCCGCCTTTCCTCTAAGGTGTACATATTAAGATCCTTAAGTCTGTCCTCATATGCTTTATAATGAAGACCACTAACCATTTTAGTAGCCACCCTCTGCACCGATTCCATCCTGTTCACATCCTTTTGAAGATGCGGTCTCCAGAATTGCACACTATACTCCAAATGAGGTCACACCAAAGACTTATACAGAGGCATTATCACCTCCTTTTTACTGCTAGCCATTCCTCTCGTTATGCACCCAAGTATCCTTCTAGCTTTTGCCGTCACCTTTTCTACCTGTTTAGCTATTTTAAGATCATCAGACACAACCACGCCTAGGTCCCGCTCTTCTTTAGTGGACAAAAGTACTTCACCCTTATATTATATTGCTCCCTTGGATTGCTGCAGCCCAAATGCATGACCTTACATGTTTTAACATTAAATCCCAGCTGCCAAATTCTAGACCATTCTTCAAGCTTAGCTAGATCCCTCCTCATGTTATCTACACCTTCCTGGGTGTCTACTCTATTGCAGATTTTGGTATCATGTGCTAAAAGGCAAACCTTACCCGACAGCCCTTCCACTATATCACTAACAAAGATGTTAAAGAGAATCGGACCAAGGACAGGTCCCTGGGGCACACCACTGGTAACATCCTTCTCCTCAGAGTGAGCCCTATTTATCTGTACTCTTTGTCGCCTCCCACCCAGCCAATTTCTAACCCAAGCAGTAACTTTAGGGTCCATCCCTAGGGTGCTCAGTTTGTTTATAAGTCGCCTGTGAGGAACAGTATCAAAGGCTTTACTGAAATTTAAATACACCACATCTAGGGCTCTCCCTCAGTCCAACTCCCTGGTCACCTAGTCAAAGAAATCAATCAGATTTGTCAGACAAGACCCGCCTCTGGTGAATCCATGCTGCCTCGGATCCTCTAATCCTCTGGACTCCAGAAACCTCACTATTTTCTCTTTCAGCAGCATTTCCAATAATTTACTCATCACCAAAGTTAAGCTAACCGGCCTGTAGTTTTCAATCACATCCTTACTTCCGCTTTTGTGTAAAGGCACCACATGAGCCTCTCTCCAGTCCTTTGGCACCACTCCTGACTCCAATGATGCATTGAAAAGGTCAGTCGGTGGAGCTGCTAGAACATCCCCAAGTTCCCTCAGTATTATAGGGTGTATCCCATCCGGTCCCATTGCTTTGTCTACTTTAAGTTGAGCTAGTTTCTCACGAACACAGTCTTCTGAAAATTGTTCAATATGTCCCTCGCTTCTGTTCCTGTTTCTGGATGTTTTCTGAGGTCCTGCTCCTGGTTCTTCTGTGAACAAGAACAGAAATATTTGTTAAGCAATTCTGCTTTATCCTCATCAGCTTCTACATATTCCTCCCCTTCACCCTTGAGTCTGACAATACCACTTTTGCCCTTCCTCTTCCCACTAACATATCTGGAAAATGTATTATCCCCCCCCCCCCCCCCCCATTTTATTGCATTGGCTATTTTCTCCTCTTTTTGAATCTTTGCTTTCCTGACTACTTTGCTAACCTCTCTAAGTTTTTCCAAATATAGATGCCTGTCATCCTCTCTCTTTGATCTCTTGTATTTCATGAAGGCCTCCCTCTTTTTCTTCAGTTTTTTCAGCTACTTCTTTCGAAAGCCATAGCGGTCTCCTTTTCCTTTTACCTTTATTTACCATTTTAACAAAAAGGTTGCTTGCCCTTAAAATATCCTGTATATATTATTAGAGTAGTCATTATAAGTAATAAGTCCAGCTTTGAACTTCTTTCGACATTTATTCAACATCATGATAGATGATCTCCCAAGGCAACATTAGGTCAAAGGATGTGGACAAGAATTTCTCAAGAAGTGTAGCTGTCTTTAGAAATGTTGCTACATTTCTTCACGACTGCAGTTTCATATCTCCTACAATGTCTTTCAATGACAAGACTTTATATTTCAGGGTTATAAAAACTCAACTACAAATCAAACGTTTGTATGCTGTGCTTATGAATGAGTTCATTGCTTACCTAGAGACAACACGTCATGCAGTGGGCATCCTCCCTGTGAGTGTTGCCCTTTCAAATCTACATTTTCTGGGTGATTATTGCTCTCAGCTACAGTACTGGCCACAGAATGCTGCTAATGATCTATGTTGTTGCCCAGCAAGGTTTTCAGTAATGTACTTAAGTCCTGTGTAACTATCTCTATGTACTATAGGAGTTAGTGTTAATGCCTGTATTATGGGCCTATGTGAATAGTCCAAAAAGGCACTGATTTTAAGCATTTTTTATTAAATCAACCTAGGCGCCTGTGTGCCTTTATAAAATAGGTTTAACTGATGTGCAGTAAAATGCTGATGCAGGAATTTGCACCTGCTCTGAAAGAGGCAAAGATTTGTGTGCGTATTCTGTGAATGTATCTACGTATTTTATAAAATCTGGGTGCACCTTGTGACTCCTCCTGCACTCTGTACACCCCCACTCCCCAGAAAGCCTGGGCATGGGATGCATAAAAGTAGGCATGTCCTATGCCGTCATGCAACTTTATAAAAGCCCTTGTCTATATAAAACCAGGCTTTACACATGAAAAATGTTTTAGAAAACTACCCCCACATGCATATCCACATGGGTGTGGGTGGATGTCCATGAATTATACATGGTATTAGTTTGCACATCAGTATTTCTTTCTTAATTTTTTTTTTAAATGTTTAGTTCATTTTCCAGATGAAGATGGCAGTGAGCATGGAAATTCATCACTACTCCCCCAAAATGGAAACAACTGCGCTAGATATTCACCCTGGATTGTTGTATCCAGCATTAATACCAATGAGGCCAAATGTGGCTCACTTAGGAGCATGTTCACTAACGTACGCTATCAACGCGTGCCATGGTGCTCGCAGTAAAACCTCCACACTCAGTAGCATAGAGTAACGCACGGATGGAATGTGGGCATTGTGTTCGCACCCGCCCTCGCTCTGTCCGTGGACTGCCCTGCTGCTCTCTGGATAGCGTCACAGCGATCTGTGGCATTATTCTCTTAGGAATTCCCATTTGTTATGCTTGTCTGTTTTAAGTTTATAAGCTCTGTGTAAGTGTACAGCATTATGTGTGCCTAGCAGTGCTATATAAATAAGTAGTCAGTAGAAGTATAATGCCACTGGATATCTCTCTTAGATAACTTCTTTGGTTATCTGTGTAAAGGTTTTTGAAACTTAACCCCTAATAATTTACTTTATTCAAATGTTGCTCAGAAAGCTATCTAACCCCCCCCCCCAAACATCAGAAGGTTAAGAAAAAATGTATCAGAGATCCATTCAAAATTCATAGATATTTATAAACCATCAAAATCAAATTAGCTAAAACTGCATGAAAAATTTAGCTAACGTTTATTCACAAATACGGTACGCTCAGAATCCATAGAGGTTTATGAAAACTGATGCGCAAATTGTTAAAGCTAAACTCAAATGCAATTCATCAAAATTGTAAATAAACTGTTGCCACGGTCCAACTATCGCAGTATATGAAAGACGGTACTTTCCTGTTTCTGATGAATTGACTCCAGTGTGCTTCCAAACTGCGTGTGAAATTAGCCCATTTTAAACAACCACAAATCGGACACCCATTTGCCCAATGGTTCTGCCTCAGGGGAAATGTCTGTAGGGTTTCTTGGTCTACACATTATAATTGAGTGGCAAGCTGCCTACAGTGACTTAACTGATGTGCAATTTAATAGGCAACATTTATTTGCCCTTTGAATACTAGTACCAGGGGACTGACCATGCAACTAACTGAAAGCAGGTCTAAGACACATTTAAGAAAGTATTTTCAAGCAAGGCAGAATACAGTTGGAATTTGTTGCTGGAAGATACGGGGAAGGTAAATAGTGCAGCTGGGTTTAAAAAAAGTTGAAAAGGTTACTGAAGAACAGATCTATTAGCATTGGGATCCTGTAGGTGCTTGGGGCCTGCATTGACCACTGTCAGAGATAGAATGCTGGGCTCAAATTTATTTATTTAACATCTTTGCATAGGACACCTAGGGAGAAATTTAGATATTCGGGTTAGGATGTTCACAGTTCCCTGAGTAGTTTACAAAAGGCTGTACTAAATGTAGGAAGTACATGTATATTTCCTGAGACATCCAGCAACTACAGTTATTTTAGAAATCAACACACGGGAAAGAAGAGCAACATTACACAGGGCTTTAGCCATGTACCTTCCAGTACTGTACGTGCCGGATTTCACAAAACTATGGGGGTCTTTTACCGAGGAGCATTAGCTGCATGCGTTGTGATAAGGAAGCTTATCATAGCTCAGGAAGGAGCTATAGAAAAGGTGAAGTGACTCTGAACAAGCAACCTGTCAGTTCTGGTAGAAATGAGAAAACAGAATTTTGCCATAAAAGACTACCAGTCCCAGAATGCACCAGGTTTCCAACAGCCATTAGAGGAGCTGAAGTGGGGAAATGTGTGTTCAATCAAGAGGGCTATGAGGTAATCCCCAAGCACTCATCTCAAAGGGCAGGGCCTGATTCAGCACAGCTGCGCTGTGCTAGGGTGGAGCACTCATCAAAGCAGAATAAAGCTAGAGTTTATTCTACAGAGAATGATCCTCAGTTTCATCTGGGAGATCCTCATCCTCAATTTCATCTGGGAGATCCTCAGATTCATCTTGGACAGCTTCATCATCTGGAGGATCATCAGAAGCAGAAGCCAGACCGGACGGACAGAGAGGGCAAGAAACCCTTTGGAAGAAAGAAGAGAAAAGCATTTGGGAGGTCTAGAGGAGTCCAGAGCAGTACGTATACTGGGAGACATTCAAAAGGCCAGCATACACCATTGGACTGGGGAAAGCCAGAGGAATGGTGCTGCAGAGCTAGGAATCTCCAGACGGTACCTGTGAGGGAGACGGCTGCACGTGGAAGGGACCCTAAGACCCGTGCCAGAAGGTATGTGAAGAGAGATCTAGTGTCCAGGGATCTGGATTGGAAGGCTGGACATAAGAACTGGATTACATACTGGCCAGGCTATTTAGAGAGGAACTCTAACAGCAATGGAAGCTCAGGTATGAACACTGATCTATGCCCTAGCTATAACCTTGAAAGACAGCAGGGAAACAAGTATTCTCCTGAGAGTGCTCCATTGAGAAATTCCTCTGTGCCAATCTCTGATATTGAACCCATGATTGTTGAAGAAGGGGAAGGAGAAGTCTTAGATACAGGCTGTGAATATATGGATTGCTCTCTGTCTAAACTCCTTTGGTAATTTTCTGTTACAAAGTACAACAGCCATCGCAAAGAAATACAAACTTGTTCTTTAACCTACTCAGAAAAGCTCCTGAAGTAGGATTTGAGCCATGCAGTAGAAAGCAAGCCAGCTAAGGGGTTTCAGCTGGGTAACTGCTAGCAATTGAGCCTTACCTAATTGCTTGTGAGCTCTGAGGAAATCACTTCTGAATCTATGTGTGAAGATATAAGAAGTTAACCTGAAAAGAACAGTTTTTCCCTTCTTTGTGGGTTTTGCTTGTGGTTTGCAGCACTGCTAAGAAAATATTAGCTAAAGCCTACAGAAAAGACCAGTTTGTTATCAACCAGGTCTTTATTCTTTTGATTTGATTGCCTGACAAGTTCATCTGTTTTCCTGATTTTGTTTTTCTAAGTTTAACACTGAAAGCAAGTATCCTGTTTTATGTGCTACCAAGCATATCTGTGTTGGGAGAAATAACCCCATAAATAAATATCTTATTGGCTTTACACTCAAGCACAACTAATTATTGTGAGCAGCTGTGTCTGGTGTGAATGGACTGCATTTCCCACAATCCCTTGCAAATCATATTGATATATGCACCTGCCAAGACTGTGAACATTCTCACTCAGGCAGCCGTCTGACAGCGTCTGGCACATGCTTAAAGTGTGTTTTGGACACATGCTGGCAGCTGGAGTGGGACCATGACAGTAGTGTAGGCCAGTTACCGCACTAACTATGCAACCTGTGTTAGGGTTGCGTGTAAGTGGTTTGGAGGTGGAGAGAGGGCACGGTGAGCTTAACGCAGGCTTCACACAATGCATTAACTACATACCGTGTGATTAGCATGTGTGAACCTAATGCCACCTCTATAGGTAAAGTTAAATGCACCCGCGCTAATGTAAAATGCGTTAGGAGACAGTGCTCTGCATCAACTGCTGTGGAAATGCTGTCCATA
The DNA here is from genome assembly GCA_033557465.1 of Ichthyophis bannanicus. Lineage (NCBI taxonomy): Eukaryota > Metazoa > Chordata > Amphibia > Gymnophiona > Ichthyophiidae > Ichthyophis > Ichthyophis bannanicus. Next base: position 68,715,228 of record CM066049.1, read on the forward strand.
CCCCTGAAAGTTAATGTGGTAGTATTGCACTTAATGCGTCATAGTTTCAGCACTTTTGAAACATTAGGTGCAATACGTTAGTGTCCTTTACTATATATTCACCAGAAGATCTGGTTAAGAAGCCGAGTGACATAACTCGAGATGGGGGCTTTCCAGTCTCTTGCATTGAGGGTCACATGTATGATTTTCTCCCAGTTGGTGAGAGGTCTTGTGTGCACTAGGTGCAGGGAGCTCTTTGCCCTCAGAGAATGAATCCGATCTCTGGAGGCTAGAGTAGCAGACTTGGAGGACCTAAGGAAGACAGAGAGGTACATAGATGAGACTTGCAGGGATGTAGTGCTAAAGTCCCACCTCCAGTCTGGCAGCCTCTCTGTTCCATTGAGGAGAGAGGTCACGTGAAAGGACATCACCTTGGTGTGGCAGGGAGTAATCCTGTAGCTAGGATCTGTCCTGCAGGTGATGTAAAACCCTCTCACACTGAGGAGGTTTCTCCAGGGCTATGTGCCCATGAGGGAAGGGTTTGGACAGCCATTATAGTTGGCAATTCAATCATTAGGTATATAGATAGCTCGGTGGCTGGTAGACGAAAGGATCAACTGGAAACATGCATGCTTGGTGCGAAGGTAGTGGACCTCACATACCACCTAGACAAGATTTTAGAAGGTGCTAGGGAGGAGCCTGCTGTCTTGGTACATGTTGGTAGCAATGACATAGGGAAGTGTGGGAAGGAGGTTCTGGAGGCCAATTTTAGGTTTTTAGGTAGGAAGTTGAAATCCAAAACTTCCAGGGTAGTAGTCTCTGAAATTCTTCCCGTTTCACGTGCAGGATCCAAAGGGCAGGCAGAGCTCCGGCTTCTCACTGCGTGGATGAGACGATACTGTAAGGAAGCGGGTTCTGGATTCATTAGGAACTGGGGAACATTCTGAGGAAAGGAGGGGCTCCACCTTAACCAGGCTGGGACCAGGCTGCTGTAGGAGTAGCATAATGGTTAGAGCACTGGCAATTCCTACTAGCACTCCTTGGGCAAGTCACTTAACCCTCCATTGTCTCGGAAAATTCTATGTTATCAATGTCTCTATTTAATGTACATTACCAAGTTTAAGTTGCAATGTAAGCTGCTTTGACCGAAACGATAAAGAGGTATAAAAATCCTGTTTGTTAAATAAATAAAAAGGAGATAGAGCAGCTTTTAAACTAATAGGAGGAAAGTTGACAGTCGCCCAAAAGTGCATGGTTCGGAAGAATGTATCCTTGAAGAATACTAGCAAAAGAGGGAAGTTAGGGCATCCCAACAGAGTTTCCAATAAAGATAAAAGTAACCCAGATGTCCTTAAGTACAGAGCAGACAGAGCTGAAAGATTCCAAATTACCCTTATCAACTGATAACCAGATTAATATGAATAAAATACAACCTCTAAAATGCCTGTATGCAAATGATAGAAGTCTAAAAAAATAAGATGGGTGAGTTAGAATATATATATATATAGCACTAAATGAAAGGTTAGATATGATTGACATCTTAGAGACTTGGTGGAATGAGGCCGACCAATAAGACACTGATACCTGGGTTCAAACTATATTGCAAAGATAGATGGATCAACATGGCAGAGGGCACTGAGTCACACAGGATTAAAGTTTTACAGGAAACAAAATACCCCGTAGAATCTCTATGGATTGAAATTCCATGTAAAAAGGGAAGGCGATGGCAGTGGGGGTGCACTACCGACCACCTGGCCAGAATGAACAGACGGAGGATGAAATGCTAAAAGAAATCAGGGAAGCTAACAAAAGTTGCAACACAGTAATAATGGGTGATTTCAATTACCCCAGTATTGACAGGGTCCGTGTCATACAGGACATGCTAGGGAGATAAAGTTTCTAGATGAAATAGATGACTGCTTTTTGGAGCAGCTGGTTCATGAACCAACAAGAGGAGAAGCTATTTTGGACCTAGTCCTTAATGGAACACAGGATCTGGTGCAAGAGATAAGGGTGTTGGGGCCACTTGGCAATAGCGATCATAGCATGATCACATTTGATTTAATAAATGGAAGAAGGATGGCAAGGAAATCCACAGTACTACCTTTTAACTTTTAAAAGGGAAATAAAATGAGGAAAACAGTTAACTAAAATGAGCAGCTGCAAAGATTAAAGATTTACATAAAGCATGGGCATTGTTTAAAAATACTAACTTGAAAGTTCAGACCAGATGTATTCCACTCTTTAAGAAAAGTGGAAGGAAGAGCAAAAAATGTCAGCATGGTTTAAAGGTGAGCAGAGAGTCTTTTGTAGCCAAAAAAGCATCTTTCAGGAAATAGAAAATGGAGCCAAATTATGAAAGCGGGAAACATAAGCACTAGCAAGTTAGATGCAAGGCATTGATAAGGTAGGCAAAGAGAATTTGAAAAAAAAAAGCTTGCCATGGAAGCAAAAATGCATAATAACTTATTGAAATAGCAAAAAGCCTGTGAAAGAGTCATTTGGACCACTGGATGATAGAGGGGTAAAAGGGATACTAAGGGAGGACAAGGCCATAGCAGAGAGACTGAATGAATTCTTTGCTTCAATCTTTACTGAAGAGGATATAGAGAATTTATCCATGCCTGAAATGGTATTTAAAGGTGATGTATCAGAAGACTTGAAAGAAATATCAATAAACTGGGAAGATGTATTACAACTATTTATTTGATAAACTGAAGAGTAGCAAATCGCCTGAAATGCATGGTATACATCCAAGGCTAGCCATACAAATCCCGGGACGTCCCCCACAGTAGAATGCAGGGCACGCCGGGCTGTCTATGCGCCCTGATTCTGCCACCACAGCAGCCTAGAGCTCCCGCAGTTGCAGAATTGGGTACAATTGGGGCCCGTGCAATTTTTGGACGTCTGGATGGCCCGTACGCGCCTGCACGGAATCGGCCTCCATGTGCATAACTTTGCACTTGTCCACATTAAATGACATCTTCCATGTGAACTCTCTCTCTCTCTCTTTCTCCCAATTTATCAGGGTCCTCTTGCAATTTTTTGCAATCCTCTTGTGTTTTAACAACTTTGAATTATTAGGTATCATCTGCAAATTTGATCACTTCACTCGTTATTCCAATTTCCAGGTCATTCATTCCAGGAAGGAATGGCCTAGTGGTTAGGACAAGGAACTTCGGGCCAGAGGGCCGGGGGTTCAAGTCCCACCTGGGGACAGCAATCTCAGGCCAGAGGGACTGGGATTTCTAGTCCTATAGGCACACCTTGTGGCCTTGGGCAAGCCACTTAACCCTCCATTGCCCATGTTCCCTGTAAGTATTAGTGTGGGTAGTTGAGTGTGGTTTTAGGGCTTTGTGTTTGAGTGTTTGGGGATGGTGTGTGGTTGGACTTGGGGGTATGGGATTTCATAGTGTTCGGAGAAAAGGTATGTCTTAAGTTCCTTTCTAAATTGGGTGAGGTCTTTTATGATCCGAAGGTTTATTGGGAGATTATTCCAGAGCATGGGGGCAGTGAATGAGAAGGCTCTGGTGCTGGTGGATTTTTTAGTTTTTTTGAATGAATTTGGTATTTCAAGTGAGTGTGTTGCGTTTAGTCTGCGAGTTCTTGATTCTGATGGGGCATGTAATAGCATGGATAGATATGATGGTATTAGCGTATGTGTGTCATATCCCCTTGTGTTAAATGTATCTCCCAATTGACTGCTTTGACCCAGTGAAAAGCAGGATATAAATACAGCTAAATAAAGATGTCAAAAAGCAGCAAGCCTAGCACAAATCCCTGGGGTACTCCACTAGTCACCTTTCTCTATTTAGAAAATTGGCCATTTAGCCCTACTCTGTTTTCTATCGTTCAACCAGTTTCTAATCCACAATAGTACATTGAGTCCTATCCCAGGAGTCTGTCATGAGGGACTATGTCAAAGGCTTTCTGAAAATCGAGATACACTATGGCCGGCATGCAGAGTCCCGAATAGCAAGGTCATTCGTCTGACCTGTATGTCTAACCCCTGCTATGCCGTAGTACCCAATTCCAGCACCAAAGCTCCCTGCATGAACAAGGCCGCTGTGTGGGAAGCTCTAAACAGGAGGAGGAGAAGAGTGGGCAGAGTGGAGGTGGAATCCTGATCCCGGATGTACAGTGCTGATTTTGGTCATGGCCCTGTACATCTGGGGCAGTAAGAATGGACAAGAGACTTATTTCACCTGGAGGTAGAATAAGCCCCGCAAAGATAGGAATTGGCACCAGCAGACACCCCCCCCCCCCAAACTGGTGAGTATGTGGAGGTCGCCCACAGCTCGATCCCGGCCTTGGGAGGCCTTTTCGTGGGTTGTGTAGCAGGGAACAGCACAACCCAACTTGTGAGGTGGATCTGGGCTCCTGCATGGTGTCTTAGTGCCATGGCGATGGGGCATGGTGAGACAAGACTTTCCTTTGCTAAATCCATGTTTGGCTTTCTGCCATTAAACCATGTTCAGTGTTTTTATTTTTTATAATGGTTTCTATCTTTTTGCCCAGTACTGATGCCAGGCTCACTAGTCTGTAGTTTCCTGGATCACCCCTAGAACCCTTTTTAAAAATTGGCGTTACATTGGCCATTCTCCAATCTTCGGGCAATTTTAATGATAGATCACAGATTACTAATAGTACTACTTCAATCTCATATTTCAGTTCTTTCAGCACCCTGGAATGTTTGCCATCTGGTCCAGGTGATTTGCTGTTTAGTTCATCAGTTAGCTGTATTACATCTTCCATATTTATCGAGATTTGTTTCAGTTTGTTCCGTTTTGCAGTGGAAGTGCTGCTAGAAGCTACTGGAGCCAGCTTGGTGGCCATGGACAGTGCCATGCAGCAGAGCTCAGGGCCGGCAGTCCAGGAAGCATTGTTGGATGTTGCTGCAGTGAGTGCTTCACAAGGTACTAGATTTATATTTCCTAACGCAGAGGTTTTTACTCTTGAAGTGATATGGGCTGCAGTTAAGGATGTGGGCTCTATCATATCTCCTCTCTTCCACCTTTCCTATAAAGTAAATATAAAGTGAAGCTGTGCACATGCTTTCATTGGCTGCAATGTACGGTAACTAAAAATGCCGAGGCACACTGCCATCTACAGTACATGAACCAGTCGAGATGCTAGAATCTCTCCTAGCCATATCTATTCTTATTTTGAACCATCATATTTTTTACTATTAAATATTTTCTGATCTATTTGTAACTTTTTTAGCTGATATATGTTTAACGTTTGTGATATGCAGATAGTAACACCCCTAGATATATTTGTTTTCACAGTACTGTAATTTCCAGCAGAGGAAAACTGTTTGCGATTGTTCCCAACACTGCACCTGCCTTCTATGCTGGATGGAATCGTGGGGGTTGTGGAAGGCTGCAGCAATGTCACCAACTTTCTTTTTCAAGATTTTGCACAAGATGCAACCTGACTCTTAGAGAAACAAAAAATGAGGTTTATGGGTTAGGATAAATTCTGGGTTCAGCTTCCTCAAGGTACTGATTATGTCTAGCTTCATTAGGAGTCCATGTACCCAGCACCTAATATTCCTTTTTACTGTTGTGAATATCTGCATCACATTTACTTTAAAAGGAAGTAATGTATGTGAGAATAGAAACATGCCTTTCCATACCAACTACTATACTACTTTTTTATCTTTAGAGATCTTTTGTGTTTGTCCCATGCTTTCTTGAATTCTGAAATGGTCCTCGTCACTACTGCCTCCACTGGGAGACTATTCCACGCATCTACCACTCTACCTGTAAAGAAAACTTTCCGCATATTATTTCTGAATCTATCCTCTCTCACCTTAATCCTATAGGCCCACATTGCAGAGCTTTCTTTCAATTGATAGAGGCTCTCCTACTGTGCATTTATACCACGGAGGTATCTAAACATGTCTATCATATCTCTCCTCTCACGTCTTCCCTCTGAAGTATACATATTGAGATCTTTAAGTCTGTCCCCATATAACAAAACCCACTGGCCATTTTGGTAGCCTCTCTCTGCACTGACTCCATCTTCTTAAAATCCTTTTGAAGGTGTGGTGTCCAGAATTGCACATACTATTCCAAATGAGGTATCGCCTCCTTCTTCCTGCTGGTCATTCCTCTCCCTATGGACCCATGCATCCTTATGGCTTTTGCCATCACCTTTCTACCCGTTTAACCACCTTAAAATTATTAGAAACAATCACACCCAGATCCCGTTCTTCTTTCGTGGATAGAAGTATTTCAACCCCTATACTATACTGCTCCATTGGATTTTTGCAGCCCAAATGCATGACCCTGCATTATTTAGAATTAAATTCAAGCTGTCAAATTCTCGACCATTCTTCAAGCTTAGCTAGATCCATCCTCATGTTATCTACTCCTTCCTGGGTGCCTACTTTATTGCTGATTTTGGTAACATTGGACAAACAGCATGGTATCTGTGTACCTTTTGGGAGCCTTACAGGTACTTATGACCTGGATTGGCCACTGTTGGAAACAGGATCCTGGGCTTGATGGGACCCTTGGTCTGACCCATCATGGCATATCTTATGTTCTTATGACAGACCTTCTGCAATATCACTAACAAAAATGTTAAAGAATCAGACCAAGGACAGATTCTTGCGGCACACCATTGGTAACGACCTTCTCCTCAGAGTGAACTCCATTTAGCTGTACACTTTGTCACCTCCCACTCAACCCAATCAGTCACTTTAGGGTCTATTCCTAGGGTGCTCAATTTATTTATAAGTTACCTGTGCAGAACGGTGTCAAAAGCTTTACTGAAATCCAAGTACACCACATCTAGGGCTCCCCCTTGGTCCCACTTTCTGGTTGCCCAATCAAAGAAATTAGATTTGTCTGACTAGACCTGCCTCTGGTAAACCCATGCTGCCTCGGATCCTGCAATCCATTGGACTCCAGTAATCAAAACTTTGCTAAACCACTGGGTTTATACAAAAGTGAAGCAAAATTTAATGCTGTTAAATGATCTTTCTTCCGACTAATAAAATGTACTCTGAAAATGTGAACATGTCTGTTCCTTTAGGTTTCCAGCTCAATTGGAAATGGGGATGGATAAAATCAAAATAAACGTAACTATCTAATTTCTCAACAAACAGGGGTGTCCTACACAGAGTGGTGGGTTCACCCCTAAACAAAGACATGGGGAATGATGACCTGCACGGTGTGGCAGGTGCACCTACTTTTGCCATCATTTTTTTTTCTTTTATTAAGTATATTTTGCATTTTACAACCTCTCCACAACACAGAAATAAACCAAAACCATAATACAATGACAAGATACGGGATATGTCTTAAAACTCAGACACCCCCTACTAAATTACCACACCACCTACCACCCTCCCCTGACACCTTGCAAGCCCAGACTTCCCCCACTTCTCAGTTTACATCCATATTCGCATAACTATCCAGCACAGACCACTTTTTACACTCTATTACATTTCCCCTGGAAGCAGAAATGTTGTCATGTGCCTTTTCATAGCGGCTGTAAAGACCTACTCAATTCCACTGATGTAGCCAGCTTAACTTCCCAGGGTCCTTCCACCTCATGAGGACTACTTTTATAGCAATCGCCAGCATAAAGTTTAGAATAAAAAAATTTTCCTTAGCTACATTGGGAATTGCTGCCATAGATCTCAGTACAACTATCCTCCATGACAAAGGACACGAAAAACTTAAAACATGTTGAATCTTCTTCCAGACATCCCACCAGTATACCTGAATGCTAGGGCAATCCAATATCATATGTCTCAGCGTTCCAAGTTCCTTCTGGCAGGTCCAACAATACTGGGACGTGCCCTTGCTCCACTTGGCCATCCTCACCGGCGTGAGAAACGCCCTGTGCGCAAAAAAGAACATTGATTGTGTGAGGGAGGCTGATCTAGACGCCCTCACCAACGGGCCCCAGTGATAGAAACAGGAATCTTGAGGTAAACATATATCCAGATTGTCCTCCCATACTTTCCGTAGTCCCAAGATCTGAATCGGCATCTTGTTCCTAAAATATCCATAGATAATCGATATGCGACCTTTCATAGAAACTGCCTCTTCAACAAACTTCTCCAATCCCCACTCGTCCCTCACCAGGCCAGGAGTTTTGATTTCCTGCCCTACACAATGCCTTAGCTGAAGCCATTGGTAATAGCAATGAGATGGCAAATTGAACTCCTCTTGCAGAATTTGAAATGGTTTCCAAGTGTCTTCTCTTAACAACTGGCCAAATCTCCAAATACTACACTTTTGCCAGACTTTCCAGGCGACCATCCGGTTGTTTATTTTGAAGATAGGGTTATTCCAAATGGGTATTCTTCTGGAAAAGGGATTGCTATCATCCATACAAGATAAAAGACCCTGAAACGCTCTTTGCGTAGATAGGATTATGCAGCCCACCTTAGAGGCCTCCGGCCAATTCATCCCCATGATCAGACTGATTGGGCACGGAGAGACCAGGCGTTCCTCCACCTCCAACCACATAGGCCTCTGCATGAGTCTAGAGTCAGCCGCCCATAAGGCTCCCTGACTCAATATAGCCGCTTGATGATACAGATAGAAATCTGGGAATTGAACTCCCCCGACTTCCTTGGAGGCCTTCAGCTTCTTTAACGCTATCCTGGGTGTCTTCCCATTCCATAGAAAATTACACAGAATCCTCTCAAGCTCTTTGTACAGAGATTCTTTGAATAACACTGGAATCATCCCCAAGATGTAATTTAATTTCGGCACCAACACCATCTTAATGGAATCTAGCCGACCCCACCAAGTGAGATGTAGGGGAGACCATTTTATAGTAAAAGAGCGCGCAATCTCCTTCAACCTTACACTATTTATTCGAATTGTTTCCTCCATCGGAGTATCATACTGAACTCCTAGATACTTAATTGCCGAAGGCTCCCATTGGAAGTCAAACTGTTGTGTCGTCATCCGAATCCCATATTTGTTGAGAGGGAAAGCAACCGATTTCGTCCAATTTACTTTGTAGCCAGAGAGACCGGAATATCTTCCTATTTGGTGCATTACCGGAGAGAGAGAGTCCGGGCTGAGAAACAGCAACAAATCATCTGCATAAGCGGAAGCATTTACCTGAAGATCTTTAACGACTACCCCTCTGATCTCAGCTGATTGTCATATAAGTAACATTAGTGGTTCCAACGCCAAGTTGAATAACAGGGGAGACATGGGACAACCCTGCCGCGTGCCCCTGTGCAAATAAAGAGGTTGTGATAGCACTCCATTAGCCAGAATCCTGGCGACAGGGTTGGAGTTTAACAACTTCACCATATGGATATATTGAGGGGGAAATCCAAACCACTCCAGCACCCGAAACAAAAATGGCCACTCCACCCTGTCGAAGGCCTTCTCAGCATCCAGAGAAAGACCAATATAAGGGGAGTCTAGACAGTCGGCAATCTCCAGGATATTACAAAATGCCGAGCATTGTCAGCAGTGGATCTACCTGCGACAAACCCGCATTGATCTAGATGAATCAGAGATTTCAGGACCTTCTTAAGTCGAGCTGCAAGAATAGAGGAGTAGAGCTTGTAGTCAGCATTTAACAATGAGATGGGTCTGTAGCTAGCCACCTGACCCGGATCTTTCCCGGGCTTAGCTATTACAACTATGGTAGCCTCCGCAAAGCCCCCGGGGTTGCTTACATGCTCTTGAAGGTGCTGATAATAGGTCAACAAATGTGGGCCAAGGTCCTTTTCGAACATCTGATAAAACTCTACTGGGATTCCGTCAGGTCCCGTTGCTTTCCCATTCTCCATCTCCTTAAGAGCCAACTTGAGCTCTTCTAACTGAATTGGCTCACATAGAGCTGTTATTTGGGAGGAGGAGTGGCCTAGTGGTTGGGGCAAAGTACTACAGGCCGGAAGGTCGGTGGTTCAAATCCCACTAGAAGACAGCAACCTTGGGCCGGAAGGACTGGGGTTTCTAGTCCCACAGGTGCTCCTTGTGGTCTTGGGCAAGCCACTTAACCCTCCATTACCCATGTTCCCTGTAAGTATTAGTATATGTGTCTCATATCCCCTCGTGTTAAATGTATCCCCCAACTGCTTTGACCCAGTGAAAAGCAGGATATAAATGCAGATAAATAAATAAAATAAATAAATAAAGATCCAGACAGGGATGGTCAATCTGTTCCAAAAAACTCTGCAGATCAGACTCCTCGCATGTTTACTTCAGATGCATATAGCTTATTGTAAAATTTGGAGAAAGCATCCGAGATGTCCTTGTCTTTGTTGGAGTGGAGGAGTGGCCTAGTGGTTGGGGCAGGGTACTTCAGGCCAGAAGGTCGGGGGTTCAAATCCCACTAGAGGACAGCAACCTTGGGCCGGAAGGACTGGGGTTTCTAGTCCCACAGGTGCTCCTTGTGGTCTTGGGCAAGCCACTTAACCCTCCATAGCCCATGTTCCCTGTAAAATAGTTTATACCTCAAAAATTTCCTGTCATGATTTGACAATTTCCAATCTGTAATCAAACCGCTGCTGATCGCTGGAAGTAGCGGTATACAAATGTATACTAAATAAATAAATAAAATAAATAAATAAATAAATACAAGGGACCTACTTGCTCATCCTCTATCCTCACTATGCATGCTTTGTCAGTATGCGGCTTAAGCTGAGATGCTAACAGCTTTCCTGCTTTATTCGCCTTTATATATCTCGCTTGCAGAGGGAATGTATCTCGCTCCACTTCTGTGCTAAGAGCCGAGTTATACACATATCTTAACTTTTGCAAATGAGCCAAGACCCTATTGTTAAACTGCTTTTGCAAAATTCTTTCTCCAGCCCTTATCTGTTGATCAAGAGTCTTCAGTTCATTCCGAACAGACTTTTCTTTTTGCTATCTCATAACTAGTTATCTGCGCTCTCATTGAAGCCTTAAATGCTTCCCACCAAGCCCACGCAGAAGTATCTCTTGCCGTATTGATCTCAAAGTACTCTTTGATAGCTTTCTGAAGATATAACTTAAAGGACTCTTCTGCCAGCAGGTATCTTGGGAAGAACCAGGACTCATTTTTACGGGATTCCACTTTAAGGTCCAGAGTAAACACTATCGCCGCATGATCTGAAACATTAGTACTAAGGATTTCAGACAAACTGACATTTTTAACAAATGATCTAGACACCAGAAAGAAGTCAATTTTTGAATGAGATCCATGCGGATGCGAGAAGAATGTAAAATCGGCTTCTGTTGGGTGATGCAGCCTTCAGATATCTACTACTCCAAAATTCTCCATGATAGAGTACAACACTTCCAAGGCTTTCTCTTTCTTCTTTGGTCTACTAGGTTTGCGATCAATTAAGGAATCCAAAACCAAGTTGAAATCACCACCTACAATCATGGGATAGCTAGCATATTCCTGGATAACAGTTGCCAACGACTTGAAAGAAGGAAGGATTATCATTATTAGGTGCATAAACATTGAAAATTGTCATCTGTTGACCTTCCAAGAGAAGGTGCACACCGGCCCACCTGCCTTCCAAATCAGCACGAGACGACAAGACCTGGAACTTAAGCGATTTCTTGATCAAGACCACCACTCCATTCCTCTTCATACACGCGGGAGCGGGAGCCACTAGGCAGTATTTGCCCAGCGCTAGTTTCTGAGCCTCTTTAGTGGACAGATGGGATTCTTGTATAAGAACTATATCAGCATTATGTTTTTGACAATATAATAAAATTTTCTTACGCTTGATGGGGTGGATAATACCCTTAACATTCAGGGATAAAAATTTAACCAAGCTCATACTTGTTGTAAAGCACTATCCCATTACTATCTTTGGTCTGCATCAACATTCTTTATCTTTATCTTTATTAATACATTTTATATACCACTCACACTCAAGGTACCAGAGTGGTTTACAATAGCAAAAATAATAAGGTTGCTGAAAAAGGAAAAGAACGCCATAAATAAAAGGAAAGGAAAGTACGAGATAGGATAGAATAAGAGAGGAGGATAGAGCAACAAGGCAAAGCGGGTTGAGGAGCATCTGAATTCAGCGGGGTGGGGGAGATGAGAGGGCAGAGGGAGGAGGGAGGTTAAAAGCTGTGCAAAACAGATGGGACTTCAGCATGGTCTTGAAGGTTTTGTAGGAGGGTTCTAGACGGAGGGCAAGGGGAAGTGAGTTCGAGTCGGGGGCCTAAGAAGAAGAAAGCAGAAGAGCGGGTGGATTCGAGATGAGCCTGTGATGGAGAGGGAGGGGACATGCGGTTCAGATGGACTGACCGAAGGGAACGATGGGTGGAGTGAAGACGAATTTGATCTGCGAGGTAAAGGGGAATACCAGTATGGATGGTTCTATGTACATGGATGAGCACCTTGAACTGTATGCAATAGGCAAGTGGAAGCCAGTGTAAGTGAATCAGGAGAGGACTATCCTGGATATTCTTGGACTATCCATGTAAACCTTATCCCATATTCCCCGACCAGGCTTGCAAGGCGCCAACAAATTATGTAATTTATGTATATATATAAAGCCTCCTCTCAAGAAATCAAATGTAAATCTATAACCGTTTGCTGTGACTTTCACCCTCCCCTGCAATCCTACTGTATGCTTAAATTCTGGTCTGTACAACCGCACCCTTTTGTATAGAAAACCGCCACTGATCGCTGGAAGTGGCGGGATACAAGTGTACACTAAATAAAATAAATAAATAAATAAACAGTGTCTCCACGAAGGAGAAAAACAAAATGGGTGAGCTCGCACACATTACAAGATGGTCCCCAATTGACCCCAGCCACCTCCAGACCATAGTACAAAAAAAAGAAACTCTGACTAACTAGACAACAACTGCTAACTGTCACTCTATCAAACACACCCCAAGCCACATTGTTTATCACCCTCTATTTTCCCCTTCCCTCTATTTTCCCTCTAATTATATTATTTGTCCTCTTCTCCATTTTTTAAAAGAGTAAGGAGATACACATAGAAACCAACCCATTTCTTTTCCCAGTCTAGTTCGGATATTTCCCTCCCGCATTACCAATAAAGTCGCCCCGCCCAATACATATCAGTGTCAGCCATATTAAATTGAACTCCTAAGACATTAACACTTTCAGCCCGCCCGTCCCGCACATATCATAGACCAGATGCCCCCATACAAATGCAGACTGTAAGTATCACCTTAATATTACACATTGCATTAGACCCCAAACAATGAATACCCGACATTACTGTCCCAAAAAGAAACTTCCTGGGAACCAAAGAGCAATGTCCTCCTTCAGCTTCAATCCACACGATCTCATCAGCTCCAACACCTCAACCGTGGCCACTACTGCATCCTTAAAACCTCTTGCTCCTCGATGTACTGAGCCGCTGCCACAGGGTCTTCAAACAATTTTGTTTGATTGTTCAAAGTTATCTTGAACCGGGTGTGGTAGAACAGCCCGTACCGGGCTTGCAGTTGCTGAAGGCGGGGTCTCAATGCAAGAAACTGCTTACGTTTTTCTACAGCCCTACAAAAATCAGGGAAAAAGAAAATCTTATGTCCCTCAAAGGTGACTGTCTTTAGAGACTTTGCGGCTTCCAATATCTGCACTGCCTGCTGGTGCCTCAAGAGGCAAAAGATGATCGGTCTTGGGCCCCGGGCATGCAAATTGGGCTGAGCAGGAATCCTGTGTGCTCTCTCAATATCAATCGGACCCAATAACTTCAAACGTAGCAGCGATGGCAAGGCGCCCACAAGGAAAAGGATCATGTCCGACCCCTCGGCACCTTCCGGGACACCTACAATTCTGATGTTATTCCTTCTATTCCTATTGGCTAAATCCTCCGTACTTAATTCCAGCCGCTCAATCTTTAGAGTCTTATCCACACGTGCAAGTTTTTCTTCATGTACTGCAACCTTCGCTCCAATGGTATCCAATCTATTAGTAAGTTTCTCCATTTGCACTCTGATATCCTGCATTTCAACCTGTACCTGCCCCAGCGCCTCACCATTCGCCACAACCAACTCTTTCACCGACCGAATCTCTCCCAAAGGTTCTTGTATCATCTCCTCTGACTCTCGTGTGGCAGCCATCTTGTGCGGAGAAAGGGGATCAGGCTTCGCCCTCTTAGAGCCTGAATTGCCACCTGCCGCAAAGTCTAACTTCGTGGGTTTGCAGTTAGACATAGCTCATTCAGCTGCGTATTCTGCAGAAGCAATTTAAAGTAGATATAAATCCACAATCACAGAGTTTCCCGCAGGATTCTTGCCGGGGTCAGTGGAGCTAAGCCTCAAGCAGCCATCTTGCATCCGCGCAGGCTCCGCCCCCCCTACTCTTGCCATCTTACTGGGCAGACTAGATGGACCATATACTGGTCTTTATCTGCCGTCATTTACTATGTTACTATGTAATTCCTTATTCTCAGTCATTTTAGGGACAGTCTTTGACTGGGGACCACACACCAGGGCTCCTTTTCAAACAAGACAATCCTTGTTCCTAAGTCTGGCCAATATGTGTCACGGCTGCTCAATGACTGGGCTTCCCTCCTTACCAGGAGTTTTGCAGCATTTCCATCTCCTGCCCACACAAGAAGCAGACACCTCTGACCTGAAAATAAAAGCATAGCACTGCTGCTAAACCATCAGTTGGGCCTTAAAACAATTCTAATTTGATGACAAATTTATTTTGGTTTGCCCAGAGTGAAAGGCAATTTTTCTTTAAAGCGTTAATACTCTATAAAGGACATAGCTGTACTTGATTCCCATATCAGTCTGTTCTGTATAGCCCTTCTTCCTTCCTTCCTGCTATTAAAAAAAAAAAAAAATCCCACACCTCTGCAGCCAAGAGCTGCTAAGATAGATCACAGATTCAGATTTGCAAGACTCACAGGAAAGAACAAGTGGCGGGGAATCTTTAACTACATCACTTGTTTATCAGATTTCGGAAGATACATGCTATAGGCCCCCTGAATTGATAAGTGGTGTTTGGTCATGCGATGGTGCTTACTCAGCTAACGTGCACATTTCTAATCTCGCACCACCCGCAAGAGTGACGTTTTGAACGTTGAGTCCTGTACTTTTAAAGCGACGGCTTATCTATGAAACTAGGTGAGATGCATCTCATTGTGAAAGGTTGTGAGAAGGACTCTCAGGAGCAGGAAGAAAGTCTATTTAATAGAAACTACAAGAAGGGCAAAATTTAAGCAGGAGTTGAAATTTGCTTTAACAAATCCCCTGCATAGTGAGGTAGAACAAATATATTTATTATGCTAGTAAGCGTCTTAAGATGCAAACTGTTGGGTCTCTTTCCAAAGCAGTCTCGGACGTCTTGGCAGTGTACCAGATATACTACTTCTCTCCTCTTTGAAGTGCGAACAGTTTACTGAATTTCAATGTTTTTCTCTTTTCTTCCAGTTATTGATTGAATGATATAATACCTAAACAGTGAATTCTTGACAGAAGGTGGAGAATGCTGTTGGCATGGGGTGACTTTAGAGAGGAATGTATGAAGGTTTTATACCTACCTACTGCACGTTTTCGAAAATGTCTCACAAAGTAACTTCTGGAAATCTTGATTTATTGGGGGATATAGCTTATACCTTTTCAGTGGTAGCTCAAGGTAATTTATATTGGGGTAAATTAGGCAACTCCCTATTCCCAGAGGGCTTACAATCTAAGGGGCCCATTTACTAAAGTGTGCTGTGGTTTTGTATCTAACATGGGTTTAGCATAAAAATAAATGTGCACTAAGTGTAAAGCCTCCATCGTAACTGTTAGGGAATGACCAGCATGTTACCAACAGTCAGAGACATGTTTAATAAACCGCAGTAGCCTTTTGCAGCTATCACAATGTGATAGCTGCAAAAGGGCTGCAGTGAAGACCAAAACGTCTGCACTATGTACAGGGGGTGTTCCCAGCTTTCCCCTGCAGATATCACAGAGGTTTGGTATTTACCAAGGAGACCCACGATACCTGCATCAGCAAGTAGCGCGGGAAGTCCTACGGTTCATGCCGATGCAACTTATCGTGGGCTGCCGCATTAAATCTACTACTACTACTATTGCTCATTTATATTACATTACAGGGTGTACACAGCGCTGCACAGAAGCATGCAAAAAGATGGTCCCTGCTCGTTAGAGCTTATAATCTAGTCTAGACAGACAATACAACAGCTGAAAACAAGGATACAGCTGGGGAAGGGGAAGGGGAAGGAGACACATAGGAAGTTAAGGGGAGCAGGATTCAAAAGCAGCCTCAAAGAGGTGAGCTTTTAGCATGGATATGAAAAAGGGCAGAGATGAAACCTGATGCAGAAACTCAGGTAGCTATGCCTGATCCCCCTCCCCCAAAATCCAGATAAGGCCCCCCACCCCCCAGATTATTGTTGGTGCCTTGTCTCCAAACTGGCCATGATCACAAGGTGATGGCCTCTAGCCTTATGCTAGGGGGCAGCACTGTGAGATTGTAGCCCTCTTTGTGAGGGCCATTGAGGAAGGCAGGAGTGGTCCTTTGCTCCTGCCTGCCTCAATGATACTCACAAAGATGGCCACTATCTTGTGGTGCTGTCCCCCTAGTGTGAGGCTAGAGGGAAACACCTCATCACGGCCATTTTGGAGACAAGGTTTGACGGGAGCAGGAACAAGGAGGACCACTCCTGCTCCCCTTCACTACTAGAACACCAGGGAGAGGAGGTATGGCTCTGGGGGGGGGGGGGTGGAGGGGCACAGGGGAGCTCCCTCTTCCTATTGGCTATCCGAGTTTCCTTCGTTTTAAAGGGGAGGAGGGAGAGAGAGACTGGGGAAAGAAGGACTCTGACTAGTTAGTTGGGAATATTGAAGGGATGAGAAGGGGCCAACCTTTGACAAGCCACCTGGCTAGCCAGGATGCTTGCCATGGCTGGGAGCTGTCCGGGGAGATGGATGCTGGAGGGGGAGAGCAGCCACTTATTTTTATTTTATTTATTTATCTGAATGTTTTTTTTATACCGCTCCTTCCAGCGATCAGGGGTGGTTTACATGGAACTAGAACATGGAACATATTTAACCAATACAATTTAAAGAAGGAACTTGAATTGGTATTGTTAGTGCAATGGATCTTTAGATTTACGAGGGGTGTGATCGTAGCCTGAGAGGCATTATTTAAAGCCACGATGGAGCCCAATTCAGCAGCCATCGCTTCACAAAGATTTGCACGATGGCTGTTGACAATTGTCATGCATACTCCCTGTTTCCATCAAGCCGTCCTAAGTCCAGCACACAAAATGCCGATATTGCAGAAAAGTGCTGTGATGTCTACATTTCCACTGTTAGCTGCTACTGCCTGCGAATTTCCACATCGGCCCCAAGGAAGCAGCTAACACAGTTTAGTAAACATGCCCCTTAAAGCCCAGATGTGTACAATAACACACTGTGCCGTTACCACGAGTACACTTACCTGTCATGCCTCTGTGCTAACAGTTTCCATGGGTCCTAGCTCATGGATATTTCATGCTAAACAATGCTTTAACAGCTTAGTGCATGTTATTAAAATAGCCCCTATATTTGTACCTGAGGGTTACGTGACTTGCCCAAGATTGCAAGGAACATCAGTACGATTTGAACCTTGGCTTTGCCTGTTTTTTTCACCCATCGCTCCTTAACACAAGCCTAGCTTCTGTGCTTTAATTGAAGGCACATTTTTTTGTGGCTCATTTACTGTGAAGATAGAAAAAGATGCTATTTAATATGAAGGTCAGAAATCTGAAGCTGTGAAAGCCTAACAGTGGTCAAAAACATGAAACCAGGAAATGCCATTCCTCCCTTTTCTATGCTGGGAAGACTCCCGTTGCTGATGTTCAGCAGGACAAATTCCCTACCCTAATGTTTCAGATGTTTTCAGCACAGGAAGAATCCTTCGTATTCTCAACCATGAAGAATAGAGTAATTTCAGAGGCATTTGATACCTATGAATCTCAAAAACAAATAACTTGAAAAATCTGTAGAACCACAAGCATTAAATAGCTTAGCTCCATTTAATTCTCAGCTATCTAGTGGCTCTCAATAGCATCTATATTACAGCAGACACACTAGTACTAGAGTTAAAGGTCGGATCAGTAGTTCCATCCTTGTGGTGAAAGGTTTATAATTTGGCCTCGGAAATGAACACTGAGCTATATAACCTGGAGCATATAAGGCCTCAGAAGTTAATATTTTGCTTTAATGCTATGGACCTATTTTAAGCAGCTTTTATGAGCAAAACAAGATAGTGTTAAACTGAGGTGATGCACTAGCATTAATAAGCTGGTTACATAGAGACAAAAAGCCACTTTCTCAATAAGAAAGTCGTTAGCAAAGACTACACTGAAAATTCTTATGGCAGAAACCTCTGGAAATTCAAGGCCCCAGTTAACTTGTTATACTTAGTATTCTATAGAACAGATAGATTGGTTGTCAGTAAATTCAGAAATGTTTCCTCTGAAGAAAACCTGTTACTGCCAACCTGCCTTGAATTAGTGTCATGGGTCTTCCCAATGCAAAGACTTCAGCAGGAAGCCCTCCTGCTGATTAGTGTTAGCTGTACTCAGCACTGTCTTGGCCTCTACCTAAACTTCCTTGGCTCCGCCTCTACTGTCAGTCCTTTGGATGAGTAGGCTTCAGCATTCATTGATTGGATATCTGGATTTCTTATCTTCCTGCTCAGTCCTCTTCACTTCCTGCTACTACAACTTGTTTCAACCGTCAGGGTTGGTAAACAATTCAGTTCTTGTTGTGTCTCTTTTTATGTACTCCAACTTACTCCTGCTTAAAGCTGTATCCTGCATGCTCCTGAGTTTTCCTCTGTCTTTGACTTTTTCTTCCGGATTATTCTGTAGATCGGGGCAAAGGAACCGATTTTTGGTTGAGGAGGCAAATAAAACAATACAGCATCTGGCTTCAGCCCCAAGCTCCCCAGTAGCCCATCCAGGCCCTCTGCCTATATGTCAGACCTTGGTCTGGCCTTCAACTATGTCCCTGTCTATTAATTTGATTACCTGCTTTGTCAGATTGCTTTTCTTGGAGAATTCTCTCATATATAGTACTTTCTTGTCTTTTACCTAATTTGAATGCAACAGACCCATAAGATGGCATGACTGCCAATGCTTTAAACCAGCAGCATAGTATGGAGCAGTTATGTCCATTGAGAAGACAATGAATGGAAAGTTTGCTGTGAGAAAAATTTCCCTGAAGCAAAGCTCCAGAGTTGAGTTTGAAACGTGAATTCAAGATGGCAGATTGGAAATAATCTAGATTGAGAGAAATGATTTTAAATGCAATATATATATATGTACTACTTAATTCTCTCACTTGGTTTGCAGCTTGTCGTGCTGTGAGGGCTTGCGTGCATCAGTGATGCTGAGAGCTAAACTATCGGTAGTTTAACTACTGGCAGGGTCTCCCAAGATGGACAGGTCTCAGCTGAGGTGCCAGACCAAGACAAACCACCCATCTGGGCAGCAGCAGAATGGGACAGTGTTGACGGCGGAGGATCACATTTTTGTGACAACGGCAACAACACCAAACTTAAACTGCGCGGAAGAAAGGCCCGGCAATCTACTTCTGTATCTTGCCATGAAAATCCAATGGATAGTTACAACAAAACAAATTGTGCTATGGTGCTGGAAGATGAGACCCCCAGGTCAGAAGGCACTCAACTAGCTACTGGGGAAGAGCTGAAGACTTTTCAGAGTAAAGCCAGCATTTATGATATGGTTGGATCAAAGCCCTCGGGAAGTCTGACTGCTGATGTAGCTGCGCATGAAATGAGAGTCAGAAGCTGTAAAGATGTCTTACACATTGGAACATGGAACGTACAAAGCATGAACCAAGGGAAGTTGGAGGTGGTCAAGAATGAAATGGAACGTGTACAACTTGATCTATTGGGTGTCAGCGAACTGAAATGGACTGGCATGGGGCACTTTGCATCAGATGATCACATGGTCTACTATGCTGGAAATGAAAGACAAAGAAGAAATGGTGTTGCATTTATAATAAAGAAGAAACTTGCAAGAACTGTAATGAAATACAATGCAGTCAGCGAACGCTTAATCTCTATTCGTCTACGAGGATTGCCTATCAACACAACTATAATTCAAGTATATGCCCCAACAACAGCTGCAGAAGAGAATGAAATTGAAGAGTTCTATGAACAAGTACAAGCTGAAATTGACAGAACATGCAAACAGGATATTCTGATAGTCATGGGTGACTGGAACGCAAAAGTTGGCAACAAAGAAGAAGGCAGAGTAGTTGGAAAATATGGACTTGGCAACAGAAATGAAGCTGGAGAAAGACTGATAGAATTCTGCAAGACCAATGATCTATTCATCTCAAACACCTTCTTCCAGCAACACAAGCGGCGACTGTACACATGGACTTCACCGAATGGATTATATAAAAATCAAATTGACTACATATGTGGAAGTCAACGATGGAAAAGCTCTGTAACATCAACAAAGACAAAACCTGGAGCTGACTGTGGTACAGATCATCAACTACTAGTATGCAAACTCAAGCTAAAGTTGAAAAAGAGCAAACCACTCATGAATGCAGCAAAATATGACCTTGAGAATATACCACTGGAATTTAAAGACTGCCTGCAAAATCGATTTGCTGCTTTAGATACAAATGACAGAGCTCCGGAAGAGTTATGGAATGACATCAAGAAGGTTGTGTTGGAAGAAAGCAAGAAGTCTCTACAAAAGGTGAAAAAGCAAAAACGGCCAAAATGGATGACGGAAGAAACTCTGAAAATTGCCCAGAAACGCAGAGAAGCTAAAGCCAGAGGAGAAAGAAAGACAATCGCAGAACTCAACAGAGATTTCCAATGTGCAGCAAGACAGGACAAGGAAAAGTACTACAATGACACTTGCAAGGAAATAGAAGCAGAAACTATTAGAGGAAGAACAAGATCGGCTTTCCTAAAGCTACGAGAGTTAAAGAAAAAGTTCCAGCCTCGAATTGGAATGTTACAAGATGCTCAAGGTTCTATGTTGAATGATGCTGAGAAGATCAAGAAAAGGTGGAAGGAATATACAGAGTTTTTATATGATAAAGATCAAGTGGACCAACAGCCGTTTCAACCTGTACCTTATGATCGGGAGCCATTGGTGATGAAAGAAGAAGTTGAAGCAGCATTGAAAGCCTTATCAAAGAACAAAGCACCAGGCATTGATAGCATTCCCATAGAGGTATTGCAGCAATCTAATGCAGCTGTTACCGTACTCACAAGGCTCTGCCAAAAAATATGGAAGACAACATCATGGCCAACTGACTGGAAAAGATCTGTGTTTATACCAATACTAAAGAAAGGTGATCCAAATGACTGTGGAAATTATCGCACAATCGCTCTGATCCCACATGCCAGCAAGATTCTACTGAAGATTATTCAAAAGAGACTACAACCATACCTGGAACAAGAACTACCCGAAGTGCAAGCAGGGTTCAGGAAAGGGCGAGGAACGAGAGACATCATTGTGGATGTGAGATGGATCCTTGAAAAGACTAAAGAATACCAAAAGGATATCTATTTGTGCTTTATCGACTATAGCAAGGCTTTTGACTGTGTAAACCATGAGAAACTCTGGGCCACATTAAGAAGCATGGGTATACCAGAACACCTGATCGTTCTCTTGCACAATCTGTACATTGATCAAGAAGCAACAGTTCGAACGGAACAAGGAGAAACAGAATGGTTTAAAATAAGCAAAGGTGTAAGACAAGGCTGCATACTTTCCCCCTACCTGTTTAATTTATATGCAGAACAAATCATCAGAGAAGCAGGATTGTATGAAGACAACAGAGGTGTGAAGATTGGTGGAAGACTCATCAACAACCTTCGCTATGCTGATGATACCACATTACTGGCTGAAAGTGAAGATGATCTGAAACATTTGCTTCTCACAATCAAAGAACATAGTCTTAAAATGGGCCTGCACCTTAATGTAAAGAAGACAAAGATCATGACAACTGGCATAATCAACAGGTTCATCGTTGAAGGAGAAGAAATTGAAATTGTGAACAACTTTAACCTACTTGGATCAACTATCAATAAAGAAGCAACAAGCAGTCAAGAAATCAGACGACGCATTGCTCTTGGTAGAATGGCTATGAAAGACCTAGATAAGATTCTCAAGAGCAGAGATGTCTCTCTCCATACAAAGATTCGACTTGTTCAAGCCATGGTATTTTCAATAACATCATATGGATGTGAAAGCTGGACAGTGAAAAAGATAGACAGGAAGAAAATTGATGCCTTTGAATTATGGTGCTGGCGGCGAATACTGTGTATACCATGGACTGCCCGAAGAACAAACCAGTCTGTACTAGAGGAGATCAAACCTAAGCTTTCTTTAGAAGCTCAGATGACAAGACTTCGACTTTCATACTTTGGACACATCATGCGAAGAGAGAGATCATTAGAGAAAGACATTATGCTTGGCAAGATAGAAGGTCAACGCAAAAGAGGAAGGCCAGCAATGAGATGGATCGATACAATAATAGCAGCTACGGGTACCAGTCTGTCAACAATGAGCCGCCTGACTGAAGACCGAACACAATTTAGGATAGCTATCCAGAGGGTCGCCATGAGTCGACTCCGACTCAACGGCACTTAACAACAACACTTAATTGTTATGTTTAAACAATAGCTACCATGAAGATGATAGTGGTCTAAAGAGCTATTAAGATTCACAGAATCTGCTATATTTGATATATTAGTTCTGTGTGAGATCGTTATAGGAGTTGTCTAATGCTTTAAACCAGACAGCTGCCAGTAATGTATGTTCTCTGACTGGGAAGTCAGCGAGACCCAGAAAGTAAGTTATCCAGATATACAACCGGACATATCCAGGTAAGACTGTCTCTGAATATAGCCAGATAAATTTACCAGAATAATTTTACCTTTCTTTCCAGACTTATTCAACTAACCTTTGCCAGAGCGTGCTGAATATATTTCCTGACCAGTAAAACACTCTAATTAGTATGTCTATATGCAGATGAATTTTGTGTATGCCATGATTAACCAAGATGAAATTTAACTACTTAGCGGGGGAAAGGGGGGTGGGGCAAATGGGAAGAATTTATACTCCAAAGATCTGTGTGGCTAACTCTCAAAGTTAACTGATCAAATCTTTTGAATATCAACCACTTAAAAGGTAAGCCAAAAAGCTGTGGAGTCGATATCCTGAGAGTTGGTTTTATCAGAGCACAGTTGAAATGCATCGGTAAGGCTGTGTGTGGGAAGTTAGAACTGATGTACCCTTTTACCCATTAAACTGAAAAGGAACATTTTCACTCTAGAATTTTAAAACAAATATAAAATCTTAGGGATGCACATGGCCAAAAAAAGTTTGGTTCATGCTTATTTATAACACAAATTCCCAGTTTTGTGGCATTTTTTGTGTATTTTTAAGGCATGCATAGTACATGCACAAGAGCTTAAAATTGTGTACAATTGTACACATGCTAATTTATATGTATACATGTGTGCAAGCAATTTGTGTACACTTTAAATTTTAGGTACCCAAACAAACTAAATGCACATCCCCCTATAAAATCTATTTGCATCACCAAGGAAAACACGATGTAGTTTGCATAACCTCTAACTCCTCTTTCTGCACTGTGAAACAAGTAAGAATTCTGCAAAAAATGTTTACCCCAATAACTTTTTCAAATACACTTGTCACAGCTGGACGGAGAGGGTCAATGAACTTGGGCTATCCTGCCATATCCATTCTTTTTGCAAGGCTATTGGACACAAAAGGTTACAAAATATCTGTTTACACGGAAGAAGCTGTTCCTTTTTTCCTGTCTTTCATTCTGACTCATTTGAGGGTCAGCCATGAATACAGAGAAACGAGAGCTCGAGTAAGCCAGAAACACGAAACAAAATCCATTATATTTGGACAGAAAACCAGACTGACTTTGGAAACACCCCTTCCGATCATTTAACGAGCGCATTGTGAAATAGTCAGAGGAAATTGGGAAACCCGGAGATGTGATTGACGGTCAAAGTTTCAAACAGTGATGAAGTTAAGAAAAACTTTGCAACTCAAAAAAAGATAGATGCCGTTAAAAAATGTTTAACGATAGAATTATTTAAATGCTTTTTGATCCCAGGATATGAGATGATCATGATCTATCTCTGCTAGGTGGCAGTAAAAAACTAATAGCACATCACTTAAAATTGCATGCTATTTTATTAAAGCAGGGTGATATGTGATCCAACATATTTATTGCCTGCTCAGTGTAACATAGGAAATGTTATAGAACACTGTATTCCTTCTATGAATTCTGGAGCATGAATCACATTATAATAATTGGAAGCCTATGACCAGCATTTATAATCTAACCATTTTAAAAAGGATAGGGGATTACATCATTTTATAAAGGCAACATTGGAGTCTACTCATGTGAAAACACCAGTTTAAACGTGCCAATAGATACCCATCTGTACCTGCTCATAGAAAAGATTATCCATCTGATGAGTGCTCGTTTCAGCAACCTAGCAATTGTACAGATAAAGAATGCCTTTTCACTCTCTTTTTGCTCCTTCAAAAATGAATGCCGGTAAATAGAGGGGTCTTTGCCCAAGCTGCCACACCATTGTACATCTTTGCCTGCCATTTTCTAAAGCCTATTTGGCAGCATCATGTTATAAAAGCCATCTTGTGGAAGCAATAAACTAGTGTTGGGCTGTAAGTTTCAAATATATATTGGCCATGAGTTAGTTAAAATTCATTGGCTGCTACTGAAGCGGTTTTTTTTTTTTGTTTTTTTAAATTTAAAATAGTTTGAAGCTTTGTTAGGGTTGAGCCAAGAATACTTGCAGAAAAGTATCGTAAATTGTGTTCCAGATCATCATCTTAGATCTGTATATGATTTTTTTTATCTCCTCAGGGACTGTCCCTTTGTGTGGGCTGAGAGATTCTTTCTATTGTATTTATCAGATTCTTTGGAATTTGCTTTCTAAACTTTTCTATTTGGAAAGGAATGACCTTCATTTTTCTACAAGGCCTATTTACTAAACTCTGTGAGCTGTTTAACATGGGAATTACCATGCACTAATAGTTTTGTATGGCGCCTTGACAGTGCATACTCATTTCAACCATTATAATGCAAAATCAGTTAGGAAATGGGCATGGAATTGATAGGGGCTACAGTTACTACAGAGGTAGTTATCGCACCTTAACTATTAATATTGCAGATAATATGGTATAGCTGTATGCATCATATTATCAGCCTTTTTGGTTAATGGGATGGTGAAGAAATCACAAAATATTGAGAACACCCCTAATAGCACAGAGGTTTTATAGTTACTGTGCATTAAATTTTGTATTGACACACAATAATTGCAATACCTTGCCACACCAGTAAATAATACCCATGAAGGCAAATTTTAGAAATGATGTCTAGGTGCAATGTGGGATGTTTAGGTCAAACTTTATGTAAAAAAGGCCAGCCACGTGCAAGTTTTGGCCCAATTTCAGAAACTTGCAGGGGTCTGAACTGGATACTGATGGCCATGGCCACATAGATGTCCCCACGACAAAATTTTAAAATGGGGACTTCTATCCCATGCTATATACATGGCCCTGCCTGATATCTTGTAGCAGAGATTTTCATCAGCATGCCAACCAGAAAACGAGTGTCTGCATTTCCCGCATAAGTTGTCTTTATGGTCTTGAAAATTATTGTGGATATCAGAGTGCCTTCTCTACTTCCCCCAGCTGTTTTAATGTCAGAACAAGAGCTTTTGTGATACCTATTCATGCCCCAGCATTGAATATCAGAGTCTCTAATTCAGCGGCAAAGACTAGCCGCATTATCGGTGCTAGCCGCCGCTGCTGAATATCAGGCCCAATGTGGTACTTGCCCAGCTAATGCAGGCGCCATTTGAGCCTCTGGACTCGTGCCCTCTGGAATTCCTGACCTGGAAGGTCCATTTCCTGGTGACAGTGACATTGGCACGATGCATCAGTGAGCTCCAAACTCTACTTGCTCACCCTCAGTACACCAGTTTTCTCCAGAACAGGGTGGTGCTCCGCATGCACCCCCGTTTTCTGCCGAAGGTGATCTCTGTATTCCACCTCAACCAGTGTAGTCTTGCTGACTTTCTTTCCCCAGCCTCACACGAACTGGAGTGAGGCAGCGTTGCATACCTTAGACTGCAAGCGGACTCTAGCCTTCTATCTGGAACGTATGAAGGCACACTGCCAGTCCACCCAACTGTTTGTTTCCTTTGCGGCACCCAGCCTACCGGGATCAATCTCAAAGCACGTGCTATCTCTTTGGCTAATAGACTGCATTGCTCACGCATATTCCTAGGTTGGAATGAGCCTTGAAGGTTATGTCATGGCTCACAATGTCCATGCTATGGCTGCATCATTGGCCAACCTCCGCTTTGTCTCCGCAGAGGAAATCTGTAAGGCTGATACATGGTCCTCGGTCCATACCTTTTCAGCTCATTACTGTTTGGATGGGGATTCCTGACAGGCAGGGCAGTGCCCAAGGGTTTCTGACACCCTAGGCAGAAGCCCTGGCCATGCCACCCACCA
Organism: Ichthyophis bannanicus; assembly: GCA_033557465.1. Classification (NCBI taxonomy): domain Eukaryota; kingdom Metazoa; phylum Chordata; class Amphibia; order Gymnophiona; family Ichthyophiidae; genus Ichthyophis; species Ichthyophis bannanicus. Next base: position 68,741,731 of record CM066049.1, read on the forward strand.
TGTGCCGAGCTGTGCTGTGCCGTGCTGCCCCCTCCCTATGCTCCAAAATGTGTCCCCCCCCCCTTGCTGAGCTGCGCTACTGTGCTACTGCTGATTCTGGTGGTGAGGTTGAGGGGGGCTCAGCTCGCCTTGGCTTGGCTAAGTGGCAGGGCATGTGCTTCTGCACACATGGCCTGCCACTTCTGACCCCCCTCCGACATAACTTCAGGGGAGGGTGGTGCAGCTCGGCACACTGGGAGAGGTGGCAGGTCATGTATGTCGAAGCACATGGCCTGCTGCCCACAGAGATCTGCTGCCCTAGAGGGCCACCTAGCCCACCATGTGGATGGGCTGGCCCTGCCGATGGGACAGCAATTTTGACCAGGCTGTGCTCTGACACCTCTTTGGGTCTTAGGGTCAACTCCTGACCACTGGCCCTTCTGTTTGTCCAGGCTATCTGCAAAACCTCTGTCTGATGTTGCTGAGGATACTGAATCAGATGAGTCCCTTAGTGGGACTCCCCTCCTGTTCTTTCTGGCTTCTCCATTTTGGTGCCCTGTTAGGCTGGTGTTTTCCTCGGATTCCATAGCCTGTAGCTTAGGAGTCCTATACATGAGGGCTTATTTCCTGCTTGTTCACGGAGAAAGTGCAGTTACTCACCTGTAGCAGGTGTTCTCAATGAACAGCAGGAATAAGTCCTCACAACCCTTCCACCTCCCCAGGGAGTTGCCTTTTGGCTCCTGCTATGTTTGTAGACTGGAGAAGATAGCTCAGCAGCAGGTAGGAAGGCAGGTGCATATGCACAGTGTACCTCCTTTGGAAGCTGGGAAGCGTTGCTTGCAAGGCTCTGTCAGTGACATCACCCATACCTGAGGTCTTATTCCTGCTGTTCATGGAGAACACCTGCTACAAGCCAATAACTACTCTTTACCAGTCTTTAGCGTAGAGGAATAGCCTGGCGGTTGGGGATCAGAAAAGACTAGGGCTTATATCCCACTGGTACTCCTTGTGGCCTTGGGCAAGTTACTTAACCCTCCATTGCCTCAGGTACAAACTTAGATTGTAAGTCATCCAGGGGCATAGAAATGTCTACTGTACCTGAATGTAATGTGTCTTGAACTACTTACTGAAAAGGTGTGAAGTACAGTGGTGTGAAAGTCTTGCATAGGTAGTGCAGTATTGGCAGTTTTTAGGTTTTTGGATCACAGGGACAAAATACTTTACAATTTACATCCCTTTCTGCATGACATTTTCTTACCTTTTGTCTTTTGTACAAATCTAACAAATTTTCCATGATTTGAGTGTGTTCATTTGGTTGTGAACTCGTGTACAAAGATGCAATGTGTGCCCAAAAAGTTGTTGTGTTTTCTGTTCCGTGTACATTGTCAGTGTGCGTGTTTTCTGTTCTGTGTACATTGTCAGTGTGCATGTTTTATTCATAATTTCATTACATAGCCCTGAAAATTACTGTTTTTGTTGTTGGTGGCCATCAGTACTTGATGGACAAGCCCTCGCTCTTTCTTACCAGACATCTGTCTTGCATGGAGTGAACCAGTTTGCCAAGGTGTTCTCGCATTATGATGTGATTCCAGGCTGCAATCAGTGACTCAATCAGCTCACTTGGTCTGTGCTGCTTCTTGATTTCAACTGATACCTTATACCAAGATTCTTCCAAAACCACGCTGGCTGCCATGCATCCCCAGATCATGATCTTGGTTGGATGCTTCAAGGAGATATTCAAGCACTTTGGTTTGTACTCTTCATGAGGAAACCTCCTCACATAGATTTTGCCCTGGTCACCAAGAATGCAGAATGTGCTTTCATCACTGAACAGAACTTTTCCCAGTCAGTCTTGCTCCATTTTGAGTACTTGGATGCCCACTCAATGCATCTCTTCTTCTGTGCAGCTTCTTCTATGCTTTACAGCCCCTCAACCCATACTCCAAGCATTGTCTCCTCACAGTGGAAGTGGAAACTGCGCTGGAACACTTCTCCTTCTATTCCTGTCAAAGCTCAGGGGAGGTTAGCTTGTGATTGCCAAGAGATGTCCCTATCAAGGCCCTGCCATCCCTCTTGGTTGACTTTCTAGGCCAACCACTACAATGTTGGTCCTGCATATTTCCCATTTGCTTATGCTTTTACAGAATGCAGACAACCGTGATTACAGCCAACCTTGCTGCAATCTGCAAGTTGGAATACCCCTCCTCATGCAAAACCACCACCTGGGCACAGTCCTCCATTCATAGAAAATGCGACCTCCATGCCAAGACGTCGAGCATCAGATATGCTACAAACCAGTTGATCCACATTAAATTCAAAACCTGTGTGCCGCCAAAATACATGCACTGATTGGCTATCAAATATGACTTCCTATTGGCTCATTTCGATCCCGCTTTGACACAAAATCCAGTTGATCATTTTGGGACATCCTCATGACAGCCATACAAAAGTTCAGACAAGTAATTTTGCATGCAGAAATGGCTGCCAAATCAAATTTGCAACAAAACAGTATATACTAAGCCAGGATTCTGCTACAGAATCTGGATAGATTATCAAAATAAAGCTGAGAACAGCTTGATCATGCAGCCTATGCAAGACTTTTGTACACCACTGTAAATACCACTAAATAAAAATAAATAATTATATATTCCCTCTAAGCATGTGGCAATTGCCCTTGAACTAGCAACAATGTGTTCTCTGTGCCTACACTCCTCTCATTGAACAATGGTTGATTGCTGGATGCATTGATGTGTGGTCAGTGTCATGCCCCCATGGTAGCATGGTAGCTGGTTTCCCTTCCTTTCTCAGTTTCTATGGATAACTTTCTACTCCTCCCTGTCTCCTCAGCTTGCAAACTTGGGGTCGTTTTTGACTCCTCTCTCTCCTTCCCCACACACATCAAACTGATAGCTGAAACCTGCCGTTTCTTTCTTTATAACATCAACAAAATCCACTCTTTCCTTTCTGAACACAAAACCAAGACACTTATCCACTCTTTAGTCACTTCCTGTCTAGACTATTGTAAACTACTCCTTGCTGGTCTCCCTCTGAATCATCTCTCTCCCTTTCAATCTGTTCAATATTCTGCTGTGTGGCTAATCTTCCACCAGCTTTATCATGCTCATATTACCCCTCTTCTCAAGTCACTTCATTGGCTCCCTATCTGTTTCCACATCTAGTTCAAACTTCTGCTAACCTATAAGTGCATACACGCTGCAGCTCCTCACTACCTTTCCTATCTTATCTCTCCCTACACCCCCCCCCCCCCTCGGGAACTCCGCTCTTCTGGCAAATCGCTTCTATCCGTGTCCGCCTCTTCTACTGCTAACTCCAGACTTCGCTCCTTTCACCTTGCTGCTCCTTATGCCTTGAACAAACTACCTGAGTCTGTACGTCAGGCGCCTTCTCAGGCCCTTTTCAAATCCAGGCTGAAACTCACCTCTTCGCTGCCACTTTTGGGTCTTGACTCCTTTGTATTTCCTCACCACTCCCCCGAGATGTATCCTGTGTCTACAACTACTATGTTGTCTGTCTTGACTAGAATGTAAGCTTTGATGAGCAGGGACTGTCTTTTACATGTCTCAGTGCAGTGTTGTGTACATCTTGTAGCACTATACAAATGCTCAGTAGTAATAGTAGTACATTAACCAGTTACTAGTCTTTAGTAAAAGGGCCCCTAATAAACAGGGCCAGCCCAGGAATTGGTTCAAGGTGCTGTCCCTTAGACAAACTTCCCCCCAGCTGTCAGAATCTATTGTTTAGCTTTGAATGCCTTGCTCTCTGCCACCCCGAGAAGCTACTGACCTGGGCAACTTCCCAGTTTCCATAATGGTTGGCCCGACCCTACTAATGAGCTTAAAGGGAGTTATTTTAGAAGCCCTATTCATGTCTTATATGTGTATGAGCCAGAATATACATGTGCAAACTAGGTCAATGTGCAGCTACCCATTTTAGAAGGGTCAATATTTATACGTAGTTGTCACGATCACATCCAAGTTACACAGAAGCGTATATTGGGCATGCCAGGGGCCTGATCCAGGCAAGACCAAAAGATGCATGTGTAGCCCAGATTTCATAAATGGGATACATGTGTAAAGCCAAAATTGTCCACATCTGGATTTATGCCTGCTCCCTTTCACAAATTAATTTGTCTGTGTTTGTTTTGACCATCCCTTTACAGGAAGGATTAAAGAAGATATCCCCCTTTATCTGTCAAAACTTATTTTCTCCTCCCACTTGAAATGAGGTAAAGATTGAGTCCTCTGTATTGATTAAGGGTGGCTGAAGGTTTTCAAAATGGCAAAGCTACCCATGGAAGCACCAACATTTACAGGTGCATGCTGTGAATGTCGACACCTGACTGGGCCCAAACCACTGTCCTACTGTCTACAGTTATCTCATGGTTGGATTACTGTAAATATCATTTATTCAGGGTTACCACAATATGAATTGAAATGGTTTCAGTCAATCTAGAACACAGCAGTACGTATTCTTTCATGCTACGAAATCTGATCATGTCACCCTTCTTCTCATTGGCTCCCCATTTCCTCTCATATCGGGTACAAAACTCTTCTTTTGACATATAAGGCTCTTAATAATGCTGCCACAGAATATCCGTCTGCTCTGATTTGTCTCTATGCTTCTACCCATTGCCTGCACTCAATCCATGCAAATCGACTTTGTATTCCTTCGCCTTCAAAAGCAATGAATCTACACATCATTCTGCAATTTTCTTTATAGCTCCTTCTCTCTGGATAGTCTGCCTACATATGCATTTAGTGCCTGTCCTCCAGAATTTCAAAATATCGCTGAAGACCCACCTCTTTGAGCAGGGTTTTGGAATTGGGGGTTAGGAGTGTTTTGGTGAAATACTGGTATAGGTAGTGTTTTGATCCTCTGTTTGCCCGTTCTGCCCAACTTGCGCGTTTAAGATATTGGTTCTTCTTCTTGTCATTTCCTATTTCCTATGCAACATGGCATTCCTAACTAAAGTTTGTTTTAGTGTTTTATTTTATTTTTTAATGACATGTAAACCACTATTATTGCTAGCAGAATGGTGTTATATCAAATTAAATAATCCATAAACCACTTAGCGCGTGCATTGCCAAATTCCTCTGTTGATTTTTTTCCCCATTTGTATGTATGAAAAATGGCATCTCCCACTACACATGGAGGACCATCTCCATATGTTACTGCAATTCCTTCTATGATTTAAAAGTCGTGTCCATTTTAAGTGGCAGAGAAGTCTATTTTACATCAGTCTTACATGTACACACCTTTTCTTCTAAAAATGACATGGATTTGCAGTTGTCTTCACTTGGAGATTGCTACAACCACATTAATGGCCCTTCTAAAATGTGCTAAACATAAATAAGCTTCTGCTATGCTTTTGTGAGCAGAGTACAAAGACTAGGGGTGTGCATGCTGTTTTTCCATGTTTTGGAGTGTTAGGAAAAAACTAAAAGGAGCAGCTGCAAAGGTTAAAGATTTACATCAAGCACGGGTGTTATTTAAAAATACTACCTTGAAAGGCTAGATCAGCTGTATTCCACACTTTAAGAAAAGAAAATAGCCAGCATGGTTTAAAGGTGAGGTCAGAGAGGCTGTTGTAGCCAAAAAAGCATCTTTCAGAAAATGGAAAAAGGAGCCAAATGATGAAAACTGGAAAAAACATAAGCACTGGCAAGTTAGATGCAAGGCATTGATAAAGCAGGCAAAGAACATTTGAAAAAAAAAGCTTGCTACGGAAGCAAAAACACATAATATAAACTTTTTCAAGTGCATTCATTGCAAAATACCTTTGAGAGAGTCAGTTGAACCATTAGATGATAGAGGTATAAAAGGGGCACTAACAAGGGACAAGGCCATAGCAGAGAAACTGAATGAATTCACTGCTTTGATCTTTACTGAAGATGATGTAGGGGAGTTACCCATGACTGAAATGGTATTTAAAAGTGATGCATTGGAAGAATTGAAAGAAATATTGATAAACTGGGAAGATGTATTACAACTATTTGATAAACTAAAGAGTAGCAAATCACCTGGACCAGATGGTATACATCCAAGGGTGTTGAAAGAACTGAAATATGAGATTGCAGACCAACTATTAGTAATCTGTGAACTATCATTAAAATCATCTATAATACCTGAAGATTGGTAAATGTCTAATGTAACGCCAGTTTTTAAAAAGGTTTCCAGGGGTGATCCGGGAAACTACAGACCAGTGAGCCTGACATCGGTACCAGGCAAAATTTCAGAAAGCATTATAAAGAACAAAATTGCTGAACATGTAGTCATGGTTTAATGAGGAAAAAGCCAACATGGCTCTCCTCTTATAGACCAATCTGCAGCATCCCCCTCATAGCTGAGAATAGACTGTGCAACTCCAGATCCAGGACTTTATTGACACAGTAGCCCCACTCAACTCCCAACCGCATGGGTTTAGACCCAATCAGGGCATCGAAACACTGCTCATCTCACTCCTAAACACTCTCCTCTAGGGAATCGAGCATACCAAAGGTTTCTACTGATATTCCTTGATATTTCTCTCCATGTTGGATTCAGTAAACCACAAGAAACTCCTGGAACACCTAATAGACCTTGGCATAAATAGCACCCCCTTGACCTAGTTCCGCTTATACCTCACTGTACACAACAATAAGAACAAGAAATGCAAAGTCAAAACCCTTCAAACTCCAGTAGGGAGTACCCCAAAGGTTATTGCTGCCATCCTTACTTTTAAACCAGTATGCAAAATCTTCAAAGAACATAATATCCTGTACCACATCTATGCTGACAACCTGAAGTTTTAAACCCCCATCTCAACAACCAATCCAGACTACATCCCCACAATATCCTGTTCCAATGCTGTGGCAGAATGGCTAAAAAAACATCAACCTCCTAATAAACCATTTAAAGTCTGAAGCCATATTCGTCTCAAAAGATCCCTCATTCACCCCTCCCCAAAAACACACACTCAAGATAACCCTTCCAGTCAAACAGAAAGTCAAATACCTTGGAGTCACCCTGGATCAACGATTGAACAGGCAGGCTCACATAACGAATATCATATCTACTGCATATTATAAGATGAAGACCCTAAGCAACCTTCACCTACTCCTGGACCCCAGCCACTTCCCGACAATATGCCATGGTATAAACACCCTGCAGCTGGACTTCTGCAATTCCATCCCAAAACATACCCTCCACCCTCTCCAGCTGGCTCAGACACCGCAGCAAGACTAATAACAGGGACATCAAGACACAAACATCACCTCAGTGCTCAAAACCCGTCACTAGCCCCATATGCAACTATGAATCAAATTCAAAGCCATCATGCTCACCTACAAATCAACCCATGACCAAGCTTCAGGCTGCCTTCATGACCTCGTTCAAAAACCAAATAGTACAAGATCAAGAAAACAGCACAACCAGAACCTTCAACATTCCAATACTGAAGACAGCTAGCACCCAAGAATCCTGCTTGAGGTCCTTCTTTACTCTCAACCACACTAAGAGACACCAATGACTGCACCGATTTTTGTAAAAAACGAAACACCTTACTTTTCCAAGAACACTTCAGCCCAAACGTTGCATAAAATGCTCCCTCCTCCAAGCTGCCAATATGCTTTCAGGTTCTGGATAACCCCTGTAGTTAGCCCTATGTAAACACCGTCCCCCTATACATAGTTCTACCATACCATCCCTGATATATTCACCCCATCCCCTAGCTCTTGTACTGTGTTCTATACTCACTGTTCTCTGTATAACAAGTTTACTGTTCTATGTAAACTGTCTTCATAATCTGAAAGGCGGTATAAAAGAAATGTTAAATAAATAAATAAATAGAATAAACATGGCTTTGGCCATTTTTTGATGGTGTGAATAAACAGGTAGACAAAGGTGAGCCGGTCAATATAGTGCATCTGGAATTTGACAAGATCCCTCATGGGGAGACTCTTGGCAAAATTAAAAAGTCATGGGATAGGAGGCAGTGTACTACTGTGGATCAGGAGCTGGTGAAAAGATAGAAAGCAGAGGGTAGGACTAACTGGCCAATTTTCCCAATGGAGAAAAGTGAATAGTGGAGTACCCCAGGGATCTATGATGGGTCCAGTGCTTTTTAACATATTCATAAATGACCTGGAAATGGGAATAACGAGTGAGGTGATCAAATTTGCAGATGACAAAAAATTATTCAAAGTTGTTAATCTAAGAGGATTGTGAAAAATTGCAAGAGGACCTTGATAAATTGGAAGACTGGACGGTCAAATGACAGATGAAATTTAATGTGCACAAGTGCAAAGTTATGCATGTAGGAAAGAACAACTCAAACTATGGTTACATGTTACAAGGTTCCACAGTAGGAACCATCACCCAGGACAAAGATTTAGGTGTCATCGTGGATAAAACATTGAAATCCTCCACCTAGTGTGCAATGGCAGCTATCAAGAGAAATAGAATGCTAGGAATCATAAGGAAAGGAATGGAGAATAAAACAAAGGATATTATAATGCCTCTGTGTCATTCCATAGTGTGACTGCACCTTGAATATTGTGTGCAATTCTGGTCACCATATCTTAAAAAGGATATAGCGGAATTAGAAAAAGGTACAAAGAGGAGCCACCAAAATGGGAAAGGGTATGGAAGGCTACTCCTATGAAGAGAGGGTTAAAAGGTTAGGGCTCTTCAACCTGGAAAAGAGGGGAGATATGATAGAGGTCTATAAATTAATGAATGGAATGGAACGGCTAAACGTAGATCGATTGCACCATCAAAAAGTAGAAAGACTAGCGGACATGCAACGAAGGTACAGTGTAGCCCATTTAAGACTAATAGGAGCAAATATTTTTTTCACTGAATGCGTAATCAAACTCTGGAATTCATTATCAGAGGATGTAGTAAAAGTTGTTAGTGTAGCTGGGTTTTAAAAAGATTTGGACAAGTTCCTAGAGGAAAAGTCCCTAAACCATTATTAAAGAGGGTCCGGGAAATCCAATGCTTGCCCCAATTCAAGCATTGTGGAACCTGTGTCTTTTTGAAAACTGCTAGTTACTTGTGACCTAGATTGGCCACTTTTGGAAACAGGATACTGGTCTTGATGGACCTTGGTCTGAACCAGTATGGAATATCTTATGCTGTTGCTTTTTTCTTTTCCTCTTCCCCCCCCCCCCCCCCCCAGTTTCATTCACCGGGTTCATTTAGTTAGGTTTCATTTAGTATGTGTTATTTCAAAATAACGTTTGCCAATAGCACCAGCTAAAAATGAAACAAAGCAAAAACGATTTTTTGTTTATTTCAAAACAATAAGTCTATTTCATTGCTTTTTTAAATTGAATTCCAAAATGAATGCGTATCTCTACCCAACGCTTGCCATACAAGTGTTTCAAAGAAAGGTAAAAAACAAAGCACACAATGTAATTTGGGGAAGCAGAAAAATCAAGGCCCCCGTTTATTAAGGCGCAGTAAGTTTTTACAGTTACTGCAACTAGCTAACACAGCTTTGTAAATAAGTTCCCAAGAACAAATGGAGAAGACGTGCAGAAAGATATTGGCCGTTCTTGTGTTCTCTGGTCTTTTATCTCTTTATCAATCCGCTGACTAATCTGTCCTAGTCCAGTAATAGTGAATAAACCTTTGTTTTTCACATGGATAAGTTATCAAGCTGGTCACAGAAACAGCTTTGCTAAACAGAAAGGCATGTTTCGTAGGATATGGACAGTTGATTGCAAGTTATACCATGAAACCAGAGACTCTCTCTCTCCTCACCCACACTTCTGGCGAGAAAGTTGTTCCTCTCTCTTTGCACTGACATAGTCTTTCAGAACTTCAGAGGGGAAGCCCAAGCTCTTACTGACTGCAAGAGAAATCCTCTTTCCAGCATGAGAAATTAGTCACCATTTAGCCCATACCATTGCACTTGTGGGAAAAAAAAAACCAGTGAAATGACAGTCACATGCTGTCTTGAAGGTTTTACAGCCATAGTATGTATGAAAAAGGAATTAATATGTTCTGGAATGTTCTGGTTCATTGTAAAACAGTTGTTCTTGCACTGTTATATTTGCTACGTTTTATGTATACCGCCTTCGATAGTGGAAAGGCGGTATATAAACAAATGTATGTAAATAAATAAATAAAACCCCGGGGAGCATGTTAATTGTGGGGGTGGGCATTTCCTGCATCATTTCAGGTCAATTTTGAATGAAAACAGAAGGAAAACTCTGAACTTTTGTCACTTCCCATCTGTTGGTGTGTTGTTAATAGTGCTCACTATTTGTGTATGTGCAAATTGCTTAATAATGTGCACTACCGCTTAATGGTGCACAATGCTGCTCAACAGTGTGCACACTATCAAACGATAATGCACCCTGTTCAGCAGTAGAGTGCACTATTAACGACAGATGTGACGTGACAACATTAAAAGAAAACAAAAAAATTCCACAAACAATACAGGAAGCTAAACAAAATGAAAATGTTTGGCTTGCACACCCCTAGTCAATTGTGATTAAAATGCGTAAGTTCACCATAGTGTGTGAAAATCTGACGCAAAAAATAATGGTGTCACAGATGTCCTAGTCAGCCAAAGTGCTTCATATTTGGAAGGATAAGAAACCATTTTTGTGTCTGAATCAAATGACTGATCTGATTTAATGCATTTATATATCAGGCTTGGAAAGTTATATCCCAAGAATTGTGTGCATTGTGTAGAGACTGAATTAGAGTTGCTAAAGGAACAAGAAATACATTAAAAAGCAACGGGGGCCAATATTGAGCCTTATGGCTCTCCACAAGTTAATGGTTAAGGTTTTGAAGCAGCTTTTTCAATGGTTACTCTAAATCAGGGGTCACCAACCTGCGGCCCGCGAGGTCCCTTGGTGCGGCCCGCGAGGCTCTACCCCGGTGCGGTCCGCCAAGGATGCTGCTGAAAGTACCGGCAAACTCATCGACTCCTTCTTCTGCAGCCGCGGCTCCCTGCCTCTTAGGGAACCGCGGCTGTGCTTGTAAAATCATCGCGGAGCCCTTCCTGTCTTGACGGGCTCCGTGCAGCATTGTCCCGCCTCCAAAGGAAGTGGTAAACAACTTCCTTTAGAGGCGGGACAATGCTGCACGGAGCCCGTCAAGACAGGAAGGGCTCCGCGATGATTTTACAAGCACAGCCGCGGTTCCCTAAGAGGCAGGGAGCCGCGGCTGCAGAAGAAGGGAGGGAGCTGGCATGGAATAATTTTCAGGTATGAGCATTGTTTTTTTTCGCGGGGGCGGGGAGAAGGGGGGTGCGGCCCGCGAGTCTACCCGTAGTCGGCTGTGCGGCCCGCGGCCCTCTGGAGGTTGGTGACCCCTGCTCTAAATGATCTAAGAGTGAGGTAAGAAGAGAACCAGTTTAATACCGTATAGGATCCCTGCCTCTGATAACTGCTCTAGCAATAGGCCACTGGGTATCACAAATCATTGTGAATATCTCCAGACCCAAAAGTGAAAAGAGGTCATGGGTCCAAAGGGGGCATATGAGAAAGATAAAGAGAGACCACTGAGGTTGAGGGAGTATTGAGATACAGAATGCTAGGCATGTATTTATGCAGGAGCTGTGTGGACAGAGGTGCTGGGATTAGGTTGGAGAAAGTTGACTTAGCAGAGACAGCGGAAATGGGCAAGTTCTTCCACTGAATTTTACCAGTTTTAAGTATGGATACATTGTAATATATGTGCAAGTCCTGTTACCCATCTAGCTCTCCGAGGGTCCCCAAAACATACTTCATCCAGCTTCAGATTCCCAAGTCAGGCAAACTGTTACCACTGGGGTTTGGGGGCGGGACCAGGATTTCTGGGAGGCCTACTACACTTTCACTCTCAGACATCCATGTACTCTTCCTTTCAGTTAAATAATATACGTGGAGCTCAAAGTTAATTCTGAACCCAAATAACTTCACCGTAACTTCATCAACCATACTGACAGCTTGATTCCAGCTGCGGCAACTTCTAACAGGCAAACAAGGAATGCTTCAACAACAGCGTTCCTTCCACTCCTCAGTACTGTGGCTTGCTGCCAAAGACCCTCTTTTGAATAATCCCTGAGGTTTAATGTCCCAGCCATTCTATCTCTCCTACCTTCCTTCCTTTTCCAGGAGGAGTTAAAACCCTGGGATTCTCCCACCCTCTTCACCCTCAGGCAAGCTCTCATAGGCTCCTTATGCCATACCAGTCCACAAACACCCGGGGGGGGGGGGGGTTCATATGCTATAAGATCAGTTCTGCTTTTAGGGTGGACGGTCTTATGAGAAATGAGCACTAGAAGATGACAATACGAGGAGACATACCTACAGAATGCAGGGACCAAAGAATCAGAGACGTGGAGGGGTTTAATCCTACAGCCATGCAATGCATCATACTAACCTAGTCCTGTCTGTGTGTAACATTGTGAGGTTTGGCTTCCCTTATTTTGCTTATAGTATATGAACACAGTCAGCTTAACCATGTTGATTTTCTTTAGCAAAATCAATAAACCCTTGCATTTAAATTTCCTTTGGCAGAAAAATGAATTAAGTTGTATTACCGTATATCCTCCATTCTTCGGAACACAGTTTGGTTGTTGTTGACAGTGGATTTGGAAGGCTTGACTATGAACTTCCATACATGTGGTTAATGTTGGAAGCCATGCTCCAAATTCAACCACATTTACCAGAAGTCGCAGCAGATTTCCAGTAGAACTGCAGGGTTGTACTTTTCGGTACTTGCTAGTCTATTTCCCTCTAAAAAATATCCTGATACTCGCCAAAGCCCTCTCTTTTATTCTCCAGTAACCTAATTAGGCAAATATTTAAGTCCAGAGCTTGTTTTCACTCATATTGCAGTTAGACAAAATACATTTGCTTTTCTTTATTATTTTTCATGCTACTGAAGTCTTTGCTAATGTATTTCACCTTCCAGTACAGACAGGCATTTGCTTTGTTTTTCTGGCCCATGTTAGAATCACCCACTCTTGGTCTCCTGCTTATATTTTAGTGTGCATTTAATTCTTCAAATGGCTTTTAAAAAGGCCCTTTGACTGTGATGGACTGAGATGAACGTTGCCTCTCCTCCTTCCCTTCCCTTCTCCTTACCTCCACTGCGGTTTCTCTGGGCCTGTCCACATGGACCACTGCTGCCTCTTGCATTATAGTTCATCTCCCTGCACTAGTATAGAGTTGGGTGGTGCAGCACTTGTGCTACAGCTGGGTGGACATGGCCACACCATTCTCGGGGGTCAACATTGTACCTAGGGTTCACCTCTGAGCTTCTCCGGGGGAAGCAGATAGCAAATAGAGCATTCCACCTATGTGTGAATACCTGAGTGCTCAAAAACCCTAACGGCTATTATAGAGGTAGTGATATGAACATATAGGAAAATTGGTAGGATGGTACCTACAGTTGTGGTCAACATTATTGACACCCTTGCAGTTCCATCCCTTAATGTCCAATATTTCCAAAAAAGAAGTGGCCATTGACATGGCTTTGGACTATATATGCACATATATTTGACACACAAAAGAATCAAATAAAGCAAGACCAATTAAAAAAGGAAATAGTAGGAAATCGTATAAAAACTGGGACATTGCCAGGACATCATTATTAGATAGGGTTTCACTTAATTATTGAATGTTATGGTTGTGGACCCTTTCAATCTTTTGGGGGGGATAGGACATGATTATTGGCACATTTATAAACAATTCAAAACAGTTTGACCAGAAGAACCACATTCTCGTTTTCAGTAAAAATTAGATGCACCTGTGATCAATTGGCAGTACTCACATAACTTCAATCAAACAATGAATGATGGCTCTAATGTTTAAAATGGCCATATTCACTCCCTGTTCCATTTTCGCAATGTTGAAGACAAGAGAACTGCCTGAGACTATCAGAAAAGCCATTATTACCAAACATCAAACTTCAAAGGGATACAAAGCCATCTCCAAAGACCTTGAGATTCCTGTGTCTACAATGTTGTTAAGAAGTTTTCTGCTCATGGAACTATCAAGAACCTCCAAGGACATAGTGGGAAAAGGAAAATTAATCCAAGAAGTCTTCGAAGGTTAGTGCGAACTGTTGGAAAAACACTATGTACAACATCCAAAGAGCTTAAGGCTGACCTGGAGCAATCTGGAGTGATGGTTTCAACCTGCACCATATGTCACATATTAAACAAAGAAGGACTTCATGAGTGAAGTCCAAGGAGGACTCCACTGCTTAAAAGCAGGCATAAAAAGACATGCTGATCTTTGCCAAAACCGACCTTGAGAAACCACAATTCTTCTGGGAAACTGTTCTGTGGACAGATGAAACCAAACTTGAGCTCTTTGGCAATGCAGACCAGCAATACATTTACAGATGAAGAAATGAAGCTTATAAGGAAAAAAAAAACACTCTTCCTACAGTTAGATATGGTGGATGCTCCATAATATTGTAGGACTGCTTTGCTGTCTCAGGAACTGGAGTCCTGGAACATATTAAAGGAATCATGAAGTCAGAGGACTAACCATAGTATTTTGGAGTGAAATGTGCTACCTGGTGTCAGAAAGTAAGGTCTCTGTCAAAGAGCAGGTCAATGAACCAAAACATACATCCAAAAGTATAAAAGAATAGTTAAGGAGGAAAATATGGCTGGCCAGTATTGAGTCCTGATCTCAATCCAATCAAGAATCTTTGGAAAGAGCTGAAATCTGCCATTGGTAAAAGGAATCCTAGAAACATTCATGAGCTGGAACAAATCGCATTGTTGCATGGCTCAGCAAGGGCCAAAATTGCCTGATCCTAAGCCTGCTACCCATTACTATCCTCCAATCTCACCCCTACCAATCCTTTGCCAAAACCCAATGGCCCAATCCCAAACCTCCCCTGGCCATGAGGGCAATTCAAAATTGTTTCCCTGCATTTTTCCTTTCTCCCCATCCTTTCCCACAGCATCTCCTAACCCCTCTCTTAATGTTTCCTCAGTAACTATACCTCACCCTCTAATTCTGCCCCCCCTTCACCTTCCCCCTCCAAAAAGGATATTCTATATAGAATCTCTGTTGGTACATGATTGATCATGTTCCTGCTGTCTATTGTGGTGGGGAACAGGACTCCCATTTACATTTATTAGAGCAGCTTTGGGTTTATACCGTAAACATACAGTAATCTCATCACGTGGTCTTAACCTAGAGGTGCAATGGCAGTTGGTTCTTTAAATTTGTTAATGGTTATGCCCAGGTGATTCAGGTGAATGAATCATGTGATCTGGACTAAATTTATGAAAGCTGAGACCATGTTTGTGTCATCACAGAAAATGTGCTGAATAAATCTGGACTGTGAAAACTTTTAACAGTTTTTTTTATACTGCTTTATGATTTCAGTCAAAGCTGTTTACATTGTAACTTAAATTTTGTAATGTACATTAAACAGGGACATTGATAACTTGGAATTTTTTTTCTGAGGCAATGGAGGGTTAAGTGACTTGTCCAAGGCCACAAGGAGTGCTAGTGGGAATTGAACCCTGGTTGCTTGGTTCCAAAGCCAGTGCTGTAACCCCTAGGCTACTCCTCCACTCAAGTTATAGGACTTGTTATGCAGAAAATCACAAGATAAGTATAACTTCTTTCAAAATGTGGTACTATGTTGATGTGATGCCTATGATGAAATCTTGGGAGTTTGTTTACTTAACTGCGTTAGCAGTTTCTGTGCAATATCAGAGTCGGGGCCTCTTTGAATTCAATGGTACCATGACTCTGATATTGCATGAAAGCCACTACCGCAGCTAAGTAAACAAATCCCTTGAAAACCTTGCCAATATATTGGTGTGATGTTTCGAGATAAACTTCTGAAAGCCTTTTAAGATATTCATAAGAGCGTAGTGTGATGTGCTTTTGAACTTTTGAAAATGTGGCTGAAATGTCTAAGATTGCACTGTGGATTTTAAGATAGTGGGACTATTGAACATTTTTAATGATTTCTAAATGTATGAAAAATAATTTTGAAGAAACGATTGGATGATTTTTATATTTTTTATGGACACATTAATCTGAATTAGAGGATACAAGTTTTGGTTAAATAATAGACCAGTGATGAAATCGAAGTTGGTGTCCTGGTACGGTTGATGGCAGTTATGTATGTCCAATACTACTAAATGATTTTGATGGTCCTATAAATTGTAATTGGAAGGCTTTTTCAAATTTTTTGTCTGTTTTTGAATTCCCTATGGTAGAATTTTTGTTAGAACATTTTTATTACAAAAGCATGCTCAAAAACATACCCAAATATTGTGGGAAAAGTCAGAAAATGACCTGAAAATGTACTTATGTTTTTTCCAATACACATCCCTAGTGTATGTGTGGAAGGTAATTTTTTTAAGGAAGCACCTACTTTAAACATGAAAGTAGGTGCCTTAATAGGCACAATTTTATACAGATGATGATGTTAACTGCCATCGAGTCCCTCTAGTTAGTTGTCTTCAATCAGGCGGCTCATTTTTGACAGATTGGCACCCATAGCTGCTGTTATTGTATCTATCCATCTCATTGCTGGCCTTCCTCTTTTGCGTTGACCTTTTACCTTTCCAAGCATGATGTCTTTCTCTAATGATCTCTCTCTTCGCATGATGTGTCCAAAGTATGAAAGTCAAAGTCTTTCCATCTGAGCTTCTAAGGAAAGCTTAGGTTTGATCTCCTCTAGTACCGATTGGTTTGTTCTTTGGGCAGTCCATGGTATACACATAATTCAAAGGCATCAATTTTCTTCCTGTCTATCTTTTTCACTGTCCAAATTTTGCATCCATATGACATTATTGAAAATTCCATGGCTTGAACGAGTTGAATATTTGTATGGAGAGAGACATCTCTGCTCTTGAGAATCTTGTCTAGGTCCTTCATGGCCATTTATTTATTTAAAGCTCTTCTATACCACGCTCTTTATTATCAGTGCGGTTTACAATTAAACAACTTAACAACAGGACGGGGTAGATCTGCCCTGAGTTTACATATAACGGGGATGGTAACAAGGAAAGTAACTGGCGAACTATGTACAACTTTCATACAGATATTTATACAGATATGTCTTTAGAAAATACTAGCATAAGTGGCATGGACATTTATACCAGCTCTAAAGCTGGTGGAAACTGACACAACTATATTTTGCACGTACATACTTCCATGTTTCACGCAGACTCCAGCCACCTTATTCCCACTAGCAAAGCACACATCATCAAATCAATGTATTCACTTTTACACCAGTTGCTATTTTATAAGACAGTGTATGCATGCATATGACCACATGCTATACATGTGGACCTAGAGTCACGCTTAAAGTAGACACATCCTAATGCAATTAGCTTCAAAGCATTTAACATGCATAAAAAAAACAGCAAATGCATGTGTCAGACTGCTAACATGCTTTAAATTTCACAGGTAGACTCCTCACATGGAACTTTATAAAGCGAGAAGGTGTGGTAAAGGAACAGGGAGTACTCACTGTAGTTAACACCCATTACAGTATCATAATGCATGTTAATGGCAAAACTGTTAGGTACCACATGGGACACTTAACCATACCTTGAAAGGTGTAGTTTACGGCATCTCTGTTATCCATCATGGCATTAATATGCATTAGTCGTTTGTCCCATGCATTGATGCCGCCGTCGATTTCTCCCAAGTACTGATAACTGTCTCAAACATTACTGCAAACGTTTGCATTTAACACACATTCAAAACTGCTGCTAAAGCATGTTGAAAATGTTGAAAATACAAAACATAATGCACTGTTGCCTTCATTTTAATCTTGCTCCAAAATGCCTCCATGAAAATGTCGACATATGTGGGTAAGAGGGTGAGAAATGTTCATGTAGCCTTTTTAACGGGTTCATTAGCACACATTTGGTTTGTTTACGTGGATTTTTGGAGCAAAGTAGTGCAAATGTAGTATATCTTGTGAAGCTCGTCAGGTTTGCTTCGTTCAGAGTAGAAATTATCAATAGTGTTATCAAAATGGGATCAACCCAAATATACAGGTATCAACTAATATTGAGCCCTTAAAAGAAGTGTAGCGAAACCTTTTGATTTTGTTGGACTTTGCTCAACTTCTACAGTGTTACCTATCTGCTAGAATCCCCTGGGGAGGGGGGGGGGGCAACAAAATTGCTATATTGTTGTAGACTTTGAGCAGAGTGACAAAAACAAAACTTCCTGCTACTCTTTATTTAAAGGGATCAATATTAGTTGATATGTTGTTCAGAGTAGTTGCAATACCAATTCTCTCCTTCACATTGTCTTTGTTTTTAAAGTGAATCCTTTTGCCTTCATATATTGAATTATGGAGAACTTTTGAAAGATTTTGACTATATTATAACAATCCATCATTCTGTCTTCCACCTCCCCATTTTTTGACAACTTAGAAGTTCATCTGTCAACTTCAAAAAGAACCAAAATACTGAGCCAGATTTTTAGAGAGCGTAATTTTGCAATACCCCCTCCCCCGCATTCTTGGTTCACATCCCCATGTGCAAGTAGTCAATGTTTTTTTTATAAAGAGGCATATGCGTGGATGTTAGGTGCACCGGTTATGCTGTCCTAGTGCAGGTATAATTAACAGCAAATAGATTGGCGCAGTTACGTATGTATGTCATAGTATTCTATAATATATGTGCATCCCTCAAGTTCGTGCTTATGCTGTGCCCATACTGTGTTCTTGTGCATGTCCCAACATAGACTGCTGTGGAGGGCACTTTTGCGCATAGTTATAGACCAAAGTACATATAGAAGCGCCCTTGCACACGTACAGCGTTGGGAAAATCTGGACTTGCACTCATAGGGGCCTTGGATTTTTCCATGACTGCCTATGCCAATTATCCATTTTCCCTTTAACAGCATAGAGTTAGAGAATATAATTTCCTAATCACCAAAACATAATATCCAAAATTTTAAAACCTTTGACCTTGCATGCCCTCATTTCGAGGTCAATGTAATAATATTTATAGGCTTGCTTCTTTGGAAACAAGAGGGACTTTTTTTGCTTCCATATCGAGAAGAAATAAAGTAATTTAATACTGTAAACTGTTTTCATAATGGGAGTTTTATGACACCGGATATTTCTTTTCCAAGCCTAATTGAAGCTGTATATATATATAAAAAAGTGATCTACAATACATCTAGAATTTCTCATTGAAAAGCCTTAATGGGCTCAGGCTCCTGAGTGTCTAAAGTATTTTTACGTGACTAGCTGGTGTGAAGACTCAGAAGGCAAGAGATGGGAGTGGAAAGAGCTCTTCAGGGTTTCTGTTAATTTCTTAAAGGCATCGCCAAAAGAAAAGCTACAATAGCCCCTGATGAACTGATAACATTTGTTTCAACAGAACACTAAAACAGGCAGTGCTACCGTTTCTTTGCAAGGACAGGTGATCTAGTCTCCCATCTGATCCAAGCCTTATGACCACAAAACCAAAAAATAATTTTCCTAGTTCTTTGGAGTGATCCGGGTTCTTTTTACATTTGTAACATCAACTATTGAAGTAAGACCAGAACATAATGAGGATTAAGAGGTATTTTTGTTCTCATGAGTAAAAGACTGGGGCCATTCATTCATAGAGCTAGCTGAATTGTCCTCCATGATGTTACAGAAGAGGGGCTTCAGACAGAAATGAAAGATGCAGCTTATCTTCCCATTGAAATACATTGGATTAAATGGAATGTTTTAAAGGTTAGAGCTGAATTATGGTTGAATGTTTATCCGAATTTGGTATCTGTCCCTCTTAAAAAGGGATAACTAACAGCCCAGCGTCATACTTTATGTAGTGTTTCTTATTGTGAGAACGGATTCCCCCTTATGAACAAGATCTGATCTATATTGCAGGCCTCAATGCTATTCCTGTTCACCTCAGAATTACAGTAGCTTACAACGCCGATCTGTTAAAACAGTCTTTCTCAACGCTCTCCTGGAGGCAGACTTTGCCAGTTGGGTTTTCAGGATTAGTACAATGAACACGCATGAGGTAGGTTTGAATACAATGTATTTCCAAGGCACTATACACCAGTGTTCCCTCCTACCTTTCTTTGACCATTCTCCACACCCCCATTGCAATCATCTCTTCCTTCCATCTGCTACTCAAGCCCAGTTCAAGTCCACAAGACACTCCGTGCTCCATTTTCTAGCTCCTCCCCTCTGGAGCAACCTCACCCCAGCCATCAGCTTAGAACACTCGTGTACTAAATTCAAAACAGCTCTTAAAACACACTTATTCCAACAGGCTTTTTCTCTTCCCCCATAGAAATAGCAGATGCCCTGGGCTATATGTATGTTTGTGGGGTTTTGTGTTCTTGTGACTGACTGTTCTTTCCTTTTAACAATGGAGTTCTTTTCTTGACTTTTTAATGTCTATTTTATATTGTAAATTGACTTGCTGCCCTGAAAGATATCAAGTTTTAATTAAACTTAAATTCATCTCATCCAAATTCAAAGCTGTCCTGTTCTGAAGAAGGCTTTAACTTTTGAAAGCTAGCCCTAGAATGTATTTAGTTAGTCCATTAAAAAGGTATCACCTTATTTTCTTTTTTTGCTTAACCTTTTATCTACAGTAACTACCGTTAAAATGGACTAATACCGCAAGCACACTATTTTACATTTATTGTGATGATCCTGAAAATTGTACTGGCAAAGTAAGTCTCCAGAAGTGGGGGTTGAGAAGCACTGGGTTAAAACACTTCAGTAAGGAACCGTGGAGTATGATCTAAATCAATTTACCTACGAATTAACGCACATTAGAACATTCCCACAGGAGTTACATTTCTTTATTAACAAACTGAAAAAAAAGTTTGAACATCAGGAAGAGATTCCAAGTAAAAACAAACGGATAATTTCCCCTGTGCATATTCCTACTAATTTCACTTCTGGTGCAATGTCATAGACCTGAATTTCTCCCTCGCTGGCATTTCCTTGACTTGTTTGCAACCAGAGATCTTCTTTGCTTGTATCTGCGCTTTCTTGAATGCTGTTACTGTTCTTGCCTCCTTTCTGTGAAGAAATAGTTTCTGATATTGCTCTTGACTCTACTCCCTTGTAGCATCTTACTGTAGCCTCAGTCTAGACTCTAGAGAATCCTTTCCCTAAGAAAAAAATTGTTGTTTCTTCATTATTGACACTTTCATGGTATTGGAAAATCTATCCCATTCCCCTATCTTTTCTCCTCGATATACTTATATGACCAAGTACAAGAATGAACCCCCTACAATTCCTTCAATACACCTTCTCTTCCAGTTTTGAGCCTTACCCATTGCAAACAACACCGGGGGAGATATTCAAAGGTTTTAGACATTTTGCAGACCTGCAAACTACATAACTGCTGCTTGAGGAGATTTTCAGCTGCACTTACACGGTTACTGCTGCTGAATATGCCCAGTTTGAGCCATTACATGCCCCCTGAGTGAGGGAGTTCAGGGACAGGAGTGGAGGGCAGCTCCTGAGGATAACCAGTTAGCAGTGATATTCAGTCACTAATCGGTTATCCTCAATTGGTTAAAGTTAGGCACTTTAAAGGTTCGCCTAACTTTAGCTGATTTAGCTAACCAGCCAGGGGCTGGATATTGTTGCTGACCGGTTTGTTAAATCGCTAACCGGGCAACCTAGATATTCAATGCCGTGGCGGGATATGACCCTGGCATTGAAAATCCAGGTTTAAATTAAAACAGAGAGGCCGGCCACTTTAAAGACGCTGGGCACTACTGTTCAATATTGCCCCCTCCCCCTTCTTGCCTTTTCTTTTGTCATCCCACTCTCCAGACTACACTGAGTCAAGAGTGAACCATAGTTGCTTCTACCTAGTTGGGTTTAATTTTCAAAATAGTGCCAGCTGCCCTGGAGTTGCATCATTTTGTTGAATGGCCATAGTTTGCATACCAAATTCAGCATCACCTTGTACAACGATATTATCATACCATAAAATTGTGCCAGTTTGATAGTCAGCCTGTACTATTTCGAAAGTTACCACAGCAGTGCAGAAAAGGCCGAGGAACACCCTTGCACCACCCTTGCACCATTTGGAGGACTGCATTAGTGATTCTAGACCAGGCAAAACCAGGGGCAGCCCAAGGGTTTCTTATGCCCTAAATGAACCTTAAGCTATGTGTCCTTATTTGTCTCCTGTAGTCCCATATTTCTCCTCCCTTCCATAACCCTCCAGAAGTCCAGCATCACCCCTTCCCCATCCACCAAGATGTCCAGCATCTCCTATTCTCCTCCCCCCACCTCCGAGATGTCCAGCAACTCTCCTTCCCATACCCCAAATGCAACATCTTCCTCTTCTTCCCTTCCTCAACAGCATGGGGTGCTCACACCTCCCTCAGTGTGGGTGCAGGTAATGAAGAAGCACCTGTGGGTTCTTAGAATCTTCTCAACATTCTATCTGCTCACCTCACCCTGCCTTTGCCTCTGTATCCATTGTCTTATAGCAGACTGGAGGGGGGAATCAAAGGAAGCCCTGCTGCGGATGCTGCTCTCGCTATTCCTTTGAGTCTCTCTCCCTAGGCAGTTTCCTATCTACTTGTACTCCTCTTTCAGCCCATGAGAACATAAATGCCATTATGGGTCAGAACAAGGTCCATCAAGCCCAGTATCCTGTTTCCAACAGTGACCAATCCAGGTCACAAGTACTGTCAGGTTCACAAAAAGGTACACAGATTCCACATTGCTTATCCTGGGATAAGCAGTGGATTTCTCTGGTATTCTTTAATAATTGTTTATGGACTTTTCCTCCAGGAACTTGTCCAAATCCTTTTTAAACCCAGCTACACTAAGAGGTTTTACTACATCCTCCAATAACGAATTCCAGAGTTTGATTATGTGTTGAGTGAAAAAATATTTTCTAAAATTAGTCTTAAATGGGCTCCATTGTAGCTTCATTTTATGTCCCCTAGTTGTTCTACTTTTTGAAGGAGTAAACAACCGATCTATGTTTACCTGTTCCATTCCATTCATTATTTTAGAGACCTCTATCATATCTCCCCTCAGCCATCTCTTTTCCAGGCTGAAGAGCCCTAACCTTTTAAGGCTTTCTTCAAAGGAAAAATCAATTTATAAGCGGCAAACAAATTTAACCTAAGAAATAAATAATCATAACACATGGAATAAAAGTGTCATAAAACATACAGTAGTCATAAAAAATACAATGCAATATAACAAGGGGGTATTTGAAGTGATTAACGTGGTGAGCAGAACTGTTTGCCACATTAATCACACTAACAAACGAACAATGGATTCCCTCTAATGATATTGAGAGTATGCTGATGAACTCTGCACTTTTTTTTCTTTTTTTTCTTTTATATAAAAAAGTGAAAAATGGTCTCAGACTCACATTGGCAATGCTTGAAACTTTCAAAAGCAGTGTGCCTTATCGCATCAACGACCATGAATATTCACTCTTGTTTTAGCAATGTCTTAGAAAGGTTGTGCTTTTTCCATTCAACAGACTTTTCTCTGATCGTTAACTATTTTCATGAAACAGGTTTTGTATAATGAAGATTGTGCTTATCTTAAATATGTTGGTATAGTTCCCCGACGCCACCAAGTGGGTACCGCTTTTGCGTTTCGAATGCTTCTTCAGGGGGGAATTTTAAACCAGCACGATCTGTTACCAAGCAGCTGAACAACGCACTCCGATCCAACAAGTCACTTAATACTCCAAACTTATTCGGTGTGCAGTTAAACGCGCATACTCTCAATATCATTAGAGGGAATCCATTGTTCGTTTGTTAGTTATAACCCTCTGGAAATTCGACCTAAGCTATAGTGTTGGCACACATTAATCACACTGACAAGGATACGGTTAGTGCCGCTGAATATTCACGGGTACCCGCTGCTGCATGCCCCGATGCTAGTTGGCTAGCCTCAGGGCAGCACCCGGGAATCTATGTCTCTAGGTAAGAGTATAGATGTTGGCATTTACTGCTACCTCAAGACTCATGAAGGTGCCGGCTGGAAGGGGCAGCTGTAAATGCCTATATCTGTCCCCCCAGGATCAGCCTCTCCAATATCATCCCAACCCCAATCACCCCCCCAAAATCTGATTCTCCCAGTACTCTCCTTAGACCATCAAATCCCGTAACGATCCACATAGTGCCACTGAAAATTAAGAAAAAAGGCAGGCTCCTTATAGTGGCGGCCAATCTATAGAAAAATGCATTTGGATAGCAGATTGTTCCTGGCAGCTTCTAACTATTTCTTAGTACTTACAACTCAATTGCCCCATCTGTGCCTCAGTCATGAGTTTTCATTCAGTCTAAAGAGGAAGCCCTGCCTCATCTGATAGACCTTTCATCAACAGTCCTTTAGCTGAGAGAAAGAAACCAGAATTCTCTCTAGATCCCGGTACGTATACTCTTGAGTCACTAAAAGATGTTTCTCTTCGCTAACAGCATCGGTCTCACTTCCACTATCTAAAGGAAGAGACTGTGATAGTTATCAATTACCATCCTCTGTCCCTGCTGCACTGTAATGTTGGTTTTCTTATAAAAACTGTACTGGGTGAACTGAGTTTTCTTAAGATAATCTCTCACCGTTAGATTACCCCAATCATTACCCTGTTACATGAAGTTTGATATTTATAACAAAAAAAAGAAAAAAAACATAAATAATGCAGGTCCTTTTAGTTCAGAAAGATGGATAATGACTGCGTCTTTAGGGAGGACTGTTTCTTGCATTTCAGAGTAATTAATAGAGAGATATGATGTCACTAGTTCAAGGCTCGTGATTGAGCTTTGCTTTGGTAGAACCATTAAATCAACTGGGGGAGGGGATAGAAATGAATCTTCCCGACCATCTTACATGGAATCACAATAACACGCTAAATTATATTGCAGTAGAAGAATATAATTAGCCTAGCGGCCGAGTCTTCCTCCAGTGAGTCATTACTGCATTAGTAAATGGAGACTTTGTAGAGCCTGCATTATCTCCAAACATATCAGAGGGCCCGCTGCTCCTACAGGGCGAGGGGTTGATGGGAAAACTCCCACCTCATCTCCTCAACCCACTTTTCATTATTGCTTTCCTAATGAAGTGATAATCAAATGTGTTTCCTTTGCAGCCCATCCCTGAAGTGCCATGCGGAAAGTTTGTTATTAAAAGTGCACTCCATGCGAGAGGCTTTATGGTATGCAGACTCCTGTGGCAGACCAAGGAGAATACTAGAGTGCATCACATACTATTAATGCAGCTCCCATTTCATGTATCTTTTTTAAGTGGCCAGGACAGCGAGAAGCTGAAAGCCAAGCACTGATGAAATGGGCTTTCGGCAAGCTTCCGCCACACAGGTGTGTTGAAATGCATCTTGTCTTGTATTGCTGTTATCTCTAGGGCGAGCAGAATATCATCTGAGACCCTAAGACCCCACAGGAGCTTACTACATTGTAGGGAAGTGCACAAGGCAAAATGTTTTGGTTTGCTTTTGGTTCGTGCGGCCTTTTTCCCCAGTTTTTGGACATCTTTCCATTTTGTCTTACACATTCAATTTAATACAACATTTTAATGCACATTCAAGCCTTTTAGCACACACCAATTGACTTTGAAGCACATGAGTTCGTAGGTTAATGTGTGCTAAATCAATTTAGACTGTACTAAGAGGCATGTTTACTGAAGTGTGCTAACGGTTACCAATTGCTCAAACTTGCACTAAGGCTAACGCAGGACTGCGGTAAACATTACTATGAGCTAAACCTGCCAGAGTGGTAAAAATCCTGTGCTAACTGCTTAGCATGTAATAGGGTAGAGCCTGTGTACTGACTGCACATTGTGATTAGCCCGGGGGTCATTAGTGTGCACTAATTGTCACTGTTGTCATTAGTATGGGTGCACATATCGCCACTTCCATGGGTGCTGTTAATGCATCCACATTAATTACAATTGCTGATTTAGCACAATAAGATGCTTCTCATCTTGGTAACTGCATGGGGACATGATAGGCACATCCCCAATGGTTTGCACAGGTCTGTAATGCTTCCCACACTAATATTTTGCACTTTCAGCAACATAATGCGTGTTACAGTATCTTAGCACACTTCAGTAAACATGCCCCTAAGGAGGTCGTTCTAGAACACAAATAAGGGCTGTCCAGGTGCGGCGGGGACATGTAAGTGCCGAATACATCCCCCACCGTATTCCAATACACCGCTGACATGCACATCCTGGGTGTTAGCATAGGGAGTTAAGAACATGGGTGGGAGAGGGTGGAATAGGGGCATGGTGAGCTGCCAAGACGTAGAAAACTTATTCCCGAAAGGGCCGTTTACGTCCACATTAGACCTGCTGAAATCACATATAAAGGTCTGACTTAGAAAAAATTCAGCTCTGCCCGCAATGCGTCCTATAGAGGTTAATGGATGTGACAGGTCGGGTCTGACGTGGCGTCACTGCAGGCAGGACAAATACAAGATGCATGCAGAAGATACTGGGAGCAGAACTGAGGGACTGTTGTAGGGCAAAGAAACATAACTAAACATACGTGCAGCGATACAAAGATGAATACCAGTGTCCAATCATACCATGCATGTATGTGCCAAAGGAGACAATCCATGGGACACCAACAAAACTAGGCACATAATGATGGGACTGCAGAGTCAGGGAGAGGATGGATGTGAACAGGGAAAGGATACCTTTTGTGGTGAGCATGGGAGAGCAGATATGTAGTCCTGGTATCCCATGTGCATACGTTATGTCATAGCTGATATGTACAGGTACCAGGCAGCCCCCCCTGCGGAATCATGTTGCTTTTGCAGAAAGCGAGAGAGGGTGTGTATGTGGTCTAAGGGGTGCATGGGGGGGAGCTGGTTTGGGCAGCAGCAGTGCAGGTGGGACATGCAAGCCTGGCCAGTACCTGGACCATATGGATGAGCACAGTGTTGCCAGGTGACAATGTAATGAGGCAGACAAATACAGAGAGAGGCCACCACAGACAAATGTCCAAGATAAGGGCAGCAAAGATAAGGGTCCCCCATGATGCACAGTGTGCTGTTGAGCAGGTAGTAGTGAGGATGATTGTCCAACTGAAGCCACTGAAGGCGGGTTGGTTCAGATGGCCAGGGTAGAAATCACCGAGGCTGCCCAGGAATGTGATATACCATGTGATGGTAGTTATGTTCCATCATGCATGTTGATATTTACAATTTGGAATCCCATACAGGTGTGCGCTGAGCCTACCCAGTGCCCTACAGGGCACGAGGGGGACTGAGACATGGTCAGGCTGCTACAGCTGCAATAGCACAATGTTAATAATGTCCACTGTGCATCAACACATTGCTGGCTATGTTGGCTAGCCTAGGAGATGCATGTTTTACCCGAAGGGCATGGCGTCAGCAAGTACAGCATGGGGACGGGTAGGATCAGGAATGTCTAATGTTGCGTGGGTATGTCCCAAACCATTCTCTGTGTCTGAAGCCCATGCACGAGCCTCGCAGAATGTTTCCATGTACATGTTCACCAGTAGATGTGGAGTCTGGTGCAAACTCTGCCTCTGTCCGCTACAGACATGTCCCTGGGCCAGACATCCATGTAATGCAACTGTAGCATGATATGTGACTAGGGGATCCCATGACCACACTGTGGGCCTGGCCCAAGACCCCCCCCCCTCACACTGCCTACACCCTCCCCTCTGAGGAATGTTAATGTGGTATGCTACCTGACAGCAATGTGATGGCTAAGAGGGCATACCCATGTGAATGGCAGTCCACACATGTCACTACTGCTGCTGTGATGTGGGAATACCTCTGAAACAACCCCCAAACATGTCTAAGATGATGTGCGCTACCAGGCCCAGGAAGACATTTGTATGGCACAGCCAAAGACAAGCAAATGTGTGCAAGACAGCCATCACTGGTGACCAAGCAGGGTAGGAGGTCCCAGAATAGGTCACAGCATCACCAGTATCTTGAGGCTCACATGCTCTGAACACAAAAGCAGTCCCAGCACCCTGCAGAGGGCAGGTAAGGGTTCCCCAATACCCTAGCAATACCCTAGCAAGCACCAACTTATATGGGGTCTCTAAGCAGACTAAAATGGGAAGAGGACGTGACAATGGGCACAGCACAGACAGGTGCCCCATGCATGTGTTGATGCTGGTAAATGCCCCCTGCAGTGACTGACTGAGGTGGCAAAGAGGGGTACTGGCCAGCAGACCAATGCCACAAACACCAGGATCCTGGGCTGGACAGTGTGTGGACATTGTGGACATATACATGTGCGAGTCTCACAGCAACACATGAACGTAGGCGTCCATGTCATGCAGAGTGGCGTGTCCCCTGCACACACCCAATGCCAGACCTATGAGTCAGTGCCACATCGTGGATCCCCCTCAACCACCCATGCCCACCCACAAGGCACAGTCACACAGACAGCCCTGGAACATGACTGACATCCACCCCACACATATCTGCAAAAGCCCACACTGCCTGTGCACCTCCATACCTGTGCAAGCCCACATACCAAGCATTCTGCACCACAACCCCAGTGCTAGATGATTTCCCTGCATCCCCTCCCCTCAGCCCAGGCCTTGCCCCTACCCTCCCCCTCCCTGAGAGCACATGAACTTGTGCCTCAGCCACCACAGTCACAGGTGTTCATGGTGGCATATCCTTGGACCCAGATTTGTCACAGCTCCTGCTGCCTGACTCCATGATACCCTCATGGAATAGGGGAAACACCATCCAGGGACCAGTGCCCCTTGGAACTGACCCAAGGAGAGGGGGTGCCTGTGTGGTGGGCTGACCAACAGTGGTGCAGGTACTTGCTGTGGAGTTGCAGGTGCACATGCTGCTGAGGATGTTGCAGCTATGGGAGCTGCCCCACCATGCTCCTGCCCAGACACCACATGAGGCAGACAGTAGGTCTCTGTGTGGCACACAGGATCCGGAAACGTCTGTGGGGTAGAGAGATACCTCATCATTCACCTGTGCCAGAGCACAGACCTGCCTACTCTTTGGGGTGGTGCTACTGGTACTCTGCACATGCCCATCATGTGCCATGTCCTCATCTACTCTCAGTGGTGCGTCGCCCTGCCATGCCATGCCAGGGAGGGGGAGAGCTGCAACTAGTCATTGCATTTGGTGTATATGCACAGGGACATGTTCTCTCTTTTCCTAGGGCATGGGAATATTGATAGCTGTAGCCTGCTGGCTCTGGCCCTAGACCACAGTGCTTGGGGTCCTGGGTTTGCCTCCCACCTGTCCTGCTTCATTTTGCACTTCTACCATTCACACTGGGCTTCCCCTCTAACTTGCCATGCTCTCTCTTTTCCTTGTACCTGGGAACACTGACAGCTGTAGCCTGCTCCTTCTGGCCCTGAACCACAATGGGTTTGCCTCCCGCCTTTGGGCATGTACAGAGCCCTTTTATTTTGCCCTCTCAGGTGGCCTAGGGATATGGCTGAAATTCTGGGACTAGTTTCTGCTATGCGTGACCCTTTCATCTGTCTCTTTGTCCCCCTGGGCCTTCACTGTGTGCCTGCATGAATTCAGTTCTCCCTTGTTTCCTGGGCCACTGCTGTTGGGCTGCTCTGTTTGTGCTGTGCTGTCCTGTCACTGTGCAGTCTGCCTGCTTTCTGCCTGTGGCAGATCCTGACTTCCCCTACTCTTCCTCTCAACCTTGGTGCATGTCTGTCTCTGTGCCAATTTGGGTGCTGCTCCAACCTTCCACTTCTCTCTGCTTCCAGGTTTGTCTGTCTGTGTTGTGATGTAGTTACTGGGAGACAGTGGTCCTGATATGTTCCCAACCCTTGCGTGCTGCTATGTGGGTTGACTGCCTCTGCCCAGTGGGGAGGAGAGTTTCCTCCTGCTCGATGACCATGATCACCAGCAGCCTCGTCTCTGCCTTGCTGAAGTTGGGCTGCCTGGTTGCCATGTTGATGTGTGCGTTATGTTGGGGGGGGCTTTCTTCCTGGATCTGGTCACATGTGGTCTGCAGGACATGGGGTTGGGGACATTTTTGGGGTTACAAGTGCCCGGGGTAGCTGGGGCTACATGGGCAGTGTGCACACGGCCTACAAGAGCGCATGGTGCAAGACGGGCCGATAGTCCGCCACTTAGACGTGCTTTGCCGGGTATGGCCACATGCTGATTCTACAACCCCATATGCGTGTCTACGTGGGGTTATAGAATCGGACCTCTGTGTGCACGTCCTATCTGAGGACATGCACAGGGCCCGGACTTGCCCCTTTGAGAATTGGGCTCTAAATGTTTAATGCATGCTAATGAACCAAATACACATTAACAAATGCTTATCCCTACTACAGCATTACTTACTTCCATCTTTGTATGTGTCTAGTCCAATTCCTATTCTCTAATTAGCATTCTATCAGAGTATGAAAGACAAAGAGCCAGAAGGCATCATTTGGATGGGAAGCGCAAACAGACAGTATAAGGTAAGTACCTTGTGATGACATGAACTTGGCCTGGTAACACTGCTTCTAGCACTCAGCAGGTTCGTTTTGAGAAAACCAACATAAATACCAGTGTTTGGTTTTGTTTGGGATCCAACGGGTCAGTATTCAAAAGAACTTATTGAGTTGCTAACTGGATAAGTGGCTAAGAGGGTGATGTTCAGTGACGCTCTACGAATATTCTCTGACTTCCTTTGTACTCTCTAAATAGTGCCAAAGTAGACCTCTGTCCCAAATTAAACCTCTTAGCTCCAAAGATAGTGGGTTCAATATCACCACTATCTGTACAACTCGACAGAATGACCCTGTTCTACTCCCGCACTCTCCAGATAGTGCTGGGGCCCTGTAATAAATTTTCAGTGGCACTATCTCTATAGTGTCATTGAAAATTCTCAGATAGGCAACTTATTTATATGGTGGCATCCTCTATACAGATAACTTCTTATGAATATCCAGCCCAAAACAGATCCTACGTACAATAGATCTATGATGCATAGAATTTCCTTAAATCTTATAGATCGGTTTTTTTAAGGTTTCAGCATCTTATCTGTGGATAAATCTTTTTTCTCACTGCTTATATGCTTGTATCTGTTTTGTAACAAGAGGACTTTATCCTCCGCAGATGTTCTACAGTATTTGTTCAACAAATACAAGATTTCATGACTCTCATGCTTGATAAAAGAGAGCACAATTTGGAAAGAATTTAGGGCCCAATCTTTAAAGGGATTACACGCCTAGCAGATCTGTTAAGCACATTAATCACCTTGGTTGGGATGTTCTTGGTTGGCGCACTAACAAGGTTACTGCGACTGGACATCTGCGGGTGGCACTACTGTACTCCCCGATGCTAGCCGCCTAGTGTCAGGGCATTCCGGCGGCAGCGCCTAGGGATAACTGGGTGGCAGCAGAATTCTTGAGCCATAGCCCGGTTATCGCAACGGCGGAAGTTAGGCTCTTTAAAGGCTGGCCAATCTTTCACTACAGAGGCTTACTGGGTAACAGCTGAATATTGCCGCTGCCCAATTAGCTGCTTTGCTATCCGGCTGATCCAGAGATGGCCTCGGCATGGAATATCTGTGTCTACAGTTCAGCGGCAGCAGCTACTCGCTTTACCAGCGCTAGCCACCGCTGCTGACTATCGAGCCCTTACTTTTCTGCAGACATTCAGGGGAGATTGTGTCTTCCTTTTTCTTGCCTACCTTCTCCTTTCTTTGTCCATCAGTCTCTGTTCAACATGGAATTGACTTACATAGAAGGCTAATCACAGTATCAATATATTTTCAGTGCACAACATTACCAAATGTTTAGGTTAGAATATTATTTGAAGAATGCCTTCTTTGAAAATGCCATATTTTAGAACCAAATGACTTAAGATAATGTTTCTATCTCCCTTCCCTTTCTTTTTCTCTATCTCCCTCTTTCTCCCTTTTGCTCACCCCCTGCCTCTCCCTATCCAGTCAGGTTTCCATTGCATCCAGCAAAAACATTATAGCTGTCTCCTGCTCACAAGGTTATTGTTTTCATATCTTTTGTAGTTAGGCATAGGGATGGCTGTACTGATAAATTAGCAGCTCAGTTGAGTGAACAATTGCCTTAATGTAACATTAATCTAGGATCTTTGTTAGAGAGGAAAAGGTACCTGATTTCAATTTATAAAAAGGCGATGAGTGGATGGGCTATGTGCTATCCTTAGATAGCTTTAAAGTCTGCCCAGCTAGGACCTTATTATGCCTTTAAGGGCTAGCATGTTTATTCTAGCTTTCCTTTTCAATTGCCTGGTAACCACTGATAACTGGAAGGCTCTGTCATAAATGACTGGTTATGAATTTTTGACACCTCAAAGCCTTTGAGAAAAAACATGGTTCTCACCGTTGTCTTTTAGCACATGCATCCATATGGGAAATGATGGTGTAGTCAAAACATCCCTTAATTTAGTTTTTAAGACAGACTCCAATATCTACTGTGTGCAGTTGAGTATGTTTGCTGAAGTATGCTGATAGTCTCCTTGTGAATTTTATTTCATGTAAACTTCCTTCTACTAGCAGTCAAGGTGCAGAGCATTTGGAGTAATTATAACATATGTACTAAGAATGCACAGCCAGATGAAATGACATTTCCTATCTGGCTTCATGTTTCCAAATAAAAATGGAAGATAAAACCCCAAAATGTTATCATTTCCCATTTATAACATGCACTATCACTCAGTAGCACACACTACTGGGCAATAATGCTTGTAATTGCATAATAGGATGCCTTATTTTATTTATTTATTTAAAATATTTTCTATACCGCGCTCTTTAGAATCAGTGCGGTTTACAGGTAATAGCTTGTACAGTGCAGGTGGGTATGCACTGTACTTACAATGAACAGGTCTTGTAACTTGGGATTAACGAGGGTAACTATATACAGGCTCAGCAATCAGGTCACCTATGTATGATGTTGACCGGAGTTGCTTGGCAACTATTTACAAGATTAGAATGGCTATCTACACATTACTATTTACAGGTTGGGCAGGTAGGTTAAAGGGTGAAGCTGCGTCAATGTGACATGGGTGTGGTGGAGGTGTTGTCCTGGTGGTTGAGTATAACTGGTTGTGATTTATCACTAGTGTGGGAGTAGTGCAGGAGAAAGAGATGGTGCTTTAGGGCCTTCCTAAATTGGGCGAGGTCGGTAATGGACCGGATGGTGGTTGGGAGAGCGTTCCAGCATGTGCGTGCATAGAACACAAAGGCTCTGTTCCTTGTTGCTTGAGAGCATTTCGTTATTGCAGTGGGGATTACCAGTGTGTTGGCAGCGAATGACCATCTGGATCTATTGGGGGGAGTAGGGTGGACGAGGTCCTTGAGGGAGGTAGATGAGCAATTGTTGAGTGCCTTGAAGGTCAGCAATAGTACTTTGAAAGAGAGTCTGCAGTGGATAGGCAGCCAGTGGAGGTGTTTCAAGATTGGGGTTACGTGATCTCTTCTGGAGGCTCCATGTAGGATTCTGGCAGCGGCGTTCATTGCAAACTGGAATGGGTTCAGCGTGTTCTTTGGGAGTTCCTGTAGAATTGAGTTGGGGTAATCGAAGTGGGGAGTTACAAGTGCTTGATAAATCGTCCGGAAGTCATCTGGCTCCAGTAAAGGTCGTAGATGTCTGATTGTCCGTATCTTGTGATAGACTGACTTGACGATGTTGTTTATATGGGCTTTCATATCTAGCTGTTGGTATGTTGTGACCCCTAGATAGCGCACAGTGGGCCTGCTAGGAAGCTCGGTGTCTCTTACTTTTAATGAAGCGGGAGGGGTAAATGATTCCTGATGATGAATAGGGCATCAGTTTTGTTGATGTTTGTTCTGAGGTTTTGGAGCCAGTCAGTGACAGCGTCACTCACAGCATTCACTATTGAGTGATAATAGGGCCCCTTTTACTAACACTTAGCTTGAGCTGTCTGCTTTATGGTCCAAATATGTGATGATAACATTTCCCCTAAAACAAAATTTTTAAAGAAAAACAAACAAAAAAATGAAAAATCCTACAAACACAAAAATCCAAACAAAATAAAAAGGTTTGTCCTGCACATCCCTAATATGCTCCAATCCTCATATAATCAATGCCTCTTATCTTTCACCAAAAACAAAATCACTGCCATTGGAGTTGAGGAGTAGCCTAGTTGTTTTAGGGGAAATGTCATTATTATCACGTATATGGCTCCTTTTACTAACACTTGGCTTGAGCTATCTGCCACACAGCCCATAGGAATAAAATGGGCCATACAGCAGACAGCTTGAGCTAAGTGTTAGTAAAAGGGGCCCTATTATCACTCAATAGTGCATGCCTAATGGTTAGTGCAATAGTATACTACTACTCAAAAGATCTGGGTTCAATTCCCACTTGCACTCTTTGTGGCCTTGGGCAAGTCACTTTACCCTCTATTGCCTTGGAAGAAAAAGCCTGGAAATCTACTTCTGGTCATACCTTACCAAGAAAACCTAGGACCTGCTGGGTCACCAGGAGTCAACACTGACTTAAAGGCTCTTAAAAAAAAATGCCAAAACTGTTCTGTCTTCTGACTCCATGAGAAAATAAAGAACAAGTTAATCAAAATAAAGAATTCAAGCCATTTTAGTTATTTCTAGTTTATGGATTAAGAAACAGTTATTGATTATGAAAGCCATTTTAGAAGCCCTGTTTGTTTTTGATATCTGAAAATGGGTACACAGGTGTCCAATTCAAATGGATATCCCTGGAGTCATTTTATTCTGTGCCACGAATAGCAGCGATGGGCGAAACTTATTTTGTTTTCTGTCTTATTAGATTGTGAGCTCTGATGAGCAGGGACTGTCTCTCTTCTGTTTGTACAGCGCTTCGCATGTTGTGTCGCTTTATAAGTCTTTAATAATAATAATAATAATAATAAATACAAACCCCAAATAGATTACTAACCTGCCACCGCCTGTCGGTGTCTGCGATGTCACTGAACATGGACATCCCCCTTCTGAAAAACATCCAAGAAGCCATTTCTGTGGCCATCCATTTGCAGATGTCCATGCTTCTAAAATTGGGCTGAAATGTAAATATCTCTGGGATTTTCTCAGACATTTTGCCCTGGGTGTCCCAGATTGCACCTCAATGTCCTTTCTAAAATGCCATTCTTTTTTTTTTATTTTTAAATTCTTTATTTTCGTTTTGCAACAACAAAGGAAAGGAAGACATACAACTAAGAGACAAATACATACATGTAATATGATACATACACCAAAGCAAACCCCACCACCCCCCACCCCCCTGCTTCTTCTCTAGAAACTAAAACATTCTCGAAGCGGACGTGTACTGACATTATTGTGTTACAAAACCTTCCAGCGGTCTGAAACATTATTATGTTACAAAACTTTACAGCGATCTGAGACATGATGGGTGTACATTAAACAGACATGTCGAAGCAATAAACAGATGGTACATGATCATTGAGCATCTGCCATTTAGACAAGCAAGAATGAAATTGGGTATGGAAAATAGCCCTCCAAGATATCTGCTCATAGTTACTATATAAGCAGACAAGGTTCCACTATTCATTGACAGCAAGTCGAGAGCTATCCCTCCAAGTCCCCGTGATCAAACACATGGCTATACCCAGCATAAAATTAGGAGAAAACGACCCTTCATAGGAAGAGAGGGGACCCCCACCACTGAGCGGAGTCCAACAGTCGTCCAAGAAAGAGGCTCGTGAAGGTGCAAGATAAAGGAAGAACGACCCCAGACCCGCCCCTAGTAAATCTGTAGTTAAGGACATTTACAAGAACATGAACGAAGGTTCCCACATCAGTATAGCGAGACCTGCACGGGCCCCTGGCAATTGTGTTCCATTTGACTATTTTCTGGAATATGAGAACATCTTTGTGCAAAAGGACAAGAGTTGAGTTTGGATAGCTGAAGCAGATCGGGAAACCCGCATTATGTTGCTCCAGAAACCGCTCCAATGCACAGGGGTTAAAGTGGTTTGCGGTTAGCAAGCCCAGGCTGGTTGGATTCTACAAGTGACAGTATCTGTACCCTGACATAATAGGTTATAAAAGGTAAAGGCTGCTCCATGCGTACTACTAATAGGGTGAATTAGTTCTAAGAGCCCATCCTTAGTAGGGACAGAGGGCGGCATGATTGGAGCACTTTTGAGGCAGCATGTAAGCTGCATCAATTGAAAATAATGTTTCGCTAGGAACGCAAGTCCCCTGTATAGATCAGAAAAGGTTTTCCAACGAGCTACAGAAAGAGCTGTTGGGGTGTCCTGATCTCCCTGGAGGACCAGGGTCTGGAAATAGTCATACATGGCTGCTCAAATTTCAAACCGAAACTCTGGCTGAGTTAATAGGGCTCTATCAAAGAGCCAGGCCCCCGGATTCCCTTGAAGTGCAGTAGTATGGTAGTGAAAAGGAATAGCAGCATGATCTGAAATATACGAGGAGTGAATCTTTACAGCGTCCACCTGGGGAGCTAACAATGTTGATATTAGAAAGAAATCTATGCGAAACTGGAATTTGTGAAGGGAAGAGAAGAAGGTAAAGTCTAGCTCATTGGGGTGTATCTAAGCAAATCGCTACGATAGTAGCATGCAGAGATTTCCTAGCCAATATAGCAACCCCACATTTCTTAGAAGCAGCTGGGGAGTAAGCGGCCACCATGTAAGGTTTAGTATTGAAGTGGAAAGTTTCCTTCGAATTGAAATGTGTATCTTGGAGGAAAAGCAGGTCCGCAGCCTCATGATTTAGATAGCATAGGAGTTTCCTCCGTTTTATCGGAGTATTGATTCCTTGTACGTTCAATGAAAAATCTTACATGGTGCCATCAGTCGATACTAGACATTTTAGGTAAAAGCGCTTGAAAACTTACAACATAATCAGAATCTGTACACTAATGACATAAGTACCAAATATGCTGGCCAATACACCATATTGAAAAGTATGTACCAAAGTAACTTAGAGAAGAAGCAAACCCCCAATGAATATGGCGACCAGATGTCTGCGGGAGGAGGCCCTAGAGAGGAGATAAGACATAATAAAAGAAAAGAAACACCAGAGTCCATAAGAAACACTGTCTCTGATATTCGTCGAGGCTACGATGGGTAGATGGAGTCGGGTCCCAGATATCTTCAAAATAAGGCGACAGACCTCCTTCGATAAACTCTTCGCTGAGCCGCGGTAAATCCAATATGGCAGGCAAAGCGGATATGAGAGTACTGGTAGGAATATTCTGGAAATCAGCGCATCAAGTCGGCTTCTTTAGAGTCCAAAAACTCCGCTAGTAGCTCAGGGTCCTCAAATGTTCTTGTCTGATTGTGAAGCGTGACTCGGAGCTTGGCCGGGTACAGCAGACCATAGCGCGCTTGTAATTGTTGAAGCCTCGGCCGAAATTCCAGAAAGCGCTTTCGGCGGTCGACCGTGGGTTTAGCCAAGTCAGGATAGAAGGAGACCTTGTGGCTCTCAAACTCCATATGGCCCTTTGCCCGGGAGGCACTGAGAATTTGTTCCACATGTTGATATCTCAAAAGTCGAAAGATGATAGGCCGCGGGGTCTTCCTGTTGAGCGTTATGTTTGTGGGTACACGATGAGCACGATCGATCTCCAATTCTTTGGTGAAGGTGATTTGGAGCAAGGAAGGGAGGATTTTACTTTAAAAACTCCTTCATGTCACCCAATTCCGCTCCCTCCGGTAGGCCCACGAGGCGCAGGTTGTTGCGGCGCGCTCTATTATTGCCATCTTCCACTTCTTTCTGCAAAGCCCGCACCTGACGTTCAACTTTGTCGAGTTTGGACAGCCGGACCGCATGGGAGTCTAATATATTCTCCATTTTGTCCTGACGCGAAGAGAGCCCCTCTAGCCTGCCTTGCAGTACACCAAGATCTTCCCTCAGCGCTCGAAGTGCTTCACCGTTTGACTGCACGAGGTCCTTAACCCCTCTAATTTCTGCGAGGATTTCCTGCTGCATTTCGGGGCCCTCGCGCAAAGCCAGCCCCTTCTGCAGGGACGGGGGTTCAGTTTTGGAGCGTTTACCGTGAGAAGCCGCTGAAGAGCCAAATTCCAGGCGCGTGGGTTTGGTCCCCGCCATCTCACCAATGTGCCCCGGCAAGATCAGAGCAGAAATTCAAGTTTGTCCGGTGTTAATTCAGGATTCTGAGTAGGCCTCTCGGGAGCCTCAGCATTATGCGACCATCCCGCTGGACATCGGGCTCCGCCCCCCTCTAAAATGCCATTCTATGGCTTTAACGTCTTGACGGACTGGAAAGGGGGGCTGTTACTTCTGGAGAGAAATCTGAAATTGTGAGTATATACTTCTGGGAATTTTTCTGAAAGGAATTGTTTTTCTTTTAAAGCTAATTAATCTGTGAACCCACTATTTTTTTTGTTAAATCAGTCAGGGCCTAGTAGCAACAGTTTAAGATTCAATTTAAAAACACAGAAGAGAACTTTCTGGTTACCTTTCATACCCAGTAGACAGCTGTAGTTTAAATTTCATAGTCACTCAGGGCCTAGCATCAGCAAAGTACTTTTAGTTTCAAATTAA
The DNA here is from genome assembly GCA_033557465.1 of Ichthyophis bannanicus. NCBI lineage: Eukaryota > Metazoa > Chordata > Amphibia > Gymnophiona > Ichthyophiidae > Ichthyophis > Ichthyophis bannanicus. The sequence goes on from CM066049.1 coordinate 68,780,155, forward strand.
AACACAGAAGAGAGCTTTCTGGTTAAATTTAGAATCCAGCAGAGAGCTTGTAGTTTAAATTTCATAATAGGTTAGAGCCTAGTAGCAGCAAAGAGCTATAATTTAAATCAAATCAGAATATAGTTTTCCTCAGCAGCACAGGACAAGGTACTGTGTAGCAGCCCTTTTTTAATAAGTGTTATATCCCTCCCCACACCCACCCTCCCCTGGGAATTTCACAGCTTTATAGGTACTTGCACAACTTAAAAGACAGGAGGTGCTCTCAGGTGAAGCTCATTACCCAAATCAGTCATACACCAAGGACCTGAGATTAATTAAGCTTCAGGTGAACAAGGTATATTAAACTTCTTAGGTACAGTTTTAGTGGTATAAATATCCATTGCACCCTTAAGTACATATAGAACTTAAAGATCTAAACACAAACTTAAAACTAAGATGCAGACAGCAGTCCAGCAGCGGGATGTGGGCTTTCCAGTCTTTTGCATTGAGTGTCACATGTATGATTTTCTCCCAGCTGGTGAGAGGTCTTACGTGTGCACTAGGTGCAAGGAGCTCTCTGCTCTCAGGGAACAAGTCCGTTCTCTAGAGGCTAGAGTAGCAGACTTGGAAAACATAAGACAGACAGAGAGGTACATAGACGAGACCTACAGGGATATAGTCCTGAAGTCCCACCTCCAGTCTGGCAGCATCCCTGTTGCCATGGAGGAGAGAGGTCACGTGACAGGAGAGCATCACCCTGGTGTGGCAGGAAGTGATCCTGTAACTAGGACCTGTCCTCCAGGTGATGTAAACCCCTCTCGCACCGAGGAGGTTTCTCCAGGGCCAAGTGCCCATGCGGGAAGGGTTAGGACAGCAGTTATAGTTGGTGATTCGATCATTAGGCATGTAGATAGCTGGGTGGCTGGTGGACGTGAGGATCGCCTGGTAACATGCCTGCCTGGTGCGAAGGTAGCGGACCTCACACGCCACCTAGATAAGGTCTTAGATAGTGCTGGGGAGGAGTCTGCTGTCTTGGTACATGTTGGTACCAATGACATAGGAAAATGTGGTAGGGAGGTTCTGGAAGCTAAATTTAGGCTTTTAGGTAGGAAGTTGAAATCCAGAACTTCCAGGGTAGCGTTCTCCGAAATGCTTCCCGTTCCACGCGCAGGACCCAATAGGCAGGCAGAGCTCCGGAGTCTCAATGCGTGGATGAGACAATGGTGCAGAGATGAGGGGTTCAGATTTGTTAGGAACTGGGGAACATTCTGGGGAAAGGAGGGGCTCTTCCGAAGGGATGGGCTTCACCTTAACCGGGATGGAACCAGGCTGCTGGCATTAACCTTTAAAAAGGAGATAGAGCAGCTTTTAAACTAGATAATAGGGGAAAGCCGACAGTCGCCCAAGAGCGCATGGTTCGGAAGAATGTATCCTTGAAGGATACTACAAAAAGCAGAGAGGTTCCAAAAAAGAGTAAAGTAGCCCAAATGCCCTCGAGTATGGAGCAGACAGAACTTAAAGATCCCAAATTACCCATGTCTACCAATAGCCAAATTAATATGAATAAAATACAGTCTCTAAAATGCTTGTATGCAAATGCTAGAAGTCTACAAAACAAGATGGGAGAGTTAGAATATATAGCACTAAACGAGAGGTTAGATATGATTGGAATATCAGAGACATGGTGGAAGGAGGACAACCAGTGGAACACTGTGATACCTGGGTACAAACTATATCGAAATGATAGAGCTGATCAAATTGGTGGAGGGGTTGCGCTCTATGTTAGAGAGGGCATTGAGTCAGAAAGGATTAAAGTTTTGCAAGAAACAAAATTTGCTGTAGAATCTCTATGGATTGAAATTCCATGTAAAAAGGGGAAGGCGATGGCAGTGGGGGTGTACTATCGTCCGCCTGGCCAGAATGAACAAATGGATGATGAAATGCTCAAAGAAATCAAGGAAGCTAGCAAAAGTTACAGTGCAGTAATAATAATGGGTGATTTCAATTACCCCGGCATCGACTGGGTCAGTGTCACAACAGGACATGCTAGGGAGATAAAGTTCCTAGATGAAATAAATGACTGCTTCTTGGAGCAGCTGGTTCATGAACCGACCAGAGGGGAAGCAATATTAGACCTAGTCCTTAGTGGAACACCAGATGTAGTGCAAGAGATAAGGGTGTTGGGGCCACTTGGCAATAGTGATCATAGCATGATCGCCTTTGATTTAATTAGTGGAGGAGGGATAGTAAGGAAATCCACAGTACTACCCTTTAACTTTCGAAAGGGAGACTATGATAGAATGAGGAAAACAGTTAAGAAAAAACTAAAAGGAGCAGTTGCAAAGGTTAAAGACGTACATCAAGCTTGGGTGTTGTTGAAAAATACTATCTTGGAAGCCCAGACCAGCTGTATTCCACGCTTTAAGAAAAGTGGAAGGAAGTCCAAAAAATTGCCAGCATGGTTTAAAGCTGAGGTCAGAGAGGCTGTTGTTGCCAAAAAAGCATCTTTCAAGAAATGGAAAAAAGAGCCAAATGATGAAACCTGGAAACAGCACAAGCACTGGCAAGTCAAATGCAAGGCATTGATAAGGCAGGCAAAGAGAGAATTTGAGAAGAAGCTTGCTGCGGAAGCAAAAACGCGAAATAAAGACCTTTTCAAGTACATTCGTAGCAAAAAACCCGTGAGAGAGTCAGTTGGTCCATTAGATGATAAAGGGGTTAAAGGAGCACTAAGAGGCGACAAGGCGATAGCGGAGAGACTGAATGAATTCTTTGCTTCGGTCTTTACTGAGGAAGATGTAGGGATGTTACCCACGACTGAAGTGGTATTTAAAGGTGTGGAAGAATTGAAGGAAATATCGATACATCGGGAAGATGTCCTACAACTATTAGATAAACTGAAGAGTAGCAAATCACCTGGGCCGGATGGTATACATCCAAGGGTGTTGAAAGAACTGAAATTTGAGATTGCAGACCTGCTATCAGTAATCTGTGAACTATCATTAAAATCATCTCTAATACCTGAGGATTGGAGGATCGCCAATGTAACACCAATTTTTAAAAAGGGTTTGAGGGGTGATCCGGGAAACTACAGACCGGTGAGCCTGACATCAGTACCGGGAAAAATGGTAGAAACCATCATAAAGAATAAAATTACTCAGCATATAGATAGTCATGACCTAATGGGAGACAGCCAACATGGCTTTAGACAAGGAAGATCTTGTCTTACTAATCTGTTATGTTTTTTTGAAGGAGTGAATAAACAGGTGGACAAAGGTGAGTCGGTTGATATTGTGTATCTGGACTTTCAGAAAGCCTTTGACAAGGTCCCTCATGAGAGACTTTTGGCAAAACTAAAGAGTCATGGGATAGGAGGCAGTGTACTACTGTGGATCAGGAACTGGTTAAAAGATAGAAAGCAGAGGGTAGGGCTAAATGGCCAATTTTCCCAATGGAGAAAGGTGAATAGTGGTGTACCCCAGGGATCTGTGCTGGGTCCGCTGCTTTTTGACATATTCATAAATGACCTGGAAAGTGGAATAACGAGTGAGGTTATCAAATTTGCTGATGACACAAAACTATTTAAAGTTGTTAAAACCCAGGAGGATTGTGGAAAATTGCAAGAGGATCTTGATAAATTGGAAGACTGGGCATCAAAATGGCAGATGAAATTTAATGTGGAGAAGTGCAAGGTTATGCACCTAGGGAAGAACAACCCAAACTATGGTTACACGATGCAAGGTTCCACATAAGGAACCACCACCCAAGAAAAAGATTTAGGCGTCCTTGTGGATACCATGTTAAAACCCTCGGCCCAGTGTGCAGCGGCGGCCAAGAGAGCAAATAGAATGCTAGGTATGATAAGGAAAGGAATGGAAAATAAAACAAAAGATATTATAATGCCTCTATATCGTTCCATGGTGAGACCGCACCTTGAATATTGTGTGCAATTCTGGTCGCCATATCTTAAAAAGGATATAGCAATTTTAGAAAAGGTTCAGAGAAGAGCCACCAAAATGGTAAAGGGGATGGAAGGCTACTCCTATGAAGAAAGGCTAAAAAGGTTGGGGCTCTTTAACCTGGAAAAGAGACGGCTGAGGGGAGATATGATAGAAGTCTATAAATTAATGAACGGAGTGGAACGGGTAAACGTAGATCGATTGTTTACCTTATCAGAATATAGAAAGACTAGGGGACATGCAATGAAGCTACAGGGTAAACTATTTAAGACTAATAAAAGAAAATATTTTTTCACTCAACGTGTAATCAAACTCTGGAATTTGTTACCGGAGGATGTAGTAAAGGCTGTTAGTGTAGCTGGGTTTAAAAAAGGTTTGGACAAGTTCCTGGAGGAAAGGTCCATAAACCATTATTAAGAAGGGACCCAGGATATCAATGCTTGAACCAATACAAGCATTGTGGAACCTGTGTCCCTTGGGGAAACTGCTAGGTACGTATGACCTAGATTGGCCACTGTTGGAAACAGAATACTGGGCTTGATGGACCTTGGTCTGACCCAGTATGGCATATCTTATGTTCTTATGTTAACTAGTAGGAAAGCTCTTGACAAAATGACAGGGACACCAGCATCACTCCTAGTCACCCCCTGCTTATCAAAGATTGTCATCCTCTCCCTTTGTGGTAAGGGTGCTAAGGGGAGAAGGATGGCTCGCCTTAATTTTAGTGCGCGCTAAATTGATTTAACACGTATTAATCAACTTAGCACACTTTAATTCATTGATTGGTGCACATTAAATCAATTTAGTGTGGATTAAAAATTCCCTATTAAAATGAATATGCAAAACAAAACAAAATAAAAGCACAAATCATAGAAAATTTGTAAAAAATTTGAAAACCAAATACATTTTCTTGCCTGTGTACATCCTACTATTTTATTTATTTATTATTTATTTATTTATTTATTTAAAGTTTCTTTTATACCGCACTATTCGGCATCAGCGCGGTTTACATGGAACAAAAACATCTCAGTACATTTAACAAGTATGAGTTTACAGATAACAGTTTAAGAACTTGGATAACTGGGAAAATCTATTTGTAGAACCATTCCATAAACTATTTACATAAGATCAACAAAAACATATGTATTTAAATTTACCTGAGATCAACAACATAAATATTTCTAAGTGTATATACAACTGCATTGCGTAATTCTAATGCATTTGGGTTTTTTGTTAAACATTGGAGGTATATGTTGGAGGTGATCTATATTACGGTGGCTGAAAGTATTCCATGAATAAATAGTGCTTGATCGCCTTTCTGAATTGTTTAATATCTCGTATTGCTCTAATATCTGGGGGGAGTTTGTTCCAGCATCTAGGAGCAAAAGAATTAAAAGCCCTGTTGATCGTTGATTGGGACCAATTTGTGGTTTCACTGGGTATGACTAGCATGTTTTCAGTGAGAGGTCTTCTTGCTCTTATGCTAGGTGTTTTACAGATGAGGTCAGCGATCGTTGATGGCAAAATGTTATGGAAGGCTTTGAATGTGATAAGGAGTGCTTTATAAGTAATTCTGCATCTTATTGGGAGCCAGTGTAGGTCCATTAGGATTGGCGTAATATGGTCTATTAATGCTGATGCTGACTGAGTCATGGCTCCCTGTCCTCTGACAGGCATTAAAGAAGAGTGTGATAATTAGAAATGGCATATATTAATTGCAATAGTGCATGCTAATGACAAACAGTGCATTATTAGCTGCTAGGGTGGAACAATTGCGATTAGTGTGCACTTATAATTCACATTCACTATTTGCCATTGGCACATGAGATTTCTCTATAGTGAATGCACTAAGCAGATGGCCAACACACATACATGATCGGCACAAACTCTAAAGGGTTCTCTGTAAATATAGGAAGCATAAAGAAAACGTAGTAGAAAGGGACAACTAGCCACAGGGTCCCCGAGAGTCTGCATAGACTCAATGATACTTCATAACAACAAAATGGAGAATACTTCTCAAAAGCTAGTCATGGATCTAGTAAATTAGTCCAGCGGAAAGTATCATGCAGAACTCACTTGTTAGCTCATATATCATGAGAAAAATTTTAAAGCCATTGGCACAGGTAAAGCAGTGCTTTTGCTATGAAAATTAGCTTTTATAAAATTGCCCATTCTGTATCACTCTCAAAACAGTGTCATAATGGAATCAGAGCTGCGTGCTGAATGAAAGTGTTGAAGATAAGCTGGTTTACCAAAAAAGACCATCATCTTGAGTACAGCTGTGGGAAATGGTAGCTGACAGGAGAGAGAAAAATGATAAATGGACAGGAGACCCTGGAAAAAAGATTGAGAAAAGACAGACAAAAGCAGAAACCAGCTTCTGGAACCAACAGGATTAGAAAAATAAAATGGCTAGACAACAAGGTAGAAACAAAGGCGCACTGCTTCAACAATGTTCGTCCTGGGGTAAGCAGTCGATTTCCTGGGACCTCTTTAATAATGGTTTATGGATCTTTCCTCCAGGAACTTGTCAAACCTTTTTTAAGCCCAGCTACACTAACGGCTTTTACTACACCCTCCAGTAATGAATTCCAGATAAGTACTCACTTATCCGGATAGCAGTGATTTTCAGTCAGCACTTATTCAGATTACCTAGGCCACGTGTGAAGCAGGCCCCACTTGATATCCAGATACATGCCAAGTAAAATTTGCCGCTATTCAGCACTTATTTAGATGCGTGGTCTGGATATATGCAGACAGGCTCTAAATATCCATTTAATACAGGTAGATCTGCGATCACCAGGCAGCCCATTGAATACTGGGCTTTGTGAAAACTGGTCTCAAAATTTTATTTTTAATTTAGTGATTGGAATATGTCAGTTTTTGAAAACTATATCTGCTATCTTTATATTTTGCACAGTATAGGGGAAAATGCATCAATGGTGCTCTTTCTCATGTGTTGCAGTAAATGCGGAGTCTCAACTCTTGTGGTATCTATTACATTTTTGTCTACATTTTTTTGGTTTGTGGTTACACGTTCTATATTTTGGAGAGGGCCTGTTTGTGTTGTGTGTCTGTGAAAGAGACCAGGATTTCTGTTAGCATTCAATGTCTGTGTAGGGTTGATCCGTACTAATCAGGCTTGTTTAGTTTTTTTCCGGGGAAACTACAGACCAGTGAGTCTGACATAAGGACAGGGCAAAACGGTAGAAACCATGAAAAAGAATAAAAGTACCGATCATATATATAGTCATATAGTGGGGCATATCAGATATCATATGCCCACTCTACTGTCTCCCACTCTGGGGTGCCTCCCCACATAGATTCATGACTCATATTTCCATCACATGTGCTCACAGCTGTGTCCACTTACTAAGCAACCATGCATCTCCAAGGTGTTCTGTGGCTGCTGCTTGCGCCAGTCCAGACTGTGACAGGATGAAGGCATCACAGCAGGAGCCTGGGAAACATGCACCTATGTCAACGATGAGCATGTGGGCATTAACTACCATTTGCATATTCATGGAGTTATAATTATGTCGGTTTCAGAATGTCCTGACCCAGTGCCCTCAGTGCAACATGTGTGACATCAATACCAATGGCAGATGGGAAACCAGTTATATCATAAAATTCCTGCATCATTTTCTGTCTTTGCTCAGACATGGTGGGGAAGGTGATGTAGGTTTGCATCCTTCTCACCAGGGTAGTGGTGAAGGCATCAATACAGTGGCATGTAGCTGACTGGGTGATGCCAGTGGTGGAATCTTCCTATGGCCAGGAGCCCCAGTGGGGTGGTCACTTTCAGAACCACTGGCAGCACATGGCTTCAGGCTGCCTCCAACTCCCTGCACAGCAATTCACACAGCTCTGTTATGGTGTCACTGCTCAGCCAGTAGCATTGATACACCTCCTTCTCCAACAGTTGCAGGTATGTTGCCCTCGGTCTGTATATCAGTCGAGTACGGTATGTGCGGATAGCCACTTAACGCCATGCGCACTGCATGAATATTCTTTCATTGGCGGTTGACTGAAGATGCCAGATACCTGGATAGGGTGCCACTTACATGGGTTGGAATATCTGGCCCTTAGTATTAAGGTATCTGCATATATTCTAGAATACTACGAATACTCTTCTGTTTAATATGTCATATTATTTGGTGCATTATTTAGATTTTTTATGCACAATCCCCTGGAGTGTATTCAGTATGCATATTATGATCTCTAACAGAGGAACTACGGGGGGGGGGGGGGGAGGCAGCTGGTGCAGTTTCACCAATCACACCGTGAAGAGGTCCTTCCCTGCTGTGTTTAAAAAAACGCCCTTGTTGTCCCTTTACTGTTGACGCAGATGTTCACTCCAAGAATTTTGACTCAATGCATCACACCCCATTACACCCTTTCCACCCTAGCCCAGCCAGCTGCACCCCACTTTAGCCTCCCCAGATAGGTGAATCATGGATCATAGAGGAATTCTACTGCACTTTTAAAGTGCTCCCTGCCATTTCCATTCCCATCGCTCACCTGTGCCGAGTTTTCTTTTAACCCAGCCACAAGTTGTTTTCTTTTAACCTCAAGTGGTGCTCAGAGCCAAGCTCTTGTCAAGTGTCCCACAGCTAACCTCTCAACCAGTTTTTTATTGCTTCAGAGAGAGATTGAGAAAAAATATTTATAGGCCCTTAAGGAATAGGAAAAGTTTGCAGGCATTTAGGGCTTGACTCAATAAAACTTTGTGCCCTTCACGCACCCTGTCAGCTTATTAAAAGAAGGAATTCATGTAGTGACAGTGAGTAGAAAAGCAAATAAATTTCATATAAAGCTGATACATGCTAGTTTTCCCAATTTTATTAGTTTGGGTTTGATATAGTGTACATTCCTAACGCCAAGAGATGTGTGCACAATCCATCTGTCCTCTTACTTTGGGCTTGTTTGTTTACACGTTCATATTCAAAAGCACTTCTGCAAATTTCAGCGGCACCAGTCACATAAGTATTTTTTAAAAAGAGACAAATGTATCTGTCCAGAAAAGGGACATGGATTGATGCAGGTAGAAGTGCGAATAAAGTTATATAGTCAAAGACAAAATTCAGCCACTGAACAAATAATTTGTCTGTCGAAGTGCCAATGGGTAAATAGCAGGTCTCACTTTACGAGAATAACTTATTGCAGGTCACCTAGGCTGAAGGTCCGTGCAAGCACCTATTCTGAGGTTATCTTACGAAGATACATAGGTACCTATGTCTTTATAAAATTGCCTCCCAAAAGCTGCAGAACTTGTGCCTAAATGCAACCATGCACCTGCTCGGGCGCTGAATTGCATGCTGTAGTGTGTATTTTATAACCTAAATGCATGCTTCATGACTTCAGTTATGCTCCACCCAAACTCTGCCCCCAAAACCTCCGACTCGCTGGTCATATAAAACTATGCACCTTCTTGTCATAGTCCATATTTTTACGAATGCAAATCTGGCTTTACAGGTGAAAGAAAACTATTGAAAATACTCCCATATGTCTACCATAAATGTTTAAAATTCTCCATGGCATCTCAAAACCAGCACTTGTACTATATGTATACATTTAAATGCTTAAGGGACCCTTTCACTACGCACCTCTAACCAGTTAATGTGCGTTATAGCATGAGGTAACTGGTCACAATAAATGCTAATACATGGGCATGCCGGCTCCTGACCACTAAAAATGCATGTTACCTACCTGGCACCCATGCGCTAATGTGGAGAGCGGGCAGGATTTATTTCTTTTATTTTTATTTGACTGGGTTTTTTTATACCGCTTTTCACTGGGGCAAAGCGGTGTACATTAAACAATTGTTTATAAATAGAACAATGGAACTTATATACATTGATACCTTGGTGGTATAACTTATATACATTAGAATACTGGACAGAGGTAATTATATTGCTAATAGGTCAGCTGAATCTTATGGGCGGGTGCTGTGGGGTGGGGGGTTATGTAATGGGACCTAAGTATTTATTAACTAGGTGTGTGTTAAGTAGTTTTCTGAATGTGGATGGCTCGTTTGTTGAGCGGAGGGTTCCAGGGAGAGCGTTCCAGAGGGATGGAGCATACAGGTCAAATGCCCTGTTGCAGGCATGCTGGGTGCTTTTGGATTTTTTTGGTGGTATTTTTAGCAGGTTAGGGATGAAATTTCGGCATGGAGAGTGCATTAGCGTGCGAGACCATTAATCTGGCAATTGGTAAGGGTGCACCTGACGATACCGCTATGGATATCATTAGGTGCACCCAAGTTAATTGCGTCAAATGTTAACAAATTCAGTTGCGTGTTAACTGCTGGGAACATGCTGACCATGCCCCTGAGCGCTAATGCAGAGGCTTTGCGCATAACGTGCAGTACAACGCACATCAGGTGCACAGTTTTCTTGGGATTTAATCAAAGATGTTTTGAGCGTTATCCACATTTGGAATCATTTGGAGACAAATCTTTGTAAATCAGGTCCTTTGTTAACCATTACTTATTCATCATCATGAATCACTTATTTCACTGAGAATGAAGTACTAAAATGTGGACTACTCAACAAATGGCATTTTACAAGATAATGAGCCCTGTTTTGGCTTCAAGCATGCAACCTGCTGTTTGCACAGTTTTTCACATTTGCAAATAACATATTTTTGGTTGTAGTTTGAGGGAGGAGTGGCCTAGTGGTTGGGGCAAGGTACCACAGGCCGGAAGGTTGGTGTTTCAAATCCCACTAGAGGACAGCAACCTTGCGCCGGAAGGACTGGGGTTTCTAGTCCCCAAGGTGCTCCTTGTGGTCTTGGGCAAGCCACTTAACCTTCCAGTGCCCATGTTCCCTGTAAGTATTAGTGTATGTGTCTCATATCCCCTCTTGTTAAATGTATCCCCCAACCGCATTGACCCAGTGAAAAGCGGGATATAAATGCAGATAAATAAATAGTTTTCTGTGTGCAAAATGTTATGGAAATTGATCATTAGCTGCTGTGATGCAAAACCATGCAAAGCAGCTCATTAATTATTAGCACATAGATCAACTGCATGCAAAAAGAGCTTCGGTGGCCACAGGTTACAAAATTCTAGTGTAGACCTTTTTACAACTAAATTTTGCACTCGGATGGGTCAATTGAGCCCCTGTGGACAGTGTATTATTAAATGCAGCATATGCAGTGCCACTATTTGTCACTGGCTTTGAATATTGGCCTGATTGTATTTTACCATTATTGTGCACTGCCTGTGTTTCTGCAGAAATGGGTGACTTATAAATGCAAATAAATAAAAGCTATTCATCTTTTATTTAAAAAAGCTATAAATGAATTCATAAATAGGGAGATATAGTATCAGAGGATGTTGCAGAGCCAAGATACAGTGACTGGGTATCTCTCGTCAACGAAGTGTCGACAAAAGACTGTTTCATGAACATATACATAATAAATAGAATCGAAATACCCTGCGAGTAAGCTAAGACCCAGGACAATGATAATCATTTGAGTGCCAGAAAAATGTTTGCACAAAATTCCTCTAGTTGAACATGTCTAATGTTTTCTGACCCCAGATTCTGACCTAGTGGGTCTGAGCAAGTGACAGATCACTGAGGCACTGACAGCTTTTCTCCCGTGGGTAATACAAATTTATAGCCTTACAACTTCAAGATCATTTTTCTTTCTTGCCTGCTCATACCTCTTTCCTGTCCTTGATGTCTCCAGAATGCCCGTGTTTTTTATGTCATACATTTCTTCTGTAGATTCATGTCAACTGACAAAGTTCATGTTTTTATTCTTCTCATCTCATCTTTTTCCTTTTTGGAAAAACCTTTTCTGGCTTTTTGAATGCAATGGTTTATCGAAGGTAGATTTTCCAAATGAGTATTGGATCAAGCGATTGGGGTGGGGGTTGGAGCATGGTGAGGGGAGAGGAGTCTGTGCACTTCTACTTTGTCTACCCTCCCGTTGACCTTTTTTCTTTTCCTTATTGTGGGCCTCAGACATTTCTTTGGCAGGATGTACTCTGCCAACCACTGTAGACCTCTGCTGTGCCTTAGGATTCTGCCTTTTGGCAGCTGGAGGGATGAGCTTCAGCAGTTGCCCCCTAATGTGTCTTCACTTTCTAGCTGCTGGGTCAAAAAGACTCTATGTTTGCAGCCCTATTAGGTATTAAAATTGCTCATACCTTTTCAGTAATAGGCACAAAGCACATTTGAATACAGCAGCATTTCTGGTCCCTCTAAGGTTTATAATCTAAGTTTGTACCTGGGATAATGGAGGATTAATTGACCTGCCCAAGATCACAAGAAGCCTCAATGGGAGTTGGGCCCTGGTTTCCCTGGTGAACAGCCTGTTTAAGTTTAATTACATTTGATATATCACTCAGGCCGAAGCATCAGAGCGGTTTACAATATTACATAAATGTTACAGAAAATATGAAAAGAACGCCATTTATAAGATAGGACAGAATAAGAGATACAGTGATAGTTAAAGGAATAGAGGAAACAAGAGGGAAGGCTCCATATAGCATCCGGAGAGGTAGATATCATACCACCAGGTGTTTAAGCGGCTACCTATTGTCCACGTCTCATGGTACTTCATAACATGCTTGTCCATATTCTTTTCTCGTCAAGGTTCACGCCAGGCGCGGGCACGCCGCTGGAATGGCTGCTTTTAAACCATTGCTGCCTGGATGTAAGTGGCAGGTGCAGGGGATGAGGCGGTGCTCCCGCTCACAGCCTCTGATGCCGGCTTCACCCCTCCGCCGCTCCATTCGCTGCAGCAAGCAGAACCAATATAGCAGCAGTTTACAAGGTCCCGCACGGTCCTACGCCTAAGGGCCACGCCAAAGGGTTAGGTTACTCCTTCACTCTGGATGTCTCGGTTTAGGTAACACTGCATAGGGTATTTAGACACATGTGATGCATTATTCATCTGTAAGTTTCTCGGTTTTAACAAACAACCAGGCTCAACTTTCAGCTTCGGCTGAATTACTGACCTCAAAAGCCCGCATTTCTCTATCGCGGTTTAAGATAATTTCCTTCCAAACCTAGGTGACTTGTTTTTGTGACAGAAACCCTTCTAAATCAAGGCAGCCAAACTCAGTTCACCCAGATTTAGTCCTGTTTCAGTACCAATATTTGAACACCCAAATAAGATGTACAAGGTGGCCGATTTTGACCCCTAGTCTAGCCCCTGCTTCTGTTTTAGTTACATTTTGCCACTAATACACTACTCAGTTTTTAATGGGGCCAATCTAGCTCCTAACTTTGAAAGTTAGGCAGCTAGGTGTTTTTGAAACGCGTTCTCAGTGTACAAATTGAAAAGAATTTGTTAGATCACAATGTTTTAGGTATTCTTGTGATTTTTTGATGTTGGTGATAGACACGATCAATTCTTCTGCTTCATAGATCTCCCTGAACTTTGTGATGTCTGTCCTGCTGCTCAGCTGATGCTATCTGTGGAACAAACGCAATCGAGTTGAACAGGCAAGGTGCAAGACTTCAAGTAGTCTTTGTAGTGTGGTGTTCTTTCCAACTATCCCCCATTAGCCATCGATATTAACATGCACACAGAAAATACAATGGGTTGCTGTTTCTAGCCCGTGTGAGGGAGAGTGGATAAGGATCATGTTGACCAACACTTTCTTCTCTAAGACCAATAAGGCTGGAAAGCTGCTCCTTTCACCGCCCTGATCATTTCTTGGAAGACCATAGTGCTGGATAAGAGAAGTAATGGAAGAATGATGCTTCAACCTTACCCCTAGAAGAAAGAATCAAAGCAAAGAATCACAGACTTGTGTATTCAAATCATAAGCTATAAGACTCGAGATCAACCAGCATTCCGTTTTTACCTTTTCACAGTTTACTCAGCTCCACCTTGAACAATTATAGTTTCCTTTCCCATGATTATTACCACTTTGCCCTCTAATCTCTTTTCTCCACATGCTCTAATGCTTTTATTTGCGTTAGGGGCTCAGGCAGGCATAATTATGAAACTTAGGCAGAATTCTGAATTGACCCCTAAGGTCTTTTTGCTCAGGCAGAAATCATTTGTCATAACGAGCCTCCTCACAACCTGCTTGACCCTTGGAGCTCAATTAATTTTACCTTGAAAAATGGTGGAAGCCTCTGACCCCTCCTGTTAAAGATATTCCCATTAAAAAGACAACAGTTTATAGCAGTGTTTGGCTAATATACAACAATTTTCATCAAGAAAACGACTGTGAAACATTGAGCCAGAGTGGACAATGAAGTGCAGTAACAGTCCACGGGGGCTAGTAAATCGATATAAGATCTGCAGGCCCGATATTCAAAGTGATTAACACAATGGGATATTCAGCAACACTCCTCGTAATACAGTTAGTGCCACTGAATATCTGTGGCTGCCAGCGCTACACGACCCGATGCTAACCGCTTAGCATTGGGACATGTTGGGGGTGCTTCGGGGAAGAACGGCAATATTGAGCCACTGCCCAGTTAGTGATATGAAGTGAAAGCTAGGCTCAGGTAACCCTGGCCTAACTTCCACTGCATACTATGAACCAGGCAGTGGCTCAATATCACCACTTCCCGGTTACCAATCGTCAAGAGCGGCTAACCTGGATATTCAATGCCAGGGCTGAATATGACCCCAGTGTTGAATATCCAGGTTTACTGTTCAGCACTGGTGGCTATCTGCATTAGCATAAGTAGCCACCGACGTTGAATATCGGGCCCCACATGTCTTCGACATAGGTTCTATTTTGGGCAGTAATGAGATCAAATACTTCATCCTTTGACAGGAAGGGGTGTGAGCAAATATATTAGCATGTCTTATTTAGTGGGCTCTGGAGATGTCTCGCTACTTTGGACATCTCTATGTCCCCCATTTTCAGACATTCAAAGCATGACTAGGGCTTCCAGAATAAACCTCTTAGTGAAATCTTATGTACAACTGTAGAAACTCAGCCCGAGTAAATTTTCAAAGAAGTCAATTTAGGAGCATAGTTCTCAAACTTAGGAACTTATATTCATTTTAATATCGGCCTCTATATGTAGAGATCATAAATCAGTGCCTATATGTGTGAAGGCAGATTTTAGATAGGACGTAGAAAGGGGAATTTAGATATCCAGAAGCAGTGATTTTTAAAAATCTGCATGTGGAGAAAAATGTACGACATCCTACAGGTGCATTGGAACAGCTTGCTAAAATTTCTGCACCCCAATCTGAATACACACACAATCCTGTAGCACCATTTCCCCATCTAGTAATCACGCCCCCCCAGGAATCTGGTTCTCCTGATTCCCACCCCCCCCCCCCAGGCATCTGATCATGCCAATCCTCTCCCCCCCCAAAGGCATCTAATCATGCCATTCCCCTCTTAGGCATCTGATCCTGCTAATACCCCCAAGGCATTTGATCGCCCCAATGGCCTCCCAAGTCAACATATCACCATGATGACCTCTCCAACTCAACAAATCCCCCTAATGGACTCCCTAAATCAACAATCCTCCCCACAGCCATCTTATCCCCCTACCTGACCTGCCCTCTGGCATGAGGATCCTCATATGATAGAGACCCCCCCTTGGTCCTCCCACAAATACCCCCCCCCCCCCACACACACACCTGGTGTCCAGTGGCAGCAGAACTCATCCCCACTTTCAGCTCAGAATTCCAAAATAGCATCCATGATCCTAGTGGTGATTTTACTTACAATAGCTAGGGGTCAGGCTTCCAAATAAGGGAATTTGGCCCTTGCTTGGCAGCATGCCACTAGTGGTAGTACCCTGAGACTGCCACTAGAGGTTGCAGGTATCATTTTGAACCTGGAGTCAGAAGCGCAGGAGTGATTGGGGATCACTCCAGCTGCCATTACACCATTAGGGAGACCACCCCCACCCTCATTAAGAGCCAACAGTGAAATTGGGGGTGAGGTAGTAGAATTCCTGAAGGGTCTATTAAGGGGTTTTAATTCTGAGGGGAAAATTGTCAGGTTGATAAATCATGGCAGACCATTAAGAGGGCTGTTAAGTCAGGGAAGTGGTCGGGGGGATGATTTGGGGGATTTGGATGGCAGGGGTTTTGCTGAGGGGTGGGATAGGGTTGCTGCTGTTGTAGGGGTGATCAGATCAGGGGGTGAGTGAGATGGATGCTGGCAGGAGCAGGCATTTTAAAAGTTTGCTCCCACATACAATTGGGGAGGAGCGGGGTGCTCTTTTTTTTCTCATGTCCAAGTTTTTTAGCATTGCTGTTCCCACTGGACATGGTGGGAAATCGAAGTGCAGTCCTACACATCCTTAAATGTATCTTACAATTTTGGCAGAGCTTTGTAAAATACAGGGGATATTGTGCATGTCCCGTCCTGGATATCTTAATTCCCCTCTGTTTGACCTATCAAAATTGGGCCTTATAGCATTATGAGGGTAATTTGTTAAACACCTGCATAGGATACTCGTGTACAAGTGTATAGATGTGTGTCAACCTATGCATGGTAGTTACAGCTGCCCGAGAGCAGGTATAGTTGACTGTGCCTAGATTAGTATAGACACATTTATTTATTTTATTTATTTTATTTTATATACAGGCTTGATATACCGCCCAAAACCGAAGTATCAGAGCGGTGTACAATAAAAGAAAAGCAGCTGCAGGAAAGGAAAGAGAGAAAAGAACGCCATTTGAAGACAGGAAAGAGCTAGGGAGAGATAGATAGAAAGAAAAGGACAGAGGTTACATGACTAGACAAGTAGACACGGGGGAAGGGAGTGGGGGGGTGAGTCGTGGCAATCGGATCTGGCATGATGGTCAGGAAGAAACTGGAAGGTCAAAAGCCTGAGAGAAAAGATGAGTCTTGAGGAGAACTTTGAAGTGCGGGAAAGAGGGCTCAGTGCAGAGCATGTGAGGGAGGGAATTCCAGAGAGCGGGGGCTAAGAAGAAAAATGCAGAGTGACAGGTGAGTTCAAGATGGGCCTGGGATGGAGAGGGAAGGAAAAGACGGTTGGTATGGGATGAACGGAGGAGACGGGGAGCAGGTTGATGAAAGATAAGATCAGAGAGGTACTGAGGAGTATTGGTGTGGAGAACTCTGTGAGTGATGATGAGATACTTGTAGATAAACCTGAATTTGATGGGGAGCCAATGAAGAGAGGAAAGACAAGGAGTGATTGGATCGGAAGGGGAGGAAAAGGTGAGTAGGGGGGCGGCAGTGTTTTGAAGGAGCTGAAGGCGATGGAGTTGATAGGACGGAAGGCCAGCGAGGATGGAGTTACAGTAATCCAAACGAGAGGTTACCAGGGAAAGGACTAGAGTAGTGAGGGATTGAGTGGAAAGAAAAGGCCGGAGGGAGCGAATACGACGGAGATGGAAGAGACAACTACGGACAAGGGAGGAAATGTGAGGGTGAAAGGAAAGGGAGGAATCCAGAGTAACACCCAGGTAACGGAGGGAGGAAACAACGGGGATGGGGAGGGAGGACATCATGGGGGCTAGGCTGGGAGGAGGGATGGAGAAAGAGAACCAGATGGCAGAGGATTTAGAGGGGTTGACACAGAGAAAATTATCAGAGAACCAAGAGGCGATATGAGTAAGGCAAGCATTGAGAGCAGAAAGGTCTGGGGAAGCAGAGCTGGTGTGATGGATGAGGAGAATATCATCTGCGTAGAAGTAGAAAGAGATACCGGACTGCTGAATGAGAAGGGCCAGGGGAGCGAGGAAAACATTGAAAAGTAGAGGGGCGAGGATGGAACCTTGTGGAACACCGCTGTGTAGAGGGGAGGGGGCAGAGGTAGAGGAGCCAAAGTTAACTGCGAAAGAGCGGTGAGAAAGAAAAGAATGAAACCAGTGCAGCACAGTGCCATGGATACCAGAATCAGACAGACGAGTGAGAAGGGTGCGGTGATCAATGACATCAAAAGCGGCAGAAAGATCTAGGGAGACGGCAATAGATAGGTCACCCCGATCGTGAGAACGGTGAAGGTCGCTGAGAAGGGCAAGAAGGATAGTCTCAGTGCTGTGTCCAGGCCTAAAACCATATTGACGAGGGTGAAGATAGAGAGTGGTATCGAGATGCGCCAAGAGCTGTGCAAAACCACACAGACCATAGTCTTCTATGACCCATGTGTCTGCATTGCAGGCTTGCCCAGGTTTTGTTCCTATACATACCCCAACTGAAAGTACGTGCAATGGGACTCTTAGGTGTGTGCTTACAGATGAGCCACCATCCAAAGTGAATGCATAAGTGCCCATTCGCAAACTTAACGTCCTTTGAAATAAGGGCTTAGGTGCGTAAATAGCACATAACTTTCCATGCAGTCCTTATAAAATCAGCCCTTATACGTATAGTGGAATATTTGTATTATAAGGTCAGCTAAAAAAAAATTTAGATGTTCGGCATGGTGCAAATGTCTAAGTTGCTTTTTAAATATGCTAATTTCCTTGTACATACTAAAGGCATGAATTAATAAATACTGTGCTAAAAAAAATGTTTGTGCATGAGTCTGAAAAAAATGAACATACACATTAAAAAGGCACGTTTAACAGGCTATGCAATATGTTTTAACATGTGCATAGTAAACCATTTACCCAATGGCATGCCTATATGCTAATGAATATTAACCCAAAGATGCAATGGCTAAATAGTGTTAGAAAATTTTGTAATGCCGGGAAAGGTAAACTGTGCAAAATTCTTCCTTCAAGTCTCTGCCCCCTTGTTGCAAAACTATATAAAAGCCAGTATGGGAAATGGACTAGTAAGAGTTTATGGCAGCAGTAGGAGACCATCTGGGCCTAAGAAGAGGAAAAAAAGTAGACCAAAGACGAGACACTCTTTGTGACTTTGGGCAAGTCACTTCATCCTCTATTGCCTCAGATACAAAGTTAGGGCTAAACTACTCATCCATGTTAAATGCATTAACCTGGATCCAGACATAAGCAACTTAGGCAAATTACTAGGGTGCCAAATACTAAGGCCCTAGGCCAGTGATGGCTAACCTTTTTGAGCCCGAGTGCCCAAACTGCCGCACAAAACCAAAGAATTTCCTCAAAGTGCCAGCACGTCAATTAAAGCCCCATTTGCATAAGGTGCTTCATTTGCATAAATATTTGCATAATGTTACCATACACTAACTTTTAGTAAACATGCCTCTTAATGAGTATATGGATAAAGAAAGACTAAAAGGTTTCTACATTACTATAATCCAGTACCAACCGCCAGGCACATTAGGAACTACTACAAACGCTGCCCATTTAGAACCCATAGCAAACCCGCCGTATCCTAACAGCACTACCAGGACTCACAAAGCACCATACTCTACCTATCAAAAGGCAACACTGCAAATATTAAACCAATACATCTCAGAGAACAACAATACATGACCTACTGGGGAAAGAACAAGTGGCAATGTCAAATAGGAATTATATAAACAGAATACCTCAGCTCAGTTACACATGCAGAACAGACCATCACCAAACAAGGAATCACAATTTAGAAACAGGAAGACAATAATTAAACTGGGAACCCCAAAAGCCAAACTTGGAATATACAACAACACTGTAGAAATAAAACTATATATTAATTTCCTCTTGTACTAAACAAAGCGCAAAAATTAATGATGCACATTTCCCAGAGCTGACATATTCCAGTTAATAAATTCAAAATAAAGAGATATTTTTCTACCTTTTGTGCATTTTTTTTCAGTTGCAATTGTTCCAGCCACTTTCTTCTGGTTTCTTCGTGTCTTCTGCTAACTCTCCATCTGCTGTCCATTTGTCCTTTCTTCTGTCTTCTTGTTTTTTTTTTTTCCATTCTCTCTCTACATCTGCTTTAACATACTAATCTTTCTCCTTTGGCTCTTTCCTCATTCCTATTTCATCTACTCAAAATTTACCCCTCCATCCTCAATCCCCACTTACTCTCCCAATACCCGGCCAATTGTAGATTTTTTATCCCTCCCACACAAAATATTTTTCCCCTCTCCATTTTACTCTCCCAGCCCCATCCCATTCTAATCCTCCCCCAACACCAGCTCCCTTCTAGTTCCAGCCTCACCCAGCATCCATTCCCTTCTAGTCCCTGCATCAGCCCATTTCCAGTCCTAGCAGCCCCCCAACCCAATACCAGTCCTATCCCCCCCTCATCAACCCACTTCCAGTCCTAACCCCCCATCACCCCATTTTCAGTTTAAGCCCCCCCCCATAACCCATTACCAGTCCTAACCCCCCACTTCCAGTCAGCCCCCCATAGCCCATTGCCAGTCCTAACCCCCCCATCAGCCCACAGTCCATTACCAGTCCTAACCCCATCAGCCCACCTCAAGTCCTAACCCCTCCCCATCAGCCCATTTCTTGTCCCAGCCCCCACATATAAAATTATAAGTCCTAATCACACCCCATAGCCCTTTACCAGTCCTAACCCCATCTGACCACCTCCAGTGTTAACCCCCCATCAGCCCATTTCCAGTCCTAACCCCACCCAACAGCCCACCTCAAGTCCTAACCCCTCCCCATCAGCCCATTAGCAGTCCTAACCCCCCCCTAGCCCATTAGCAGTCCTAACCCCCCGCTCTAGCCCATTAGCAGTCCTAACCCCCCCCCATAGCCCATTACCAGTCCTAACCCCCATCACCCCATTTCCAGACAGCCCCAATCAGCCCACAGCCCATTAGCATTCCTAACCCCCCCTAGCCCATTAGCAGTCCTAACCCCCCCTCCTAGCCCATTAGCAGTCCTAACCCCCCCCCTCCTAGCCCATTAGCAGTCCTAACCCCCCCTAGCCCATTAGCAGTCCTAACCCCCCCCTCCTAGCCCATTAGCAGTCCTAACCCCCCCCAGCCCATTAGCAGTCCTAACCCCCCCCGCCCTTTAGCATTCCTAACCCCCCCCCCTTGCCCATTTGAAGTCCTAACCCCCCCCTCTCTAGCCCATTAGCAGTCCTAACCCCCCCCCATAGCCCATTACCAGTCCTAACCCCCCATCACCCCAGTTCCAGACCGGCCCCAACAGCCCACCGCCCATTAGCAGTCCTAACCCCCCCTAGCCCATTAGAAGTCCTAACCCCCCCTCCTAGCCCATTAGCAGTCCTAACCCCCCCCAGCCCATTAGCAGTCCTAACCCCCCCCCTGCCCATTAGCAGTGCTAACCCCCCCCCTGCCCATTAGCAGTCCTAACCCCCCATCACCCCATTTCCAGACAGCCCCCATCAGCCCACAGCCCATTAGCAGTCCTAACCCCCCCTAGCCCATTAGCAGTCCTAACCCCCCCCTCCTAGCCCATTAGCAGTCCCAACCCCCCCCAGCCCATTTGCAGTCCAAACCCCCCCCCAGCCCATTAGCAGCCCTAACCCCCCCCCCAGCCCATTAGCAGTCCTACCCCCCCCCCTAGCCCATTAGCAGTCCTAACCCCCCATCACCCCATTTCCAGTCAGCCCCCATCAGCCCACAGCCCATTAGCAGTCCTAACCCCCCCTAGCCCATTAGCAGTCCTAACCCCCCCTCCTAGAGAATTTGCAGTCCTAACCCCCCCCAGCCCATTTTGAGTCCTAACCCCCCCCCTAGCCCATTAGCAGTCCTAACCCCCCCCCCCTAGCCCATTAGCAGTCCTAACCCCCCCCAGCCCATTAGCAGTCCTAACCCCCCCCCCCTAGCCCATTAGCAGCCCACCCCCCCCCCCTAGCCCATTAGCAGTCCTAACCCCCCATCACCCCATTTCCAGACAGCCCCCATCAGCCCACAGCCCATTAGCAGTCCTAACCCCCCCCCCCCCCGGCAAATTTAAAAACAGAAAAAGCGGGCTATGGCTGCTGCCGCGTACGCGGCAGCATGCAGGGACCAGCGGGGCCCCCTCCGCCCGCTAAGCCCCTCTGCAAGGGCTTTCAGATTCGCGAGGGAGACAGCGTCTCCCTCGCGTCTCTGTTAAGCCCGCAGGGGCTAATGGGAAATTTCCCATCAGTCCCTCGCGTCTAAAGGGGCTGATGGGAAATTTCCCATTAACCCCTGCGGGCTAAACAGAGACGCGAGGGAGACGCTGTCTCCCTCGCGAATCTGAAAGCCCTTGCAGAGGGGCTTAGCGGGCGGAGGGGGCCCCGCGGGACACTGCATGCTGCCGCGTCCGCGGCAGCAGCCAGAGCCCGCTTTTTCTTTTTTTGCGGACCTTCACGCGTGCCAGCTGCAAGGCCTTCGCGTGCCACAGCTGGCACGCGTGCCATAGGTTCGCCATCGCTGCCCTAGGCCAAAAGGAGCCTTCTTTCATTTACTTTTGGGCCATCCAGCAGTGCCATTTCAAGGAGACATTACCATGTCACTGTAAACAATCAATCACACCCCTGTTTTCATTCTGAAGGGGCCCCTTCAGCTCTCCAAGATGTCCGCACTTTAAGAACATAAGATATGCCATACTGGGTCACACCAAGGGTCCATCAAGCCCAGTATCGTGTTTCCAATAGTGGCCAGTGCAGGTCACAAGTACCTGTCAGGTTCACAAAAGGTACCTAGATTCCATTCTGATTTTCCAATGAGTAAGCAGTGGATTTCACCAGTCCTCTTTAATGATGGTTTATGGATTTTTCCTCCAGAAACTTGTCCAAACCTCTTTTAAATCCAGCTATAATAACAGCTTTTACTACATCCTCTGGTAACGAATTCCAGAGTTTGATTGTGTCGAGTGAAAAAAATATTTTCTTTGATTAGTCTTAAATGTACTATATTGTAGCTTCAATGTATGTCCCCTGGTTTTTCTACTTTTTAAAGGAGTAAACAACTGATCTCATTTACCTGTTCTACTCCCTTCATTATTTTATAGACCTCTATCATATCTCCTCTCAGCCATCTTTTTTTCCAAGCTGAAGAGCCCTAACCTTTTAAGCCTTTCCTCATAGGGATATCCTTCCATCCCCTTTACCATTTTTGTCGCGCTTCTCTGTCTCTTTTCTAATTAGGGTGACCAGAATTGTACACAATATTCAAATTGCGGTTGCACAATGGAGTGATACAGAGACATTATTCTCCATTCCTTTATTAATGATTCCCAGCATTCTATCTGCTTTCTTGGCCGTTGCTCTATACTGGGGAAAGGTTTCAACGTTTTATCCACAATGACACCCAAATCGTTGTCCTTGGTGGTGGTTTCTAATGTGGAACCTTGCATCATGTAACTGTAGTTTGGGTTGTTCTTCCTTAAGTGCATAACTTGACATTTAATCTGGACAAGTGCAATCTGCCATTTGGACCTTTCAGCCCTTGCACCTGCGCAAATTGCAACCTTGGCAGTTAGCATGTTCTTCTAAGTGAATGTGGAATAGTTAGCATGTTCTTCTAAGTGAATGTGGAAGAGTTAGCATGTTCTTCTAAGTGAATGTGGAATAGTTTGCATGTTCTTCTAAGTGAATGTGGAATAGTTTGCATGTTCTTCTAAGTGAATGTGGAATAGTTTGCATGTTCTTCTAAGTGAATGTGGAATAGTTAGCATGTTCTTCTAAGTGAATGTGGAATAGTTTGCATGTTCTTATAAGTGAATGTGGCTTCATATACTTAAGTTAATGGTCACTTTAAAGTCAAATCAATGCAGATTCAGCTTTGTAGAAAAGGTACAACACGCATAAATCTAACTGCTATATATAGAATTACTGTACCTCTTCTGTGCTTATCCCATGCCTTATTGAAGTCTACTTCTGCAAATATCCAGCTCCAGCTGTCTTAAGTTTGCCATTAAAATGCTCCGAAGGTCACAGAAAAACTCATAGACGAGAAATAATCTATTTTCCTACATTGTATCCTTCCGCTGGTAATATTTAATTTTCTTGTGGTAATGATGCAGTTATTTATTTATTTATTTATTTACAAGCTTTTATATACCGCGCTATTCATCATCAGTGCGGTTTACAAATTAACAACATTATACTTAAAACATATAACATATGTCAAGTTTACAGATAACAAGGAATAAAACCGGGACAACTGGGGTAACAAATATTAACAACTATGTACAGTAAATTAGAATGTGTTTTGGACTCTATAGGCTAAGGATAACGAGATTATAATTTAGGACGAGCAATACAGTTTAGGGAATCATTGATTAACCATAGTCATTGGTTAGGGTTGGAAGGGGAGGGGATGGGGAGATATTGCCTTGGAAGAAGTGTTGCTGGAAGAGGTGTGTTTTTAAGGCTTTTCTGAATTGGGACAGGTCTTTTTGTGATCTGATGTTGGTTGGCAACATGTTCCAGCATCTGGGGGCGAAGGATGAAAATGCTCTCTTGATAGTGGTCTGAGTAAGTTTTGGTAGGTCTTTTGGGGCCATTAATGTGTTTTCAGTTGCAGATCGTCTAGATCTGGTATCCTGTACGTGGTCAAGGAGGTCAGTTAGCGAGGATGCTGATATTCGATGGAACGCTTTAATGTCAGGAGTAGGGCTTTGTATAGAATCCTACATGTTATCGGGAGCCAATAAAGATCGATCAGTATGGGAGTAATATGTTGGCTTTTTGAGGCTCCATAAAGAACCCTGGCTGCCGTATTCATGGCCATTTGTAGTGGGTTCAGCGTGCTCTTGGGAAGGCCATGTAGTACAATATTTGCATAGTCGAAGTGTGGGGTGACTAGTGATTGGAAGGTTGTGCGGAAGTCATTTGGTTCCAACATGGGTCTGAGGTGGCGTAGTGTCCAGATCTTGTGATAGATGGATTTTACTGTATTTTTTATGTGCTCTTTGAATTCCAGGCATTGGTCCAGTATGACATCTAGGTAACGTATCATGGTTTTGAAAGGTAAATCGGCATCTCTTGTTCTTAGCGATGGTGGGGGAGAGAAGTCTTTATTCCTCGTGACGATCAAGGCTTCTGTTTTTTAAAATTTATTCAGAGGTTTTGTGTGAGCAGCCAATCAGAGATTGCATTGTAGCAGGTGGTTAAAGATGTGTAGTCGGGTTTTATAACATTGATTGGTGTGAATAGGAGAACATCGTCGGCATAGATGAGGCATGAAATTCCAAAAGACCGAGCGATGTCACAGATTGGCTGCATGTAGATATTGAATAGCAAGGCCGAGAGGGAGGAACCCTGTGGTACTCCTTGCTTCTGTTGGAAAGGCTGGGACGTTATATTACCGATCCGGACCTGTTGCCAGCGATCTTCCAAGTAGGATTTGCACCAGTTCCATGCAGTTCCTTGTATCCCTTTATCGTGGAGCTGGGCTAGAAGTTGGTCATGGTCTACAGAGTCAAAAGCTGCAGATATATCTAGGTTCTGTAATATTGCATTGTGGTAGTGCATATATATGATAATGTCGTGGGAATGGTATGACAATAATTCAGCAAGGACCCAATATTCAAAGGGAATTTACATAGTTTACAGCCCAGTAAACCATGTAAACGCCCCAAATCAGGATATTCAACGGCACTTACACGATTAGTGCCATTAAATATCTCCTCCAAAGTCTGCTACACACCCTGTTGCTCTGTGATTGGCATCAGAACATGTTGGGGACATTCTGTTGCAGAGCGGAGGTGGAGACTACCACTACCCAGTTAGCGATCCTCTGCTAAAACTAGGCCAGCTTTTGGCTCGCAATATCACCATTACCTGGTTAGCCTCAGTGGCTCCAGGGCATGTGCAGTGATGCCGGATATTCCATGCCATCGCCGCAGCATTGAATATCTGGTGTTAAAAATCGGCGGGCAGGGCTATGTGCTGTAGCGGCACATAGCCTGCCCAATACAATATCGGGTCCTAACTCTCTACGGTACATCTTTTAGTTCAGAAAGCTCGTGTAAGTTCTTTATTTTTCTTTTCAACCTTCTTTCCACATTAAAAGAGACTCCTTATAGTTATCTCTTCTTTATTCAGGCTTCCCAAGCTAGAATCCTTCTGGGCCTTTTAAAACTGGATTAAAGAGGCAGTTTTCTGCATTATCACGACTCAAAAGGATAAACTCAGCTCTTTTCTCTGCCAGTCAGCTCTTTAATCCCAAATCTCACGTCAGCTCAAATTGTGAATATGATTTTCATGTCCCCCTCGGGCCTAGATTTCACTGAAGTTTATCCTCTCATTCAGCAGGCAGAGAAACTTGTCAAAAGTAGTGATCTTCAGGTCAAGAGAGCATGCTGGTTGTTAAAGATCAAGTCAACATAGTCTGAACATTCCAAAAGGCAAATGTATCTGTCAGCTTTTTGCTACTGAATCTACCATTTTGACTGGCAATCACCCAGCTGGGCAAAGAGGAGCATTTATCGGATAGCACACTTTTAATCCAACTGTATTTGCAACAGGATCCTCATTCATTTGTGACAGACGTTATGCCCACTTCCCCTTAAGGATTAGGGAGACTTCTCTTAACATAGATGAGCTATCACCGATAGGGTGATCGCTTAGGAAGTTGGGGGGAGAGGATTAAGGTAAGGGCTGGGCTAAAGGAAGTATTGGGGGGCAGTGTGGACTCAGAGAGAGGGAAAAAGGGAGGGATCAGGAGGCATACCCAAAAGTGGTGGACTTTGTTGCTGTGTTAGAGCTTTTCCATCATTGACGTCCACAGATGTAGTCAATTTGATTTTTGTACAATCCATTGGGTGAAGTCCATGTATACAGTCGCTGCTTGTATTGCTGGAAGAAGGTGATTGGGATGAATAGATCATTGGGCTTGCAGAATTCTATTAGTCTTTCTCCAGCTTCATTTCTGTTGCCAAGTCCATATTTTCCAACCATTTTGCCGCCGCCTTTGTTGCCAACGTTTGCATTCCAGTCACCATGACTATCAGGATATCCTATTTGCATGTCCTGTCAATTTCAGCTTGTACTTGTTCATAGAACTTATCAATTACATCCTCTTCTGCAGCTGCTGTTGGTGAATATACTTGAATTATAGTTGTGTTGATAGGCATTCCTCATAGACGAATAGAAAGTAAGCATTCACTGATCACATTGTATGCAACACTTTGTCTTTCATTTCCAGCATAGTAGACCACGTAATCATCAGATGCAAAGTGCCCAATACCAGTCCATTTCAGTTCGTTGACACCCAACAGATTGAGTTGTACACTTTCCATTTCATTCTTGAACACCTACAACTTCCCTTGGTTCATGCTTTGTACATTCCATGTTCTTATGTGTAAGACATATTTGCAGCTACTGACTCATTTCATATGCAGCTACATCAGCAGTCAGAAGTCCCGAGGGCTTTGATCCAACCACATTATAAATGCTGGCTTTACTCTGAAAAATATTCAGCTCCTCTCCAGTAGCTAGTCGAATGCCTTTCAACCTGGGGGTCTCATCTTTCAGCACTATAGTGCAATTTGTTTGTTGTGACTATCCATTAGGTTTTCGAGGGAAGATATGGAAGTAGATTGCCAGGCCTTTCTTCCATGCAATTTAAGTTTACTGTTGCCGTTGTCAGAGAAATGTGATCCTCCGCCGCCAACACTGTCCCATTCTGCTGCTGCCCAGATGGGTGGTTTGTCTTGGTCTTGCATCTCAGCAGAGATCTGTCCATCTTGGGAGACCCTACCAGTATTTAAGCTACCGATAGCTTAGCCCTCAGCATCGCTGATGCACACAAGCACTCACAGCATGACAAACTGCAAACCAAGTGAGGGAATCTTTCTAATCCTTTAACAAATAGACAAAATATAAGCACCTTTTGTGATGTTACTACTACACTAATACTGATCATTTGTATACCACTACAAGGCTTACACAGTGCTGTACAGACGCATGTAAAAGATGGTCTCTTCTCGTCAGAGCTTATAATCTAGTCAAGACAGACAACACAACAGCTGAGGACAAGGATACATCTAGGAAAACGGTAAGAAAACCCATAGGAAACTAAGCGGATCAGGATCTAAACACAGCCTCAAAGAGGTACGTTTTCAGCCTGGATTTGAAAAGAGCCAGAGATATAACCTGACATACAGATTCAGGTAGTTCCAGAGTTCCAGACATAAGAAGCAGCAAGGTGAAAGGATCAAAGTCTGGAGTAGGCACTAGAAGAAAAGGGCAGAGACAGAAGCAATCTACCAGAAGAGGGGAGTTCCTGAGGAGGGGTGTAGGGAGAGATAAAAGAAGAAAGGTAGTGAGGAGCAGCAGAATGAATGCACTTATAAGTCAGTAGAAGTTTGAACTGGATACGGAAATGGATAGGGAGCAAGTGAAGCGACTTGAAAAGAGGCATTATATGAGCATATTGAGACTGGTGGAAGATTAGCTGCACAGCTGAGTTTTGAACAGATTGAAGGGGAGACATGATTCAGAAGGAGACTAGCAAGGAGGAGATTACAATAGTTTAGACAAATGGTGACTAAAAAGTAGATGAGTGTCTTAGTAGTGTGATCAGAAAGGAAGGGGCGAATTTTGCTGATGTTATAGAGAAAGAAATGGCAGGTGTTAGTTATCAGTTGGATATGTGTGGAGAAGGAGAGGGAGGAGTCAGACGACCCCAAGGTTGCAAGACGAGGAAACAGGGAGTAGTAGAAAGTTATAAACAGATTGAGGAAGGAGGAAGGGGGAGGTGGGTTTAGTGGGAAAAATAAGAAACTCGGTTTTGGCCATGTTCAATTTCAAATGGCGGTGAGACGTCCAGGCAGCAATTTTGTGGTCAATATTATTGGCATCCTTGCATTTTAGGTGTGAAAATAATTGGAAATATTCAAACTGTATGTCATCATAATATTTTAATAGTAAGTTCAAAGGTATACAACAAACAAATGTCTGTTACTTGGATGTAGTAATTTCTGAGAAAAAAAATATGACCTGTAGAGAATTAATGGCACCTTTCACTAATATTTGGTAGCACAACCCTTGGCCGTGATGACAGCCTCCAAATGTCTCTTGTAGCCATCTGTAAGTTTCTTATATCTGTCTGCTGGTAGTTTCTCCCATTCTTCAACTGCGATTTGTTCCAGCTCATGAATGTTTCCGAGATTCCTTTTACCAATTGCAAATTTCAGCTCTTACTAAAGGTTCTTGAGTGGATTGAGATCAGGACTCATTGCTGACCAGTTTAAAAAAGTCAATTTTAATTTTTTTTTATTTCATCTTTGCACATAATACATATATTTATTTATTTATTTAATTTATTTACATTCTCTTATATACCGCGCTATTCTGCATCAGTGCGGTTTACATTGAACAAACTGAAATTACATTGAACAGGGCATTGTAACTTGGAGATAACTATTTTACAGGGAACATGGGCTATGGAGGGTTAAGTGGCTTGCCCAAGACCACAAGGAGCACCTGTGGGACTAGAAACCCCAGTCCTTCCGGCCCAAGGTTGCTGTCCTCTAGTGGGATTTGAACCCCCGACCTTCCGGCCTGAAGTACCTTGCCCCAACCACTAGGCCACTCCTCCACTTCAAGCAAAAAGATATATACAAGCAAAAAGAAACAAAGCTATGCAACTTTAAAAAAATCTTCAAAACTCAACAAAATATGTTATTAACATATAGCAATAGACCACATCAATGGAAGAAAGGAAACATTATAATGTCAAAGAAAAAAAAGCATAAGAAAACAAACAGTGGTGGAAGGGACTAAGCTCCCCACCCTCTCATACTTATGAGCATAAAACTATGAAGGACCCCAAAACCCCCTATACTTCTTATCCACTAAGAACTTTTTTAACAGTATAGAATCATAGAAAACATACATTACCCCCTGCAAGTTAATAATACACTTGCAGGAATAACATAAAAAGAAAGTGGCCTCAATTTCTAGAACCTTAGGCCTCGGGCCCAAGAAGCTTCTTCTACGCAACTAAGGGGCTTGTTTACAAAGCCGCAGTAGTGGTTTCCGATCGTTATCGGAGCCGCGGCCCCATTGAAATCACAATAACGATCAGAAACTGCTACCACGGCTTTGTAAACAAGCCCCTATAGTGTTCTTGACTACATCCAGGAACACATTAATTTTTTTGACCAGAAAAGTTTGAATCCTTATATTTAAAGAAGGACTTCAGGATCCTGAGCTTATCGGCAATTGAAACTTTGATATCTCATCACATGAATCCTCCAAAAACATAGTCAAGTCCTGGTTGATATCAGGTGATAAGATATCAAGCCCCTTGCCCCCCTTCATCCAACACCCACTTCAGAGGGAAGATAGTAGCATTTCTGAACTGAAACCTTGTCCACAAAAAACAGTTGCTGTTGTTCTTGTTAAGTGCCGTCGAGTCGGAGTCGACTCATGGCGACCCTTTGGATAGTTGTCCTAAATTATGTTCAGTCTTCAGTCAGGCGGCTCATTGTTGACAGACTGGCACCCATAGCTGCTGTTATTGTATTGATCCATCTCATTGCTGGCCTTCCTCTTTTGCGTTGACCTTTTACCTTGCCAAGTATGATGTCTTTCTCTAATGATTTCTCTCTTCGCATGATGTGACCAAAGTATGAAAGTCGAAGTCTTGTTATCTGATCTTCTAAAGAAAACTTAGGTTTGACCTCCTCTAGTACTGACTGGTTTGTTCTTTGGGCAGTCCATGGTATACACAGTATTCGTTACCACCACCATAATTCAAAGGCATCAATTTTCTTCCTGTCTCTTTTTCACTGCCCAACTTTCACATCCATATGACTTTATTGAAAATGCCATGGCTTGAACAAGTCAAATCTTTGTATGGAGAGAGACATCTCTGCTCTTGAGAATCTTGTCTAGATCCTTCATAGCCATTCTGCC
The DNA here is from genome assembly GCA_033557465.1 of Ichthyophis bannanicus. Taxonomy (NCBI): domain Eukaryota; kingdom Metazoa; phylum Chordata; class Amphibia; order Gymnophiona; family Ichthyophiidae; genus Ichthyophis; species Ichthyophis bannanicus. The sequence goes on from CM066049.1 coordinate 68,810,698, forward strand.
AAGAGCAATGCATCGTCAGATTTCTTGACAGCTTCTTGCTTCTTTATTGATAGTTGATCCCAGTAGGTTAAAGCTGTTCACGATTTTCAATTTCTTCAACTTCAACGATGAACCTGTTGATTTTGACAGTTGTCATGATCTTTGTCTTATTTACATTAAGGTGCAGGCCCATTTTGAGACTGTTCTTTGATCGTGAGAAGCAAATGTTTCAGATCATCTTTACTTTCAGCCAGTAATGTGGTAGTATCAGCATAGCAAAGGTTGTTGATGAGTCTTCCACTGATCTTGCATCTCTGATTTGTTCTGCATATAAATTAAACAGGTAGGGGGAAAGTATTCAGCCTCTTCGTACACCTTTGCTGATTTTAAACAGTTCTGTTTTTCCTTGTTACGGTCAAACTGTTGCTTCTTGATCAATGTAAAGGTTGTGCAAGAGAACGATCACATGTTCGAGTATACCCATGTTTCTTAATGTGGCCCAGAGTTTCTCATGGTTTATACATTCAAGTCTTGCTGTAATCAATAAAACACAAATTGATATCTTTTTGGTATTCTTTAAAAACAGTATTTCACAAAAATATTTCTCTCAGTATATCTGCTGACAATAGAATTGTGATAGGAAGATTAAGAAAACGTAAATTGGTTGCCTTAGCCGAATTTTCTAGAGCTTCCAATTTAGAGTGAATAGACGAGGAATATTTTACAGAAGAAACGCTGGTCTGTTTCACCACCTGCACTTTACCCTCTAATCTGGAAATTATGTTAGACTCCTCCAACATCCTATTGTCAACTTCTTGAAACTTCTGTACAGACTGATCATAAAATAAACACAAAGACTGAATAGTTTTAGATAATTTAGCATCTATACTGGCAGTAGCTACCCGTACATTTTTTAAGGTAATATCTTGAGTTGGAACAGTCAAAGGAGACGCTTCATCCACATGCACTACTGGGACTGGAAGTGGTCTTGGAGTAGAAGCGTGCACAACGAGCAGAAGCAAATGATAACCCAGTGGCTTTAGATTGCTTTATTGAAGGTCCCCGACGCATTTCGGCTTGCGCCTTTCTCAAGGGGAGAGTTACTTTCAAAGAAAAAACGAATATATTAAACTACATACATTAAAAAAAAAAAATATATATATCTAAAGAGCAACCGGAGCACAATCAAATACTTAAAATACATTACAAAGTTAAATTAAAATTAAAGCAAATTAAAAATAAAACTCTTAAAAACATACTTATGCATGAAATACTTAAATATAACACCTATATTAAATAAATTAAGACCAAAAATGATTAAAAACAACATTAAATGACATTATTAAAACACCACAGAAAAAATAATGTCATTTAATGTTTTTAATCATTTTTGGTCTTAATTTATTTAATATAGGTGTTATATTTAAGTATTTCATGCATAAGTATGGGGTTTTTTTGTATATAATTTTTATAATATTGGTTGATTTACCAAAATCCTTTGGAGAATATATAGTTTGCCTTTATAAAATAAGCATTAAATATGAATGGTTTTGGTCTTTTTATATAGTTGCCGCATTATAAAACAAATTAAAAATGTACACTTGCAGCATGACACAATGGTGTGTTTCTTCCATTTGCACAAAAAGGCATGTGAAGGATGCATCTGGGTGTGTTATAGGGGTGTCATGGGGTACACGTGTATATATGTATATATCATGGGAGGCTGTTGGAGGGGCATGTGTGTGTGAGATGGGAGTGTCCAGGGCTGTACGTGTGTGTTATCAGGGTTGCTGAGGGTTGCACACGTGGGTGTGTGTATGTTATGGGTATGTCAGAGTGTGTGTGTGTGACACAGACATAGACACAGCCATCTGGAGCCTCCCCAATAGGTGCTATCTTTTATGCAAAACACACCTAATTAACCTCCACAAGTGGTTGGCACATTGTAAACAGAGAAGGGTGGCTATAAACAGACATTTCCATCGCTTGTAGGAAAATCATTTTCAGTGCATGTCAGTGATGGGAAAGAAGACAGAAAAAATGTTTGTCATTTAAATAAGGAGTTAAGTTATTATATCACTTTGTGTGTCTCAGGGGCTACTTAGAAGCATTCTCAACAGATTAAAAAAAACATAAAATAATTACAAGTAAATTATTTTTCAAATTGCATCTTTATTTGCAGGTTGCATACTGAGATGAGTAAAGAGTGGTGATGTCATAAGGGATGTGGCTCATTGAAACCACATTCCACAAGTGGGTACACATGACATCACCATAGCCCAGAACCAGCATGTCATGTGGTTACATGACCAAAAGTGGTAGAGTCAGTTCCCATAAATTTTACAATGGATGGTTTTGTTTGGAAACAAAATCCATACAGAGCAAACACAGATGTGGATATGTGGAATAGGAGAGATCCATCTGCTATATCTTTGAAACCGCAGCAAATAAAATTCTCCTAGGCACATCATAGAGATTTCCCATGATCATGAACAGAAGCAAAAGTCTGCAACTTGTTAAGGGAAAGTAGTCAGGAAACCAGGAGCAGGCCTTGCTTGGCCATCTGGCACACTGTAGTTGTGGCACAATAGATCTTGAATTTCATAGGTTATCGCACATCCTAATTTCTTGAAGAGAAACAAAACTGGTGGCTATTAAAGCACCGACATGAAAAATTCCTCGCCCCATAGATTGGAATCATGTTCTAGTGAAACCTTGCTTGTCACTTTTTATTCAGTCCAAAAAAGAAGATGGCAGAGGCAAGACATCTTTTAAGAGTCTCTGGATTCCAAATCTGGCTTGGATTTTGATTACCAGCTTTCTGTATTTCAATCCACATATCAAATAACTTCTATTCTTCCTCTATAAAATAGAAGAGATAAGTAAACAAGGAAGTTTAATAGGTGAACCAGAGCTGAGTGCAGGCATATGGGTTGGCTCTTGGCTGAATAAATTTAACGAGACCAGAAGAAACCTCAAAATTACAATCAAAAATAATATAAACCTTTCTTTCAATCTTCTAGTACCCCTGGTTTTATCTTCTGCTTAATCCTTTGTCTTTTCCATCTCAGTTCCATCTGTTTCCCCATTCCTTCTACCATTTCTGCATCTTTTCTCATTCTCTTGTCTAATTTTCATTTTTTTTCAGTTTCTTCTTTGTTCCTGCTCTCCCTCCTCCATTTTTGTATTGGTCTTTACTGCTACCCCAGATATGTCTCTCAATTTCTCTTCGCCCACTCAAGTCTTTGCTCCACCCTTCCACCTCTTCTTAACCCTCGCTATTCTGCTCTCCAACTCCTTATGGGTCTGATTTACTGAGGAGTTTTTCCAATTTTGGGTCTCTCTAAGTTGGGATAACTTAGTGGATCGGGCTCATGTCAGCCTTTTCCCATTAGAGCCCCTTCCTGTTTTTTCCTTTTCTCTCAAAACTCCATCTTCTGTTCACTGCCTTTCCCATATTTCCATACTGTTTTGTCTTGTTCTTTTCCCTTTCCTCTTTTGATTGCCTTTTGTTCCTTTTTTCTCTCCATTTCTACCATCATTCTTGTCCTCTCTCTCCATCTTCCCCATTGTCTTCTTATTTTCCCTGTCCTTACTTCTTTTCTTCATCTTCTCTCATCCCCTCCCTTCATGTCTACCTCTTTGTTTACTCGTCTGCTCTCTTCCTTTCCTCAATTCATACATCTCATCATTTTCCCATTACCTCCCTCAAATCCATCCTCCTATCTTTTTTATTTTTCCTCCTTTCTCCATGCACTTACTCACCATCTCTTTCTGTATTCCATTTTTTCTCTCACCCAGCTTTCTTAACTTTCCCACTGAGAATACTGGCTAGGTGGTTGCCCCCATCTCCCCCCCAAAAAAGAATGAAACTTATATTATCAGTTTATAGAATAAAGAAATAAAAACATTGCACTCACTAGTTATACTCAGCAAAGACTGTAGCAGTTACATTATGTAGTTTAGGACTCTAATACAGTATAAGAAATTCTGACCCCTGCACACTGGACCAGCATGGTTTTAATTGTTAACATATATTCTGCATCCACAGAAATCCTCCTTGATCAGCAATGGCTGCAGAGAGAACTAGAATATTTGTCCGCAGAATTTACCATTTAAAAAAAATGTCTGATTCTGGTTTCATCTCAGTAAGCCCTCTCCAGTACTAGGCATATTATAAAGTAATACAAAGCCTCACACAAATCACTCAAGACCAGAATTCACACAAGGAGCTTAGTGAGAAATGGCCAGTACCATTAATACTTATTAGAAAATCAACCAATTTGGATTACTCTAGATTTCTATATGGAAACTCCATGGTAACAATACCCGACCTTGGTAGACAGATCTTCACCAAGAGTCCCTTTTACTAAAGGCAATATGTTTTTCCACTTACCACATGTTAGGAGCAAAACCCAATGTAACTGCAAAAGCCAAGCAACAAATGTCAGGGGCATGCCAAACATATTCCTTGCTCTTACTATATGGAAAGTCACTGTGTGTTAAGTGCACTCATAATTCTGAATGAACTTAATGCTTACTCTTGAGGTGGCATTAAGTAGTTGTTAAGTGCCGTTGAGTTGGTATCAACTCATGGGGACCCTCTGGATAGTTGTCCTAAACTGTGTTCGGTCTTCAGTCAGGCAGCTTAATGTTGATAGAGTGGCACCCATAGCTGCTATTATTGTATCAATCTATCTCATTGCTGGCCTTCCCCTTTTGCATTGATCTTCTACCTTGACAAGCATGATGTCTTTCTCTAATGATCTCTCTCTTCACATGATGTGTCCAAAGTATGAAAGTCTAAGTCTTTTAATCAGAGCTTCTAAAGAAAGCTTAGGTTTGATCTCCTCTGGAACTGACTGGTTTGTTCTTTGGGCAGTCCATGGTATACACACTATTCTTCACCAGCACCATAATTCAAAGGCAATGATTTTCTTTGTGTCTATATTTTTCACTGTCCAACTTTCGCATCAATATGTTATTGAAAATACCATGGCTTGGAGAAGTCAAATTTTTGTATGGAGAGAGACATCTCCGCTCTTGAGAATCTTATCTAGGCCCTTCATAGCCATTCAGTCAAGAGCAATGTGTCACTGGATTTCTTGACTGCTTGTCATTTCTTTATTGATTGTTGATCCAAGGAGATTAAAGTTGTCTACTATTTCAATTTCATCAATGATGAACTTATTGATTTTGCCAATTGTAAAGGCTCTTTGTCTTCTTTAAGTTAAGGTGCAGGCCCATTTTAAGACTGTTCCTTGATCATGAGAAACACATGTTTCATATCATCTTCACTTTCAGCCAGTATGGTGGTATCATCAGCATATCGAAGGTTAAGTCTTCTACCAATTTTCAAACCTCAGTTGTCTTCGTACAGTTCTGCTTCTCTGTTGATTTGTTCTGAAGATAAATTAAACAGGTAAGGGGAAAGTATGCAGCATTGTTGTACACCTTTGCTGACTAAACCATTCTGTTTCTCCTTTTTTCTGTTTGAACTGTTGCTTCTTGATCAATGTAAAGGTTGTGCAAGAGAACGATCATGTGTTCTGGTATAACCAGGCTTCTTAATGTGGCCCAGAATTTCTCATGGTTTATACAGTCTAAAGCCTTGCTGTAGTCAATAAAACATATATAGATATCCTTTTGGTATTCTTTTGTCTTTTCAAGGATCCATCTTGTATCTGTAATGTCGCTCATTCCTCGCTCTTTCTTGAACCCTGCTTACTGTTCAGGCAGTTCTCGTTCCAGGTATGGTTGTAGTCTCTGAATGATCTTGAGTAGAATCGTCCTGGCAATGTGAGATCAGAGCAATTGTGTGATAATTTCCACAGTCAGTCGGATCACCTTTTTTCAGTAGTGGTGTAAACATAGATCTTTTCCAGTCAGTTGGTCATGATGTCATCTTCCAAATTTCCTAGCAGAACCTTGTGAGAATAGTAAAAGTTGCATCCAATTGTTGTAATACTTGAATGGGAATACCATCAATGCCTGGTGCTTTGTTCTTTGATAAGGCTTTCAATGCTGATTTGACTTCTTTTATAATCAATGGTTCCTGATGATAAGGTACAGGTTGAAACAACTGTTGGTCCATTTGATCTTTATGGTATGACGACTCTGTATATTCTTTCCACCTTTTCTTGATCTTTTCAGCATCATTCAACATGAGTCCTTGAGCATCATGTAGCATTCCAATTCAAGGCTCAAATTATTTCTTTAACTCTCACAGCTTTAGAAAAGTCGATCTTGTTCTACCTCTAGTTTCTGATTCTATTTCTTGCATGCATCATTGTAGTACTTCTTGTCTTGTCTTGCTGCATGTTGGACATCTCTGACTTCTGTGATTTCTGCTCTTTCTCCTTTGGCTTTAGCTTCTCTGTGTTTCTGGGCAATTTTCAGAGTTTCTCCAGTCATCCATTTTGGCCATTTTTGCTTTTACACCTTTTGTAAAGACTTCTCACTTTCTTCTAACACAACCTTCTTGATGTCATTTCATAACTCTTCTGGAATTTTGTCGTTTGTATCTAAAGCAGCAAACCAATTTTGTAGGCAGTCTTTAAATTCTGGTTATATATTCTCAAGGTCATATTTTGTTACATTCATGATTGGTTTGCTCTTTTTCAGCTTTAGCTTGAGTTGGAATACTAATAGTTGGTGATCTGTACCACAGTCAGCTCCAGGTTTTGTCTTTGATTTATAGAGCTTTTCCATTGTTGACTTCCACAGATGTAGTCGATTTGATTTTTGTACAATTTATTGGGTGAGGACCACTTGTACAGTCACCACTTGTATTGTTGAAAGAAGGTGTTTGAGATGAATAGATCATCATTCTGGCAGAATTCTATCAGTCTTTCTCCAGCTTCATTTCTGTTGCTCATATTTTTCAACCACTTTGCCTTTTTATTTGTTGCCAACTTTTGCATTCCCATCACCCATGACAATCAGGATACCCTCTCTGCATATTCTGTGAATTTCAGCTTTTACTTGTTCATAGAACTCATCAACTTCTTCTTCATCTGCAGCTGTTGGGGCATATACCTGAACTATAGTTGTGTTGGTAGGCATTCCTCATAGACCAATAGAAATGAAGTGTTCACTAATTGCACTGCATTTCATTACAGTTATGTATTTATTTAACTGCTTTTTGGTATACCGTTTTTCTACCAGTCAAAACAGTGAACAGCTAAACAATGTTTGATCGGAGAGATTACAACAAACAGCAGAAGAGTAACAAAGGCATTAATCAGAGCACCCTTTAGGAGTGGGGTTTAAAGTATGTGGGGAAAGTAGAGATGGATTGGGTTATTGCAGGTGTCTATGGTAGTGGGTTGGGTGAGACGCTCTAGGCTACGGAGGGGTGCTCTTGCAATGGGTGGTTATGCTGATGTGCGCTGTAGTGCTCTTGGAAGAAATATGTCTTGAGGTGCTTTCTAAAGTCTTGAGTTGATTGGATGTTTTGCAGAGTGGGGGATAATGTGTTCCAGAAGGTAAGGGCATAGAGTTCAAAAGATCTTAGGTGAGCATATGGGCTGTTCCTGCAGATATGTGGTGGCAGGCTAAGAAGATTCAGTGTGCTCTGCCTGCATGGTCTAGTAGTGTTAGAGGTGCTAAGTGATGTCTAGAGGTGCTTAGTGGAAAGGCCAGTCTGGGCTTTGTGAACGATGGTGAGGACTTTGAATTTGAGAAGCAATGGGCAGCCAGTGAAGGGATTTTAATACAGGGGTGATGTGGGAGTGTCTGGGTGCCCCAAAGATGGTACATGCTGTGGTGCTTTGTGCAAGCTGTAAGCTGTGCTTAAGTAGTCCTTGGTATATGGAGTTGCAGTAGTTGAAAAGGGAGGTGATAGAATCGCCACACACTCCACGGAAATTGTCAGAGGGGGGAGAGGGTGTATGTTTCATAGCGCTCTGAGCTTGTGATAGACTCCCTTAGTCATGTTTTGGATGTGAGCTTGGAAGTTCAGCTGTTGGTCTATGAAAACCCCAAGGTATCTGACTTGGGTTTTGACCTGGAAATCTTTGTTATTGATTCTGATGGTTGTGGGAGGCATAAAGGCAGGGTCCCTGGTGATGTGGAGAATTTCAATCTTGCTAAAGTTGACTGCCAAATTGCAGAGTTGAAGCCATTTTACTATTTCCTTAAAGCAGGCCGAGCATGGAGTAGTCAGGACCAGCTATGAAGAATGGGGTGTATATCATTGTCATCAGCGCAGATCTGGTAATTGACATTGAACTTCTAGATCTTTGTGCACAGAGGTTGAATGTAGATATTGAAATCAGGGAGGAGAGTGTGGAGCCCTGAGGGACTCCTTGTTGCAGCGTGTAAGAGGAAGACATGCTGTGTCCTATTTTTACCCATTGGCTTCGCTGGGAGAGGTATGAGTGGGTCCATTTGAGGGACTTATCCTGAATCCCAATATCATGAAACTGGTCTAGAAGCATTTGATGAGACCCCATATCAAATGCTGTGGAAATGTCCAGGAAAAGCAGAATGAAACCTTTTAATCTGTTCTCCGTTCCTACAATGAGTGTTGATAGCAAGGAGGTCAGAGTTTCAGCACTGCTGGGGATGAAACTCATGTTGATGTTGGTCAAGTGGTGCATGTTGGCCAACATGTTCTTGAAGCTGGACCTGGACAACCTTTTCTATGTTCACCAGGAAGTGTATACTGGCTATGGGTCAGAATGAGATTTGTGAACTGGGATCCAGGTTGGGTTTCTTTATGAGAGGGTGGATGGAGGTTTGTTTGGGTGGGGGGGGGGGGAGATGTGCATGAGATAGGGATGTCTGGACAATGGTTGATATGAGTGGCAGGAAGTGCATTTTTGTGGCCTTTATCCACGATACCAGACATGGGTCCAGTGGGGAGACAGTTGTATTGATGTGCGTGATATTCTTTGGGGGGTATATCTCTGAAGGTGGTTCAAGGCTATGCAGGTGCAGTCATCTTGCTCAGACCAGGTATGATGAGTATGGAGGGGTTGATGGAGCTGCGCTTGGTCTATAGATAATCTGCCACATCCTGGGGGTTGAGAGAGTTTTTGTCATGGTTGGGTGGGATCCCTTGTGAGAGATTTGACTAGATCAAAGATCTCTCTTGGTTTATTGAGAGTACGAAGGAGAGTTTTGTTGTAGTATTCTCATTTGGACTCAATCATGTTTTTGCAGTAGGTTTTGAGCTTGTTCAGGTATGTGGTCTGCAGTTCAGGATCCTTGTATTTTCTCCATTGGCACTCAATGCGGCGGAGTGCACACTTCTGTTCTCTTAGCTCATCAGAGTACCGGGGTACAAGACGCCATTGCCTTGAGAATGCAGCTCAGGGAAGTGCAGCAGCAGCAGAGGAGACTATCGAGTTCCAATTGTTGATTGCTGCTCCCAGATCTATTTCCAGCAGAAGGTCCTTCAGAGCCTGCAGTGTTTCTTGCAGGAAGGAGTGTACATCAAAGGCCCTGAACTTTTTTGCCATGGGGGTCTCAACTCGTTGAAAGTAGGTGAATTGCTTATGGGGTGGAGTGGGGACAGGGGCCGAGGCTGGGGGGGGGGGATGTATTTGGGTGAGGCTAGGAGGAAGTTTGGGAAACAAACAAAGGAAAGGATTCCACCTTTGGAGTGAGTTGATGTTTCAATGAGTTGCGTATAGTGCAGGTCTCTCATTGCCTGGAAGAAAGCAGTGTTTTGATTGTTTGAAGCTGAGGGGAGGTTCAGGTCACCAAGGAGGACGAGGTGCCTTCAGTGGGGTGAGTGGGAGCAGAGTATCAAGCTCTTCAGCTTTGTTGTGGGGCCCTGTATACAAGGCAGATGGTGAAGTGTTTGTTAGAAATTATGAGAATGTCTATGGCATGTGTGGAGATGGTGTTGACATTCTTGAATGTCAAGGTCTTGTTGAAGATTATGCAGACACCCCCCCCCCCTCCCCGTTGTTGCTTCGTGGGCAGTTGTGGATGTTGAGAGGTAGTGTTTAACTGGTTGAGTAGAACATTATCATCATCTGTGAGCCATATTTCGGTGATGCAAATGAGAACTATATTGTTGTCTGCAATGTAGTCATGTAGATTCTGTATTTTATTGTGGGTAGAGTGTGCATTGATCAAGGTGCATCTGATAAGATGGCTAGAGTGTGTATGGGGGACAGTTGGTGGTTCCATTGTGACAGGAAGAAGGTTTCTAAGTCTTTTGTAATGGTGGGCATTGTGTAGGAGCTATGGTCTCAGTGGTTTAAGTCTTGTAGTGTGGATGATGGGGATCAGGCAGGGGTGACATGCAGTGGTGGCATTTACCTGAATACTTAGTAATGAGAAGCCCAGACGGATGAGGCAAAGGAGCATCCAGAAATGGGTGTATGGCATGTTGTTGTCCTGTATATGCTTGCACTATGAGAGGGGCTTGGGGTCCTTAGAGGGAGTGCTGTATTTTCCTTGTGATCTGCAAAAACACTAATTGATATGGGGGCAGGGGGTGCCTGGTCCTAGTCTTGTGGGACAGCGCTGTTGATGTTTGGTGCTGCTCTGTTGAATGAGCTAGGTCCTGGCGTGTCTGCTTTGAAGGCTCTGTGTGGTGTTCCGTTCTGGCTGGGTTGTGCAGGTACTAGTGTCTGGAGGCACTGTTCTGCTGAGGAGGTCCACACCTAGGAAAGAGCCTTCCTTTATGAAACTGGTCTGAGGATGGCAATGGACTGTGTGCCAAACATGGGAAGAGCTTGCCTCCACACTGGTATGCAGTTCTCTGTCCTCCGGACTATGGCGGGAGCCATGTGGTGCTGGTGTTCAGTCCTTTGTTCTCCGGGGTATGTCAGCAGTGGTGGGAGCCTGAAAGACTCTTGCTCAAGTGAATGGGTGAAGGCAAGGTGCGTGTGTGTGAAGTGTGCTCCGTGCGTGTGAGTAAGCAAGTTTCTTGATTATAAATTCAACAGCATTTCTTCTTTCTTTCATTTCCAACATAGTATACCATGTGATAATCAGATGCAAAGCACCTAATGCAGCCCATTTTCAGTTTGCTGACTCTCAACAGATCGGGTTGTACACGTTCCATTTCATTCTTGACCACCCCCAACTTCCCTTGGTTCATGCTTTGTACATTCCATGTCCCAATACGTAAGACATCTTTGCAGCTTATGACTCTCATTTCATGTGCAGCTACATCAGCAGTCAATGTCACCAAAAGCATCTATTTCAAATTCCGAATTCTGTGCAACATATGACCCCTCCTATCACCTGACTGCTTTCGTAGTTTGCCAAGCCTCCATCACACCACTACTAGACAATTGTAACTCCATCCTTCACGGACTCCCTGAGGCTATCATTGCCCCTCTACAGCTTGCTCAAAACACCAGGGCCTCATAGCTGGAGTCCCAAGACACTCTCACATCACTCCTACCTTAAAGTCTCTTCACTGGCTCCCCATTGCATCCCAAATCAAGTTCAAGATAATTGCCATCATTCACAGAGCCTCTCTCAATACCTCGACTGAACAGCTCCAATTACTACTAATCAAACATCGTGAAAACAACAGACTCAGTTAACTAAATGCATCCAATCTTCTCCTTCAAGCAACGCAAGCCCGCAAGAAACTCCAACGAACTTGCACCAGAGCTTTTGAATTTTATGCACCCACCATGTGGAACTAACTCTCTCCTACCTTACGCTGCATACAATCCCACACCCTCTTCACGAAACACCTTAAAACATTCCTCTTCGAAAAACATTATGTCATTTCCTCTGCAACCAACCCCCAGAAACACATCCTACACTCTCACACACACCATTCCTCTCTTCTCTCCCCCTTAACTCTTTTTCTTTCCCCTCTCCTCTTATTTAACATCATCCATGATGAGTTATTTTGGTAGAGGTTTTTTTTAACATACTCCATGCATTCCCTTCACCTCCCTTCTCAACCCCTCCCCCTCCCTGCCCCTCCCTCCTCAACCCCTCCCCCTCCCTGCCCCCTGCCTCCTCAACCCCTCCCCCCCCACCCCCCTGCCTCCCTCCCCCCCTCCTCCCCTCCAGGCCCCCCTGCCTCCCCCCCTCCTCCCCTCCCGGCTCCCCTCCTCATACCTCTCCCACTCTCCCTGCCACACCCTCCCCATACCTCTCTTAGTATTCTGTAATACACTTACCAGCTCAATTCTCCCCTTACTACCTCCTCTCCCCCTTGCCAAATTCTGTACTTAGCTGTCACTGCTTCTAGCTACCTGTACATAGTTGCTTCCATTTATTCTTGTATATAGTTGTGTGCATTTGTTAATCTGTTCACTGTAAACCGTTCAATGTAAACTGTTCTGTTCTGTTCCATGTAGACAGTTTTGCCTTGTAGAAAAATTGTATATCAAAACCACTTAAATAAAATAAATAATGTCCCCAGGGCTTTAATCCAACCACATCATAAATGCTGGCTTTACTCTGAAAAGTCTTCAGCACATTGCCAGTAGCCAGTTGAGTGCCTTCAGCCCTGGGGGGTCTCGTCTTCTAGCCCTATAGTGCAATTTGTTGTGTTGTGACTATCCATTGGGCTTTTGTGGCAAGATATGGAAGTAGATTGCCAGACCTTTCTTCTGCACAGATAAGTCTAATGCTGTTGCCTTTGTCACAAAAAATGTGGTCATCCTCCGCCGCCAACACCATCGTATTCTGCTGCTGTCCAGCTGGGTGATTTGTCTTAGTCCAGCATCTCAGCTGAGACCTGTCCATCTTGGGAGACCCTGCCAGTAGTTATGCTACTGATAGCTTAGCCCTCAGCATCACTGATGCACACAAGCCCTCACAACACGACAAGATGTAAACCAAGCGAAGGGCATTAAGTACACCTACATCTGTGCTAATTGCAATATTGATAGCACACAGTAGTTATCATACAGTGACCAAAACATGCAGTCCATGCCCACTCTCCATCCAGCTCACCCAGCCTCTTTTCATGTTAAGGGAGGGAGGAGTGGTCTAGTAGTTAGGACAAGGTACTTCAGGCCAGAGGGCCAGGGGTTCAAGTCCCACCTGGGGACAGCAATCTCAGGCCAGAGGGACTGGGATTTCTAGTCCTGTAGGCACTCCTTGTGGTCTTGGGCAAGCCACTTAACCCTCCATTGCCCATGTTCCCTGTAAGTATTAACGTATGTGTCTCATATCCCCTCATGTTAAATGTATCCCCCAATTGACCACTTTGACCCAGTGAAAAGCAGGATATAAATATAGCTAAATAAATAAATAAAATAAATAAGTAGTGAGCACGTTAAGTGGCTCAGTCTCACTATAGCTGTAACATGTGCTAATTTCCACATTCACCGCTTGACGCACTTTGTTCTTTCCTTGGGGGCTCTTTTAATAAAGTACCGCAAACTGAAAATAGAAATATGCAGACAAAAATTAAATTGAAATCCGAAGAAAGCACTCTCTTCATGCAATGTAACACCAGAAAAACAAACAGTGCATTGCCCCCCCGTACTGGGTTAAATATAAAGACAGCAGATTCCCCAAGCTCAGGAACATCTTTCTATATACTGTATCACATAACAATAGGTGTGTTTCTTTTATGCATGTATAACCCCGGGCAATTCTATAAATGCTAAATTACACCCATTCTGTATTATTATTCTTTCTTGACACTGTTTTTTGTATTGTATTTGTCGTACCCATGCATAGCTTTTGTTGACGTTTGAGTTCTTTTTCTGTAGCTTGAATTTTAAATAAATAAATAAATGCAAACTAAAAAACAAAACAAAATTACACCCATTATGATGGCCCCAAAATTGTGCGAGATATAGCAATACATACAATAACCCTCCCCCCCCCCCAAAAAAAAATAATAAGGAGGTCATTTTAGAAGTGCTATTCATGATTTGCATATCTATTCAGGCATGCCAATCACATCCGCATCTCAAGAGGCATTTTAGAAAGGCTCGAATTTGCATGTCTCTAGTGCAATCACTTCTGTCGCATGGGGGCATAGCAGAGGCACGTCCATGGTGGTCTGTAAAAGATCTATTTGATTTTAGAATGATGCTGCACATTTATGACCACTGTCGGATATGTCAATGTCTGTTTGTTCACTACTGCCAGCATGCCATAATAGGCAGAAAAGGGGAATGTCATCTGATTCCCCCAATAATCTTTGCCCCTTCGAAAATGATACAGGTAAATACAGAGGCCTATTTGTGAGCTGCATGCGGCTGCACACCTCCACTTGAAAAATAGCAGGCTGGGGCATTTGTGATGACAGATACGCGTGCGCGGTCTGAAACACCTTTATGTTGCTGATTTTGCAAATGTACATTTCTAAAATCGTCTTTCCCTGTATGTGTCTGCCAGTTGATACTGCATGTCCTAGTTGACCTGTATGTTGACAGAGACATTTACCTTTTGGGGCGAAGATAGGTCAATTTTAGAATACATTTACACGTCCCCATATTCTCTGCTGTTCCTCCCACAGAATTTTGACTTGGATGTCCCTGACGGCACCTAAATGATCTTTCTCAAATGCTGCTTAGATAAATTTAAAAAAAATGCACTGGGATAAAACTGATTATTTTGGTATTCCCTTTTGACATGGAGTTAATTGATCACCTTACAGTAGTTTAAATGGATATAAGTTTTTTACTTTACTGACACTTATTTGCTAAATACCAAAAAGAATACATTTCACTAGAAATGTGGATCCCTTTATAGCAACAGGATAAAATCAAAATAAACATAACTATCTCTTATATCTTAACAAATAGGGGTGACCCTACACGGAGCGGTGGGTACACCCCCAAAGAAAGGCACGAGGAGGGATGAACTGCATGGAATGGCAAGTGCACCTACTCTTGCCGCCTTGCTGGGCAGACTAGATGGACCATACTGGTCTTTATCTGCCGTCATATACTATGTTATGTTACATTTGATTTCAGAAAGCCCTTCTGAAGCCTATTAGGCTGGTTTACTAAAGTGCAGTAAACATTTGCACACATTAAAAGCAAAAATTAACATGCAGTATATGTATAGCATGTGTGGTATCTGTTGAGGATTACCCAGCACCTGCCTGCCTTGAATTTACTACACAGGAAAGACATTTACCACAGTGTAAATGCATTGGTAGATCCTACAGACAGTATATTCATTCTATCTGTCAGTGCACTAAAAGAACAATTCGATCAGCATCCCAAACACACCCCTCAACCACAATTATCTTTTTCTAAAGCCTCCCATTCTACCTGACCAGCATCCCAAACTCCCCTTCCACCCCTGGTACATCTCTGTCACTTACCAAGAGTGTCTCTGGTAGGTTAGTGGTGGGACGGGAACAAGCCCCCAAATACTCCTGCTTCATCACTACCCAGGTTCAGTATGGCATCTTTGACTCCTGATGGTACTTTCATGGTACTTAATAAGTACATAGGGTTCTGACCTTACTGTGCTGCTTATTTGGTAGCTTGACCCTAGTGGTAACATTTCAAGACCGCTGCAAGGGATCGGAGACAATATTGTGAACCTCAGTGGCAACAGAGCAAGAATGTCCAGGTCTCCTTCCTGCCCTACTGCTAACCTATCAAGAACATCCCCAGTAAGTGCTGGGGAAGGGGGCAGATTGGGAGTTGTTTTTCTTTGTCAGTAGTGGCTTGCCAGAAGCATGAGTGTACTTCTCTGCCCCCTACTGACGAGGCATTAAGTCCACTTGCTCTGTCAGCAGCCACGAGAGTTAGCACACTAAAGTACCATGAGTTAACTGTATGTGCAGTCCATGCCCATTTTCAACTCATAACCCACCCAGTTCATGCAGTGAGCATGTAAATTAGCACATGCCTGCGCTGCAACACTTACTGCATTTGGGTGCTTACAGCATGCTAACTGCTTAGCACACTTTATGCAAGACCTCGACATTTTTAATATCTTGCAGAATTACCAATATCGACTGTGTATCTGCAATTCTCAAATCCAGCCCTTAATAATCTGAAGTAAGACCGATGTGTTGCTGTAAAACAGATGAATCCGCTTTTTTTGGTTCCCCTGAAAACTGAGCCTATTCAGGGTGGTTTGCTCAGTAATGGACAATTCTTACCCCTGTAATGCCATACATGGTTTCCTATTTATGCCTGGGCTGCACAATTGGGTACCTAAGGACCTTTTATCTTTGGCTACCCAGCTGGAAATTCCCCTTAGTTGTCTAATTTATTAAGCCCAGTTAATTACTATTGTATTTCACCAGTACTTGAAGTTTTTACTTATGCCAGTACACTGGAGCCCACTTAAACGCTAATGGATACTTTGTAAACAGAAGTAAACTTGTTGAAAGAATACATATTTGTTGGGGTGATTTAACAAGTTGTTAGTGTGACTGCACTGTTTAAAGGGGATTTTATTAAAGAGAAGAGCTCCACTCTTATAATTAGGCAATAAAACAGGTCAGGGAGTGTGGTTATCATGCTATAATCGTACCCCAGGGGTAAAATGAAGCATAAGACATAGCTGATAAATATTCCCTCCGGTGTTGCTTTATCACTGTGGCGATTTTTTTGGGTGATTTTCTATATATGAATTATTTATGTAAACCATCAATCCAAGCTGCTGCCTGGTGCAAGGCTATACTAGAGTACCTTTACCCCTTGCATTATGAGGACTTCACACATCAGAAAAAGCAAAACCCCACATCTTTAAAATTTCACCATTTAACTTTGCCTGCACCATCCAAACAGGCATGGTTTACAAATTAAGTATCTATAAGGTTTGAGGGGGTCATTTCTTTCCCATTTTGTTATCTGCTACTGCAAATCAGGATTTTTTTGTTTAAAGAACCAAGGGATCTAGAGAAGTGAGTCAGTTCTACAGCAAAAATGAAAAACTGTTTAACCACATTGACATGTTATTCATTTAGCTTAAAGTGAAAGAAAAGTAAATTGGAAGAGTTGTATCTTTTCTTGTAAAGTTACATAGTATAATATTTTGTTATAGTTATTTCTTGCCAAAGACAGCTGGTTATATTAGTTACTCCATGTTTTCTTTTACTAATTTTACAGCCCTTCCTCTTAGAAAATCACTATGAAATGAAACGTATTTATAATAATTTCATTTTCTCATATCTCATTCTTCTTCCCCTTTCTTCTTGTCCCTTTGGCCTTTATTCTCTTAATTCTTTTTGGTATCTCTTCCTTTCCACTCCCTTCTCTTTTCACTTTCTTCTCGCGCCGTCTTTCCTTTCCATCCTTTCCCTGTTGTTGTCTCTCTCATTCCCTCCAAAGTCCATTCGTCGGAGATGAAAAATTCAACATATCTAAATATGAAAGAACCTCCATAGCTTACAACTCAAATATTAATAGGATTTAATGTTTCAAGTAAAATGTCATTTAAAAAAAAAGGAATTCAGTGAATTCTGTTCTCATAACTTTGGAAATAACTTTGTCTTCAGCACTATGCTTCAGTGGTATATAAAACGGACAAGACAGTGCAGTTACTGCTTACCATATTGTAGCCAGGTCAGGCCACTAAAGATAACATCCTCTGCTTCCTTTCAATTCAAAGACCAATTGACTTATCAGAAATGTGTTTTATATTTCTTCTTGCAAAACAGCACTTACAAGCTCATTAAAAGGAAGCGGTGAGATTTCACGAGCTGTTAAATTAATGGAGGTATAGAATAACCAGGCTGAACACAAAATCCCCATCAGACAATGAAGGAAGCTCAATGGAGGTTCAAAATGAGATGCCTGAGTTGTAAAGTCATTACAAGTGATGCTATCAAAACAGCATCAAAATGTCTGCCTAGTTTGTGCAACCAATGGCCTCGGCTATTAAGGTCTTTAACAACCCTGCACAGAACAATATCAAGATCTTTGGCGATAATTTGATAATGTTTCTGTAAAAAATGCTACAGGTTGAACCTCTTCCAACCTACGGGAGAACAAGAGGAAGCGAGGACTGATTTCATTTAGAATGTATCTGAAATAGTATACAGGACTTTTCATTTTTTACAGCATAGGGCATCCCCTCTGTAAAAGATCAGTAAATACAGCAATTACTACTACTGCTTATTATCTGAGTAATGCTGCATGATATACATAGTGCTGTACACGCACACAAAGGAAAGAGTCCCTGCTCACTAGAGCTTACAGTCGATTCCAGACAGAAACAGAATAAACAGGGGACCAAGGGAAATTATTAAAGCATACAGTGATGTTCAATGGGACTAAAAGGAATCGCGATCCAAAGGCAGCCTCAAAGAAGTGGTGTTTTAGCCTAGATTTGAATAGGATCAGAGATGGAGCCTGAAAAATAACTTCGGAAATCTATACCAGGCACATAGGTGCAATAAATGGAGTCAGGAGTTGTCAGCAGAAAAGGAAGGGTAGATAAGTGTGATTTGCCTGATCAGCAGAGTTTCCAAGGAGGGTTGTAGGGAGAGGAAGAGAGAAGAGGTAGTGAGGAGCCACAGAATGAATGCACTTATAGGTCAGTAGACGTTTGAACTGTATGTTGAAACAGATAAGGAGCCAATGAAGCGACTTGAGAAGAGGGGTTAGAGATATTAGCAGAACGGTAGCTGTGCAGAAGAGTTCTGAACTGATTGAAAGGGAGATAGATAATTCAATGAGAGACCAGGAAGGAGGAGGTGGCAATAGTCTAAACGGGAGGTGATGAGAGAGTGGATTTGGGTCTTTAGTAGTGTATTCAGAAAGGAAGGGGCACATTCTACTGATGTTATAGAGAAAGAAATGACCGGTTTTACTTATCTGTTGGATATGTACAGGGAGAGAGAGAGAGGAGTCAAAGTTGACATAAAGTTGTGAGCTGAGGAAACTGAGAGGAGGGTAGTGTTATCCACAGAAATAGAGAAGGGAGAAAGGGGGAAGGTTGATTTAGGGAAAGATATAAAGCTCCGTTTTGGCCAGGTTCAGTTTGATAGCAGCAGCACATCCAGGCAGCAATGACTTAGGCATGTATTCTAGGAGAGATTTCTGGTGCAGGATAAAACTGAGTCTTCAACGTAAAGATGAAAACTGAAAACCATGATAGGAGATGAGTACAGAGAGAGAAGAAAAGAGGTCTCATGAAAGTGCCCTGAGGTACACCAACTGAAAGCGGGATAGCAGTAGAGGAGGATCCACTAGATTATATATAAGAAGAAAACCAAAACAGAAACCTGAATCCAAGAAAGACCAGAATATGGACGAGAAGGTAGTGAAAAATATTGTCATCAAGAAGGATGAGGAAAAGCCCCTCGGATTTGGCCAGAAAGAGGTCAATAGAAACTTTGGAAAGAGCCATTTCTGTAAAATATAGAGGATGAAAACTAGATTACGGTGGATCCAGAATGGTTTGCACGTTTAAGTAGTTTGGATGTGAAAGGAAGAAGCAAGATGGGCTGATTGGAAGGGATCTGGGCCACTAGGGATTTTTTTTCAGTAGTTGACTGGAGGGATTAGGGCCTCTGGGCCACCAGGAAATGTATTATTGGGCAGACAGGTGTGGATTGGGGCTGCCAGGGATTTGGTTTCTGTCGAGGGGGGGGGGGGGTCAGTGTCAAGGGCACAGGCCCCCTGACATTATTCTGATGACATCGGGGGCTTTCCACGATGGCTGGCTCACCTGAGGTGAAGTGTCAAACTTCACTTCAGATAGAAACATAGGCCATGTGGTCTTTTTCTGCCGTCATGTTTCTATCTAGTCTGCCCTTCTATATCATCCACTACAAGAGTCCCCTTTTTTCATTTAGAGAGCCAGACCCTGTGTTCTGTGCTTTTTTGAATTTAGATACTGTCCTAATAAAACAAAGGATATTATAATGCCTCTGTATCGTTCCATGGTGTGACCGCACCTCGAATATTGTGTGCAATTCTGGTTGCCTTATCTTAAAAAGGATATAGCGCTATTAGAAAAGGTTCAGAGAAGAGCCAACAAAATGGTAAAGGGGATGGAAGGCTGCTCCTATGAGGAGAGGCTACAAAGGTTAGGGCCTTTCAACCTGGAAAAGAGACGGCTGAGGGGAGATATGATAGAAGTCTATAAATTAATGAACGGAATGGAATGGGTAAACGTAGATCGATTGTTTACGTTATCAGAATATAGAAAGACTAGGGGACATGCAATCAAGCTACAGGGTAAACTATTTAAGACTAATAAAAGAAAATATTTTTTCACTGAACGTGTAATCAAACTCTGGAATTTGTTACCGGAGGATGTAGTAAAGGCTGTTAGTGTAGCTCTTATTCTCCTAGGTGTGGCTGAAAATAGGGCACAAATTTAGGAATCTAAATTTGGGAGCTCCATTTTTTTTTTAAAAATGTCAGGCCTCAAGATTTTACCACAACTTACTAAGTAGCCTCCTAAATCTGTTGTTTTCACCCCTTTCCCCTATGAAACCTTCACTTTCCTAACACAAGCTTCTTTTCCTCTGAAATACAAGAAAGAAATAGCTATGAACTGGTGCTGGCCACGGATTCATGATGACATCACTAACCGTAGGATTTGAAAGTGAGGCTCGGTTAGACTTGTTTGGCTAATTGTCAAATACTTTCAACATGGCAAGTCAGGCTACTCCTGTTTTACCTTTTCCCTTCCCAAGTTAACTCCACCAATGGGCTGATGCAGGAAAGCTTAACGTGGTATTTTCTGGTGCTTTTCCCACACTGGGCTTGATTCTTCTGATGTCAGTGTACAAAGGGGCCTGTACAGCCTCGATCTCGCCAGGATTTCCCAGTCCCCAGCAGATGGAGGTTGTTTCATCCTGTGCAGTCTGAACTGGACTGAAAGGCTATAAAAAGGGACATTTGTTGGTAGTTGGCTGATAATTTAGCCCTGGGGTGCAACCTGGTGTTAGCCGGTCCCTCCCCCCTCCCTGTTTAACAGTTTCCCTATTTTGGCATAGTGATTCAGGAGGAGAGCCTAGACTAAGCGGGCTTCTTTCTTCTGCTGTGTCATGCGGGACGCTGATGGGACCCACCCTCGGGTGGAGGTGCTCTGTTTATACTCTCCTTCTAGTGAGTGGTGGCTGGCAGGCAAAGTTTACATTAAAAAAAGAATAAAGGAAGAGAAGTGTGTGTGTGTGTGTGGGGGGGGGGTATTTATGGCTGACCTCCTCTTCAGTGGAGAGAAGGCTCTTACACATGTGCCGCTTTTCCCCGATGCGGGTTTGCAATTTGCTCTGCCGCAATGGAGAACAGGCTGTTCAGCTCTCCTTTGCCGCATTTTTATTCTGTGGGGTCTCCGATCCGTTTGTCTCTTTGTTTTAGGGGGGGGGGTGGTTCTGTGTGCCTCTCTTGCTCTTAGGCCGTTGGCAGTGATATTGGCGGTAGCTTGGTTTTGCCAGGCAGAGCCGTTGACGATATCAGAGCACTCAGCTACTCACTTTCTGCAGTTTTTAAAGATGTAAATAAATAAATGAAAGAAGAATGATGAGCCTTTTTCAGAGTGCAGTTTGTGGAGCTGCGGTGGGCCAGTTCAGCCCTTTTTGGCAGGCAATCACATTTTCAATTCAACGGGGATTTTTGGCACGGGGTGAGTCATTTTTCCCCTTAGTTCCCCTTAGGTTCTGGAACTCACTCGTGAGTGACCAGGGCCTTGCAGCTCTCGTTCAGTACTTCATTGGGCTGTATCTTAATTTGTAAAGGCTAATTGAAATGCTGAGGATTTCATATTTGTTTTGGGTGATGTGTTGTCTCACACAGGAATTGGGTGGGGGGCTGCTGGCTTTAGTGCAGCAATGAGTCCTCTTTTGTATCACCAGCATACATGCCTGGAGGGTACACAGTGCTTCCTGGAACGTGCCCACTTTGCCGGTCCTGCAAGGACTTTTGGTCCGGGGACAGGGCTGAGTTGATATCAGGAAACCAAAGTGTTTTGGAGCGAATGATGGCCATTTTAGGGTTCTGAATCGCCAATGCGTTTCCCTGTCTTGTCTTTACAACATTTGAAAGAGCAGCGAAGTGCAGAATTGCCTATTCCCCTGTCATGTCAGTGAGTGTGTCTCTGGATAGACAGTGACTGGTGTTTAACAAGCCAAAAAAAATTGGTCCTTTCCTGTTTTTTTTTCTAGGGGCTTTTTGGGTTTCCCGAAGCTCTTGGTAATGAGAGTTACATTTTTAACAGTTTCTTTTTTCCTTGAGAGGTTTTACTGGAAGGCTGTAAAAGGTCCCGTCTGCTGTTTTTATGTTTCTAATACTCTTTACAGATCAGTTTGGGTTTGGATACTCAGTTTGTGGCTTCTTGAACATTGGTGGCTCAAAGGTTAGACTCGGGCTTTTTTCTAGGGGGTGGGTCTTCTTTAGGAGAAGTTCTGACCTTGAGCAATTCTGTTTTCTGCCTCCATTCTGGTTTGAAGCTTTTCTTTCGTGCATCAGCTCCCGGTTGTTCAGAAGGCCTTTCTTTGCTTGCATTTTGTTGTGTCAGATTCATTCAGAGCTTCTGTCTATCAAGGCCAGTTTCGAGTTTGCTAACCTCTAGTGATTTTGATAGGTTTGGCTGGTTCTCCTACAAGCAGGGGCTGCCCAAGGGGGGTGCGGGGCCATGTGCAGAGATTCATTGAAGGGCCTCATTTGCATAAATATTTGCATAATGCGCTTTTAGTAAACATGCCTCTTAATGAGTGTCTGAATAAAGAAAAACTACCAGATTTCTAAATTACTATATTCCAGTGCCAACCGCCAGGCCCATTAGGAAATATTATAAAAACACTGACCATTTAGAACCCATAGCAAACCCACCGTATCATAACAGCACTACCAGGACTCACAAAGCACCAAACCCTACCTATCAAAAGGCAACACTGCAAATATTAAACCAATACATCTCAGAGAATACCAATACATCTCACTGGGGAAAAAGTGAACAAGTGGGACTGTCAAATAGAAACTACATGAACAGAATACCTCAGCTTGGTTACACATGCAGAGCATAGACAGTCATCACACAAAGAACAAGGGATCACAATTTAGAAATAGGAAGATAATTAAATTGGGAACCCCAAAAGTCAAAACATGAAATGTACAACACTGGAGAAATAAAACTATAAATTAATTTCCTCTTCCACTAAACAAAAACGCAAAGATGTTAGCGATACATATTTCCCAGAGATGACATATTCCAGTTAATAAATTCAAAATAAAAAGTATTTTTCTACCTTTTGTTTGGGCATTTTATTTTTCAGTTGCAATTGCACCAGTCACTTTCTTCTCGTTTCTTCCTGTCTTCTGTGAGCTATCCATTTGTCCTTTCTTCTCTCTTCTAGATGTTTTCCATTCTCTCTCTATATCTGCTTTAACATACTGATCTTTCCCTTTTGCTCTTTCCCCCATTTCTTTCTTTATTCCTTTGTCATCCACTCAAATTTCACCCTTCCATTCTCAATCCCCACTTACCCGGCCAATCGTAGATTTTTCTTCCCTCCCATACAAAATATCTTTTCCCCTCTCTATCCTCATTCCCCCATCCCCTTCTAGTCCTCCCCCAAAATCAGCTCCCTTCTAGTTCTAGACCCACCCAGCATCCGCTCCCTTCTAGTCTCATTCTCCCATGCCCCCACATCAGCCCATTTCCAGTCCTATGCCCCCATATGCTCCTTTCCAGTCCCATTCCAGCCCACTTCCAGTCGTATTCCAGCTCCCATCAGCCCATTTCCAGTCCTAGCCCCCCCCCATCAGCCCATTTCCAGTCTTAACACCCCACCCATCTGCCAAAGAGCCCCGCGGCCGTCTAAGGGACTTCAGAGGGAGCCGGGAAAGTCTGCGCGAGGCCCCGGCTCCCTCTGCACAGCCGCCAGCGTGAAGAGTGTTTTCCCTCACGCTGACAGCTGTTTCAGTGAATCACGCTAAATGCCAGGAAAGGTTAAAGGTCATTTCCCGGCACTCGCACGTTTCACAGAAACAGCCACCAGCATGAAGGAAAACACTCGTCACGCTGGTGGCTGTGCAGAGGGAGCCGGGGCCTTGTGCGGGCTTACCCAGCACCCTCTTATTTTATTTATTTATTTAGAGAACATTTGTATACCGCTGCTTCCAGCGATCAGCAGCGGTTGACTATACATATCAGGAGGGGTAATCAACAGTTAATACAGAATGATTGCATGCCAAGATTCACACTGGGTTCACACTGCACAAAAATCTGATACAATATTTACAGGTGCAATTACATATATACATATTGTTACAATATTTACAACTTGCAGTTATATATATACAATCTGTTACACTAATTACAACTAAACTGGGGGGAGATGCATTAACCTAGATGCATTACATGGTGTTCAAATCCCTTAAGGTCATATTGTAAAGACACTCTAGTGTCATGGATACGGTTGACCCTTTGTGTTCCGGTTATTATTTACTCTGTTAGATTATAGTGAGTTATAAACAGGTGGGTTTTGAGCTTTTACCTAAAGTCTGTTAGGCTGTTGATTGCACGCATGCCATGTGGCAGTTGATTCCATAGCATCTGTGTGAGAATGGAGTTCGCGCGGGGACCCCTGAAGCCTGGGGCCCTGTGCAAACAACATTCTCGCACAATGGACGGGCTGGCCCTGCCTACAAGGGTCCAGAGCCAGGGCCCACCTGCTGGTGTGGGGGCACAATGTTGAAGCTAAAAGAAAGATATATAAATAAATACATTAAATAAATGGAGCGGCAACAATGCTGCTCAGATGCAGGCTTGGGAGCATTGCTGGGCTTAGTGTTGGTTTGGTGAGCAGAAAATGCGGCACAGTGTTTTAGCAGGAGGTTTGCTGGTAGATAAACTGATGTGGGGCTCGACTGTTGGTCTGCCTTAGGGTTCAGCAGTATCTTTAGCAGTGTGTCCAGAAGAGTCTGTCTGTGGCACTAGCTGAACCCAAGGTTGGGTAGGAGGCTGTTTCTCATTCAGTACTTTGGTATGAGCCGCAGGGACAGATGGCTGCAAGGACAAGATACTGTACTGATTTGCATGGGGCACTCACCTGGTGGCATGAGAGCCAGGAAAACCATTTCTTTGGTTGACCTACTTGTTTTCTGAGTTATGCGTCATGCCTACGCTGACATTCTCAGAAGGGCACTCGGAGCTGCCTCTCTTAGAGGCTTCCATGGGGGATAATGGTTTCACTTGCAGTTTGAGTCCTTTGCAAACACTGATCTTCGTGAACTTCCTAGGGTGAGTAACTGCCCCCTCCGTCTCTTGAAGAAATGTTGCCTCTTGTTAAGGGAGGACTTGCCTATCCCGCTTAGGCTGTTGGAGATGTTTATAGTTTGTGGCTTCTTCTTTTGGCTTTGGATTTTAGGTCATGAGCAGTTGCTGAGAAATTTGTGGGGGGTTTTCAGCCAACTCTTCCCACAATGAAGGTATTGCCTATTGCTAGGAAACATCCTTCTACCTGAGTTTGGTAGGTGGAGTCCTATAGAAGGACTTCTCTGGGTCTGTTCCTGGGTCTCTTTGTGGCGGAACTTGTCAGTGACAGGTTCCCTTCTTAAATTCTCTGGCTAGTTTTGGATGATTTTACTTTTGGTTTATTGCATTTGGGAATACCTTGGTAATAATGATGAGGTTGTACTAGACAGAGGGTTCCTCTGTGTGGGGAGTGTATGGTTTGCAGAGAAGCCTGGCATATTTTTCCTATGTTTCATGCATAGAGTTTGTCTTTGAGTAGTGATGCCTCTTCTTGATAGCTCTTGCCTTCTCTCTTGGTGTCCCAGTTGCAAATTTCTTGAGTGTGGGGGGGGGGGGGGGCTGGGCAACCCAAGGAATAAATGTGTAGGGCATGAAATAAAGGAAGAAATCAATACATATATGGATGGAGGGCTGTAAGGGCACATATTCTCATAATGGAAAGACAGTTTTGATCAGGTGTGAGAGGCTCGCCAGGAGGTGCTGCCAGATCCACATATGTCAAGGGAGGCTTCAGAGTCTCTCTTCAATGTCCCAAGTACAAAGCTAGAGCTATAAGGTCATTTGATCTCTCACCTTCAGAAATGGTCAGTAGTATAGCTGGAGTTCCTCGGGGTGCTTCTGTCATTCAAGATAGAGGTGAATTTGATCCAGTTGGCAGCTGAAGCTCGTAGCACCTTCAGGACAGGTTCTCTTCTCAGGTGCAAGTACCATTCCCAGGGTGGCATGCATGATGGGATGGTAATATACCACCTTGGTAAATGGGCCATGGGAATGGTAATTTGCTAAGTCTAAGGACTATAGAGCTCTTATTAGCAGGTGACAGCTCTGTGGATCTGTTTTTCTCTGGAGGTTAGCAGGCAATCAGAATTTTTTATTCATAAGTCTTAGCTTCTTGATGAGGTCAAAAGAGTCAAGCCAGTGGTTCTCAGTCTCCATCTGCTGATAGGCCTGCATAACTCACACGCCTGGACTGGACTGGAGGGACTCAAGGAAAGATAATTAGCAAGTGAGGTTTAATTTCACCATAGTGCATACAATAACTCAATAGTGCATATATAGTTTGCCCAGAATGGGAAGAGAAAAAGAAGAACCCGGTCTGACACCATGAAATGGATTAACCTCCTCGCTGAATGCTCTCAGTGTCAATAAGAGGCAAAGAACAACAAACCTACACCTGGGACAAACTCTACCAACAAACCTGCTTCCCTGAGCAGAAGCTATTGAAACCCTTGTTGGGCGACAGAGGGGCCTCCATGCCCCTTAACATTAGTTCTTCTGGGAAGCAACCAAGGACTCCCCTAAGAAGCCAGGCTCACTAGAAAAGAACTGGAGGGACTCAAGGAAAGATAATTAGCAAGTGAGGTCTAATTTCACCATAGTGCACACAATCACTCAATAGTACATATACTGTAGTTTGCCCAAAGTGCACTATTACGCTATAGTATGTGCTATTCATGGAAATTCTAAATAAATTACATTTAAAAAAAGGAAACAAAAAAATCCCTCAAATGACACAGGAAACTAAGCAAAATGAATGTTCTTGGCCTGTACACCGCTACTGGACCTCAGTTTCTCAGATTCAGTTGCAACGTTTTCACTATATACTCACTGCCTTACTTGTACAGTTATCTGTTGTTTGATCTTTTCTGCCACATTCCTTGATTTCTGGGTGGTCATTTTGTCATGTCTTTGCAGTGAATATTAACAATTGTGAGTGGTTACGTATAAATAGGACCGGATCAAGGGAGTCTGGACTTCTCAAAGAAACATTTGTAACCATTCATGCTCACTAGCACTCCCAGATTAATCTATTTTTAAGACAAACCTGCTGATATTCTTGATGCAAACCTGTTATGCTTTTCATGGTGGATGGCAGACAGAAAGATTCTGACTTATGGTAGCAA
The DNA here is from genome assembly GCA_033557465.1 of Ichthyophis bannanicus. Classification (NCBI taxonomy): domain Eukaryota; kingdom Metazoa; phylum Chordata; class Amphibia; order Gymnophiona; family Ichthyophiidae; genus Ichthyophis; species Ichthyophis bannanicus. Next base: position 68,837,886 of record CM066049.1, read on the forward strand.
TATCTTAGCTATTAGAACACGATGTTTCAATGAGCCTATTCAAAACTGAAATCTGATTAGAGTCAAGGTTGGTTTGAATTTTTGTGAGGCATCAATATGACGTATTTGCCATGAGTGTCATTTTGCTAGTCACTAACACCCTTCTTCCTCACTAGTTGGTGGAATTTGACGCATCCAAATCTTGTTGAAATGCATTGGCAAGAAAGTATAAACAAGACTGCTGCAATCCACTGTTTATACACTTACAAATACTTATCTACTGTTGATAAACTGAGGGATTTTACACTTTCTAAGTAAACTAAGCAAAAGGAAAAAAATGAAAGAAAAAGTGATAAATATACTTGGTTGTAGTATTATTTTCATGTAGTTTTCCTTAAAGTTGTTATTCTGTCCTGTTAAATGTTCTATGGGCCTATTATCGAAAGATGATTTTCAGCTTGACTGAGCACATGTAGTAAATGTTGTAGTCTTAGAAAAAGTGGGGATAATAACCACAGATTGTATTGGTATAATTACCAAGCCTAGAAGAGTCGCTCCTGAAAGGATATCTTCAAGTTTTATAAAGTCATTAATCTTGGAACAAGCTGTCAATGATAGAATTAGTAACCAAACAATTGTAACTTGATGCTAGATTTCTTTTCCATTTATGGAGAAATGCTTTTTTAAAATTCAGATTAACAGAAGATCCATAACAGTACGTGACGCTTCTGGAGACATTTTTTGGTAGCAATGCTTTTCTTTTAGAAAACATAACAAGGGCAAAACCTCTGGCAATTTAAAAAGTTCAAATAACACAGACTATGATAGACTTAATGCTTACTTACCAAAGCTATTTCTACAGAATTGCCTAGGAAGCCTGGAGGCATAACAGGGTATGATTGAAGGGGATATAAACCCTTTAAAAGAATTCAATTTGTACTCCTCTCTGAGAGCCTGTGGAGTGGGTTGAGTTGACTCTTCGGAAACCTGACACTTTTGAACTTCTTGAAAATGCCATTGGATTGAAATGTTACATTGTGATGCCAGACTCAATAAGGTGCCACTCTTTTAACTCTGCTAAGCACAAACTACTGGGGGCAAATGCCATCGCTTCAGGTCAGATATTTGTGATGAAGGCCTTATTAGTCTATGTTCATCCAACTCCTTCCATACACATGCTCCATTAATGCAAGTCAGACTGCACTTTATTCCACCATGCAAAGCAAAGGTCCCAGGTCAAGCTGAATGTAGAACATTTGTAATAGACAAAAGCACCATATTTGCAATTTCCATGTGTAAAATCAGGCATTTACATGTAGAAATGGTGATTTTAGAAAGGTCTGAATAAGAACATAAAATATGCCATACTGAGTCAGACCAAGGTCCAACAAGCCCAGTATCCTGTTTCCAGCAGTGGCCAATCTAGGTCACAAGTACCTAGCTGTTTCCCCAGAAGACACAGGTTGCACAATGCTTGTATTGGGACAAGCAGTAGATTTCCTGGGTCCCCTTTAATAATGGTTTATGGACCTTTCCTCTAGGAATTGTCCAAACATTTTTTAAACCCAGCTACACTAACAGCTTTTACTACATCCTCCAGTAACAAATTCCAGAGTTTGATTACTCATTGAGTGAAAAAATATTTTCTCTTATTAGTCTTATATGAGTTACACTGTAGCTTCATTGCATGTCCCTTAGTCTTTCTACGTTAATTTCTACGTTAATTTACGCCATATCTCCCCTTAGCCGTCTTTTTTCCAGGTTGAAGAGCCCTAACCTTTTTAGCGCCTCCTCATAAGGGATATCCTTCCATCCCCTTTACCATGTTTGTGGCTGTTCTCTGCACCTTTTCTAATAACGCTATAGTCTTTTTAAGAATTAACATATAAATGCCATTACTACATAGGCGTTTCAAGGGAGCGTGTCAAAGATATGGTTAAGGAATGGCTTGGTTGGATCAAAAATCTATTCATGTTATTTCCCATTTCAAATAGGGAATACACATGTATGACTGAAATTGTCCATATCAGGTTTTACAGTTTCTCCTTGGCACATTTTAGATAGTACATGGAGATCAGAATTGAGGCATCACAGTTGTAATACACAATTCTGGCAGTATTTAAGAAAAAGGCTTGCTGGAGTAAGCGTGTATATGTAAAGTCCTGGAGCCATTTTCCAGATATACCCTTGGGGAAGCTCAAGGGAGCTGTGTAGTTGCTGGTGCTCATATGTGGAAGATGGCGGTTCACAACTTCCACTTAAGACATGTATGTCAGCCATTTTTCAAATCTACATGCATAAATGTGATTAACTACAGATGCCGCTATCTGGGGGATTGAAGAGGACAATCACCTTAATCTCTTCTGAAAGGGCTGGCCAAAACAATTACTTAAAAAAAAATCCTATACATCCCAGGGAGCGCACACATTTCATAAAATACGAGGGGACACTCACACATTTTCACCTTCTTCAGAGCAGTTGCATATTTCTGCCCTATTGAGTGCTGATTCTGGAAGCCTCTTTTATAAGGGAGGAGTGGTCTCGTGGTTAAGACAAGGTACTTCAGGCCAGAGGGCCAGGGGTTCAAGTCCCACCTGGGGACAGCAATCTCAGGCGGGAGGGACTGGGATTTCTAGTCCTATAGGCACTCCATGTGGTCTTGGGCAAGCCACTTAACCCTCCATTGCCCATGTTCCCCTGTAAGTATTAACATATGTGTGTCATATCCCCTCGTGTTAAATGTATCCCCCAATTGACCGCTTTGACCCAGTGAAAAGCAGAATATAAATAAATTATAAAATAAGCTTATAAAGGTGCCTTTTTGGACTTCTCACATAGTCATTCTCTTATGACATTTTAGATAGAATGAATTCAGATATCGAGGCCATGATATTTACAATTCTGCCGATATTTTAGAAAGTACTCTCCTAAATATGAAGGCTTTTCTAAAATATGAATAGAAACATAGGCCATGTGGTCTTTTTCTGTCATTTTTCTATCTAGTCTGTCCTTCCATATCAACAACTACAACAGTCCCCTTTTTACCTTTAGAGATCCTCTGTGTTTGTCCCATGCTTTTTTGAATTCGGATACTGTCCTTAGCTCTACCACCTCCACTAGGAGACTATTCCACGGATCCACCACTCTTTCCATAAAGAAATATTTCTGCATATCACTCCTGAATCTATCTCCCTTCACCCTCATCCCATGTCCCCTCATAGCAGAACTTGCTTTCAATCGAAAGAGGCTCTCCCCCTGTGTGTTTATGCCATGGAGGTATTTAAACATCTCAATCATATCACCTCTATTCCGCCTTTCCTCTAAGGTGTACATATTAAGATCCTTCAGTCTGTCCTCGTATGCTTTATAATGAAGACCACTAACCATTTTAGTAGCTACCCTCTGCACTGACTCCATCCTGTTTATATCCTTTTGAAGGTGCGGTCTCCAGAATTGCACACAATACTCCAAATGAGGTTGCACCAAAGACTTATACAGAGGCACTATCACCTCCCATTTCCTGCTAGCCATTCCTCTCCCTATGCACCCAAGCATCCTTCTAGCTTTTGCTGTCGCCTTTTCTACCTGTTTAGCTACTTTAAGATCATCAGACACAACCACACCGAGGTCCCGCTCTTCTTTAGTGATCAAAAGTGAATAAAGAGGTATAGGAACACACAGGGACATACTGATCATGAAATGCGCCCTGTGCGACTTGCACATCAGGTGCAGCCCCCCCCCTCTATCTAGCCACCTTATGGGGGCAGGAAAGAAGAGGTGCGCACCTGTTGTGCAATTCACCGGCACGCTAACCAGGTCTGGTCCCTCTCGGAAGGACCAGACCTGCTTAACGTGCTGTGAGAAGGGGTGCATTTTGGCTGTCTGCCATTGCCTGCCGCTGCTGAGTGAAGAAAAAGTGGCAGCGGCAGGCAGCACGCAACGGCAGACAGCTGAAATGCGCCCCTTAAGCCTTTGCGCCCTGTGCGGCCGCACCGCTTGCACAGGACTAGGTTCGGTCCTGGGAACACACATGGGATTGATGTCCAAGTGCAATGGGAGGAGCCATTATACAAAGTTACAGGTGGGAAAAATTGACAGAGGAAACCTGCCAACTTGCACTTCTAAGTGCCAACATTTCATAAAACGAGCATGCAAATGTCAAATCTTACACAGGTATCCAAGACATTTTGCCCAAGTAGACATGATGCTGCTACTAATTAGCTACAGAGGTCTCTATAATCTCATTTCAATTTGCATGGGAAATAAAACATTGAGGGATTAAGGGAATATCCAAGGGATCGCCCAAAGGAGCACTTTTTAAATACCTAATTGTGTCGGAGGGCAGGTGTAAAGCCAAATGCAGACTATTTGGGGCTTACACATGCATTTCCCATATGAAATGAGGAATACTTGTATAGATTTTGTTCTTCTTAGGCCATGCCCCTGACACCCCCATGCAGTTTTGACATGGTATAGACAGCCATGTATAAATTGAGTTCTTTTTAAAATGGCTATTTATACGTGGGTGCCATTTACATATCTATGCAATGGCACATACATGTGTAAAACATGGATGAGGCTTCTAAAATAACCACCTTAATTTACTCCTGTGGGTCATGTTATAAAGCTTTTTCCACATGCAAAGCCTGTTTTATTCATAGCAAAGGGTTTTTAAAAAATTGCAGGGCTGCATATTCATGTAAAAAACAGGTTCATAGAGTACTACTTTTACATGATCTGTACATATAAGTGTTGCAATTTTTTCATAAGCAGCTTAAAACAGTTAGATGCAGCAGGACAGCTTGGTGCACATGCATAAAATTAGATAAAGGTGAGAGGCAGAGGAAGACAAGAAGGTATGATTTGACTGACATAATGCCATACAAGTACTGTTGCTGATGCCTCTTCTCCTTTTTATATATATTTACATATATTGAGTAACCATGTGAAGGGACATTTTACAAAGGATGTCTTAGTGCAACCTGGAACATCCAAGGCAAAATGTCCAGAAAAAATGTAAGCATGCCCATGTTTGGGTGTGATTTCTCAAATGCGGACATACCCAATACGGACCTCTGCAGGGCAGTCTACATAGATGTTCCCAGCATAGTATTTAATACCGGGGACGTCTAAGAGAGATGCACCTGTGGTTCACACTCAAGAAACGTTTCCCAGTAATACAACTTTAATCAATCAGGTACACTTGGATTGTGAGTCCTTCGGGGACAAGGGAATAAAAAGTAACTGTTAGTATATTCATGTAAACCGCTCTGATGCCTAAACCATAACCATACAGAGGATGGTAAAATACCAACTTCTCTACACATCCAGAGATTTCAATGGCAAAATGAGCACTTTACTACTGCCTATTAGTGCCTGGAGCAGGTCTAAATTTGGATGCGGATGCAGAGGTCCCTGGGGATTCTTAGATTGATCAGGGGCATCTAAACCCAGAGCCCCACCTCAGACTCACCTCCGCCATGCCCTCTGCCTGTTTGGACATCCTTGCCATGGAGATGTTCAAACATCTATTTACAAAATGGCTCTGGGGCTGTCTCTGCAGTTTGATCATCAGCTGCATGTTTTCAGATATCCAAATCGCATCTAAGCGATTTAAAATGACCCCCATAATATGTAAAGTTAAGAAGATTTCTTGAATATAAACCTTTCATTTGCTATTTAACTGTGCCTTCATAAAATAGTTTAAAATAGGTGCCTTTTTGGACTCTCACTTAGGAGCCTGTTATAAAATCAAGCCTGATACTGTAACAGTCGAATTCAGAATTGAGGCATTTTGGATTATGTCTGGCAGATTACAATTGGAATCATCTGCATAAAATAAGTTTGATGTTCCCCTGAAGCAGAACTTAGACATGTGTGCCTAGTTTGAAACATAATGTCATATCGGGGTGAATGGTGATTTTGGTTGGGGTTTTTTGATGCAGCAGTTATATAATGTAATAACAAGTTTAACAATAAGATATTAGAGTAAAATGGACCAACTGGATGTCAGCTTATATTGATCTGGAACATTGTTGATAATGGTCCAACAAAAAAAATATTTTGTAACGTGGGCATTTTGTAATGTTGCACTTTGTGATAGATCAGCCCCCTTTTGGTATATTTGTTATGAAATATGCACATAAGTGCCAAGCCTGCCCCTGTATTCCTTATGCTCTATCCCTGGTAATGCTTACATGAATATTGCAACCTACATTTCACATGTGTGTGCTCCCAGGCAGTTTTATAAGAGCTTACGTTATGTAAAAACACTGATCTTCATGCTTAAAACCCTTAGAAAATTATCCGTGTGCATATGATGCCATTATGAAATTATCATTAACTTTTTATTGTACTCCATTTTTACATTTTCATTCAGTCTGAACTAATGTTGTGCTTTTGTTTTTACAACATTTATGTACTTCGGTGTGAAATTATCTAACATTTGTTGGTGAATCAATAGCATGGCATTCAAAGCTATGTGTAGAGTGTCCTCAAGGGCAGTTTCTCAAAATGGATTAGTTTTTGCATACCACGACAGTCGTGAACCTCACTTCAAAGCCAGAGTATGTAGAGTATGATTTCAGTATCTCAAATTTACTGCTAATGCTTGGCGTAGTACTTGCATCATGCCAAAGAGAGCTTCCTTCTGGAGTTTGTAAGATGTAACATGTATTGGAGGTTTATGGAGATGTGCTTAGACATTCTTCTTTATCAAGCCTGTGGCTCCCAATACAATGGGAAATATTTCTGTATCTTTCTGCCACATTTTCTTGGTTTCTGACTGCATTTCTTGGTACTTCAGGATCTTCTGCCTCTCCACACGATTCACAGAATAATGACTTGGAACCAACATCTCTATTATCCATGCTGTTCTGGTATTTTTCTCCTTTACCACTATATCGGGTTTCCTTGCATCCAGTTTCTTATCCATTGGAATGGGAATGTCCCAGGTGATCATAACCTCTTCATTCTCTGTAATTCTTTTAGGGTCATGACCCCAGTGCTTTTCAGGCACAGTGATATTGTAGTGCTTATAGCATTTCCATTGTATGAGACGTGCTACTTTGTTGTGTCTTTCTGTATAGAAATTTTCTGCCATCAGAACTTCACAGTGAGTCACTCTTTCTAGGTCTTTCTTACAGAATTGACATGTCTGTTTTGCCATTTTTTTCAATACTCACTGTAGACCATCTCATCCATAATCTGCTGTCCTGGGCTGCAACTATCAATCTCTTATCCTTTGGTTTCAGTTCACCTCTCCTTAACCATTGATGTCAGTTCTTGATTGACAAAGGGTTCCTGGTATAACTTTGTATTTCCCATTGTATTTGTGCATTTACCACTTTTTCTCATTTGCTGATCTAATTCTTTGAAGAGTTTTTTTCCTTTGTTTTGCAAATTCTTACTCATTCTTTCTAGTCGTCGGAATGCCTGTCCAAGTTTGACAATGGAGACAGATTCTGTATGTTTACTTATTTCAGCACTTTTTGTGTATTTGGATCCGATGATGCTATTAGATAGGCCTGGAAGCCTATGACAGTAGTTCTATATGTGTAATCAATCTCTATGAGTCCTAGCCTTCCTTCAGCTCTAGGGATGTACAGTCTTAGCATACACTGATTCTTGTAAATTACCTCATGGGTATGGAAAAGTTTCCTTGTTCACACATCCAGTTTTTTCCAGATCTTTAAGACATCAGTCTACAATCCCAAAGCTGTATGAGAGTACAGGAATTGCCAGATGATTGATGTCTACCCTTCAAATGCTTTGCAAACCACCTTGTGTTGAACTTTGGTTTAAGGGGAGAGACCATAATATGATATTTGAGTCTGCAGAGAGACCTCCATTATTTATTTTTCTTTACTTAACCTAATTCCTTTTCTTTCTTCATCACTCTGATCCGAGGCAGCATGGATTCACCAGAGGCAAGTCTTGTCAGACAAATCTGATTGATTTCTTTGACTGGGTGACCAGGGAGTTGGACCAAGGGAGAGCCCTGGATGTGGTGTATTTGATTTCAGTAAAGTGTTTGACACCATTCCACATAGGCGACTTAAAAACAAACTGAGCACCCTAGGTTGGACCCTAAAGTTACTTCTTGGGTTAGAAATTGGTTGAATAAGAGACCACAAAGGATATAGGTAAATGGAGCTCACTCTGAGGACAAGATTACCAATTATGTGCCACAGGGATCTGTCCTTGGTCTGATTTTTCTTAACATCTTTGTTAGTGATATTGCAGAAGGGCTGTCGGGTAAGGTTTGCCTCTTTGCGGCTAATACCAAAATCTGCAATAGAGCAGACATCTAGGAAGGTGTAGATAACATGAGGAGGGATCTAGCTAAGCTTGAAGAATGGTCTAAAACCTGGAAGCTGAATTAATGTTAAAAAAATGCGAAGCCATGCATTTGAGCTGCAGCAATCCAAGGGAGCGATACAGTATAGGGCAGTGATGGCTAACCTTTTTGAGCCCGAGTGCCCAAACTGCCGCACAAAACCAAAGAATTTCCTCAAAGTGCCAGCACGTCAATTTGCATAAATATTTGCATAATGCTAACATACACTAACTTTTAGTAAACATGTCTCTTAATGAGTGTATGGATAAAGACAGACTAAATGATTTCTACATTACTATAATCCAGTGCCAACCGCCAGGCACATTAGGAACTACTACAAACACTGCCCATTTAGAACCAATAGCAAACCCGCCGTATCCTAACAGCACTACCAGGACTCACAAAGCACCACACCATACCTATCAAAAGGCAACACTGCAAATATTAAACCAATACATTTCAGACAATAACAATACATGACCTACTGGGGAAAGAGAACAAGTGGCAATGTCAAAAAGGAATTACATAAACAGAATACCTCAGCTCAGTTACACAGTTGCAATTGCTCCAGCCACTTTCTTCTGGTTTCTTCATGTTTTCTGCTAACTCTCCATCATCTGCTGTCCATTTGTCCTTTCTTCTCTCTTCTAGTTTTTTTTTCCATTCTCTCTCTCTACATCCGTTTTAACATACTAATCTTTCTCCTTTTGCTCTTTCCTCATTCCTATTTCATCCACTCAAATTTTACCCCTCCATCCTCAATCCCTACTTACTCTCCCAATACCCGGCCAATTGTAGATTTTTTATCCCTCCCACACAAAATATTTTTCCCCTCTCCATGTTACTCTCCCAGCCCCATCCCATTCTAATCCTCCCCCAACATCAGCTCCCTTCTAGTTCCAGCCTCACCCAGCATCCATTCCCTTCTAGTCCCTGCATCAGCCCATTTCCAGTCCTAGCAACCCCCCAACCCAATACCAGTCCTAGCCCCCCCCCATCAACTCACTTCCAGCCCTAAACCCCCATCACCCCATTTCCAGACAGCCCCCATCAGCCCACAGCCCATTAGCAGTCCTACCCCCCCAGCCCATTAGCAGTCCTACCCCCCCCGCCCGCCCGCCCGCCCGCCCATTAGCAGTCCTAACACCCCCCTCTCCTGCCCATTAGCAGTCCTAACCCCCCCTGCCCATTAGCAGTCCTAACACCCCCCCCTCCTGCCCATTAGCAGCCCTAACCCCCCCTCCCGCCCCTTAGCAGTCCCAACCCCCCCCCCTCCGGCCCATTAGCAGTCCTAACCCCCCCCTCCTGCCCATTAGCAGTCCTAACACCCCCCCCCCCCTCCTGCCCATTATCAGTCCTAACCCCCCCTCCTGCCCATTAGCAGTCCTAACCCCCCCCCTGCCCATTAGCAGTCCTAACACCCCCCCTCCTGCCCATTAGCAGTCCTAACCCCCCCCTCCTGCCCATTAGCAGTCCTAACCCCCTCCTCCTGCCCATTAGCAGTCCTAACCCCCCCCCTCCTGCCCATTAGCAGTCCTAACCCCCTCCTGCCCATTAGCAGACTTCTAACCCCCCCTCCTGCCCATTAGCAGTCCTAACCCCCCCCCCTCCTGCCCATTAGCAGTCCTAACCCCCCCTGCCCATTAGCAGTCCTAACACCCCCCCCCCTCCTGCCCATTAGCAGTCCTAACCCCCCCCCCTCCTCCTGCCCATTAGCAGTCCTAACCCCCCCTCCTCCTGCCCATTAGCAGTCCTAACCCCCCCTCCTGCCCATTAGCAGTCCTACCCCCCCCCCCTCCTGCCCATTAGCAGTCCAACCCCCCCCCCCCCCGGCAAATATTTTTTTTAAAAAAAGCAGGCTCTGGCTGCTGCCGCGGGAGATTGCAATGTCCCGCGGGGCCCCCTCCGCCCGCTAAGCCCCTCTGCAAGGGCTTTCAGATTCGCGAGGGAGAGCGTCTCCCTCGCGTCTCTGTTAAGCCCGCAGGGGCTAATGGGAAATTTCCCATCAGTCCCTCGCGTCTAAAGGGGCTGATGGGAAATTTCCCATTAGCCCCTGCGGGCTTAACAGAGACGCGAGGGAGACGCTCTCCCTCGCGAATCTGAAAGCTCTTGCAGAGGGGCTTAGCGGGCGGAGGGGGCCCCGCGGGACGCTGCATTCTGCCCTTGCCGCGTCCGCAGTCAGAGACAGCTTTTTCTTTTTTTTGCGGACCTATGGCCCGCGTGCCAGCTGCAAGGCCTTCGCGTGCCACAGCTGGCACGCGTGCCATAGGTTCGCCATCGCTGGTATAGGGGGTGAAGTACTTCAGTTCACAAAAGAAGAGCGGGACCTGGGCGTGATTTTGTCTGATGATCTTAAAGTAGATAAATAGGTAGAAAAGGTGACAGCAAAAGCTAGAAGGATGCTTGGGTGTATTGGGAGAGGAATGGCCAGCAGAAGAAAGGAGGTGATAGTGCCTCTGTATAAATCTTTGGTGCAACCTCATTTGGAGTATTGTGTGCAATTCTGGAGACCGCACCTTCAAAAGGATATAAACAGGTTGGAATTTGCAGTGGGTGGCTACTAAATGGTTAGTGGTCTTTGTTATAAAGCATATAAGGACAGTCTTAAGGATCTTAATATCTATACTTTAGAGGAAAGGTGGGATAGAGGTGATATTGTGATGTTTCAATACCTCCATGACATAAATGCACTGGAGGGGAGAGCCTCTTTTAATTGAAAGCAAGCTCTGCTATGAGAGGACATAGGATGAGGATGAAAGGGTATAGACTCGGGAGTAATATGTGGAAATATTTCTTTATGGAAAGAGTGGTAGATTCGTGGAATAGTTTCCCAGCAGAGGTGGTAGAGATGAGGAGAGTATCTGAATTCAGAAAAGCATGAAACAAATACAGAGGATTTCTAAAGGTAAAAGTGGGACTGTTATAATGGTTGGTATGGAAGGGCAGACTAGATAGGCAAGGTGGTCTTTTTCTGCCGTCATGTTTCTATGTTTCTATATTCATCAATGTCAACAAAAACAATCATATTTTATATTTTAAAAGGCGTTCCACCGATACCCTTCAAATTGTATCTCTGGAAAAGTTCAAGATTTAATTTGATTAATTGCCTATGCAATAATATTTATGTGGTTTACAATAGACAGACATACAATTGAGATGTAAAAAAAGTCAATAATTAAAAATAAAATAAAATAAACAATTAAAAAAAAACAGCAAGGGAAAAATAAAGAGTAGGCTGAGATTGTTCTCTGACTAATGCAGGTCCTCCTATTCTGGACAGCTGCAGCAGCTAGATGGCCCAAGGGACTCAATCAGGGCATGTCACAGAGAAGTAGTATGTTTTCAGCACTGCTTTGAATTTGGTATAAGACTCCAGATGGATGGCTAGAGGTAGATGATTCCAAAATGCTTGGGGCTGTTACTCCAAAAATTGATGTCTTGTCTCTTTAAATCTCACCTTCTGATAAGAAGGCATCACTAAAGATTCTGTTGAGTAGAACGTAATACTCATCCTAGAATATAAGGAACAGGAAGACTAGATAAGTGTTGATCTCAGTAATAGATCTGATGAATCAAAATGAGGACCTTTAAAGGAAATCTATATGTGTAACTCAGGGCTGCCTTTTCTGCCCTGCAGTTTATTGAAACCTATGGGAGACAAGTCCCAAAACTTCTTCAGGAGGCTGGAGATTTTTGGTGCTTAGATATGTGATCCTGCCCCTGGAAAATTTACATGGTTCAAAGGACTTGTATCAGATGTAGTGAGATTGGTTAAATCTAAATGAAATAGTGGGTACTCAGCCATGTGGTGTAATATACAGTTTTCAGAATAAATGCAGACAAAAAAATACTTGAATCAAATGTTATTTTTTACTCTCATGAACAAGAAACAGTTCACAAAGAAAAAATCAAAACAGATATTTACCAAAGCAAACCAAAAACAGAAATGGAAATATTAAATAAAACTATCTTCCAAAATAAATCAGTAATTAAGGTAAATGGGAAGAATATGTAAATTAAAAGTTTGCATTGCTGGATGACCGAGAACCAAGGCAGTGGGGGGGGGTTTTGTTTTGTTTTTTTTCAACACAGTTGAAGCAGTGGAGTGGAGGAGTAGCCTAGTGGTTAGAGCAACTGCCTAGTCCCCAGAAGATCAAAGGTTCAGTTCCCACTGGCACTCCTTGTGACCTTGGAAGAAAATGCCTGGCAATGGAGGGTACATTGCCACAAAAACCCAGAGGCAGCTGCGTTATATTGCCAAGAAAACCCAGAGGCAGCTGGGTTGCACTAGGAGTCAGCACTGACTCAACAGCACATAAAAAAAAAGGTAATGTGGTAATGATTTTTGAGAATGTTGTATAAGTACTATAAATTCTGTTTGGATCCAGATACAAGGCAAGTGCCATCTAAATCCATGATTCCTTTTCCTGCTTGGAAAAACTAATGGAGGGGGAGGGGGAGGGGGATATTCAATGGTGGTGGCCAGAGCTGTTAAAGCAACTGACCATCACCACTTTAAATTAAAACCAGATATTCAATGCTGGAGTCATATCCAGTCACTGGCATTGAATATCTTGGTTAGACGGGTGGAGGTCAATTCTGTTCGGGGCACGTCCAGGCTGTCCAGACATCCAAAATCTGGATGGCCCAGATATGCACCCAATTCTGCTCCCATAGGAGCTAGATGGCCCCATGGGAGCAGAATCAGGGCACAGGGCCTGGATGTCTCGGACATGCCCCAATTCCATCCTGCTATATGCCCCACAGATACCCCGACTAGCTCAGCCTGAGCTCCTGCATGGAGTCGTGGTGCAGTGGCTTCCTGTTGCCATGGCACTGTGACTCCATGCAAGAGCCCCGATCGCCCACACAAAACCAAAGTGCCCTTTTCTCCACTACCCAACCCCCAATGAGGTCTGATGAGGCTGGGATTGGGCTACGGGGAACCCTCTGTCCATCTCACTGCTGTCTGAGGTCCCGGGCTGGCTGGTCTCCAACTTCAAGGAAGACTTATTCCTCCTCCGAGGTGGAATAACTCCCCCATCTAACTGGCCATGCCTGGATGTACAGGGCCATCGCCAGAATAGGCTCTGTACATCTGGGTTGGGGGATCATGCCTCCTGCCCATCCTCACTCTTCCCTCGGCCCACTCCCTCCTGCCTTCATACAGAGCTCCCCACATATCTCTGCTGTACGTGCAAGGAGCTCTTTGGCAAGAATACGACCCGGGCGTTTAGCGGGAACTAAGCATCTGACCGGGACATATATCCCCACTAAACGCAAGTTAGAATAGACCCCATAATGATTTGGCTAACTTGTCAATGGTGATATTCAGCTACTGGCCAGTTGGCTAAATCAGCTAAAGTTAGGCCAGCCTTCTAAGTGTCTAACTTTAGCCAGTTTAGGGTAACCAGTTAATGACTGAATTTCGCCGCTAACCAGTTATCCTTGGGTGCCTCCCTGTTCAACCACTGAAATGTTTAGGCATGTTCAGCAGCACTAACCCACATTAGTACTACTGAATATCCTGGAGAGAGACATTTAGGAAGATTTTTAAGTCTACAAACTGCCTAAATACCTTTTGAATACTCCCCCAGCCCCCCCCCCCCCCCCAGCTTTCTTTAGTTTATTTGTGAGATCTCGCCATTTGGATGGTAATTCAATTTTGTCTCTGGCAGTTGCAAGGCTCAGATTTTTTCCAAGGGAACCTTGAAGATGCAGGATTGTCAAGAAATGCAGAATCATTTCCTTCTGAACTCTGACCAAGAGCTGGGACAGAATAAATCCTTGATATTTTTTTTTAATTTTAGCCCAGGGGCTTGGAACTCTGGAGAGAGTTGAAGCTCAACTCCCAGGCTTTTCTCTCCCAAAACCTGGAACAGCCTTTTGATTCTTCTTAGCCAAGGCTGGCTAGCAACCCATTGCCTCAATTTAAAAAAAATAACAATTCAGGAGCTTTCAACCAATTACAGAGGCCTGCAATCTGATGTAAGAGCCAACCCTCCTGTTGACCAAAAAGCTAGTCATCACTTTCTCATTCATTGTAATCCATTTCGGGGTATGCAGTTAGCAGTCTGTATACTCAGGTTTGTAATGCCCAAAGCTGGTAACAAGCACTCTTGCCACGATTTATGTTCTTAATGGCAGAAACCTCTGAAAGGGGGTGTGTCTTTAGCAATCAATTTTAAATATACACAAGGGCTGAAGCTTCTGTTTTAGTGAGGCCCTTGCAGATGTTTCTGAGGTCAAAAGTATAATTTTCATCTTTCTACTTAAGAACCTCTGTAAGGGCCATAGGATGGGGGGAGGGTCAGAAAATACCTGGAGATCATCCAAACTATCCATGCTTGTTTTACGAATCTTATGACTCACTTTCCAATCATAATAGCAGCTGCTTGCTAAAAGAGGTCAGCATTTCATTTATAGTTGCTTTATTTGATACACTGCCTATTATGTACCATATCTAAACAGTTAACAATTCTATACGATCAGGTACATATTTTTCCCTTGTCCCCGAAGGGCTCACAATCTACATATTTGTACCTGAAGCAATGGAGGGTTAAGTTGCATGCCCGAGGCCACAAGGAGCACCTGTTGGAACCAGAAACTCCAGACCACCTGGCCTAAGGTAGCTGTCCTTCTGCAGGATTTGAACCCCCAGCCCTCAGGTAACTTGTCCCAACCACTAGGCCACGTCTTCCTTTTCGCTCAACTGAAGAACATAGATTTTACGGTCACTTGTTCTACATCTTGAAATGTATAATACTGGATCCTCCCTCCAGGGGCGGCCCAAGGGGGGTGCGGGGCCATGTGCGGAGACTCGGTGCGGGGCCTCATTTGCATAAGTGGCCTTATTTGCATAAATATTTGCATAATGTTACCATACACTAACTTTTAGTAAACATGTCTCTTAATGAGTGTATGGATAAAGAAAGACTAAAAGATTTCTACATTACTATAATCCAGTGCCAACCGCCAGGCACATTAGGAACTACTACAAACGCTGCCCATTTAGAACCCATAGCAAACCCGCTGTATCCTGACAGCATTACCAGGACTCACAAAGCACCAGACCCTACCTATCAAAAGGAAACACTGCAAATATTAAACCAGTACATTTCAGAGAATACTGGGGAAAGAGAACAAGTGGCAATGTCAAATAGGAATTACATAAACGGAATACCTCAGCTCAGTTACACATGCAGAACATAGACCATCACCAAACAAGGAATCGCAATTTAGAAACAGGAAGGCAATAATTAAACTGGGAACCCCAAAAGCCAAACTTGGAATGTACAACAACACTGTAGAAATAAAACTATAAATCAATTTCCTCTTGTACCAAACAAAGCGCAGACGTTAATGATGCACATTTCCCAGAGCTTTCATATTCCAGTTAACTAATTCAAAATAAAGAGATATATTTCTACCTTTTGTGCATTTTTTTTCAGTTGCAATTGCTCCAGCCACTTTCTTCTGGTTTCTTCATGTTTTCTGCTAACTCTCCATCGTCTGCTGTCCATTTGTCCTTTCTTCTCTCTTCTAGTTTTCTTTCCATCCTCTCTCTCTACATCTGCTTTAACATACTAATCTTTATCCTTTTGCTCTTTCCTCATTCTTATTTCATCCACACAAATTTTACCCCTCCATCCTCAATCCCCACTTACTCTCCCAATACCCGGCCAATTGTAGATTTTTCATCCCTCCCACACAAAATATTTTTCCCCTCTCCATTTTACTCTCCCAGCCCCATCCCATTCTAATCCTCCCCCAACATCAGCTCCCTTCTAGTTCCAGTCTCACCCAGCATCCATTCCCTTCTAGTCCCTGCATCAGCCCATTTCCAGTCCTAGCCCCCCATCAACCCATTTCCAGTCCTAGCTCCCCCATCCATTTTCAGTCTGAGTCCCTTCATCAGCTCATTTCCAATCCTAGCCCCCCCCATCAGCCCATTTCTAGTCATTTCCTAGCCCCACCATCAGCCCATGTCAAATCCTAGCTCCCCTCCACTCAGCCCAATTCCAGTCCAAGCCCCCCCATGAGCCTACTTCCAGTTCTAGCCCCTCCATGAGTCAATTTCAATTATAGCCCCCACAATAGCCCATTTCCAATCTTAGCCCCCCCCAACAGCCCATTTCCAGTCCTATCCTAGCTGCTCCATCAGCCCATTTTCAGTTCTAGCTCCCTTCCCTCACAGCCCATTTCCATTCCAAGCTCCCTCCCCATCAGCTATTTGCAGTTCAAGCCTCCCCGTCCACTCAGTCCATTTCCAGTCATAGCAATCCCCCAACCCATTACCAGTCCTAGCCCCCCATCAACCCATTTTCAGTTTAAGCCCCCCCTATAACCCATTACCAGTCCTAACCCCCCATCAGCCCACTTCCAGTCTTAACCCCATCAGCCCATTTCCAGTCAGCCCCCCATAGCCCATTGCCAGTCCTAACCCCGCCCATCAGCCCACAGCCCATTACTAGTCCTAACCACATCAGCCCACCTCAAGTCCTAACCCCTCCCCATCAGCCCTTTTCCTGTCCTAGCGCCCCCATAGCCCATTAGCAGTCCTAACCCCCCCCATAGCCCATTAGCAATCCTAACCCCCATCACCCTATTTCCAGACAGCCCCCATCAGCCCACAGCCCATTACCAGTCTTAACCCCCCACAGCCCATTTCCAGTCCTAACCCCCCATCACCCCATTTCCAGTCAGCCTCCATCAACCCCCAGCCCATTACCAGTCTTAACCCCCCCAGCCCATTTCCAGTACTAACCCCCCCATCACCCCATTTCCAGACAGCCTCCTTCAGCCCCCAGCCCTTTACCAGTCTTTACCCCCCCAGCCCATTACCAGTCTTAACCCCCCCAGCCCATTTCCAGTCCTAACCCCCCCCAGCCCATTTCCAGTCAGCCTCCATCAGCCCCAGCCCATTAGCAGTCTTAACCCCCCCTAGCCCATTTCCAGTCCTAACCCACCCCCAGCCCATTTCCAGTCCTAACCCCCCCATCACCCTATTTTCAGTCAGCCTCCATCAGCCCCAACCCATTAGCAGTATTAACCCCCCCCCAGCCCATTTCCAGTCCTAACCCCCCCCAGCCCATTTCCAGTCAGCCTCCATCAGCCCCAGCCCTTTAGCTGACTTAACCCCACCTAGCCCATTTCCAGTCCTAACCCCCCCTCCAGCCCATTTCCAGTCCTAACCCCCCCCCTTGCACATTTCCAGTCCTAACCCCCCATCACCCCATTTTCAGACAGCCTCCATCATCCCCCCCCCCTTCCCTTCCCTTCCCTTCCCTTCCTGCAAATTAAAAAAAAACACAAAAAACCTGGCTCTAGCTGCTGCTGCTGCCGCGTCCGTCGCAGCAGCGGCAGAATGGCGTGTCCCGCGGGGCCCCCTCTCCTCGTCGAGCCCTCTGCAAGGGCTTTCAGATTCGCGAAGGGAGAGTGCTCCCTCGCGTCTCTGTAAAGCCCGCAGGGGCTAATGGGAAATTTCCCATCAGCCCCTCGCGTCTAAAGGGGCAGATGGGAAATTTCCCATTAGCCCCTGCAGGCTTTACAGAGACGCGAGGGAGCACTCTCCCTTCGCGAATCTGAAAGCCCTTGCAGAGGGCTCGACGAGGAGAAGGGGCCCCGCGGGACACGCCATTCTGCCGCTGCTGCGACGGACGCGGCAGCAGCCAGAGACAGGTTTTTTTTTAAAATGTAATTAAAAAAAAAAGCAGAATGTTCTTTGCGCGGGGCCCCCCGAAACGCGGGGCCCTGTGCAAAAAACATTCTTGCTCAATGGACGGGCCGGCCCTGCCTCCCTCCTATGTTCTCACTGAGCACACAGCTATGTTATGGGACTGGATACAACTCAAAGGGACATGTTTACTAAAGTACGCTAACAGCACAGAGTTTAGCACAGCCTCAGCGTGCTGCCGTA
The DNA here is from genome assembly GCA_033557465.1 of Ichthyophis bannanicus. Taxonomy (NCBI): domain Eukaryota; kingdom Metazoa; phylum Chordata; class Amphibia; order Gymnophiona; family Ichthyophiidae; genus Ichthyophis; species Ichthyophis bannanicus. Next base: position 68,856,122 of record CM066049.1, read on the forward strand.
ACTATTGCCTGCTGCCAAAAATGAAGCTATGCTAAAAACCACACTTAGCATAGGATGGAGCAGAGCAGGTGGTTCAGGAGCAGAGCAAGTCTTTAACATGGTAACTGGCATGTTGTGTTTAATGCCGATGCACTTACCACCATCTCAGTAGATGGCATTGTTCACCCACGTTAGTCACAGTAAACTGCTTAGCATGAGGGTAGTGCAGAACCCATACCGGGCATGCCTTCATGTGTTAGCACAGGCCCGATGTCACCCCCCTCTTCCCAAGCTAAGTTTTGGAAATTAACATGCGGTGCTCTGCCGCATTTTAACAAACACGCCCCCAAAGTGCATTTGTTGCAGCCCCTGGGCCATACCAGACAAGAGGAAAGCTTAACTTCAGAGACCTTAGGCAACAGGGCAATCTTTCGCTCCAAAATAAGTGAAAATAAGTTTGGTTATTCTTCAGTTAAAATAATTGTTTTCTGATTTATTGGGCAGGATTTGCTCATGTCACATATTCATTCCTTAAGTGTGCATTGTATGTTCACTAAAACTTTATTAAGCATGCATACTTATTGTGCATGTGTTAATTCATAGGTATTAGGCAAGAAAAAATGTGGTTGGTTTCCATTTTTTTTTCATGACTTTTTTCCTGATTTTTGGGTGATTTTTTTTGTTATTTTCATATATTTGTTTTCATGGGAAATTTTTAGTGCATGCAAAATTGATTTAATGCATTACATTAAATTAGTGTATATTAAGGCACACTTGGTAACTTACCCTCCTAAATTGATTTAAGATGCATTATTTTAGAAGCTCCTTTCATGAGTTGGATGTCTGAAAACAGGCACATTGAGAACATCCAGGCAGCATGGCGGCATGGTGGAGGCGTGCCCTGGGCGGGACAAGAGAGGTGCACGTCGCGGTGCAATTTCAGAATGGCACAAGCCTGTCAGGCCCTGGTGTTGTGGCGTCCGTGCCTATACCTGCTCCTGACCATGAATAAGCAGCCTAAAAGTGCTCGTTTCATGGCTGAAACTCTTCCAGAGGGAAGAGTAAAATGCCGCTTACAGCACAGCAGTTAGTATTTCTTGGCTAAAGAAACCTGCTGTAAATATTTACATGGACTGCCATCGCATGTCTGAGTATCTGAAATGGCAGGGTACGACGTGCTAGTCTCATAACCTAGCCACCCTTCTTCTGGCCTAGTCAAATCAGGGCATCCAAATACCCAGTTCTGCAGGTGTGCCATTTGGGGGACATCCACATTTTTAAAATGACCTACAGCTGTGCACCTACCTGGCCTTGCTATCTGCATGGGGCCCATCTCAAGAACCAATTCCTGGGTGGTTCATTTTTCAGGATGGAGACAGTGATTTCAGAAGGCGCTGCTGACACTCCTCTAGCTTTTGGACATTCTGCCCTGGATGTCTCAGGTTTTTGAAAATGTCACTTTACGTGTGCACTGCATTTTTTAGGGCACACTAATGTACCGAATGCGCATGCATGAAAGGGCGTCCCTATCAAAATGTACTCTCCATACAGAATAGTTTGCCAATAAAATAACATTTACCTTAGAAATCAACTTTTTCCCTGAAAATGATCCGACATATTACATATTTCCTCCTTGTTTAAAAGTGTTGCAATTTTTAAATATTAAAGCGAATAGGTTCTCAAAGAGACGGGCTATGTGAGTTCCCTAACTTTTGGTACACCCTGGATACAGAAATCGAATGCTTGAAGTCTCTCTGACATCCTTTTCCTTGTTTCAGATGGGCACATTACTCTGATGTGGGACTCTCCTATTTTTAGATGCCCGATGGACAGTGGGTATTGCTGGATGAGATTCCAGGCTGCGGGCGCAAGCTCTTGGTTCCCTCACTAGCAAAACTCCAATAGTACAAGAATCTCCAAAACTCTAAACAGGACAAAGGTTATCTTCTAATATATGGGAAACCTTTACACCTTAGGACCATTGACTCTCAGTCCATAGAGTAGAAGGTATAGTGCCTTTCTCCCTAGAATAGCACACAGGAAAACAAAAACCAGCGGAATGACATCACTGACCCTTTCTCTGGGTCAATAGCTTGTTTCTTTAGGGAACATCCAGAGATTCAACAGTAGCAATTCTCCTTGCAAATCACTTGCAGAAGAGAGAGAAAAAAATTTCCTCCTCTCTCTCTTGACATTCTGTTCTAGAAAACACTAGGGGCTTTATGCTCTACTGCTGTAATGAACCATACTAGTAGTCTTAAGGGTAGTGCCTTAGGAACATGGATCAGTTTGTTAGCTAATCTGTCCAACCACAATGAGGTCAATAGTCAACTGGCCTTGTCCGAGTAAAATTAATAGCACATCTTTGCACAGGGTTTCAAAAATTACCCCCTTGGTGAAACAGCCTTGCTTGGCCAAGACTATATTTTCAGATCCTGATTGTGGGTTTCTCTGGACTCTATTAAGGTACAATTCTGTTCTTTGTCTTGTGCTAGCGCTTGGACCTATGCCTTGGCTGCCTTTCCCCTAGCTGTAAAATTTTACAACTCCTCAGTCGTGGTCCCATCACCAATTCCTCAGCTACTGTTTAATATCACATAAACAGAACAAGCATACATATTAAGTTACCCACAATCTGCAGAAATGGTACAAAATTTGCTCCAGATGTTGAAAATTTCAGAATGTATAAACTCAAAACTTCAATACCCAAAACTCAATGTCTTTCACAGGAATTTCAAGACATGAATCTGGGCAAGATGTTATTTAGAAATAGATGGGACTTCAGTATTCACTCTCTAACTCTACTGCATGCCATAAGATTTTAATCCATTCCTGAGAGTCTTGACTGTTATCCTCAACACATCCTGATCCAGAATGGTAGAGAATCAATGAGGATGATTTGTTGAATCCCCCAGCAGGCAACTTTCTACACTGCAAGAAGAGGGCGATGTTACTTTGGCTGATTCTATGGTAAGATTGGACGATGTAGTTATAAATAAAGCTTTTTATATCTTTTGATTTACACATAGTTTTGTGACTTCTTTATATGGAAAGTTTCTCTATGGTCATTCTGCCTGAACCTAATTGGCTGGATCACCAGCTTGTTTTCCATCCCCATTTTCGTAGCTCTTTAAATAGATACCATCCATTCTGAATCTTGTTGCTGCCCATTTACATTGGAACTGCAAGTAGTACTAAAGGTTTTCAGTGTTTAAATACTACTTTATTTTTGATTTATACTCACTGCTGCCTTAAGTTTTTTTTGTTTTATCATTTAGATTTTTTGTTGTCATTTTTGGTCAGGAACTTACCCGAGATACAGCTAAGATTCAACAAAACACAGCTTGCTTTGGGGGATTCGTACACTGCGATTATTGGCACATCATTCAGATAAATCAGTTGTTAGAAAATGGAGTGTGGCAGTCCATATATTCTGGAAAGCAGGTGACTGTATTGTACACATGTCTGATAGGATAAGCTGAGCTGATAAGGGGCTTGCAATGAAGTATAACTGGACCTTCTCTGTTTTGGGCTTTTAAAATATAGGCACCCAGAGCCATCCATAGTAGCACACCTTCTCTGATGGAGGTGAAATGTATGCATGTTCTCTCTGGGGGTTCTCTTAGAAGTATTTTCACATACAAAAAAAGCAGCATTGAGATGGGAACATTGAAATACATATCTCAATGTTATTGGAGAACCTGTTTTTTGTAGACTTGGGAATGCTCACTACATCTACCCAATGAGGGGGGGGGGGTGGTCAGAGCTCGCTATGCAGACATGGATTTCCCATTTTATTAAGAGAAGCCCCATCTGGAACAAAAATTGTAGACTTCAACATTTATAACTGCCCCAAAGCATGAATAAGTGCCTGCTGAAAGGATCAAATGGTTATGTCAATGATGTGGCTCACCCACCCGCACCCTAGACCCCAGGTCCCCCTGCCTGTTTCTGATCAAGTATGGCCTCCTGTGAGCTTACCACTGGGGTCATTGGCACCATTTTGGAGAGGGTCCACTTTCAGAACAGGAGCGAATGGGCCTCAAACCTGCTCTTGCTGCACACCAACAATCATGGTAAACCTAGAGATGTCCATTGGGGGGTGGGAAGCCCAGACGATGATGGGGGCTTTCTAAGGGGAGGTCATCTTTTTGCTTTTGTTTGGAAGTAGTCTTCGAGGGGAGGGAGATCAAGGTGCTGCTTTGGTGCAGGAGGGAGGAATATCGAGATGATGTTTGGTGGTGGGTGGGAGAGAGGATTGTGGTGATGCTTGGGGGACTATATTTGGTTGGGTGCAGGCAGGGGGTTCCTGGGGTTTAGGGTGCAGATGGGGGGGACTAGACCTGCAATGCACCAGTATGCTGTCTGTGCCAGTGTAGCGATTTTAGGATGCTGCTCCCACATTTAATTGGGGAGATTTTTACAGCTTTTTTTTCCCCCAGTCTACATCTTCCTAAAATTGCTGCTCCTGCCAAATGTGCAGGGGCATATCTGTGCAGTTTTGCAGCTGTTTTACAAGGGGCTCTACATTTAGCAGAAGCTCTTGTAAAATATTGACCTAATTATCTATATCCTGAGATGGATGTGGAAATTCACTCTCCATGTCTATTCTAAAATTCCCCCTCACATTTATACATACATATCTTATTAAATATATTCCACTGCACCTCTGCTCAAACTAGGCCTCTATGAATGCCAAATAGACAGATCACATAAAAGCAGGTGTACTTTTTCCATGTACCTACTAAAACATACTTTACACAGAGAAAATTTTTTGTAAAATTAGCTCCCTATTTTATATAGGCATCTAGATCAAAAATGGACTATCCACATTGGAACGCTCCAATTTCCAGCCTATTTTACAAAAGACCTACTGAATGGAGAGTCTTTTATCTTCTGAGGCATATTTACTAAATGGTTCTAAGAATCATAAGAACATATGAAATGCCTTACTGGGTCAGAACAAGAAACATCAAGCCCAGTATCCTATTTCCAACACTGGTCAATCCAGGCTTCAAAGTACCTGGCAGGTTCCCCAAGAGGCACACAGCTTCCACAATGCTTGTCCCGGGGCAAGCAGTGGATTTCCTATATCCTTTTTAATAATGGTTTATGGACATTTCCTCCAGGAACTTGTTTAAACCTTTTTTTAAACCCAGCAACACTAAACTCGAGTAATGAATTCCAGAGTTTGATTACACATTGAGTAAAAAAATATTTTCTCTTATTAGTCTTAAATGGGTTGCATTGTAGCTTCATTGCACGTCCTCTAGTTTTTCTACTTTTTTGATGGCGTAAACAACCAATCTGTCTACTCATTCTCACTTTTCCAAGTTGAAGAGCCCTAACATTTTAAGCCTCTCCTCATAGGGGTATCCTTCCATTGCCCTTTAGCATGTGTGTTGCTCCTGCCAAATGTACAGAGGCAATTATTTGGGGGATTAAGCACAATCACCCTCTCAATCACTGGCTGAAACAAAGGCTGAGTTCATTGCCCCCTGCTTGAAACGAGCACTTTGATGCTTATACGTTCCTGCAACACTGTGCAAAAGCTGACATGGACATTTTCCTAAATATTTGTGCGTCCTCGTGCAAAATCGTGAACACACACATAAATTTTCTGCACCGTCCAAAACATGTCTCCTTTGAACTGTTCATCCCAGGTCATCTACACATCTATGTAGTGACATTCTAAAACTGATATTCACACATGTAGGGCTGCTACATCCGTAAATACCACTCTTTGCACAGGTAGATACTGCACAACGCATCTAAAATGACCACCTGTATCTTTCCATCAATAATCCATCGGGCATATGACATTTTAAGGAAAACAAATCTCAAACATGTATATAAATTCAAAAAAGGTTAAATTCATGCAGTGTGAAATAGAGGCCCTATCCAAACAGCATCAAGCATACATTCAACAGCCTTCCTAAAACTTGTCCATGGAGCACTGAAAATCTGGAGGCACTGGACTACTCTTAAACACTATGGGAGGCGTATTCAGACCTGCTAACCATCTAAACTGCAGTCAACAGGAAATTCAGCAGCATTAAAGCATTTAGTGCCATGGAATATTCCCTCCTAAGCAGCTTAAATGCCCCAACGTTAACCGCTTTGTATCAGGGCATTTCAGGGGCAGCACTGAGGGTTAGCCGGTCTGCAACTATATTGAGCCACTGCCTGCTTAACCTTAGCTAGATAAATTAGGCCAAAAAAAATCTGGGCTAACTTTAGCCAATTTAGTTATCTGGCCAGTGGCTAAATATTGCCTCTGACCAGATAGTTAATTTTCTATCTGGGTAAACCCAATGTTCAATGCCAATAGCTGGTTATGGCCCCGGTGTTTATTATTTGGGTTTAATTGAAAGCAGTGATGGACAGATGCTTTACTGTGATGGCCACCACTGCTAAATATGCCCCCTATCTTCTGGCTAGGGTAAGTATAAATAATGAATATTTTGGAGAACCTGGGCAAGCATATGGTTAAATATTTTTACAAGCTTGCTCTTTAAAACATTTCCATTCTTACCTCTGTAACTGAAAATATTCTTTCATGTGGTAAAGACTACGAGTTACAGTGCTCTTGTCAATGTCCAGAGCAGTGCAGTGCTGCAATTTATTTAAACCTTGCCTGAAGTCCACCAGTTAGTAAAAGCTGGTTTCCTATCACATCTCATTCCACTCTCAATCTTTAAAGCCCCCTTAACCTGGCTTCAGTATTCCTTGAGGATTGTGCTGGATTAAGGCTGCTTATCTGTCTATTTCATTTTAGGCTTGGTGCCTTTCAAAACATGTAATATAAAAATTTAGGATATACTATGATACAGAGAAACGATTATGAGATGATCAGTCTCTCCTGTGGGACTTTCTTTAGAAGAATGATCAATTTTATCCCACCACTGAGAACTTAAGGGAAGGGATTCATCCTAGGACTTCTATATATCACAGCAGCACTTTGATTTCCATGAAGATATTGGTATACATTTTTAAATACATGGAGAAGTTCATTTCTCTCTGCCTAGCATTAATGATATCAGTTATGAAGACAACAAATAAAGATATTTCCTGAGGTAAAAAAATATTTTTGCTCATGGAATCTGACTGTTGAAAATTACCCACCCTTTATTCAGATAAAAGTACTGTAGGCATGGAGTTGCAAGGAGCATGTAGTTTTACCGTATATGATGTGGAGGCAGTGATAGGCCTCAGAAGTCCTCCCAAAGGACCTTCCTAACTATACCCTCATCGAAGGAAATCACACAATGTGACACTGACCAGTGAACACTCTCAGGGGTAGTTCCCACGCTCTGGAACTCACTCCCAGAGGGCCCAAGCCCAACTCAAGGCCGCCTCTATTTCAGCAAGTAGGTGGAAGCCTAGCTCTTCTCTCAAGCCTTTAATGGCAGTGGTAACTGACCAGCCAGTCATAAAGGATTAGCTTGCCACACACTCTGTGAGGCCAGTCACATGTACTTCATTTCATTGTACGTACAATTTTTCTTCGTCTAGCCATTGCTTCTATTTACCCCAGTGACATTTTCTTACCCATCTTGTCTATAAGTCCCAGCTGCACTGGTCCCCTCTGCTACCTAATAAGATGTTCATTGTACTATGCTGACATTGCGAGTATCATATTTCTGTCATATGAATTTTCTTCTGTGCTGCCTATGAAGATGTTTCATTTGTTTTGAGCTGTCGTATCATATTTCTGTTATTTGAATGCTTTGCTCTGCTGTTTTAATGTTTACAGTACTGACACTTTATCATATCATATCATTGCTGTAACTATAATTTGGCTATATTCAGGCTTTCTCCATTGTTCTAATTATATATTATGCTACATTTGGTTATTTCAGTATATTTATGATGTTACTGCAATGTAACTTGCCTAAGTCAAGCTTCATCTATTGCATATCATTAAGGTGAATCTCTTCATAAAGACAATGAAATCTAAATAAATCAATCAGGGATACACATAGTTTGGGAATTTTGAATGTGCCGTTATGTTTGGAAAAAGGTGCCTGCAGAAAAAGAAGCTAAAAATCTCTGCCCATGTTTTTTTTTCTCACATGTATAATTTTGCTTTGATTTTTGGTATAACCAAGTGGGTAAAATGGGCCTGCAGAATTTGCACCAATGTGGCCAGTTTGATTATTGTCTCCTGTACAATGGATATCAGGTGGAATGAAGCAAATATGAGAGATGGTATCAGAAATGGGAGTGAGGAGCTGATAAAGAGCTTCATTTTTATATCTGGGTAAAGAGAATCGGGGAATAGTGAGGGAGGAGTCTATAGTTGGGAGAGAGCTTTGGGCACTAAAACAGAGGATTTTAGGGCAGAGGTGTGGAAATATGGCCATTCATGTTCACTCTTGTTGACAGTAGTGAACGTTCAGTTGAGAGTTCTAATGCAAACGTATTGTACCCCAAGGCCCTTATTCACGAATACGGGTTGCGGGGCTGCACATGCAGCCCCACAAGCCACCTGTACCCTATTCCCCGCTCTGCCCTCCCCACATGTTCCGGAAGAACCGGCAGGGAGCAGGAGCAGGCGGGCCAGCCTGGCAGTACGTACAGCGCTGATTCAGGTCACGGCCCTGTACGTGCTGCTGGGCTCATGGGGACACGCTACTTATACCACCTCAAAGGTGGTATAAGCATCATTTTGTAGGTGATCGGGGCAGGGAGTCCTCCCTCGGGCTGGGGCCGGGTGTGGGGGGGTCCCCGCCGCCCAATCCAGGCCCCAGCTGGCCAGCCATGGGTCCAGTGGTGGGGATGTTGGGGGCCAGAGCCATGGATGTTGGGGGTGCCTGTAGGTCCCTGCAGGTGGAAAGGGCACACTGGGCCATCCACGGGCCCGATTCTGTCAACTGTGGGAACATTTTGTTCCCACAAACCAGAATCGAGTCCTAACATCCCCGTCTTCATTGAGGATGTCCTGAGGGCCCAGACATCCCCTGCCAGGAATTGGGCTCCAAGTGTTCTAATTAAATGTGGGAGGGAGAGAGAATGAGGATAGGTGTTGGAGAGGGTGTGGTTTGACAGGGGATTTGGTCAATATGTGGTAGACCTGCCCAACTATGTCTGCATTCTGGAGGGTCTAGTTGTACATCTGTCTTAGCTATTACTAAGGTAGATCCCTCTTTCAATATTGAGGCCCTCTTGGGCCCAGGGATAGAGTGCCCTACCACAGTTTGTTTGGTTCAGAATTTTCTTTTAGTTGCTCGGTGTGTGTTGGCTAGATTTTGGAAGCACGGTTCTTTGCCTTCTAGGAAAAAATGGTTAATTACATTTTGGGGTATGTTTAAGATGGAAAGTTGACCTTTGAGTTGAAGGGTAACACTAAGAAATGTTGGTATATGTGGACTTGCTTTTTGAATTTCCAAGGGAATGATGTATTGTAACATTGTCCCTATTTTGTCCCTTGGAAACCTTATTGTGCCATTTCCATGACCATCTTATGTCACGATTAAGCCCTGTTCAAATTCAGTGCAATGGGTTTGGAGTGTTGGGAAGTGGGTCAGATGGGTGGAGGGGAGGGGGTGCTATTGTTTCTGATTACTGCTATTGATTATCTTATTTTGGGGGTCCATGTAGATTCCTGGGGTCTTGTTAAGCTCAGCTGGGAAATGTGTTACTTTGCATTTGTCCACATAATTTCCGGTGTTGTGGAGGTCTATATGTGCTGGTGAGTTATGTGGCTATGGGGGGGTCAGTTTAAATTCTTAGATGCCTAAAAATATGCATGTGGACATCCAAATCATGGAGGCATTCCCAGAGCCATTTTACAAATGGATTTTAAAGATGTCTTTGGTGCTGAGCATCCAACTAGCAGGGGGAGTGGTGGAAGCATGCCTGGAAAGCTGCAATGGACTTGGACATCCACACTTAATTTCAGAAACATGGAGACATCTGCTACCCCATCCAACTTTAGACCTGCTCCAGGCATGAATAGACATCTAGTTGCATTTTGTGTCCATGGAAAAATGCTTAGTAAACAGGGCCCTAAATTCCATACTCTCCATATAGCAGCCCCACTTTAGAATGCTAGGATGGCGTTGCCATTTCGAAAATCGAAGCCTTATCTGGTAAGTGATTACAGACCGTATTCAAAGAACCACTGAGTGGTAATATAAATATATAACTTTAGCTTGTTATCATTGGATAAGTTTCAGAGTGAACATGGCCAGCAAGGACAAATTGTTCTATCAGAGGATCAGGCATACAATGTCTTCTTTTTTGTTTTGTTAATGTATTTCAATTCTTTTCTGTTTAAATTGGATTTCTTTTCATTTTTTTAAAATTGTGGTATTGCAAACTGCTTAGGAACTACTAAGTAACAGGCGGTATAGAAAGCCTTTTAATAAACATAAACACAAAAATGAGCCACTGATGTGAACAAACTGCATCTAGGTCTGTCATCTTAAAGGTGCAGGGTAGAAATAGCTGCCAGTCCATGCCTTTAAGAGGTCAAACTCGGAGAGGATGGACTCTGCTGCAATTTGTTTGCATTAACTGCTGGCATTGTTCATGCAGCAATGGAACAGAGACATAGAAGAATAATGCTAAAGAACCTACTACTAGGAGTTACCGCAGCCTCTACGGCCAGGGCAGGAATGGAAGGGGAGCAAGACCTGGGGGCGAGGGGTAAGGGGAAGGTAGGAGGTGTGTCTTACGAGGCCTGCTACCTGGTGGTGGGGTTTGATGGGAGTGGGGTCACTTGGGGGTTGGGTCTGTTGTTTTTAGGGGGTGCTAGCCTTTGGTTTGGGAGGGGGGAGGACATTTAAGGGTCCTGGGATGCAATGCACGTTTGCCGTACGGAGGGGAGGAGGGCAGATGAAGAGTGGACAGTTTGATCAGAAGTGGGGAATGCCGAAGGGGAGAGTTGGATTGCAGCGGCCTGATGTTATGGAGCAGTGGATTGGAGGGGATGAGGTCAACATAGTTATAGTCTTGAGTTTCTTTTACAATTTGGCTTCTGGGGTTGTGTTCCCTGAGTCAGCCGGCTGCACAGGTGCGTCTGCACTACCTGATAGGGCAGGGACGTGGACCCTTATGGTATTTGTCCTGAACGCCAAATGCAGGTCAGATGAGTGTAGCTTCATTGAGTTTCCCCTAGTTTTTCTACTTTTTGAAGGATCTACAATTTATCCATTCCACTCTATTCATTAATTTATAGACCTCTATCATATCTCCCCTCAGACGTCGTTCCAAGTGGAAGAGCTCCAATCTTTTTAGCCTCTCCTCATAGGAGTATCCTTACATTCCCTTTACCATTTTGGTGGCTCTTCTCTGTACCTTTTCTAATTCTGCTATATCCTTTTTAAGATATAGTGACCAGAATTGCACACAATATTCAAGGTCTGGTCGCACCATGGAATGATAGAGGCATTATAATATCCTTTGTTTTATTCTCCATTTTTTCCTTATGATTCCTAGCATTCTATTTGCTTTCTTGGCCATCGTTGCACATTAGGCGGAGGGTTTCAATGTGTTATCCACAATGACGCCTAGATCTTTATCCTGGGTGGTGGTTCCTATTGTGGAACCTTGCATTGCGTAACCATAGTTTGGGTGATTGTTTTACAAGTGCATAACTTTGCACTTGTCCACATTAAATTTTATCTGCCATTTAGACATCCAGTCTTCCAAGTTACCAAAGTCCTCTTGCAATTTTCCACAATATTCTTGTGTTTTAATAACTTTGATTAATTTGGTGTCATCTGCAAATTTGATCACCTCACTCGGTATTCCCATTTGCAGGCTTCCTCATTTTATCATGGTATCCTTTTGAAAGTTAAAAGGAACATTTTTTTCTATGTTTAGCTAATAGACCACACTGTCTGCTTAGTGCATGATGGGGAGGAAATGGTCAGAGGAGAGGTGGAACATGGGCATGTCTGCAAAGCATGGTTAGCATGGGAGTTGATAGCATGTATTTGCCATCAGTGTCATAATTAGCATGTGTGTACTTAAGCCCATCTCAGTGGGTGACATTAAGTTCATCCACATTAAGCACAATTGCTGCTGGCGCCGTTAGGGTCCAAATCAATGTGGTATCTTCTGGGGCTATGCTGTGCATGCCTCCAGTAGATAGCACACAACCTTTGCACATACCATGGGCTAGATTCTGACCCACATTCAACGGGGATATATGTCCTGGTCGGACACTTATTCCCTGCTAAATGCCTGAGTCATATTTCTGCCAAAGATCTCCCAGCATGTACAGCAGAGATGTGGGGGGAGCTCTGTATGAGGGCGGTAGGGGGCAGGCCAAGAGAGGAGCGAGGGCGGGCCAGAGGCGTGACACCAACCTTGACGTACAGGGCCTATTCCAGTAATGGCCCTGTACATCCGGCCAAGTTACTTAGACCGGGGTCTTATTCCACCTCAGAGGAATAAGAGGGTGGAATAAGTTGCCCTGGATGCCAACGGTCATCCAGCCTGGGACCAGTAGAGGAGGTGAGGGGGCAGGAGGTTTCCTACAGCCCGATCCCAGCCCTGGAAGGCCCGATCAGGGGTTGAGCGGCGGAGAAAAAGGACTTTGCTGCCAGTGTGGGTGATCAGAGCTCATGCATGGATTGCCACTGCAGCACAGCTCCATGCAGGAGTTCATGCTGAGCTAGCCAGAGAAGCGATGAGAGACTCATGGGGACGTATAACTCCTGCAGGATCAGAATTGGTTGAAAATCGGACCCATCCAGATTCTGGATGTCTGGACGGGCTGGACGTGCACCGAACGGAATTGGCCTGCACATGTTTAAAATAAAAATAAACATGCTATATATGCAAAACCCTAAGACACTTTAGTAAACATGCCCCTTAGCATATCTGAACACAAGTATTAGGAACAGTCAGCGTCCTGGGTACGGGGATTGTGACTGTTGCATTCTGTTGATCTCTCTTGAATGGGAAAGGCTCTGCTTCTGGTGGGCAAGTTTCAAAAGTATATCAGTGCATAAAAAGGGTTTTTTTGTGTTTTTTTTATATGCAAACACGCGTGTGTAAGCTTGCATGCATATAGCCTACACGTGCATAAATGTTCATGAAAATTGAGAGGCATTTGAGGGGGCTCAATGGAGAAAGCAGTCATACTCATAGTTCTGGATTTTCAGAATTGTGCGTGACAGTTTTAATGGAAGAAATCACCGCACAAATAGCATGGGAGTTTGTTCATGTACTTTTCACAAGTCCGTTTTTAAAGCGGCATTCTTCCTGATGAAAACTGATCCAAAGTTTGCATGTGAGAAGTCCCTGTAGACTTTGCATTTAGGCAGCTTTGAAAGTTGCCCCCCACCATTGTAGTTACTTTGTTTTAAGTACCCCATGTTCTATTATTGCACATAGCTAATTTATTCTTGATGCAAAACTACTACGTCAGAATAAATAGTTATAGCCCAGGGCCAGATTTCAAGTGGGAGTGCCTATAGGCAGACGTCCTCTGCTTCTCCACCCCTGCTCCCCACCTCTGCCTCTCCCGCTCTGTCGAGATCCTCTCATCCTCTGAACAGCAAGGGAAGCCCAAAGTGTTTTTAAGCTTTAGCAGAAACCAGCACAGGGCCTTTCAGCCCTCCAGCATGGACAGGTCCTGTGAGGCCCCGCCCCTTCTGCTCCCACAGGCTTCCTATTACCATGGAAACCATATGAACTAAGAGGTGGCCTGGACCTGTCGGCATCGGAAGGCTCAAAAGCACCTGTGGCCTAAGATCTAAATTAAGATATGCAGGCAATGGCAACACTCGGGCGCATATGAAAATTTGGTGACTTGTGTGGATATCAGGACAGGTCAGAGGCATATGTGGGAAGGTTGCTTGCCCATGGCTCCGGTCCACTAGTGGCCTCGCACTCAGGCACCTGCAGACTTTTAAAAAAAATTGGGACGCCCGAGAGACCTCAAACAGTGTTCCTTCTACCGGGCAGCCAGCGTAGCTGCTCCTTACCCCCTTCTTGCTTCCTAGGATCTGTCCCCTGCAGCAGCAGCAGCAGCAAAGAAAACAAGCACAACACAGAGGCGGGGCCTGCATCACTGTGAGCTCTGCCGGTCCCGCCCCTTTTGACTGACTTTCTGTTGTTTAGTGGGAGGGACCAGCAGAGCTCGCAGTGACGCTGACAGTAAAAAAAGGCCTCACCTTTGTGCTGGGTTTGTTTCCTTTGCCCCTGCTACAGGGGATTGATCTTAGAAAGCAGTAAATAATGTGCAACTGTGCAACAGAGTGGAGGGGTAGCCTAGTAGTTAGAACAGCAACCTACTACCTGGAAACTCTGGGTTCAATTCCCACTGGTGCTCCTTGTGGTCTGGGGTAAGTTGCTTTACCCTCCATTGCCTTGGAAGAAAAGGCCTGGCAATCTACTTCTGGTCATTCCTTACCAAGAAAAACCCAGGGGCTGCTGGGTCACCAGGAATTAACATTGACATGAAGGCACTTCAAAAAAAAAAAAAGATGTGAGGACTGGATAGTAAGAATGAAAGAAACCTGAGTGAATAGAGAGGCAGAAAAACAAATGGAAGAAAACAAAGTAATGTTCAGTGTCTGAGGTATAGTGGAGGAAACAGAGAGGAAAATGACAACCAGAAAGAAGCCCTTGTCACTAAAACTAAGAGAAGACAGAAAATTACAGAAACTAAAGACTGCAGTCAACATGAGTAGAAAAATGAAATGTCCAGGCAACTAAGGTAAAAAAAGAATTTTATCTTTGAATTTAGTGATTGGACTGTGTAAGTTTGTGAATCTGCTGTCTTTATAGTTTGCACAGTAACGTGGAAATGCATCACTATCTATTTCTCTGGAGCTGCGCTGCATGCAGTCTGGCTTCTTGCGATTTCAGTTTTTGTCAACATACTTTTTGTGGTCACTTATTCTGTGCTTGGTGAGGGTCTATCTATATTCTAAAGTGTGTGACAGGCCAGGTAGTCTGTTAGTTTGGAGTTCCCATGCAGGAATCGGACGTCTTCTAGTGTCCCAGTGGGTGTGTGGATGTTCTAGGGGTTCTATAGTGCTGCCCTCTTCTGGACAGGCTCCTTGTGGGTGTTTTGGAAGTCAGTGCTGTTATGCAATGGTAGATTTGCTCCTTGAGCCATGTATTGTGGGTTCTTGCTTTCCTTTTTATTCCTTGTGTGGAGTCAACAGTAGGGTGTTGGAGGTTAGTAGTGCGATATGGATTGTCGTTGAGATTTGCATTTTTGAGTTCATCATGCTGCCAGTCTAAAATATTTTGTTTCTTCAGATTCAAGGAATTCTCATATTTTAAGAGAATGTCTCATAATTCTTTTAGTAGCCTGATAGCTTCACTGCTGCTGATTTCTTGGCTTTTCCAGCTCTGGCGCAATATAATCCAGCCTGACCTTGAACTTATGGCTACCAGGATTCATTTTTCTTCCCTCATCAATAAGCTGGTCATAGCACTGACCAAATAAATCCAGTATACAGATATTTATAATGGTTTATTCTTTTGTGGGTGTGTGAAAGTTCATTTTGATTCATCATTTTTGTTATGTTTATTCTATTGTAACGGCTATTTTAATAAATTGTGTATGCATGTATGTTTGGAGGCCACATCAGTTTTGTGATAGGCAGCATATAACTGTTAAAATAAATAATATTTATGCAAATGAAGTCCAATGACTATGGGGTCTATTCTGTCCTGCGAATAACGGGGATGGACGCTCCCCTTCTGTTCCCAGCAGAAGCCTCCCTGTACGAACAAGGAGTTTGTATGGGGAGACTTAGTCAGGGATGAGAAGGGGGGTTGCGGATGCAGAGCAAGGGTGGGGCATGGGTGATCTGTGACCCCAGATGTACAGGGCCAATTCTGAGGTCATCCCTGTATGTCCAGGGTTGGCAAACTGGACAAGGGACTTATTCCACCTTGGAGGTGGAATAAGCCCCTCTGGATGTCGGGGGACGGCAGGCCTGAGTAGTGTCGAAAAAGTGAGGGGGTGCTGGAGTTTCCCCGCAGCCCAACCCTGACCATGGAAGGCCAGATCGGGGGTCAAACTGCGGGGAAAGAAGAATGTGGTCAGCGGCGGGGATCGTGGCTCCTGAATGGAGCCGTGGTGCCATGGCAACAGGACGGCATGGCACAGTGGCTCCATTCATGAGCCTGACTGAGTTAGCCGGGCAGGGACCTGTACATGCAGACTGATTGGAATTGGGTCCCAGCCTGCACGTACAGGCCTAGACCTGATTCTGATCCTGCAGGGCACGTCTAGTCCCCCGCAGGATCAGAATTGGGTCTGCCTCTGTGTCCTGTTCCAATCGAACGCCTCCACGTAAATATTTATTCAATTGAGGCCTCGCAGTAAGACTCCACACATGGCCCAGCATGACCCTCGGGCCACCCCTGATGGAGATGGCTGAGATGCAGAGTTCTCGAAGTGGCGTGGTTTGGGTGTGGCTCAGACAGGCCAAACATTTATAAATGTATTTTCTATTTTACAATGGGAATACAAGTATACTTCCCAGGCCAACCTTTGTATCAGTAAGGAAGCATGCATAGTTTTATAAAAGTGCTGAGTTCAGTCAGGGCTTTAAATGAGGGAATACAGAAGTAGTTTTCCTTAATCTTCCATTTCTTATGAGGTGTGATCAAAAATATCGAGACTTGTGTAGCTATATAACAGTACATCACACCATGATACTATTAAGCATGCAGTGACTTAGTTATGAGTTCTGCATGTGCAGAGCGTAGCGTGGCTGCAGCACAACTGTACATTCCTTATCGTCCCTCTAGTCCAGTCCCGAAACCTCTAGGCTGTGCACCTCCTCCAGCAGCTTGGAGACTGAGCATCTCATCTTTTTTCTGATGACACTGGTATACTTAAGCAGCTGGCACCACTCACCAGCCCCCAGTAAGCTCAGTCTCCAAGCAGCTGGAGGAGGTTGTGAGCCAGCCTAAGGAACAACTAAGGAGAGTTAGCTTCTATAATTGCCTTTATTTTATTCTGAGTGCTATGGCATAATCCTGCTAAAAAAATAAATGAAGAAAAACTGAAAAGAATCAGGAGAGAGAGTAGGAGCTCCGGGGTCCCTTCCGTCCCCCAGGTTTGCAGGGTAGGTGGTGCAGCTTCTGAGTCTGTGCCGGGACGAGGCGGCTCCCGAACCCGTGAGCAGGTAAGAAGCTGCTGATAGCGCCACAACCGGGAGCAGCAGTGTCCTTGTTTCCTCTCAGTGCCGAAGCCCTCGATCACAGGCTGAGCACGAGGGAAGAGCGGCACAAATGGAAGGAGAGAGAGCAGAGCCACAGGAGGTCCCAGGCGTGAGGTAAGCCTGGGGGGGGGGGGGGGACGACTCTGCTAAGGCCAGGAACGCGCAGGAGCAGCGGTTAAATGCGTGGCTTTTGCCACAAGGAGCAGCGGATGGCTGCAGACCGGGCCACGTGGCAAAGTGAGGGAAATGGCGCGCGCGGGTGATGCGGCCTGTTTCCTGCGGTCGCAGAGCACTGGTCAGCCTCGTGCAGGTGGTCCCCCTCCCTCCCCTCAGTGATCATGGAAACTGGGTCAGGTGATCCTTAGGTTTTATTTTGTTTTTCTTGGTATCTTTATTGTCAATTGTGTGTTTTCTTCCAGTCTGTTCACCAGAGCCTTGGAGGTCCTGCGCCTGGGGTGAGGGGTGGTAGGGATCGGTTCCCTCCCTGGCACGAAGGGGTGCTTTCTTGCAGGCCTCTCCCTGGAGCTATGCCTTCTAGGCCTCAGTGCCTGGTTGCGGAACAAGGCAGGGAGCGGTTTCCGACGAAGGAGTCTGACAGGGCTGCGCTCAGGAGACCGCTACAGTGGAGAAAGTGCTGCAGGAAGGTCTGGAGGGGTCTCCTTCCCCAAATGGGGAGAGCTAAGACACAGGGGGGTTACTGGAGATGCTGGAATCAGCCTCCTCACCTCCGTCTGAACCCAGGCCCTCTTCTTCGTGCCAGAGCGGGGCAGGGCTTCCGGGAGGATTTTTTTGCCCAAGTTTGTTTTGTTGCTCCACAGGGCCTTTTACCTGCGTCAGTAGGGACAGCAGGATGCCTTGCTCACTCGAGACATGGGGGCTAAGAGGCCTTCGGCAGATGGAAGGGCTATGACTGAGGTGCGGGCGAAGAAGGCGTGACCCTTGGAGGAGGGGCAGGTGCAGTCCCTTGGGTTGGATATACCGGATCTAGTCAAGAGTAGTCTGGGTGTTTCACAGGGAGGAATTGGCGGCTCTCATTGGAGAGTGTTTAAGGCGCTGAATATGCCGGCATGTGAGCCGGCAGAGGATCAAGCACCAGAGGACCTGCTGCTCCAGGCGGCGTGGACGCTGCAGAAGGTCTTTCCAATACACAAAGTGGTTAAGCAGATGATCCAGGAGGAGTGGAGTCTGCCAGAGGTGGGTCTTAGGGGGGTACAGGCCATGGTCCGGCTTTACCCCTTGCCAGAGCAAGAGTGCAAATTGCTTCAGCCTCCCAAAGTGGATGCTGCAGTGTCTGCGGTCACCAAGAAGACTACAATCCCGGCAGATGGTAGCGCAGCCCTCAAAGATACCCAGGACAGGAAGGTAGACACCTTGCTGAATCAAGCCTTTGATATCAATGCCCTAGCCCTGCAGGCTTCCATTTATGGGGTCTGGGTGGCGAGGGCATGCCTCCACTGGGCCCAGTGGGTGCAACAGGGGGAGCCGGGAGTGGACTCCCCTGAGGGAGTGGCAAAGTTGAAGTCAGGGGCTGCGTATCTAGTGGATTCCCACTATGATCTCATCTGCTATCTGCTATCAAAACTGTATACCACTTTGTGCTGACATCACAGCTCCTCCTCCGGAACCGGCGTAACTGTGTGCAACGCGTTTGCGCATTCACCGCTCCTTTACTTAATGACGCTGCCTGCGGCGTCCTGGTTACTCTGCTATCAAAACTGTATACCACTTGTAAGCTGCCTCTGCGTTTGCTGCACTTGTTTTGCCTGCTCACTGCTCAATGTGAGTTACTTATTTAATATTGTCTGCTCTATTGTTTGCTCTGTTTCCTTTTGCTTTTGCTTTTCTTCTGTGACCCACTTTCTCTCCCTTTTGTTTCTCTATCGCTTTTTCCTGCTTATATTTTTATGTTCTGTATTGGTATTCCTTTGTCCTCTCACTCTCCCTTTCCCTTCTAGTGTGCTGACATCACAGCTCCTCCTCCGGAACCGGCGTAACTATGTGCAACGTGCTTGCGCATTCACCGCTCCTTTACTTAACGACGCTGCCTGTGGCGGCGCACGCCCAAGGAGCGCACCCAAGGAGCAGGACATGCTCCTTGGGCGAGCTTCTTGGGGCGACGACGGGGGCGACTATTTGTCTTCCTCTCACCTTCCTGCTTCAAAGTTACCTATCATTTTGGCTCTGAGGGATTTGCCTTCTCATTTACCTCTGGCATTAGTTACTTCCCCCCCCTCCCTCCTCTGTTACTCACTGGAAGCTCTTTCTCCTCCTCCTTCTTGTTGGCGGTTTCCACATTCTTGTGGGTTCTATGACCTCCATTCCAGTGCACTGGGGCCACCGCCCTATTGCATTTCGTAGCTCCCCTTTTGGGGCTTCACATCGGCATGCAGAGTGCCTTATAGACTGTCGGTCTCTGCAATTGAGCTGTAGACCTCCTTCCACCTTACCTCCAGTTGTTCCTCTCCTTTTCCTCTCACTTGCCCTCTTAAACTGCCGCTCTCTACGGAACAAAACTCATTTAATATACGATCTCCTCTCCCAGAATTCCTTGGATGCCCTCTTCCTCACGGAGACATGGCTCCGGGAGGGTGAAGACGCTATTCTCATTGTCTGCCGCCTGGCTACTCCGCCTTCCATCGACCCTGCTGCAATCGCAGTGGTGGAGGCGTAGCGGTCATTTATCGGTATACTCTCCCCTTCAGTATTGCCACCTCTCTTCCATCTTACCCTGAGGCTCTTTTTGTTCACTATGGCCCCTCCCCCTCTACCCCTTTTCTTCTTGTCTACGCTCCCCAACTATGCGCCAGGATCTCTGGGAAATTTTTCTCAATTCACTCTCTGAGGCTTCTTTTCTATCCTCGCAGCTTGTCATTCTTGGTGACTTTAACGTCTACTTCGATTCCCCCTCTCGCCTAAAGGATCGTGCTCTACTATCCCTCCTGGACGATCTTTCATTCATCCAGCATGTCTCATGTCCCACACATTCTGCTGGGCATACCTTGGATCTAATCTTTACTCCAGCACCCTCCCCCGTCTCCCCTGTTGATATCTCAATGCCTGCCTTACCCTGGTCTGACCACTTCTGTCTCCTCTTCTCCATTGTCCCTCCACCTCTCCCCGCCTCCTTTTCTCGACCCCTTCCCCCTCCTCCTAAACTCAAGTGCCACCTCACTCCTCTGACTCGCCAAAACTTTCCCCCCGCTGATTCCCTTTTTCCCTCTTCCTTTTCTCTTCTCTCAGTAGATGAGCAAACAGATCTCTGGACCTCCACCCTCTCTACTGCACTTGATCAACTTGCTCCCCTTCGTTCCTTACCTTTTCCTCGCTCTCAGTACCATCATCCCTGGTTTCACCCCGGCCTCTACCTCCTGCGGACACACCTCTGCCGTGCAGAGCGCACATGGTGCAAGCACCCTTCCCCCGATTCCCTCGCCTCCTTCCACGCTGCTCAATCTTTATATCGCGAATTAATTACCAAGGCAAAATGCTCATTCTACTCTGATCGTATTGCCGCAGCCTCTAATTCCTCACAACAGCTTTTCAGAGTCCTCCGTTCTATTTCAACTCCCTCAACCTCCTCCTTCATCTCTATGTCTCCCTCCAATGCACCCGATTCTGACTCCCTTGCTTCTTTCTTCTCTGGAAAAATTTCTTCTCTCCGTGCTACTTTCCAATCTTGCCCTTCACCTCTGTCCCTTCCTCCTTCACCTCATTCTTCTGTATCTGAACTTCTCTCCCCCCCTCCTCCTGACAAGGTTTTTTCCCACACTTGGACTATGTTTCGACCTGTGACTTCAAAGGAGCTCTCCACAGCTATTGCCTCCTCCCACAAAACCACCGGTCCTTTTGATCCTGTACCTTTCTGTTGGTTAACTGACCCTTCTCTTGTGTTTCTCCCATACATTCTTCACATCTTTAATAATAGCCTTTCCTCTGGTATCTTCCCCCTAGCCTGGAAGCACGCCCTTATCCGACCTTTGCTAAAGAATCCTTCCCTTGACCCCTCAGTACCTGTTAACTGGCGTCCTGTTTCGAACCTGCCCTTTCTTTCTAAAATCCTTGAAAAACTTGTGTTCTCTCAGCTCTCTGCTCACCTGGACTCCACTCTCTCTCTTCACCCGCATCAATCTGGTTTCCACACGGGTCATAGCACGGAGACTATCATTACTTCCCTCTTGAGTGAAATTCATCAGGCACATGATCGGGGTGATCTTTCTCTTGTGGTGACCTTGGACCTTTCTGCTGCCTTCGATATTGTGGATCACCGTACTCTTCTAACTCGGCTTTCTGACCTTGGGATCCGTGGGTCTGTTCTTGCCTGGTTTCGCTCTTTTCTCTCTTCACGCACATTCTCTGTTAAGACTAGCTCTTCCACCTCCTCTCCTTCACCCCTTCCTTGTGGTGTCCCTCAGGGTTCGGTCCTTGCTCCCCTTCTTTTCAATATTTTTCTTGCCCCTTTAGCGCTCATTGTCCAACAGTCAGGGATTTCTGGATATTTCTATGCTGATGACATCCTTCTCGTTCACCATACCAGTTCTCTTTCTCCAGACCTGTCTACCCTAAATCTCTGTCTTACCCGAGTCGCCTCGTGGATAACTTCTAACTTCCTCCATGTGAACCCCTCTAAATCAGCTGCTCTTTGGTTCTCATTTAGCACGCCCCCACCTACCTGCTCCCCTCTCTTTCTCTCAATTCCTATACCCCTAGTCTCTTCTCTTCGCTATCTTGGCGTCACCTTAGATGCCTCTCTCTCTTTTCATTGTCACATCTCCTTACTTATCCGTCGTTCTTTCTTTTTTCTGCGCCAAATTCGTGCTGTTCGCCCTTATCTCCCTTCTTCCTCTCTTACCTCACTAGTCATTTCTTTAGTACTTTCCAGGTTAGACTACTGTAACGTCATTCTCGCAGGTCTCCCACAATGTCAGCTTCGGCGTCTTCAACTTGTCCAAAATACGGCCGCACGTTTGCTCACCTACTCTTCCCCCCACGATCATGTTACCCCCCTCCTTCTTCAGTTGCACTGGCTTCCAATCAACTTCCGTTTTCAATACAAAATCCTCAGTCACTCACAGAGCACTGCACACGGGTTCCCCTCAGTATCTAGCCGACTCTATTCGTCTTCAACCTTCTCCACGTCTTCTCCGGTCAGCCCACGGCTATCGCCTCTACCTTCCTGCCCCATCCTCTGCACATCTGGAAACAACACGCCATTCCGCTTTCTATTTCCTGGCCCCTGCCCTCTGGAACTCCCTTCCGGTTGCCATTTGCACAGAGTTATCCTTTCAAAAATTCAAATGCTTACTTAAGACCCATCTGTTTCAGCAGGCCTTTGAACTCCCAGACCCTTAAAACCAGTATCTCCACAAGTAACTATCTTAACTTATTTTTCTGCCCTTATCTTTTCTGTCTCTCTCTGTCATGTCCAAAATGATGGCGTTCCTTTCCTTTCTTCTTGTTTCTAATTGATTGTTGTATTGTACACCGCTCTGACGCATATGCTTGGGCAGTATATCAAGTGACGAATAAAGATAAATAAAAAGATCAGGGGGAACTCGAAGAGCATGGCCTCTCTAGTGGCAGCCCGTCACTGTCTGTGGCTAAGGAACTGGGAGGCAGACAGATCCTCTAAGGCCCGACTTAGTAAGCTCCCTTTCAAGGGCAAGTTGCTTTTTGGGGAGGATTTGGAGAAGCTGGTTAAGGATTTGGGGGAATCCAAGGGGGGCCGCCTGCCTGAGGATAAGCAGAAGCAGAGCTGCCCTACCTCAGCAGGGAAGGGGCAGGCGGCAGACTTCAGACGTTTTCGACCCTCCAAGGTTTGGGCCTTATCAGAGAGGTAAGCCTGCCTTTTGTGGGCAGGGCTTTTGGGGCTTCCAGGGAGCAGGAAAGGGGTTTGGATCCCCTTCCTCCTCGGGGTCTAAGAAGACACAATGAAATGAGGAGGTCCCAGGTGGGGTTGGTTCCCGTGGGGGTCCGTCTGCAGGATTTCTACTCTGCTTGGGTCCAGATCACGTTGGACCAATGAGTCCTGGAGGACATAGAAACATAGAAACATGATGACAGAAAAAGACCACATGGCCTATCTAGTCTGTCCTTCCATAACAACAACTACAACAGTCCACTTTTTACCTTTAGAGATCCTCTGTGTTGGTCCCATGCTTTTTTGAATTCAGTTACTGTCCTCATCTCTACCACCTCCACTGGGAGACTATTCCATGGATCCACTACTCTTTCTGTAAAGAAATATTTCCGCATATCACTCCTGAATCTATCTCCCTTCACCCTCATCCCATGTCCCCTCGTAGCAGAACTTGCTTTCAATTGAAAGAGGCTCTCTCCCTGAACATTTATGCCACGGAGGTATTTAAACATCTCAATCATGTCACCTCTATCCCGCCTTTCCTCTAAGGTGTACATATTAAGACATCTGAGAAGACGCACCCAATCAACCACTCCTTTGTCCTGTCTCCTTGCAGGATGCTGGGCAAAGCAGCGGCAGTGAAGGAGACCTTAGCAAGGTTGTTAAAGCTAAGGGCTGTGGTATTGGTACTTAGAGACCAACTCGGGTGCGGTCGATACTCCATTTATTTTATGGTGCCCAAGAAGGAAGGCTCCTTTTGGCTGATTCTCGATCTCAAGGGTGTAAACCGCTGCCTCAGGGTGATACATTTTCTCATGGAGACTCTACGGTCTGTCATAGTAGCGGTACGGAGTGGGGAGTTTCTGACATCACTAGACCTGTCCAAAGCGTATCTGCACATTCCTGTCAGATCCGAGCACCAGCAGTTCCTCCGCTTTGCAGTGCCGATGGGACATTTCCAGTTTCAGGTGTTGCTGTTCGGCCTGGCGACAGCCCTGCAGACTTTCACCAAGGTCATGGTAGTAGTGGCAGCGGCACTCCGCAAGGACGAGGTGCTGGTACACCCATACCTGGATGATTGGCTCATCCGGGCAAAGTCCAGGAGCAAAGGTGTGAGGGCCACGGCGCAGGTAATACAGTTTCTAGAAAGTCTGGGATGGGTGGTCAGCGTGGCCAAGAGCAGGTTTAAGCCATCCAAAGAACTGGAGTATTTGGGGGCACATTTTGGTACCAAGGAGGGAAAGGTCTTCCTATCAAAGAAATGGGCCCAGGGGCTGTGGCATCTGCTGCTTCAGTTCTTGTGAATGCCGCAATCCTCGGCTTATCATTATCTACAGGTTCTGGGAACCATGGCGGCCACACTCGACCTGATCCCATGGGTGAGGGCTCACATGTGGCCTTTACAGAGGGCTCTCCTGTGTCGGTGGTCCCACCAGACTCAGCCTCTATTCCACCGGCTTCCAAGTCCGAAGCAGATGAAGAAAGCATTGCAGTGGTGACTATGCCCAGAGACTCTGGGGAGGGGCATGCCCCTCAAGTCTCCAGCTTGGGTGCCACTGATGACAGACGCCAGTCTGGCAGTTTGGGGAGCCCATTGCTAAGGACACTTCGCTCAGGGGCGGTGGAACGTGCAGGAGGCCCCATGGTCCATCAACAGGCTAGAAATGAGGGCAGTGTTTGGGGCGCTGCAGAGTTTCAAGCCCTGGCTGCAGGATCTGGCGGTCAGGGTGTTCTCAAGCAACGCCACCACAGTGGCCTACATAAACCACTAGGGCGGCACGAGAAGCATGGCACTGAAGGAAGAGGCCAAAGTGCTGCTGGCCTGGATGGAGAATCATCGCCAGGCCTTGTCAGCAGTGTACGTCATCGGGGTGGACAATATTATGGCTGACTACCTGAGTTGGGTACAGGTGGACCATGGCGAGTGGACTCTCACTTAGGAAGTATTTGAACAGGTGATGGTTTATTGGGATTGTCCAGTGATGGATCTGATGGCCCTTCTAGTTGGCCAAAGCAGGCCAGTTTTTCAGCAGAAAACAGGAAAGGATATCGGAGGGCTCGGATGCCCTCATACAGAAGTGGCCTGCGGGGGGACTGTTATATGTGCTTCCTCCATGGGCGCTCATCGGTCGAGTAATACAACGGATAGAGGTTCACCATGGTTTGGTGATACTAATCACCCCAGATTGGCCATGACATCCATGGTATGCCGATCAGGTGCGGCTTCTGGTGGACAGCCCGTGTTGTCTTCCCGTCCAAGAGATCTATTGACGCAAGGGCCGGTACTCATGCCTCAGGTGGATTGATTCTCGCTTACGGCATGGCTCTTGAGAGCAAGGCTAAGGAAGAAGGGCTATTCTGCATTGGTGATAGCCATGTTGTTGAAGGCTCGGAGGAAGTCTACGTGCTTAGCTTATGTCAGAGTGTGACGTATATTTGAAGCATGGTGTTCGGATCAGCAGTTTCAGCCGGTCTCTGCATTTATTCTGGATGTGCTGGCCTTCTTGCAGGCTGGTTTCGACAGGGGCTCTGAGGGTGCAGCTGGCTGCAATTTCCTGTTAGAGGTAAGGTTCAAGTGGTGGCGTTGGGTATGCACCCGGATGTGCTCCGTTTCTTGAGGGTGGTGAGTCGTTTGCGACCACCAAGGAGGTTGGAGGTTCCACCTTGGGATTTCAACCTGGTGCTTTCTGCTCTCACAAGGGAGTCCTTCGAACCGGTGAGTCAGGCTTCAGTGAAGGACTTGACACTGAAGGCGGTATTCTTGGTGGCAATCTGTTTGGCGTGCCGGATTTCAGAACTCCAGGCATTATCTTGTTGGGAGCCTTTCCTGTCCTTTTTCAGGGAGAAGGTGGTTCTTCGACCCGTACCTTCCTTCCTTCCTGCCCAAGGTAGTATTAGCATTCCATGTGAACCAGGCGGTTGCCTTGCCCACATTGCGGCCACCGGCAGGAGGCTCCTCAAGCTTGCAGTTGCGACTTTTGGATGTTATGTTAAGAGAATTCTGCGACATTATTTGAGCTGCACGGTGCCCTTTATGAAGTCGGATTGCTTGTTTGTTCTGTTTGGGGGGCCGCTAAGGCTACCATTTCCCGGTGAATTAGAGATGCTATCGCTTCGGCATACATCCTGAAAGGTAGGGGGATACTGGAGGGCTTGTGGGCGCATTCCACCAGAGCTCAGGCGGCTTCATGGGCGGAGTTTAGCCTGGTTCCACTGGTGGAAATCTGTAGGGCAGCAACCTGGTCTTCGCTGCATACCTTTGCGAAGCATTACTGCCTGGAAGTCCAGGCAGCAGGGGATGACCGTTTTGGATATGCAGTGCTTCAGTCTGTGGTGGCGGGTCCCTCCCATTGAGTAGACCTCTCTGTAACATCCCAGAGGTTTTGGGACTGGACTGGAGAGATGTTAAGGAAAGAGAAATTAGACTTATCTGCTAATTGTAGTTTCTTGAGGAACTCCAGTCCAGTCCTGGATCCCGCCCTTTCAATTTTTTGAGGAGTTTTGTCTGTTCCTTTGCCTGGGTCCCCGAGGACTCTGCATTGGCAGGGATGGGGGGGCGAGGGTAGCGTGGTGAAGGGCCAGGAGAGTGGTCAAGGGCATGGCAGGCAATTGAGCTCGGTGCTGTGCGTTGCTCCTCAGAAGCTTTGAGTGCCTTCCCGTTCAAGGGGTATGGAGGTTTTTCCCGGTTAAGGGGTGTTTATCGAATTATGAGTTTGGAAGTGATAATTCATTTGTTACTCTTGTTCAACTACTTATTTGTTGCTAATGTAAATCTGCTTTGTGAATAGATTACTGGGGACTGGTGGGTTGTCTCAGCTGCTTAAGTATACCAGTGTCATCAGAAAAAGATGACGTGCTCGGTCTCCAGACTTCTGGAGGAGGTGCACAACCCAGAGGTTTTGGGACTGCACTGGAGTTCCTCAAGGAGCTACAATTAGCAGGTAAGTCTAATTTCTCGTTTTTAATCATGTGATAATTGATATCATGTAAAAGCAGTTTGTCAGATTTACAATGTGTGAAAAAATTGAACAGCGAATTTGCTTTAAATTCTGCCAGAAACGTGGATATTCATGCAAAAAGACTTAAGACAGGTTACAGCAAGTGTATGGGCGATGAATGCATGAGTTGTACTAGAGTTTGACTGGAATAAATGTTGCCAAAGTGTTGATAGCTTCCAGAACATTCGTCACTATCTATGAGCAAGAACGAAGACAAAGTTGAAGCAGTGCATGCCACAATACATTCAAATCATCGATTGACTATCAGGGAGGTTGCTGAGGACATGAACATTAGTTTCAGGTTGGTATATTCCATTCTTACTGTCGACTTGGGGATGAGATGTGTGTCTGCAAACTTCTGTCCCTTGTCCTGTAGCCAGAGAGTTGTTAGAGTGCATTGAAAATGGCTCAGATTTCATCAAAAAGATTATTACTTTTGATGAATCATGGGTTTATAGTTATGATCTGGAAACTAAGGCTCTATCCTCACAATGGAAGACTCTAGTCTAGACTGTCCCAGACTCAAGAAAGCTCTTCAGGTGAGGAGAATGTCAAGGCCATGCTCAGTTTTCTTTGATTACCGGGGTATTGTTCATCATGAGTGTGCTCCAAAAGGCCAAACCATCAATATCGAATGCTCACAGTTTTCTTTGATTACCAGGGTATTGTTCATCATGAGTGTGCTCCAAAAGGCCAAACCATCAATATCGAGTATTACATCCAAGTTCTGACTTGTTTGAGAGTTGCAGTTATTATAAGAGGCCAGAATTGCACAGGAATGATAAATGGTTGCTTAATCATGACAACGCCCCCAGCTGATGCATCACATCTTGTCCAAACACCAAATCAAGCAAATCCGTCAGCCTCTGTACTCACCTGACCTCACACCTGATTTTTTTCTTGTTTCCAAAACTGAAATTACCACCGAAAGGAAGGAGATTTGATGATTTGGAGGCCATTAAGCAAAATTTGACACAGCAACTTCACAGCATAACATGCTCAGATCAGGCCTGTCATGGAAGTTTAAGCATCTAGCTTGCTTCAGGGGGCCATGCCAAGAAAATGTAGGGGCTGTCCAGAAGTGGATATTCAAAAACCTGTCAAGAAAAAAGACACTGAAACATCGAAGTTGAGCCTGTTTTGAGCATGAAGATGGATTTCTGAAGAGGGCTATATTGTGAACCTTCCTATTTTGAACTAGCAACTATGAGTGCATTTTCTCCAGATAGTGCTTCTGAATATCAGATTTGCCATGGTTTAGCTAGTTAGCGGATCTAAACCGCTTTGAATATGCCCCCTCTTCCTGTGGAGGCACACTCCAAAAGATAGACAGGCCCAGCTAGTATCCGATTCCACAACTGCAGGAGCTGTATGTTCCCATGATTGTGGAATTGGGCACTTAGATGGCCTGATGTGTATGCAATTCTATGCTGGGAGCTGTCCATGATTCTGCCCACCAAGCCCGCACAACGCTCCGGCTGGTGTGCTGGTGCAGTGGTGTCCCATCACCACGGCGCTGGCATGTCCAGCTGGAGGCACCCAATGCCCAGACATTGATCGAGCCTATTGCCCCGCCATCCAGCTTTCAGCAGGGGCAGCCAAGGCCAGGATTTGGGTGATGGGAGTCCTCCCACAGCATTGTAGTGTGGAAGGGAGTGCTGCAGGCTGAGATCATCACAGTGCCCAGCACTTCTTCCACCTATGGAGTAGAATAAGCCAGGCATCTATTATGGTGCAGGTGGATGTACAGAGGCATGACCAGAATTTCCTCTGTATGTCCTGGCACCTGGCCACTCCCCCGCTCTGCCCCCTGTCTGCTCTGGCATCGCCCCATCCAGTGCTCCCTGTATAAATGCTGTGTATGTGTGGGGAGCGCTTGGACCGGAATTGCATTCCGGGGCTGTGCACAGGTTGGACATCCACCCCAGACGTCCTATCCCACTATTCGTGTTACAGAATGCCAGCCATAGTGTTTTGTGAAATTGGGCAACTGTACGTATGAGTGCTGGAACCTACACATGAATGTTGTGAAATCGCTGCTTCCATCTATAAGTGCAGGCATTTATACATGGAGGTTGCCAAGCGATGCCCCTCTTTTTTCCCCACATATATATTCTGAAATTGCTGCTCTCACTGTACATTACAGCAAATGCACATGTATGTGCAAGCGGTCTTATGCTTACTTTATAAAACGCTCTGCCAAATTCAGAAAAATACCTGTAAAATATCAGGAAAATGTGAATGTCCCGACCTGGAAGTCCCATTTACTACAGTCAGATCCTATGTGAATGGGATTTTATATGATTAGCCATATAACTGTATATAGTTTCCCCACTGCAGTGTCATGAAAGGAAAATCTGTATTGACCTATAGAAACAAGACTACAGTCCAGAAGGGAATGCTTGAAAATTATAGGCAAATTGCAATGGCATTTAGTTGAATAATGTCATTCTGTTTTGTTTTCCACTATACTGTAACATACGGACAAAAGAGGGTCAAGGAGAGCATTCTTCTAATAGTCGGTATGTTTCTCCCTCTGGAAGATTTCAATTGATTTGATTCAGCTATCTAACCTTGTTCAATGCAAACTTCATCTTTCACAGACCCCTTGGCACTCATCAGAACTGCTAATAGGCACTTCAGAACTCATAAAGAGATGGTCATATCTCGGGCTTTGGGGACACCAACTCATTTATCTTCCACACTCAGAATCAGGTCTGATTTTTCACCCTGCCTGCTTAGATGCTAATTCAGTGAAAAGTCTCTGCCACATCTCCGAAGCTCTTTCCACTAACCATCTGCTATGATAGCCGAGAAGAGACAACTACAGACTTTATTGGGTTTTCATGCTTTATTTTTTTTATTTATTTGTATAAGTAACATGCAGAGCAACAAGTCCCTTTCTATTCATTCAAAGTAGATACATGGAAAATAATAGGGAATAAAATTGTCCCTTTTATGCATTTACAAAGTCCTTTTGGAAATGTAAAATAAAATCTGGGACTCTTGGATCTTGATGTTCAGCCCATCCTAGTGATGATCTGCAGGTTATTTTGCTTTCTGTAATCTCATTGACTGAATGACAGAAAATTATTCTGCTTCTGGAGTCATGATTTGATGGAGGGGGCGGTGGTCTGGACTGATTCGTATAGAGTGACGACCTATTTCTGTCTCTTCACTAGGTGCATTTGAAGCTGGTTTCTAACAAGTGTTAGTGGCTAATTTGACAATTGCTCGTATTGGTGAAAAGTATGCATTTAATTTCCATTCCGTGGCTTTCTTCGAGATCTTCACAATGGAAGTATGCATGTAATTTCACTTTCAAAATCATCCCAGGGAAAGTAACCGCACTTATTTACACCTCATTCACTCTGCAGATATTGTTTATGCGATTTCCAGGAACAAGCAGGAATGTAGTCTTCACATATGGGTATCGTCGGTACCGACGGAGCCTGCGCAGGAACGCTCCCCAGCGTCCAATTAGAAAGCTTTTGGGAGCATCCCACAGCGCCTGCGTGCTGCCTTCCTGCCTTTCCCAACTGCCTCTCTCCAGTTCTTCGTTTTCTGCGGAGCCAGCAGGTCGTGTTCCTGTCACCGCAGAAAATTTTCCTTATTGCCCTTCTTTTTTGTGGTCGCGTCTGACTTCCTCGACGCTTTACCGGTACCGCCGATTCTTCTTTCTTTCTTTCTTTTCTTAAAAAAAAAAATATATATATATATACTTAGTACTTTTTTTCCCACTTTTTCCAGGTGCACGTGCCATTTTGGGCCTTAGGCCCAAAATTTTTTCCACAATGGAAAAACCCGCTTCGGGTTTTAAAAGTGCACCAAGTGTGGCGGTACCATCTCTGTCACCGACACCCATGAGTGGTGTCTTAAATGTTTAGGTCCTGACCACTCCATCACGGAATGTATGGCCTGTGCCATGATGTCCAAGAGAGGTCGACAGAACCGAGCTGCCAAGCTCAGTACCCTGTTTCCCTCTGATGCAGCCTCAGTGGCATCGACGTCTTCCAGGGCTTCATCTTCCTCCCGTGGATCTCAGGTAACTAAACATGAGTCTAGCCGGTCCTCAAAGGGTAGATCTCCCTCTAAGCATCGAGATGCCTCTGGCGTTGCCCTTGAGGATTCTGCACCGGCAAAACTGTCCCAGTGGGAGGCTTCGGCTTCCAAAACATTATCTGGGCTCCAGGACGTTCTCGAGGCCTCGACCTCGGCGGAACTACTGGTGCCATGCTCTGGGGTACCGGCTGTTTTCTCCGGTACTGACAGACAGGCATCGGCAGCGGCGATAGACCAGAGGTTCCTGGCTATTGAATGCAGTCTGGCGGCTCTCCTTGCGGCATCAACACCCTCTGAACCACATCAGACAGTTCAACCGGTACCGGCATCGATTCCGGCACCAGTGTCGATACCGATAGCATTGACATCGACTTCGGTGTCCATTGCTGACCGATTCCCCCCGTTACCGACTTTGGTCGGTACGGGTATCGGGCTCTTCAAGAGCATCCGGACAGAAGGTACTTTGAGTCCTCAGAGGAATCAGAGGATTCTGACAGTTCTGTCGATGCGGGAATACTTCTCCCAGAGGAGCCTTCCTCCCCTAAACGCAGGATGTCTCCTCCAGAGGACATTTTCTTTCAGGATTTCATCAGGGAGGTGGCTCGAGGTTTGTCCATTACTGTGGCTCCTGAAACAGAGCCCAGAGCAAAGGAGTTGGAAATTTTACAATATCCCAAAGCTCCTAAGGAGGCAGCTACTCTACCCATCCATGAGATCTTGCATGATCTCATGCTAAGAATGTGGGAGACGTCTCTTACAACCTCTCCTCACTCTCATAGACTGGATACTATGTATCGAGTCCCTCCTTGTCCTGGTTTCCAGAAAACTCAGCTTCCTCACCACTCTATTGTAGTGGAATCAGCTATGAGAAGGATCAGGAGTGCAAAGAGACATGCCTCTAATCCTCCAGGACGTGAGTGCAGAACTTTGGATGCTTTTGGACGTCGTATCTTCCAAGCTTCCATGCTTTCTGCCAGGATCAGTTCCTATATTTTATATATGGGAATGTTCCTGAAGGAAGTCACAGGAGATTTAGAGGTTTTGAGCCGCCTTCTTCCTGAGGATAGAAGGCCGGACTTTCTCACCTTGGTCAAGCATGCCCAGGATGTTTCTAAATTTGTCAACCGTGCAGCTTTTGACTGTTTGGAGTGCATAAGCAGAACCTCTGCCATTGCCATAGGTGCATGTAGAATTGCTTGGCTCCAGGCATCTGATCTTGAGCTCTGGGTACAAGACAAACTGGGAAATATTCCTTGTACTGGTGAGAACTTGTTTGGCAAAGATTGGCAAGAAAAAGCCAATGAATTGGATGCTGACAACTCCACCTTGGATAGATTATCCAAGGCCACAGCTGATCCTACAAGAAAGACATCTTTCAAGAAACCATTCTTTTCCAAAAAGAAAAGGTTTTATCCTGCTTATTCTCAGCAGGGACGTTCTGCAGGTTAACCTGTCCGGAAGGGTCAGCAACCACCCAAACAAAGGAAAGCAAAGACTGCTAAGCCTCAACCGTCCCAGCAGTCTCAGCCTCCACAAGGCCTTTGACTTTCAGCTAGAGAACTTAGCCTTCCTGGCTCTCAATGGACCAGAGCCTTCCACCATTCCAGGAAGGTTGTGTCACTTTGCCCCCAGATGGGGGCAAATAACAGCAGAGCATTGGACAATTTCCATCATAAAAGAGGGGTACAAGCTTCATTTTTTGAGCATGCCACCTCCCAAATGGTAAGACAGTTCAAATCTCACACCTCTCTAATCAACCTGTTAGATCAAGAGGTCACCACGCTTCTTGCCCAAGGGGCAATAGAAGTACCCATCCATCAACAGGGTACAGGGTTTTACTCCCCCTATTTCCTTATCCCAAAGAAAACAGGGGGATACAGACCTATTTTGGACCTCAGAGAATTGAACAAATTCCTGCTCAAAGAGAAATTCAAAATGATTTCTCTAGGAACTCTGCTGCCATACCCTCAGAGTCAGGACTGGCTTTGTTCTCTAGATCTCAAGGATGCCCATCCAACTCACAAAGTTCCTTAGGTTCCTTTTTCAAGGAAATCACTACCAATACAGGGTGCTTACTTTTGGCCTGGCCTCAGCACCAAGAGTGTTCACGAAGTGCATGGCTGTGGTAGCAGCATTTCTCCGCACTCTAGGGATATTCGTCTTCCCCTACTTAGACGACTGGCTCATTCGAGCCCCAACAGAGTCAGAGGCCAGGACTTCTCTATTCTGCACAATGCGTATCCTTCAATATTTGGGTCTGGTTATAAACATCCCAAAATCCAGTCTATCTCCCACTCAGTCTCTAGAGTTCATAGGAGCTTTGCTGGATACCAGAAAAGCAAGGGCCTATCTCCCCCAGACCCGCTGCCTTTGCATGGTGCAGTTAGCTTCTCAAGCAGTGCTAAAGCCTCATCTCACTGCCCGAGAAATGCTACAATTACTAGGCCACATGGCATCTACGGTGCATGTGGTTCCCTATGCTCGCCTTTATATGAGAGCAGCCCAGTGGACTTTATCCACTCAATGGACCCAGGCATCAGGGTGCCTGTCAGACAAAATAGCAAACACAAATCGCCTTATTTTGTCCCTCCAATGGTGGAAGTCCACTCAAAACCTGTTGCTGGGGTCCCCATTTCAACAACCCTTGCCCCAGGCTACTCTCACAACAGATGCTTCTCCAATGGGTTGGGGAGCTCATATGCAAGACCTCTCCACCCAAGGAACCTGGACTCCACAGGAGACATCTACATATCAATCTCTTGGAGTTCAGAGCTATTTTCCTTGCTCTTCGAGTGTTCCATACCCTGCTCAGCTCCAAGACAGTCCTCATTCATACGGACAATCAAGTAGCCATGTTCTACGTGAACAAGCAGGGGGGAACAGGCTCTCTGTCACTTTGCAACGAAGCTTTGCGACTATGGGCCCTCGCCAGAGAGCATCAGATTCATCTCCTGGCAGTGTATCTTCCAGGCATACAAAACTCTTGGGCGTACAGACTCAGTCGAGTTCTGCTACCACATGAGTGGTCTCTGCATGCAGATCAGGTGGCCAAGATTTTTCAAATTTTGGGAACCCCGGACATAGATCTCTTTGCAAGTCCATGGAATGCCAAACTTCCCCGGTTCTGTTCCAGAATTCCGGCTCAGGCCAGGGATGCTTTCCTCCTTTACTGGGGTCAAGACTTCCTGTATGCCTTTCCACCCATTCCCCTAATTCCCAAAACCTTGTTCAAGCTTCAGAGAGACAGAGGCCATATGATCCTCATAGCTCCACATTGGCCACGGCAACTCTGGTACCCTCTGCTTCTACATCTCTCTCAAGCTCCCTCCCTGGAGTTAGGGTCTGCTCCAGATCTCCTATCTCAGGAGGACGGAATGTTATGGAATCCCAATCCCCAATCTCTGCATCTCAGGGCTTGGTTGCTGAAGGCCTAGATCTCCATGATCTTAACCTCCCTCAGCAGGTAAAGGATATTCTTTATGCTTCCAGGAAACCTTCCACAAGACGCTCTTATGCTTTCAAGTGGAAAAGATTTATCATATGGTGTTCGCAGAAGGGTCTTAACCCCCGTGCGGTACCTCTGGAATGACTACAGGAGTATCTCCTTCATTTATTCAATGCAGGACTTAAGACTAACTCAGTGAGGGTCCATTGCAGCTTCCTTTAAGCCCCTAAATGGACAACCTATTTCCTCCCATCCTTTTATAGCAAGATTTATGAGAGGCCTTCTGCTAACTAAGCCTCCCATTAGGCCACCACCTGTGGCATGGGACTTAAACCTGGTTCTTGGTCAGCTCATGAAGCCACCTTTTGAACCCTTAGCTACTACCTCCTTGAAATTCCTTTCTTGGAAGGTTATCTTTCTCATTGCAATCACATCAGCACGTCGCATCAGTGAGTTGCAAGCACTGGTGACTGATCCACCTTATACAAGGTTCCATCATGACAAGGTAGTCCTTAGGATTCATCCACACTTTATGCCAAAGGTGGTCTCGCCTTTTCATCCAAACCAAGCGGTCTACCTACCTGTGTTCTTTCCATGGCCTCATGCATCTAATGCAGAAAGGAATCTTCATACTTTGGACTGTAAAAGAGCTTTAGCCTTTTACTTGCAAAGAACACAGCAACATAAATTCCTCTCAGCTCTTTGTTGCTTTTGATCCTTCTCATTTGGGACTTCCAGTCTCCAAGAGAACACTATCTAACTGGATTGCTCAGTGTATTTCTTTTGCCTATCAGAGTATGAATATTCCTCTGGAGGGCCATGTCACAGCTCACAATGTTAGAGCCATGGCAGCTTCAATGGCTCATCTACACTATGTCTATCGACGACATCTGTCGAGCAGCTACCTGGGCCTCGGTTCATACCTTTACAGCCCATTACTGTTTGGACAAGGACTCCTGCCGGGAAGCCTTGTTTGGTCAGGCTGTTCTCCAACACCTGTTCCATACCTAATCAACTCCTACCCACCATCCCTGGGTGGATGCCAGAGATCCATGTGAGGAAGTGGAGCCCTTTCACAGGGCACACAACTTCTGGGGTCTCTCCCTGGCATCTAAAGCTAGGGAGTCCCCATATGTGAAGACTATGTTCCTGCTTGTTCCTGGAGATAGCATAGTTACTCACCTGTAACAGGTGATCTCCGGGAACAGCAGGAATTTAGTCTTCACAACCCACCCACCTCCCCTAGAAGTTGTATCTCTCTATCTCTTTCTCTTTCCCTCTCTCTCTCTCTTTGTCTCAGCTTTAAAACTCAACTGGAGAGAGGCAGTTGGGAAAGGCGGGAAGGCAGCATGCAGGTGCTGTGGGATGCTCCCAAAAGCTTTCTAATTGGACGCTGGGGAGCGTTCCCGCAGACTCCGTCAGTACCGACGATACCCATATGTGAAGACTAAATTCCTGCTGTTCCCGGAGATCACCTGTTACAGGTGAGTAACTATACTTTCAAGTATGCACCTATTTTTGAAAATTTGTGTCTGCATGTAAATATAAACTCCTCCTTAGCTCTACAGGCATTATGGGTATCATTTCAGAAGGGAATTTTAGAAGGGACATCCAAGTGCAATCTGGGGCGTCTAAGCCAGAGCATCTGAAAAATATGCAGGCACGTTCAGGTGCAGACACGATTTCACAAATGTGGATGTGCCTGATATAGACGTCTGCAGGGGCATCTACATAGATATCCCCAGGACCATATTTCAGAACCTGCATGTGTAGGATAGCCTAATGGTTAGAGTGATGGGCAAGGAGCAGGGCAGCCGTGGTTCACAGCCCACTGCTGCTATTGTTGACATTGTGATGAGTTCTAGGAATGATAGAGGAGTATTTTCTCTACGCCCTCAGGATGCTTTTCAGCCAAAACAAGTACTTCCCAGATACCTGTTTGTGCCTGGAACAGGTATAAACTTAGAAGAAATGCTGGACGTCCAAGGTGTTTCTGAGATCAGGTAGAGGCATCCAGGTTCCTGGGTACCTCGTGGCCACACCTCCACAGACTTGGATGTCCTCATGCTGAGGACGTCCCCAGAGCTGGCTTCTAAAATAGCTTAGGATGTCTTTATCTCCATTTTTGGATGTCCAAAGTATGAATAGGACATCTAAAATGACCCCCTTTATAAAGTCACTTTTGCCCATATGTGTGCACGTAAATGGACTGATATCAAATTTCGACTGACATAAAATTACCTGTGTTGACATGAAGATATCCAATTTCATGGTAGGCATAGCTGAAGGAGCTGTCTGGGCAGAGGAGAAGGCACACAGCTAGATCATAAAATACATTAAATTATGTGCACACTTGCACACTTTACATGTAAACATTTACAGCTGTTTTCAAGCAGGTATAAATTCTGCACCTGAATTCAAGGTACGATTTCAGCCCCTTACATTAGTTTTTTTACTTTTTTATAAAGACACATAGATACCTACTCACCCTCTTAAACTAGGCATTTCCTTACAAAATTACCCTCCACGTGCATAAGATTTTATCTGTACTGAGGGTGGGTGATTCTTATAAAGCACGGTTTATGGTTAGAAAATACTGATTTATTTGCAGAAATTGTCTTTCAAAATTACCCTGCCTTGAATCACCTTGGAATATTTCCTGAGCGGTCCTCCAGTTTAGTCTTCCACATCTGGGTAGTCCACCTCTTCCTGCAGCATGGAGACTGGACCAATCAGAATCTTTTATACTTCAGGATATATGCTGCTGGAGCTCCCATCAGCCCCCAGTGTGTCCAGTCTCCAAGCAGCAGGAAGACATGTGAGCCCGCCTGGCTCACTTAGGGGCTTGATAGCAACACTAGTTAGCCTTTTATTTGGGATAACTTTAATTTTATTTCGTGCAGCCTATAGCTTTAAATTTAAAAAAAAAAAATACAGAGCCTGAGGAGCCGAGCCGTCACTGCCCTTCCCTCTCCTTTGCCTGGGGCACTAATAAGGCAGTGTTTAGATCGCTCCCCCTGGACGGTACGGGGGAGAGATCTGTTCTCTTGGCAGCAGCTCCTTCTCCGGCAAAAGGGCTTGCTCCGGAGTGTTGAGCTGTGACAGACAGCTCTGCGGGGTGCTCGGCTCACCGGCTTATTTCCTGTAGCAGCCGGGTTAACAGCTTTACTCCGCTCTAGATTCAAGCAGTTTTTTGCTGGTTCTTCATTTTGTTTCAGCAGCGGTAAGTGGGGTTTCCCTTTTTCTCTTCTCGGTGGTTCCCTGCACTGCGTTTAATTTAATTTTGTTTTATTTTGTATTTTCGCGCCTTTTTTCACCGTTCCCGGCGGCCATTTTGTGCTCTCTTTTTTTCCCGCGCGCTGTTCCAGCTTCTGCAGGGCTTTGGAGCTAGAGCCCTTAGCGTTTTGGGCAGCTTCATTTTTTGCCTTAGTTTGGCCTGATCAATTTAAAAAAAGAAAAAAAAGAAAAAAACGGGGTTTGGTTATTTTGTTTTCCTTATTCCTTCTAGTGGGTTAGTCAGTGGCTCTATGCCTCCCTCCCCCCCTTAGAGTTGTGCCATTTTTTTCTATTGATATCGGTGAGGCCACAGTGCGTGGTCTGCGGTTCTCGCAGAGGCACTGTGTCAGACTCGGGAATTTGCAGGGACTGCGCTGCTGTGTCTGCTGATATGGAGCAGCAGATGGAAGGCAGGTCCGTGCCAGATACCTTGGACCCTACATTGCCTCCTGAGGGGGATTCTTCGCTTGGTTCTCTCATTCCCCAGGCGCAAGCTATGCCTAAGGCGCAGGGGTCTGGGCTGCCGGTGGCAGAGACAGAGTCTTCTTCTTCCTTGTCAGATTTATCCCCAGACTTCGTCCTCCTTATGCATCAAGCTTTCAAATTGGGACGTTTAGGTAGGTTGCCAGAAGCTTTCGCGGCACCGGTGTCTCTGCCACCTCTCAAAGCGGAAGGGGCCGGTCGGATCTTACCGAAGCCGGCAAAAAGGCCTCGGTCCTCGGACATAGAACAGGAGGATTTGGAGTGGCAAGAAATAGAGCCTGAGATGGAGTCTGAGGACGTGTTTGATGATCTGGAAGAAGGGGCAATCCCTGAACCTGAAGATCAGGCAAGAATTATCAGAGTTTTTCGTAAGGAGGAGCTGGTTCCCCTCATCACGGAAGCCCTTCAGACGCTCAACCTCGCAACAGCGCGCCCGGCTGAGGAAGAAGGGTTGGAGGATCCCCTCATCCAAGCGGTCCGGGATTCTCAGATAGTGTTCCCGGTGCATAGGGTTGTAGATCAGATGATTCAAGCAGAGTGGGATCAGCCTGAGGCAGGTCTGAAGGGTATTCGGACAATGAACCGCCTCTATCCCTTAGCGGACAAGGACAAGGAAAAATTCAAGTCGCCTCGGGTGGATGCGGCTGTCTCGGCAGTGACCAAGAAAACCACAATTCCAGTTGAAGGAAGTGTGGCCTTAAAAGACATGCAAGACAGGAAGGTAGATGGCTTATTGAAGCAGGCCTTTGAGGCTAATGCTTTGTCTTTGCAGGCCTCTATTTGTGGGGCCTGGGTGGCTAGATCCTGCTTAAGGTGGGCTCAGCATCTGCGTCAGGATTCCCGCTTAGACCAGCAGGGATTGCTCGAGGTAACGCGGTTGGAGTCTGGTTCAGCTTATTTGGCAGACGTTCATTATGATTTGATCAGGACGTTGGCAAATAGTATGGCTTCCTTAGTGGCGGCGCGGAGGTCCATTTGGTTGCGTAATTGGGCGGCTGACGGGTCTTCAAAATCTCAGCTCAGTAAACTCCCTTTTAAAGGCAGATTGTTGTTCGGGGACGATCTGGACAAGTTGGTCAAGGATCTTGGGGAGTCCAAAGGTGGAAGGCTGCCGGAGGATAAGTCTAAGTTAGGTAAAGATTTGCCGGCTTCTCGAGGTCAATTTAGGGACTTTCGGAGGTTTCGGTCCTCCCGCCTTTGGGGTTCCCAACGTGGAAGATTTGGATCCAGGTCACAGAATTTTCGAGGGTTTCGGGGAGCGGGCAGAGGTTTCTCGGCTGCGTCGTCCTCCTCTGCCTCTTCCTTTAGTCGCAAGCCGCAATGAAGCGAGGTGGACCCCGGAGGGAAGGCAAGTGATCGGAGGTCGCCTTCGGGATTGTCTTCCTTCTTGGGTCCAGATAACATCAGATCAGTGGGTGCTCGAGATTATCAGAGAAGGTTATGCGCTGGAGTTTGCTTCCCTGCTCCGGGACTCCTTCGTGCTGTCTCCCAGCAAGGGACAGCAGAAGGAATCGGCAATTCGTTCAACGTTGAATCAGCTGTTGGAGTTGGGGGCGGTAATTCCCGTTCCGGAGTCCGAGCACGGGGAGGGTCGTTACTCCATTTATTTCGTGGTGCCAAAGAAAGACGGGTCCCTCCGTCCTATCTTAGACCTCAAGGGCGTGAATCGTTGTCTCCGGGTGCCGCATTTTCGCATGGAGACCCTAAAATCCCTCATTGTGGCAGTTCGCCTAGGAGAGTTTTTGACGTCTCTGGACCTCTCGGAAGCCTATCTGCATATTCCGATCAGGCTGGTTCATCAGAAGTTCCTGCGCTTCGCGTTTCCGTGGGGTCACTACCAATTTCAGGCGCTGCCATTCGGGCTGGCTACCGCTCCGCGCACCTTCACGAAGGTCATGGTGGTGGTCGCGGCAGCTTTGTGGAGAGAAGGTATTTTGGTTCACCCTTATCTCGACGACTGGTTGATTCGGGCAAAGTCCGAAACGGAGAGCTTGGAGGCCACGGACAGAGTCGTTCGTCTGCTTCAGAGTCTCGGCTGGGTAGTCAATGCGAAGAAGAGTCACTTAGTTCCTACGCAGTCCCTCGAATATCTTGGTCATTTTCGACATGGCAAGAGGCTTGGTGGTCTTACCGGCTCGCCGCGCCCAAGCCTTGTGCCGCCTGGTGCGCACATTTTTGGGGATTCCCGCACCGTCCGCATGGTGGTATCTGCGACTCCTGGGAACAATGGCGGCAACTCTGGAGATGGTTCCTTGGGCCAGGTTTCATATGCGTCAGAGAGCCCTGTTACATCGGTGGTCGAGCCAATCCGATTCCTTGAACCGCCGGTTGCCCTGTCTGAGACGAGTCCGGATGTCGCTGCAGTGGTGGCTCTGCTCGAAGTCCCTGAGAGCGGGGATGCCCTTGGAGCAGCCGGTGTGGCTTCCATTGATAATGGATACGAGTCTGGCAGGCTGGGGGGCCCACTGCCAGGACCGTTTCGCACAGGGGACGTGGTCAGCCCGGGAGTCCTTGTGGTCGATCAACCGTCTCGAGCTCCGAGTGGTGAGGCTAGCACTGCAGGCCTTCGAGGCGTCAGTTTTGGGGAAAGCAGTAAGAGTCCTGTCGGACAGCTTGGCTACAGTGGCGTACATCAACCGTCAAGGAGGCACAGGAAGCGTGGCCATGGAAGAGGAGGCGGAGGCGCTGTTCGTCTGGGTGGAAGTTCACCTCCTAGCCATTTCGGCAGCGCATATCGCAGGAAAAGACAATGTGATGGCGGATTTTCTCAGCAGAGTGCAGGTAGACTCCGGAGAGTGGGAACTGCACCCGCAAGTTTTTGCGCAAATAGTTCGCCGATGGGGACCGCCGATCATGGACCTCATGGCGACTTTCCAGTCGGCAAAGACAGGTCGGTTTTTCAGCAGGAGGAGAGAGCGCATGTCCAAGGGGATCGACGCTCTCATCCAACCGTGGCCCGACTCCGGTCTTCTGTATGTCTTTCCTCCATGGGCGTTGATCGGCAGAGTAGTCCAGCGTATCGAGGCTCACCGCGGAAAGGTTCTGCTGGTGGCTCCAGACTGGCCCCGGTGGCCTTGGTACGCGGATCTAGTCCGGCTTCTCGACGGTGTTCCATGGAAGCTTCCTCTCCTAGTAGATCTGCTAGTTCAGGGACCACTGCGCATGCCTCAAGTGGATCGATTCTCGCTTACGGTATGTCCATTGAAAGGGCTAGACTGAGAAGGAAAGGTTATTCGCCGGTGGTCATTGCCACTCTTCTTCGAGCTAGAAAGTCTTTTACCTCGCTGACATATGTCCGAGTTTGGTGAATTTTTGAAGATTGGTGTTCGAGGAATCAGGTTCGGGCATCGACAGCTTCGGTTGCTGTCATCCTCAGTTTCTTGCAGGACGGTTTCGACAAAGGATTAGCGGCCAGTTCTCTGAAGGTTCAGCTGACGGCTCTCGCTTGTTACAGAGGGAAAATTCAAGATGTTCCTCTTGGAGCACACTCGGATGTGCAGCGTTTTCTTAAAGCCGTATTTAGGCTGCGGCCGTCGCGTAGAGTGTCCATTCCCCCGTGGGATTTGAATCTGGTTTTGCAGGCACTCGTTCAGAAACCTTTTGAGCCTCTTTGTCAAGCTTCAGTAAAAGATTTGACTTTAAAGACGGTGTTTCTGGTAGCTATTTGTTCAGTGAGGCGAATTTCGGAGCTGCAGGCTTTGTCTTGTAGGCCTCCATTCCTATCTTTTTCTAGAGATAAAGTCGTTCTGCGGCTGGTTCCTTCTTTTCTGCCTAAAGTGGTGTCTCCTTTTCATGTGAATCAATCCGTCATTCTGCCAGTGTTTCCTTCGGACTCAGCAAGGGTATCCAACGATGGCTTGCATCGGCTTGATGTCCGCCGAGTGTTGCGTCAGTATCTGAAGGTTTCCGAGACATTCCATAAATCGGATCGCCTCTTTGTGCTTTTCGGGGGAGTTCGAAAGGGGGAAGCAGCGGCGAAGTCTTCTATTTCTAGATGGATTAAGGAAGC
This sequence comes from Ichthyophis bannanicus, assembly GCA_033557465.1. NCBI lineage: Eukaryota > Metazoa > Chordata > Amphibia > Gymnophiona > Ichthyophiidae > Ichthyophis > Ichthyophis bannanicus. The sequence continues at coordinate 68,898,384 of CM066049.1, forward strand.
TATTGCGTCGGCGTATATCTTGCAAGACCGTTCTGTTCCGTTAGGTTTGAGAGCCCACTCTACTAGGGTGCAAGCGGCATCGTGGGCGGAGCATAGTCTTGTTCCTCCAGTGGAAATTTGCAGGGCGGCTACTTGGTCGTCTCTACACGCTTTCAGGACATTATCGGTTGGATATTGCAGCGACTCGGGATTCTTGTTTTGGTTCGGCGGTGTTGCGCGCCAGTTGGCAAGGTCCCCCCTGTTGATAACTGCTCTGTTACATCCCGGATGTGGAGGACTAAACTGGAGGACCGCTCAGGAAATGGAAATTACACGTACCTGGTAATTGTAGTTCCTGGAGGGTCCAGTTTAGTCCTCAGTCCCTGCCAAGAGACAACTTTACGTAATTCCTATACGGCGTGCTAACACCGGTGTGCGGGGAGTCGCGTAAGTAAAATTCTTCGGTTCCTCGTGGTTGGTGCCTTTTTCGCTCCCTTTTGGTGAGAAGGGGTTTTTTTTTATGCTGACAGCTGAGTGTGCCAATTGCTTCAGGTAAAGGGGGCAGAAGCAAGGTGCACGGTTCTGGCTCTCTCGTTTGGGGAGGGAGTCAACTTATAGTTCAGGGGGATAAGGCTTGTTGTGGTTAACTGTTTTCAATCATGTGTTGCTTCTTTGAGTCTGCTTTGTTAATAGTTCACTGGGGGCTGATGGGAGCTCCAGCAGCATATATCCTGAAGTATTAAAGATTCTGATTGGTCCAGTCTCCATGCTGCAGGAAGAGGTGGACTACCCAGATGTGGAGGACTAAACTGGACCCTCCAGGAACTACAGTTACCAGGTACGTGTAATTTCCATTTTTTGCAGTAGACGAACTATTTTCAAAAGCAAAGCATTGTGCAGAGAGTTAATTAAGACTATGGGGGTTTTTAACTAAAGAACGCTACCTGTCAGCATGTGTTGTGGCATGTGCGCTGAAGGCGTGCTGAGATATACATTGACAACTAGCATGGAGCCATGACAGTGTGGCTGGATTTCTGAGCTAACTCCATGGTGTGTTACGGGAGCAAGTGGGCAGGTTTGGGGTAGAGATTGGCTAGGTGAGCGCCTTCCAGTCAGCATACCCGTGCAAAGTGACCAATTAGTGTTGGTGCAATTATCACCACCTCAATAGATCACAATACCCACGCTAATGTGGCATGTGTTAGAGGACAGTGTTGTGTATTAACTGATGGGAACATGCTTTCCATGCTCTCAACAGTTAGTGTAGTGGTGGTTCATCTAATGTGCTATGCTATTGGTGCAATAGGTGGAAATCAGAATGCACTTCAGTAAAAGGGCACCCATATTATAAATAAACCTATTTCTAATACAAAGAATGTTTGCCTTTATAGGGAACAAACATAGTAGATGAAAACAGAAAATGCCATCTAACTTATTTATTTATTATTTATTTTATTTACATTCTCTTATATACCACACTATTCTGATCAGTGCGGTTTACATTGAACAAACTGAAATTACATTGAACAGGGCATTATAACTTGGAGATAACTATTTTACATGGAACATGGGCTTAACAAGAATTTAACCGGTCTTCCTGATTTCCTTGCCCACGTTGCCTAGGATACATACCACCTGTCTACCAAAGAGTATAAATGCTTATTAGTATGTTATATTTTAAGTACTTTTTCTGTTTTGTTATGGATGTTTTCTTGTTTTATACTGGATGTTTTATACTATTTTATTTTAGTGTTTTGTTTCTGTTTTTATTTTTACTGTATATAATGGGTTTGTTTTAGAAGCCCTATTTGTGTTTTGAATGTTTGAAAACGGGTACATGGACATTCACTTCACAAGAACATCCCTGGAGCCATTTTAGAAATTGGGTATATGGACTTCCATAGTGCAAGGACATCCAAGTAGAATGGTAGCCTGCTGGAGGAGTGACCTGGGTGAGTAACGAAGATGCATGTTGTGGTGAGATTCCAGAATGGCGCAAACATGTCTGCTCTGGTTGTTGAGGAGTTCATGCCTATACCTGTTTCTGACCACAAATAAGGAGCAAAAAAGTGTTTGTTTCATGGTGGAATGCTACGAGAGGAAGAGTACAGTGTGCTGTCATCGTTACTGTCAGTGTTGCCTGGAAAAGAAACCTGCATGTAAATACAAAACCCAAACAGATTACTAACCCACCACCACATGTCTGGGTGTCTGCCATGTCACTGAACATGGACATCCGCCTTCTGAAAAATTCTGGCCAGGACATCCAAGAAGCCATTTCTGTGACAGTCCATTTAGGGACATCCGTGTTTCTAAAATTGGGCTGAAGTATAAACGCCCATGGAGCTTTCTCAGCCATTTTACCCTGGATGTCCCAGATTGTACCTGGAGTCTTTTCTAAAATGCCACTTTATATGCTCATGCTTTCATGTTTTTATTATGGCTTATGCTACTATGCCGTCTGCCTAGAACTTCTCTAGCCCTATACAAATCCAGGCTAAAAACCCACCTCTTCGAAGCTACCTTTGGATCCTGATGCTCCTCGCTCTCTTGTTCACTACTTGTCTATCTTACCATACTCTAGTCCCCAGTTTTGTGATGCTCTTCATCTTGATTAGACTGTAAGCTCTGATGAGCAGGGACCGTGTCTTACATCTACATGTGCAGTGCCGCTTACAGTTTTTAGCGCTATACAAATGATAAGTAGCAATAGTAGTAGTAATTAGGCAGAATATATAGGGTTAAAATAAATATTTATATATCTCCTTAGTCTAAAGAAGTCTTGTCGTCTTCCTTCATCCTCTTCCATCTCTAACCACAAAGCTTCAAATATTTCATATTACCCACTTTGTCGATGATTCAGTTATGTGGCTGATCTCATTGTTTGGATTCAGCTCTTCTTGAGTGTGAAATACCTTAGTTGGAATTTCTGCCAAAAAGGATTGCTAAGTTGCCCCACATTGTGTCATGAAGATGTAGGAGGCAATTTTGGCCTGCAGATGTTTGGTATTGAGGGCCTGCAGATGAATTTTGAAAAGGAAACTCCTTGTAGAGTTTCCCTGCCAAGATCTGCCGTTTTACTGATGCCATGGAAGGCTTTTCCCTGCATGCTATGCACAGTGATCTCCAAAATAAAATCCCCCTGTGCCCCACATGTACGTCTTGCGTTCCACTACCTTCCATTGTCCCTGGGGGGGGGGGGTGGCGGAGGACTATCTACACTGTATAGCACAGGTAGTTTTATCTGTGGAGGAGAAGAATATTCATATAAGGGAGGGTTTCCGGAGGTACCCCCCCCCCCTTTTTGCTTGTGGAAATCCTTTCGAAAATTATCCTCAGTTTCTGTTCTGGGATAGTTGCCAGAATCGATAGAATCTGATTCCTTTGAGTTTGCTCACCAAACCTGGATATTCTGAAGCCATAAACTCTTCTTACCGGTAATTAGATTATAAGGCATATGTGCACCCCCTCCCCTCAATTTGCAATCATTTCTCTATTGTTTTCAAGGTAAGAATCATGGTTCCATTCTGTCTGGGTTCCTAATGCATGGTTAAGTATGGATCTGAATGCAGAGCCTAATCTTAAAGATTTTTTTTCTAATTCTACCCATTGCATGACCATTGGAGCCTCATTGTAGTCCCTCAAGGTAGCAATGCGTTACCTACTTTTAATGTGTAGTGGTTCACTTAATTGCAGTTAATCTTCTTAGATTACAGAAGGTAATGATAACGTTATCTCCTCCTTCAGTGGGCCCAAGAATAGTTCACCATGACCTCCATCTTCAGCAGGGCTTTTATCTTCACCTGCAGTGTCTTTGCTACCATCTCTACCCGTCTGCTTAGGCTTTGGAGGGGCATCTTTGGAGGGGCATCTTTGTATCTGGAGCAACGTGTGGATGGTATATATTCTTATTTTTCTTTGCTTTGCTATCACACTTCCATTGTAGGGTTACCTTGTTGAATATGACACAGATTTATTACTACGTGGTCACCATGTGAATGTATTCATCAAGGCTTTGGGAGAGTAATTTATTCTCTGCCCCTTGGAGATGCCACATAAGCTCTCAAATCTTCCAGAGTGGCCACTGTTTGATATTACAAAAAGAATTGTTAATTACCCTTTTATTACCGAGAAGTGTAGTACATAGCTAGGCATCATTCTGTAGCCCTTTTGAAAGCAAGTAATGTGGAGAGGATTTGGATTCAGCTCATGCCTTTTTAATAGTGGCGCAAGGTGAGTTACAATCCAGTTTATCTTTTTTAAACAGGGCAGCGAAAGTTGCACGCAATACTCAGTGCATCTGCACCATGGAGCGATACAGAGGCATTATGATAGTCTTTGTTTTATTCTCCGTTCCTTCAAATAAAGCAGATGGATGCCGCTGCTTTAAAGCAGACCCAGATATTCAAAGCTGGAGCCTTATCCAGCCACCAACATTAAATATCCGGTTTAGCAGCATGGAGAATTAGCTAATCGGTTAGCAGCAATATTGGGCATCGAGCCATATAGCTAAACCGGCTAAAGTTAGGCCAATGGCTGGGTAACTGAGTGCTTTCCACTCTACCCTGAAATGCCCTGATGCTAAACAGTTAGTGTCGGGGCATACAAACCGGGTAGCAGGGGATATTCATCTCATTGCGGTTTAGCAGGGGAATATCTCACTCGGTAAACAATAATTAGCTTGGGCCGCACACAAAAGGATGCAAAAATAAACTGGGGTAGAAAGATTTGGATTAAATCTAATCCTGAACTAGAAAGTGTTCCCTGAGATTGATATTTTTTGTGAAATATGCAACAGATATGTTAAAGCTTGCAATCTATTTTAAGGTCACAGTTGCTCTGTTTAGGGCCTTCAACTCAGAGGAGTAGAAAGTGGTTCCCACAAGAGGAATAAAATGTTTCTCTTGTCGCCTGTGCTCTGTATTGTTGCTTTTTTCATTCAATTCCCGTTCTTAACAATCTTTCACCGAGGTAATGCCACACATTCTCTATCTCAGACGGAAACAAGCTGAAAGGTTGCATGCAGTAAGGTCCTATTTCAGATTCCTGCTGCATCTTGTTCTCAAATAAGCTCACTTTGGAACAATCTTGACCCGATAAAGGCATGAGACCGCAGGGAATGAAAAGCCACCAAAAAAATCTATTCATGTCTGTTAGCCCTTAACTCTGAAAACATTTAGCACTGTTTGAGGCTGGCGTAAGGTTTGACAAACGTGCTATTGCTATCATAAAGCTTTTATTGCGTTTATGGGAGCAATTTTTACACTTTGAAAAGATTTGAAGGCTTGGGCAAACTAATACTGTATATCCAGCTGGAACAAACCTGCCCATTTTTCTCTTTTATTTGTTGGCTCCCAAAGCAGGATGATTTTTCCCTGATCTTTCCTGACATGGAATTTTCAGCTCCACAACGGGACAGCCCATGTGTTTCTAAAGTTCTGTGAGAAGACTAGCTCATAGCAACAAGCGGGAATTTGTCCTTCACTCCTCCTTTAGAATGGGGACTTTTCCTCAGCAGAGACCATTACCACCTTGTATATGGCTTTTTTCCCTCATTCAAGTGCTCTGCACGGGTAAAATATGTTTAGTTTGTAAAGAGCTGGTGAGTCAGAGTTTTAAATATTTCTTCTTTGTCTCCGAGTAGCTGCAGGGGTCCTGCTCAGTGAAACTGTGAACTAGTTAACTTGCATAATATCTCTGTATGGGGCATAACTGTGTCCAGCATGATTCCAATTACTTTGATGAAATGAGATACTCTGAAAGAACAAGGAGTCCCTGGATGATGTCAGGACACGGCTATTTTGATATTGGTAACTACTTGCTGACAGCATTTAGACCTGCTGTCTCACTAGCAGACACGGCCTAAATGTGGATACCCCTTACTGTCAAATATCTCAAGATTAATCCCCCAGTTTCTCCATAGTAAACCCACAAGAAGTCTGCGTCTGTCTGAAAAGAGTTTTCTACACTTTGGGATTTGCTTCGCCCTCATAAGAATACAAACTGCAAATGAGCTGTCATTTCTCCAAGAAGGGAACTGTGTCCTGCTTAAAATTAACTTAGGGCCCAATACTGAGCCCACCGCAGTCAGCGTTTTTAAAATACCCGACTGCTGAGAGCAAAGGTGAAAATGGATTCTCAGCACAGAGCGTATCTGATGTCTGGCACTGAAAATCCAGTTTCATCGCCAACGTTTTTTGTTATCCACTACATGGTGATATTCGGCCGCTAACTAGAATGCAAAACCGCGGCCATTGACCTGTCCTAACTTTATGTGGTTACATATCCAGTTAGTGAGCTGAAAATTGCTGCTAACCAGATAGATGCCGGGACTGCCCCAGCCCTGCCTGTGGACTAACCTGGCACTATTTGGGCAGTGCCAAGGCAGTCTGGGGATATTCCGTGGCACTAGCCACTTAGTATCGCTTAATATGGGTCTAAACGAGGTTTATACGGTTAGCAGGTTCCGCAAACTGTATAAACGCCTTTGAATACTGGGCCCACGGTTGCTTTTTTTTAACCACCCTTCCTGGGTTCAGTCAGGTTTGTGGAAAACAGGATCAGTAGTGACTGTGGACTGATTTACACCACATCCACCAACTTTTAGATCGTTTTCAAATGATCAGGTGGGAGGAGAGAGATGTGGACTTAGCTCATGTCTTTTAAGTAGTGCTCCAAGGTGCATAACATTCAGGGACAGTTGGTATTTCCCTATACCTGAAGGGCTTAAAATGTACTTCTGCATGCGAGGCGACGGGGAGTTGGGATTTGCCCAAAATGTCAAGGAATGCTAGTAGGATTTGAACGCTAGCTTTCAATGCCCTGTTCCAACCATTAGGCTACTCTTTCACTCCAAAAAGGCCCCTTTGCATTCTCTTAGGGGCCTTTTTTACTAAAGCGATCAACACATGTTTTTGCATGCAGTAACTGCACATTGTGCAACTGGGAAGGGAATAGGCAGGTTAGAGGGGTAGAGTGGGCATGGACAGCATATTGCAGTTAGTGCTGGGATACACTTGTGGTCTAAATTATTTGCACCCTTGCAGTTCAACACCTTAAAGTCCAATATCTCAAAAAAATAAAAAAACAGCCAGTGAAATGGCTTTGGACTATATATGCACTCATATTTGAGACACAAAAGAATAAAATAAAACAAGATCAATTAAAAGGGAAATAGTATAAAAACTGGGACATTGCCAGGGCATGATTATTGGCACCCTTATAAACAATTCAAATCAGTTTGGACCATATTCCCATTGCAGTAAAATTAAATGCACCTGTGATCGTAAGTACTCACATGACTTGAATCAACCAATGAATGATGGTTCTAATGTTTAAAATGGCCACATTCATTCCTCCTTCCATTTTCACAATGGTAAAGACAAGAGAGCTGCCCGAGACCATCAGAAAAGCCATTATCATCAAACATCAAACTTCAAAGGGGTACAAGGCCATCTCCAAAGACTTTGGGATTGCTCTGTCTATAGTTTGCAATATTATTCAGATGTTTCCTGCTCATGGAACTATCAAGAACCCCCCAGGATGTGGTGGGAAAAGGAAAATTAATCCAATAAGTCTTTGAAGATGAGTGCAAACTGTTGGAAAAACACCTTATATAACATCTAAAGAGCTTAAGGCTGACCTGCAGTGATCTGGAGTGGTGGTTTCAACCTGCACCATATGCCGCACACCAAACAAAGAAGGATCTACATTAGTGAAGACCAAGGAGGATCCCACTGCTCAAAGAGAGACATAAGAACATAAGATATGCCATAATGGGTCAGACCAAGCCCAGTATCCTGTTTCCAACAGTGTCCAATCTAGGTCATAAGTACCTAGCAGTGTTCCCAAAAGATACAGGTTCCTCAATGCTTGTATTGGGTCAAACATAAAAAGGCATGCCTGAACTTTGCCCAAATCCACCTTGAAAAACCATAGTTCTGGGAAAATGTTCTGTGGACAGATGAAACCAAAGTTGAGCTCTTTGGTAATGCAGACCAGTGATACATTTATAGGTGAAGAAATGAAGCATTTAAGGAAAAACATACCCTTCTTACAGTTAAATATGGTGGAGGTTTCATAATGTTTTGCGACTGTTTTGCTGCCTCAAGAACTGGAGGCCTGGAACTTATTAGAGGTATCATGAAGTCAGAGGACTACAAAGGTATTTTGGAATGAAATGTGCTTCCTAGTGTCAGAAAGTTAGGTTTGGGCACAAGGTCAAGGGTCTTCCAGCAGGACAATATCTCAAAATATACATCCAAAAGTACAAAAGAGTGGTTAAAAAGGAAAACGTGGACCGTTTTAAGCTGGCCAGCAATGAGTTCTGAACTCAATCCAATCAAGAACCTTTGGAAAGAGATGAAATCTACCATTGGTAAATGGAATCCTGAAAACATTCATGAGCTGAAACAAATCACAGTTGAAGAGTAAAGAAACTACCAGCAGACAGATGTACGAAACTTATAGATGGCTACAAGAAACATTTGAAGGCTGTCATCACTGACAAGGGTTGTACAACCAAATGTTAGTGAAGGGTGCCATTCAACCTTTTCAGGTCATATTTTTTTTTCTCAGAAATTCCTACATCTATGTTGCAAAGACATCTTGTTTTGTATACCTTTGAACTTACTATTAAAATATTATGATGCCACATTTTCCTTTATGGGGAGGAAGAGAAAGGGGAAGCAGGGAATGACCCTCCCCATCTCAGATCTGTTGGATTCTTTTGTTTTGCGATTGGAGCAGCAGCCAGTTGGAGGGGACGGTGGCTCAGCTGAGAGGCGAGTGGAGCCAGGCATCTCGACGTCTCTCTCGAGCGGTGATCTCATGTCCCCTGAAGTGCAGCAGCCTCGGAATTTACTGTGCCCTGACTTAGTCCATGCAAGAAGTGGGGCGAGTGAGTCTCCATTTGGTTGTTCCTCGACCCCTCCACTGGGGCTGATTGCAGGACCAGCGGCAAGTGGTGGTGGTGGTGACTTGCAGGGTCATCCATTGCCAGGGCAGCGCTCCGAGTGCAGAGTTCCTTTATTGGGGCGAGTGAAGGCAGTGGCCCACCGCCTATGAAGCCAATAGTTCCGATAACGTTGCCAGGCAGGGAGCCAGGGTACTTTGGTTTGCTCTTTCCCTCGACAGTGGTCTGGGCAATTCACATTGGAGTCTATTTGGTCTACAATTAATCAGCTCAGAGAGATGGTCATGAACCAGATACAAGGGATTCAAGAGCAGATACATGCAAACTCCGAACTATTGGCTAAGCATGTTGGAGAAATTGGACAGATTAAAGTTGACTTGGAAGGTTTAGTTGCGAGGACTGATCGAGTGGAAAATTTTTTAGAGGCTTTTATGAAAGTATGTGGATACGCATTTAAACTAGAAAAAGGGGGTAACGGATGGGGAAGGTCAAGTTCTGGACGTCACTCCCTGCAAAAGCAGAACAACATCAGAAACAGGCACACTTTTAAACCATACATCAAAAACAAGTGGGAAGAAGTAGACAGAACAAAATCAATGCAAAACATACACAAACCAGTTAAATGCTGGAAAGCAATGAGCACAAATGCTCGAAGCTTATCCAATAAATTTCCAGACCTGGAAGTCCTAATGGTGGAAATGGACTTGGACATTGTGGCCATTACAGAAACATGGTTTAATAAATTGCATGATTGGGATATAGCCATAGCTGGCTATAATCTATTCAGAAGAGACAGAGGAAATGGAAGAGGAGGAGGAGTAGCCTTGTATGTCAAAAGCAATATTAAAGCTACAGAAATGCAGGGGGCATGGGGAAAAGAAGAAGCGCTCTGGGTTGTGTTGGAAAGAGGAGATGGCACTGTCATCCATACTGCTGTAGTCTACAGACCTCTGACTCCAATCGAAGAGTTAGATAACGAATTGATTATAGACATTGTCAAAATAGCCACAAAGGGGGAAGCGATCATATTGGGTTACTTTAATCTACCCAATATGGATTGGATTGCTCCTTCTGCAAATCTGGAAAGAAGCAAAAAAATTGTGGATGCTCTGCAAGATGCGTTACTTAGACAAATGGTGATGGAACCAACAAGGGAAAGCTCAACGCTGGATTTAGTCCTCACTAACGGTGATAGCGTGTCGAATGTCTGGGTAGGTGCATCTGTGGGAAGCAGCAGCAATCATCACACGGTGTGGTTTGAGATAAAAACCAAGGTGCAGTCCAACTATAGCAAGCTCAAAGTCCTATACTTCAAAAACACTGACTTCAATAAAATGGCCATGTACCTAAAGGAGGAGTTGACAGGGTGGAAGGGGATAAGGGAAGTGGAATTGGAATGGGCTAAATTAAAGGTGGCAATAAAAGGGGCAACAGATAAATATGTAAAAGAAGTAAATAAAAACAAAGGAGAAGGAAACCAATTTGGTTTTCCAAAGAAGTGGCTGCTCAAAGACAAAAAACACAGCTTTCGCAAAATTGAAAAGCTTGCAAACAGAGGAACACAGAAATGAATACAGGATCAAACTGAAGGAGACAAAAATAGAAATAAGGATAGCAAAATCAAAGGCAGAGGAAAAGATGGCTAAAGATGTGAAGTGTGGCGACAAAACTTTCTTCAGGTATATTCGGGAAAGGAAGAAGATCAGAGGTGGAATTGCAGGACTCAGAAGTGCTAGGAATGGACTCGTGGAAAGGGACATTGAAAAAGCGGAATTGCTAAACAAATATTCTGCTCTGTTTTTACTAAAGAAAATCCTGGAGAAGGACCAACTGTGACTCCCAAATATAAAGATGGGAATGAAGTAGATACCACACCATTCACAGAAGATGTTAGAACAACTTGCGAAACTGAAAGTGAACAAGGCCTGGGACCGGATGGGATACATCCCAGGATACTGAAAGAGCTCAGAGAGGTTCTTGCAGGGCCGTTAAAGGATGTTTTCAACAGTTCCTTGGAAACAGGAGTAGTTCCTCAGGACTGGAGAATGGCTGATGTCGTACCTCTGCACAAAAGTGGTGATAGGGAAGAAGTGTCAAACTACAGGCCCGTGAGCCTTACCTTGGTGGAGGGAAAAGTAATGGAGGCACTTCTGAAGGAGCGAATAGTGAACTTTCTCAAAACCAACAGGTTGCAAGATCCGAGGCAACATGGTTTTACCAAAGGACGATCGTGCCAAACAAATCAGAGTTCTTTGACTGGGTGACCAGAGAACTAGATCAGGGGCATGCGATGGATGTCATCTACCTGGATTTCAGCAAAGCCCTTGATACTATTCCTCATAGGAGGCTTATCAATAAACTCCGTAGTTTGGAGATGGGTCCCAAAGTGGTAAACTGGATCAGAAATTGGTTAACTGACAGACAACAGAAGGTGATGGTAAATGGAGCTCACTCGGAGGAAAGGAAGGTAATTAGCGGTGTGCCCCAGGGTTCGGTCCTGGGCCCAGCACTGTTCAATGTATTTGTGAATGATATTGCTGAAAGACTGAATGGAAAGGCCTGTCTTTTTGCAGATGACACAAAAATTTGCAACAGAGTGGGCTCCCCCAAGGGAGTCCTTAACATGAGAAAAGATCTACAAAAGCTGGAAGAATGGTCTAATGCTTGGCAATTAAGATGTAATGCAAAGAAGTGCAGAGTCATGCACTTGGGTAGCAGAAACCCAAGAGAAATGTACATGATAGGGGGTGAGAGGTTGGTGTGCACTGATCAGGAAAAAGACCTTGGTGTGATTATTTCTGTAGATCACAAGGTGGCAAAACAGTGTGACAAGGTGGTGGCAAAAGGCAGAAGGATGTTGGGCTGCATACGAAGAGGAATTACCAGCAGAAAGAAAGAGGTTCTAATACCACTGTAAAGTCACTGGTGAGGCCTCACTTGGAATACTGTGTTCAGTTTTGGAGACCGTATCTGGCAGAACACCTGATCGTACTCTTGCACAATCTGTACATTGATCAAGAAGCAATAGTTCGAACGGAACAAGGAGAAACAGGATGGTTTAAAATAAGCAAAGGTGTAAGACAAGGCTGCATACTTTCCCCCTACCTGTTTAATTGATATGCAGAACAAATCATCAGAGAAGCAGGATTGTATGAAGACAACAGAGATGTGAAGATTGGTGGAAGACTCATTAACAACCTTCGCTATGCTGATGATACCACATTGCTGGTTGAAAGTGAAGATGATATGAAACATTTGCTTCTCACAATCAAAGAACATAATCTCAAAATGGGCCTGCACCTTAATGTAAAGAAGACAAAGATCATGACAACTGGCATAATCAACAGGTTCATTGTTGAAGGAGAAGAAATTGAAATTATGAACAACTTTAACCTACTTGTATCAACTATCAATATAGAAGTAACAAGCAATCAAGAAATCAGACAACATATTGCTCTTGGCAGAATGGCTATGAAAGACCTAGATAAGATTCTCAAGAGCAGAGATGTCTCTCTCCATACAGAGATTCGACTTGTTCAAGCCATGGTATTTTCAGTAACATCATATGGATGTGAAAGCTGGACAGTGAAAAAGATAGACAGGAAGAAAATTGCCTTTGAATTATGGTGCTGGCAGCGAATACTGTGTATACCATGGACTGCCCGAAGAACAAACCAGTCAGTACTAGAGGAGATCAAACCTAAGCTTTCTTTAGAAGCTCAGATGACAAGACTTTGACTTTCATACTTTGGACACATCATGCGAAGAGAGAGATCATTAGAGAAAGACATGCTTGGCAAGATAGAAGGTCAATGCAAAAGAGGAAGGCCAGCAATGAGATGGATTGATACAATAACAGCAGCTACGGGTACCAGTCTGTCAACAATGAGCCGCCTGACTGAAGACCGAACACAATTTAGGATAGCTATCCAGAGGGTCGCCATGAGTCGACTCCGACTCGACGGCATTTAACAACAACAACATCTTGCAAAGGATGTAAAAAGAATGGAAACTCTTCAGAGGAAGGCGACCAAAATGATTTGGAGCCTGCGTCAGAAGCCTTATGAGAAGAGACTTGAAGACCTAAATATGTACACTTTGGAGGAGAGGAGGGATAAGGGAGATATGATTCAGACCTTTAAATACTTAAGCTGTAAAATGAGAGGGCATAACATGAAGCTGCAAGGTGGAAAATTGAAAGGCAATATCAGGAAATACGTTTTCACTGAGAGGGTGGTGGATGCTTGGAATGCCCTCCCGATGGAGGTGGTGGGGGCAAATACAGTGAGAGAATTCAAAATGGCATGGGACAGACACAATGGATCCATTTATAGCAACAGAATAAAATCAAAATAAACTGAACCATCTAACATCTCAATAAATAGGGGTGTCCTGCATGGAGTGGTGGGTTCACCCCTAAACAAAGACATGGGGAGGGGTGGCCTGCACAGAGTGGCACCTACTCCTGCCATCTTACTCCGGCCATCTTACTGGGCAGACTAGATGGACCATACTGGTCTTTATCTGCCATCATTTACTATGTTACTATGTTACTATCTGAAAGCACGTGTGGAACAACTTGATAACTCTTCCAGATTAGTGAACCTTCACTTGATTAACTTTCCTTGCTAACCTCTCCTTGCTGGTAAAGAGATGTTTAAGCAATACTTGAAGTGCTAGGAGTTCCAGAGGAATCCTGTCCAGCTATTGCTAAAGTTTACTATTTGCCAAGTGGCCAGAGGTCTTCGGCTGGTGCAGAGGCCCCTGGTCCTGGCAATTTGATGTACTGAATGTGTCAGCTCTTTTGGAGTCTTCAGATTCTAATATTGTACCAGCATCGTGCTTGGTCACTCTTGCACTTGTATCTGATAGGGATTGGCTGTTGAGATTGTTTTTTGAAAGCGACATACAATGTTTAAGGGGTGCCTGGTCTGTATATTTCCTTACCTGGCCAGAAGGATGTGTCGATGCAGGAAAGAGTTTTTTACCTGCGTCCTCGTGTCTCGCAGATTGGGAGTTTGTTTTTCCTTAAGTACCCTTGCAAATGGCTGGTAAAGCTGCGGGGTAATTCCTATGTGTTTCTTAATCCGTCACAGTTACTTTCCTTTTTGAACACTAGGGGCTCCATGGGGGGGTGAATAATACGGATTCCGCGCTGTGTTGTTAGTGTTATCTGGCTGTTATAGCCTGCCTTTTCCTTTCTTTTTTTTTGATAAGATGTTTTTCTTTTCCTTTATTTTTGTTCCTCGACCCCCCCCCCCCCGCGCCCCCCGGGGCTCATTGCAGGACCAGCAGCAAATGGTGGTGGTGACTTGCAGGGTCATCTATTGCCAGGGCAGCGCTATTGTGGGCTAGGGGAGGGGCTTTGAGTTTTTTTTCCTTTGTTTGTACTGGTTTTGAGAGTTCCCATTTCATGCATGTGTTGTAATTTGTTTGAAACTATAAATAATAAATAAATAAAAATATCATGATGACATATAGTTGGAATATTTCCAATTATTTCTCAAGAGATTATAAACAGCATACCTAAAATGTAAGGGTGCCAATAATGTTGATCACAGCTCTACATATCCCATACTCACTGTCAAGGTGGGAATTAGCATGACTGCACCTAATTACACCTCAATGGCTGGCGTTAGGTGCATGCACATTAATGTGATGCCCCTGCTACACATTAGGGTATGCATCTGTGCACTAACTACTAAGAACATGCTTGACATCTCCCGCCGTTGTTAGCACATGGCTGTGGCACTTTTAGTGCATTTTAGTTTTAGTCGTAAACACACATTAAGTGCACAACCCTAATGGACTTTATTGAAAGGGTCCCTTAACTGTCTTTGGGGGGAATTTATTAAGATGTTATTAGTGACATGCAGGGAAAACAATATTGCTTCATTTTTTATTTTTTTTTAATTTTCACATTTTTTGCATTATTCTTTAAAATATGTGGTATTTCATGTTTTTAATTCATTTTTTAGCGCATGCTATTTAACAATTGTATGCACTAAAAGATGGCAGCCGTCTCTGCACCCTGGACTTGACCTCCATATCTCCTTCCCCATATCTCCGGCAGCTTACTTGAACCCAGGTTCCAAAGAAGACAGGAGAATCCTGAGGTGCTCCTTACGCATTGCAGCTGCACTCCAAAATGGCACTGATGACCTGGGAGATGGAAATTTGTTAAAGTATGGAGCATGAATTGAATCATCAGGGAACAAGCTGGCTTCCTTATTTTAGGACTCTAAACTAAATTAGCTATTTAATGTGGGAATTACTGTGCACTAACAGCGAGCATAGGTCATCGTCAACAGGTAACCTGTTACTGAGCATTAATTCCAGTGTTAAACAGCTAGCGGAGAACACCATTTGGGGGGATATGGGTGGGGTCTGCACTTTACAATGAATGCACAGGTCATTACTGCACTTTAACTCTTAGGGGGTAATTTGCTAAGGAGCCATGGAAAGTTGCATACCATTTTCATGGACAAATTATGTATTTTCAATGATTTACGTGCATCAGTGGGAGTTTACTCAGGTATTTTAGCCTGTCATTATTTTCTAAATATGTGTGGTAAGCCAATGACATGTACTTTCACTGTGGGCATTCAGAAATGTAGAGCCTGGGCAGAGCATGCACATATATGTGAAATTTATAAAATATGGATGCATTTGCATAAGATACCTGAAATCATTTCTGCCCGCCATAGGGCTGGTATAACTGACTGCACCTAGATCTGATGCATGTTTCCCCACTTACACCCCTAGTTTATGAAGTAAAGTATGCATGTGCTTGACTTTACAAAATAGTGGTGACTGGCGTGTGTGAAAACACTTAGGCACCCCTTATAAAATATACCCTCTACATGCGGCAGATAAGGCAGAGCAGTTAATGCTACTTCCCAGAGGCGCTATTAACAAGCATCATGTGTTCCCGGCTATAAGTTAATGTGAGGTAGCAAATCTTCTTCTGTGTTAAATGCATTGCAGCCCTCTCAAAAATGTAGGGAATGCTTACATCTGTTAATACGGAGGTTCTATAGTTACTGTATGTTCATTTTGGCTATTAATGCTCTTTAATTGCACCTCAGTAAATAGGACCTTAGCAGATAAAAACCAGTGTGTATTAAGGGAATGACATGCTATTGCCTCTCAAAACATGTTAAATGGCAAAATTATGTATTATTAACCTCTAATGCATAGAATATACCACCAGAATTTAAAGACTGCCTGCAAAATCGATTTGCTGCTTTAGATATAAATGACAGAGCTCCAGAAGAGTTATGGGATGACATCAAGAAGGTTGTGCTGGAAGAAAATGAGAAGGTAAAAAAGCAAACATGGATGACAGAAGAAACTCTGAAAATTGCCCAGAAACACAGAGAAGCCAAAGCCAGAGAAGAAAGAGGCAATCACAGAACTCAACAGAGATCTGCAATGTGCAGCAACACAGGAAGTACTACAATGACACATGCAAGGAAACAGAAGCAGAAACTATTAGAGGAAGAACAAGATTGGCTTTCCTAAAGCTACGAGAGTTAAAGAAAAAATTCCAACCTCGAATTGGAATGTTACAAGATGCTCAAGGATCCATGTTGAATGATGCTGAGAAGATCAAGAAAAGGTGGAAAGAATACACAGAGTTATTATATGATAAAGATCAAGTGGATCAACAGCCGTTTCAACCTGTACCTTATGATCTGGAACCATTGGTGATGAAAGAAGAAGTCAAAGCAGCATGGAAAGCCTTATCAAAGAACAAAGCACCAGGCATTGATAGCATTCCCATTAAGGTTACAGCAATCTGATGCAGCTGTTACCATACTTACAAGGCTCTGCCAGGAAATTTGGAAGACAACGTCATGGCCAACTGACTGGAAAAGATCTGCGTTCATACTAATACTAAAAAAAGGTGATCCAACTGACTCTGGAAATTATTGCACAATTGCTCTGATCCCACATGCCAGCAGGATTCTGCTGAAGATTATTCAGCAGAGACTACAACCATACCTGAAACAAGAACTACCTGAAGTGCAAGCAGGGTTCAGGAAAGGGCGAGGAATGAGACATCGCAAATGTGAGATGTATCCTTGAAAAGACTAAAGAATACCAAAAGGCTATCTATATGTGTTTTATTGGCTACAGCAAGGCTTTTGATTGTGTAAGCCATGAGAAACTCTGGACCACATTAAGAAGCATTGGTATACCAGAACACCTGATCGTTCTCTTACACAATCTTTACATAGATCAAGAAGCAACAGTTCAAACGGAACAAGGAGAAACAGAATGGTTTAAAATCAGCAAAGGTGTACGACAAGGCTGCATACTTTCCCCCTACCTCTTTCATTTATATGCAGAACAAATCATCAGAGAAGCAGGACTGTATGAAGACAACAGAGGTATGAAGATTGGTGGGAGACTCAACAACCACCTTTGCTATGCTGATGATACCACATTACTGGCTGAAAGTGAAGACAATCTGAAACATTTGCTTCTCAAGATCAAGGAACATAGTCTTAAAATGGGCCTGAACCTTAATGTAAAGAAGACAGAGATCATGACAACTGGCAATATCAATAAGTTCATCGTTGATGGATTAGAAATTGAAATAGTGGACAACTTTAACCTACTTGGATCAACTATCAATAAAGAAATAACAAGCAGTCAAGAAATCCGACGACACATTGCTCTTGGCAGAATGGCTATGAAAGACCTAGACAAGATTCTCAAGAGCAGAGATGTCTCTCTCCATAAGAAATATTTGACTTGTTCAAGCCATGGTAGTTTCAATAAAGTCACATGGATGCGAAAGTTGGACAGTGAAAAAGATAAACAGGATGAAAATTGATGCCTTGGAATTATGGTGCTGGCGACGAATACTGTGTATACCATGGACTGCCCGAAGAACTAACCAGTCAGCACTAGAGGAGATCAAACCTAAGCTTTCTTTAGAAGCTCAGATGGCAAGTCTTTGACTTTCATACTTTGGACACATCACGTGAAGAGAGAGATCATTAGAGAAAGACGACATGCCTTGCATAGGTCAACGCAAAAAAGGAAGGCCATCAATGAAATGGATCGATACAATAACAGCAGCTATGGGTGCCACTCTGTCAACAATGATCTGCCTGACTGAAGACCAAACACAGTTTAGGACAGCTATCCAGAGGGTTGCCATGAGTCGACACTGGCACTTAACAACAATGCAGGTTAGTTTACCATAAAGCACATGACATAATACTGAGATGCAAAGTGCCTCATTTTTATACAAGTCAAATAATGAACCTTCTGACAAGCTTTGCAAGCTGCTTTATTCATGAAAAAAAACAATTCTAGATTTGAGCTGGTCTTTTTACATCTCCTGAGAGTGTAGGCCACCAACATGCAACCTGATGCTCCCAGATACCATGATAAAGGGGTCAGAGTTGAAAACCTGTCATGTGGATCCCCTTTCCCCAGACTTATATCCCACACTTCTCTGGTGTCTAAAAGCTGGGGTAGGAGTGATTTCCAATTGCACTTTCTTCATGAGGCTTTGGGTTCAGAATGGTGCTGGTTAACCCCTAGCAATAGTTTCATGCTAAAGGTCAACTGGCACCATTTTGAGCCCAGAGCCTTACAAGGAAGGAGAAATTGGGGATCACTTCTGCCCCAGTCTCGACACCATGGAAATTCCCAGTAGGTACAGGGGAGGGATCTTCAGAGAATGATGGTTCTTGGGGTTCGTGGACGTTTTTATGGGGGGGGGGGGGGTGGAGGATCTTACCTTAGGATTCAGGAGGTTTTCAGGGGGATCTTGGCTGGGGGGGTTCTGCGCAGCAGTTTTTGAACTCTGACCCTTTTAAGAGGCTCCCCACTGCAGAGCAGAATGACAGTTTGTGAAGTTGATTTCAAGGTGTGTTATTCATATACTGAAGGAGTTACTGAGCTGTGGTACTGAGTTACTGTAAGATAGTTACTCCTACAGTAACTTAAGCTGCGGTAAAATGCAATATTTTACCATAGTTTACTAACCCCCTTCCCCCCCCCCCCCCCCATGGTAGCCAACAAATTACTGCAGGCTTTTGTTTTTTAATGGCACTAAAATGTGTTTAATACATAGGGACATATTTTGGCAAACAGAAATACTGGGGTATTGTTATAACACACGTTTGAAATCTGTAGGCAGTGAACAAAGACCCTTCTCTTTCTATGTGAAGGAAAACCCGGTGATCTGGCACCGCAGCAGGAATGGATCTGGTGTGTTTGAGACCCCTATTTGCCATAATATTCAGTGCTTGAAAATAAGATTCCACTCTATTCAGCAACACTTTTACTATCCTGCACACTTATAGGAACTTTTGACATCTGTGAACTCAACATGGGAATCACATATTTCTGGTAACTGAGGAGATGAGCAGGTTGTAATTCACTATTCACATATTTTTATTAGGGGTGTGCAATCCAAAAATTTTCATTTTGTTTCGGTTCATTTGTGATTTGATTTTTTTTCGTCTACGTATTGTTTTTGAAGAGTGGGCCCTCTCGTGAAAGTATGCACTGTTTTGTGAGAGTGCACAGTATTAAGCAATAGAGCGCACTATTCGTGCATGTGTGAACAGTGGATGCCGTTCCTGCTTGTGTGAATAGTGCACCCTATTGCTTAATACTGCGCACACTCACTAAGGAGTGTGCACTATTGATCACGTGTGGATTGTGGATTCTCATGAAAATGTGTGCAGTCCTTTGCAAGAGGATGCACTATTGACACTTTCATTTTAAAATGAAAGAACATCTCTAATTTGTATGTGTTTGCTAATTCAGCCTGAGTGGAGGAGTAGCTTAGTGGTTAGATCAACTGCCTAGAACCCAGGATCTCAAGGGCTTGATTCCCACTGGCACTCCTTGTGACCTTGGGCTAGTTGCTCTATCCTCTATTGCCTTGGAAGAAAAGGCCTGGCAATCTACTTTTGGTGATAGATTGCCAAAGCAATACTAATAAAAGTGTCAGCAGAAAACTTAAAGCCGTGTTTCTCAACCCAGTCCTCAGAGCACATCCAGCCAGTCAGGTTTTCTGGGTATCCATAATGAATATGCACAAGATAGATTTGCATGCAACGATCCACATCCACATCTATCTCGTACATATTCATTATGGGAATCCTGAAAACCCAGCAGGTTGGGTGTGTTCCGAGGACTGGGCAGAGAACCAATCGTGTAAAGAACTATCATACTAAGGAGTTCAAATGGCATTTTTTAAAATAACAGCCAAAATTGCTTAAAATATAATGATTAATTGGGTCCCTTCAATTCCTTATTCTTTTCTTATAATGCTTTTTTGTTGAACTGCATTTAAAAATGAGCAAATACATATGTTCTTGGGGGGGAATTTTAGAAGGGACGTCCAAGTGCAGTCTTAAGGTTTGCCTAGGACACCAGCTCTGAGGCTGGACCTGACTGTGAGGCAGAGCACAGGGATAGAGATATGTCATACTGTGCATGAGCCTCCAGTCCTATAGGAGGAGCTGTTCTCTCCTCATCTGTGCCATTGTTGAATGGGAATATGCTCTGGTGTCTTCCATACTTATCTGACTCTGTTGGGTCTGAGTTTTCCTGTACCTTGGCTGTCTTCCTTCATTGAGATTCTTGTTTTGGACACTTGTTAGAGTTAGTGCTGTTTTTAACTAGTTCTTAGCATTAAGGCTACTATGAATAAAACTGGCCTTTAACTAGCTCTGTGGGTCTAAACTCTCATTTGTTTTCTCCCAAAGGAACCCCTTCTCAGTGGCTGCCCACAACCCTGCTGGACTAGGATCCTGACAGGAACTGCTTCTCTATGAGAACTTGATGACATTGCATCATCAACATTTTTTTCTGGCCATCTGCTAAGACAGAGGAAATGTATATCGGCATCTGAAAGAAATCACAATGTACAGCTCATTCTCAGTGATATACACATACACGGCCATATCAAGGACCATATGAGTGGTGCAGCAGCACAGGGCACAAGTACAGAAAGGGGTGCTGATATCAACCCTGGCCTTTCAGGAAGCTCAGAAAGAATGAGTTACTGCAGGTGGCTGGAGCAGAGGGGTACCAGATTCATTAGTTGCACAGGGCGCATTTCTTTCTTGGTAGAGTCCTGCGCACATATTATTCATTAATCAAAAATACCTTGAGGAGGCAGTAAGTGTACCCATACTAACAGCCATGTTTTTGGCTAGTGCATGCCCATGATGCCTGAAGTAACTGCGGTGTGCCATCAGTGTCCATATTCTGCTCCTATCCTGCCCAGTCCCTGCCCCATCACACGCTGACCGGTTAACAGAGGATTTTACTCGGTGCCCCATGTTAACAGCATGATGCACTTAGCATGTGGTAAACCTAGCCATAACGGTCAGCACAGTTTAGCAAACATGTACCCACGTCCATTTATGCACATTAAAAATTCCCCAGTAAAATGAATGTATGAAACCAACCAAAAAACACCCAAAATTGGGAAAATTCATGAAGAAACCTGAAAACTAACTTCCCTTTCAAAAATGTAATATCGCTCTCTCCAATTGAGCAAAGATAAGATATATGTTTTTGCTTCTTTTTAAATTGAGTGCAACAAAGTATATAAAAAAGACTGAGAAACTGAAGATAACTGGACTGATATTTTTCTAAAGAACGCCATTTGAGCTCCTTGGAAGATGGTCTATTATATTTTGTGGTGATGCCTTTATTAGTATTGGTAGCCAGGCAGGACTGAATCCTCTATTGAACTGAAAACTCTGGGGCATGTTGACTAAGCCCTCCACCGGTGCAGCCATCCCCTTGCATTTACCGTGCCTCACTGTGGAAAAATGGCCATGGGAGCAACTAACGCTACCCATTGATATGGCATCAGTTGTACCTGTAGCACTTGCACCGAGCTCAGGTATCGAAGGACACAAAAGCTCCTGTTAGCTGAATCATAGTAGAAATTCGCTATCCCGCCTGGTCGCTGCCCTGACGCATGCTGCACGAGCAGCGCTAGGTATTTAGTACAAGGCCCACTGCTACTTTACAGCACCATGCAGGAACCACCCCTAACCCCATGCTAACCTCACACTACCCTTTTGTAAACATACCCCTTCCTTTGCGTCCCTCTAGTCCAGTCCCGGAACCATAGAGTTTAGAATCTCCTCCAGCAGCCTTGGAGACTGAAAGACATCATCGCTTTGCTGGCACCAGTATAATAGGGACCGCCCCCTTTCACCAGTACTTTCAGTCTCCAAGCAGCTGAGGAGATTCTGAGCCTGGGACTGGGCTCAGTGAGCAGCAGTAGAGTTTCAAATAAGCAGGGCATTTCCTTTAAATTTTGGCATAGTTAGGTTAAGGGGGTGATGTTTTCTGTAATTTTTGTCTACAGACCTTTTTTACTCTTGGTTTTTTGTTTTGTAGGGAGAGTGCTGTGCTAAAGAGAGTTTCAGTTTTCTGCTCTGGCTCCATCCTCCTATCCCCCCTCCCCCCCCCGAGGAACTTTTTCCCCATCGTGTAAATGAGCATTTGGGGGAAGTTGGAGCTTGGTTGGCCTCCCTGCTCCCGAACCCGCTATTAGGGGTGAGGAGCAGGTGGTAGGCTTGGACGCGGCACGAAGAGATCAGGCTGAGCCTCATACAGTCTTGACAGCGCCGGAGCTGAAGCCGCATGAAAGGCTGAGCTCCGGTGCAGGTGTCTCATTCTTCATTCTTCTTTCTTCCCCCGGCAAGACAGCACACGGTGAGCAGGGGCTGCTTGGCAAACCTGGGGCCTTTGTCCTTGCAAGGGGGGGGGGGGTTGCCACGGAGCCTTCTCGTCAGCAGGCAGTGTGGTCTTCTTTAGCGGTTTTTGCGGCCGCGTGTAGCCGCGCGGGAAAAGCCGCGGCGGCCATTTTAGAACCGCGTTGAGTTTCCTGGGCTTTAGTGCTGGCTGATCGGTGGTAGCAGCTTCGTTTTTGGGGGAAACGGTGTTGGACAAGCCTGTTGAGGCTAGCAGTGCCTTAGTGTGTGTTTAAAAAAAAAAATGACACCTGCGAATAGCTCAACTGGAACACCTCAGTGTCAGTCAGATTCTGACATTCCTTAAGGAGAGGTGCGGGGCAGAAGGGCTGCAGATAGCCTAGTATGCCTGCAAAGCCTCGGTGTTTGGTGTGTGGTTCACGCCGTGGCACGGTACAGGACTCTGGGGTGTGTAAGCCGTGCACCCTGGAGGCAGTCGCGATGGACAAGGGGTCAGAGCAGTCCTCGGCGGGTCTGGAGAAAGTTTCTCCGGTAGGGGAGGCGCTCCTGCCTCCCTCCCTGGGCCCGGCGGAGCCGTTAGCAGGATCGTCCTCGGGGGAGGGGCCTTCTACATCTCTGGGTTGCTCCCCGGGGGCGTCCGCTCCACTGATCCCACCGAATTTCTTTTCCCTCATGCAGCAGGCGTTCGCATTGCTTCAACCGGCCATGTCTGCTCCGCCTCAGGGGGTGCAAGGGCTGAAATGGCCAGGGTTGGTGGACAGCCCTGCGGAGAGCGCTCCTGCGGCTAAGAGGTCACGGGGCATCAGGGAGGAGAGTCCGGTGTCTCGTCTCGGGGAGGACCTAGGTGAGGTGGACGCACTTTTAGAGGAGGTCTCCGAAGGTGACTTGGAAGAAGGCGAATTGCCTGACGCGGAAGAGCAGAGTAGGGTTGTCAGGGTTTTTCGCCGCGAGGCTTTGATTATGGAGACTCTGAAGACGCTTAATATGCCCTTGGGTGGAGCGGCAGCGGAGGAAGCTTTGGATGATCCCCTCTTGCAGGGAGTTCGCACGTCCCAAAAGGTTTTTCCTGTGCATAGGGTTTTTAGGAGTATGATCCAGGAGGAATGGGACTTGCCAGAGTCGGCCCTGAAGGGTTCCCGGGCCTTAGCTAGCGGATAAAGGCGAGCCATCAGGACAGAGAACTGTTTCGCTCCCCAAAGGTAGATGCGGTGGTCTCGGCGGTCACTAAGAAGACAACTATTCCGGTGGAGGGGTGGCTGCGTTGAAGGATGTGCAGGATCGAAAGTTGGATACCCTGTTGAAACAGGTGTTCGATGTTAGCGCTCTCTCCATGCAGGCCTCCATAGCCGGGGCATGGATGGCGAGAGCCTGTTTGCGATGGTCCCAGCGGTTGCAGGGAGATCTCTTAGAAGGTCAGGTGGAAGATGTTGTGCGGATGGAGTCAGGGACAGCGTATTTAGCAGACATTCATTATGATCTCATACGCGGTTTGGCTAAGAGTATGGCCTCGGTAGTGGCGGCTCGGCAATATCTCTGGTTGCGTAATTGGTCGGCGGACGGGTCGTCAAAGGCTCGCCTTAGCAAGCTGCCTTTTAGGGGCAAGCTTTTGTTTGGCGAGGATTTGGAGAAGTTGGTCAAAGATCTCGGGGAGTCGAAGGGAGGTAGGCTACCCGAGGATAAGCCGAAGCAAGGCCGGGGTTCGGCCGGGTCCCGGGGGACTGCTAGAGAGTTTCATAGATTTCGTTCCTCTCGCTTTGGCCAATCACAGCAGGCGAGGTTTCCCGCAAGAGGTCAAGGTTTCCGGGGCTTCCAGGGAGTAGGCTGGGGGTTTGCGCTGTTCCAGTCCTCGGCCACTAAAAAGTCCCAATGAAATAGCGCGGGCTCAGATGGGGGTAATTCCCGTGGGGGGTTGTTTGCAGGAGTTTTACCCTGCC
This sequence comes from Ichthyophis bannanicus, assembly GCA_033557465.1. NCBI lineage: Eukaryota > Metazoa > Chordata > Amphibia > Gymnophiona > Ichthyophiidae > Ichthyophis > Ichthyophis bannanicus. The sequence continues at coordinate 68,922,932 of CM066049.1, forward strand.
TGGGTCCGGATTACGTCAGATAAGTGGGTCCTAGAGGTCATTCGAGAGGGTTATGCTCTAGAACTCCATCGTCCTGTGTTAGATTCCTTTGTCCGGTCTCCTTGCAAAGCGCCGCTGAAGTTGCATGCGGTAGCGGATACTCTCCAGCGGCTGCTGCAGCTCAAGGCGGTAGTCCCCGTCCCTCCGGATCAGTGTGGCAGCGGTCGATACTCCATCTATTTCATTGTGCAAAAGAAAGAGGGCGTGTTTCGGCCGATTCCAGACCTAAAACGGGTGAATCGTTGTCTCCGGGTCACCCATTTTCATATGGAGACGCTTCGGTCAGTAATTGCGGCGGTCAGAGCGGGGGAATTTCTGACGTCCTTGGATCTTACGGAAGCGTATCTGCATATCCCGGTGCGGCCGGAGCATCAAAGGTTTCTGCGCTTTGCGGTGCCGATGGGGCATTTCCAGTTTCAGGCGTTGCCCTTCGGGCTGGCTACAGCTCCGCGGACGTTCACCAAGATCATGGTGGTGGTTGCGGCAGCGCTCCACAAGGAGGGAGTGCTGGTGCATCCGTATTTGGATGATTGGCTAATCCGCGCAAAATCCAGAGAGGAGAGTACCACGGCCACCGCCAGGGTAGTGCAGATGCTGGAAAGCCTGGGCTGGGTGGTCAACTTTGCAAAAAGCAGCTTGGTGCCCTCGCAGTCCCTGGAATATTTGGGGGCGCGGGTCGAGACACAGAAGGCGGCGGTGTTTCTCCCAGGTCATTGAGCACAGGGGCTGCAGCACCTAGTGACTCGTTTTTTGTCCAAGACGGCGCCGACGGCGTGGCAGTATCTACAATTGCTGGGAACGATAGCGGCAACAATCGAGGTGGTGCCGTGGGCCAGGTCGTACATGCGGCCATTGCAGAGCGCACTGCTCCGGCGTTGGTCTCATCAGCGGGATTCGTTATCACAGCTCATGGTTTGTCCTCCAGAAGTACGTCTCGAACTTCTCTGCTGGTTGAGGCCGGGAAGTTTAGAGGCGAGCATGCCCCTCGAGCCTCCCTCATGGAGCCTGCTAATGACAGATGCGAGTCTCTTGGGCTGGGGAGCGCATTACGAGGGAAGATTTGCCCAGGGGCCTTGGTCCCAAGAGGAAAAAGAATGGTCCATCAACCGGTTGGAGATGAGAGCAGTGTTTTTGGCGCTTCGACAGTTTCAGGGGTGCTTGGCTCAGCAAGCAGTATGGATTCTGTCCGACAATGCGACGACTGTAGCCTACATCAATCGGCAAGGCGGCACCGGCAGTGCGACGCTGGAAGCAGAGGCGGCTCAGTTGTTAGGATGGGCCGAGCGGAATCTACAGGCTTTGTCGGCACAACATGAGGCTGGAGTGGAACATGTCGAGGCTGATTTCCTCAGTTGCCGCAGGGTGGACCCGGGGGAGTGGGTTCTTCTCCCGGACGTCTTTGCGTGGTTGGTGCGGCAGTGGGGGATTCCGTAAATGGATCTGATAGCGAGCTTCGAGTCCACAAAAGTGGAGAGATTCTTCAGCAGGCGGCGAGAGCGGATGTCGGAAGGGCTTGATGCGTTAGCACATCAGTGGCCGGAGGGGGGGCTTCTCTATGTGTTTCTGCCGTGGGCCCTCATAGGTCGGGTGGTTCAGCGCATAGAGCGTCATCGCGGCCTGGTGGTCCTGATAGCGCCCGACTGGCCCAGGAGGCCTTGGTATGCAGACTTGGTACGGTTACTGGTGGACAGTCCTTGGAGGCTGCCAAAGCGGGAGGATCTCTTGCGTCAAGGTCCTCTTCGCATGCCCCAAGTGAGTCGATTCTCGCTTACGGCATGGCTCTTGAAAGGGCTTGGATGACGGCTAAAGGTTTTTCGGCGGCGGTCATTACGACTTTGCTTAGAGCGCGTAGGCGTTCCACTTCGTTGGCGTACATCCAGGATTGGCATATTTTTGAGGCTTGGTGTGTGGAACGGGGTCTGCTGCCCTTGGGGGCCTCAGTTTCTCAGATCCTTTCTTTCCTGCAGGATGGCGTGGACAAAGGGTTGGCGGCCAGTTCCTTGCGCGTGCAGTTAGCGGCCATCTCCTGTTACCGCGGTAAGGTGAAGGGCCAGGTGTTGGGTGCTCACGGGGACATTCATAGGTTTCTGCGAGCTGTATTGCTCATGCGTCCCCCTAGGCGGTGTTCGGTGCCAGCGTGGGACTTGAATCTCGTTTTGAAGGCCTTGCTCAGAGCGCCCTTTGAGCCTTTGAAGGTGGCTTCGCTGAAGGATCTGACGTTGAAGACGGTGTTTCTGGTGGCGATTTGTTCCGCAAGAAGGATCTCGGAGTTGCAGGTGTTGTCCTGTAAGGAGCCGTATTTGTCCTTCTTCAATCATAAGGTCGTTCTGCGTACAGTTCCTGCGTTCTTGCCGAAGGTAGGTTCTGCTTTTCATCTTAACCAGGTAGTGTCGCTGCCGGTGTTCTCGGAGCGGCAGAAGGAGAAGTCAGAGGGCAGGTTGCACCTGTTAGATGTTTGCCACGTTCTTCGGACTTACCTACGTCGAACGGCACCCTTTCGCAGGTCCAACAGGTTGTTTGTAGCCTTCGGGGGTCTGCGGAAAGGGGAGGCGGCGGCGAAGGCATCCATTTCACGTTGGTTGAAGGAAGCGATTGCATCGGCGTACCTGTTGAATGGTAAGGCAGTGCCGGCGGGCCTTAGAGCACACTCGACTAGGGCGCAAGCGGCGTCTTGGGCGGAGTTCAGTCTGGTACCTGTGGAGGATATTTGTAGGGCGGTGACTTGGTCGTCATTGCACTCTTTTGCAAGGCACTATAGGCTAGATGTGCAGGCAGTGGGGGATGGTCATTTTGGCTCAGCGGTACTGCAGGCTGGGCTTGCGGGTTCCTCCCGTTGATATGTACTGCTCTGTTACATCCTCTATGGTTCCGGGACTGGACTAGAGGGACGCAAAGAAAGAGGAAATTAGACTTACCTGCTAATTGTTGTTCCTTAAGGAACTCTAGTCCAGTCCCGGATCCCACCCTAGGTTTCGGGGGTTGTTTAGCGTGAAGTGAGTGAGAAATAGTCGCTGCGATATGGTTGTTGGTAGGGTTCTCGGAGATCGCAGTGTGGAGCCATCGTGGGAGCCCTTCCACAGCACTGTTTGTGTATTCAAATTATCTGGTTCTAGGCAAGAATTTACCATATATGCAAAAAAAAAAAATAAACAAAGAACCCAAATCTACAGAGATAGTTATGATTATTGCTATATTATCTACTTATTTGTTGCTCTGCTCAGTTTGCTTTGTCAATAGGTACTGGTGAAAGGGGGCGGTCCCTGCCTATTTATACTGGTGCCAGCAAAGCGATGATGTCTTTCAGTCTCCAAGGCTGCTGGAGGAGATTCTAAACTATGGTTCCGGGACTGGACTAGAGTTCCTTAAGGAACAACAATTAGCAAGTAAGTTTAATTTCCTCTTTTCTCTTAATAACAATCAATACAGCCATGTATTTCATTACTCACCTATAGACATCCCTGTAAAGGTCTTCATTTTAGGAATTCTGCATGCAGCTTTAAGACACCCTAAATTGAATTCTGTAAAAATAAAGTTTACAAAAATCAGGAATTTTTCAATGTTAACCTGACCCACTCTTGACCCTGGCATCAGTAAAGGCAGATTGGACCGGGTTGGCTAACCAGTCCCTGTTGTTTGTAATAGATATTTCTGGAAAAAAAAAGAAAGAGAAAAACAACATGCACAAAACATCCAAACAATAATTACACTGAGAGAATTATGTTAAATAACCAGCTGGGGCTTCAGGAACTTTGTGTGATGGCATGTTGTGAGCAAAATATGGGATTTGCTTTGCTGAAGGCAGATCACAGAGTTTTCTGTTACTTACATTTGTTGTTTTCATGAGTGCAAGAAACCATTTCACATCAAGCCTCGTCTCGCTGTTAATTGCACTTTGTCTACTCTGGCTGTTTTGTCGTCATCTCTTGCATTTTTTTTCCTCTCTCATTCTCTCGTCCTTCTCCCCTTTCAGTTTTGGCCTCCCGCTTCACAACACTATCATTATCATTAAAGGCTGCTTTTTCTTGAACTAAACATTTCAAACTAGAAAGCATTTTTTTCCTAAATATATAGATAAATAAATAAATAAAAGGGGGAAAAAGTCTCTCTTGTTCTCGTTTTACAGACACAAAAAAACATAATTTTCTTTGTGGGACTTAAACATCTCAGCAGGAAAGTGGCTTTCAATTACTTGATGAGGCGGCTTTGAGAAGAACCACATAGGCCTCAAGAAAAATAGACCCACCAAGGCCCATTGTGTTCTGTGAAGAAGGCTTGAGCAGTATAATTGGGATAAAATTTTGGCTACTGTTAATGTATTTATTATTACAATGAATTTCTTTAGAGTTCTTGCTACTTGATTATAGCTGGCAAAAGGGATTTAAATTTGTACTGAGTACTTTTCTAAATTTGCAGTTCTGGGCCTAGTTCAGGGCCTAGTTCACTGCTCCTCGAACCTCTCCTGGAGGTATACCTCCATAGTCAGCATTTGTGGATTACCACATTGGATATGCAATAAGATGGTGTCTGATATATACAGATCTAATTGTATGTAAATCTATCTCATGCATAATTATTGTGGTAGTCCCGAAAGCCTAAGAATCTAGGTGTGCCTCCAGGAGAGGGTTGAAAAGTGTGCTTTAGTCAATTGACGGGAATGCTTAAGTTTTGCTTAAGCTATTACCAAGTTTAAAACTTAACAGATCACTAATGAGCCCACAGTGGTCAGCATTGTTTTAAACACCAGCAACTTCAGGTAAACAAACCAGATATTTAGTGGAAGTCTCTGGATGGCGGCTTCCACTGAAGATACGGTTTCAGTGGTGACTGCCATAAGCTATTTGGATAGCGGCAATGTCTGCTATTCACAGGGAGCCCGATTCAGGTTGGGGGACATCCGGGCCATCCAGATGTCCCCGAGGAAGATGGGCCCATTTGGACCTGATTCTGGACCATGGGAACAAAATGTTCCTGTGGTGCCCAAAATCGGGCCTGTGGGGATGTCCTCCTCATAGGCGCCCCCGACTCCCATGGCTTCAGTCCTCCTATACACCACTGCCCGACCCATGGCTGGTCTGCTGGGGCCTGGATTGGGTGGTGGGGACCCCCCCACACCTGGCTCTGGTCCCAGTGAGGGAGATCCCGGGCCTTATCGCTGGATTTGTGCTGCTTATTCCATCTTTGAGGTAGAATAAGCAGCACGTCCTCTTTGACGTGGCAGGATGTGCAGGACCGTGACTGCCCCGTCCCTGCTCCGCCCAGATCCCTGGCCTGCCCCCCCTACCTCCACCCCTGCCAGCTATCCTGATGCTCGGGACATATGGGGAGAGCGGGAGGGAGAATCTGGCCTGGGCAGCTTGTGGGGCTGCATACAACCCGTGTCCCAGAATCGGGTCCATAGCCAATTGCATCAGGTTTGTGGCCTAACATGATGTGGTTTATCTGCTTAGTGGACTGAAATCATTGCTACCAGATACTGCCAAGGACCATTCTTAGCTCACTCAATGATTGCATTGTATTATGCATGTTTTTTTGGAACTTCCTTGGACTTTTAGATAGGCGAGCAACAAATGTAGATAAGTAAATAAATATGTGGCATTTCGACTCTTTGGGGCTGATGAAGGCAGCTGGTATTAGGGTTGTGCACTAAAAGCCAGGTGCATGGTCTTCTAGTAATGAACATTTGTGTGCCTGTGCGCACCAAGGAAATAAGGTAGGTACAGAAAATCTGTGCTAAACCGGCAGACATGCGCACAGGCTTCTGTATTAGCCGCACCTAGATACTGCGCACAAAAAGGCAATTGTGCGCATGTGCTGGAATTTTGTCTGGCGCATAACTCTGCTCAGAAGTTCTACTCTGAATAACATTGGTGTCTTGGAACAGCGATGATTTTCTGGGCAATATTCCAAGGATTCCATCATAAGCACATACGAACACATTCATTGCAGCATGAGTCTCCTGCCTCTTTTCAAGTACTCATTTCAGCAAAGCCCAGAAAATGCTACGGGGGGGGGGGGGGGGGGGCGCGGTGTGGCTGCTTATGAAGCAGACATAAATTCCACCTTGACACTGCATGCAGACCCTTTACGTTTCCTTCGACTAGGCATTAATATTCCAGTGTTAAGTTCAGTCTTTGCTTTTCTGCGCACTTCTCCACATCCAGGAGGAATAGCTAATTGCTTGATTATTATGTAATTTGAATGGATTTACATGGGCTGTGTGCTGGTACGGTGCTGGCATCTGTGCAGTGATTACCCTCACGCCAATCCCTTTTCTGCATTGTACTGCGATGTATAGGCATAAATATGCGCAGATGTCACGCTACCTATGTGTGGACTGCACACTAATGGCTCTGCATTGACTCCATCGTGTGGTGCAGCTAGGCCGCATTGTAGAAACCCTGTTGGGCATCTCTTAGAGATATGCGCAGGCAGACCCTGCTATAGATGCATGCTGCTGCATTTCAGCCACAAGTTCAGCTGGTTTTATGTGACTAGTTTATAAAAATACTTAGTAGCATGTTTACCAAGCTGTATTCATTGTTAAGAACTTGTTTGGGCTGTGCCAACAGGTAGCGCACCTGCTAATCAAAAAGCATAGGGTTCATTCCGTGCTCTATGCTTAGCGTGCAGTCTGGAGGGAAATGTCTGGGATGGAGCACAAGTGTTTCTGTACAGTGTGGTTAGCACTGGGGTTGACAGCGCACGCTCGCCATCGATATGCAGATAGCGCAGGTGCGCTTGACGTTGTCTTGATGGGTGGCATTAAGTGTATCCGAGTGGCCTCTAGCATGCGTTAAGGTATGAATCGGCATGTTATCACAAGTGTTACACATATCATGCATTAATATCTACCCTACGCTATTTGCAAAACCTTAACACGCCTTAGTAAACTTATCCCTCAGCAGTGGCATTGCTAGCCCTTTTTCTACACAGGCAGGTACCCCCTGTGGTACGGTATGAACACCCCCCCTACCCCCATCTCCAGCCCCACACTATGGAGGCAGCACGGTAAACAGACCTTCAAGACGGGTGGCTTCCTGTGCTGTCTCCAATCTAGGCCAGCTCTTCTCTCCCAACCTATGTGACCTGTTATAAAGTTACCCTCCGAATGCTTTCATCTGTATGACTATGGAAGTTTCTTCACACTGACCACAAGCCTAGAGCTAACAAGTTACCCGGTTCCAGGAATGCGATTTCAGGTTAGTCGTGGAGTGCTGACAACCCCATCTTAAATTATTATGCTACCTATAACACAGTTTTCAATGGGTTGAATCAGCATATACAAATACCACATTTCTTTGTGATAGAAGTTCAAAACCAGGACTGCCTGAAAAGTCTCTTTCCTGGAACAAATTAAGTTGACAGCTGTGCAAATGTTTAATCGGATTGAGTCCGCAGCCCCTCCAATAGCAAGTGTTTGGAAGATGAGAGAAAAGTCCTTGCTGACAGTCTTAAATCTAGCCATTTATATTTCATTCTGCAAATTATGTTACTGATAAAGATTAGTTCAATTTCTTAACCTCATTTTAACAACCCATAAAAGTACAGTAAAAACACTTACTCCTGGAAATGAAGTGTTCGGCGAAAGCAAGGCTATGCTGGGAAATTGCAGCACATCCAGATGGAATTCCGGCATATATAGGACCAAGTTCAGAGGAGTAGGAGGCATTAGTACGTTCCATCTGGTTTTAACCTGCTTTTTCAATCTTTCTGGTTCCCGAACAGTGGTACCAGCCTAAAGAATTTAATATTACATTTAATCCTTTGAAATCCATGATTTCTGAGTAAACCATTCATTTTTTTTCTGTAGCATTGAAGAAAGGGAAACTTATATTATATGGAACCTTGCAACAATGAGCCTTGTTAATATTCCAAAAAAAGACTGACCACCTTTTAAACATCACGATGATTAGCCGTGGCGCTAAAATATTAGGAATGTGCAGGCCAAAAAATTTTGTTTTGTATTGTTTCATTTTGATTTTTCAAAAAAATTTTTAATTGTTTCTTTTGTTTTACAACTGGGCATGCTATTGTGCAATAACGTGCACTATTGCTCAATAGCACTTTATTGCACAACAGTGCACCCTATGACATAACAGTGAAGGATTTTACCCTTAAGACGGTGTTCTTGGTGGCGATTTGTTCGGCCCGGCGCATTTCCGAGCTCCAGGCTCTTTCTTGCAGGGAACCTTTCCTTTCTTTCTCGGATCAGAAGGTGGTGCTGCGGCCAGTGCCTTCCTTTTTGCCTAAGGTGTCTTCCCCTTTTCATTTGAATCAGGTGGTGTCGCTCCCGGTGTTTCCAGCGTCGGGGGATCAGGCTTCCGATCGCGGTCTTAGTCGCTTGGACCTTAAGAGAGTTTTGCGTCGCTATTTGAAGGTCACCAGTGCTTTCCGCAAATCTGATAGTTTGTTTGTCCTGTTTGGAGGTCCTCGGAAAGGAGAAGCGGCGGCGAAAGCCTCCATTGCTCGGTGGATTAAAGAGGCGATTGGCTCGGCTTATCTGTTGCACGGTCGGGTGCCGCCTGTTGGCTTGCGAGCTCATTCTACCAGATAGGGATGGACTAGCACCCCTTCCTTGCGCAACGCCGCTGCCACGACCACCATGACTTTGGTGAACACTCGAGGAGCTATCGCCAGTCCGAAGGGTAATGCTTGGAACTGGAAGTGACCCCACGGCAGAGCGAAGCGGAGATACTTCTGATGGTCCTCCCGAATAGGGATATGGAGGTAAGCCTCCGTGAGGTCGAGAGAGGTGAGAAACTCGCCCCTGCGGACGGCGACAAGTACGGACCGTAGGGTTTCCATCCGAAAGTGCGGCACCCTCAGGCAGCGATTCACTCCTTTGAGATCTAAAAGTCGGAACTTACCTGCATAGTCCATGAATCTTAAATTTGTGCCCAATTTTCAGCTAGACTTAGAAATCTGCTTTTTCAGCCGCAAATTCATCTTAGTTTAGGGACATAAAAATTACAGGCCCGCTATTCAGTGTTGGCGATTAGCTGCCAGTGCTGAACATTAAATCTGGATATTCAGTACAGCGTGACGCTGATATTGACCCACTACCCGGTTAGTGATATGTGGTGGAAATTAGGCCAGCGTTTCCTGCGCTGGCTTTCAGTGTATATCGCTAACCTGGTTAGCGATCAGTGCCACCTCTGCTCAGCCCTAGAATGCCGCAACATACCCTCACATCAGGGCGTGTAGAGGCATCATCGATGGATATTCAGCAGCATTAACCATATCCTGCTTAGTTGTATTTACATTATTTGCAGGTCTAAAAACCGTGTAAATGCCTCTCGGGCCCTATATTCGATGCTAATTTTCTAACTTTTTTCTCTCCTAAATCTGCCCCTGTTGCCAACCACTTTTTATGCTCCTAAAGTTAGGGGTTTGGTGAAATTTTGGGGCTTTTTTTTACTAACGAGAAGTGGCATTCTACCTTATTGGGTCCTGGAGCAGACACTGCTACTACTACTGAGCATTTGTATAGGGCTACAAGACATACGTAGCGCTGCACAGACACATGTAAAAGACTGTTCCTGCTCAGTTGCAACGCAAGACGTCAGACAGAAGGGAACAGCCACAGTGCCTGGAAAAGAGGCAGTGTGGTAAACTAGCAAAGGTGTGCTTGCCGCCTCCACGAGGGCATGGAAACAGCACTCCCCTCCTGACCGGAAGCCGGGGTGGGCCGCACTCACCACCCCGCCCTTGGTACACCGCTGCTAATGGGCTCTAGGGTGTTGCACCTAGTCACCAAAAGCAACGAAACTATAGTGCATTAGGTGCAACTGCGGGGGTGTGGAAAGCATTTCCTTGGCCGTTAACGAGGAGTACTTTCCCTTAATGTGGGCTGCATTAGCGCAGGTGCAGTTAGTATACAGTGTGAACCCAGTACCAGCTGTGCTGAGCTCGCATGCTCACTCTCCGCCCCTAACCTGCCCACTCACGACCCTAATGTGGGTTGCGCAGCTCATGTAATTATATCGTGCTATACTTTATTCAGGAAGGAAAGGGTAGGTAAAAAGAGAGGTAGAGTGGCATTATATAGAAAAAAATATTAAAGCTATAGAATTGCAGGGCTTAAAAGGATGAGAGGAAGCACTGTGGGTTAAACTAGAAAGAGGAAAAGGTAAATCCATTTACATTGGAGTTATGTACAGATCCCCTCATAGGGAGAAGATGTAGGAGAACATTTAATAGAAGACATACGCAGTATTTCCAATGAAAGAAGAAGTACTACTGATAAGTGATTTCAATATGCCAGATGTGGACTGGCGCATCCCTGCTGCGGTGTCATCTAGAAGTAAGGAGATCTTGGATTCTCTACAGGGAGAACTATTCAGGCAACTGGTAACAGAACCCACACATGATGGGACCATAGTAAATTCAACAGAGGTAGGTCTTGCCTGACAAATCTGATTGATTGATTTCTTTGACTGGGTGATCGGGGAGTTGGACCGACGGAGAGCCCTAGATGTAGTGTATTTAGATTTCAGTAAAGCCTTTGACACCGTTCCGCACAGGCAACTTATAAACAAACTGAGCACCCTAGGGATGGACCCTAAAGTTACTGATTGGGTTAGTAATTGGTTGAGTGGGAGGCGACAAAGGGTACAAGTAAATGGATCTCACTCTGAGGAGGTTACCAGTGATGTGCCGCAGGGATCTGTCCGCGGTCCGATTCTTTTTAACATCTTTGTTACTGATATTGCAGAAGGGCTGTCGGGTAAGGTTTGCCTCTTTGCAAATGATACCAAAATCCGCAATAGAGTAGACACCCAGGAAGGAGTAGATAACATGAGGAGGGATCTAGCTAAGCTTGAAGAATGGTCTAGAATTTGGCAGCTGAAATGTAATGCTAAAAAATGCAGGATCATGTATTTGGGCTGCAAAAATCCAAAGGAGCGGTACAGTGTAGGGGGTGAAGTAATTCTGTCCCTGAAAGAAAAGCAGGACCTGAGCGTGATTGTGTCTAATGATCTTAAGGTAGCTAAACAGGTAGAAAAGGCAACTGCGAAAGCCAGAAGGCTGCTTGGATGTATAGGGAGAGGAATGGCCAGCAGAAAAAGAGAGGTGATAGTGCCTCTGTATAAGTCTATGATGGGACCTCATTTGGAGTATTGCATGCACCTTCTCAAGGATATAGACAGATTGGAATTGGTACAGAGGGTGGCTACTTAAAATGGTTAGTGGTCTTTGTTATGAAGCATATGAGGATAGACATAAAGGTCTTAATATGTATACTTTAGAGAAAAGGCGGTATAGGGGCGATACGATAGAGGCCTTTAAATACTTCCATGGTATAAATGCATAGGAGGAGAGCCTCTTTTGATTGAAAGCATGCTACCTGTCATGCTAGCTAGCAACACATGTTCCAGTGCACCTTCAGCACACATCAGAATAGACACTGCTAGCTAGCGCCCATTAGTAAAAGACTCCCTTTGAGTATAAAGTTAGCAATTAGTCTCAGTACATTTTTAAAGAGGACTATTTAGGGACCTATCTCTCAAAGTTAGGAGGATAAATTCTTTGAGTATTGGGCTCCATTATTCCCATGTCCGATGGTATATGATTCTCCAAAATTGTTTTAACTGAAATGTTAATGCAAAAAGAGAAATAATGTTGTCTGATGCCCGCAATTAGGATATCTCACTTTGCTAGCTGGCTCATGAACCTGTTTGTTTGTTTTTAATCTGGGAAGCTGAAAAGAATATTAAACCAGCAGTTTATGAATTCTGGTGAGGAGGATTCTTCTCTTGCTGGAAAGCTGCACACGCAATTCAAAATTCTCTGTCAAAACCATATAGTTGTCAAAATTGAAAAGCATATTGTTTTTGAGGGATTCTTAACTTAAAATACAATTCAGAAATAAAATATCAAAAGAAAGCGTAACGTTTTAAATATTATGTGCAGAATCCCATCAGGAATAGGATCCATTAGAAAATTTTAACACTTGTTAATGACATAATGCAAGATGATTTGTAGGTTAATGCTCATTAATTAAATAGAATTACCATGGACTAAAATGTATGCTCACAAACGGAATGTGCACTAATGAACATGCATTCCTATATCACATTTAATGGGATAAATTTTGGCTTGCAAATGACTGGACAAAATGTATGGGGGGGGGGGGAGTGAGGGGCACCATTTTAAAACCAAAAGGTTTGTTCAAATTACTCCCAAAGCAAAGATTTCTCCCAAAGTTATCCTTACAAATTGTTCAAGTATCACCCCTCTAGTGTTGAACTATTATCCTACGCTTCACAGCCTTGTAAGCCTGAGTATGTTTTTTTCACTTTTACAATGATTCTTTTCATACTTTTAGTCTAGCTGGAGTTGTGGCCATGTTTGATAGCTTGTCTTGTCTATCGTTGGGTAATTTGTACTCATAGTCCTTTCAGTGCTTGGCAAAAAGACCCAGACAATGATTTGACTCACCAGGCTGACTGTCTGGGTTGTATGTGCATGAATTTAGGACCGTCCCATCCATCACGTTTCCCCTATGCTGTGTAAGAGATCTTGGCACTGAACCTAACGAGGTAAAGCCTGTTGTGACTGAATGCGTAAATATGGTTAAAGTTAATTACTTAGGGCAGATTGGTATCTCTTACTTCTCAACTGCCTTGTGATTACTGACGTGAGACACTCCCATAAGCTGCAAGTTCAGGCAGCATAGCCAGGGTCACAAGTTCTGCAGCTTCTGCGGTGAGGCTAGGAAGGTATCCAATGAACAGCATTTTCTGTATGTGCAGCGTTGTACCTGTTTTGAAAACCTGTCAAATACCATTTTATTTGTCGTCATATTTGTTATTGTCTTGGGGGATCTTTGCTGTTTGATTGCAGCAGGTTTCCAGCACTAGAAACAGAATACTTGCAAAGGCATGTAAAGAATATAAGTGTGAGCAATGCCTGGATGGTGGGCCCCCCCCCCCATCACTCACACATGCACAGTCTCTCCAGGGACTCCGCATCCTCCTATATAGGATATGAAATAGATTAACTCTTATGCCCATTTGTGTCTTGATATTTCCTGCAACTGTCCACTTGACTTCGTCCCGGGAGAGGAGAGTTTCCGGGTCTGGATTGGAGGCAATGCGGAACGCCACCCATCTTTAAATTTGCCATGCTGCCTCAGAATAGTGGGCCCAGTGGGGGGCAGGAGGTGCACTGCACCGCAGGGGAGGCTCCGGCCACAAGGGGTGGTGCTGATCCTGAGGGCCAAGGGGGCTGGGAATGGCACTGGCCACATCAGAAGACTCTGAGAAGATGTTTTTGTATTAAACAGGATTTCTCAAGCCTGTCCTGAAGACCCCAGAGCCAGTCGGGTTTTTAAGATATTCCAGTGAATGAGCAGGCCAATATTCAAGCAGTTATACATCTGCCAGTTGTTCGTAAGCGTATAAGTGGCCTGTCCATTGATTTCAGTTCTTATAGGGATAGTATCGAGCTATGGAAGTGAGTTTAGAATAGAGGCATGGTGGTGTTTGTGTGTACAGTTGGCATACATGTGTAAATGCTGTTTTAGAAAGGGGACTATTTGCGTATGGCAATGCTTGCCGCGTTTATATTGCCAGGAGCTGGGGTAGGCATGGGGAGAGAGGAAATCTACTTTGATTTAAAAACAAAATCTAGACGTTAGCATTAACACCTGCCCCCAGGCACAAATAAGTGCCCAACTGAATGAGTGGGTGTAAAGTCCAAGGTCTGACACAATTCCCTTCCTTCATGGCATCAGAGTTGACCTTAAACCCCTTGGGATAAGAACACAAACACACACACACACGCACACACACACACACACTCACTCTCTCTCTCTCTCTCTTCCCCCCCCCCCCTCCCTCCCAATCCTATCTTTGGCCTAGCTGCAACAAAATGGTACTTATAGTCCCTAGTGATAATCTTGTAGTATTACTGTTAGGGGTCAGGCTGCCAAATTATCTATGTTTTGCATTTTTGTGTATGGGATCATGGCTTTTCACTGATGTCTGCACAGAGACACTGACCTGTTCTTTACTTTTTTACTCATTATTGGAAGCCATTATAAATAGGCACAACGGAAGTCCCTACACACCTTCACTATCCAGGTGCCCTGTGATCAAATTGCCTCATGGAGGCCAATTCTGATCGAGGGACATCTGGCTCATTCGGACATCCAAAATATGGACAGGCCAGCTTTGCAACCAATTCTGCACCCGTGGGAGCTAGACATTCCCGTGGGAACAGAATCAGGGCCTTGGGATGAGTTGGATGGGCCCCAATTCTGAGGGCCAAGACATGCAGTGCTCTCCCCTGCTAACCCTCCCTCAGTTCCTGCATGGAGCTCCACTGCCGAGGCATCTCATCGCCATGGCAGTGGGACACCATGCAGGAGCACCAAATGGCCTGATGCCCCACGCTCTCCTTTTCCCGCCACCTGGCCCTCAGTGGGGTCTACCAGGGCTGGGATCGGGCAGCAGGGACTTACCTTGTTCTGCCCTATGTCTTTGGCAGCCCTGCGTGCCCTGTTCCCTGCTATAGATTAGACCTCCGATGAGAAATAAGTCGCACGTCTATCTCAACAAACCAGGAAGTACAGGACCATGACCTGAATTGACCCTCTGCATCCAGGGTTGTGGGCCCGCCTCTGCTCTGCCCACTCTCCACCCTGTCTCCGCCCCCTCCAACAATCATCAGAGCTCCCCGCACAAAGGCCTTGTACGAGCGAAGAGCTCTAGTGCTGGAATCTGGTCCCTGCAAATAGCGGGAGTTGGACATCCAAGCCGAACGTCCATCCCACTATTCGGGGTTCAGAATGACCCCCTTAGTGTTTCTGAGAGCAGTTACACCATAGGTAGCTATGGAACAAGCTTTCTCACACTGTCCTAATAAGTGAGTTTCTGTACGATTTTGGAAGTCCTACTTTTAGGGATAAGAAGGCAATTCAGATACCGTTACAATTCAGGCTATCTCCTGTGCCATTTATAGCTAACTGCTTTGTAATATTGACAACTGTCTGTTGGAAAATGGGCTACTATCACCAATTTCACATAGTCCAGCAGAGCAAGTAGTGTTTTATTTGTTAATGCCAAACATCTTTAACATTGTTTTGGGTTTAATGAGACAGCATTTGGCAATCTTATGTTTTATCCACTACTTCATATCAAATAACACTATTACTACCACTACTTCTACCTATCATCTGTGTAGTGCTACTAGACATACACAGCACTGTAGAAATCACATAAACGACAGTCCCTGCTTCTCAGAGCTTACAATCTGCTAAGATGGACAATCAGAGCATACAGGGGTCTAGGGAATTCTTAAGGGAAATACACATGGGTGCAGGCAGAGGAATAAGGGGGTCAGGATCCCAAAGCAGTCTTGAAGAGATAAGTTGTTAGCCTGGATATGAATAGGAGCAGAGACAGAATCTGTCATATTGACTCAGATAGTATATTCCAGGAATACAGTGCAGCAAGGTGGAAAGGATGGAGTCTGGAATTGGTAGTAGAAAGGCAGAGATAAAAGGGATTTTTTTCACGAGCAGAGTTGCTAAGGAGAAGTGTAAGGAGAAAAACGAGGTAGCCAAAGAAGAAATGCATTTGTAGCTTAGTAGGAGAAGTTCATACTGTACGTAGAAACTGATAGGGAGTCGATGAAGTGACATGAGAAGAGGGGTTACATGAGTAAAGTGACAGTGGCAGAAGATTAGCTGTGCAGATGCATTTTGAACAGATTGAAGGGGAGATAGAAGTCAATGGGAGACCAGTGAGAAGCAAGTTGCAATTATCTAGAGCTGTGGGTCCCAAAACCTGTCCTAAAGGACCCCAACCCAGTCAGGTTTTCAGGATATCCACAATGAATATGCGTGAGACAGAGATGCATGCCTACTACCTCCATCATATTCAAATCTCTCTTATGCATATTCATTGTGGATATCCTGAAACCTGACTGACTGGTGTCACTTAGGACAGGTGTGAAAACCACTGGTTTAGAGTGTCTTGGTACTTTTGTTGATGTTATAGAGAAAGAAATGACAGGTTTTAGCTAGGATATGTGCAGAGAAAGAGAGAGAAGAATCAAAGATAATCCCAAGGTTGCTCACCAAGGCACACCCCTAATACTGCAGCTGCATCATCTAAGTTTAAAGATATTGGAAAACAATTTCACTTAAGGTACTATGGCTAATACACGTGGAGCCCGATTCCAACGGGGCATGTCCAGGCCATCCGGATGTCCAAACACTGGACCGGC
The DNA here is from genome assembly GCA_033557465.1 of Ichthyophis bannanicus. NCBI lineage: Eukaryota > Metazoa > Chordata > Amphibia > Gymnophiona > Ichthyophiidae > Ichthyophis > Ichthyophis bannanicus. Next base: position 68,939,207 of record CM066049.1, read on the forward strand.
TCCATTCATACCCAATTTTGCAATTGCGGGAGCAAGATGTTCCTGCGGTTGCAGGATTGGACACTGAGGCAGCCTGATGTGTGCCCCTGGATCCACCACAGGAGACATCCACCCTGCAACACAGCCAGACCCCCCTCCCCCCCATGCTCCTGCTGGCGTGCTGGTGCCATGGTGTCCCATCACCATGGCACCAGGATGCCCAGCAGGAGCGCCAAAGGCTCAACTTGCAATCAGACCTCGTTTCCCCAGCACCTGACCTTTGGCAGGGTCTGCCAGGGCTAAGATTGGGCGACGGGACGTCACCTTCCATGGCTCCATGTTAGTCGGGGGGCTGCCTGGGTCGATCTCAGGGGCACCCAGCACTTATTAATAAACTGTATGACCTCCTGGAGACTGCCGGATGTACAGGGCTGTGACCTGAATTGACTCTGTACAACTGGGTGTTTGGCCCATCCCTACTCCACCCACTCTCCACCCCCATGCCGTCCCCGTCCAGTGCACCCCACACAGCGGCTCTGTTTGTGCGGGACGCACATGAGGTGGAATATAGTGCTGGCAGGATGTACAGCCCCGCTAGTCATGTTTTAGAATCGAGCCCATAAGAGGTTATTTTCTCAATAATTTTCTATGTTTAAAGTAAGTTTTAAATGTGAAAAATGGCTTTTATCCACTTCATTTACCTCTTCTTTCTTTGGCCCCTATGAAACTTTGTTCCTTTTTTGAAATCTTAGAGGACGCTTCTCATCTTCTATCCTTTTCTAAATTCACTGCTTCCTCTGACTCCATTCCCACCCAGCTCACCATGTCTGTCTTCTCTTCAGTCATACCTTTCATCTGTTGCATTCTCAAATGATCGCTTGCCGATGATGACTCTTCCAATTTCCTTCAAAAATGCTATAATTACATCTCTCTTCAGCAAGACGTTTTTGGACAATTCCTGTCAACTATCATTCCATCCCCCTTTTCTCTTTCTTGTCCAAACTACTCAAACATGCCATACCCATTCGCTATCTTGACGGCTGAAAAATTGATAGAGGTCTATAAAATGAGTGGAGTGGAAGGGGTAAATGTAGAACCGTTGTTTACTTCCTCAAAAGTAGAAAGACTAGTGGACACACAATGAAGCTACAATGTAGCACATTGAAGATTAATTGACGACATTTTTTTTTTCATTCAACCTGTAATAAAACTCAGGAATTCATTTCAGGAGGATGTAGTAAAAGCTGTTAGGTTTAAGAGAGGTTTGGGCAGTTCCTGGGGGAAAGGTCCTTAAACTATTAAGTGGACTAAGAAAATCCACTTCATATTCCTTGGTTAAGAGGTATGTAATCTGTCTACTTTTTGGAAATCTGACAGGTATCTGTGACCTGGATTGGCCACTGTTGGAAACAAGACACTGGGCTTTTTAGACCTTTTGTCTGACCCATTATGGCATATTTTATATTCTGACACAATTATCTTCCTTTTGTGCCTGCTTTCTGTGCCACATACACAGTCAACCACAACATCTTACTATAGAGACTACACCTATTTGGAATCCCGCATACAATATCCAGTGGTTCAAATCATCTCTTACAGAGAGAAAAAAACAATTAAAAATTGGTTCAAACATTTCTAATCCCTACCAACAAACCCAAGGAGTACCACAAGGTTCCATTCTATCTGCACCTCTCTTTAACCTATACCTTCAACCCCTACGCACAATTATCAAAAAACACAACATCCAGTATCACGTATATGCTGATGACATTGTGCTGTACTGCCCACTCCTCTCCAATCAACCTTATTACACACAAATTCAAGACTGTTTCACAGAAGTCACACACTGGCTTTCAACCAACAACCTATCCATCAACTTTAAGACGACAGAAGCTATGTTCATTACAAGAGATACCTTCTTTACACCCCCATCTACCATACAATTATACAACATACCAATAAATGTAAAAACTGAGCTGAAATACCTCAGCATTACAATTTATCAGCAACTATCCTTCAAAACCCAAATAACGACAGCAAGGATAATCTACTTCAAAACAAAGACTCTGCAGTGACTTCGTCCCCTTCTTGAGCCAACAGATTTCAGATCCGCACTGCAAGCTCTCATGCAGACTTCTATAGCAATATTTACCAAGGTCTTCCTCAATGAATACTCCTCCCTCTGCAAATTGCACTACACACCACTGCACGTACCATACAAGGTGCAAATAAATACGATCACATCACCCCCATCCTAAAACAATTACATTGGCTGCCACTTACCAGTAGAATAAATCACAAATGCATCCTACTCACACACAAAGCACTTCATTCCCAGCAGGAAACTTGCCTCAAATCCCTACTACAGAAACCAGAAACTTCCAGGCTACGAGACAGACTACAATCAATAAACTCAACATACCACAAACCAAGCATAAATACAATCAACAAACATGCCGCAGAGCATTTGAACTCTACGTTCCCTCCCTATGGAACTCCCTCCTTTATACACTAAGAAATATCACCAGTCTTCCTACCTTCCGCAAACACCTGAAAACCCATCTATTCACTGAACATTTTGCCCCCCCCCACCTAACCCCCTCCAACTACATAACTCAACCAAAACAGATTCCCAATTGTAAATAGTTGTTTATATCAGTTAAAATGTTCTATTAACAAAAAGTTGAATGTTAACTGTTACCATGTTACTTGTACAACATACGTTCAGTGTAAAATGTTCTGTTCTCTGGAAACTGCTTTGACCTGGTGAAAAGCGGTATATAAACCTAGCTAAATAAATAAGTACATCATCTCCCTTGTACCCAAAAGCAGTTTCCACATGAGTGTCCTATGCATAGTACAACTTCAGCCCTAAAGTATAGTCAACACACATATTTAGCCAGCCCAGCATTCATTGCACTTGGTGAGGTACAGGAAAGGTTTTTAGGTATGTGGATAGGCCGCCTCTCCAGCCACTACAAATGTACTAAAGGGAACATTTCACATGCTGTGTATGTGGCATAAGATGGCACTGTGGTGTTCTGCACAGTATGGATCTTTCTTTATCCTTTGGCTTATCATATGTATAGCATGGCCAGCAGTGTGAAAGGCATCCTCAGTCACACATTGCAGATCAAGGCAAGAAAGAACTTAGACAGAATTGAGCATTTTATTTTGTCCTTATGAGTGAAGGTATGGCTTACCCATACTGACGGAGTGAATTCTATTTCCTACCTACAGGTAAAGTCACAGGTCACCATCTGGATGAGGGCAGCAGCGCTGAGAGCAGGGACCAAAACTCTGTAGAGGAACAGCTATTAGAGACCAAGGAGGCCAGGGCAGAGGGTGGTGCAAACACTGAGGTGGAGAGCCAGATAGCCAGACAGGAGAGGGCTCAGGATAAGGAGGAGAAGAGGCATGCTGATATCCTGGATGAGGCCAAGGATGAGGAGGAGGTTGCAGAAAATACATCTTCCAGTACCATCACTATTCCATGATGACCAAGAACCTGTAAAAAGAGTTCAAGGAGCAGTAGAAGGCAAGGAACCTTATGCCAGTCAGAGGGGCCAGCAGTTGTTGAGGTGTAGAGAGTGGCTGCTGCAGCAGAACCAGCAACTCCTGACTCAGCTTGCATGGAAAATAGAGCTGTCAAAATGTTTAATTGCAATTAGTGAGCACCAGTTGAGAATGGAAAAAGTGTGGCTGGTGGGGACTGAGAGGCAACTATAGGTATCAGAGGCCCTTCTTGATGAGTTGCATCTCCTGAATAAGGATCTGTGCCATGCAGACTACAGCACACCATGATGATTCTACCTAAACTGCCACCTGCCCCAGCGCCATCTGCACCCCCTGCCTCCAGCCAATAAAAGCCATGCTTAAGAGGAAGGCACCTACACATTCCTCCACCCCCATGGCCTTCCGAACCTTTCAGAAGTCTGGAGTCTTAGAAACAATGCCCTTCTCACAACACCATCTTGTTCTCCATGGAAGAAGGGGCCCCTCAAATTTCTACCATTCCATGGGGCTAACCATTGCACAGGTAAGCTTAATGATGTGTGAGAACCTTTTAAAGAGCAGTGACACATTATTCAGCACACTATCATATTTGCCCATAGAGAGTCATGAGGAGGGGGAGGGTGGGAAAAGCAGAGGGACGGGACAGAAGAAAGATTGCGTGGGAAAAGCAAACATACCTTTCTGCTTTGTTCAGGCCGAGGGGTGGGGGAGGGGCTGAAGATCAATGGATTGGTGATGGGGGATGGTGTAGGCGTGGGACTTGAGGGGAAGATGGTGCTGAGGTGGCACAGGAAGTAGATGGTGGGTGTAGGAATGGTCAGTGTTTGGGGGCATAGGTGGTGGTTTTGGCGGTTGAGAACTACACACATGTAATGTATTTGTTTCTGTCTATTAAATCACAGACCTTCACAGAAAATGCTTATGCATCAGTTAATTTCTTGCAGTAACACTGACCTGGTGGGCATTTATTTATTTGTTGGTTTATTTAACAGTTTTTTTTATACCGCTTTATCTTTCACTCAGTGCAGTTTACATTAAACAAAACTTATACAATCAAGGCAATGTATCATCGTGTTGACTGCTACATTAAAACAGAGTCGATAACAGTGACAAACTTGTAAAACTTAAAATTTATAAACAGAAACTATATACAATATAGAGGACAGGTGGGGGTAAGTAATAACTCAGTTTAGATAACTAATAATGCAGTGTGTGTGTTGATTTTTACAGAAGTATGCTAGTATGATGTGGGTTGCATTACTTATGTATTACTTATGTGATGTGACTAGTGTGTTCAGTGTAGAGGTACATCTTTAACTTTTTGCCGAAGTCTTTAATGTCTGTAGTCGTCCTGATATCTTCTGGCAGGGAGTTCCATAGCGCTGGGGCAGAGAGAGAAAGCACTCTTGTGGAGGTGGTCTGGTTGGATTTCTTGTATTCATGGTGGGGTGCCGATTATATTCTTGTTAGTTCTCCTGGGACGGGTGCTGGTGTCTCAGTTGATTAGTACCTGTAGGATATTTGCAGAGGATTTGTGTAGGATCTTGAAGATTATGACTAATGTTTTGAACTTGGCCCGGGAGTGCATTGGGTGACAATGTAATTGGTTAAGTGTGGTATACAGGTGGTTGTGTTTGTGAGTATTTGGGATGGGCTATGTCCTCCTGCTTGGGGCTTCTGCATCATCTTTTATGTCTGGTTTTGCCATTTCCACTCCTTTGGGCAGAGACTGTCACCACCCCATTGCCAGATTGTGCTGCTATGAATGTTTGGCGGACCTTGGCTGGGCTGAATATGAGTTCTCCCCCGGATGGTCTAGGCACCAGAATAGGATCTTCAACAGGCCAAAGGTCCTTTCAGTGATGTCTGTGAGCCCTAGAGATATGCAATATAAAATAATTCGGAGAATGTATACTGCTACTCTGCATATGTTGATCAAGCACAACTCTACCCCTTCCAGCATCACCTCCATTCCAATTTCACATGAAAAGACCTTATAAGACCACCACTGGACTCAACAACATAATCAGCAACATAAACACCACGACCACTGCATTCAACCCTTGTCCAATTTCATGGCTAAAAATAACAAGAGATCAATATCTACCAATCATATCTCAAATCATGCACTCCTACCTTCCAAAGACTCCTCCCTCCTTCCCTCAAACAAGCATCAATCAGACCTCTCCTAAAGAAACCAAACCTCGACCCATCCTCACCATCATCCTACAGACCTATAACCAGTATACCATTCATCTCCAAAATCAATGAAAAAGCTATACAAACCCAACTCCAAGACCACATAGACCACTATGCACCTCTAAAAAAGCATCAACATGGATTCCAACCCAACCACGGCACAGAAATCCTTCTGCTTTCCCTCTTAAACTCACTGTTAACTGGAATTAATCACCCAAGGCTTCATCCTGCTCTTTGTGGACATCACTGCCACATTTGATACCATGTCCCACCAGATCCTACTCAATCAACTCCACCACATTGGAGTCCACGACACCCCCCTCAAATGGTTCCATTCCTATATCTCCAACTGAAGTCAATGAATAAAAATTCAAACACAAACGTCAATACCTTTCACCCTAACCCAGGGAGCGCCACAGGATCATCACTCTCCTCCCTACTATTCAACCTCTGTGTGCCGTCCTTCAACAGTCCAATGTAGAAAACTTAATATACGCCGATGACATAATGACCTATGCACCATTCTCCACTTCTGCTCCCGATCACTCCATATTTACAAGTTGCTTCACCAAGGTAAGCAAATGGCTCCATCTTCACAATTTATCCATTAACCTCAATAAAACAGAGCTTCTCCACGTTACAAAGGACCCTAACCTCACCCCTCCTGCTTCCATAAGATTTGGCAGCAACAATATTTGGGTTGGCTCTCAGATAAAATACCTCGGAATCATACTTGACTAGCAACTGACCTTCAAGGCCCAAATTCAAAGCACCACCAAAGCAGTATACTATAAGCTCAAAACCCTCTGAAACCTATGCCCCTCCTATCCACTGATATATTTCACTCAGTATGCCAAGCCACCATTACACTCTGTTTGACTACTTGTAATTATATTTATCAAGGCCTACCCAAATATGCACTCCTCCCATTACAGCTCGCCCAGAATACTGTAGCTTGAACCATCTTCCATGCCTCAAGGTAAACCCACATCACTCCCATCCTCAAACTCCTTCACTGGCTTCCCATCAGCTCAAAAATACAACACAAAGTCCTAACAATCTTCAGAGCACATTCAAACATTAAGTCACGCTTCGAACCCTGGCAGACCAAGACAAAAGAGCACTCAAAATTTCCTCAGTCTCCCAATGCAGACACGCAAGAGCAAACAAACCACATGACTAAGAGCATTCACTCTGCATACCCCCACCCTCTGAAATTCACTACCCCCCTCATTATGAAGCATCAAATCAACCACAGATTTTTATAAAAAACTAAAGACCCATCTCTTCCTGGAACACTTTGGCAACAGATACCTACCAATTACAGAACAAAATGGTCATACACAAACAAACACGATGTCCCCCTCCCCACCTCCATAAAACCACCCACAACCCTACACTCCTCACATTCCTCACCCCCTACTCCACACTGAATATAGTTTTTACTAATATCTAAGCGCTTATTTAAGCTTTCTAAAAGATTTTCCTAATTCTTTTTTTCAATCCAATATATTCAAAATGTTCATTGTAAAATGTTCATAATGTTCTATATAATTTGTTCATTGTATTCATTCAGTTCCATGTAAACCATGTTGACTTGTAGAAAAATGGTATATCAAAATTTGTCAAATAAATATGTCTAAGGTGCAATGAAGGGGGTTGGGAGCTGCTGCCTTAGACAGTAACCTCTATCTCCAGTGTGGGGAAAAAGTGAGAACAGATTAGAGCAAAGAGTACAGGTATTAGCTATCATAAGTAGGCATTGTAACCATGTGCACTGTTGGTTGTTGTGCCAGGGACACTGAGACCTCCTAGTATGTGTATTTCTGGTGCAGGGCTTACCTAGCAGGTATTCTTTGGTGATTTGTCTGTTCACAAATCTCTTGTACATGCCTGAGTGAGTCAGGTCATAGGAGTCATAGCAGAGCCAGGGAACTTCAGAAACACATCAGTTATATCTCCCTGTGCATTGCAGACCACCTACAGTTGTGGTTAACATTATTGGCACCCTTGCAGTTTAACCCATTAACATACACTATCTCCTAAAAAAAAAACAGCTAGTGAAATGGCTTTGAACTATATATATGCACACATATTTGACACATAAAATAATCTAAAAACTGGGACAAAAGATTAATTTAGATAAATCAGAGGTAATGCCACTACGCAAGGAAGATAGGGAGGAATGGAAGGAGAACGTCCCGCTCAGATGGAGTAAGGGCTGCTTTAACTACCTAGGAATATGGTTACCAGGAGAAGTTTCTCAGATATATGATCTAAACATAAGGCCTTTAAAAGAAGATACACAATTGCGGTTAGCGAGATGGCAATCACTCCCTTTGTCTCTGGGTGGTCGCATAGCCTTATTTAAAATGGTAATCTTTCCTAAATGGTTATATGTTATGCAGACCCTACCTATTATGCTGAAATAGAGAGATTTGCGAATGATAGAAAAGGCGCTAAATAAGTTCCTTTGGAATGGTCGTAGACCGCGTATACAGTTGACTGTACTACAGCAATCTTGGGATAGAGGGGGGATGGGAAGTTCCCGAACTGAGACGATATAATCTTGCATGCATTTTGAGACATATCAAAGATTGGCTTAATGATACAGGTGATTATACTCTATTGAGAGTGGAGAGCAGGCTGGTGGCGCCGTATACACTGAGATATGTACTCCATGCTGACTGGAAATCATTGCCAGTGGAACTGCGCAATCATATTCTTGTTGGGGTGATGAGAAAGGCTTGGAGGGTATTCTGTAAATTGGGGAACATAAACCCGGGGGTGACCCCTTTCCTCCCACTTGTTGGGAATGGCTCGTTTAGGCCAGGAGTGGAGAACTGCATCTTTAAACAGTGGGAGGGGAAGGTCCTATCCAGCATAGAACATGCGGTGGACCAGGAGGGAGTGCCCTTATAGTTTGGGGAATTGCAAACATGTTATGGTTTGGAGGCAAGGCACCTGATACATTATTACCAGATGTGAAGTTATATTAAATCATTGCCTCAAGGGGATTTACAGAGCAGGGTTTGTTCATGGGTGGAAGAGGTACTCCACTCGGGAGAGGAGGAGAGGGCGTGCATCTCTGTCTTACAAAAGGAAATAATGAATATGCAAGAAATGAAGAAGGAAAGGGTGTTGGCGGAAATGTGGACGCGAGAATTGGGGGAAGTGATAGAGGAGCAGGATATCCAGGCAGCTTTTGAAGGTATTCCGAGATCTACCTGCTGTGTTAAAGATAGAGATATGCAATATAAAATAATTCGGAGAATGTATTATGCACCGAACAGGGCGTATCGAGTGGGATGTGTCACTACCTCTGTGTGTCCACGCTGTAGGTCTGAGGGAGCGAATTTGGGACATATGTTTTGGAGTTGCCCCAATCTAGCTCAGTATTGGAGAGGGGTGTTTGAAAGTATAGAAGATATCTTAGGGGTTAGGATGGTAATGACTGCAAGGATAGTGATACTAGGACTGGTATCAGGACTTGAGTTGGTGGGCGGGAAGCAGAAGAAATGGGTAGGGAAGGTCCTAATGATGGCATGATGCTTGGTGCTTAAACACTGGATAATACCACAATGCCCCAGGATTACATAAAGGGAAAAGGCAGTTTGGCATTTATTGACAATAGAGCATGTAGGCACACAAGTGCATGGGCACCTGCAACCAGTTTTTTTAGCAGAATGGGGACCATATATTGATCAGTTACCTCCCAGGGATAGGGGTCGGACCCTCAATATCTTATAACATGGGAGTGGAAATGGAGAGAATGATTAATTGTGTAGTGAAGTAATGGAATAATACTTAATGCTTGATAGATGGGGGGGGGGAGGGATAGGTGGGAGGGGAAGAGGGGAGGGAAGGTGAGGGAATAGGTATCAAGAAGAAGGAAGAAGAGGTGGGGGAGAGGGAACTAAAAGAAAATGTGTGATATAGAAACATAGAAATATGATGACAGAAAAAGACCACATGGCCTATCTAGTCTGTCCTTCCATAACAACAACTACAACAGTCTCCTTTTTACCTTTAGAGATCCTCTGTGTTGGTCCCATGCTTTTTTGAATTCAGTTACTGTCCTCATCTCTACCACGTCCACTGGGAGACTATTCCACGGATCCACTACTCTTTCCATAAAGAAATATTTTCACATATCACTCCTGAATCTATCTCCCTTCACCCTCATCCCATGTCCCCTCGTAGCAGAACTTGCTTTCAATTGAAAGAGGCTCTCTCCCTGAACATTTATGCCACGGAGGTATTTAAACATCTCAATCATATCACCTCTATCCCGCCTTTTCTCTAAGGTGTACATATTAAGATCCTTCAGTCTGTCCTCATATGCTTTATAATGAAGACCACTAACCATTTTATTAGCCACCCTCTGCACCGACTCCATCCTGTTTACATCCTTTTGAAGGTGCGGTCTCCAGAATTGCACACTATACTCCAAATGAGGTCGCACCAAAGACTTATACAGAGGCACTATTACCTCCTTTTTTCTGCTAGCCATTCCTCTCCATATGCACAGAAGCATCCTTCTAGCTTTTGTCGTCACCTTTTCTACCTGTTTAGCTACTTTAAGATCCTCAGACACAACCATGCCTAGGTCCCGCTCTTTTTTAGTGGACAAAAGTACTTCACCCCCTATACTATATTGCTCCCTTGGATTGCTGCAGCCCAAATGCATGACCTTACATTTTTTAACATTAAATCCCAGCTGCCAAATTCTAGACCATTCTTCAAGCTTAGCTAGATCCCTCCTCATGTTATCTACACCTTCCTGGGTGTCTACTCTATTGCAGATTTTGGTATCATCCACAAAGAGGCAAACCTTACCTGAAGCCCTTCCGCTATATCACTAACAAAGATGTTAAAAAGAATCGGACCAAGGACAGATCCCTGGCGTACACCACTGATAACATCCTTCTCCTCAGAGTGAGCTCCATTTACTTGTACTCTTTGTCGCCTCCCACCAAACCAATTTCTAACCCAAGCAGTAACTTTAGGGTCCATCCCTAGGGTGCTCAGTTTGTTTTTAAGTATATAGTTAACCAGAATATCCTTTATCAGATAACCCTCATTGTATTTAGTTTCCCCTATTTCGCCAAGTTATACTTCCTGTTAAATGTAATGACCAGACATATGTAAATTGTCGGATGTTTTTTGTTCAATGTAAACCGCGCTGATGCCTAATAGTGCGGTATATAAGAATTGTTAATAAATAAATAAATAAGTTGCCTGTGAGGAACAGTGTCAAAGGCTTTACTGAAATCTAAATACACCACATCTAGGGCTCTCCCTTGGTCCATCTCCCTGGTCACCCAGTCAAAGAAATCAATCAGATTTGTCTGACAAGACCTGCCTCTGGTGAATCCATGCTGCCTCGGATCCTGTAATCCGCTGGACTCCAGAAACCTCACTATTTTCTCTTTCAGCAGCGTTTCCAATAATTTACTCACCACTGAAGTTAAACTAACCGGCCTGTAGTTTTCAACCACATCCTTACTTCCGCTTTTGTGATATTTAGAATTGGTACTGTTTTAAAGTATGTTAATTCAGGGATTTGTTATACGTGTATTTTAATACAGTGCAAACAATGAGTTTTTGAAGGTGAATGCAAATAAAAATGAGTTAAACTAAAAACTGGGACATTGCCAGCACATGATTATTGGAACCCTTATAAACAATTCAAAACAGTTTGAACAGAAGAACCACATTCCCCCTGTAGTAAAATTAAATGCCCCTGTGATCAATTGTCAGTACTCACATGAGTTGAATCAACCAATGAATGATGGCTCTAATGTTTTAAATGGTCATGTTCATTCCCTGTTCCATTTTCACAATGATTTAGATGAGAGCTGCCTGAGACCATCAGAAAGGCCATTATTACCAAACATCAAACTTCAAAGGGGTACAAGGCCATTTCTAAAGACCTTGCGATTCTTGTATTTAAAGTTTGCAATGTTAAGAAATTTTCTGCTCATGGGACTGTCGAGAACCACCCAGGATGTGGTGGGAAGAGGAAAATTAATCCAAGAAGTCTTTGAAGATTTGTGTGAACTGTTGGAAAAACACAACATATAACATCCAGAGAGCTTAAGGCTGACCTGGAGCAGTTTGGAGTGGTGGTTTCAACCTGTACCATATGCCATGCACTAAATAAAGAAAGACTTTTTGGGTGAAGGCCAAGGAGGACCCCACTACTCAAAGACAGACATGAAAAGGCATACCTGATCTTTGCCAAAACCCACCTTGAGAAACAACAATTCTTCTGGGAATATGTCCAAACTTGAGCTCTTTGGCAATGCAGACCACATTTACAGGTGAAGAAATGAAGCTTATAAGGAAAAAAACACCCTTCCTATGGTTAAATATGGTGGAGATTCCATAATGTTGTGGGGCTGTTTTGCTGCCTTGGGAACAGGAGGCCTGGACCGTATTAAAAGAATCATGAAGTCAGAGGACTACCAAGGAATTTTAGGAGCAAAACGTTATAACTAGTGTCAGTAAACTAGGTCTGGGTTAAATGTCATGGGTCGTCCAGCAGGACAATGATCCAAAACATACCTCCAAAAGGACAAAAGAATGGGGTTAAAAAGGAACAAATGGACTGTTTTAAACTGGCCAGCAATGAGTCCTGATCTCAGTCCAATCAAGAACCTTTGGAAAGAGCTGAAATCTTCCATTGGTAAAAACGATCCTAGAAACATTCAGGAGCTGTAAAAAATACATTTCAAGAGAAGAAGAAACTACAGCCAAACAGATGAATGAAACTTAAAGATGGCTACACAAATGTTTAGAGGCTGTCGTCATTGCCAAGGATTGTGAAGCCAAATATTACTGAAGGATTCTTAGAAATTACTACATCTAAATTGCACAGACATCTTTTATTTTTATATACCTTGGAACATACTATAAGACTATTATGATGACATAGAGTTGGAATATTTCCAATTACTTCTCTAGTTATTATACAGAACAGGCCAGATTTTCTGTTGTGCAGGGCTAAGTGCTGTAGCTGCGTAGCCCTGCCCGTCAGCCCCTTAACCCCAGATTTTCACTTCCGTATCGATGGAAGTGAAAATTCAGGGTTCGTCGCTCAGCTGGAAAGCCACTGAGCCTAACCAGGCAGCAGCGATTTTGGATGCTGCCCAGTTAGCCCCGGCGCCTTAAAATAGGTGAGGGTTTTCCAGGCCTATCTTTAAGGCGCAAAGCGCTAACCAGGCAGCATCCAAAATTGCTGCTACCCGGTTAGTACCATTCCCCACCTCCACTCCACCGCAGAACACCCCCAACAGGCCCCAATGCTAACCGGATAGCATAAGGGACTTAACAATGGATTTTCAAAGGTACTACCATGTAGGTGTCTTTTAAAATCCCTGATTAAAGCATTCACACAGTTAGCATGGGCTGTTCGAAAATTGGGTCTAACATACCTAAAATGCAAGCGTGCCAATAATGTTGACCACAACTGTACATGATTAGTAAATGGAATGCTTTTCTGTTATGATATATATGTAAACTCCTTCCCTCATGGATGCCTGATGGCCACATGTGTACAATGACCCCCAGTACAGATGAGAATCTGGCCGCAACAAAGAACTGAATCATAGTTAACTGCTTCTGTCACAGTTTGAGGGAGTACTACATATTCTGTGGTGTGGGTGAGAAAGGCCCTCAAGATTTATGAGATGCACTGTGAGATACTTGACTGGTTGAGGCATGCTGTGACAGACAACAGACTATAAATTGTCAGGGGCAAAGCAAGCAAAGGCCATGGTGATCTTGAGGTGGACGGGTGTGGACTGACCCCACTGTGTGGTGGAGCAGAAGAGCGGCTTTATCTCCTGGCAGTGATGGTGTATGACTGCCTTGTCAAGGTGGAACTTGGTGAGCCACTGTTCATCAGTGAGGCCTAAATACTTTCCGATACAGATGCCTCCTGGTGGCTTTGCTGTGCTCCACCTGGGCCTCAGGTCACTTATGGCTCCTGCCTCTCTCCACCTACACCCAGTGACTCCCTCCAGCCACATCTACAGCACTGAACGTGCACTTACATTTACACACTAAGACAGAGACACGCATGCACACATACTCACATACACACAGAGGCAACAGGGAACCACACAGAGACAGAGATTAAGCTAGGAAGACTCAAACAGAAAGCATCTGGCAGCTTGCCAACAGGAAGACAGACTGCCCAGGTCCACAGAGAGAGAGACACTGGGAGTTTGGAATGAGCAAAATAGAGGGGCGGGGGAGAAGGGGATCAGGGGGATAGAATATACAGTGGTATTTGAAAGAGGGCGGAAGTTAGGTTTGAGAGAGGAACAGGAAAGGGTGCAGGGGTACAAAATGTAGCGCAAAACACATCTGTGTAGACAGAGATGACAGTCAAACAAAAGAATTACAGGCAAAGCTTCTCCAATCCCCAACACCACAAAGTCCCCAAAGACAAGTGAGGTGGTGTTCGAGATTTATAGCAGATGTGACTTGGCACATCAAGAAAACCTACCCCTGCACGTTGCTGACCTTGGTGAAATATGTCATACATGTATAAATGCCGGCACCACCCAGGCCACTCCTCAAAACACCCCCAGAATGCTTCCTGAAAAAACATGTATAGAATAACGTACTTGGCGCAGCGACATGTCAATCATGGCTTTTCCGAAATAATATTTTCCACGTTGATGTGGCTTATCTGTATATCTGCCGCCATCACATCCATGTTTAGAATACAAATAAGGCTTCTAAAATAACCCCCTTAGTTTTTTTATATCCCCAGGATTCAGGTAGATTAATATGCCATGAGGGCGTCAAGTCTATGCTGAGCCCATGCCGTTTGGTTTCCCAAGTTTTGGAAGTTGTCCTCAGTCTGGGCAGCCAAGCATGGACTGAAGCGTTGTCTGGGCAAGAACTGCATTCTGCATTGACAACGAGGCGACTAGTACAATCCAGGATAGGTTTTCACTTCTCTGGGCTTCTGTAAAGAAAGTCAAATTAACTTTGTCCACAAATCCTCAGAAGAAAACTCTCCGTTTTCTTTAGCTTTGAGGACAAAGATCAACGATTTTGCTTTAACGCATGTACTTTCTGGCATTAATAGGAAATCTGCAAGGCTTTTCTACAATATTTCATTAGATATATTCTCCCTCCCTTTTGCATTTAAGTATTGACATCTTGTATTCTTTCTCAAGTAGATAAAGATGGAGACATGCAACATCCTAGTTCCCATTTTTTTTTCTTTTTTTGAGTCAGTGCTGACTCTTGGCAACCCAGTAGCCCTGGGTTTTCTTGGCAAGTTGTGACGAGCAATTGCCAAGTTTCTTCCAAGGCAACGGAGGGCAAAGTGAATTGCCCAAGACCAAAAGATGTGCCAGTATGAAACAAACCCTGGTCCCTTCATCATCAGGCTATTGCTTTAACCACTAGGCTACTCCTCTAGTCCCACCAAGTCCCATATGGCACACTAAGAACGTGCAAAAGACATTTCTTATTGACTTGCTCTGTAGCATCTGCTGTGCACAAAGGGGTCTCAGGTTTAATTGGATTAAACTTTGGTTCTGAATTTTTTTAAAATCTGTGTCAATAAGGCACAGTGTCTAGTGGGACATTAGCTTTCAGACCTCAAATTGATTTGTCTCTGTGGTATTGTGGTTGCTATATTTTTGGACGCTTTGCATTCTCATGTTTATGGTTTCTTGTGGCTGTGCTTGCAGGCCTCATTAATCTCCAAAGTAAATGCAAAAGAACAAATCCCCTAATTCTGTTCATTCTTTCCAGTTCCAGTCTTGCTCTCATTTGGTCCAGAGAATTTTCTAGTCTTTTTATATGCAGTTGCATTATTGCTAATGACTTTTTTGGAGAAACGGGTGCACAGTAAGGAACACATTTCAAAACATTGTAAGGGTTAGATCAGAGGATCAGGGGCTGCCTCATTTGCTCTGTTCTTCATCCAGTGTCACATTGATTTCAAGTCTCTTTCCCATGCCATCAGAATTCCATCTCTAGCACAAACAGTTCAATATTAATACAGGTTTAGAGCATTGCTTTTCAATCCGGTCCTTGGGACACACCTAGCCAGTCAGGTTTTCAGGGTAAGCAGATCTCTCTCATGCATATTCATTGTGCTTATCGTGAAACCTGACTGGGTAAGCATGGCATGAGGGCTAGGTTGAGAACCCCTAGTATAAAGCTATTATTTGGGTTGTATAATACAGGAATTCTGTGTCTTATCTTCTAGACACACCCACATAATTTCAAGTTACCCATTTCCAGGAGTGAGCTTTTAAGCCTGTCCTGGATTTCTGATGATCTCATCCAGATGCATTATGGGACCTGCAGCACTAATTCTGATGCATAAAATCAGGAACCACAAATACCATACTGGACATTTAAAACCAGAACTAGCAAAAACGCTCACTCCTTGAATTGGGTAACTTGGCAACTCTGCATCCAACCAATTTGGTCTTCAAGATATCTACAATGAAGAGGTGTTCCTAGGTACTTAAGAGCGCAGGAACATAGATAGCCCTGCCCCTTCCTTAATCCTCCTAAATTTGGAATATTAAAAACAAATCACAATTGACTCCTATGACGATAACACACATTGATTGGAAACAGCATGCATTACTTGCCAACAGCTCAATGTGGCATTTTGTTTACTACAGCACACGTTAAATAAAAATGAGCTGTGAAGCATGAAAATAAATGCAAAGCAGATCATTATTATACAGCATGAATAACACAGATTGCAGTAAAGTTTGCATGTTGTATTGTTCAGCAAAAACCAGCATCTGACCATTGGAAGGGCATTCCAGGCACTCGCCACCCTTTCTGTGAAGACAGGGTTACTTACCTGTAATGGGAGTTCACTGTGGACAGCAGAAATAGTCAGACACGCCTGGTGACGTCATCTGATGGCGCCATGGATACGGAGTGTTCTCTTAGAGCTCAGAAAGGTGAGCCTTTCTAAGCACGTGCTGATTGCTCCCATCCCTGGGCCCACCCCTACCTGGCTCAGTTCGTACCGAACTTACAACCGTCTCACGTCTAGTTGTCTGGTAGGGACATGGCCCATCTAGGGGAGGCGGGGGAGGAATGTGTGGCTGACTACTGCTGTCCATGGAGAACTCCCGTTACAGGTAAGTAACACTGTTTTCTCCTAGGACAAGCAGGATGAGTCAGCCACACCTGGTGACTCACTAGCGCGGCTCTGCCTCTCTGAGCTGTGATAGAAAGAAGGTCTGTAGTCCTGCTAAGGGATCTAACCCAAACAAGACACTTCTTAGATGCAACGGGTTGTAGCCAACAGTAACAACTGGCTCCATGTAAGGCTAGGATCAAAGAACTGTTAGCCATTGAACATCAGCAACAGCAAACAAATCAACTGGCTCCATTAAACATTAGCAACATCATTAATATAGCAGCAGACACAGTTACCGAGGAGTACCCCTATGGCAACCAGAGCAATGACAATGGAAACGCAACTATTGACGGGTGTGTGTAGGGGCCATATTCCTGTGTCTAGCACAGCACGTCCAAATGAGCTGTTAGACACAACTGTTTCAGGCAATAGTGTCCTTGAAAGGTGTGGGCGAGGCCCACATCACGGCTTTGCAGATGTGGTCAAGCAGAACTGCGCTGAGGTTTGCCAGTGTGGTAGCCATGGTGCATAGCTGTTGCGCATGTATGTGCGCTGGGGCATCATCACCAGCCCGTGAGTAGCAATAGGCGATGCACGCTGTGACCCATTGTGACAGTGTTCACTTGGTGATCGGTTGTCTATGCCTGTTGGGGTCAAAGGCCACAAAGAGTTGGCTTCCCCGGTGGTTAGCCACCATCCTTGCTAGGTATGTGTGCAACACACACACACAGTCCAGAGTGTGGATGCGACATTCTTCTAGGCTGCCATGTGGCTCTGGGTAGAGGTAGGGAGCTCAATGGCTTGATTGAAATGGAAGGGCGATGCCACCTTCGGTAAGAATTTGGGGTGGGTTTGCAGAGATGTGTGGTTTGGGTGGAGCATGGTGTGGAGAGGGTGTAGGGAGAGTGCGCTACCAATACCTGGAGTTCGCTCACCTTCCTGGCGGAAGTGATGGCAATGAGGAACAGTGTCTTCCATGTGATGAACCTGAGTGGCGCCTGTTCCAGTGGTTCAAAGAAGTCTTTCGTAAGCTGTTTGCAGAGAGTTGCACCAATGAAGTCCAATGTTTGCCTGGGCCATAATTGCAAATTTTTAAATTGACCAGGAAGCCAAGAGTGGATAGGAGTGTGATGGTGCTGTGTACAGCCTCCTCTGCTATTGGCCTGGAGGGGCAGAGATCAGCCAGTCATCCAGATAGGGAAAAACGCAGATACTGGGCTTCCAGAGGTGAGCAGCTGCCACTGCGATGCATTTAGTGAACACCCTCGGGGTCGGGGAGAGGATAAAGGGGAGTACCTTGTATTGGTAGTGGTTGTTCTTGATGCGGAAATGCAGGAACTTCCTGTGTGCCAGATAGATTGGGATGGGGATGATGCCCTTAAGCATCATCTGTTCCTCCTACACTTTGCCCACCCTAACCCAACACAACCACTCCCCACACCTCAACTCACTCATGCAGCCTGTCAGACGGGTGCCTGGGTGAGAATGTTCACAGTCTTGGCAAAGGCATATATCAATATGATTTGCAAGGGATTGTGGGAAATGCAGTCCATTCACACCAGACACAGCCGCTCACAATAATTAGTTGTGCTTGAGTGTAAAGCCAATAAGATATTTATTTATGGGGTTATTTCTCCCAACACAGATATGCTTGGTAGCACATAAAACAGGATACTTGCTTTCAGTGTTAAACTTAGAAAAACAAAATCAGGAAAACAACAGCTGAACTTGTCAGGCAATCAAAGCAAAAGAATAAAGACCTGGTTGGTAACAAACTGGTCTTTTCTGTAGGCTCTAGCTAATATTTTCTTAGCAGTGCTTTAATCAACAAACAAAACCCACAAAGTAGGGAAAAACTGTTCTTTTCAGGTTAACTTCTTATATCTTCACACATAGACTCAGAGGGGATTTCCTCAGAGCTCACAAGCAATTAGGTAAGGCTCAATTGCTAGCAGTTACCCAGCTGAAACCCCTTAGCTGGCTTGCTTTCTACTGCGTGGCTCAAATCCTACTCAGGAGCTTTTCTGAGTAGATTAAAGAACAAGTTTGTATTTCTTTGTGATGGTTGTTGTACTTTGTAACAGTAAATTACCACAGGAGTTTAGACAGAGAGCAATCCATGTATTCATAGCCTGCATCTGCAACCCCTCCCCCTTCTTCAGCAATCATGGGTTCAATATCATGGATTGGTACAGAGGAATTTCTCAATGGAGCACTCTCAGGAGAATACTTGTTTCCCTGCTGTCTTTCAAGGGTATAGCTAGGGCATAGATCAGTGTTCATACCTGAGCTTCCATTGCTGTTAGAGTTCCTCTCTAAATAGCCTGGCCAGTATGTAGTCCAGTTCTTATGTCCAGCCTTCCAATCCAGATCCCTGGACACTGGATCTCTCTTCACATACCTTCTGGCACGGGTCCTAGGGTCCCTTCCAAGTGCAGCCGTCTCCCTCACAGGTACTGTCTGGAGATTCCTAGCTCTGCAGCACCACTCCTCTGGTTTTCCCCAGTCCAATGGTGTATGCTGGCCTTTTGAATGTCTCCCAGTATACGTACTGCTCTGGACTCCTTTAGACCTCCCAAATGCTTTTCTCTTCTTTCTTCCAAAGGGTTTCTTGCCCTCTCTGTCCGTCCGCTCTGGCTTCTGCTTCTGATGATCCTCCAGATAATGAAGCTGTCCAAGATGAGGATCTCCAAGCTGAATCTGAGGATGATTCTGAGGATGATTCTGAGGATGATTCTCTGTAGAATAAACTCTACCTTTATTCTGCTTAGATGAGTGCTCCACCCTAGCACAGCACAGCTGTGCTGAATCAGGCCCTGCCCTTTGAGATGAGTGCTTGGGGATTACCTCATAGCCCTCCTGATTGAACACACGTTTCCCCACTTCAGCTCCTCTAATGGCTGTTGGAAACCTGGTGCATTCTGGGACTGGTAGTCTTTTATGGGAAAATTCTGTTTTCTTATTTCTACCAGAACTGACAGGTTGCTTGTTCAGAGACACTTCACCTTTTCTATAGCTCCTTCCTGAGCTATGATAAGCTTCCTTATCACAAGCCCCTAACACACTCAAACCTGACTTATGACAAGGCATACAACAGATCCTTCCATCAGGTACATTTACGACGCTCTTAGACTATAAGGACTAATGCATCAAGAATAACAGCTTGTATTTAAATTTTATTATAAATTGTAAATAGTTTCACACCCACTACTGTTGTTGTACATGTATATAGTTATCCCAGTTTCAGTCCCAAGTTACCTATCTTGTTACAATGTAAGCATAAGGCCGTTGGTCTGATGCAAAATTTTTTTTATTTGTAAACCGCACTGATACTGAAAAGCGCGGTATAGAAGAGCTTGTAAATAAATAAATAAATAAAATGTGGGCTAGCCAATCGTCCTGTTGTATGAGGGGCAGGATGGACCCTAGAGAGCGTTTTCGCTCAAACCAGCTAAGTTGTGACACTTATCCAATTTGCCCGATTTTTAGCCGGGACTTAACAGGATTACTTGGACTTCACAACAAACAATCCTAAATTGTAATCTGACTAAATCCTGGCTGACAATTAGCAAACTGGATAAGTGCCGAGACTTAGCTGGATCCAGTCAGTGGCGCTGAATATCCTGCTGATATTTAAGCACAACGGCTGATCACCATTGCATTTGCATATCAGCAGGTCTGACTATCGAGCCCAATGATTTTTTTCTAAAGAAATTCTAGTGGAATTTGATGAAAGAGCCCAGAAGCATCAGCAAACTTTCAGGTTGCAGATTTGAAACATAATTGGTAAAGGAATTGGATGCATTATTTCAAGAATTCAAGGAGCCCTGATGTGTTTTCATTTGTGTAACCAAAAATATGCCAGATTGATCCAGAGTAGTTAGATTAAGATCCTGTCTGTAGTTAGCTTAGCTAGAGGGAGATCTTGTACAATCCAAATAACATTTACTTGAGTAAATTACTCCAGAGCAGTATTTTCTTTTAGATTTTCTAATTAGAGCTTTATATTTTGATTGCAGGACTCTACATTTCACCCGGCAACTGGAGCATTTCTTTTTTCTTTCTTAATGCAGCTGTTGCTTTAGACTTCTAAGATTATCATTAATCCATGGGTCCCAGTGCTGGGAGTTAATTTTCCTAACTTTACCAGGAGCAAAATGCTCAATAATTCTTTTAGAGCATCATTCCAGACCAGCAATTTTATAATCACGGGAGGAGTTAGAGAGAGCAGCTTCTAGATGAGAAAGGGTGTGCGGGGCAAAGGCATCTTCATCTAATTTCAAATTCCTAAAAGTTTTAGTTAGGCCTGGGAGGCTTGTTGAGTAAGATTCCAGTAGGATGCAAAACTGAATTAAATAATGAGTCATGCAAGATAGTGGTATGACATTATTCAGACACCAATTAGAATAGGCACTTTTGAGAAAGACAGGGAAAAGACAATGACCTGCTGTGGGGGGAGGGGGGAAGGGGGAGGAGATAGTAAAACAAAGCCCAGTTCAGCTAGAAACAGAGAAACCTGATGGCAGAAAAAGACCATACAGCTTATCTAGCCTGCCCTTCCATGCCAACTACCATTGCCCTTTTTTTTTTTCCCTTTAGAGATCTTCTGTGTTTGTCCCATGCTTTCTTGAATTCAGATATAGAGGTATGTTTACTAATCAGTGGTAGTGGCTTCCGTGGATTATTGGAGCCGCGGCCCCGATATTGCACAGAAGCCACTACCATTGATTAGTAAACATACCCCATAGACCTCGTCTCTACTACTGTACCTCCACTGAAAGACTATTCCATGCATCTACCATTCTTTCCGTAAACAAATATTTTCACATATTACTCCTGTCTATCCCCTTTCACCTTCTTTCTATGTCCCCTCATTGCAGAGGAGTCTTTCAGTTGAAAGAGGCTGTCGTCCTGTGCATTTGTGCCATGCAGGTATTTAAACATCTATCATATCTCCCTCTCCCACCTATCTTCCAAAGTATACATATTGAGATCTTTAAGTCTGTCCCCATAAAATATTTATTTATTTAGCTCCTTTTATATACCGTTTTATCATTAAATCAAAACAGTTTACAGTTAGCATAAAATTTACATTTAAAGTTACATGGAACAGAGATGGATAAAGGTGGAAAGAGGACAACCAGTAGGACACAGTGATACCTGGGTACAAATTATATATCATAATGATAGAGCTGATCAAATTGGTGGAGGGGTTGCACTCTGTTAAAGAGGACATTGAGTCACAAAGGCTTAAAGTTTTGCAGGAAACAAAATTTGCTATAGAATCTCTATGGATTGAAATTCCATATAAAATGGGGAAGGCAATGGCAGTGGGGGGTGTACTATCGACCGTCTGGCCAGAATGAACAAATGGATGATAAAATGCTCAAAGAAATCAGGGAAGCTAACAAAAATTACAGCACAGTAATAATAATGGGTGATTTCAATTACCCCAGTATTGACTGGGTCAGTGTCATGGTAGGACATGCTAGGGATATAAAGTTTCTAGATGAAATAAATGACTGCTGCTTAGAGCAGCTGGTTCATGAACTGACCAGAGAGAAAGCCATTTTGGACCTAGTCCTTAGTGGAACACCAGATCTGGTGCAAGAGATAAGGGTGTTGGGGCCACTTGGCAATAGTGATCATAGAATGTTCATGTTTGATTTAATTAACAGAGGAGGGATGGTAAGGAAATCCACAGTATTACCTTTTAACTTTTGAAAGGAGACTATGATAAAATGATGAAAATAGTTAAGAAAAAAGGAGCAGTTGCAAAAGTTAAAGACTTACATCAAGCTTGGATGTTGTCTAAAAATACTATCCTGGAAGCCCAGACCAACTGTATTCCACACTTTAAGAAAAGTGGAAGGAACTCCAAAAAACTGCCAGCATGATTTAAAGGTGAGGTCAGAGGCTGTTGCCAAAAACATCTTTCAGGAAATGGAAAAAAGAGCCAAATGGAAAAAACTGGAGACAGCACAAGCACTGGAAAGTTAGATGCAAGGCATTGATAAGGCATGCAAAGAGAAAATTTGAGAAGCTTGCTGTGGAAGCAAAAATGCATAATAAAGACTTTTTCAAGTACATTCATAGCAAAAAAAAAAACTGTGAGATAATCAGTTGGATCATTAGATGATAGAGGGGTAAAAGGGGCACTAAGAGGGGACAAGGCCACAGCGGAATGAATTCTTTGCTTCAGTCTTTACAGAGGAAGATGTAGGGATGTTACCCATGACTGAAGTGGTATTTAAAGGTGATACTACAGAAGAATTGAAAGAAATATCAATTTCCAGGTTCATCAAACCATGCAATAAAGCAGCTTTAAAGAACCTTGCACTTTTCTAATTAGGTCTATGTTCTTTTCATTTAAGAACAGATTCAAGATGACAATCTCTAAAAAACATTGAAAGAAATATCAATACACCGGGAAGATATATTACACCTATTTGATAACCTAAGAGTAGCAAATCACCTGGAGCAGATGGTATACATCCGAGGGTGTTGAAAGAGCTGAAATATGAGATTTCAGACCTGCTATTAGTAATCTGTGAACTATCATTAAAATCATCTGTAATAACTGAAGATTGGAGGATGGCCAATGTAACACCAATTTTTAAGAAGGGTTCCAGGGATGATCCGGGAAACTACAGACAGGTGAGCCTGATGTCAGTACCAGGAAAAATGGTAGAAACCATCATAGAGAACAAAATTACTCAACATGTAGATAATCATGGCTTAATGGGAGACAGCCAACATGGCTTTAGACAAGGAAGATCTTGTCTTACTAATCTGTTGTGTTTTTTTGAAAGTGTGAATAAACAGGTGGACAAAGGTGAGTCAATTGATAGTGGAATAACGAGTGAGGTTATCAAATTTGCAGATGACACAAAACTATTTAAAGTTGTTAAAACCCAAGAGGATTGTGGAAAATTGCAAGAGGATCTTGATAAATTAGAAGACTGGGCATCAAAATGGCAGATGAAATTTAATGTGGACAAGTGCAAAGTTATGCACCTAGGGAAGAACAACCCAAACTATGGTTACACAATGCAAGGTTCCACATTAGGAACCACCACCCAGGAAAAAGATTTAGGCATCATTGTAGATAACATGTTAAAACCCTCGGCCCAGTGTGCAGCGGCAGCCAAGAGAGCAAATAGAATGCTAGGTATCATAAGGAAAGGAATGGAAAATAAAACAAAAGATATTATAATGCCTCTATATCGTTCCATGGTGAGACCGCACCTTGAATATTGTGTGCAATTCTGGTCGCCGTATCTTAAAAAGGATATAGAGTTATTAGAATAGGTTCAGAGAAGAGCCACCAAAATGGTAAAGGGGATGGAAGTATACTCCTATGAAGAAAGGCTAAAAAGGTTAGGGCTCTTTAACCTGGAAAAGAGATGGCTGAGGGGAGATATGATAGAAGTCTATAAATTAATGAACGGGGTGGAACGGGTAAACGTAGATCGATTGTTTACGTTATCAGAATATAGAAAGACTAGGGGACATGCAATAAAGCTACAGGGTAAACTATTTAAGACTAATAAAAGAAAATATTTTTTCACTCAACATGTAATCAAACTCTGGAATTTGTTACTGGAGGATGTAGTAAAGGCTGTTAGTGTAGCTTGGTTTAAAAAAGGTTTGGACAAGTTCCTGGAGGAAAGGTCCATAAACCATTATTAAGAAGGGAGCCAGGATATCAATGCTTGACCCAGTACAAGCATTGCGGAACCTGTGTCTTTTGGGGAAACTGCTAGGTATGTATGACCTAGATTGGCCACTGTTGGAAACAGGATACTGGGCTTGATGGACCTTGGTCTGACCCAGTATGGCATATCTTATGTTCTTATGTTCTTATGTCATTCTGAGGATATTTCAGCAAGGGAGCAGTTGAACACTGAACAACTGTCGGCGTGTACATCTACTTCGGAACAGTTGAAATCTAAATTGGAAGCTTGTGAACAAAAATTATTATGCTGCCTTTGATTAAAGATAACATTGTTATGAAGCAAAAGTTAGAAGCTCTGGAAAACTCGGCACGTGCAGTTAACCTCCATGTTTTGAACTTTCCTAAGATGGCTGAAATATTGGCTATGGAATTTTTAAAGAAATATTTAATGGAGGGTCCTGCTTGTTCCTACGGAGCTTTTCCCTCCTATATCTAAAGCTTACTATTTACTGCTGGCAAAGAAGGTACAAGGTGAATCAACTGTTGATCCTGTTTCAGGAGCATTAAATGTTTCAGACATTTTAAATGTATCTACTGAGGAAACATGTTTTCTGGCCTCATTATTAGTTACATGTGCCCTAATGTCAGACAGCGATTGGGATACTTACGATGTTTTTTAGGAAGCATTCTGTGCCTTTCTGATGGGCTCCAAATCTCAATCTTCCCAGATATTGCTAGAGAGACACAGAAGTGTCGGGAAAACGTTTTGTTGCTTAAACCGGGGGTTATACAACTGGGGCATCTTTTTACCTTCACTTCCACTGTAAGTGCTTGATTGTATATCATACTTTAAGATATGTTTTCTTTAATCCGGGGGATTTAATTGCTTTTCTAAATGCCAGATTACCGATACAATCTGAACCTGCAGGTATTGTATAACCGTGTGTTAGTCTTAGAGGTCTTACAACATTTTTTTTATTATGGTAAAATTTTCCTTATGGTACTCAGGTTTCCTCTACCCGAGTATGTGTTTTTTTTCATTGCTTATACCTCCCATAATTGTGGACTGTAGATTATTCTCTAAATTGTGGTTCTTTGCTATTACTTGCTGATTTCTGTGTGAAAACCATTTTTTGTGCAAGCTTTGTCTCGGTTTCATTTAAAATTCAATAAATATTAAACTAACAAAACACCAACACGTCAACTTTCCATTCAAAGCAAGCTCTTTGAAGCCACTGACCTTATCAGATGTTAGACAAAGGGCCAGGAGCAGGACCTCAGAAAACACCCACAAATAAGAACAGAAGTGACGAAGATCTTGAATGATTTTCAGAAGACTGTGGTTGGGAGGAACTAGCTAAACTAAAAGTAGACAAAGTGATGGGATCAGATGAGATACATCCAAGAATATTGAAGGAACTTGAGAATGTTCTAGTGGCTCCACTGACTGGACATTTCAATGTTTCTTTAGAGTCAGGCATGGTACCCGATGACTGGAGAAAGGTACAAGTGGTCCCTTTACACTAAAGTGGAAGTAAGGATGAGGTTGAAAACTATAGGCCAGCTAAAACACGAAGTGGAGGAGTAGCCTAATCATTAGAGGTCCTGCCTTGGAAACCAAGCTACCAGGGTTTGATTTCCATAGCACTCCTTTGTGGTCTTGGACAAGTCATTTAACCCTCCACTGCCTCAGAAAAATCCAAGTTATCAATGCCCCTGTTTAATGTACTTTACCAAGTTTAAGTTACATTGTTAATTGTTTCTACTGAAATGACAAAGTGGTATAAAAAACCTGTTAAATAAATAAAACTGAGAACAATGAGGTTTCTGGAGTCCAATGTATTGCAGGATCTGAGGCAACATGGGTTTGCCAGAGTCAGGTCTTGTCAGACATATCTGATTGATTTCTTTGACTGGGTGAAAAGGGAGTTGGACCGAAGGAGAGTTCTAGATATGGTATACTTAGATCTCAGTAAAGCCTTTGACACCGTTCCTCACAGGCAACTTATAAACAAACTGAACACCCTAGGGATGGACCCTAAAGTGAACTAAATTAGAAATTGCTTGGGTGTGAGGTGACAAAGGGTACAGATAAATGGAGCTCACTCTGAGGAGGAGGCGGTTACCAGTGGTGTGCCTCAGAGATCTGTCTTTGGTCAAATTCTTTTTAACATCTTTGTTAGTGATATTGCAGAAGGGCTGTCGGGTAGTATTTGGCTCTTTGTGGATGATACCAAAATCTGCAATAGACACACAGGAAAGAGTAGATAACATGAGGAGGGATCTAGCTAAGCTTGAAGAATGGTTGAGAATTTGACAGCTGAGATTTAATGCAGTATAGGGGGGAGAAGTACTTCTGTTCATGAAAGAAGAGCGGGACCTGGATGTGGTTGTTTCTGATGATCTTAAGGTGGCCAAACAAGTAGAAAAGGTGACTGTGAAAGCCAGAAGAATGCTTGGGTGCATAGGGAGAGGAATGGCCAGCTGTAAAAAGGAGGTGATAATGCCTCTGTATAAGTTTCTGGTGTGACCTCATTTGGAGTATTGTGTGCAATTCTGGAGCCCACATCTTCAAAAGGATATGAAGAGGATGGAATCAGTGCAGAGGGTGGCTACTAAAATGGTTAGTGGTCTTTGTTATAAAGCATTTGAGGACAGACTTAAAGATCTTAATATGTATATGTTAGAGGAAAGGTGAGAAGTTTAACTACCTCTGACATAAATGCACTGGACGAGAGCCTCTTTCGATTGCGAGCACGCTGTGCTATGAGGGGACATAGGATGAGGGTGAAAGGGGATAGACTCAGGAGAATATGTGGAAATATTTCTTTAGGGAAAGAGTGGTAGATGCATGGAATAGTCTCCCAGTGGAGGTGGTAAAGATGAGGACAGTATCTGAATTCAAGAAAGCATGGGACAAACACAGATCTCTTATGGGAAAAAAGGGATCTATTGTAGTTTATATTGAAGGCAGACTAGATATGCCATATGGTTTTTCCTGCTGTCATGTTTCTATGCCTCCTGCTGCTGGGCTTTGTGCTGCTTCTGCTGCTTCCCTAGAACCATTGCCTTGCTTGCTCTGACCCTGCGAGATTCCTCCTAGTGCTTTGTAAGACATCACTATGTTATGACACATTGGTTGAGGACCACCGATTTAAAGTTAGGCTTGCTATTGATGGATCCAGATGTGCGTGTGTATAAGTTTCATGTATTCAGCAGCCAGATTTTGATATGGAATGGATATTTTTACCTTGCCTCCACCAAAACAGTTAATTTTTGGCTGTTTAACACTTTCAATGGGCAGAAGTTATATATTCCCTGGGGCGCAACTATAAAATAAATCACTTATGCAATCAGCACAAGTTACCAGCATTATAGGTTGCCTGGAATATTGCCTTAATCATGTGTAACTTGCAGGGGTAATTGCGCTGAGCTTTTTGAGCTGTGAGAGTAAAGGATTTGGACATTGTTTGGAGCGACCAGATTTTTCTAAAGGTCTAGAAGTTCTGTGTGAATTAGTATTATGTATATAATGAGAAATTCTAAGCATAGGGAAGTGTACATCTGTGTGAATGAGAGACAGAGAGAAGCAAAGAGAGAATATATTGTGATAGTAAGCCTTGCCTTGCTGTAGTAAAACATTAATAATAGGGACACACATGAAATTCATTTTTTTACTTAAAAGTCTCCTATTAGTTATCTTGACCAGTGAGTAATACTAGACTCTTGGAGAATAACTAGTGGAAGGAAGATCATTTTTTTAAAGTTTTGTAGCCGTAATGAATGGAAAAGCCTGGAAGATATGATCAAGAGGGGTTGCCTGCGACATGGGATCATCAGGACCATTCGTGGGAGAGTAGGACATCACCAGCTCAAGATGGCCACTCACAAGATTCCATCTGGAGCTTCCAGGCCAATTCTCTTCTCTTTCAATAATATGAATAGATCTTTCTCTTTCACTGATCTGGGCTTTCTTTGCATTTAGAGTTATGCACTAATTTTGTTCATTTTTTTGTTCAGTGGAATATTTTTTTGGTTCATCCAGATCTTGTGTTGCTATGGGAACACATTTCCCTGAATCTCTACCAACCGATCCAGCTGTTATTTGGCTCCTCTATGGTGGTGGTATGGGCACTGATTCCATTCGCTGGACAGAATTGCTAAAACAAACATGCCAGGCTTGCAAACAAACAATCTCTTGTGGTGTTTGTCACATTCTCAGCTTTCTGTTGCTTTTGACTCCCACCAATGACTCAGACACACTGCAGAGTCCATGGAACTTAGTAGTTGTGCTGGACACCTCCCTCCTTTTTTCTTTCCTGAAGCCATGTGGATCAGGGGATCAGCATTTTCTTCACCAAAATGGAGAGGGTATAATGACCCCCTATTGCCTTCCCTGGCTTCATTTCTGCAGATCAGAAAGCGGAGTCAGAGAACTGATTTGTGGCTCTACCTCCAAAGGCAGGATTAAAATAAACCTTAAAGGATGAGTTACATTAGTTCTGCTCTTTGAAAAAACAAATTTATCTGGGGTGAATTTAGAGCAGCATGAAAGACTATTAGTACGGAAAATAACAGAGAAGATACAGAAGGAAAATTAAGAATCACTTCTACTGTGGAGTTAATTTAGATCATAATTGTAAGAAAAAACCCAACAGTATTCCTGATTCCAAGTTCTCTCTGAGATTCAATTAGAAGAATGGATGGAAAGCATCTTTAACAATTGATCAAACTTTTCTGCATCTAAAAATTCATTCTTATTTTATCTCTATATTAAGATAAGTATCTGGTCAGCCTTTTGCTGCTCAAGCATACTTCCCCGTTTCCTGCATGATAAATGTAGAGCACATTTTTCCCAAACGGATGACTTATTGACTGACATCATAATCTTTTCAAGCCTGCATTAATCCTTATTAATACAGTTAAACATAACGCATGAGCTGAGAAAGGGCATTGCACTTGATGAATACCATTCCCTTTCACTCATCCAGGATCCAAACATATTGTGTCTATTGGGAAGGAGCTGTTGGAAAGATGTTTTGTGTGTATTTTTTAAATTCATTTTTCATAGACATTCATGAAATGGTACAGATGTAAAAAAGAAAAAAAAAGAATTTTCATGTCAACCAGACTTCAACGACCTTGTTAAAAAAAAGAGAGAAAGCAGTGCAGTTACTGTGAAGGCAATAATGAAACATTGTTTTAACCCATGAAAACGGGCTTTTAGATTATTGCTCATCCAATACAGGGATAATTGTATGTGCATATGTGAACAATGTGCATTGTTTTACCAT
This sequence comes from Ichthyophis bannanicus, assembly GCA_033557465.1. Lineage (NCBI taxonomy): Eukaryota > Metazoa > Chordata > Amphibia > Gymnophiona > Ichthyophiidae > Ichthyophis > Ichthyophis bannanicus. Next base: position 68,969,022 of record CM066049.1, read on the forward strand.
GGGGTTGAGGAGATGGTCTTGGGCGGCAACAGAGTTGAGGAGACAACTATGAATGCACTTTTGTCCTATAGTACCTAAATGAGAAACAGTGATGGGAGGCAATTATTTACGCAAAACTACCAACACGTTGTTTCAATTATTCCAACACCCCACCCTTATAAAACTATCCATGGTTTGCATAAATGCCTTTTACCCTTATAAGGCAGCTTGACCCCCCATGAGATTATTACTAAGGGTCACGGGCGCCATTCTGAACCCAACACTGACCCTGGCAAGAGCAATTGGGGATTGCTCCTGCCCAGATCCCTTAGATCACCTCGAGTGGATTAGGAGGGCTGGAAGGGTGGTGACTCAAGAGGCTTGTAATGTCTTTGGGGAGGGGGGTCTTTTGGTGGGATGGGGGTATTTTTGGAGTGGGAGAGTCGTTGCTGGGGAGGGGGAGGAAGATCCTGGACCACACTTGTTTTTTACATGCACTGGACCCTTTAAGATGGCATAAAGGAGCACCAGGGCCATATATTTATGGTCAGATGCTCCCAAGCAGTCAAATAATGCCACCTTTGAGCTGGGGTTATTTTTCAGAATAATGTAGCTTTCACATAATGTAGCTTTGCATCTCATTATTAAGCAGCGATCATTGTGATTAAGTAACAAGTATCATAGTAAAATAACGCACAATTTTGTCTCTTAATGCAGATTATGAGGAAAAAGTTTTACATTGTTCCCTTAACACATACTAGTAGCTGCGTACGCCTTGTAGAGCTATGTAAATGATTAATAGAAGTAGCGGTAGTATCTCATTCATCCATACGAACACTAGAAATAGCTTGAATTTCTACTTATGCATCTAACCAACGAGAGGAAAACCTCAGTACTGCAGAAAATATTCTGCGGTATTCATTTATTTTTGAAATACTGAACTGTGCTTTTAAAGCCTTACAAATCCAGCAAAATATTAAGATATGAAACTGGGCTGTTTTTCAAAGGTCGATAATAAGACGAAACTACACCAGTCATTTTCCTCCATGCCACAACATCACAAAGCATTACATTTTGAAAAAGAGTAAGATTAATGACCTGTTAAATATGTTTTTGAAAGCATACTGGGATTATCTTCCCTTAAAGAGGAAAATGTGAGAAATCCTGTTAAAAAGGTGAGGTCTGAGTAGCAATGTGTCCCTAGAGAACGGTGTGGATTCTAAACAGCTGCAGCTGTGTATAGAACATTCAGCAGTACATTGCAGCTTCGCACGGGCATATATTTTCCTGCTATTCACATTTCCATCTTACATCTTTGCTATTCAGGGGGTCTGTCATTAAGGAATATTATATTCTGGACCCTGTGCACACTCCTACTTCTTAAATCCAAACCAGCAGAGAAAATTTGGGTCACTCCTGTTCTTCTGGTTTCTAATTTCCAGTAGTCATTAATCTTGTAGTCCTTCATTTTATACTGACATATCAAGATGACAAATTCTAAAATGCAATCGGTCTGGTGTTTAAAAAGCAGGATCGATTGGTTCAATGTGTCTACAGTGGTTTCAGATTAGGATGTTTACAAACAACATCCTATGTCAAAAAAGTATATCCTCACAAGGAGCCAATTTGACTGTCGCACACAAATTCCAAAACTAAAGTTGAGCAAGAAAAAGCAAAACAAAAAAACAGCAAAAAACAACAAAAGAGAAAAAAAACCCTTGAAAACTACTCCAACTTATTTAACCACCTCAAAACACAAGCGGTCAGCAGTGTTATAAGAGGAAAAGTCCTCACTATCCCTCAAGGCCAGAATATGACCCAACCAAAAAGAGGGCAAGTCAACCAGTGAAGACACACAACTGTAGGAATTTGAAACATCAGTGATCTCAAAAACCTCTTCTCCATGCAATATGTACAAAAAAATCTGTATTCAGTCTACAGGTGATAAATTCTTTAAGATGAAATGTGATGCAATCCAAATCAAATCAGAAGTCACAAGGCATCATGTAACCCAACTAAGATGTGAAGTAAATGGGAAGCCAACATGTAAAGAAGCAGTGAAGTCATCCCAAAGGGTACTTAGTGTTAGTATTTCCTGATCATGGCATTGCGGTGCTTTGTAGTGTCACTCAAACAGCTACCAGCCAGTACTCCTGACGGCCATCAGAGTCCTGACACCAGGTTTTTCGCCAGTTATAACTTCATCAGGGAGCTTGATAACTCAATGCCACAATAGCTTGCAAAAAAACAAAGCGGTATGTTTACTAAAGGGTGTTAAGGTAACAGGCATTAATGGCAGTGATAAGGGATGTTACATGCGTAAAGGGCGCTGGGCGGGTAGGAGGTGTTCCAGCGTAAAGGGCTGTATGGGCCATTTAACATGCGCTAACAGAACATCAGGCATTAAGGTGTCAGGCATGCACCTTAATGTCCAAAGACGGCTGTAACCCTAACGCTGGATAAAGGAACACCAAGGAAAGTCAATGTAAAGGTGATGGATGGAAGATCAGGTGCGAGCTGATGGACCTGCCAGTTCCATGGGCACCCTATGTGGCAGTCAGTAAATTGGATGAGCATGTGGGAGGCAGCTGTACCAATGCACAGGGAGTGCCAATGTAGAACAGCACAATGGCACTGTGTGGCATAGGATGGGAAAGATGTGTCCCCCAGCAGAGTTGGCAGTGACCGGATGTATGCAGTGACAGGAGGACAGAGGAGGAGTGGTGACATGCAGATCTGGCACAGGAGAGGCGTGCATGAAGAGCCGAACTTCAGAAAAGAGTACCAATGCAGGCCATGTTATAGCAGCCTGCACAAGAAGACATGACTGCATACAGCCAACAGAAGTAGATGGATGAGCTGAAGGAAGGATGGCGGCAGAGGAGAGGGTGGCATGGGCTGGCAGCACTGATGTGCCGTAGGTGCCATTGTATCACCAGTGTATTTGTACTGTGTGTGAAAATGTGTGTCACTGCCACATGGAACGCCTGATACCAGACAGGTGGGTGTCACACCTGTCCCCAGCCACAGAGCCACCATACAACACCCCAGACAAATGTGCAGATAACTGGACAGTGTCATCCAAACTGGGCAAATGGGGCTCATACGGACATGAGGTGATTCCTGCAGATGGCTATCCAAGAGGTAGGATGTGTGTGCATGTAGTGTGTGATGGAGCCAAAGCTACACAGTCACCATCATTATGGCATACATGATTCATGTTGCATGTATGTAACTACCTGTTAGTATAGCGCTGCATCATTGCAATCACGTTGGGATACCTTGTACTGAAAAAGTTGTAATGTTTGCTAAAAAAACAAATTTATATGCAGAACAAATCATCAGAGAAGCAGGATTGTATGAAGACAACAGAGGTGTGAAGATTGGTGGAAGGCTCATCAGCAACCTTCGCTATGCTGATGATACCACATTACTGGCTGAAAGTGAAGATGATCTGAAACATTTGCTTTTCACAATCAAAGAACATAGTCTCAAAATGGGCCTGCACCTTAATGTAAAGAAGACAAAGATCATGACAACTGGCATAATCAACAGGTTCATCGTTGAAGAAGAAGAAATTGAAATTGTGAACAACTTTAACCTACTTGGATCAACTATCAATAAAGAAGCAACAAGCAGTCAAGAAATCAGACGATGCATTGCTCTTGGCAGAATGGCTCTGAAGAACCTAGATAAGATTCTCAAGAGCAGAGATGTCTCTCTCCATACAAAGATTTGACTTGTTCAAGCCATGGTATTTTCAATAACATCATATGGATGTGAAAGCTGGACAGTGAAAAAGACAGATAGGAAGAAAATTGATGCCTTTGAATTATGGTGCTGGCAGCGAATACTGTGTATACCATGGACTGCCCAAAGAACAAACCAGTCGGTACTAGAGGAGATCAAACCTAAGTTTTCTTTAGAAGCTCAGATGACAAAACTTTGACTTTCATACTTTGGACACATCATGCGAAGAGAGAGATCATTAGAGAAAGACGACATGCTTGGCAAGATAGAAGGTCAATGCAAAAGAGGAAGGCCATCAATGAGATGGATCGATACAATAACAGCAGCTACTGGTACCAGTCTGTCAACAATGAGCCGCCTGACTGAAGACCGAACACAATTTAGGATAGCTATCCAGAGGGTCGCCATGAGTCGACTCCGACTCGACGGCACTTAACAACAACATAAGAACCTGCAGTAAGCTGAGGCAATGGAGGGTTAGGTGACCTTCCCAAGGTCAGAAGGAAATGTGGGCAATCCATGAAGGGTGTTGCATACATTAAAGTGTACAGTAAAACCTTCCAAAGTGTCACAAAAGGAGTGCTGGTGGGCCTTGATCTCTTGGGTCCCCAAGCTGTGTTGTGACCATTATGCCACATCTCCAAGCAGTTGCCAGGCATTTTGAACATGTATGACCTCCTGCAATGTGCTGTAGCACAGCCAATAAAGCCATGCTCTCAGAAGGGCATGATAGTGAATAGTTTGATGGCCCAAATTGTGGGCAGAACGCATAACAAACTATAAGGCTTTATGTGTCTGCCAGTCACAGCAAAGCCCTGACTATTGCAGGCATGAAAATGATCTGAGTAGCAGAGTCACAAAAAGAACAAGTAGGAATTGAACCCCTGTCCCCTGCTTATGGAGACAGTGCAGTAACCCGTAAGTTAGACCTCTACACCTCTCTGCACAGCAATGTCTGGATAAAAAGAGACTGCAGGTCACTGCCTATAATGTCTGTTGCATATGCCTGTATAGGTTAGCCCCTCCCTGAGCAGTTTCTGCAGTCACCCTGAGAGCTTGCACTACTAGAGATGGTCTAAGCTGACTATGTTGCACATCCATGTCACTGCTTAGTATGTGGCAGCTATTGTCTGTAGTGTGCTAGTCACCTTGAAAGACTACAAAAAGGGACTGCTACTTCTGGAGACAGATCTGCAATTACAAGTATTTCCTTCTGGGAATTGTTTTAAATCTTGCAGACAAGGGAATTCTTTAGATGTAAGCTGATTAATCTGTGTAAATTAGAATCCACTGTATTTGTTAAATCAGTCAGGACCTAGTAGCAGCAAAGAGCTTTTAGTTAAATTAAAAACTCAACAGGTAGCTTTCAGTTTAAGTTTAAAACCCAGCAGAGAACAATGAAATTCAGAACCCAGCAGAGAGTTTTCAGTTTAAATTTAAAAACCAGCAGAGGGCTTTCAATTTAAATTCAGAATCCAATAGAGGACTTTCAGTTAAATTTAAAACCCAACAGAGAGCTTCTAGTTTAAATTTATTATCCAATCAGGGTCTAGTATCAGCAAAGAGCTTTAATTTAAATCAAATCAGAGTATAACTTAGCATAAAAGGAAAAACAGGCTTAGTATTCTTTGAGCAGTAAATTGTTTCTAGAGACCTTTACAAAGAGGCCTTCTAGATAAGGGGGCAAGAGACCTGTGAAATTGTTTTAAATAGGTGTTAAAGCCAAGTGATAGATCAAAGGGGCATTTTGAAAGGCTCCATCTATCAAAGCAAGGGCTGTGTGAATCACCCAGGAAATTGGTCACAGATTACCTTAGAAGCACAGGCATAAATAGTTCAACCAGAGCTCTGTGATTATCAGTCTTGGAGGACTACAAAAAGAGACTGCTACTTCTGGAGAGAGATCTGCAATTTGTAAGTATTTCCTTCTGGAAATTTTTCTAAATTTTGGGTAAAAAGGAATTATTTATATCTAAGCTGATTAATCCATGTAAATTAGAATCCACTGTATTTGTTAAATCAGTCAGGACCTAGTAGCAGCAAAGAGCTTTTAGTTAAATTAAAAACTCAACAGGTAGCTTTCAGTTTAAGTTTAAAACCCAGCAGAGGGCTTTCAGTTAAATTTAAAACCCAGCAGAGAGCTTCTAGTTTAAATTTAATACTCAGTCAGGGCCTAGTATCAGCAAAGAACTTTAATTTAAATCAAATCAGAGTATAACAGCATAAAAGAAAAAATAGGCTCAGTATTCTTTGAGCAGTAAGTTGTTTCTAGAGACCTTTACAAAGAGGCCTTCTAGATACAGGAATGAGAGACCTGTGAAACTCTTTTAAATAGGTATTAAAGCCAAGTGATAGATCAAAGGGGCATTTTGAAAGACTCCATTAATCAAAGCAAGAGCTGTGTGAATCACCCAGGAAATTGGTCACAGATTACTTAGAAGCACAGGCATAAATAGTTCAACCAGAACCATGCCACTTCATCTATATATACTCAGAACTCCATAGGAAGCAATAGGAAAAATGTAGCCTCAAGCTGCTATAGGAAACTCCTACAAATGCTTATCAAGACAACAATCAATGAGAAAAATAAATTAACTGGGAAGGGATATTTATATTTGATAACTGTGTTCAGAGAAATAGAAACTAATAAAAAGAGATGTGAACATAAGATATGCTATACTGGGTCAGATCAAGGTCCATTTAGCCCAGTATCCCGTTTCCAACAGTGGCCAATGTAGGTCACAAGTACCTAGCAGTTTCCCCAGAAGACACAGGTTCCACAGTGCTTGTATTGGGACAAGCAGTGGATTTTCTGGGTCCTCTAATAATGGTTTGTGGACCTTTCCTCTAGGAACTTGCCCAAACCTTTTTTAAACCCAGCTACACTAACAGTTTTTACTAAATCCTCCGGTAACAAATTCCAGAGTTTGATTACATGTTGAGTGAAAAAATATTTTCTTTTATTAGTCTTAAACAGGTTACACTATAGCTTCTTTGCATGTCGCCTAGTCTTTCTACTTTTTGATGGCATAAACAATTGACCTACCTTTACCCTTTCCACTCCATTCGTTAATTTATAGACCTATCATATCTCCCCTCAGCCGTCTCTTTTCCAGGTTGAAGAGCCCTAACTTTTTAGCATCTTATAGGGGTATCCTTCCATCCCCTTTACCATTTTGGTGGTTCTTCTCTGTACCTTTTCTAATAACGCTATATCCTTTTTAAGATACGACGACCAGAATTGCATCAAATATTCGAAGTGCAGTCGAACCATGGAAACGATACAGAGGCATTATAATATCCTTGGTTTTATTCTCCATTCCTTTCCTTATGATTCCTAACATTCTATTTGCTTTCTTGGCTGCCTCTGCACACTGGGCAGAGAGTTTCACCATATTATCCACAATGACACCCAAATCTTTTTCCTGGGTTGTGATTCCTAATGTGGAACCTTTCATCGTGTAACCATAGGTTGGGTTGTTCTTTCTTAGGTGCATAACTTTGCACTTGTCCACATTAAATTTCATCTACCATTTGAACGTCCAGTCTTCCAATTTATTAAGGTCCTCTTGCAATTTTTCACAATCCTCTTGGGTTTTAACAACTTTGAATAATTTTGTGTCATCTGCAAATTTGATTACCTCACCCATTATTTCCATTTCTAGGTCATCTACGAATATGTTAGAAAAGCAGCTGACTCAGCACAGATCCCGGGGTACTCCACTATTCACCTTTCTCCATTGTGAAAATTGGCTATTTAGCCTTACCCTCTGCTTTCTATCTTTTAACCAGTTCCTGATCCACAGTAGTACACTGCCTCCTATCCCATGACTCTTTAATTTTGCCAAGAGTCTCTCATGAGGGACCATGTCAAAGGCTTTCTGAAAATCCTGATACACTACATCAACTGACTCACCTTTGTCCGTTTATTTACACCTTCAAAAAAATATAACTGATTAGTAAGACAAGATCTTCCCTGGCTAAAGCCATATTAGTTGTCTCCCATTAAACCATGACTACATGTTCAGAAATTTTGTTCTTAATGGTTTCTACCATTTTTCCCTGTACTGACATCAGGCTCACTGGCCTGTAGTTTCCTGGATCACCACTGGAACCCTTTTTAAAAATTGGCATTACATTGGCCATCCTCCAATCTTCTGTTATTGCTGATGATTTTAATGATAGTTCAGAGATTAGTAATAGTAGGTCTGCAATCTCATATTTCAGTTCTTTCAACACCCTTGGATATATACCATCTGGTCCAGGTGATTTGCTACTCTTCAGTTTGAAAGTGGAGGGGTGCTTTCCTGTGAAATAAAATAAGAAATGTTAACATTTCATATTTTATTTTGAAAATGGAATAAAAGATAAATGAAATTGTATTTGTTTTCTTTTCATTTGATTTTTACCGTCGGCCCACAAAATTCAGATAAAGTTCCCTGGATTCCTCTGACCGCCACCCCTCCCCCCAGACTCCATAACTTACCTGCTACCTCTGGAGTCCAAAAAAAGCAGCATGAACTCCAATATGGCTCCAACCAACTCTCCTGCCTGATCTAGCCCTTAGCAGGCTCTAGCCACCTCTTCATTTGCCATGTATAAGCATGTTATTGATGCCTTCCCCTGGATGCCATGATGCTCTTCTGTGCTGCATTCCCCATTAGGCACTGTAGACAGAGTGCCTAGGGACTCTGAAATTTGTAGGGTCTATGAAGGAGGGAAGCCATTTACAAAGTAGAAAAAATATGGAAAAAATGATAGGGAGACACAAATTTAATACAATGAAAACTTCAAAATTACATTTCAGAAACATGATTGCAAAATTTCTAGGCATTTGTTGAGAAAGTTCCTTTCTTTAAAGTCTCTATTCAACAAAGTCTTTAATAATATCCTCAAAGTCCATATTTATTTATTTATTTATTTATTTATTTATTTATTTTTATTGAAAGACTTCCAAAGATTACAAAGATACAAAAACCACAAAGATCTTCAAAAAAAAAGATGCAACAATATCAACACAACATCAGATCTCAGCAATGATCTACAATATGTCTTCATTTTTACTCGTTTATAATAGAGAAAACAGGACCCCCCCCCAGCTCCCTTCCCCCCCCCCAAAGTCACCCCAATCCCGGGGCCCCCCCACCTCCACTTCCCCACCCCCCCACCCCACCTCCCCACCCCCCCAACTATGGCTTGCTAAGGCTAGGGCTCGTGACAGAGGTGAGCTAGGAGACACACTTAGGGAACAAACCTCCAAGAGGCCAGCATATCACCCCCAATAGCCAGAACAATCATGCGCCATAGCGAGAAACGAAGGGCGCCCACACCAATTCAAAGCGAGCCAGACGCATCCTGCTAACCGCTACCCCCCGTTCCATAGAGTATGTGTCCCACATGCGTTCCAGCCAGACCTGGAAAGAGGGGGCCAAAGCACGCTTCCAGGCCGCCGCCAGGGATAGTCGGGCCGCATTCAGGCCGTGCCGGAGTAAGGCAAGCTGCAAAGCCCGGGCCCCCGGCACGGAGGTTCCGAAAAGAAAAATCCCCGGATCCCAAGGGATGCTCAGTCCCAAAAGCATCTGCAGCCGGAATTGTACACCTCTCCAAAAAGCACGAATGCGGGGACACGCCCACCAGATGTGTCCCAGGGTACCCCGCTGCCCACAGTTACGCCAGCATAGGTCCCCAGCCCCGGGAAACATCCGCGCGATCCGCGCCGGGGTCATATACCAATGGTACAGCAGTTTATAGTTCGTTTCTCGGGCATTAGTCGCTATTGAGCTCTTCCACAGGTGGGCTTCCACTGTCTCCCACTGCTGATCAGTGTAAGAAAGACTCAAGTCAGAGTTCCAAAGCACCCTATGACGTGCCGGGCACGCCTGGGCCCCCTGCAGATAGGCATATAATGTCGCCACAAGACCCTTTGTAGTAGTACACCCCTCACAGTAGCGCTCCAGATCCGTCAGGTCCCGAGCAACCTGGGGCCGAACGGACCTAGAATTGACCCAATGCGTCACTTGCATATAACGATAGAGATGCCAAGCCGGGAGGTCAAACTCGTCCCGCAATGCACGAAAGGATTGTAGCCGACCATCAACAAAAAATTGGCCGACCCGGCTGAGGCCAAGGTGCCCCCATTGCCGAAAAGCCACGTCACTCAAACCCGGTGGGAAAGAAGCGTTATCAACTATAGGGTCTAACGGGGATAAGTCCACGTCACGGGATCGGAAGTGTCGGTCCCAGCAGCGGAGGGTATGAGAAATGTAGGGATTACTGATGCATTTGCCGCGGCGAAGCTTCGGACCAAGCCAGAGCCAATCCCCCAACCCCGCTCCCCCTGCCAAGCTCATTTCCATTTGCACCCATCGCTTAGTGCTATCGGCAATCATCCATTCCACCCCCGCCCGACACTGCACCGCCGCATAATACCATTGTAAATTGGGCATGCCCATACCGCCGGAACGCGTGCGGGCAAAAAGAACTTGCTGCGCTAGGCGCGGGCGACGATAATGCCACACAAACTTCATAAGCAACTGCTGCCAGGTCGCCAGAGTAGCTCGCGAGATAGGGAGCGGGAGAACCTGAAAAAAATAAAGGAAGCGGGGGACAATCACCATCTTGACTACGGCTATACGCCCAAACCAGGAGAGGAGCAGGACATTCCAAACTTCTAAGTCCCGCCGAACCTGACGAAGCAAGGGACCATAGTTAGCTTTGAAAAGATCCGCCCGGTCCACGGTTAGGTTCACCCCTAAGTATCGCAGGGCTCCAGACACCCAGCGAAGAGGATAAGCCTCTTGAAGTTCCGTACAGACCGCCCTAGAGACCCCAACATTCAAGATCTTCGATTTAGTATAATTGATTTTGAAGCTGGAGACTCGAGAAAAATTGGCAAACAGCTGCATTGCAAATGGGAGAGAAGCGGATGGATTCACCAGGGATAGGATAATATCATCCGCAAAGAGCGCGATCCGATAATCCGCAGGACCAATGCGGACCCCTCGCAAACCTGAGTGATCTCGAAAGCTCTGAGCCAGAGGTTCCATTGCTAGGGCAAAGAGCAGGGGCGAAAGAGGGCAATCCTGTCGTGTGCCTCTTTCCAAAAAGAAGTGTCTCGAGTGACCCCCATTAATCCGAACGCACGCCTGGGGTTGCTGGTAAAGGCTGCGAACCCAACCAATATAATTAGGGCCAAAGCCCATTATCTCCAGGACACACCACAGATATCCCCAATCCACCCGGTCGAATGCTTTTTCTGCGTCAATTCCCACTAGCAATGCTGGTTGTGGGTCCCGTTGAGCCACATGAATAATCTGCAACATACGCCGAATGTTGTCGGCGGCCTGGCGACCCGGCACAAAGCCAATCTGGTCCGGTTGAACCAAGCCTGGAAGGACCCGATTCAAACGCGCGGCCAGCACAGAAGCAAAGATTTTAACGTCAACGTTTAACAAGGAGATAGGGCGGTACGAAGCCGCATCATGCAAGGGTTTACCGGGTTTGGGTATCATCACAATCAATGCCTCACGTTGGGACGGGGGAAGGGAAGATTCCCCCAGGACCTCATTAAACAAATAGGTCAGGGATGACGCCAATTGTGCTTGGAACTTCTTATAGTATTCTGCCGGAAAGCCATCACTACCTGGCGCGCTGCCAGTTTTCAGATGCCGGATTGCATTTTCCACTTCGTCAATCGTAAATTCCGAGTCCAACTGAGCCCGGTCAGAATCAGAAAGACGCGGTAGAGCGGTCCTCTGAAGATAATCCTGCACTTGATCCCTACCAGTGGGTTCTGCTTTGTAAAGCCGCTCCAAGTAATCAGCAAAAAGATCACGGATCTCCCGGGAGAGGACCCTCGTCTGTCCCCCAGCATCGCGTAATTCGCAGACCACTCTCGAGGATTGCTGTTGACGCAGGCGCAGAGCCAAGAGACGGCCAGTTTTGTTCCCATGTTCATAAAAAGTTTGCCTTAATTTCCAACGCTTATTATCTAATTCTCTCTGCATACATGCATCTAAATTCGCTCGAGCCGTCCGCCACTGGCGTAGGACCTGCCTCGATCCGGTTCGGGCGTGCTCCAAGCCTAGGCGAGCAGATTCCCTCACCAAATGATCATGATCACGTGTCCACATTTTGCGCGTGCGGGATGCCTCAGCTATAAGTTGACCGCGGGCTGTGGCCTTATAAGCATCCCATACCGTGGGGAGGGGAACATCCCTAGTCTCATTAAACTCAAAGAATTCCTTAATAAAGTGGGCGTGATCCTGCACTGCACCCTGCCATCGTAGAAACCTTGTGTCTAAATGCCAAAGACGGCGGTGCTCGCTACGCGTGCCGTCCGGGAGGATGAGCCAGCACGGGGCATGGTCTGACCAGGTCAGCACTCCAAGTCCAGCCTGCACTCTCCCGTCCATCAGGCGCTGATCCAACAAAAAATAATCAATGCGAGTGTGGACCTGATGGACCGGGGAGTAGTAAGTGTAACCCCTCTCTCCCGCATGGGTGTCCCTCCATATGTCCCGTAAGCTCAAGTCAAACATCAAGCGCTGAAGGGCTCTTGCCGATCCCCCTCTTCCCCCCCCAGTGCGACCCGTAGAATCCAAAAGGGGCACTAGGTGCGTATTATAATCCCCACCCAAAACAATGGGGCCTTTTGCAAAATCCGCCAGTAGGGCTTTCAGTCATGTAAAAAAGGGCCCCTGACCCGTATTTGGTGCGTAGATGTTAGCTAAAGTTAGCAAGTGTCCGTCTAGTCGAACATTCAGGAAAAGCCATCTCCCCAAGACATCTTGCTTTATCTCTTCAATCTGCAAGGAGAGGCTCTGGTGAAATAGTAGAGCCACTCCCCGCTTCTTCCGGCCCTGCGTGTCGGAGGCCACCCATACCTCAGTGTATGGGGATTGCTTTAGCCAACCCTGCTTGGAGTTCTGAAGATGAGTCTCCTGCAAATTAACAATATCCCCTTGCAAAGTGCGTAATACTGAGAACAGCAGGGACCGTTTCCGCGGGGAGTTAAGACCCTTAACATTCAAAGAGATAAAGCGCACCATTAGGGAATACTACCTAACCCCACACATCCGCTGGCCACCCAGAAAGTCCTAGTAGGGGCTCCCCCCAGCAAACCCCAAAAATTAGTTAATCGGGCCCCCCTAGACCACCCTCCAAGAACAAAAGCCATAGACCCACCTCCCCAGCCCAAACATACCTCCCAGCACCATGTTGAAGGACCCCCCACCCACCCATCACCCCCCCCTTCCCGTCAATACCACCTGCCTGTCTAAGTTAATACAGGACACGGTAAATTGACCACAAACCCCGTACCCCCCAAAACCCCACAGAGTGGAAACTCAACCTAAACATAAAAAAACATTCCCCCCATTCCTCCCCCACCCATCCCGGATCATCAATCCCATCATGTCCCCCCACCAGAACAGTAATATCAGTAAAACATTTGCAGGTCAACCGCCGCCCCCCATGGAGCATGGAGTGGGGACCCCAGGCTAATCTTTGCCACCAGTTATCCAAAAATCAGGGGACCCACTGATCAAGACTCCCTAAAAAAGAGAAAATGAGAGGAACTCTTCAAACCGCAAGAGTGTCAGGCGGGCTTGCCCACCCGGGTCCACTTGGAATGTTGGGGCTTAGGGGGCGGCGGATGAGTCTGGGCATTATCATCAACTAGACCCGCTTGGCGAAGAGCTCGCCAAGCTTCAGAGTAGTCCTTTGCAGAAATCTTTTTGTTGCCCAAAAGAAAGTTCATCCTAAATGGAAAGGACCAAGAATAGCGAATCCCCTTGCTGTTCAGGACCGCCGAGACTGGTTTCATCTCTCTCCGGCGCACCAAAGTGAACATCGAGAGGTCCTGATAAATGGACACTGTCGCGTCCTGGAAGCGGACCGTCTTCTTCTCCCGGCCTCGACGAATAAGAAGCTCAGCATCAGAATAGCGTAGGAATCTCGCAATGACATCTCGTGGCTGGTTGTTAGGGGGTTTTCCCAAAGCGCGGTGAACCCGTTCGACTTCCATTCCAGAGGCATGTGCAGCCAGCTCCTCCGCCGGGAGCAACTCCGCTATCAGCAGCTTAAGCACAGTCGGCAGGTCTTCCCCGCCCCCCCCCCCCGCCTCTGGAATTCCACGAAAACACACGTCGTTGCGGCGGGAGCGGTTTTCAATGTCGTCAATTTTATAAGTCAGCTCCATGGCCTGTGCACGCTGCCTGTCGAGAGCACATTGTAAATCCATCAGAGTCCCATCTTGGTCAACCACTTTGGTCTCCACGTCCTCTACTCGGGCTCCCAGTTCCTTAACGTCGGTCCGAAGTTCTGCGACATCTTTCACCAAATCTTCCCGTAGTGCGCGGAACTCATTAGCTAATTCTGCAAAGCCCCTACGGAGCTCTTGTTTGATTTGAGCCGAGGAGAGTTGCTTATGAGGGTCCAATTCCTCTTCACTTACAGTCTCATCGTCGGATCCCGTTGGGGGAGATTGGCCGCGTGGGCTGCTTGAGGCTCCAGACTTACCTGCAGCCGCTGGGAGGAGCGCATCCCCTCCCGAGTTTCAGAGTTTTTGGTTTTAGCAGCCATCACACAGAGTCACCAAGCTCACACAATGTTAGGAGAGGTATAGGCAATGCCAGCAAGAGGGAAGGCACCAGAGAGAGAACGGAGCACGAATTCACACCAGCCCGTAGAATAGCCGCCACTACACAGTGTCAGGAGATGCGGATAAGCAATGTCAGCAAAGCAGCAGGCACTGGGGGGACAGTGGGACAGAGAATCATAAGCTGCCTCCGGTCCCCCTGGAAAGACAGCCTGGCAGAGCTAATGGTCGGAAAGCAGTATAAGACAGTATGGGGCTGTACTGGCAAGAGCCCGTGGCTGTAAATTGTAGGGCTGCAAGGAGAGATCTGGAGTCAGAAAGGTCGCGTGCACAGGCCTGCAGAGCACCCTGAGTCCAAGCAGGAGGGGGGAGACCTCAGCGGGACACTAGGCTGTCAAGGAGAAACGGCCCCAGCCACCAGGTTCAGGCACTGTTCAAGGGGTGTGCAGGGGAAGAGGCAGCATGCAAACTCACCCCCTTCAAGATGGCTCGTGTTGCTGAAGAAAGGTGGTAAGTGCCGGTAGATGCCGCGGCAGCGGCCGCGTGGAGTTCACGTGGTCCCGGCCAATCTCCCCGGCAATTCCTCAGCTCCTCAGTCGGGCGCCACACGCTTGGTATTGCAAGCTCCCTCCCGCTAAACGGGCCGGTGCTCAACCCGCAGGCAGTAGAAAGGACTCCGTACATAGGCCCCGCGGGGGCCTGCCAGGTAATTTTTGGCAGCGCCGGATGCAGCGGTTGGCGGCAGGATCAGTCGGGTGAGAGTCCGGTGACCGGAGACAGCTTCCAGCAGGCCGCGTTGTAGCGTTGGACTCCTCGGTATCCCAGCCTCCCGGGGACCCGCAAAGTCTCGGAATCAAGCCCTGATGGAGATCGCTGACTGACGCTGATCCGGGAAAGGTATGGGGGGGAGCAAAATGCGGCTGTAGGCTTATGGTTGCAAAAATTTAAGGGTTGTGGGGACGGAGATTCAACAAAGTGCGGCCATCTTGCAGTGGGCTCACGAGCACACTATCCATATTTATTTTTTTTAACTGTCTTTATATCCCGCTTTTCACCGGGTCAAAGCGGCAGAGTGAAAGTGCCTAGGGCCTGTGAATATAAAAATCTGGCCTTGTGCTTTTCACCTCCTGACTAGGTCTTGTTGCCAAAATGCTCTCTTCACTTTTTCTTCCTTTCCACTCATGGCCGTTGATGCTCTTTTTATCCACTCACCTTAGAGTGTATAAAGGAAGAGAAGAAGTCAGAATAATGTAATTTTAGAGAAAGAGATAAAGGCAGTGGAGGTCGGGAAAGTCTGAGATAAGAGAGGACAGAGCAGAAAGAGAAAAGGGAAGAGAGTGGCTGGTGGGCAGGTGAGAGATGATGTCATTCTTCTGTTACTGTTAGATTTTCCTCAGATTTGTAGATGACAATTCAGTATATCCCAGGGAAATCCACATTTCCTGTCAATCTCAAATCAGTTTGACATCTGCCCAGTTTGAATTGAATGGAAAAATGTTTCTACAAAATGTAGGTGCAGCATGGACTTGTGTAATGGAATAATGATGTTTTCCAATTTACATGTAAATTCCTTTGTAATAATTCCTAACAAGGTTTTTTGACTGCCGTTGTGTACTGGATCAGTGTTTTTAGAGAATTTCAGTATCTATGATGATTTCATGATCTCTCTCCTGATTGGCTGGATAAAAAGTTCATCATCTGGATTCTTCTTCCTCTTTTTGTCTTACCTTGAGCTTGGTAGCAGTGAAATTCATCTGTCACCTTATTGACCATTCACTCTGTTCAGTGAGACCCTTTTGCAGCTCTACACCAACAGCTTTGGATTTATTATTTTTTAAATAATAATTTATCAACTGAAAACTATTCCATCTCATGATGATTTACTCCCTTTTCCAGGTTGTTGATGAATATAATTGAATAGCACAGGTCCCAGCATAGATCTTTGTGGGACACCTTCCTCCAATATGAAAAATAATTTTTAGTCCTCTTTTTTTTTTCCCCCCTCCCCCCATTTTCATTGAGTTTTGGACCATAAGAGACATGTTTTGGTGCACTGGAAAATGTTTTCTCATATCCCTTCTCTTATATCAAGGTTTAGAAACAGGATTCTAAGTCTGGAATTAAAATAGGAACATTTGTAAATGTACCTAAATTGTGAATATGCATATTCAACATACTTCATTGGGTCTTTGGTTTCTTCAAAAGAAGGTGTATAATTATTAACAGACATTTTACATCTGTCAGACAAGTTACTGTTCAGTTTTAAGACTGGTTTTCAGGCACAAAATTCACTGCTCAAATCCAACAATAGGTACCAATAATAGTAAATGGTCTTTCAACTCACATGAAGTAGGATTTTAGAAGGGATGTCTACAAAGAATCTGAGACGTCCCGAATACAACTACCAAAAATCTAGGGGAGTGGCAGCAGTGAAGGGAAACACATGTAAATGTCTTCTGAAATCGGTGTTTCAGTCCTGAAAGCCAAACATCCCAATAGCCAGTTCCAGGGTTACATAAAAACATAGGCCATGTGGTCTTTTTCTGTTGTCATTTTTCTATCTAGTCTGTCCTGGTTGGTGTAGGGTTTCTGGCCCCCCTCCTCCTGCAACGTATAAATCAGTACCCTCCTTCCTAATTCACTGATGACCTGTGCTATATCCACAATGTTGTTTTTGATAACATAGTTGTTTTTAATGTTTCTTTCACTTTTTGCCATTTTAATTTTCCCTTTTTTTAATTTTTAATTTTCTCATTTTTTATTTTCTAATTTTTTATTTGTCAGCATTTTGACACACCCAAAAGTCAGTGTCCCCCTGCCGTACTTACCTTGCTAACTGTTATAAGACTAGCACATCCTGGCTGGCCATCAGACGTGCGGCGGTGAGCCAGTAATATGTTTGGAGTACATATTTACATGCAAGTTTCTTTGGCCAGGAAAATTTTTTATTTTTTATTTTTTTTAATCTTTATTTATCAATTTTCAAATAACAACCATTAAACCACACATTCAATAAAGTCAAAAACAGTATAGCAAAGACAGGTTATCGAGAATCACATCGAGCAAGGAAAATTGTCGATCGAAAAGGGGGGGGGGAGGAGGAGGACCGCAAGTGCCACCACCCCAGAGCACAGGTTACCACCAGATAAGGGCAACTCAAGACAATACGAGGCTATCCCACTTATTCAGGAGCTTACGTAGGTTGGGATTCTGTTTCACATATTCTAGTTCACAGGAGTGATGGTAGCAGACCAGATTCCACCAGTATTCCACATTTAGGGAGCCAAAGGTTTTCCAGTGGCTCAATATTGCCTTCAGCGCAATGCTAATTAGGAGATCAAATATTGCATAAAATCTCCTGTCCAGATCCGGGATCCCAGCCAGTGACTTATATATGACTATGCGATATGTTAGAGACGAGCTTGTCTGGAGTAGCTGGGTTAGCCGCTCCCATACCTGCCTCCAGAACGTCTGCAGTAGGGGACAGTAGTAGAGCATATGCGCCAAGGTTCCAGCACTGGTTCCACACGACCAACAGCAATCCCTCTCTTGCACCTGCCATTTGGCTATCTTTACTGGCGTCAGATATGCTCTGTGAGCAAGGAAATAAGACATCTGTGTGAGAGAAGCCGCTCTCGTTACCCGTATCTGTGAATCCCAGAAAGTGTCCCACGATTCTGTGGTGATTAGAGTGCCAACTTCAGATTCCCAGACCAATTGAGCACCGCTGGGCCGATGGTCCCCTGCCCGCCGAATAGCATCCACACATTTCGATACTAGTCGGGTTCCGGATCTGAATTCCTGTATTTGGATATGTATTGGTTGTCCTGTCCCGAGAGATAATGGCGACACTCCCGCCTTAGACAAACAATGCCGCAACTGACACCATTGAAAGAGACAGCGTTGAGGGAGCTGGTATTCTTGTTTCAGTTCCGGGAACGATTTAAATTCCTGTCCATGAATCAATTGACCCAAGTAGTAGATACCATGCTGCAGCCAAGTAGCCCAAACAACACTCTTTCCACCAATTTTGAAACGTGGATTGAGCCAGAGCTGGGTGTTCATCGTGAAGTTCTGATCGATCTTCATTAGAGGTAGGACATGTACATAAGCTTGTTGAGTGGCCTTGAGGATCTTATCGGTCGCAACATGCGTAGCATCAGCACCAATCCGCAGTCTGAGCGGGATCGGTTCACTTATTTTGCCTTCTATTAGAAGCCAGATCGGGGCCTCCGATGTCCATGTCTCTTCAGACCACCAGGATCCTTGCTTCATAAGAGAGGCAAGATGATACCAGTAGAAATCTGGAAAGTGCACCCCACCCCGTGCTCTGGGGAGCTTCAACTTCCAGGACGCTATTCTTGGAGTTTTCTTCCCCCATAAGAACGCTAACAAGGCTTTCTCCAGGGCTGTATAGAATTTCCGATCAAACAATAATGGGATCATATTTAAGATATAAGTTATCTTGGGAACAATGACCATTTTTATTGTTTCCAGCCTGCCCCACCAGGTCAAATTCAATGGGGACCACTTGTTCGTGTATTCTTGGAGCAATTTGTTACAGCAGGCTGTGTTAAGGGTTATGGTGTCCTGTAGTGTGACCCCATAAGTGACGCCCAGGTATTTAAAGGATGTTTTTTCCACAAGAAATGGATACTGTGACAGATCCCTATCTGCAACAGAGGCTGTAAGAGGAATACTGATGGTCTTTGACATATTCAATTTATATCCCGAGACGCTTGAATAATCCTTGATTACTTGCAGTGTCGGACCCACTGAGCTTAATTCCAGAAACAACAGGAGATCATCGGCGTAAGCTGACAACTTGCAATGATATCCTTCCAATTGAATTCCACGAATATCCTGCTGCTGTCGAATTTTTAAGATGAGGGGTTCCAAGGCCAGATTAAACAACAGAGGAGACAGGGGGCAACCCTGTCTGGTGCCCCGAGTGAGCCGGAATTCCTGTGATAGTGTGCCATTTGCCAACACCCTCGCTGTCGGCTTAGTGTAGAGCAGCTGAACACTCTGTAGGAAGTTGTCCGGTATACCAAACCAACGCATAGCGTGAAAGAGATAGGACAGCTCCACTCTGTCGAATGCCTTCTCTGCATCCAACGCTAGGCCGATAATAGGTTGGTCTAGATGTTGTGCTCTTCGAAGAACGTGGGCCAACAAACGACCGTTGTCAGCCGTAGACCTGCCAGACATGAATCCGCATTGATCCGGGTGGATTAGGGTCCCCATGACTTGCGTCAACCGATTGGCCAATATCTTGGCATAGATTTTATAATCCGCATTCAACAAGGAAATCGGTCTGTAGTTTTCAACCCTTTGCGGATCCCTACCCGGTTTTGGGTGGATCACAATCGTAGCAGCCGCAAGTGCCCCTACCAATGGGCTTTCCTCACGAAGTCCCGAGTAATATAGCAGTAGTTCAGGCAGCAACAGTGCCGAAAAGGTCTCATAGAATTCGACAGGCAAGCCATCGGGGCCACTAGCCTTCCCCTTCGCTAGTTGGTGCAGGGCAGTTCTAATCTCTTTGCAGGTAAGGGGAGCCTCCAGCGTACGTCGTTGATGTTCTGTTAGTTTAGGCCCGGCTACATTGGTTACGAAATTATTAAAAGACTCCTCTTCACAATCAACCTCCGATTGGTAGAGCTTGGAGTAGAATGCTTCGCACAACGCCATTATATCGTCATCTGCAACCTTCAACTGTTCAGCAGGGTCCTTCAACCCAACTATCCGGGTCACAGCTCTTTTGGTTTTCAACATATTGGCCAGCAGGGCACTCGCCCGATTACTTTCGTGATAGTATCGTCCCTGCTGCGCTTTAACAGCCTTGTTAGCTTCTTCGTACAGAAGGGTATTGTATTGAAATCGGAGTTTCTGTAGCCGGACCAGGATCATCGAATCAGCCCGCCGCGCTAAAAGACGCTCACCAGCGTGAATCTCCCGTTCAAGTTCCACCCTGCGCTGGGCATCGGCTTTATTCTTGCGGATCCGTAATGTCGTTGTATGACCCCGAATATTGGCCGTAAAGGCCTCCCACCAGGCCCACGTGGGGGTATCTTTGAATTTATTATGAGTAAAATATTCTCTGATGGCCCTCTCAACAGCTTTACAAAATTCGTCATCCCCTAGCCAGCGCCTGTCAAAGTACCAGCTCTGTTGAGTGCTCTTAGACGATCCCACTACAAGTTCCAAGAGCATTGCTGAGTGATCCGAAACCGTTCTGGCTTTCATGTCGACTGTTAGTATCTTGGGTATCAATGTCTTAGAGACCAGAAAATAATCGATACGCGTTTGCGTATCATGTGGCAAGGAATAGAAAGAATATTCTCTACCCCTAGGATTGAGGAGCCTCCAGGGATCTACCAGTCCCAGTGTTTCCGTCATATCCTGCAATGTCTTGCGGGACATAGGTTTATGTTGTGACCTGTATGGGGTCCTGTCCACTAGCGGGTCTTGAATAAGGTTGAAGTCTCCCCCCAGCACTACTGAAGCAGAACCCGCTTCCAGTAATTCTCGGGTGATCTGTGCATAGAATTGCGAATCATCAGAATTAGGGCCATATAACGTCATGAGGGTTAATTCACTCTCCTGGAATTTTACAAGTACTCTGGCCCATCACCCGTTTGGATCTATTTTGGTCTCATGAATTGTTGTCGGTAGGGTCCTTCTGACCAAGATGATGACTCCTCCTTTCCTTCCAAATGCAGGAGCAGACAGTACATTCCGGTATATAGTGTCAGTTACTTTGCCAGACTCAGCCTGTGAGAGGTGGGTTTCTTGTAAATATACAACATCTGCTTTTTGGTGCTTACAGTAAGTCAATATTTTCCTTCTCTTGATCGGGCTGGAGATGCCTTGAACATTTAGGGATAACACCCGCAATTTGAGATCAGCCATATTTGGCTTTGTGCAGCCCCTGGATAGTAGCACTCGCGATCCTCCGCCCCAAGTATAGATAACAGGAATTTTCTACATCAATGATAGACCCCCTTACCTGTCCCTTGCCATTAACTTTAAAAACATATACGGTGAAGCCTCCACCGCCCATCTTATCCCGCCCAACCCGCCCCCCCTTAATTCCTAAATTCAAATCTTGGGTGCTATGAGCATTCCCGCCGTACTCGAGTTTAACTTAATTCAAACAGAAACAAAGCATCAGCAGAATTATCTGACCCTTTCAACCATTATTATAACAAACACATGACCCTGGGGCTGTTATGTATACAATATAAGCACAAACATTTGAAAAGTTAAAGCAGTTCAGTAATGCACAGTGTCCACCCCTTCGTACCATATAATATGGCTAGCAAAGAGTGAGCCGTAGTTAAGCATGACAATATATACATGCCCAGTCCAACTTAGGTTCCCAACTCCATTTGTGAGCGCTCCTGTAGGAAGGATCTGAGGGCTTGCCCGTCTGTAAAGGTTCTGGTTTGGTTATCCAGAGTCACGCGCATACGCGCAGGGTAAAAGAGCCCATATCGGGCCTGCACTTTCTGCAACATCGGCCTGCACGCCAGAAGCTCCTGTCGGCGTGTGACCGTCTGTTTACACAAGTCGGGGAAGAACGCAATCTTCTGGCCATCAATCTGTAACCCCGTGCTCCGCTTGGCTGCCTGCATGATCTGCAGGACATGCTGATAACGGAGTACTTTAACTACGAACACTCGTGGCCGCTGCGTAGTGAGCTTAGCATGTGACGGAGTCCGATGGGCCCTTTCTAGCTCCAGTGGGCGCACGAAGGTGATTCCTAGTAGCTCCGGAATTAATTTCTCTAGGTAGCCCACCGGATCCATCCCCTCTCGGCCTTCCGGGATTCCCAGTATGCGCAAATTATTCCTCCGGGCTCTGTTGGATTGATCTTCCATTTGAGCCTCTATGGCGGTCACCCGTTTCACCAGTGGGCCCACCTGCGCTATGATAGTAGATTGTTTGTCTAGCTCTGCCTCAACGTCATCCATACGTTTCGCGATGTCCCCCAGCCGCTCCTTTACCTCATGGAGATCTTCCTGCACTTGAACCAGCGTTGCTGAGTTAGTGGAGATCATCTCTTTAACCATGCGCAGCTCCTGTAAGATTTCACGAACCCCCTCGGCTGTAGCTTTTTCCACCGCCATTTTTTGAGGAGAAGGAGGCTCTTGTTTCGCTCGCTTATTAGTCTGACTTGGCGCCGGTTGAAAGTCCAATCTTGCTGGCTTTAGAGCAGCCATATTCAAGGATTCCACCCACAAAAAAATACAGAGGACTAACAGCCCGGTACGGGGGAATCTCCGGATTCTGTGAAATCGGGAGGGAGCCACGAACTAAGCGGCCATCTCTTCTCCGCGGCTAGCTCCGCCCCTGGCCAGGAAATTTTAACTGTGGCAATGAAAGCGCCTTTTTGCTTTTCCCCCTGGAAGCATTGCAGCAATGAAACCAGCTTTTCTTTGC
The DNA here is from genome assembly GCA_033557465.1 of Ichthyophis bannanicus. NCBI lineage: Eukaryota > Metazoa > Chordata > Amphibia > Gymnophiona > Ichthyophiidae > Ichthyophis > Ichthyophis bannanicus. Next base: position 68,991,796 of record CM066049.1, read on the forward strand.
ACCTTATTCATGATCAGGAACAGGTGTAGGCACGGATGCCTCAGCAACAAGGGTCAGATGTGTTTGTGCCCTTCTGAAATTGCACCATGACGTGCATCTTCCTTGCTCTGCCCAGGGCACACCTCCATCACACCCCGTGCTACGCGGATGTGTTTGCACTAGGAATGTATTTACCCAGCTTTCTAAAATGGCTCTGGGGGCATCTTATGATTTGCATGTCTGAATGCCCATTTCCAAGCAACCAACTCGCAACTATGGCTTTTAAAATGACCCCCATAATGTCCATTTCATTTGGATAAACCAAGAACTGAAAATCTATTCAAGAAATGCTTCGCATCTCAGCAGCTAATTCTACCAAGTTATATGTACAGCACAACTTACTAAGCTCGTAAAGACCGCGCTAGCTTTCTGCATCGGCCTGTAAGAATTTAATACATGTGCAGTAAACACCTACACGTGTTTGAACACTGCCAGTACGTGTCTTAAGATGTGTTTTATAGGTGCTTGACAGCCCATCGTCTGTTGGAGATACATTACTAAAGTATTCTATTAAAACACACTACTACGGCATTCTAATACTGTCCATCGCCCACACTCGCACATCAAGCACCACATGCCCAAGATAAGCTGCCAGGCTGCGATCTCTTCTCCTGGTTTTCCCTGCATTTGATGCCCAGGCTTTTCAGAAGAGGAAAAGGAGAAGAATTTAGTAAAGAGAAGTACATGGAAGTTAGGAGGCTAGAGATGTGAGATCAGGTCTATGTGGCTTTCTTATAACATTTCTGAAGGACATATTCAGTACTTTAGTATGAACGGCAAAGTTTCATTGAGAGGCACTTCATGTTCTCCTATATCTTCGCTTATTTTGAATTCTCCATTAAGGTGCTCTCTTTATTTTCCATACTCTTTGCATCCTGCCTGTCCAACCAATCCAATGCGACCCATTTAGTTAAGACACAGTAAAAATCTACACTGTACCCCTTAGCACCACTCTGTCTACTACTTCTACTTCTACTATTAATCATTTATATAGTGATGCCTTTGAATTATGGTGCTGGCAGGGAATACTGTGTATACCATGGACTGCCCGAAGAACAAACCAGTCGGTACTAGAGGAGATCAAACCTAAGCTTTCTTTAGAAGCTCCGATGACAAGACTTCGACTTTCATACTTTGGACACATCATGCGAAGAGAGAGATCATTAGAGAAAGACATTATGCTTGGCAAGATAGAAGGTCAACGCAAAAGAGGAAGGCCAGCAATGAGATGGATCGATACAATAACAGCAGCTACGGGTACCAGTCTGTCAACAATGAGCCGCCTGACTGAAGACCGAACACAATTTAGGATAGCTATCCAGAGGGTCGCCATGAGTCGACTCCGACTCGACGGCACTTAACCGCAACAGCAAGGTTTACGCAGCACTGTACAAGAACATATAAAAGAAGGGGGTCCTGCTCATTAGAGCTTGCAATCTAATCAAGACAGACAGTACAACAGAAGAGAAACAAGGGATTCAAATAGGGAAAGGAGACACAAGGGAATTAAGATCTAAAAGCAGCCTCAAATAGGTGAGCTTTAACATGGATTTGAAAAGGGGGAGAGATGAGACCTGCCGTATAGATTCAGGAAGTTTGCTCCAGGCATAAGGAGCTGCAAGGTGCAAAGACCAGATTGCTCAAATGACAGCGCCTGGAGTTCAAGAGCGTCCCAGTGGGGGGAGGGGGAGAAGCATTAGATGGTGAATGGTGCTCTTGCTCTCTTGATGGCTCATGGAACTTAAAGTTTGCTCTTTGGTGCAACAGTGCACAATGGCTCCCCGAAGAGCTTTAAAGCTATTCCTCTTGCTTCCGAAGGACTTTCTCTTCTTTCTTCCCACTCTTCTTTTTTACCTTCTATCCCCCCCAACCAGCAGTATAAGGGGCTCAGTACCTTTAACCACCTCCTCATGCCATAAGCATCTTTACGTATGCACAATGTAGATTGCAGATCCATGAACCATGCAGGAAAGAACATTGGCAGCAGGAGACAGAAGTAGTGGGTTGCCAGCCAGGCCGTGGGAAGTAGTGGAAGCAGCTCTTCAGCCTTATGGACCACGTCATGGATGGGCAGAAGCAATTCTGACGTTCCATGAGCCAGCAAGAGAGCAACGGCACCACCATCACCATCACCATCTCAGGCTTTGGTTCTTCAGACCCACTGTCTGCATTGGGAAGGCCAGTGGTGATTCTTCCAGTCTGTATTAGGGATATTTACTCAGTGGAAAACATTTATTTACAAGTATTTCTATTCCGCACTACAGCATGGATTACAGCATAACATACACAGTAAGTTGCTAAAAAATAAAATAAAATTAAATAATATAGCACATGACAGAAAGACGACTTAAAGACAAATTTAGACAACTAAAAAAAAAGACAGGTGGAAAAGGTGGTTTCATTTCATTTTCAAAAGAAACAAAATAAAGATGTCTACAAAACATTCATTTTGTTTTGTGTATATTTCATTTTGTTTGCCGTTCAAGTCTAAGCACCCAGGGAAACAGGAGCACTGCAGGTTTATTTTTTAACCCAGACAGCTCCAGTAGAATCAGCAGGGGATAGGAAAAGGAGCAAGATTTGTCCTTTGCAAGCAGGTGTCCAGTCAATCCCAGCTTGTCTGAAAGTGAAAGTAAAATAAAAGTTGCCACAACCACCATTTTGCATTCAGTCGTTTCTGTGAGTGAAGACACAGGTATTAATAAGTTCCTTGCTTTTTGGAATTTGGAGAGAAAGACAAAGGGGTCTGTTTACTAAACATTCCTAATGTGCGGGGCCGCGGTAGTGTGCCTGTGCCATATAAGGAGTGGGCGGTTCAGGCAGAGAAAAGAAAAAAAACGGGAGTAAGCGATCGCACATTTGCGCGGGGCGCTATTGTGCGCCGCGCTATTGTGCGCCGTGCATAATAGTGCGTGGGAAGGCTAAGTGGCGCCCTGATGTACACACACAAAGGAGCAGAGCCATAGTACAATGGTTAAGACACTGACTGTGGGTGCAGCTGCCATGGGTTCAATTCCCCATTGTGCACAACAAAAAGGGCTGGCTGAGGCATTAACTGTAATGGGTAAAAGTGCTTTAGGAGGCATATTAATTTTGGGCGGCATAAGGCGGTGCACTGTTAATTTTGGGCGGCATAAGGCGGTGCGCAGATGCCCAAGCATAGGAACAGAGCCACAGCACAATGGTTAAGACACTGACCAATGGTGCAGAGATCAGGGGTTCAATCCCCCACAGTGCCCAATGAAGAAGGCTCACTGAGGCAGTGTGTATTATGGGGATGAGTGCTGTAGGGGGCAATCTATTTTTATTTCAGTTATCACTACTAGCAAACGCACTCACAAAGCGTGTTAACATAAGGCGGCCCATAAGGCACATGTTAAAGTTCACTGTCCGCCAAGGCACCCTTGAATGTCCCCTATAGGGCACCATATATGTTGCGTCACAGGATAATGTATAGTGCACCTTAGATGGACGGCAACCATAAGGTGCCCTATAGGGTGCCCTATAAAGCACCCTCAGAGGCACCTTATGGGTACAGTACACTGAGGGTGTGTTTGATGGCAGCAACATATGTACATTACATCTAAAAAAAGCTTTGGACAACCCTATCAAATAACCCCACTGTGGGCTTGAACCCATTACCACTGGCTCCACAGGCAGTGAAGTAACCATTGGGCTACAGCTATATAGCTGCCAGCAAGCCCCTGGCTGGCTGCAGAGCCTGCATGTCACCACACAGACAGTCTGCTGTGGGAACCAGGATAGGGTTAGGCCACCCATACCCATGATGCACTGCACATGCAAATCAGCTGTCCACAGATGAACACAAGATGGGGAATGCACCCCAACAGCTCCCCGGCCTGGTAGGGGGACGTGTCCGTGTGCACCCACACAGCACCTTGGCCTGGTAGGAGGTACTGACCGGGTGTTTAATTTGCACAGAGTAGCTACACACAGTCACACTGTGCGGGAACTGTGCTCACCCTGAGTGTGCGATGAGGCGCCCTGGACCAGGTCCACAGCACCCTCCATGGCTGAGAGAGGCCATGGCAGAGCTCCAAAACAGTCGTAATCTGTGAGATAGGTAGTTTCTGCAGGAACACCTTGGATATCTCTGTCTGTCTCAGTCAGGGGGAACCCCACGGACCCCTAGGTGGGCTATGTACCCCCCCCCCCAAGCTGAGGGTGGCAAACAGGCAGGGTCTCCTATCAACAGGTCCCCATTATACACCCCCCCCCCCCGCAATGATGGCTGTAGAGTGGACCATCAACCCCAGTCCTGTTGGGGAACAGACACCCTACAGGGCAGTCCAAGCAGCCCCACAGACACCCAGACCACAATATCAGACAGACAGTAGGCCTGGATATGCTAAGATGCACCCCACCACTATCTGATTTTCCCCTGCATCAAGCCATCAGCCACTGCACCCTGCAAGGCACTCCAGCAGGGCACATACCAGCTGTGAACAGTCTGCTGGTTAGTCCCACTGGAAATGCATGCACCCACAACTGGGATGGCAGCACACACAAGCAGATACATCAGTGACTAGGCCCCAACAGGTGACCCATATATATCACATGAGGGAAGTGCTATGAAGCACTATGGGGGTGCCTAGCCATGCTGCCATCACTGCACAGTCAGGGTGGAGTGAAAGCCCAGCAGCACATACAGAGGTCACCCTGTCTGTGGAGGTGGTGGACGGCCACTACAATGTCCCTGCCAGTGCCCTATGCCCTGTGCAGATGCATCCTGGCCAGCCCACCCTGTCTGAGCTATACCCATGGTACCTTGCTGCTCATTATGCACATCATCAGGCCAAAACTGTGGACAGTGTTTGCAGCCAACACACACTGTATAGACAGACACACACTCCCACACGTATGCCAGCATTGTGCTACTATAGAGGGGTTCAGAATCCTTGCCCACCACACCAGTCCTGGGCACAGTACAGGCATGGGTATGGTATGCAATACCGTTGGGGGTCCCTCCCTAGGGTGGTAAACACTGTCAGGGGCCAGACCTGACGCACACACCGCAAACATCAGATAGATTATTATGATGGAGCTCATAGAGCAGACTGTGCGTAACGTAGGGATATCTATCTGCAAGTACTCATAGCAAACGTTTGAGAGCTGTGTACCATATACCCTGGTGTAGGGTGACATTGCTAAGGTATGCAAGTGCTGGTATTGGGAGATGCACGCAGGGCCCAATGTCCTGCCTCACCAGGAGGCATTGGCCAATGGGGCCTGTGGGTGTGGGTGTGGGTGTGTCTGTCCCTGTTGGCTGCTGCTGTACGGCAGAGGTTCCCAAATCCAGTCCAGGTTTGCAATACACTGGTTGGGGTTTCCTGCTGTCCTCATGAATATGCATGAGCTACATCTACATGCCATGGGGGTGGTGCATAGATATACAGCACGGTTATTTGTATGAGTGGCAGCATGGAACCTGAATGGTGTGTGGTCCTCCAGGACTGCATTTGTGAGACTCTGCTCTAGGTAATGCCCCTGGTCATGGTGTCTGTGCTTGGTGGTGTAAAAGATAGGCGTATGACCAATGCGTATATCCCCAGCAATAAAGGATTGCCCTTACTAACATGGTTTAGTTGTGGGGAAAATATGTGGACAGGAATGGCAGTAGCCCCAGCTGGGCTTTGAACCTGTGACCTTTTGCTCCTGCACACACTGTCTGTGTGCACTGCACCACTGTGTTGCCACAGCTGTGCTGAATTCCCTGGGAAGTCCATGACTGTACATCCGACAGGGCCTATGTTGCAGTGGACGTGCCAGCCTGCACATGGCTCGGCCACTGTCTTCTGTGGCTAGCAGCCACTGCCCCCTCCACCACCTGTACCCTACCGCCAACATGCTGGCATGTCCGTATCTTGGAAAAGCATATGACCTGATTGAGTTGTGGCACTCCAGGACTGCATTTGGGGGACTCGGCTGTCGGTAATGCCCATTGTTATGGTGTGTGTGCGGTGTTGGGTACAAAATGGGTGTGTGAACCATGCTTATGTTCTCTGCAATAAAGGAGTGTCTTTACTATCTCTGTTTAGTGGTGGGTAAAATATGGGGACTGGGTTGGCAGGAGCCCCAGCTTGGATTTGAACCTGTGGCCCTCTGGTCCTAGAGGTACTGCCTCTGTCTGCTGCACCACACTGTGGCCACAGTGATAGTGCAGTCCCTGGGGGTGGGAAACCTGACCAAAGGAGTCAAAAACCCTGCTCTGCACATTTGTACTGTGGGCTCAGTCACCTTGTCTGGTGACAACAGTGCAAATAAACCCCTCAACCGACCACGACGAACTGGGGATAAATATAACCAAGCTGGGCAACAGTGATATTAATGGGCAACCATAGCAAACACTCCCAGGAAGGCTCAGAAAAAAGGAAATGGTTTTTGGAAGGGTCTCCGCTCCGTAGCCCCTTCCATACTTCATTTCATTTTTTTGGAGCTTTCCTGGGTGTGTTTCTTATGTTTGCCCATTAATATCAGGGTTCCCCAGCTGACTTCCTATTTTTAATATGTTTGTTTGGGTCTTTTTCTATCTTTATTTGCACTTTTGTTCTGTGCACATGTATCACACTGCTCACGTTTTGCAGGTTTCCCCGGTTTCCCTGTACATTGCTGACGGAAATGGTTTCTCTTCCCTTTAAATGCCCTCTACCGTGAGTGTTTCACTCGCGCTATTTTTAACCTGCAAATTCGTCCCCGATACTGTGCGGGGAGCCTCTCCCCTCCCCTTCCCCGCCCATTGACCCCGTCTCTCCGCCCCTCGGGAGCCTTCCTCCGCCCTCAGAATGCCTTTCCACGCCTCTATCGGACATTTGCGGGCCGGGTACTTGTGCGGGGCACGTTAGTGCGGCGCGCAATTGTGCGGGGCCCACGCACACTTGTGCGGGGCGTTTAAGAGCATTTCTGAGCGTTTGAGTGCCGCGTTTCCGTGCGCTATTGTGCGGCACGCAATTGTACGGCTTTTAGTAAACATGCCCCAAAGTTTAAAAAATAATTTGAGAGTATTGCTTAGCATGCACTGGGTACTGTTTACAGTGCTATTAGACGTTATTATTAGTGTGGTATTATTAATAAACATTTATAGAGTGCTACTCAGCATTCCAGCATAGTACAAACACAGAAAAGACAGGCCCTGCTCCATAGAGCTTACAATCTAATCAAGACAAACAGGACAAGGAAGGAAGGAGGATAGAACAGGGAAGGGAGACAAAACGACAAAGGAGATACAAGGAATGGAGATCAGGGACTAAAGGCAGCCTTAAAGAGGTGAGCCTTTAGCAAAAATTTGAAGAGGGGATGCGATGAAGCCTGACGAACAGCATTGGGAAGAGAGTTCCATGTGTAAGGAGCTACAAGAAGTCTGTAGTTAACAGAAGAGGAAAAGGAGCAAGCTAGAAGAAGAATGAAGTTTGCGAGGAGGAGAGTAGAAAGAGGGAAGAGAAGAGAGATAGGGTGGAGCAACAGAATGAATGGATTTAAAAGTTAAAAGGAGAACCTTGAATTGGATGTGGTAATGGAAGGAAAGCCAATGAAGTGATTTGAGAAGAGGGGGGTTATATGTGCAAAGCAAGACTGGCAAAAGATAAGATGCTCAGCAGAGTTTTGAACTGATTGAAGGGGAGAGAGATGTCTCTCTCCATACAAAGATTTGACTTATTCAAGCCATGGCATTTTCAATATCATCATATGCATTTGAAAGTTGGACAGTGAAAAAGATAGGAAGAAAATTGATGCCTTTGAATTATGGTGCTTGTGATATACCATGGACTGCCCGAAGAACAAACCAGTCAGTATTAGAGGAGATCAAACCTAAGCTTTCCTTAGAAGCTCAGATGACAAGACTTAGATTTTCATACTTTGGACACACCATGCAAAGAGAGAGATCATTAGAGAAAGACATCATGCTTGGCAAGATAGAAGGTCAACACAAAAGAGGAAGGCCAGCAATGAGATGGATTGATACAATAACAGCAGCTACGGGTGCCAGTCTGTCAACAATGAGCCACCTGACTGAAGACCGAACATGATTTAGGACAACTATCCAGAGGGTCACCATGAGGGTCTCCAGAATTGCACACAATACTTCAAATGAGGTCACCAAAGATCTATACAGAGGCACATCACCTCCTTTTGTCTGCTGGCCATTCCTCTCCCTATGCACCCAAGCATCCTTCTAGCTTTTGCCATCAATCTTTCTACCTTTTTAGCTACTTTGAGATTGTCAGACACAATCATGCCTAGGTTCTGTTCTTCTTTCATGGGCAGAAGTACGTCACCCCCTATACTGTACTGCTCCCTTGGATTGTTGCAGCCTAAATCCATTTTTTAGCAATAAATCTCAGCTACCAAATTCTAGACCATTCTTCAAGTTTAGCTAGAACCCTTCTCATGTTATCTACACCTTCCTGGGTGTCTGTTCTGTTGCAGATTTTGGTATCCGCAAAGAGGCAAACCTTACCCAACAGCCCTTCTGCAATATCACTAACAAAGATGTTAAAAAGAATCTGACCAAGGACAGATCGCTGCAGCATTCCACTGGTAACATCCTTCTCCTCGGAGTGAGCTCCATTTACTTGTACCCTTTGTTGCCTTGCACTCAACCAGTTTCTAACCCAAGCAGTAACTTTAAGGTCCATCCCAAGGGTGCTCAGTTTTTTTATAAGTTGCCTGTGTGGAACAGTGTCAAATGCTTTACTGAAATCTAAATACACCAATTCTAGGGCTGTCCCTCAGAGCAGTGTTTCTTGCCAGCAAGCGTCTACATCTTGGGAGACAGAAGCAAGCTGGGTAGACCAGCATTAAAAACCAGTATGGTGCTTTGAAACCCATGTGCATGCTGCACCTCTGCATGTGCATGGACTCCAAAGCCCTGCTATGATTTTCAAGGGCTCCTGTGTCCTCCATCACGATCGGCTCCATGCATGTAGATTGAGCCCTGCGATAGAGGAAGTTGTGCTTATCTCTTGAGACTTGAAGTAGCGCGATCAGCAAAATGTCCGTCAATGTGTGGCTTAAGTTGCATGCACAGAGCTGATTGCAGTGGAAGGAAGCAAAGGCAACAATGGTCAGTCTAGCTGCACAGAGGAGGGGTGTGGAAATGAAAGAGATATACATAGGGGGAATGGGGGATGAGACAGACGCATGGGGTGATGGCTGCAAGGGGGGGCAATGAGAGAGATACATGCATGGGGTGATGGCTGCGGGTGTGGGGGGCAATGAGAGAGAGACACACATTGGGTGATGGATGCAGGGGGAGCAATGAGAGAGACACTTGTGGTGTCTGCAGGGGGGGTAATGGCAGAGAGAGATACATACACATTGGTGATGGCTGCAGAGGGGGGCAATGAAAGACACATAAGAGTGATGGCTGCAGGGTGGGAATAAAGAGAGAAACATGAGTGATGGCTATGGGGGGGATGGAAGAGAGACACATGCATGGGATCATGCGTGTGGCTGTAGGAGGCAATGAAAGAGAGACACGCACTTGGATGATGGCTGCAGGAGTTGGGGGCAATGAAAGAGAGAAAGAGTGATTTGCTGGACATTGGGAGAGGTGAGAGGGAGGGAGGGCGGGCAGATGCTGGACATTGGGCATACAAAGATGAAGTGGAGATGCAGAGAAGGGGGAGGGAACGTTGGAGGATGGACCCCAAAGGGAATGGAATATTGGGAGGAAGCTGGACATGATGGGGGATGGAATAGTTTGAACGGCAGAGGAGGAGACACTGGACATGAGAGGGAGGAAGACAGAAGAGATGCTGGGCATGGGGGGACTAGGGAGACAGAAGAAATGCTGGGAATAGGGGGGACTAGGGAGACAGAAGAGATGCTGGGCATGGGGGGGGACTAGGGAGACAGAAGAGATGCTGGGCATGGGGGACTAGGGAGACAGAAGAGATGCTGGGCATGGGGGGACTAGGGAGACAGAAGAAATGCTGGGCATAGGGGGGACTAGGGAGACAGAAGAGATGCTGGGCATGGGGGGGACTAGGAAGACAGAAGAGATGCTGGGCATGGGGGGGACTAGGGAGACAGAAGAAATGCTGGGCATGGGGGGACTAGGAAGACAGAAGAGATGCTGGGCATGGGGGGACTAGGGAGACAGAAGAGATGCTGGGCATGGGGGGACTAGGGAGACAGAAGAGATGCTGGGCAATGGGGGACTAGGAAGACAGAAGAAATGCTGGGCATGGGGGGACTAGGAAGACAGAATAAATGCTGGGCATGGGGGGACTAGGGAGACAGAAGAGATGCTGGGCATGGGGAGGGACTAGGAAGACAGAAGAGATGCTGGGCATGGGGGGGACTAGGGAGACAGAAGAGATGCTGGGCATGGGGGGACTAGGGAGACAGAAGAGATGCTGGGCATGGGGGGGACTAGGGAGACAGAAGAGATGCTGGGCATGGGGGGACTAGGGAGACAGAAGAGATGCTGGGCATGGGGGGACTAGGGAGACAGAAGAGATGCTGGGCATGGGGGGACTAGGGAGACAGAAGAGATGCTGGGCATGGGGGGGGACTAGGAAGACAGAAGAGATGCTGGGCATGGGGGGACTAGGAAGACAGAAGAGATGCTGGACCTGTGTGGGAAGGATGAGGGAGGCAGACAGGAGAGACTGAACATTACAGAGACCCTGGATGGGGGTGGTGAGAGGGAGAGTTAGTGAAAGAGTGGGCAATAAGAAGCTTGGGAAGAAGAGAGAGATGGGAGTGGGAGAACGGAATGAGGAAAGGGATGAAAAGCTGTGGGTAAATACAGCGAAAAACAGGAGAAGGAAGAAAGCTGAAAAGAGGAGATCAGTATTACAGATTGATATAAGTGATGACAGGAGGAAAGAGAAGGAAAGGCAGAAAGACCGGTGACACCGGAAGCAAGAGTTAAGGGAAGGCAGAGAAAAGCAGAAACCAGACCCTTCGACCAACACGATTAGAAAAATAAAATGACCAGAAAACAAGGTGAAAAAATAATTTTATTTTCTATTTAGTGATTGGAATATGTGAGCTTTTGGAATGCACGTCTTCTAGGACTGGTGTTAGATATGGCAGGGACCCAGCTCAAGGCAAAGATTTCTTCAGCCACACACACACACACGACGCTTAACACCCCCAGCACACACACACACACGACGCTTAACACCCCCAGCACACACACGCACACACACACACACACACGACGCTTAACACCCCCAGCACACACACACACATGACGCTTAACACCCCCAGCGCACACACACACACACACACCAGACGCTTAACACCCCCAGCACACACACGCACACACACACACACACCAGACGCTTAACACCCCCAGCACACACTGCCCCCAGAGACACTCAGTCCCCACACTGCATATGTTCAAGAAACTGTCATAACTTCCAAGCCTGTGTCAGGTGAGTTGAATACATCAGATAATTACCTGAAAAAGCATAGATTTACATATTTATATGTTTATATTTATGTTTGGGTTATAATTTTATTTGATTACTATCTGGGGTCATGAGAATTTTCAGCTGCTAAAATGGGATCACACTGGAAAAAGGTTTGGGAAGCACTGCTTTAGACTGATAGACTATAGGGGTCATTTTATTCTATCAATCTAAAGAACAAACTGTAAAAACACATTAATTACTCCAAACTAATACTCCATAACCAAACAGACCACATCCAACAGGGCTCTATCATTTTATGCATCGAGCATATGGAACACCCCCGCTCCCCCGGAGGATATTAGAAATACGAGGGACACCAAGGAAAATGTTGAAGACATTCCTATATATAGAACACTTTGGTAGTATCACATAGAGCATCACGGACTATCCATCCACTCCGTCATCGGACACTGAGCAATGAAAAACACTAAACAAACGCAAAACACGACCCTAAATTGTAAGTAAGTTATGATAATGTACTGTTAAAGACTTTATTTGTTAAGCTTCCCACATGATGTGTGACCCCACCCTTTGTATGTTATGTTGTAAACAATTTTGAGTTGAGTGTAAGACAACTTGCTACAATGTAAACAGAGTTGAAATGTAAACCACGTTGATTTAAGGAAAAGGCGGAATGTAAATCCCATTAAATAAATAAATTTTAGACGTTCTCGTCATGATTTGCATGTCTGAAAATGTCCATTCAGATGTGCCAATCACAGTCACGTCCCAAGAGCTCTTTTAAGAAGCACCAAATTTACATGTGTTCAGCACGATCATCTCTATGCCACATAGAGGCTCGATGGCAGCATGTCTGGGGCTTTCCAAATAAGGTGCACTTGTGTGCCTGATTTTAGAACAGCGCTGCATGTCTCAACCTGCTCTGGGGAAGAAAAGTCACCTGAAAGGTGCTCGCTTTGGCAACCTAGTAACAGTACAGAGAAGAGGAGAATGCCCTCTCACTCCCCCCAACAAGTTTTGCTCCTTCAAAGAAACATGCCAGTAAATAGAGGGGTCATTATGCTAGCTGCCACACCACTGCGATTCTCAGTATGCAAAACAGCAGGCCAGGACGTACGCATTCCGAAATAGCATTGTGAACTCATCTATATTCCTGGACCCTTCCCCATCCATTTCTGACACTTGAAAGGTTCTAAAATTGGTTGAAAACCTGCATGTATCTGACCTGTTATTCCACATGTTGTCTTATCTTTTTCTCTTGCTGGAGACATCTGTTTTTTAGGGTGGGGACAAGCTGATTTTAGATAACACTTACATGTTCCTACCTTCTGTGCTGCCCCTCTCACGGAATTTTGGATGTTTTGACTTGGATGCCCCAGATTGCACCTAAATGGCCTTTCTAAAATATGCCTTGATACCAGCAAGGTGGCTGAGAGGTAGCAGAGTACACAGAACAGAATAACGGTAAACGCTAAGACAGATGGGCAGATTTTTGTACCCCTATCAGACAAAGGGAAGTGGAACTTTGGAAGACGGTGAGCATGCCAGGGGCAGGGTCAATACGAGAAGAGGGGCTAGATTTGGTGGTCAAGTGACTGTCGCGCTCTGCTTCACGCTCATACGCTTCCTTCCTCTTCCCTTCAGGCTACCTGAAAGGAAGGAGTTGGAGTAGACAATCCCTGCTGCTCGGGAGTCTGAAAAGTAGAGCCTGGCCTGCGTTCCAGGCCTTTCCTTCGGAAATTAAGATCTGCCCCCTATGCGTAATTTATTTTCAGCATTCTACTGGGTTGGAAAGAATAACAACCAAAAAATTAAACAAAACAAAAATTGCAGTAACTCCTCACACCCAAATTGAAACAAAATAAAATAAAAAACAATTGGCATGCACCTATGCAGTGAGATGGGAGTTTAAAAGGATGAACTCCATCTAGTTTTAGTACTCTAGAGCAGAGGTCCCTAGTCTTTTTAGTTATGTGAACCTCTTATGTGGAGGAGTGGTAAACAAGCAACTAGGATTTCATTCCCACTAGTATTCCATGTGGCCTTAGGTAAGTCACTTAACCTTCCATTGTCTTGATAGAAAGGCTATACAATCCACTTCCAGTTACACTGCCAAAAAAACCCAGGAGCTTCTGGGTTAACAGGACTCGGCACAGACTTGAAGGCATGCATTGCATTGAACCTTCAAAAATTTAAAGTACTCCACCATTTTTCCTGGATCCCATCTCCTCATTGCCAGACCTGTCCACATTAGCCCTCTTTATCTTCCTCCTTCATGTTTCTACCACATCCTCTCTCTTACCACAATTGGTTCCCACAAGTTTCATTCTCTTTGTTTATCCCTTACCCCAGCCAGTTCCATCCAATCTTTTTCTCTCCTTAGCCAACACAACCAATTCCCACCAGCTCACCACTCTGTTTTCTCTTTTCTGTATCCTGTGGATGATTTTAATACTCACATGGACCCCAGGGGTCTGTGGGCCACAGATTGGAAATCCTGCTCTGAATTCTACAAACATGCTAATATTCATTGACGTTGTTCATGTTGCATTTGAATATTTTCCCATGATATATACTTTACTCGGTTCTGACCTATTAATTCCAAGTTCACAGTAGAAAAAAGGATCAACAAACAAGATGTAAGTGATATCTTTTCTATTGGATTAACTTAATATGAGAAAGTATCTTGTGCAACTTATTTGTTGACCTTCATTTCTATATATCCCAGTGGATTAACATGGCAATGTTCAATATCTTAAGTCCACAATAAAATGCTAGTTAAAAAAAAGCAGGCATTTAAAAAAAAATTCAAAACTAAGCTCTATAGTCACTAAATCTATTTTGATCACCCATAAAATATTATGGCCAAAAAAAAGGTAAAGAAATAATTTTGCACTAGAGTTGAGATTGTTGAAATCTAGCGTTTCAGCAACCATTCTGTATCCTTTCAATTAACTACTCTCATTCCTCTGTGAGTTTGGTAACGTCTCAGAATTAGGAGCCTATGACAGCCAAAGCAATTGTCAGTGGATCAGAGGTTGGCCATTGACTCTTTCTTTACATTTGTTTTTTGTTTGCAGGCTATGAAGTATAATAGTTCACCATTTTGTTTAAGTATCACAATAAACTCAGTGAAATGAAACAGGCAATGAGAAGTCATTTTACATCAGTGCTTAGACTGAGTGCTTAAGTCTTCATTAACCTACAGAGAAATGAGTTACCAAACATCTCTGATATAAAACTGCAAGGGACAACACAGAAATGTGTTCCAGAATTGCACTGGTAGGATGAGGAATACCGCCTGCCTTTCCGTGACTCCCTGTTAAACCCATACAAGGATCTTTGCAGGGATAGGCCAGTTTGCATAGGTGTCGATTTACCCATTTCCAGGAGGGAGCCTTTTTGGCCAGTCCTGGTTTTGAACTTACATCCACAATTCACTGTGGTTGAAGTTAGGGAATATCGACAGAGAGGTTCCAATAAAGACGAAAGTAACCCAAATGCCCTTAAGTACAGAGCAGACAGAGCTTAAAAATTCCAAATTATCCCTGGCTACCGATAACCAGATTAATATGAATAAAATACAGCCTCTAAAATGCTTGTATGCAAATGCTAGAAGTCTAAAAAATAAGATGGAAGAGCTAGAATATATAGCACTAAATGAAAGGTTAGATATGATTGGTATCTCAGAGACATGGTGCAAGGACAACCAATCATTTGGTTGCAAGGAGGATATAGTTTGTACCCACTGATACCTGGGTACAAACTATATCGCAATGATAGAGCTGATCAAATTGGTGGAGGGGTTGCGCTCTGTTAGAGAGGGCATTGATTCAAAGGATTAAAGTTTTGCAGGAAACAAAATATACTGTAGAATTTCTATGGATTGAATTCCATGTGGGAAGGGGAAGGTGATGGCAGTGGGGGTGTACTTTCACCGCCAGGCCAGAATGAACAAACGGTTGATGAAATGCTCAAAGAAATCAGGGAAGCTTAACAAAAGTTCCTCACAATAATAATAATGGGTGATTTCAATTACCCCGGTATCATAGAAACATGACGGCAGAAAAAGACCACATGGTCTATCTAGTACTGCCCTTCCATATCAACTACAGTAGTCCCCTTTTTACCTTTAGAGATCCTCTGTTTTTTTTCCAGTGATTTTTTTTGAATTCAGATACTGTCCTCATCCTTACCACCTGTACTGGGGGACAATTCCACTCATCTACCACTCTTTCCGTAAAGAAATAATTCCGCATATTACTCCTTAGTCTATCCCCTTTCGCCCTCATCCTAAGTCTCCTCATAGCAGAGCTTGCTTTCAATCGAAAGAGGTTCTCCTATGCATTCGCATCACCTTTTCTACTTGTTTAGCTATCAGACACAATCACGTTGTGTCCCATTCTTCTTTTATGGACAGAAGTACTTCCCCCCTATACTATATCGCTCCCTTGGATTGCTGCAGCCCAAATGCATGACCTTGCATTGTTTAACATTAAATCTCAGCTGTCAAATTCTAGACCATTCTTCAAGCTTAGCTAGAGCCCTCCTCATGTTATCTACACATTTCTGGGTGTCTACTCTATTGCAGATTTTGGTATTCTCCAGGAACAAGCAGGAAGTCAGTCCTCGCATATGGGTGACGTCGGCGCCAACGGAGCCCTCGTGCAGAGCAATTCCCCAGCTTTCAAAGAAAGCCTTTGGGATTGCCTGCACATACACAGTCCCCTTCCCGCCCAAGGGTGCCATCTTGCTCAGCCTCCCTTTTTCTACAGAGCACAACGGATGTTTTGCTGTCCTCGGGGAAAAAGTGCGTCAAAACCTTTGAAGAATCATTTCTTCGACCCGGTTTGACACTGGTTCCCCTTCCCGCCTTCGGCTCGGTACACCGGTATCAAATCCGGATACATTTTTCGTTTTTGTCCTTAGTGACTAGCGTTTGTGCTCGTTTTTTTCTTCATTTTCACTGGCAGCCCAGTCATTTGAATTTGCAGGGGCCCTTTTTCCCACGATGGCTGCCAGCGGGTTCAAGAAGTGTGATCGGTGTAAGAAGTTGATGTCCCTTACTGACACACATGACTGCTGCCTCCGATGCCTCGGGCCCGACCATGATCCTGTAGTCTGTGGCCCATGTGGCAAGATGTCTTCCAAGGCATTGAGGAGCAGGCAGCATCAACGTGAGAGGATTTTCTCAGAGTCCGCAACCATCTGAGCCTGGACCTCGTCAAAGGCCTCGTTGTCTCGGGAGTTGTCTGACACCGAGCGTCGTGGGTCCTCTGAGCAGGGATCTCCCTCCAGGGAACACTGGAGGAAGAAGAAACTCATGAGGGCGATGTCATTTGAGGCCTCTGATTGGCCTGGGCCCTCAGGTTCCAGGACATGGAGCCCCGACCGTCACCCCAGGTCCTCGGAGTTGGAGCGGCCGGCCAAACTACCTCGTAAGGAGTCAGAGATGCCAAGTCAGGTAACACCTGTTGTCCTCATGGACTCTCCTCCGGGAGAGCCGGCATCGGTCCCGACGACATTGGGGCCCAAGCAGGAGGCTGTGGAGCCTTCTGAGCTCGGTCTCAGGATGGTGGCCCTGGAGAGCATCATGGCTGCCGCCATGGAGCAGCAGCGAGCGCTGATAGCCGGTCTCACCGGTCCATCCGCCCCGACCACCAGGACCTCGACGTCCAAGTCAACCCCGGAGGCCGAGCCGATCCTCGAGTCAATCAGGGCTCGAGTTGATCCTCGGCCAAGGTCTCCCTCGACCTCCCGTTCAGGCCCGAGGTCGTCGTCGATGCCGGTGCCATCGGCGTCAGGGCGGTCGGGCTCGAAGCCCTCACGCTCGGAACCGGATTGGCATTGGAGATGGAAGATGAGGAGTCTCCAGACACCCACCATACCCAGTGTTCCCATCGGACTCACCGGGTTCGGAGCCTCGGAGAAGGTCCCCCCCCAGAGGACACCAGGTTCTCAGACTTTGTTAGGGACATGGCCAAGGCTTTGGCATTTCCTGCGGAGTCTGAGGAGGAGCCTCGAGCCGAGGAGCTCGAGGCCCTCCAGTATGATTTTCCCCCGAGGGAAGCCCTTACTGTACTGGTGCCTCCGATGCTGGAACGGCTAATGCTTCACATGTGGGGTCCCTGGCCTCGATGCCGGTTCTCAGCAAGCGGGTCGATTCCATTTATCGAGTCCGCAAGAGCCCCGGGTTCCAGAAAGCACAGCTGCCGCACAACTCCATGGTTGTGGAATCGGCCATGCATAGGCTCGAGCCAAAAGACGCACTCCTTGGTGCCTCCTGGCCGGGGGGCCTGGAACCTGGATGCCCTCGGCAGAAAGTGCTTCCAGGGCTTGATGCTGTCATGCCGTGTCCAGACCTACCAGTTGTACAGGGGCATGTACTTATGGGACCTGGCAAAGGAGATTGCCGGGTTCTCGGCTGGCCTCTCTGAGGAACCCTTGCAGCGCTTTAAGGCCTTGTCAACTGGGATTCGAGAGTGCTTGAAATTTGTCTTGAGCAGTCTACGACGACTTCGAGGCTTAGGCCCGAGTAGCCACGGCCGGCATCGATGCACGCCGTCAGGCCTGGCTAATGTCATCGGACCTGGAGTCATGGGTTCAGGACAAGTTGGTCGATGTCCCTTACCGAGGTGACAACCTATTCGGCAAACCCATGACTGAAAAGGCTGCGGAGATCGAGTCCGAGTTCTTAACACGGACAAGGCTCTCCAAGAAGACTTCTGCCCCTTCTCACAAAAAGAAGGGCTCGGGTAAAAAGCCCTTTTCCCCGAGGAAGGGTAATGCCTACTGCAACTACCCCACTTACCAGGCCACCTCAGCTCCCCAACAGGGGCATCAGGCCAAGGGACAGGGGCACGGCCTGCGTAGGCAGAAAACCCCCAAGCCTCCAGCTTCGGCTCCCACTCAGCCAGGAGGGGTTTTTTGACTCCCACAGCATGGCTTCTCTCCCATCTCTGGTATGGCTCTGCACAGGAGGAAGGCTGACCCTGTACGCCCACAGGTGGCCAGCCGTTACCACCGATACCTGGGTCCTGCAGATAGTGCAAAAGGAGTATCTACTCCATTTCGACCAGGTACCACCCTCCTTCTTTCCAGGAGAGCCTCTAAGGCCCCCTCTTCACAGGAACCTCCTGCTACAGGAGTTGGCAGGTCTTTTGAAGGACCAGGCGGTGGAACCGGTGCACCACCTGGAAGAGCGAGGCTTCTACTCCAGGTATTTTCTCATACCAAAGAGCACAGGAGGCCTCAGGCCCCTCCTCAACTTGCAGAATCTGAACAAGTTCCTGGTAAGGGAAAAGTTCAAGATGCTCTCTTGGAATATTGCTGCCATATCTCCAGCAGGGAGACTTGCTATGCTCCTTAGACCTAAAGGATGCTTATACACACATCCTCATACATCCAGACCACAGACAATATCTCAGATTTGTGGTGGGAGGAAACCACTTCCAATACAGGGTACTTCCCTTTGGTCTAGCATCTGCTCTCAGGGTATTCACCAAATGCCTGGCTGTGGTAGTGGCCTTCCTCAGGAGCCAAGGGATTTTTGTTTTCCCATATCTGGACGACTGGCTGATCAGAAGCCAGTCGATCCAGGAGGCCCAACAGGCCACTTCTCGTGCAGTAAACCTGCTACAGCATCTGGGTTTTGTCATAAATCACGCAAAGTCTACTTTGCTTCCCACTCAGAACTTGGAGTTCATAGGGGCAAGACTAGACACCCTCTGGGAAGGGCTTACTTGCCGGAGGACAGGGCAAACCGGCTGCTGGCGATAGTTCGCCAAGTCAGCAATCTCAGATTTCTGCGAGAAACTTCCTCCGCCTACTAGGCCATATGGCCTCCACGGTGCATGTAGCACCGAATGCTCGTCTGCACATGAGAACAGCTCAATGGTGCCTCAGAGACCAGTGGACACAGTCCACAGGCTACCTCAGAGACAGAATAGCGATGTCCAAGTGACTCCTGAAGTCATTGCAGTGGTGGCTTCAGCCATCCAACCTGTTCGGGGGGAGTGCCTTTTCAGCCTCCCTCGCACACAAGAGTTCTAACAGATGCATCCTTGCTGGACTGGGGAGCCCATTTCCAGGGTTCCTGCACTCAGGGGCTGTAGTCTCTTCAGGAGGCTACGCACCAAATCAACCTCTTAGAGCTGCGAGCGATTTGCCTGGCTCTTCGAACCTTCTGTCAGGTTCTCTCAGGTCAGTCTGTCTTAGTGCAGACAGACAACCAGGTAGCAATGTTCTATGTGAACAAACAGGGGGGCACAGGGTCTCACCTCCTATGTCAGGAGACTCTGAACCTCTGCTCATTTGCAATCAGGCACGGGATGCTTCTCAAAGCAATTTATCTGCCTGGTCAGGGAAACGTTCTAGCAGACAAGCTAAGCAGGATTCTCCAACCTCACGAATGGCAACTGAATCCGGATGTGGCACAGCGGACTTTCCACCGTTGGGGGTATCCGTCCATAGATCTCTTTGCCAATCCGCAGAATCACCAGTTGCCCAGGTTTTGCTCCAGACAATCACACCCTTAGAGGGTGGCTGCGGATGCGTTTCTCCTCTCTTGGTCAGTGGGCCTCCTGTATGCGTTTCCTCCCATGCCTCTGGTGGCCTGAACATTGTTCAAGATCCTTCAGGACAGGGCCTCGGTCATCCTGGTAACCCCCAGATGGCCAAGACAGCCTTGGTTTCTGTTCCTCCTCCAGTTGGCAGTGGAGACCCCACTCCCTCTGGGGATGCAGCCCGACCTGCTGTCTCAGGAGCAAGGTTCTCTCTTGCACCCCAACCACAGGTCCCTCAACCTGATGGCATGGCTGCTGAAAGGGTAATGCTGGCCCCTCTACTCCTTCCTAAAAATGCGGAAGAAGTGTTACTGGCCTCCAGGAGGCAATCCACTAGGAAGTCCTATGCCTTCAAGTGGCGTAGGTTTGCAGAGTGGTGTACGCAACGCAAGGAAAACCCTTTCTCCTGCCATGTACCGGTGGTGTTGCAGTACTTGCTTCATCTCTCAGAATTAGGTCTTAAGTCTAACTCTGTCAGGGTCCACCTGAGTGCTTTGTCAGCAAACCACTATCCAGTGGAAGGGCAACATCTGTTGGCTCACCCCTTGGTTTCCAGATTCCTCAGAGGTCTGTTTCTTCTAAAGCCCCCGGTTTGTCCTCTGGCAACTGAGTGGGACTTGAATGTGGACTTGCAGCAGCAGCTTACTCTTCCTGGTGGCACTCACATCTGCCAGACGTGTGAGTGAGCTGCAAGCTCTGGTATCTGATAGACCATACACACGGTTTTATGGAAACAGGGTGGTCCTTCGCACTCACCCCAAGTTCCTTCCGAAAGTGGTCTCCTCATTCCACCTCAACCAGGAGGTGGTGCTTCCAACTTTTTTTCCCAGGCCGCATGCCAGCTGGGCAGAGGCGGTACTGCATAGCCTGGACTGTAAGAGGGCACTCGCTTTCTACCTGGAGCGTACGCGGGGACATAGGAGGGCTTCTCAGCTCTTCCTTTCTTATGACCCCAGTAGGCTGGGTCTACCTGTCTCCAAGCGCACGTTATCCACTTGGGTGGCAGACTGCATCGCCTGGACATATAGGGCAGCTGACCTCCAGCTGCAGGGTCGAGTCATGGCCCACCGTGTCAGGCCTAAGGCCGCGTCAGTGGCTAACCACCGTTCTGTTCCATTGGCAGACATCTGCCGGGCTGCAACTTGATCTTCAAGCTAGACTTTTTCAGCCCATTACTACCTGGAGAGAGTCCTGGTTGGACAGTGTTTTCGGCCAGGCGGAACTCCGTAACCTATTTGAGGTTTAGGCAACTGCTACCCTTTGGTGTCAAGCTACCGTGGGGGATGCGTTCTCGGAGAAAATCCTTTTACGGCTGCTGTGGCTCTTCTAGAGGGAGCCATTTTTTCAGCTAATGTTCTTGGTAGCCTATAGCTGGGGAGTCCCATATGTGAGGACTGACTTCCTGCTTGTTCCTGGAGAAAGCGTAGTTACTCACCTGTAACAGGTGTTCTCCAGGGACAGCAGGAATCAGTCCTCACGACCCTCCCTCCTCCCCTGGAGTTGCAGTCCTATAATTAGAATTTTTTCTCTTTTTTGCTGTCTTTTTAGCTATGTCATTTGACTGAGCAAGATGGCACCCTTGGGTGGGAAGGGGACTGCGCATGCGCAGTGTCACCACTCACCCTCCCAGAGGTAATTAGCATAGGTAGGGCAAGTGGGTAGTTGTGTTTCTTTGGTGGTAAAACTTAAAATGGAGGTGTAGAAAGGCCTCCTGGGTAATGTAGTCCACCAACCATGAAAATGAGTACACGTTGTGCACGAATGGTTTAAGGAAATTAGGATTTATTTCCCCTCCCGGGGTTAGATGTTGAAGACCAAGAATAAGGACTATTTACAACGAAATTATACTTCCAGTGATAACAAAAATATTGCTTACTTTCAGCTGTTATACAAAACCAAAACAATAAACAGTTCCTTCCAAAATGTTTCTTTTGGCTGTTTCTTTCTCCTTAGTAAAAGCCAATATATTCAGCACAGAGACTGCACATTATCCGCCACCATATAAGAACAGTCCATCATATATTCTGACTCAGGAGGTTGATATGGGTCCCAGTGCATACAGTCAGTTTCTTCCTGGAAACCTTTTAGAACAGGTTCTTCTCTTTGCCAGGCAAACTGTTCTCTTTCACTCACAGGGTTTCCTTCCCCCAACCTGCTTGGTGAGTCTAAATGCTTGCTCTCAGGTGCAAACAGCTCTCTGTAGTTAAAGGGTAATACGTTTCCCTCTTCAGCTTTATAACATGGAATTCTTCCTTTGCTTTTAACCCTACTTCCTCTCAGGATTCTCCCTTGGCTACCACACGGAAAACAAAACTCCTCTCCCCCTTCTGATATATATTTATAATCAGGGAAATTGACTTTACCTGGAGTCTGCCTTTTGTGAACCCAGCGTGGCTGTCTTTTCTGCTTTTCAGCATAAATGTCCTTGCTTCCTGAGCAATAGAAATCCTCTGTGCCTCCTATGTTTAAGCACTGCTCCCTGTGTCCTGGACCTGAATGTCCTACACAGCTCTTGTCCTTTGAAGAGTATCTCCAACTAGGATTGGGATTTCTTTTACCTTTTCCCACGCTTGCTGTATCTCTCTCCGTGTCGGAGACTGAGCTTCCATCTGAGACTCTCCCCTTGTCTCTGCTCGTATCTTTTCCCGTGTCTGTGTCTGTCTCTCTCATATATTTTACTAGAGGGTTTTTATCTAGCTTCCTTCCCCCGTTGTATTGAGCCACACCTCCCCCCAGGTGTTCACAGTTCCCTGATGAGGTAGGAGCTAGCCCAGGGGATGGGCGTTCCCTAGCCCTCTGTGACGAGGTTTGTTTATGGTTTCCATGCCAACCCTCCCTGCTTGACTCAGCACTGACAGCTTTGGTTTCATTTTCCACAGAAACCTCTGTTTCCATCGGTTCTGAACCTTGCACTTCACGACATATCCCCCGCCTTAAAATATTACGTACTGCCGCATCTTCCGAACAGTACTTAATACCAGTGTGGGATCTGCTGTGCTGTTCCATGTACACCATACTGGCAGTGGCAACTCTGTCTTTCCAGGGCTTTAAAAGGTTCAGGTGATATACCTGCCTACGACCCTTTGCGTTCTCTATCCTGTAGGAAACGGGCCCTACTTTCTCTACGACCGTACATGGTCCCCTCCAATGGGCTTCAAATTTTGGGCCTGGATTTGCCACCTGGATAATTACCTTATCCCCTACATTTAACGTTCGGGGTTGTTTTCCCCTGTCGTAGTATTGCTTATGCTTCTGCTTACTCGCTTGCAGATTTTCCATTGCAGCCTTTGCCGTTCTCTCTAAACGCTGCCTTAGACCCTTTAAAAACCGAGGTATTTCAATTTCAGAAATGTCTGGTTCCACCCATTGCTCCTGTAATATATCTAATATCCCCCTAGGGGATCTCCCAAACATAAGCTCATAGGGTGAGGCCTTTAATGAAGATTGCACGCGTTCTCGGCATGCATAGAGAACGAATGGGAGCAAGGTATCCCATTCTGCTATCTCCCCTTTTTCCAGCCCTCTCCTCAGCATCTGTTTAATGGTCTGATTAGTACGTTCTACAAGACCATTTGTCTGTGGGTGGTAAGCCGAAGTCCGTATGTGTTTTATCCCAAAAGCCTCCCATACGGTAGACAGATGCTTGGATAAAAAGTTGCTACCCTGGTCTGTAAGTACCTCTCTGGGGAACCCTACCATGCAGAATAGTTTGACCAGCTCCTGGGCTATAATCCTCGCAGAGGTGTTCCTTAGGGGAATAGCCCAGGGAAACCGGGTGGCATGGTCGACTATAACGAGAAGGTACTGAAAACCCCTGGGTGTGCGTGTCATAGGGCCTACCATATCTATGCCTATCCGGCTCATAGGTACGGCTATGGTGGGAGTAAGCACCAAGGGTACAGCTTTTGGCCTTAACGCTGATACCCTTTGACATGGAGCACACGACTCGCAATACTGCTTAGTCTCCTTGAACACCCCAGGCCAGTAAAAGCGACCTAATATTTGGTCTAGGGTGCCTTGGATGCCTTTATGGCTCCCTATAGGGTGGTCGTGCGCGAGACGCAAGACCGTGGCTTTGAACGCCGTAGGCACTACCAGCTGTTTCCTTACTGCCTCAGAGTAAGGGTCTACGCTTTCCCTATACAGAACGCCATTGTCCATAAAGAACCTAGGTAATGTGGGCCTAATCTCCTGGGCCCATTCGAAGGCTCTCTTGAGCGCTGGGTCGGCCCGCTGCTCAGCAGGAAAGGAGGGAAATTTAGTCACTAACTCGGCGGGTACCCAGGGTAGGCTTGCGCCCGCCTCCAACTCCGCTCGGCCGCGGGACCTAGACTGCCTCTCATGGCGCCTCTTTGCCTTGGCCTTTCTCCCTGGTGCAGTAGGTTCATACACTAGGTCCTCATGGGTAGGAAGAATATCTGTCTCTTCTTCCCCTAATACCTCCTCTTGGGGCACTAATCCTTCCCCAGGTTCTCCCCTGTCCCCAGTTGATGTATCTCCCATCCCTGAGGTCCCGGCTTGTGATCTAGTGGAGACCAGGCCGGTTCGGGTGTTCAAACCTTCCACTAATCCCTTATAAAAGGGTACCCAATCCCTACCTAAAATAAGGTCTTGGGGTAATGCAGGAAGTATGGCTAATGACATAACTTGCTTAAACTTTAGTGCATTTACCAAGAGATTCTGGCGAGGGTAAAATGCAAACGTACCGTGTATGCATTTCACTCTGACTTGGCTTCCTGCTTGCCTCGGGGGTGTCGAACAACGCCGCTCGATGGCCTCCCAGAGTGTGCGAGAAATCATACTCTGGTCGGCCCCCGAGTCAAGCAGGGCCAAGGTGTCCACCCCTTCCACCTGTGCGTGTAATAAAAATTTACTCTGAACTGGGTCATCCACCCCAGATATCAGAACAGTCCTCTTAGTGCATTCCCTTTTAAAATGCCCCATTTTCCCACACAGATAACATTTACCCTTGGGTGTAGACACATTCTCTCTGGGCACATAAACACTCTCATCATTCTTACTTCTAACATTCCCATTAGCCATTGTATATTTTTCATCATAGGGAACCTTTCCCTTTTTAACATTATATAAACCTGCAGCTTGCAATACGCTGCGCTCTGAGGGGTCAGCTATTTGGGCCTCCAAAAACCGGTCCGCCAAACTAGCTGCTTCCTCAGTGGTCTTGCAATTTTGCAAGGTGAGGTACATCTTCATTTCCTTAGGTACAGCCTGTACAAACTGTTCTAATATAACTGTATCTAATACATTTCCCATTGTCTTATTTTCTGGACTTAGCCATTTCCACGCCAGACTCTTAAGACGCTGTTGTAACGCCTTTGGCGTTTCCTGAGGCTTCAGGCGAGCCTCCCTGAAAAGCCTCCTATAATGTGAGGTTGTCAGCCCCAACCTGTCCTTTACCGCCCTTTTTATTTCAGCATAATCATCCGCAAGAGCGGCTGGCATCGCTTTGTAGGCTGACAGGGCTTCACCTGTTAGCGAAACTGCAAAGCGCGTAGCCCACTGACTATCAGGCCATTTTAACGCCTGTCCAATACGCTCAAATGCATCTATAAAGTCATCAATATTGTCTGTTGGACTCAATTGTCCTAAAGAAAATATATGACTTGCGTGCATTGGGGGTCCTGGCATAACCAAAGGATTGTCCGTCCGTGGTCCTTGGCGTTCCTGTAGAAGTGCTGCTACAGCGTCCAGCAGCGGCTTCTGCTGCTCTCTCTGGAGCGCGGCATTCTCCTCCTGGATGCGCTTAGAAAGTTCCATTTGTAGGTCCCACTGCTTCCGCATCCACGCTATTACGTCCTGGGCCTCCATCTTTCGTCAGCACCTGCAATGAAAGACAGAGAAAAAAAAAACCCAAGTGCGGCTCCCTTTTTCAGGTTTTTTTTTTTTTTTTTTTTTTTTTTCAACCCCACAGCGCCCCTCTTTTCCTGGTATCCTCCCTCACTTATGCCCAGGTGCTATTACCTGAGGCTTCGTGTAGAGGTCTGCGTTCAGGAAAAGAAGCTGTGTCTTGTCTTTGTCTTTCCTGCAGCCTTCTGGTAGCCTACTTGCTTGTGCCGGAGTCCTGGTGCTGTAATCTTCTGTTGTCCTTCCTTCAAGGTCAAGCATCCGAAAAACTACGCCAGATATGTCACCACTCACCCTCCCAGAGGTAATTAGCATAGGTAGGGCAAGTGGGTAGTTGTGTTTCTTTGGTGGTAAAACTTAAAATGGAGGTGTAGAAAGGCCTCCTGGGTAATGTAGTCCACCAACCATGAAAATGAGTACACGTTGTGCACGAATGGTTTAAGGAAATTAGGATTTATTTCCCCTCCCGGGGTTAGATGTTGAAGACCAAGAATAAGGACTATTTACAACGAAATTATACTTCCAGTGATAACAAAAATATTGCTTACTTTCAGCTGTTATACAAAACCAAAACAATAAACAGTTCCTTCCAAAATGTTTCTTTTGGCTGTTTCTTTCTCCTTAGTAAAAGCCAATATATTCAGCACAGAGACTGCACATTATCCGCCACCATATAAGAACAGTCCATCATATATTCTGACTCAGGAGGTTGATATGGGTCCCAGTGCATACAGTCAGTTTCTTCCTGGAAACCTTTTAGAACAGGTTCTTCTCTTTGCCAGGCAAACTGTTCTCTTTCACTCACAGGGTTTCCTTCCCCCAACCTGCTTGGTGAGTCTAAATGCTTGCTCTCAGGTGCAAACAGCTCTCTGTAGTTAAAGGGTAATACGTTTCCCTCTTCAGCTTTATAACATGGAATTCTTCCTTTGCTTTTAACCCTACTTCCTCTCAGGATTCTCCCTTGGCTACCACACGGAAAACAAAACTCCTCTCCCCCTTCTGATATATTTATAATCAGGGAAATTGACTTTACCTGGAGTCTGCCTTTTGTGAACCCAGCGTGGCTGTCTTTTCTGCTTTTCAGCATAAATGTCCTTGCTTCCTGAGCAATAGAAATCCTCTGTGCCTCCTATGTTTAAGCACTGCTCCCTGTGTCCTGGACCTGAATGTCCTACACAGCTCTTGTCCTTTGAAGAGTATCTCCAACTAGGATTGGGATTTCTTTTACCTTTTCCCACGCTTGCTGTATCTCTCTCCGTGTCGGAGACTGAGCTTCCATCTGAGACTCTCCCCTTGTCTCTGCTCGTATCTTTTCCCGTGTCTGTGTCTGTCTCTCTCATATATTTTACTAGAGGGTTTTTATCTAGCTTCCTTCCCCCGTTGTATTGAGCCACACCTCCCCCCAGGTGTTCACAGTTCCCTGATGAGGTAGGAGCTAGCCCAGGGGATGGGCGTTCCCTAGCCCTCTGTGACGAGGTTTGTTTATGGTTTCCATGCCAACCCTCCCTGCTTGACTCAGCACTGACAGCTTTGGTTTCATTTTCCACAGAAACCTCTGTTTCCATCGGTTCTGAACCTTGCACTTCACGACAGCAGGCAATCCCAAAGAGTTTCTTTGAAAGCTGGGGAATTGCTCCACATGAGGGCTCTGTTGGCACTGACGTCACCCATATGTGAGGACTGATTCCAGTAGTCCCTGGAGAACACCTGTTACAGGTGAGTAACTATGCTTTATCCACAAAGAGCCAAATCTTACCTAACAGCCCTTCCACAATATCACTAACAAAGATGTTAAAATGAATCGGACCAAGGACATATCCCTTGGGCACACCAATGGTAACATTCTCAGAGTGAGCTCCATTTACCTGTACT